>OY998252.1:10002500-11252500 GCA_963922045.1 Persicaria maculosa
GCCGTGTTGGAGGAATTGTACTATTTTTCAATAAAAAAAGTTAACAAATTCGACAGAGGGGCATTTGGCGAAAAAATATAAACCTCAGGGGTATTTGGCGAAAAAAATGAAAACCTCAGGGGCACCTGGCGAAATATGTCAAACTTTTGTACACCACGCGAATTAGCCTTAACCTCAGGGGTATTTGGCGAAAATTCCGATAAAAAAATGGTGCAGACTAAGACAAACGCACTACAAATAAACGAAACAAGCAGACCTAAACCAAACAAGATAAGGACGAAAACAACAGACGAAGCCAAGCCCTACACTGAAGTAGAACCTTAGGTTATCCCGACTCCGAAAGTCATAACCAAATCCATGGAGATTATCACCAAGTCACGCCACCGGAGAGCCGCACACCGCCAAGTAAGAGCACCCAGAAACCCTATCGGGATTTAGTCAACCTTAACAGAATATGTTAATTTGAACCTTCTAAGAAATAGAATAAAAATTTAATCATAAGTTACTTTTCAATCAAGTGGAAATCAGAATGGTAACGGAGGATACCCATATGAAACGCGAGTTACTATTCATTTGCTCAAGCAAAATCATTTCAAAGCTCGCACCGGTCTTGAATTGCTTGAGCAATAAGACATTTGCATCTGCACCACCAATCACTTAAGCAAGATTTGCTCCATCGCTTGCTTGAGCAAGTAGTAGTAATATCTTGCTTATTTTTTGCCTTTTTGTTTTGTTTTTATTCATATAAATGAGTTTTAGACTAGTCATTTGCTTGAGCAAAGGGTGTGTGAAAATTTGTTTTACTTGAGCAAAAATTATTTGAAGCATTATTTACTTTTGGACCCACAATTTGCTTGAACAAATATAATTTATGGGTGTGGATGCTCTAAGTCAAAGTTGAGCGGTTAAGACAATCAACGCATGAAATCGCTATGAGAATTATTAATAACTGGTCGTTCCCCAACATGCTTGAGTTGCCTTGGAGCATCCACAACCTACATATTGAGGGTGTCTTTAGATTTTAGAAAAAATGTCAAAATAAAGTAAAAATGTGACAGGTGAGTGTCTTCATTTACGAGCAAAATTTCCACTGCAAGAAACTCATTTGAGTATTTTGGTTGTAGTTTCGCTAAGAGACCCCTCAAAATTCAACTATCTCGTTAAGTGAACGAGTTCAACCGATAGATGGTTATATTCAAACATATGTAACGTTCAAAGCTATAATTATTATCAAAGCTATAATTATTAGTTAAGTTACAAAAAGTTGATTAAAAAAAATATTGAAACATACATTAGATATTCTCACTTTTTTCAAAACCTTACCTGCTACTGTGTATTTGACGATACTTAAACAGTTTCTACCCAAATGGGGCATTGAAAATTGAAATCTCAATCTTCCATTGCAGAAAAGATGGAGAATAACAAGGCTCTGGTAAGTTGTTAGTTGCAAGTTTGTAACTAACGTATTTATAGTCAATAGAAGTCAAAAAGGTTGACAGGAAAAGGAGGTCTTGGGTTCGATCCCTACCTTCGCCCCTTTCCTTAGATAAAAATACAAAGTTTATTGCCGGTTGATAGGGCTGTTATTCGAGTCGAACGAGCCAAGTATTACTTGTTCATATTTAGTTCATTTAGAATATGAACGAGCTCGAGCCGAGCCTAAATTTTTACTCGAGCTTAAAAATGTGCTCATATTCGGCTCGTTTAAGAAATGAGCGAGCTCGAGCCGAGCTTTTTTCAAGCTTTAGGCAATTCTACTTGCTCATTATACAATAACTTTAAGAAAATTTTAGAAATTTCATAAAATTCGAGCTATTCGAGTTTAATTCGAACGAGCCGAGCTTTGGAACGAGCTTAAAAATGTGCTCATACTCGGCTTGTTTAGAAAATGAACGAGCTCGAGTCGAGTTTTATACGAGCCGAACCCGAGCCGATCACGAGTAGCTTGTCTCACATAACACCCCTACCGGTTGAGTTACGTGCACGGGGTTTACCATTAAAGGTGGGTTCCTCGTCATAAAAAAAAAAAAATAAAAAAAATAAAAAAAATTTATAGATGCGATCTACCCACCGCCGTTGGGTGAGTGAACCCCACCTCCTTTCCCTTTGCTCCGCATAAACTCCACACCACACACACCGCCACAAAACCAGAGAGAGAGAGAGATACAGACGGCGATATGTCTTCCTTCGACGCCTTCAGCAACGACGCCGGCGACGAGGTCAGGCCCTCCGATCACCCCTTCGACGAAGGTTACACGCCCTTTGACGCCGACTCCTACTCCGCCGACCATGTCGACGTCTCCTCCTCCGCCGCCGAGTTCCCTCCTCCCAGCTACGGCAGCGGCGGATTTCCAGGCGAAGACGAGGTCGCCGTTGAGGATGCCTCCGATTCGCCGACTCCGTACGGATACAACTCTTCCTCGGTCGGTGGAAACCCTAGCTTCTCGCAGTCACCGTTTGCGGATGAAGTGCCTGCTTCGAATGGGATTGGGCAGCCCTACGACCTGGGAGTTGACGAGGGCGGGATTTTCGCTTCGGATGGCCCCGTGCTTCCGCCGCCGGATCTGATGCGGGAGGAAGGATCCGCTCTCCGAGAATGGCGCCGGTAAGTTCTCGAGGTCAGCTTATGGTGATTGATTTGGATCTTCAATGCTCTTTTGATTTGCCATTGAGATTGGAGCTACTTGACTTAGCTGACTTGATTAGGCTTGATTTTTCGAGCTGAGCTGAGTTTGCGTTGAATTATTTGAATTTGGTTTGAATTACGTTCTCTAGAAGCACGCGCTAGATCTGTTTGATGGCGCAGCTCATAATCACAGTGCATGATTAAATTTATATCTTCGTCGCTTCTTGCTAAAGATTCAACCTTGTGAGATTTATGGTAAACGATCTACCTTTTGGTATTTCTTTACATTTGATTTGCGTACTCATTGCTTAGATTCTCTACTGGATCAAATTATAAATTGAGAAGAAGATGAAATGGGAGATTAGGCTGAAATATGAGATTTCCTTTTCCCTCTTCCGTCCAGAAATCTTCACCCTACACACCTCTGTTCTTTTCTCTTCTCTTTGCAGAATGTGAGATTGCGATCTCCATATGCTTGCTGATCATCTCCAGTTGAGAATCTCAAGTACATTAGCTTCTGCACTGTTGAGATGATTACTTTCTCCTTTTCCCTCTTTATTCCCAGTTCCTGAGCTTTGATTTGGTCTTTATTTAATAATTTTCACTGAGCTTCTGCACTCAAAATGTGCAAGCATAGAACCATTAGTTTGATAGCTTCAATATTAGATGTTAGCATGTGCTTGGAGACTCCGAAAATGAACGAGAGAGAAGCTTAATCTTATCGTGTTTGACACTCTTCAACCTTGAATTGTTCTTCTCAAGCGTCGTCTCCTTGTGAATAGCCAAGTGGCTATCTTTAGCGTTTAGGAAGGATTTTGCCATGTGATTTAGGGTTGCTCCTATGACATCTTGCCGGGGTATATTGCTTGCAGACTTTCAGTATGTGATTATGGTGAAACCAAAAAGACTTGTACTGAAAAAAGTGAGACAGTAAGAATTGTTATATGAGGGAGGGGGCAAGGACTGATGAGTTTACATCTCTACCTAGGCTGATGTTAATGAACAATGTTCACGCTATTTCTTAGAAAGATTGAGGCTTTTGCGACTTTTTTTGCAGTAGTAGCATGTATATAACGTTTCATTAATCATTCAACGACCACAGCTCTAAGGAGGTTTAATCCCACCTTATGTATCACATCCTGTCATTAGGACTTCATTGCTGTCACTTTTGGGCATGTTTGGATTAGTATTTTGTCTATTTTATTTTTTGTTTCGAAAGGTGTATTTGGTCTTGAACTTGTTAAGTTATTGTCTGGGATGCAGTCAGAATGCCATCATACTCGAGGAAAAGGAGAAGCTTGAGAAGGAAATGCGGAACCAGATTATTGAGGAAGCTGAGGAGTACAAGCGTGCCTTTTATGAAAAGAGAAAGCTAAACGTCGAGACAAATAAAACCCAGAATAGAGAAAAGGAGAAGGTACATTGCTAATACTATTGAGTGATTTCCATGTTGTCCTGGTATGTTTTTCTGAATAGACGTCATCATTAATATCCAATCATTGTTTTCTCTCTGCTAAACTAGGTGACCTTGTCTAACCAAGAAAAGTTCCACAAGGAAGCAGACAAACACTACTGGAAGGCAATTGCAGATTTCATTCCTTATGAGGTCCCCAATATTGAAAAGAGGAGAGGAAAGAAGGAGCAAGAGAAGAAGCCATCAATCACAGTCGTTCAAGGTCCTAAACCCGGGAAACCCACAGATCTTTCAAGGATGAGGCACATCCTCGTGAAGCTTAAGCACTCACCTCCGCCACACATGATGCCACCTCCTCCAGCCCCTGCCAAGGATGGGAAAGAAGGAAAGGAAGGGAAAGATGCCAAAACCGAGAAAGGTGGCGATCAGGCTGCAGCGTCAGCTTCCAAAACTGCTACCTCCAATGGTTCTCCACCCAAGTCCGAAGAAGATGTGGGCGAGCAGCCTGTCATGGAGATACAGACAGAGACGGTAACAGTAACTGAAGCTTGATTTTTCACAGACCAAGATGATAGAATTTTCAGGTCACTTGTTTTCTGCTGAGATATATTCTAATTCTGCGTTCTATTTGGTTACCTTTGCCAATTCTTTTCGTTGGAGAATAAACCAAGTAGGTTTCGAGCTTTTGTATAACTTGTATTCTTTTTTGTTACTTCTAGACCTAAAAAAACTTCCCTCCTTTCTAGTGGAGGGAAGAAACTACCACATTTCAGCCCTGTTGTATTGGTTTTTTCAAGGATCAGATAACCGACTGAGGCGTTTATTGGGAGCTGTTTTTATTTGAGTTATGATGATATCGCTTCGAAAATGGGTCAGGTGCATCCTGTGAAACTGAGGTTTTAAGGATCGGGATGTACATATTCTTTTTCCCAACTAATTGGGAAGGTGTTTTTGAAAGACCAAGAATGACTGTCAACACCAACTGACTAAATTTGGAAGTATAAACTCCATAGATAAAACTTACATTATCAGGGGATATGAGGGCGTTTCGAAGTAATGGAAACTAATTACAGATTTACAGTGCCTGAAATAGGGGTGTTATTCGAGCCGAGCTTAGTATGTTCAAACTTGATTCATTTGTTAAACGAGCTCGAGCCAAGCCGAACCCAATTTTTAAACGAGCTTTCTTTTTTGTTCAAGCTTGACTTGTTTTTTTTTTGTTCAAGCTTGACTTGTTTTAGTAATGAACGAGCTCGAGCTAAGCTTTTTTCGAACTTTAAGCGGTTTTACTTGGTCATAACGTATTAACTTAAAGGAAATTTTAGAAATTTCATAAGATTCGAATTATTCTAGCCTAAATTGAACGAGCCGAACTTTTTGACCTTTCTAACTTGAGGTATGTACTAAAAATACCCAAGAAATCGTGACAAGCGAAAAATAATACTGGTATATATGATATGATCACAGCAATTTTTACACTTCATCTTGGAGCTATGTCTGTAACAGTGACAGGTACTGAGCTTTCGCACTGGCTGGTGGATCCGGCAGTTCGGTTTGACATCCCACCGGAGTCAGGAAAGAATCCAGGCGCTGTTAGTTGCTTCTCGTTGAGACGCATGTTCCTCGTGAGCATGTCAACCACCTGGCTCATCAAGGGTCTTCTGTTGGCTGCTGCTTGGGTGCAGAAAAATGCTACTTTCATGTACCTGATAACCTTTTCCTCCGGGTAGTCTGTCAATTCTGTATCGATCAACTCCGCAAGCCTGTCTTCCTCATATAGCTGCCATGCCTGTTCAGAGAGCACAAAATAAGTAAGTCATTGCGTGAAGAAAGATAAGTGCGCTACGATCTAATGTTGGATACTTGGATGAACTACAAACCCATTCGAGGAGTAGCTTCCCTGAACCACCCCAATCTGCTCTTGCACTGCTTTTTCCACTGATAATTTCAAGTACAAGCACACCGAAGCTGTAAACATCCGCCATCTTTGTTAGATGACCGCCCAGTGCATACTCTGGAGCCAAATAACCACTGCACTATCCAGTCGACAGAAAGCAAGTCAAATACACATTCCAACTCCATCAAAGGTAATGTAGAATAATCCGAATCACACAAAAACCAATTCCGTCAGCAAGAATTAGACCTCAGCGTGCATCAGACCATGGATGGTTTTCCCATCATCACTATCAGACTTATTGAATACTGCATAGAAGAAGAGAAATACTATAGAATATTCAAAAGAATACTTACGTTGTACCGGCTATTCTTGTACTAATGTGAGTGATGTCGTCTGGAAATAGCTTTGCCAAACCAAAGTCTCCGATTTTTGCTGAAAAATCCCTGTCCAGAAGTATGTTACTCGCTTTGATGTCTCTATGCACAATGTGTGGAACAATGTCTTCATGAAGGAAAGCAAGACCTCTAGCAGTACCCAAGCATATAGTGGAACGTTTTCCCCAGTCCAGTTTTTTACGGTCGCTGGTGTAACCTACAACAAAAGAAAAGGAGCAACTTATGCTTAACAGTTGAAAACTCCTCTGAGGTGGAGATGAAAAGGTTTTGTACTAGTTTTGGTGATCTTACCTAGCAACGCACGATCAAGGCTGTTATTCTCTAAATATTCGTAGACCAAGACACGGTTGGGTCCTTGTGCACAACACCCAATCACCTCAACGAGGTTTGGGTGCTTGACAGCGGATATAATGTTGATCTCAGTTAAGAATTCACGCACTCCTTGCTTCGATTCAGAAGCAAGAGTCTTGACAGCAACTTGCACTCCATTTTTAAGGATTCCCTGAAAGAAGATTATACAATTTCAGTAAATTCAGTGATGTCAATAGGCAAATAAAAGCTCTTCATCTCTATAAACACCATCTGATAGCTTCGTCTACCTTGTATACTGATCCGAAACCACCTCGCCCTATCTTATTCCTGTCACTAAAATTGTCGGTGGCAACTCTGAGCTCGTTGTATGAGAAGTGTCTGATTTTCTGCAGCAATTCTCCTTCACAAAATAATGCAGATGTTATATTAGTCCATCAATGAGCCGATTAACACAACTCAACCCACCTCATTGTGTCGAGTAAGGGAACGGGTAAGCATATGCAGGGCCAATTCTTTGGAGAAAAGTCAAATGTACACTCCCTCCGATGAACAACAAGTTCCGCTTTAGGTTTGAACACAAGTTTCACTTACTTTCTGTAATTATCAGATATATCTTATCACATTATTAAATGTACATTTTTTAAGTCAATCAATAAACAATTTGAGGAAAAAGTAGTCAACAAAACAAGTTTCTGTAACAATCTCATAACTCAATGCTAATTATTTGTCTATAGAAACCTAAAACGACATTTAAAGTCGATCAACTTTTCTAACCTGAAACACATTAAAATCTTATCGGAGGGAGTATATGACAATTGAACCCAAAAACTGGATTCAAAGTACCAAACAACAAACATTAAGCAGGCAGATCATTGCAGGATCATCAAGCCCAACTTTATTTAATCCATTTTCTCATCATCAGAAAGTAGTATATAGGAATGATTTAAAATAAAATGTTGAAATAAGATGCTTTCTTACCCTCTATTTCACCAAAAGCTTCAGCATAATCCTTTTTCCTCTTAAATTTGGAGCTCCCAAAGCAGTCACACCTCATGTCTGGGGGGAAAATTGGAAACCAATTTCAAAAAATAAAATTGAAGATTGAAGACCAATTTGAATGCCCCAACAAATGCAGGTGGAGACAGTGGGTATTGGTTGACAAACAAAACCCTAGCCAAAGATCAAGACTTTCACACCCAAATCACTGGAATTCCAAAACAATTCACACAAGGAATTTGATATTTTGATCTCCCCCACAACACGCAGTTACTTTCCAACTGAAACCCTAAACATGGTGCTAAAATCAGGAAATTGGGGGTGACAACACAGGGAGAGGAAATCAAGAGATTAGAGCTAACAGGAAATAGATTCATAAACATATGTTGAAAACAAGAACACTAACCATTACCCTGTTGATTAGAAAGCATTAGAAAGGGGATAGGTAGTTGGCCAACCCTAGAGATGTAATTAAGGGTGGAGGGAGGAGAGGACCCTGGGAGGAAGTAGTGGAGGGAGTAGGAGAAGGCCATTTATGAGGAAACAGCTAACTAGCTAAGCTAGATGGTTACTGGTTACTGGTTACTACAACACTAGAACAACATCAGCCATCGGGAGGTTGTCGGTTGCAACAAGGAACGATGGAGTTGAATTTTTCAACTTCTTCGATGTCATTTTCATACTCAACCCATTTCGTCCCAAATAGACTGAAAATAGAACACGTTTCCTTAAAATATTTGAGGGAAACTATTTTAAATTTTTAATGAGGACGATAAAGTAAGTGACTCCATCATAGGTAACAAATGGTGGGATGAGAAACTAGGAGCTAACTTGCCGAGTGACATTGTGAAACAAATACTTGAAATACCCTTATATAGAGAGGAGATCACCTACACTCCATTGTACACCCTTAGGTGCAACACTAAATTATTTTACCTATAAATTAACAATAAAAAAATTCTAAAAATTATATTTAGGTTATATATTTAGAATCTTATATATTAGTATATTTTTATTGGGAAAACATATATTTTAAAAATTATAATAATTAATATTCAAAATAATCACTCTTTTCATTTATATTAATTTTTAAAATATCGATTTTCACAATTTTTTTTTATAAATGTATAAGATTATATATGCACAACCTTCATATAATTTTTAGAATTTTTTTTATTATTGAAATATAACCTAAATAATTAAGTGGTGTACACAAGGTACACCTTGAGTTGCATATGATCCCATCCTAAATCAGCTGGAGGATAAATTCTATTGGTTAGATAGTTTATCACTATTAGACATTAGCGTATATAAATTATTAACTTCTCAGGATAACTAGGATTAGATAACAACGTGATATGGAAACTGAACGTACACCCTTAACAAAAATTAAAAACTTTCTTTAAAAATTAGGCCAAAACGGCCTACCAAATACGATCCGTTTGTCCCAAGGAGGAGTAGTTGTTCCAAATATATGCAATTTATGTAACATGATTGACGAAGATGATGCACACCTATTCATTGAATGTTTAATTATGAACATCAAGTAATAATAATCAATAATTAAGATAAATAAAAAATAATAATCATTTTATAATGAAACTAAGCGCGTGTTTGGCAATTGGGGGTTTTTTAGGGGTTGAGTATTTTTTAGAAAGTGGAGTTTATTTCGTGTATTATGGAGGTGTGAGAGGTGGAGTTTTTTTTTTCTTAAATAACCTTGTAAAAAAGATGATTGATGTTTAGTGGGTATAAGATTTTTCTTAATCCCCTCGCTTCATCTTCCTCGTTTCCTCTTTCTTCTGCTTTTTCTCTACAGATGGGTGGGTGAGACTCAAATTTGAACAAATTAGCTCTAAATAACAATCCCAATATTTCTGGGATTGGATCGAATTTGAAGGTCCTCTACTTCCCAAACTCGAATTCGCATCCCTGCCCCCACCCTGGAGATGGTGTTGCCTGGTCTGTCGAGAAGAAGCAACACTAAGATGGCGTTGAGAAGATGGGAGGAGGAAGGAGCATGCTCGGAACCTGTGGAAGACAATGGGGCTTGCCTAAGGATGGACGGAGGTTGAAAGAGAATGTGAGCTCGGCACCTGAGGTTGAAGGAGGAAGGCGAGTGCGAGGGCTTTGAAGGGGCAAAAATGAACAATTTTTCCAAACCCCATCAAATAAACTCCATAAGCCCCCTCCCCTCCGCTTTGGAAATCGGAGAAAAAAACATCCACCTGCAACTCCCTTAGCTTCTCCGAAAAATGCATCCAAACAAGTGGGGAAAGAGCTTAAATTTTTTGTCAACCTCCGAAACCTCCATTAAGCATCACCAATGGTGGGGAACCAACCTCCCAAAGTTACTTTTTTCATGCGATTTGGGGAACCCGACCATTGTGGATAACCTCCCCATTTTTCGGGTGCCTCAATATATTGGGAACCTTCCCAAATCCGAAACCAATTAAACGATGACACGTGTCACCTTAATAAATCATTTCATTTTTTTATTTTCCTTAATAGATTTTAATTAAAGACTAAAAAATATTAACAATTTAATTAAAATATTTCTAATTATTAAATATAATTATATAATTACATTAACAATTATTTCAATGGTTTAATTTATTAAAAATTTATTTTAAATATTTTAAATTACTAAAATTAATTATCAAATATAATTAAAAATTTTAATTAATATTTTTTAGTTCTCGGATATATTAATTTTTTAAATTATCAAAAGTAATTAAAAATATAATCAACTTATAATATTAAATATATTAACTTATAATATTAAATTTGGTTTAAATATTTTAAATTATTAAATGTAATTAAATATGTTATTATAATATTATAATATTAACTTATAATTTGAAATTAATAATTTTTTGAAATTTCAAATTTATTAACAATTTATTTAAAAATACTTTAAATCATTAAAAATAATTATCAAATTTAATTAAAAAAATTTAATTTAATTTTTATATTGATAAATCAATTTAATTTTTTTAATATTTGAAATTATAGGAAAAATAAAATGGGTATGGAAAAAGTGATGAGATAGGATATTGGGGAACCTGACCATTGTAGGGAAGAAGAATTGAATTGGGGAGGATTGAGAATAAATTTAGTAGAAAGTGAGGTGGACGAATAAGGAAATGGAGGAGAAAATTTGAGGCACCCCACCATTGGGGATGCTCTAAGCTCCTCCCAAAGCTTCTCCCAAACACGCGCTAAATGTGATCCGACTTGAATTAACCTCCACAGTCCAGTAGTCCACCCTACCTAACTCGAAATCCATTTAACTTGAACTTACCCAAAACCTGAAAACTTATCCGATCCGATTCGAACCCAACCAAAAATACAATATACTCGATATATGATTTGACCTAGTGGCGGATCAAGAATTTTTTTGGGGGGGGGTCGGGCGGTGGTAAAAAAAATGATAATTTTTTTTGTATATATGTATAAAAAAATAATTTTGTTGTTTAAATATATTAGAAAAAACTTTAAATTTGTGATGTAAATAGACATTTTTATAATAAAAAAATAAAGAAAAAAATTATTCAAAGAAATGAGAATTTTTTTACATGTATATATAAAAAAGTTTTTTTTTTTTTGTTAAACTATATTGGAGAAAACCTTAAATTTGCTACTCTTATTAGGTATTTTTAGTAGAAAAAAGAGAAATAAAAATTATAAAAAAATGAGGCTAATGGAATCCAAACTCATGACCAAGCTAGTAAATACTCCTCTTTTTTAGTTAAGCACCCACATTGGGAGCATGTGCAATGGGGGTTCTTTAAACCAAATTTAAGAAACTTAATATTATTTTATTTGATATTATAAAAAATGGGACTAAGAACGACAAGACATGTTCTTTGCTAAGAGCAAGTCCAACAGCTTTTCTAAAAATTCTCTATTATGGAGAGAAAAATATCAAAATCTCTATAATTTTTATACTCTAACCCCAACAGCTTCTCTATTTTACATATTTATACATTTATTATACGCTATAATAAATGCATAATTTCATAATTTAATAAATAAAATTTCAATAAATTAATTAAATGAATATTGCATAATTTCATAAATTAATAAATAAAATTTCAATAAATTAATTAAATCAATATGTAACAACCAATGAATAAATGGGTAGACATAGAAAGGAGTGAATGCATTTAATTTTACAGATTTTAAGCATTCCTCTAAATTTAGAGATTTTTTTTCTCTTTCCTACCATTTCTCTATTTTAGAGATGGTTTTACAAAAGCTGTTGGGGTTAAAAAACCTATATTTTCTCTAAAATTGCCTATTTTCTCTATTTTACATAAGCTGTTGGGGATGCTCTAAGAGCATCTTCCACCATAAGCCATAATGGCTAGCGGAAATAGCCTACCAAAAGAGAATATTCTCTTTTGGCCTATTATACGGTTTTGTTGTTCCCACTGTAGGCTAGTTTTGGCAGGCTATATTTCATATAAATACTAATATAATTTAAAACTTTCACATCTCATTTCCGTTACTCGATTCTATCTTTAGTACATCAAGCAACATAATATTTATTTTTATTATAATTTTGATGAATCTATAGTAAAAAATATTAATGTCATTTTCTAAAAATATTATTTATGCAATGATAATTTAAATATGTCAAAAATATTATATTCATATCGAAGAACTTTTGAATATCTTTACAATACTACAACTTTTATTTTTAATTAAAAATCATAACTATATAATATATAGATTTATAATTTTATTATTTATAGATTTATATAAATATTAAACACTTAAAAATAAATAAATAGCATTTGGCCTTCCAAAAGAGGAAGCCAAATTTAGCCTTTGTTTTGAAAATAGGCCAAAAACAAAAAGGCTAAAATGGGTTTTGGCCTAGGGTGGGAGTAAAATTTGGCCAAAACCCATTTTTTAGCTTACCATGGGAGATGCTCTAAGGAACCCTTAAACACCCATCAAAAGAGAGAAATTGTGGACCACACCCATAAAAATTAGGGATCACACAAGAATTGAGAGTTAATTAAGAAACTCTATTGGGTTCAAGGGATGTGAGTGGAAATGTAAAATGAGTTGTTTAAATAATGGTGAAGAGAGAGAGAAAGATAAAAAGTGGAGTTAAGAAACCCTAATGGGTTCGATGGATGCGGATATATTGGGTTCGTATGGGACGAGGTTAATAAACTGACTAAAATTATAAACAGGGTAAAAATTTATAAACTGTTGGTAAAAGTAGTTAAAAATTTATGAAAAAATATAAACTCCGTATGAGGCGAAAAACAGTTTATTTGTAAAAAGTGGAGTTTATTTGTTTTTTATTAGGGGTATTGTGGTACTTTCAAACCAAATAAGATAAAAGAGAAAGGGTAAAATATTAATCATGGAATATAAACCTCAATAAGCTGCATTGTCCGGCTTAAATTTAAACCAAAATTTTTAACCGGTTTTTGACTTCTTTTGGCTCCCATACCCAATTAAACCGGTTTAATTTTTTACACAGCTACAAGCTACTATTTTCAGCCGGTTGAATTGGACAACCATACACAGCCATTGTGTTAAGGAATGATGTGATATGTTTACTAATAAGGTAAAAACTCAAAAAAAAAAGATGGGTGAGAGGGTAGGAAAGAGAAACAGAGGGGTTTGGGTAGGCGGTGAGGCTAATTTTAATTTTATAATTATTTAGTTTATAACAAAATGAGTTGTTGGGTAAAAAATTAAGTTGGTTTCTTAAGGAGAGAAAAAAAAAAAAAGTTAAGAACTGAATTGGGTTCCATGGATGCGTATGAGGAATTATTGTTCCTTTGAGACTCTTGTATCTCTCTCCTCTTTTATCTCAAAAATTAGTTAAAATTACCATAAATTCCCATAAAGAAAATTCCTACTTTTTTTTTTCCGACTAGGAGGGTTTTCAGGCCCCCTTGAATCCGATAATTTTCTAACTGATATATGACGGAACCCAAATAAGTATATCTAAACTCGACCCGAATATCCCAATTGGCCTGAGGTCACCATTAGTACGTGCCTGTCATTGTTGGTTGTTGAACTCTGGATTTTTTGTGATGGAAATACAACCAACTTTTTTATCTCTTCCAAATTATGGAACACTCTTGTTTCCTTGTTATTTTTAATTTCACAACAAATCTTTCTTTTCTGATCAAAAAACAAATCTTTTTTTTTTTGCGATAGTTGACCAGATCGTTGTTTCTAGGCTTTTTTTTTAAAAAAAATTGAAATGGATACCGGCCAGGCTAAAAATTAATATAATTTTTTGTTTATGATTTCAAACTTATTACTAATAAGTATAAAATTATATTAAAAAATTAATAAAAAAATTAATACTTTTTTATATTCCATGTTTTCATCCTAAAAAATTGTACATGAATAATAAAATGATTTACTTTTTTAGAAAGGATATAATATACAGAGTAATTAAAATGTATTGAAATAATACACACTGACTCAATTAATTATATTTATCTCGTCAGTTCAAATAAATCGTAAACACCAACAACAAAAAAACCCATCATCGATTGATTCAGCTCGTTAGAGATCTACTACTATAATTCAAAGGTCCCCAGTTTGAATCCTTCTACATACTACATCTATTAGAGATTTACATACTCCTTAATTTCAAGACATTTAGTCGGGTGCTAGTAGCCCTACACCATGTCAATAAAAACAAGTAATTCAAATAAAAACTATATACGGCATTGAACAGTTATATACTTATATGTGATTTTATTCTCCTGTGAAAGCAACTACCACACATTCATCGTCTATTAATATTACTTTATTTTTTTATTTTTCTTACACAGTCAGTTGATCTCCTCCTCCCCTTGTGTGAACTTTGTACTTGGAATTCCATATTACCGACTATAACTTTAAACAAATTAAGGAAAATTTTATACGCTATTATGATTAAGAGGAGAAAAATGTGGTACAAACTTTCAACTTTGGACCAAATCAAAGTTCATATACATACTTTGTTCTTTATCAAAGCCTGTGAAATATCCTTTGAATTGATTTACATTTACATGTATACAAGTATACAACTATATGTAGTCAACAACCCACTTTGATACACGAAAAGCGCTTACAAAAATCGGATAAAAATGGATCTTGCGTAATGCACTCGAAACCTAGAAAACGCTACAAACGCATCCAACGATTTTTGCCTAAAAATATGCATCCATCCAAGTTGAAGAGCAACTGAAAATAAGTTGGTGTTACTCAAAAAAATAATCAGTTTGGAGTACAAGGTGGTGAATTTGAAGAAAATAATGGTTTCAGAATATGATTGGGCCCGGCCCATATGTTGTGGGGCCTTATTGTGGCAGGCCCACTGGATCATACTACGGCCCATATGCATCCAAGTTGAAAATGATGGTTTCAGAATTTGAAGAAAATGAAATGTCTATTGACAAGACGAAATCCGCTAAATTGTAGAGTGCTTCCCATTTCTTAAAAAATTACTCAATTTATCTGAGAACTTGGTTAAAGAGGATTCCATGCATCTTGTCCTCTCCTCCTTCATTTATCACTTCCGAGACCTAGTTCACAAAGATAATTGAAGCAATTTCAACTGATTTTGGTAGATTTGTGCAAATTTTCATCGAATCTATCAATTAAAAATGAAAGATTTAACATTTAGATTGGTTTTGATTTAGGTATATATGATTGAAATTAAGGGTTTTAGGGTTTTGAAAATGATATTGAAACCGGTTGATGTTTATATGGTTGGTTTTTTTGTTGGTTGTTGCTAGAAGTTTGCTAGGGGTGTTATAGTTGAATAGAAATTGACGCTTTGGTCTCTATCCTATCGAATTTTCTAATATTGATTTCATAACCTATTGAGGGTGGACTCGTTATTGTTAGTCAAGCATCGCAAATCAGCTCGACAAAATTGCCCGAGCATCACAAAGAAGCTCATTGGAATTGGTTGAGCTTCATAAGTGCGCTCATCGGAATCTGCCAAGCTTCATGAAGTAGCTTTTTAGAATCGGACGAGCTCAGCCATAGAGGAGCTCGTTGGATTTTTCATATAATGTGGTACAAAAGTCTTACTTAATACCGGTAACAATAATACTGGTTACCGGTTCAATATAGTACATCATCTAAGAGATTAGTTATGAGGAGATTACATGCTTGATATTTGGGTCTTAGTTTTGTTTTGATTGCTTAAAACTTACAATGAAGTTTTTGTTCAGGTCATGAATACCTAGAAGTTGACAATTTTTTTTTTTTTTTTTTTGATTAGGAAAAGATTCGGGTGGGCAAGCCCTACCCGGCAGCATCCTTGCGGATGAGGTCAATAAGACCTGGAATATCATTACCTCGGGCAGAGTGGCTAAGGTGTGCAACCTTATCGGCCACTCTATTGCCCATACGAGGTACATGAAAGTAACCTACTTCCTTTACAGTTGACAGCATGACTTGAATATCGGAGAGGATTAGTTCAATCTCCCAAGGACATTTAGTTGTCTTGTTTAGATAGTCTATAATTATTTTGCAGTCCCCTTCCACCTGGATTTTGTCAATGTGAAGTTGTAATACCTTTTGAATTCCCAGTTTGAGGGCGAGAGCTTCTGCCGTGATGGCTGGCTGTTTTCCTAGTAATTTGTGCTCGATGGTGACAGGGCGGCCATGCCAATCCCTAATAATGATACCTGCCGAACTGTCCCCGTTGATTAAAGACGAACCGTCAAAATTAAGTTTGAACCACCTTAACGGAGGCTTGCGCCATTTAACTGGACGTTGTTTGTCGGTTTTTCTTGGATAGACTCTTGAGGAGGGATGTATATCGACATCACCATCATTGTCGAACGCGGATGTTCTCTTCCAGTTATCAATGTGTGATCTGACCAGATGGACGGCGGTTTGGTGCTGGGGGATTGGTTCTTGTTGAAACAAATTTTGATTCCTGATGTACCAGGTAGTCAACCAAGCGAAGGAGAGATCAGTCAGAGCGGCAGTCGTTAAGCTTGTTCCAAGACTAGAAAGAATGGGTCTGAAATCCCTGGACTGGTTGATCAATCTTGTAACTGTTGTTTGTTCTTGACTCGGAAGTCGGTATATCTTCCGTATGAAAGGGCATTCCAGGAACAGGTGAGCCTCGTCCTCGGGTACCGTGTTGCATAGTGAACAGGTAGTTGGAACAGCCGAACCCCTGCCCGAAAGGCGCACAGCAGTGGGCAGTCCATTTTGTGCAATCTTCCATAGAAAATTCTTCACCTTAGGGGGAACATCAGTTTTCCAAATCCAAGTGTTCCTATCGGTCGGAGATGAGGACTGTCCTGTTACCAGTTTATAGGCGCTGGCTGTAGTAAACCATCCTTCCCTATCTGGCCACCAGTATAGGCGATCTTGCAGATTTGTTTCCGGAATAGGAATGTCTAAAATTTCTTTTACAATGTTGTTTGGTAGTACCCTCTGCAGCTTTTCACTCCACCATTTCCCCCCCATAATATAGTCGCCGACGGTCTCATTCTGATCGTATCCCTGGACGTTACCCACCCGAGACAGTAAGGTGTAGGTAGAGATCCAATTGTCTGTCCAGAATTTTATTGAGCGTCCGTTTCTTACCGACCAAATAAGGCCCGTTTTAAAAGTGTCAATTAGGTTAGCAAGCTTAGCCCATTGCCAAGAGCTGGGTCCTGATCGTTTGTACTCGAAAATACTAGCAGAACGTAGGTATTTATGTCTGATTAATGATACCCAGATATTGTTCGGTTCAGCCAGTATTTTCCACAAAAGTTTCATCTGCAGAGCAACATTCATATCGCCCGATTTGCGAATTCCCAACCCGCCATGCTGCTTCGGTTTGCAAATCCTATCCCAACTAATTAACGGCCGATATTGTAGATCCTTATTCCAGAAGAACGAACGGTTAATTTGATCCAGTTCTTTATGTATGGCGACGGGGAGCATGAAATTCTGCATTACATGCAACGGTTTAGCCGATAGATTAGAATTGATGAGGGTAGCACGACCCTGCTGGGAAAGCGCATTGACCCTCCATTTTGATAGTTGTTGTTTCGATTTGCAGACGATATCTTCAAATGTACTGTTGGTGACTCTACCATTAATAATTGGGCAGCCCAGATACTTTTCTATAGAGTGTTCGTTTGTAATGTTGAGACAGTTACTTAATTCAAGGATTCTATGGTTTGGAATCCCCGGCGACGCTTGAAAACTAGATTTATGGTAATTGACCTTTTGGCCCGACACCCTGCAATACGAATCAATTATCGATCTTACTTTACACCCCGCAGTCACGCTTCCTTTGGAGAAGATGATGATGTCGTCAGCGAAAGACAGGAACGGAATATGCGGCCCATGTTGTCCAATCGGAAAGCCAATTTGTGGTTTAACCAGGCTGGCTTCAGCTGCAAGTTTACGAGCTAGTACCTCTGCACCCAGCAGGAAAAGAAAAGGGGATAGTGGGTCCCCCTGGCGAATTCCTCGGGATGGAAAGAATAGTTCAGTAGGCCCGTTGTTAACCAGTACAGAGAAGGAAACAGTTGTTATACACTCCATAATCCATGACGTAAAGGTATCGTGAAATCCAAATATGAGGAGCACACTCTTCATGAAGTGCCAGTCGACCCTATCGTAAGCTTTTGCCATGTCTAATTTTATTGCCAGCCATCCTTCCCGTCCCTTACGGTTTTTGTAGGAGTGGAAAATTTCATGGGCAATAAGGACATTGTCCTGTATTGCCCTGTCCGACACAAAAGCTCCTTGTAAAGGATGGATGAGTTTTCCGATTACCTTTTTTAATCTTTCAGTTAATATTTTGGAGATTACTTTGTATATATTAGAGCATAGGCTGATCGGCCTGTAGTGACAGGTGGAGGTTGGGTTTTCCCTCTTTGGGAGCAGGGATATAAAAGTATGGTTTATTTGACGGAGTATTCTTCCAGACCGGAAGAATCCCTTGACCGCACAAATTACCGATTTCCCGACTATGTCCCAGTATTTTGTATAAAATTCCGCTGTAAAACCATCCGGACCTGGGGACTTGTTTTTTCCCAGACTGAACACCGCTGTCTTAATTTCTAGGTTTGATGGTGATGCAATAAGGAAACTATTTTCCTCAGTCGAGATGGAAGGATGAATTATTTCCAGGAGGTTAGACATAAGCCCATCATCAATAGACTCTTTTTTAAATCTGTTTTCAAATTCCCTTTTTATCTCATTTCTAACGTTCTCCTCACCCAGGACCAATGTTCCGCTTGAAGAGGTTATGTTTCGAATTTGTTTCCCGTGTCTCCGTCCCGAAGCCACTCGGTGGAAGTAGGCCGTGTTCGAGTCTGAGAGTTTGAGGTGTTTCGTTTTTGCCCTTTGGCTCCAATATGATTTCTGGAATAGAATTAGCTTTTCTCGCTTCGCAATTAGGCGTTTCTCCTTTGCTTGATATATTTGGGAGTTTGACGAAGATCCCGAGGACTGGATGAGCAAGAGTTCAGAATCGACCTCCTTTAGTTGGCGGAAGATATTACCGAAATTGGTTTTATTCCATTCTTTTGCCCTTTTTTTCAGTAGTTTATGTTTAAACAGTAGTTGAAACATAGCCGAGCCAGGGCAGGACGCCCGCCAGGATTGCTTCACAATATTGCGAAAGTCTTTCCTCACAAGCCAGACGTTCTCAGATTTAAAAGGTGGGACTTTGAAGGAAGACCCGTCGTCGATCGATATCGAAATTGGACAGTGATCCAATGAAGAAAATGCACCGTTATGGGTTGTCATATTTGGGAAAGATGTAAGAATCTGTTGGTGAACTAATACCCGATCGATTTTTTCGTGGGTGTTGAAGCTGTCCTCCAGACACTTTCGCCATGTGAACTGGTTGCCAAACGTGGGTAGGTCAAACAAACTGCATTCGTTTTTGAAGGAGATTAACCGAGAAAATCTTGACGGACGGGTAGTGGCCCCGCCTAATTTGTCAACACTGCATAGAATCTCATTCATATCCCCTAAAACCATGCACCGAATAGGGGAGTTGTTTACAATTGTTATTAATGTTTCCCAGAAAGCATCTTTATCATTTAGATTTGGCGGAGCATAAACGAAGAGCGCCAAAATTGGGAAACCCCACAGCACACTTTCTAGTCTGAGTCCAATAATACGGGGGGTGTGCACGGACACTGAGATTGATACATTAAGCATCTGGTGTGACTTCCAAATGACCCCGATGCCGCCCGATCTGCCAATGGACGACAACCAGATCCCTTCATCAAACCCAATATTTTCCCACAACTTGTCGTCCGGAATATTTTCCGCTTTTGTTTCTGCTAGCGACAAGATTTGAATGTGTTCGTTTTTACACATTGAATCTATTTCCGTCCAGAATGTACGCTTTCCTATTCCACGGCAGTTCCAGAAGCATATCTTCATAAAACTTCATTGATGATGAAAGGACAGAGAGGCGGAGTCCTTTCATCGACACAGTTTTGATAATCTAGTTTGTAGATACTCCTAAGGAGCCTTATGTTGAGGACACAATAACTGTCCGAAATCCAGTCCATCTTGTTGTTCGGAAATAGATGGTAGCTTATAGTTGTTACTACTTGAACCCTTACATTCATCTGGAAAAAACCAGAAGATTTCAAATCAAGCAAATACATAACATAATGTACAGTACACCTGTTATACAACCATGGGCTGATTTCTTAGTCTGATATATACAAGACCAGTGTTAACGCTGCTGCAAGTGTAGACACTGAGAGCGTGGTTAAACACCCCGGACCAAACAATGGTGAGTATGTCACCCTTTGAAGCATGTTTCCACCACGACGGTTTCCCAATGACAAACTTTAGCAGAATATGAGTACCTGAATATATTTTAACAATCAGAGACAGCTCAATAGTCTTGAAAAAGTTGTAAATCAGTTTACTTGTTTGGGTTTTTTTATACTTTCCCATCAGCTGGAAAGATGTTGTCCATGAATCGATAATGCAATAAACAAGAGCGGAGGAAATAAGGTCATACACACCAAATAGATCAGACCCAAGGAACTTAGTAAGAGGAGCAACATAAGGTGCATAAAACTGATCAACGAGACTAGATTGAAACCGACAAGGCGATTTGCATAATTGGATTCTACATGATAGTTTAACAAAATCATTGATCAACAACTTGACATCATGATTAGACCTAATTTCATCCACCCCAGAGATGCAAACATCACTATTCATGACACTAAAAACCAAGGCCTCCAAAAAGGCATCATAAGAGATATTATCTAGGTAGGGATGTGTTTTGATCATGTACCAAACGCAAGTAGAGCATAGTGTTACCCTGATAGCCATTGACGAAGCAGGGCCAGCTGTTTCTGTAACAAAATCGATGAAAAACAATTCTTCTTCGGAACTGAAGATAGGAGCAAATGGAACCCCAAAATCGACAGTTTGTTCAAGGCCCTTTCGGGGGGTAGGGGGTGAAGAGGCAATCACCTCTATCACAGTTTTTTCCCACCACCAAAAGATGGTGAGGAATTGTGCTAAGCACAACAGGTAAGTCAGATCAAAATTAGAGACAAAGGATTTCATAAAATTTCTAGGACATTTCATCAGCTACAGTAGGAGTATGTAACCAAACCTGATCAAGGAAGAGCTGGCCCACTTCGCAAAGAAGGGAGAAGAGACACCCGAACCGACAGACAGCGGCGAGAAGCCCCAACAAGAATGGATTGCAACATTCCATAGCCTTCGCCTCCAAGCCATATCAGTGGTGAGAAAAACAACTATAGAAATCAGTTGAGCCAAACTGCACACAACAACTAGAGAAGGACAGTACATTAAAGTGAAACTGGGCAATCTGATCTTCTTGTCAAAGAAGAAAAAGACCACCACAGAAATCAGATCCTCAAAAGGATTTGATGGGCCCTTGCGGGATTTGGGGAGTGGGAGGAGATTATCCATCACCACCAATTTTCTTTTGCCATTCCATGGCGCCAATGAAGACATGCCAGAACAAGTTTGAGATATTAATATTTGGCTAGAAATAGAAGATAATAGGAGTAGTTGGTAATGAGGGGAAAGGAGACACTCACCGCCCCAGTTGTAGAGAAACCATACCAGGAAAAAAGGAGAGATCATCTGAGAGGAGAGAGAGAGAAACTTCCCAGACCATAGCTTGCAAACAGAGGGCTTGGCTGAAATATGGATTGCACTACACCCCTGTCAAAAAGGAAGACATCCACCAAGCACTCCGGCGCCGCAGCGCCAACAGCCGCACCACCCATGACAGGCAGGGCCACACCGTCGCCCCCGAGAAAGGGAGAACTTCCTCCTTTTTCTGAAATTCTTCCCCACAGGCTCCATCCTCATCCAATCGAAAGCCCCAACATATGGAACCATCTTCAATTTGCCCCACAACGTCTGAACACTTGGACTGAACAGACAGTAGGAAGAGGGCTCGGGCGAGGCAATCGCACGAGAGGTGGCGTGAATCCTTGTCTTGGGGTTCAATTCCCTGAAATCGGCGAGGCCGCCAGGCAATCCAACGCCGAAGGATTGTTTTCGGCCCCAGCAGGCCATACTATTGCCGGAGAAGGAGCTGCTAAGGGGGTTTGGACGGCGGAAATGGAAAATTAGATCTGAGAGACAGGGGAAAGAAGAGGGGTTTGGGGGATGAATTTGGGGGCGCGTGAGCGCGTTCTCCCGACCCTCAAAAGGGTTCTAAACACTTTTTTCTAACTTGTCTCTCCCTAGAAGTTGACAATGAATATATGCAGTGAAGTTTTTGTTCAAATCATTTTCATATAAATAAATACGCCCTAATCTGATATTCGAGTAAAAAATTATTAATGTTTAAAAAATAAAGGTATATTAGTCATTTTCATTTTGTTTCAATAAACTATAATGTTTTTGTATTTTACTTATATTGTAATTTGCATACTACAATTCATTTTGAGAGCTTCAAAACAAGAGAATATATTACTCATTTTGACAACCAGGTTATGCATGTTCAAAAATTTTATTTATGTTTATACGTTAATGATGAGATTATTTGAATGTTAGTTAACCTAGCCTAATCCTTATGCTTTAGCTAATTGTGTTTAATGTTGCTTGGGGAATAAGTCAGTTTTTCTCCATTTCTTTTATTCTGAATTGTACGGGTATATATACTACCCTCTTTTGTCCTTGTTGAACCTTTGAGGAAAATGAATGAGACCCTAGAAGGGTAAAGGGTCGTTTCTCCTTTCTCTCTCTCTCATCTGTCTCCTTCAATTCATTTTCCCATCTGTGATTGATGATTGATGTCCAGCTACTGTTCCATTGAGTTGCATCTTCATCAATTCGTCAATAGTTAACACATGTTTAGAGTACATCAAGTTACATTCTTCATCAATTCGTCAATAGTTAACACATGTTTAGAGTACATCAAGTTACATATTGAATTAATGTTTATTGTATTGTGTTTCCTATTCTTGTTTTATTAGTTTTTTCTTCTTCTGCTATTCCATTTATTTATACTTCTTTTTCTTAACGGGAAAAAACAATGTTGTTTTTATCATAAACCGACGATCTTTTATCTTAAAATAACACAATTTATTGTCGTATTATAGTTATTTATGTCTCAGCTATCCCATTCGAGGTATGTTATTCGAATCGAACGAATCAAGATAAGATTATGTGTTGGTTAGGTGAAGTGGAAAATCGAGTTTCACTTTTAAATCTGCTAAAATTGACAAGAGTTTTTAATGTATATTGGTATGCGCAGATCAATGTGTTGGATCAATTTTGAAGGGCTTATTGATTCAGCGTTCAAAACCAAAGCTCCGAAATTGCAACAACCGGAATTCCTCATTTCATTAGCTAAAAGGGATACAAGAACTCAAAGAACTGTACATCAGGAAAGATTTTCTTAGGGCGAAAAGACGAAGTTGAACAAGTGCAAGGAACCCCGAAGAGTCGGAAACAATAAAGGATCTGCGAAATAGATAAGCTAGATGAAGCTGTTGAGCTCGTATCGTGTTCGGATTCAGCTGATTAACCTCATACATTGGAGCCAGAGAGAGCCCAGTTAGCTTCACTTCCGACTCTCGGCATGGTAGTGATCTTGGAGGAGACGTCGACCTTGAAGTTGGCTCCACATATTGCCCCTTCACTGTCTATTCTCGGCATTGCTTTCAGCTTGTTCTTCGGGTGCTCGAAGCTGCCCAGCCCGACTTCACTATGGAACATACACCCTGCATCCATTTCAACCCATTAAACACTCCTGAAAACTCTTCAATTCATCAATTAAGTCATCATTCCTATCAAGATAAATCCATTGATTTGTTAGCATACCAGCTGGAAAAGGCGCAAACGACTTGACGCAGCTAGCCTTCATAACATTCAAATCGTCGCAAATAACTGCAGACCCATCAGCTGCAATGCCCCAATACAGTTTTACACCTTCATCTGCATCCTGAACCATAACCAAGGAGCCAACATTTGTCAGCAACTCACAGAAGAATCAACATTTTTACACACAAATTCTGTTTTGATGCAAAATAGGGGAAGCTTACAAGTGCAGTGAAAACTGTTCCAGGAATCTTGTCATAGATGACAAATCCAAAGCTGCCCTCAAGATCCCTAAGGACCTGGTGGATCGGGTAGGGGCCGCGGTCTCTGAGGGTTTTGTAGGCCTGGATAACAAACATGGCTTCATTTGTGTTCTTTGAGAGGCCATATTGTTTGATAAGGGTGCTTAGGTTGTTCAAGCTGCCTATGAAGATACAATATATGTTGTCTATGGCACAAAACATCCTGCAATCAATCAGTTAACCATAAATCAATCACTCCTTTTTATCATTCAATTGCAACAATTGATACTTCTAAGAACAAAGTTCTGATCTTTTTGCCCTGATTTGTCCTGATTAAACCAGATGGATCCAAGAAAAAACCATCAATTTCAAAGCAAAAACTCAATTGTTAGTATGTATGTAATCCCCAGATTGGAAGATTACAGGTAGATTGAAAGACCCAGTAGTGTTTTCACCCAAAGTTTCATTTTTTTTTTTGGTTGAAACATTGCAGCACTTGATCTGATTAGATCACAATAAGCCAAACCAGCTGAATCCAAGAAACAGACACTAGGTTAAATTTGCCCATTATGATTTTCACCCAAAATTTTCAATTGTCAGTAATTATGGACCCCCAATTTGCAAGATAGCAACTTTCCACTAAAATAGAAAAATTGCCCTTTGATCCTCAACAAACCACAAGAAAAAGAGAGTATACCTCCGGTTTTGAGATGGAACATAAGCAAGGAAGGCGGAGTTGCCAAAGCCAATGGAGAGAGCCGCATTTGGGGGCTGGGAAGCTTGAAAAACCTTCACAATCTCTTCAGGCAATTTGGGTTTTGGAACTCCACCCCCAATCGCTTTAGAAGATGATAAAGAATGAATAGGGCTGTTGAGCTCTTTTGGTGGATCCACCACACCCTCTTTGAAAATGGCCAACATTTTTCCTTTTTGTCTTTAGGAACAATGAATTTGGGACACAGAAAACAACACAGCTTCCGAATTGATGTGAAATCTGCAAAAGTAGAATGATACAATTGAGGATTGAATGATTTGTGAAGAGGGTGGAAATGTGTATTTATAGTGTGGGAGTTTTGGGCTTCCGGGTTTGGTAGGATCTCATCTTTATCCACTCTTGGTAACAATTTGACAATTTCTTGGGGAAAAAAATATATAAGAAAATTACAAGGCCACCCTTCAAATAAATTAGAGGATTTTATCCATTCAAAAATATAATAACTACTTTTAAAATTTATATATTTTTTAAGAAATTAAAAAATATAATAATTTTTTAAAAGAATATAGTTTCATAATACTGTACTCATTAAGAATCACACAAATAAAAAAGAATTGCTCGTGAATTCATTATCTTTTTATGCATCTAAAAATGTTCAAAATAGAGGATTTATTTTTATATATTTTGTTTGATAATAATATCGATTTTATTAAATAAAATATCATTTAATATTTTAAAAGCATGAAATGAGCAATGGATAGTAGTTTAAAACCAAATCAAATTCATAAGATAATATAATTTGCTCATTTATGGGTGATTTTATTAAAGTCTTCTATTTTAGGATATTTTGTGTAATTCACCCAAAATATATAAATTCTTTTTGGATATATGTTACTTTAATTCTACGTGGGCGATTATGACTTGCTAGATCTAGGTGGAGAAAAGTGGATTGAGGGAGAATAAAAAAAGGGCTTATCCATATAAGAAGAAGACAATGACAACAATCTGAGTCAGCAGCTAGCTCTTCAATTTCACCCTCTTATTTCATGTCATGCCCACTCCCTTCGTTGACCACTCTTATAAGTCTTTAACACTTGTGAATTGATTCGTAGTTTGGGTTTGATTTGGGTTGCTTTTTATTCACATCAAAATGAATGGTTTGAGTTGATTGAATCATATGTTTGTTTGTTTGTTTGTTTATAAAACTTGAATTATATGTTTACTTGGGTCAAATTTGGACCTTAATCTTTAAGGGGCTAGCTATACAATGAATTAGAATAGTTGGGTGATTATTGTATATAAGTGGGTATAATGGTTAAGAGATTACAATATCTCTTAAAAATAAATCGCATATAAATGAATTGATATATTAACCCTTTAGATATATATTGGTTAAATGCTTCGGTGAGTAGCTGTTAAAATATTTTCTTTTCAAAAGCTAATTAAATTAAAATTATATTTATTTTATTTATAATTATATACTCGTAATATGTAGTATCGAAATAGAAAGATTTAATAAGCTAGCTGATGGGTTTTAGTTGTGACAAACGGAGCCTACATCTCTATATATTTATCCATTCTAAGAAACCATACACTATACGAAATGAAGATGATAACATCATTTGTGTGGGAGACAACTTTATTGAAAACCATGTTAATATTACTATTACTATAATAATAAAGGTACAAAAAGTTCATATAAATTGTCAGACGTGTCACATGAATTCTGACATCGGCAAGGCGACAAACAAATTAACAATACGGAGTAATTTCATACAGTACATTCACATACGTCGCTTCCGTATGTTTGGATGAAATTAACTGTTACCACTTACCTGTTGCCACGTAACATGTTTATCCATATCCCATCAGGATCTTTCTATTTCTACTCTATTTAGGAATCTATTTTGACAACATCTTGTTGATGGAATAACTAAAATTGAATCTATTTTGACAACATCTTGTTGATGGAATAACTAAAATTGATACAATAGGATAAATATATATTAAATTAGAGTGTTTATAAGCTAATAATTAGGTATTTTGTAACCCATATGATAAAGTAGTTGATACAAACTAGTCGATAAGATAGGAAAAAATAAATAGATTTGTGAAAAGTTTGGGATGAATAATCGTTGAAAATCAAATTTCAAAAACTAATTAAACTAGAATATTATATTTAACTTATTTAAAATTATAAAATATTAAAACCAAAAAATTCAAAAAGCTACATGCATTTGACGAAACTAGTTAAGAAAACATCCAATAATAAGTAAAGAAAAGAAACAAAAGGAAAGGTACAAACGTCACAAAGGTAACCGCAGACAGAATGGGGGGGGGGGGGGGGGGAGAGGAGTACGTGTCCAGCATGCCCCCATCCCATGGGTAGGACACGTGTCAACCAGGAGATGACATGTGGCGATTGCCCGGGGACTTCTTATCAACTATAAAAGGGAAAAGTTTAACCAAAGAGGGGGACTTTTGGCGCCAGAAGGAAAGAGAGTGAAAGGAGCGGACATGAAGTAAGATCCATAGAAAGAGAGATAACGCGATAAGAGGATAGCAGAGTGTAAAAAATATTTATCAGGAAACAGAGCTGCTCCGCGGATACGGATTAATTTCATCCGCGTACAACTTTCAGATTCTTTCTTGCCAGTCGAAAGTCTGAAGTGAAGATCAAGGATACGTTACCATCTACTCGAAAATTAGCGGACGGTGACAGGTAAAAGTTGATCCTCATTTCGTTGACGAAATCTCGTTGAGGAGATAGATTCATAAGGCTGTATTTTGCTCCCGCGGCACAGGTTGGGCCGTACCGAATATCTCGGTACGGGTCAGGTAAGCCCGTTGGGGAAATTTCGGACCCCACAGGGTCAAGATCCGGGTCCCACTAAGAATGGAGGCATTTTTTAGATTGAGATTTGTCATTGGCGCCGTCTGTGGGAACCCCCTCACGCTAAGGGGTTCCTTTGCAAGTTTTAATTTAAGAAAATCAAGTAAGACTCCCAGCTCCTGGAGGGGGCGGGGAGTCCGCGCATATAAAAAAAAGATGACTTTTTCGAAAGAATAAAGATCAATGAGTCATTGGCTTACCAAAATCAATTCGGTGACATAATGAGTGATAACCAAGACAACGCGACCCAGGACATGAGCCAAGAGATCCACCACGATCAAGAAGCCTCAAGTATGTATGTTCTATTGACACCTCAACCTGATCTATAAGGTGAAACAGGAGGCCAGCCTCACGTTACCCCTCTCCATCATTATTATAATCAACATGGAGCCGGAGGAGAACACATACCTCATAATTTCTGGTATTATGAAGTTCATCATGAGCAGCTTAATCCTCTACAGCAAGAGCAAGCGCATTATTACTATTATGATCATGGGGGACAGAACTCGCGTCAACAGGGGACTGCCCACCGTGGTGAACAACATGGAAATTTTGATAGATGTTATACTGCGTTTAACAACCCAGGCGATGCATTCGACAACATGAACTATGGCTTTCAAGGTCAGGGTCATGCGATGCCACATCAATCTTGGCAGAAGGACGAACGACAGCATGAGAACAAACATCGACGCGGAGAACGATCCACGGATATTTCCACCTCCACCAAATCTGATTCAGCAGATACAAGAATGGAAGGGCCGGCAGTCCTTTCATC
This sequence comes from Persicaria maculosa, assembly GCA_963922045.1. Taxonomy (NCBI): domain Eukaryota; kingdom Viridiplantae; phylum Streptophyta; class Magnoliopsida; order Caryophyllales; family Polygonaceae; genus Persicaria; species Persicaria maculosa. The sequence goes on from OY998252.1 coordinate 10,031,068, forward strand.
TGTTTTCACCAGAGAGATATGTTCCGCGGCAGTACCAAAAAGATGGCGAGATGTAGGCCTTATGAAGTATGATGGAACGACTGATCCTGAGGATCATCTTTGTCATTTTACTACCGCAATGTGAATAAATGAGTACAACGATGCCATGTTGTGCCGGACTTTCCCCTCAACCCTGACAAAGATCGCCCTCACATGGTTTACTAACTTGCCGAAAAACTCTGTGACCAGTTTTACCCAGCTAGCTCATATCTTCACATCTCATTTTGGGAGTGCACGGTTGCGGAAGAAGACAATGCTCGATTTAAACTCAATCAGGCAAGGAGCTGGGGAGATGCTGGGACACTTTTTTACCCGATTCACCAGTGTGGTAGTACAAATCCCTAATTTTAATCATGAATCGGCGATCATCATTCTCATGGGGAATTTGGCAGAAGGGGATTTCAAGACTTATTTGTTTCGAAAGAAGCCTGCCAGTTACGATGATTTGAGGGATCGAGTATCAAGGCAAATCGAAGCCGAGGAGGCAGCCGCGTCTAGCTCAAGAGCAAACACAGGCAATCAAGGATTTTTTGGGAAGCTTGCCGGAAAATTCAAAAAGGAGAAGGTTAAACTACCCAGGCACCAGTCAGAAGAAGGAGCTTTTCGTTCCCACCGCGATGAAATACACATGAATTCTGAAAAAGGCCAAGGATCCCGCCAAAGAGAGGATTATCCGCGGTCTTATCATCCAAGGGAGAACATTTATCGGAATCAAGAACTGAGATTTCCTCCTCAGAAAGAAGATCGGCACAATCGAAGACCAGATTGGGAAGATCATGGCTCTAGACCTGACGGCCCCCACCATCGACAGAACCGATACCAAGGACTACAGAATCAGCGTGGAGATGCCCCTTTTTTCAATCGAGGAAGAGGCAGGGGACGAAGATGGCGCGGAGGTAGACACAATCACGCCCATACCATGCAAAGATCTGTTAACCAGAAGTCGATATATCTTCATATATTACAATTGACTTCAATGCACTTCACTTCCATATCTTGGTATTAAGTTGCTTTCAATGCACAATCATAAGGTGTTTCAGGGCCTAATGCGCTCTTCATCAATTGATCCGGGGAATCTATTGTATTAAATGGTGCATAAGTTCTTTCGTTAAAAAAATTATCTTGTAAATACATATGGTACTTCGGTGCCTAATACAATGTCTCCATTTTCATAATTTTAGGTAATTCAAGTACTTTTATATTGATCTTTCATCAATTATATATTGACGGGGTTTGCAAACATCAATGCTTCAGCCATTTTGAATTTTTTAATCCTTTTCATCAATATGAGTATGAAAATGTCATGCGCATCAATTATATTTATTTGGAACCACAATTATATTCACATCTAGTAAATACATTCTCATATAACCTACGATAGACTTTTGTGCACTCAACTTGGCTTTTTATTTGCTTTTGTATGAACACCCACTTAAAACCAATTGATGTTACACTTTCTAATTTTGGAACTACCGGTCCAAAAACATCATGCATAAATAATACATTTTGAATAAGTTGCTTCTTTTTAGCTATTTGTAATGATTTTGATATTGATATACTTTATCTATTTGATGATCATGATATTCTGATGGACTATTTCCTCTTTCAGGGAATCATATACTAAGAGTCTGGCAATCTTCATTGCTTTCGATATACTTGAGAATCACTTGATATACATTGAGTTGGAGTTGCTTTTGGAACTTCCAAATAAGCTAGTGCAATATATGTGACTTTGTTACTTTCTTGACTTTAGTAATGTTTATTTGTTAAACCGTATATTCATTTCATCTATTGAAAAAATCCACAATGAAAAATGTTATATGATAAACTAACTTCTGGTTAGGGATGTCATAAGTTTCAAAGGAATAAATAAGTGTTAGATAAACCAGATGTATACATTCTTATTACTTAGGACTTACTTCTGGCTAGCCATATTAGATGTGAGAAATTGGTATTCAGTACATGCTCATTCAAATATATGTGTCATTGTTACTTCGGGTAACAATATTTATATTTTTCATGGGTTGAAATTAGTTTATCTACTTCAAGGGATATTAAAAATTTGATTGATTCAACTACTTCATGGATTGAAATTAGTTTATCCTCTTCAGAGAATATTATAAATTTGATTGGTTCAACCACCTCAGGAGTTGATATTAGTTTATATTCGCTTAAAGGGATATGAAAAAAATTGATTAATTCAACATATCATGGTTGAAATTATTTTATATCCACTTCGATCAAAGATATGAAAAAAAAAAATCAAAATAACAAAACAAATAAGTGTATACTAATGGGAGATGATTCATAAATTGTATAAGGAGCATGTTTGAAACAAACCGAGGTACATAAGACAGAAGAGCGGTGTATGATGTATACCTTTTCCTCCTTGGAGCAATTCATGCTGATAACGTATTATAAACCGAAGAAAAGGGAGAATAGAGAAGATAGGGAAAGAAAAGAAAGAAGAAACCAATAGCTCTATTAGAGTTATAATGAGCTCCTTATAGGGATTACAAGCATTGAACCCAAAACCAAACTAGAATTTCGTTGTATATCCACACCTAATAATAGTATTATAACAAACCAGATTTTTATTTTTATTTTTTAATTTTAAAACTCTGTCTCTTGATTCACATGTATGTTGATCAATGAGTTTTTGCTTCTGTCTCCCCGACGTCGAGTCGTCGTGTCAGTCTCTTGGCTTTTCCGTGTTCTCGACATTCACAGTCTTCCCTTGGGCTCTTCCCTTGGACTCCTTCGACTATACAGTATTACTCTGCTGGTCTTATCAAATAGGATCACTAATATTTGGGTTGTTCTTTTTTTCTTTTTTTTTTTTTGTATTTTGTAATTGCTTGATTTTCTAGTTGTACCCGTGAGTCGATACCCTTCGGCCTCTCGATTCCCCATACATTTGTTTGTTTGGGATTTCGAATTACAGTATTACCTTGAAAAAAATAACATGTATTTTGATCAAAAAGCGTAGATTTTTTTTAACAAAAAAAAAATGAAGGTGTAGTTCAAATAGTAAAATTTAGTGGTGCAAAAATTAATCACCTTCTAAAACAAGCATTCTCATAGTTGCTCAAAAGTTAAAATGTGATAAATAAGAGACCGAAGCTCACATAGTCACATTTGACACCAAATGGCAAATACCAATAATGTGAGGTGAACAAGAACAAGTGGGATGAAAATACAGTACTCCGTAGTAGATAACTATCCTTTAACCAATTCCAGAGAGAAACAAAGCAACTTAAAAAACCTGAAAGAAGACGTTCTACACCCTTATTGAATAAGGCTCCTGTGCGAAAATGTCTAAGCCGTATACATAATAGCACCAGTAAAACGTACAACCATCTATTTAGCCATACATCTGGCTCTATCTAAAGTTAAGTGATCTACCGCCGAAAAAATATCAAACATTGCTCAGAAGCCGAGTCAGCTGTAAGGCCAACACATTTACATACTTGATAGGTTGTAGGGGTCAGGGGGAGCACATAAGTTGATTTTGGGCATTGAACGATGAGGCATCTACTTTCGCGATCTAAACACAGCCTGAAGCCCAAGATCCCTTTCAAGTATAGAGGCAAGACCACGTGCGAAGTAGCAAGAATCTTTATCCGCTGTAGTCGGCGTCATAGAATTTGTCTTCTGGGTAATAAGCAGCATTCACTGCGCTGCCTCCGAATTTCCTTCCTCCCAAGTTATTCTTCGCCTTTGTGCACCCGGCGGTGTCTTCATACTCCAAGAACACCTATGAGAATGGACAGTAGGTTTAGATTAGAGATCGCCATAGCAAATTGTACCTAAGCATTGCCTTCAGCTATCATTTCATTTTGGCTATATTCTAGAGGTGCATACATTAAACCAACCCAATGCATTATGATATGGCCCTCATGTCAAGGCATAACCGTACCTTCCCAACACCTGGGATAAGCTCGCCGTTCATATCTGGACGAGGAATGATGACATTCACCAATACTCCTGTGGTAAAAAGGGCAACCGTCAAAGCACTAACCTAGTAACCTTCAACAACAACAACAAACAAACAAACCCACTCCATATGGATTCAACAGAATGATTATGAGAGTGACACATTGCTTCAGGAGCATGTAGCACACTTGGTGGACAGAATGATTATGAGAAATACGAGCACTTTGTAGCATCACAGAGCCTATTTTACTTGGTGGACAAGGACTTGTGTTTGTAAATGCTTAGATCTTATTCATAATTGCTGTTTGGTTGCAATAAAACAGCAACCCATTTCAATTTCCATTTATATCAAACATATTTGCACTAGTTTTCTAAATATATACAAGTGTTCAGAGACAGCATTTCATAAGAGCATATGTATACAAGTGAAAACTGAAAAGAGTAGAATATAAGCAAGGAAAATACACTGACCAAACTTTCCACATTCTTCTCTCATATCTTCCAAGATCTCCTCATACTCGTTGTCATCCCTCAAAGTGTCAGCAGTAACCACCTACAATGTATACAACGTAATTAATAAATAGGAATGTTCAAGGTAGCTTAACCCATAAGGGAAAATTTCCCAATTGTTTCAACCCTGCAAATTAATAATATAGAATACATCGCTTCTCTAAACAATCCAGGAAAAAATATTACATTTATACAAATTACAGTAGATATAGATTTTCCTGTCATTATAAGTTGCAAATGTAGAAGGAGAAGTAGCAAAAACAAGAGAAATACCTCAGTTAGACAGAGAATTTTAGTTGGAACTTCTGGAATTCCTAGTGGTACTTGATGGAAATTCATGCCGCCAGATTGCATAACCATTTGCTATCAAGCACGATTCTATCAATACAATGAGGGGGAGAAGGAGCAACAAGTTGGAAAAAGAAGCAGCTTCGATTGAGAAAGTTTTCTTACTTGCATGGCTATATGCTGTCGTGCTTGTGCTAATATATTTTCCTGCTCTGATTTAGCTTGCACATTGCTGCAATTGTTTGTAGTATGAAAATATTTAACTATGTCTAGTTACATGCATCTTGTACCTCTGAAGACATTTCATACAAAAAGCCACGGTCCCCCAAAAAATTATGTATAGTCTAAATCTATGTTCTTCATGACATTAGAAAATCTTATTTAAGAGGAAACATTTGTTTTCTATTACCATAATGACATGCACGTATCCACAATGAAGAGTAAGTTCAACAACTTAGGGCAAACTATATGCAAAATAAGGGAATTCTCAATTCATCCAAATAAAGCACATACACAAAAATCCAACTGCTGCAGATGTTCTGGGACTGGATCTAACATTCCAAAAGTGGTTAAAGGAAGATAACTAATCTTCTTTTTTCATAGAAAAAAGAGCTATTCATCAACTGAATATCAGGTCGAGATTTTCCCGAAAGAGCACAGCCAAATTAGAGGGTTTGAGCATAAAGGGTTTCAAATTATTTAATGCATCGAAAATGATTACATATAGAAATCCTTCAAAAAAGTTGCAATCGTTCAACCTTTGTAAAACTATGCAAACAAAATAGAATGGTACGCGGTTAACTGAAGTAAAAGCATTCAGCTTCATATTTCGTTGATGTAAGCCTACCTTACAGTTGCCCTTCGTACAGTAAGAGTTTTATCACCCATTTTCAGTCCATTAAGTGCTTGACATGCAGTGTCTGTTACGGCTGGATCCTGAAACCCAATGCTATTATCAGCAATGCTAAAAGATATATTCAAAATAATTTGAAAACTGGAAAACAAAATATTTTCTGTCAAGTCTTTACTGGGTGGAATTCAATTCAAGTGTAGGAGAAAACCAATAAAATTCACAAACCTACTACAGAGGTTATCAGCAGTAAGCCTAAGAGATGATAGATTAAGGTACCAAGTCTAACTAACTAGATGAATGTGGGAAAGGTTGATTCAAACACAGAAAAATAAAAAGAGGAACAGAGCAAAGAAAATGATCGAACACTGAAATTAAATCACCCAGATGGCGGAACAAGTTTATTCACCTGATAATTGCAGAAACCATAACCCTTCGAATTTCCTGTGTCTCTATCTTTGACGAGGTCAAATCCTTTAAGTGGTCTGAAATACAAAATAAGCCACAAGAAAGGACCATATAAAAATCAAATGAATCAAATCTCTGAGTGCAGTGATAACAAATGTGAAAGCATCATTAAAAATAGTAAGGAATGTAGGCATACCCAAATGACTCAAGCAACTGCCTTATCTGAACTTCAGTAAAAGAGTACGGTATCCCACCAACAAAAATTCGGTCAGGTACATCTGTTTCAGCAGCACTTGCCCTGATGGATAGTATTAAAATCAGCATTACAGAGGAGGAACAATGACAAATGGATGAATAAACATGTAAAAAAATGATAATTGGATAAAAAAGCAAACAATTTGTCTACAATGTGTTTCTATATAATAAAAGGTTGACCAATGAAAATCTAATCATTGAGTACTTAATCTGAGGCTATATGGTAACAGCAGACCTCTAGGATAAGTCAAGCTATATTTACCTAAAACACACAAATTTGGAGTATGCAAGGGCAAAAGAAGTCTATTCACTGCTATAAATCCATGTGAGGGATAAAAGTTTTTAGCTACAGTACTTGTGGACTCCAAATGGAAAAGGTAAATTTTCTACAAATCCATGTGAGCAACACTTTGGTCTATATTTCTAGTGGATAAGTTTATAATGTCTTTTTAGCCTCTTAATTATTGAATTCTGTTCCTTTTACCTTTTCTTTAATCCTCATTGGTTGGATGAATGGTAGGCAATTAATTAGTACTTATTTATGAATAATTTAATGAAAAAAGTGGTAATTATTTCCTTAATATGTTGCAAAATGCTAAAAGGAATTATATTATTGAACATAGGGTGTATATCTTTTCTCTCTTAAATATGAAGTAGAGCGGCCTTAAATAAAAGCATGGTTCAAGTGGAATATATACAAAAATAAAACAGACAAGTTAAGGATGCCAATACTCTCATAAAGGTTCTTGTATAAATTGAATCTTTACAATTCTTATCACTGTGAAACAGCCACTTACCCTGGCATGAGTCCTATTGCTGCCAAGTTGAGATGAGGACTAGGCTGGCTCGGGCCAAGTGTTGCAGCTAATGCAGGATTATAGTCTGCAGGTCTCCTCACCCTCACAGGAACACCCTGAGTGCCAACAGTTCAACATATTATCTCTTGGAGCAAAAATATCAGTTTACAAAGCATTTTTTATTTGTCTCAGCAAGCATTATGTCGCATATAATTCAATTTTTTCATGAATACTGGAACTGAGATTTATCTGCATCTAAAGTAGAGTTGATAAAATAACAAATATAAGCCAGTGATACATCAAACAATTCTCCTCACTCTTGAGTTCTGCACCAAAACTAGTATATTTATCCTTCCACTCTTTTAGGTTATAACATGCTTGTTTCAATATCCCACAGAGACCTTATTTGAGAAAACAAATATATGTTGCAAATGCTTGTATAGAGAAGGAATCCACATGAAAAGACGGAATGCCACCTCCTACATGCAAGGTTTACATAAGAACCCAAGATCATTGTGGCACCTTGCCTAAGTGCAGTTTGATGGAAGGATCATTTTATACATGAAATTCAAAATTAGGGTCTGCCAAAGAGCTACCATATCAGGATTATCAGCATGTTTTTTGTTACATCTCTCATTGTATTACCCAACTTATTAGGCCCTACCACCCAAAAGTACCATTTTGGCATGTCATGCCAACACTCTTAATCATATGTTGTTAGCTCATACTTTCAACCCTCATGCATTTTACACGCAAAATTTGATTTACTATTACTTACAACACTACAAAAGGTACACAATCTCGGTACAAGAACAGTACAATAGCAAGCAGAATTCCTGATTCTATATCCTACTTAAAAACTATTATCTCACACTTCCAACATGTCCCAAGAAAGAGAAAACAAGATATATAAACATGCCTCAAAAGTAATCCCATCTAAAGCCATTGCATTGCTTGCTTCCTCCACAGATCTCATCTCCAAAAATGCAAATTTTTTTTCATGATTGATGTAAACATTGATGACTGCATCACCTATCAAAAAACATTGCTCCACAAATTGACAAATGAAGAAAAATATTCAACGCAAATATTAATTGTCAAAAGACTTAAAATTAAGTCGAATACAAAAAAAAAGAACATATTCATGCAACAAAACATACCTGGACCAGCAGAATTTCCACGAATCACAGTCATAACTTGACTGAAAAAAATTGCAATCGTCTGCCAAACAATTTATTTAAAAAAAAAATCATTTACGAAGGCAAAAAAACATGGGTCAAAGAATCTCGGGATTACAAATAACTACTTACCGGCAATTTTCTTACTGATAATTGAAAAGACAAATATATACAATATATACATAAATTAAAATAAGACCATAGGTCCATTTCACTATCCTAGGTGAATCATATCAAGTAATCATGTAATATGACTACGTTTTGTTGAAGGAACTTTAAGTGCCTACTACCAAGTTGATGATAGAAAGATTGAAAGTATGCAAGGCAATATGAGAAATTGATTTTGAAGCAGTCAACGACAGAAAAACTTGGCCAGCTTTAAAAGCACCAAAAATGGCTATGGAAAGAATGAAGTATGCAAGGCAATCAAGAGAGGAGGGCCCAACATCTTGATTTATAATTCTAGAATTATTAATCCAGCAGTATAGCAATATCAGAAATTCCATACATGGATTAAGGATGTGCATAACCTATTGCGGGATTAAGTGGAGAAAAACCTGTTCGTTGGCCGTAGGAGGGAGGCCTCCCACATATACTCGACGCGCATGCCTTGTAGCCTATCGGATAAAATATCATGTGCATGAATTACTCGATTAACATCTTATTACGATATGTGAGCATGCTTAAAAACATAAATTAACCAGGTTCATATTCAACCTTCTGGCATCAGTGGAAATGATGCCAATTGATATAGTTGAAAGGATAATTTATTGTTAAACAAACTGGAATGGATGTTGAGGATATCAAAGACCAAGTGAGGAAAGAAATAATGTGCACCTGTCCTATCCCTATCCCCAAAGGAAACATGTTTTGCACTCCTCCTGGCATCACTTGAGTAGTAGCACCTACTAATAATTTGAACCACTTGATTATTAGAAGGGAAAAAACATTTAACCAAACATCAATGAATTTATTATTCATATGATATGAATGCCAAATTATACTTTATATGCAGTGCATTGAAAAACGACATTAAATCGTATTTTTCTTGACATAAAATGCAAGAGAAAAACCTAGAGCATACCAAAAGCAACAATGCCATTCGACAGGAAATAAGAAATAAAGTCCACCATGAAATACGTGGGTGTATTAAAACATTGGTAAGTCTACCAAATGACACATTTGGTGTTGAGGGCGGGTAACATCCAGCTAAGCCTTGAACTGTCTCCCGTTGAAAATAATAGCTACATCGTCATGCCCATGGGAAGCAGAGTTGAAAAAGTGACCCAATATCGCCTTCTTACACGATGAAAAGCACAAAGCAAACACAAACAACCACACACAACAGCCAACAACACAACAATCATCCTCAGTTTCATGTAAACCATAAGATATAATACAGCAGCAGAAATTGAATGAAAGGTCAACTTTTTCATTTACATAATAAAACAAGTTTAAAAAAAAACGCAGGATCTTAAAAACTACTAGAGGGATCAAAGTTGAGAGAAATGAAAATATGTACATACATGGGGTAGGTGCAGAGCCAAGCATAGATGCTACAGGTGGTGCCATGTCAAAACCACTTTCTCTTTTGCTGCAAGAAAACAAAACAGTCATTCAGAAGAGATAAAAGAAAACAATTAAGCAAACCTTTTTTTTCATAGCTTAAAAAGAATACATCGTCCACGGTTGAAAGGAGTCAAATGACCCCCCCCCCCCCCCCCCCCCCACACACACAAACACAAAAAAAAAAAAAACCACAAGGAGAGGCTGAGATATCTGTGTAATAGAATTAGACAGAAAATACCACAGGAAAGAGTGAATCAACATCTCCAAAGATGACAAATGTAAATAGAAACATTTAGAAGCACAAAAAGGGGCTAGATTTAGGTCAATAAAGAAGCATTTTAAAACAATCGCTTACACAATAGTCTAAAGTTGTCTCAAGGAAGATTAAAGGTTAACATATTATTATATATTTATTGAATAGACAATCTCAAACCATACAAGGCAAGGCAAAGCAGGTATATTGCTTTAGCAAAGAGGACAATAAACCATTCATACTGATAGGAATAAGATAAATGTTTTTCAACTACATGGGTAGCAAATTCAAAACCAGCATTAAATTATTCAACACCTTTTGGAACGGGAAGGTGATCTAGACCTTCTTCTGTATCTCTCTCTTGAGGGAGAACGTTCCCTACCTGTATGCCTCTTTTCCCGGTCACGGTTCCTGTAAAGAGTGGAAATTTGTGATTAGATGGTTAAAAAATGTGAAAAATGAATTCAAATATGCAAGTAGGAGCTATTAAACAGCATCAGCTTCTCTAGTATACAGAAGCAATAGCAAACAAGGTAAACAGATGTCAAACATAATTTAATCATGGCTGATAATTTTAGGTAGAAGTTTATTTGGTGGCCGTGACTTCATACACCATACTAAAAATTAATAGAAACTCTTCCACTGCATTTCCAAGGTAGAATATTCTATTTGGTAATATACAAAGCACTTGATTGTGTTTACAAGTATTGGCGCTTTACAACGATAAGAACCAAATCTCCAATTATCCCATTTTATAGGTCTTGATTATTAACTCCCTCGATTAAAAACTACACACACCCACACATATCCAGCGCTTTCAAAGGAGGCCGCAATAAAAGAAGGGTATAGCATAGTACTGTGCTCTACAATGATAAGAACCAAATCCCCAATTTTCCCATTCTATAGTAAAAACACCAACCCACCCAAATCAAGTGCTTCCAAAGGAGGTCTGAGTAAAATAAGGATATAGCATGTATACAAGAATGGTATAAGCAAAAGAAAATTAACAAGAAAAACATTTGATGTATTAACAAATAGCTCCTACCTCTCGGAATCACGGGTGCGATATTGATCATCGTGTCTGTCTCTTCGTCTATCATCTCTTGCACTTCTATCTTTATCTACCCTATCATTATGATTTCTTTTTCGTTCCGTGTCTCTTCCCCTGTACGTCTCTACCTCTCCAGACTTGGGCCTCTCGTGTTCAGAATGAACAGATTTATGCTGAGTGATAAGAACTAGTGTTAGTAATCCAGACCTCTACTTAGTAACAAATGCTATGGCCACGGAAGGAAAAAAAGTCACAGCTAAGCTGCTAAAGAGTTTACAAAAATGTAAATGAATTTTGGTATAGGAAGTTCAAGCATAAAGATTTAATGGGTGGCACATAAATAATTGTACCAATATACAAATAAAATGTCACAGCTAAGCTGCTAAAGAGTTTACAAAAATGTAAATGGATTTTGGTGAAGGCAGTTCAAGGCTTCAAGCATACAGATTTAATGAGTGGCACATGGATAATTGTAAATTTGTAACCATATACAAATACAATGTCACAGCTAAGCTGCAAGAGTTTACAAAAATGTAAATGGATTTTTGGTAAAGGCAATTCAAGGCTTCAAGCATGCAGATTCAACAATTGGCACGTAGATAATTGTAACCATATACATATAAAATGTCATGGTATCTTCCATCTGGGTTAATAAATTAAGTTATACTACCAGTGCCCATGAAGTGTAGTAGCAATGTCAATGTTGTTGCTAAGAAATCTGTATGCATTTGATGTTCAAAAGGTCTTCAATAACGACTAAGAATCATGTGACTCAAGTTTCAGTTTTCTAATAATCACATCTAAGAGTAGTTTCCATCTACAAAACAGCAATGCAAATAGATGAAAATTGAAAACTATTGGATTCACGTGCTATTTGTTTTGTCATCAAAGCATGAAACACAATTTGCATAACCATCTCTCCAATTTGGAAGATGGGCATTAGATCTCAGCTGCAATGCCCTGAATACAGCCTTACAGGAACCCCCAACTTTGCATGAAGTTCCATTTTTTACCTATAATGTGATTCATAAAACTATAAAAAAGTACCGTCCCAAAGCTTTCAGCTAGCAAAGCAACAACATTTCTAATAACAAAATTTCTCTCTCTGAATCATACGGTGACACTGACATCGCATGACTCAACAATCTTTCTATTCCAATTAAGCCTAAATCCACAAACATCACTTCGATAACTACCCTACCATCACCATTCAAACTCCTGCAAGTTTCAGATTTTCGGTTGGCTCCTAACTCAATGACCAAATTCAGCTCAATTTAACCACAACCAGTAGCTGGAGAGAAAAAGATCGAGGGAGGGAAATTGGAACCTTTTGGCGTGAGGTTCGACCTTCGTAGCCATTCCCGGATGACGATTTGACATCGTGGCCACCGTATCTATCTTCGGAGTCAGCCATTAATCCGCCAAAAACCCTAACCCTAATCCCCGCGATCACGAAGAAACTCTACGCTTTTGTGTTACCAAACAAACAGCTTGAATTCGATTTATGTTTTCTCGTATCTCTCGTTTTCTCTCTCTATCCTTTATGCGTCACTATTTATTGCAGTTTCATTTTAATGACGTGTGCACTGCAATTCCAGTTATGGGCTTCTTGGCCCATTTATTCGATAGATGGGCTGGGCTTCTTGTGTGGTTAAACATTTTATAATGTACTTAAAATATCCATATAAATACGTGTTAATCAAACAACAACATTGCATATACATTGCATAAAATTTATAGTTATATTATAAAGTTAATATAATTGACTTGACACAATTCACAATGTGTTTTGTGTAAAATTTACATAGTATGTTATTTAAAAAAATGCATTGTAAAAAAAATTAAAAATGTTAAACAAACACTATTCATGAATTTGTAATTAAAATTGCATTATAATTAAAATTCCTTGGAATCCAAATAAACCTTTAAGATATCTTTGGCTAACAATGTTTTATAACTTATAAGGAATAATATTGCATTAAAATATACATTATAATAATATCATATTGTGCATTAGTGATTTAGTGGCAACCAATACTTGTAGAGTTAGAGGCCATCAAGATGGTTTGTCTAGGAGGCTTTGACTTTGAGGGGAGAGTTAGTTCCATTCAATTATTATTGATATGGATTCTAAGTTATTAGTTGATTATTTGTATTTCTAGTTGATTTCACCATGTGGTTTGTTTGACATTAGGATGTTGAGGGTTGAGTTAGGCTTTTGATTTGCTTTGTTTATTTTTATGTTGGTTGGGGGTGATAATATTGTATGTAGCCTATTTTCTTGCCATGTTAAGTTATAGTGAAGAGGATGAACAATGTTTTGTAAATGACTTTTCTTAATGGATTGTTGATGATCTAATTGAACTAGACTTAAATAACATATACATACATACATACATACATATATATATATAATATTATATATATATATATATATATATATATATATATTAATAGTTCCTTTAAAAAAATTGAATTAAACAAGTTTTTATTTAAACGAGAATAGGCAGGTTAAATCAAGTTGTTTACTGGACTGCAAAATAATAATACAATCCAGCATATTCCATCAGAACAGGGTTGATTTCTATGCATCATTTCTCAAATTATATCAAAAAGGTATTTTTTTAAAGATCCTGTTATGATATATAAATGTAATCAGCTTTAGATTATTTCATTGTAATTAGGATCGATTATGCGAGAAAGCAAGTTTGAAGACTAATTGAATCCAGCAATGAGCAAGATCAATTAGAGAGAATGAGAGGTGAAGATGAAGAACACAGATGAAGAGAGAGTTTAGATGAACATTTCTCTCATTCAGTTGTATTGTGTAAAATCTTAGTTCTGTACAAAGGAAGAGAAGCTTATTTATAGGCAATACATGTATTAACAAACTGGAAAAACAGTTAGAGAATGTAACAACTCCTTGTAACAACCCAGAGGAGAGGAGCGGGAAATGGCGCCAGATCTTCTATTTCAACACTCCTCCTCAAACTTGGAGTTGGAGAAGACATCTACTACTCCAAGTTTGCCTTGTAATTTCTTGCTTTGAACGGCACTTAATGTCTTGGTGAACATATCAGCTGGTTGCTCCCTTGTAGATATGTACCTTGTATTGACTTGCTTTAATTTCACCATTAATCGAACCAAATGACAATCTGCTTCGATATGTTTGGTTCTCTCGTGGAAGACTGGGTTCCTAGATATGTGAATTGCCGCCTGGTTATCACAGAATAGATCAATGGGCTGATGTTGAGCTACACCCAAATCACTCAACACTCCTACAAGCCATTTCAACTCACAACAAGTCATAGTCATAGCCCTATACTCAGACTCTGCAGTAGACATAGCTACAAAGAATTGTTTCTTTGATCTCCAGGATATAAGAGATCCTCCTAGCAGAAAACAGAACCCAGTAATTATATTGACTTCCTTGTCATAGGACAAGCTTGCCAATCAGCATCACAAAATGCTGTTAGTCTCAAGTTAGGTTTGCTTGACATCAATAGGCCTTGTTCAGGTGCTCCCTTTATGTATCTGAGTAGGTGCTTAGCAGCTTGCCAGTGCTCATTTGTTGGCTTCTGTATGAACTGACTTAGGATGTGTACTGAGTAGGTGATGTCTGGCCTGGTGGTTGTTAAGTAGATTAACTTTCCCACCAACCTTCTATATTGTTGGGGATTGCTGCAAATCTCTCCTTCATCAGTGAGCTTACAGTGCACATCTAATGGTGTGCTTAGAGGTTTTGCATTCTCCATTCCACTCTTTCAGTAACTCAAGAGCATATTTTCTCTGATTCATGAAGATTCCTTCCTTAGATCTGTCAATTTCAATCCCAAGGAAGTGCCTGGTTTCTCCTAGATCTTTGATCTGAAAATGTAGCTGTAGATGTACCTTCAGTTTCTCAATTTCTTCTTTACAGTTTCCTGTAATTATCATGTCGTCTACATATACTAGAAGTGCTGTAATCTTTCCTTCATCATACTTAGTGAACAAAGCATGATCATACTCAGATTGCTTGAAGTCTGCTTTCTGAATAACTTCTGCAAACTTGGTGAACCATTGCCTTGGTGCTTGCTTCAATCCATAAAGGGATTTTTTTAGCTTGCAACACAGATTTCTGGCTTTGTGATCATTCCAACACTCCTCCTGAGCACAAAGATCAGTGCCTTGCTGCTTGGACTGTTCCAACTTTTTGAGAAAGCTGTACTCTGGTGGCATAGACATATAGACCACTTCCTCTAGATCCCCATGAAGGAATGCGTTGGTGACGTCCATTTGACAAGTATGACATCCTTGAGCAGCTGCAACAGCAAGAAGTGTTTTGACAGACACCATCCTAGCCACTGGTGCAAAAGTTTCACCATAGTCAAGGCCTTCAATCTGAGAGAATCCTCTAGCTACTAGCCTTGCTTTGTGCCTTTCTAATGACCCATCATCCTTGAATTTCAGCTTAAAAAGCCATTTACATGTGACCAGAGATTGCCCATCAGGTTTAAGCATAATGGTCCACGTGTTGTTCCTTTCAAGAGCCCCTAACTCAACTAGCAAAGCCTCATACCATGCAGGGTGTTTAATAGCTTCTGTCACAGATCTAGGCTCAGAATAGGGAGCCACATGACTTATAAAAGCTTGATAAGAGGGTGAGAGATTTGTGTAGCAAAGAAAAGATGATAAAGGATAGGGATGGGTTACCATAATAGAGGAAGATGTTGCATTGGTGACCTTCTTGGAGCCCAATCCTACATAATCCTTCATCCACACAGGTTCTTTGTGGTTTCTGGTGGAATGTCTTACAGGAGGTGGTTCAGGTATGAGGTCAAATGTGTCTAAAGACAAGGAGTTCTCAAAGTCAATATGATCAGCAAGATCACCTGCATGGTCAGTGTGAACAAGAGTCTCAGATTGAGATGGTGAGGATATAGACTGCTCAGGGTTTGCAGGTGGCTCATGGACAATATCCACAGGTTGACTGTAGTCAAATGGGAAATTTTCATCAATGACAGTGTTTAGGGATGTGTTTGGAGATGAGGAAATGGTATGATTTTTGAGTTGGGAGTAGGGAAAAATGTGTTCAAAGAATAGAATGTCTCTGCTAACCTAACATTTTCCAAGTTTACTGTTGTACACTTTGTACCCTTTTTGAGCATAGGGATAGCCCAAAAATATGCAAGGGTGTGATCTTGGTTGAAATTTCTTTGTGGATGGGTCAGTAGCAGTGGATATATAGCAAAGACATCCAAAGGCTTTCATGTGGGAGTACTCAGGAGGTTTGCCAAGTATGATTTCAATGGGAGATTTATTGTGAAGAAGAGGGTTAGGCAAACGATTTATTATGTAAGTGGCTGTCAGAATACAGTCACCTCAGAAATGAAGTGGGATGGAGGATTGGATCATGACAGCACAAGCAATCTAAAGAACATATCTATGTTTCCTCTCAACCCTGGCATTTTGTTGTGGTGTGGATTTGCAGGATTTTTGATGTATGATGCCTTTGGTTTCAAGAAAAGAGGCCATGGGAGAGTTGATAAACTCAGTACCAAGATCACTTCTGAGAGTTTTAACTTTGGCCTGAAACTGTGTTTCAATCATGTGTATGAAGGATTTAATGTGGGAGATGGTTTCATCTTTGTGTTTCATCAAGAAAGCCCAAACACCCCTACTTTTGTCATCAACAATGGTTAAGAAAAACCTATAGCCATTCATGGTTTGCTGCTCATAGGGACCCCATACATCACAGTGTAACACTTGGAAAATGTCATTAGCATGAGACAAACTACACTTATAGGAATTTCTGGTCTGTTTAGCCATAGGACAGACAGTGCAAACATGATTACAATCAGTATCAATGCTATCATGTATTGCAGAAATGTGTCTAAGTTTCACATAAGGGGCATGGCCCAATCTGAGATGCCACAAGGCAGTAGAGTTGGGTATTTGTACATTGTGTTTAGGTAAGAAAATTGGGAAAGGGTTGAATGAACTGACTGCAGAGAATGCTTGAGAGGTAGGTGGTGTGACATCAGGATCCATGTAGTAGAGGCCTCCAAGCTGGTTACCATATGCAATTGTCTTCCTCTTTGCTCGGTCCTGGACAAAGCAAGCATCAGATTGTAAGATAATTTGGCAGTTGTGTTCAATGCATAGTTTGCTAAGGGGCAAGAGGTTGAATTTGAAACTGGGAATGCATAGAACATTGTTTAAAGTCATAGTGGATAATTGGATAGTTCCAGTATGGGTAATAGGCTTAATGGTGCCATCAGGTAAATTTATAAAGGTGTTAGAAACAGGACAAATAGAAGTAAAGAGTGTGATGTCATAGGCCATGTGATCGGTTGCCCCACTATCCATGATCCATAACTTTGACCTGACAGAAGCATTTAAACATAGATTACCTGCAAGATGAGATTCATGACTAGCTGAGCTATTGTTACCCAAGAAAGAAATAAAGTTGGCCATCATCTGTTGCAGCTCAGCTGACATCTGTGGTGCCTTTGTGGAGCTTCCACCCTCAGAAGATGAATTCCCAGCTTCAGCCATGTTTGCTTTGAATGACTTCTTGAAGTCTTTCTTCTTGGACTCATAATCTTTCTGCATTTGAGGTTTCTCCTTGCTCTTGTAATGCCAGCTAGGATACCCGATCACTTCCCAGCATTTCTCAACCCTGTGATTCCCTCCACAGTGATTGCATTTTCCACTTTTTCCTTCCTTTGGCTTTCCTTGGTTTTTATCATCACCACCAGCAGCCATGAGAGTAGTCCTATTTGGTACACCGGCATTCAGAAGATTCTTGCCCTTGGAGCTCAATTCATCTTGAAGTAACAATGAGTGAGCTGTACTAACATTGGGAAATGGAACAGTAAGGAGAATCTGACGCCTACCAGACTCGAATTTTTCACATAATCCCATCAAGAAAACCATAAGCTTGGCTTCTTGATCACCATCTTCTTGCTGCTTTTGCAGATTACAGGTACATTTACCACATTTGCAGACTATCGGAGTTGACACAGAAGCTAATTGTTGCCAGAAACCTTTCAATTTGGTAAAGTACTCAGTGAGGGAAGCAATACCTTGTTCACATGCCGAGATCTGCTTCTTGATTTGGTAGATGAGTGGCCCGTTCTTTTGGCCATAGCTTTCCTCGAGATCCTTCCACATCTCGACAGTTGTGTCGTATTCGTCGATTGAGTTGTAGATCTCTTTTGACACAGTGTTAAGAATCCAGGAGCACACAATATCGTTGCACTGATTCCACTGGTTCTGATTGTCAACATCTGGTGCGATGGAGCCTTCAATCACCCAAACCTTGTTCTTGACGCACAGAGCTTTCATCATCGACTTCCTCCATCGGCGATAATTGTCTCCGACCAACTGGATTGTGGACAACACCAATCCTGAGTTGTCTGATGGATGTATGAACATCGGACTCTGTAGATCTGCTGAGGTGATGGTCTCGGATCTCCTCCTTTCACCGGATTTCTCTCCTGACGACGACGACATTGAATTGAATGATTTGATGAAGGGACGCAAGCTCAAGATCAAAATCACGTCTCTCGCTCTGATACCATGAAGACTAATTGAATCCAGCAATGAGCAAGATCAATTAGAGAGAATGAGAGGTGAAGATGAAGAACACAGATGAAGAGAGAGTTTAGATGAACATTTCTCTCATTCAATTGTATTGTGTAAAATCTTAGTTCTGTACAAAGGAAGAGAAGCTTATTTATAGGCAATACATGTATTAACAAACTGGAAAAACAGTTAGAGAATGTAACAGCTCCTTGTAACAACCCAGAGGAGAGGAGCGGGAAATGGCGCCAGATCTTCTATTTCAACAAAGTTGTTAAGCTGTAACAACTTGCTTATATTGTACTACCTTTTCCAACGATATAAAGTTTCATACCATGATCAATAATACAGAAATCTCAGTTTCTTCTTCCTCCTTTCTTTCGTACTTCGTCGTCCTCTTCCTCATACTCTATCTAACTGTTTCGAGTATAATAATATTTGTTCCTAAAATTTAAACTCATAAACACTAAATCCAAATTATCGTTTGCGGATTATGTGAGATCCAATATCTTCCATAGGAAATAAACAAGCACAACCATAAATAAAAAACAAACAAACAATCAAAAGATGGAATAATATTATTCCATCTAGGTCTCCCTTTGAATGGAGATAGAAATTAATTTACATTTTGGTGTTTATAGAATAAATGTACTTATTAATTAATTATACGTATATTAGAGAGCCTGAACTCCTCTTAACATATTTTCAAAGTTACTAATATATATATATATATATATATATATATATATATATATATATATAAATAATATAAGCCTAATTTGTAACTACTTCCTTTGTTGAGACACTTGTCTATGTATTATATTGTGCTTGAGCCTACCGTACGACGTTTATTCCAAACCTAACTCGATCTTATATATTCATATCGTCAGGTATCGGTTGGACTATATAATACGCAGTATATGTATATAGTTCGATTACAGATATATTATTTCAATAATATTTCATTTTTATTTTGGATTGTTTCTCTTGGATATGCTCCGTTCACAGCGCAGTACCCATCACAACTTCTCCAATAAAGTGGTAAAAAATATTATTATAAACTTAAATATTCATTTTTATTAATAAAAATTCCTAATAGTAAGAAAAAAATATTGACTAATCTTCTAAAAAATATATATATCGACTAATCCTTTAGGATGTGGAAACGGCCTCCTCCTGCGCGCCTAACTTGCTTAAATCTTATATCTATCTTACATCAGTTACAATTTATAAGTTACAAATATGAGTTATTTATATAATTAAAGATAGAATAGAAGTATAAAAATTAACTATTTTTTTTTATCTTAGTCCAGTTCGATCGACTCATGTCGACGCTCTATTGTTGGTACTTGGTGCATGTACAGTGTATAGTTTGAGCACCTGCTGTAAATGTAATTGTGTATGTAATGCAGTGGGTGTGTGTTGTGATTGTGTAATTGTGTGCATACAATACAATAAAATAACATAACCCTAACTCTCTCAAATCACACACAAGTTCGTAACTGAGCACATACTCATGAAATCGAAAGATTTGAAACAGCCCTAACTCTCTCAAATCACACACAGATTCACATTTCACAACCCAAATAACATAAAATCGCCATGAAATGCTTAAGAAAGAGCAAAACAAACCAATTCGATTCGAATATCTTACCATGGTTTCGGTGGGAGATGTCGATTTTTCAGATCTGCTGAGAGCTGAGACTAGACTCTAGAGAGGAAGGGCGAAAACGAATAGGACTTTGGATTGTGATAATTGAGAAATGCCGATAGGGTTGGTTGGGGCGATTTGTCAATTTAGATTGTGGGTGTGAGGTTGAGTTAGGGTTAGAGATTTAAGAGGGTCGAGTTCAGCAGGGATAGCCGAATTGTCGATCTATTTGAGTGTCTGTGGAGAACCGAACGGATAAAAAAAAGAAACATTTAAGAGAGGGCTAATGTGTGTGGAAAATGGGAATAAAAAATATGCAGCAGGCAAGGTTCGAACTCGGATATGTTGGGTTATTGCCCAGTCTTCCCGCATCCCGTGTGCCAACTATGCTAGTAGAGCATTCTATTACTTAGGGGATACTTTTTATACAAGTATTATACCAGCAGATCTAAATTTTTTTTTTAAAAATAAAATAAACGGTTCGTGTCGGGTATCCGACAATGTGATATTGCCGAACCGAACACGAACCATTAACAGCCGGGTTTTTTCGGTTCGTGTCATTATCGTGTCGTGTCTTTTCGGTTTCGTGTTTTTTCGGTTTCGTGTTTTTTCGTGTAGTGTTTTCGTGTCGTGTCTGTCGTGTCGGGTTTTTCTGCACACCCCTACTACATACTGTATGACCCATTTAAGGGGTTGACCCTCCCACTCACAAGCGACTTCATATTTCCAAGGGAATTCGAACTTCAAACCTCTTGGCATGTTGGCATGTGAGATGTAGCCCCACAACCACTACATCAATTTGTGATTGATAGTATAAAATTAATTATATATACATATTTATTCAACTTATGTTAATTGAATTGGTGTATTTTTTTTTACATTAGGCAAGAAGTAGATCGACTCAGCGATCTTGAAGCCATCGAAAGATGGTTTGATGAACCCTACGCAGAGGGTCGCTAGTAAAAAAAAAATGCTTAAACCTAAAATTAAAATAAGATAACTTTAAATTTAAAAAAAAACATCAAAATTATTGATCACTAGTTGCATGTAGATTGAGGAAAAGTTGACGCTGGCATAGTTGGAAGTGGTGATGGTTGCAGATCTGATTCCGGGTACGTTGCCCAGCAAAGCATCTGGTAGGTCGAGCGGGAACGTCGTCGCCGATGTCAAGGACAAAGAAAGTCTAGGGATTTTAATGCAATTTTGGGCTCACTGATTAGTTTGGTAGAAAATTTTTCTAGAGATTTGTAGACATGAGAGGGGTTGGGTTTGTTTTTGAGTTGGGTTTTTTGGGTTGGATTTTGTGGGTTGTTGTTTTTAACTGGGAAGGGAGAGAGATTTGTGTTTGCATGTTGACCATGCCGGTTGGATCAGGGTTTTTTGTTTTTTGTTTTTTGTTTTTTGTTTTTTGTTTTTTGTTTTTTGTTTTTTGTTTTTTGTTTTTTGTTTTTTGTTTTTAATTGAATTGGTGTATTTTGATCCTGCCTAAACACGATCGGTTCGGATCACCTATAACCTACCATGTAACCCTCTCTGTTACACAATTCTTATTGGTCCACCTATAATTAATTTATCCAAATTAAATTATTACTAAACTTATTTTAGAAAGTCTTAATTTAAATATAATTCTTATTTCCTAAATTAAAAAGAAAATTAAAGATTTTCTCTTTATTCTTTTCCGTTCAGCACTTTAGGTCGATCAAATTCATCTTCATAATTTCAACTCACCGCAATTAGCACATCTCAGTTCAACAATCCGGTTGCACAACGCGCTTTGTATATGCAATTAAAACAACAAGTCCCAACATGTCCCATGAAAATTTACATCTCAATCTTGAAGAGGTACATGCTAATTCGAATCAAATTTGCACCCTAAATTGTAGCCTGAATCAAATTGTATTCGTAGTTGTCGAGCCTGATCTAGGTCGGAGCTTCTTCTCTGTCTGGGCGTCCTTCGAATCAAATTTGTAGCCTGAATTGTTTACCATATTCGTTGTTGTCGAGCCTGATCGAGGTCGGACCTTTATTCTCCGTCAAGACGTCCATTAGAATCAAGAAGGGGAAGGAGAAGGCTATACCTTATGCAGCTCGAGGAAGGTATTGAGACATCTTGGTGAACGGAGAATAAGAAAAACTAAAAGAGTGGCCTTCCTCTCCACCGACGGCGCAATCAGAACGGTCAGATCTCGGGATTGAAAAAGAATAAAGTGAAAATCTTTAATTTTTCTTTTTAATTTAGAAAATAAGAATTACTCCATATTTTAATTAAGATTTTCTGAAATAAGTTTAGTAATTTAAATTGGATAAATTAATTATAGGTGGACCAATAGAAATCGTGTAACATAGAGGGCTACATGGTAGGTTATAGGTGATCCGAACCGAAACACGATATACACACACTACTACAATTAAGAACTTTGGCAGCGGTCAAAAACCGTCGCCTTATGTAGGATAACCGCCACCAAAACCCTAAGGCAGCGGTTTTGGACCGCCCCTTCTGCTGCCGTCGCCTTAGCTCTGTGGCAGCGGTTTTCATGACCTAAGGCAGCGGTTTCATAAAGATGAGCCAAAACGCTGCTAAAGGACAAAAATAACCGCTGCCTATTGCTCTAAAGTGACAGTATGTTCCTCTATCATAAGAAGCGGTTCTCTATATTGGCAGCGGTTTTTAATTGAAAAATATATAGCATCCCAATTGCATTTTATATATTTTAAATGCATTAATATAATCATAAATAAATATTAAATATTCATTATAATATCAACATATATATTTAAAACAAAATACTTTCATTGACTCAAAAGTAATATTCATTACATTAAGAGCTCCGAAGTGATCAATCTATAAAATGATTATTTGATTGATCTACAAATTGCTCATTCCATCTAGCCATATACTCAATCGTTTGTAATCTAAACAAAGTGGAATAATGAAAAAGTATCCATGTGCTAGGCTTGATTGACACTAGGTTGATCTGCAAAATGGTTTTGAGATCTGCAAAATGGTCATCAACAAACAATTTTAGTCAATTTAGGATGCACATATAGATCAAGTACTATTATACCATTGAATAACAAATGGTCATCAACAAACAATTTACTTGCATAATTTCATGCAAGAAATAACAATAAGAATGGTATTTGAGATCAAACTAAAGCAATCATAGTGATCACTCAGAGAACAGCTTGTCTATTGATAATGCTATGACAGGTTTCAGTGTTTCTTTCACACACAAAAGTAAACTGGAAAGAAGCATAATGGGGGAAAACAATATTATTCATGTTCCATGCTTTGCAGATTAATAGGAATAAAATCATTACAAAATCATATCATAATTAAGAAATTACAAAATTCGCCTTACCTTTTTACTTGCCTGAGCTGCAAAGGTTAGACATCTCCCACGTCAATCTCCCCGGATGAAAAACTTCCCGTACGCTTGATACTTTGATAGCAGAGCTAGAATCACTATGCCTGCACATTTAAATTTCAAAATTATACAAGCAGACATTTATGGAGTTTTTACTAAGATCAACTGGTCAATTTAATTCCATAATGAGCTAAGTGAGAACATCAAGAAATGAAAATTTTTGAACTTGCCAGTATTCAGAGAGACTGATATACTCACTGATGTTTTAAGAACTGATTCATATCAAAAGCACAAAACTTTCTAAGGTACCTACCAGACAATTCATTACACATTTACATATTAAAAATGAAATGTGCATCCACTGTGACAATACATACAAATCATATACCTTCAAAAAGAAGTGTTGGCGAAGAAGCAAACAAGTGATTCATAAAATGATTCACCAGAGTTCTCTTGTTAAACAACTGCTAACTGATTCATCCATCCATCCACATTATATATAGCTTGAGTAGTTTACTATTTTTCTTCCCAGCCAAAAACACCACATTTCATTAGAGCCAATAAAGATGTTGAAACTCTGAAACATTTCGGCAACACTACAACATACACTCTTTGCCCCTAACATTTTCTACATTAATAAATCTTTATAGCAAAAAGAAACATCCTATTAATTTTAGCTGGATGTTCGGTTTCATGATTTTCCTATGAGGTTGTAACTACGCATGATCTATGTAGGAGAAGCAAATATAATGTGCTTGGCATAGTCTAAGCACATAAGAGTTGTGAAAATACCCCAAAAGTTTCGCTGCATTAGACACAGAACCTTCAAAAGCATGCATCAAGTCCAACAATTCTCGCATGCCCTATGGATGAAAAACAACAAGCGAATATTTTAGTTCTTCACTTTGCTTCAGTCGAGACTGTCAGGACTCGGGAGTGAGAGGAACCAAATGCAAGCATAACAATAGCCAAAAGAGCCTTCACTCTCAGACTCTCAGTCCCCAAATAAAGAAGAAGAAAGCATAGAAAGAAACAAAAGATAAAGGAATAAGAAGCTTATAAGGAATAAGAAGCTTATAACCAAATGCAAGCATAACAATTGAAGTATTGGACTTTCATTCATGATTCATGACCTTCTAAACAAATCCATCTCAAAGACTCAAATTACATCATTTTCCCAACTCTAAAGACAACAGGAACCAACACACAACAAAACTGAATGACATTAACCTTTACTACATCAGATCAAACAGAAACCCTACAGATTCTCAGGAATAACCTTCACTGCACTCATCAGCACTTAAACCATCACAAATTTTCGAACCGGTAACCGAATTCAATCACTCTGGTTTCAGGAATATCTTCATACTGAGCATCAATTTCATCAACACAAAATAAACCAACAAAGTCAACGGATTAACCATTCAAAATCACAAACCTTGGATGGAATATGTATACAAACATATGCATTAGAGAAATCTGGAAGCTTGCATAATATATCATCAATTTATTCAAAGCATACCCTCAAATTTGACAACACTTGAGGAATAAAAACCCTAGAAATTACCCAGATTTCAATCTTCGCTTCAAGCTCAGTACTTGCCACGATAATCACTGAAATTGTCCCTCACAGAACCACTAGTAACAGATTCTTCAGTTCTCTCCCCTCGCTTTTCCTCCTCATACCTCCCTCTGTCATTCAAAGACATCCCTAGTTGAAATTTACATATCAAGCGAAACCCTTGATTGAAATTTCTTTACCAAAATCGAAAATCCAAGATCTAAATCACAGAACCCTAAACCTAGATATGAAGAATCAATGGAGAAGGAATTAACTAACCGGAGATGTGACGACGCTCATCTTCCGAGACCCTGGTGGCGTGGACTCCTCCAGCTTCGAAGTCCCTCGTAAAGAGGCATGTTCTTCCTTGGCGACAGCAAATGGCCGGTGTCAGAGAAGGTGGTCGACGTCGGCTCTTGGTGACGCTCACAGAGTGGATTGAGTCGCATCACTATGAGGAGGAGGGTTGGGCTTAGCTCCGTTGGAACTCTGGGGCTGAGATAGAGGGGGTTTTGGCGATGTCGGAGTCGGGAGAAGAAACGTCAACCTCAATCTTCACTTTAGGGTCGAGTGTCGAGGAGAGGGTTCCGAGAGAGAGGTAGGGAACAATGGTTGAAGATCTAGAGAGGTACCGATGAAAGGGGGAAGCCATGGGGAGGGTTGAAGATCTCAGATCTGAGGGGGAAAGAACGCAAGAAGAGAGAGAGAGAGGTCGGGTCTGATTTCTCCCCCAAATCGACTGGCCCTTAGTTTTATTTTAGGGTTTTTTTTGGAACCGCTGCCTTTGAGTAGTTTAATTTAATGAACCGCCCCTAAAGAGAAACAAAACTGCCCGAATAGCCTTGGAATTTTAAAACCGCTGCCAGGAACGCTTCCATAAACTAATTTGCTAATATTTTCATAAACCGCGACCAAGAACCGCTGCCTTAGTAAACCGCCGCTATAAACCGCACCCTTTGCTCTTAATTGTAGTAGTGACACTAAGGCCCCGTTTGGTATGAGTGCTGGAATCGGAATTGGAATGGAATCAGAAAATGGTAATCACTCATTACTGGAGCTGGTTGTTTGGTATGCTATCGGACTGAACCATTCCTGAAATAATAATAACAATAATAATAATAATAATAATAATAATAATAATAATAATAATAATAATAAAATTTAAAAAAGTGATAAAAGTTATAATATTAATATATTATCGTTATTATTAAAATAAAAATAAAAATATAATATAATATATAATAAATAATAAAATATTGATAATAATAATATAAATATAATATAATATAATAAAACTAATATATATAAAATAATAAAATTTTGATAAAAAATAAAGTATTGATATTTATAATAATATAAGTATAAATATAATAAAATACTGATAAAAATATAAATATATTATTATTATTAAAAATAAAAATATAATATAATATATCAAATAATAAAATATTTATAAAAAATAATAATAGAAATAGAAATATATTATTATTATTAAAAATAAAAATATAATATAATATATATTAAATAATAAAGTATTGATAATAATAATATAAGTATAAATATAATAAAATTCTGATAAATATAATAAAATTCTGATAAATATAATAATATTAATAGAAATATATTATTATTATTATTAAAAATAAAAAATAATATTATATATTAAATAATAAAATATTGATAATAATAATAAAAAGTATAAATATAATATAATATAATATAATTAATAATAATATAACATAATAAAATGTAGATAAAAATAATATTATTAATAGAAATATATTATTATTATTAAAAATAATAAAATAATATAATATATTAAATAATAAAGTATTTATAATAATAATATAAGTAGAAATATAACATAATATAATTAATAATAATAATAATAATAATAATAACAACAACAACAACAACAATAATATAAGGTGGTGGCGGGGGGAGGGATTGGACGAGGCTGCAAGAGGGTGATGGTTGCGTTGTGGGAAATTGGGAATGAACCATTCCCTATCTTTTGGGAAGGAATGAAATCAGTCACGAAAAAGGGTAATGGTTGATTACCGGTAATCATTCCGATTACCAATTTTCAGCTTACCAAACAAGAAAAGTGAGATTCATCCATTCTCATTACCCTTTTTTATTACCGGTAATGCATACCAAACAAGCCCTAATTAATATCTTGGTCCATATATTTAATGCATGCGATCAGGTATAGAAGTAGAAAATAAAATTTGGGTAAGATAGGGAAACTAAAATTTTCATATATTTATAATTTTTTATTAACAAAACTCTTCTTCTAATAAATAAATACATAATTTTTTTTCCTATATTATTTTTATTTTAACATTCTAACCTATATATTTTTTTTAAATAAGGTGGGGTCCGTTCGTATAATTATAATATATTGTAAAGTTGCAACACCAAATTGTTGAATATAAGAATACAAATTTAATTATTTATTGAAAAGTAATGGTATCCAATTAAACATTTCCAATATAACAAAAAGCATATATTCAAAATGAAATAAACCGAGATTCTCCCTCAGATAATAAGGCGATGAACAACAATAATCTTCTTACTTATCAACGAAGATATATTTATGATCGCCTCACTATTCATTGGAAGAGTGGTCTCCAATTCTCCATAATCCCAAGCGATACAAAACCCGTCACTTGAATATTTTGGTCAATATCTTATCATTTAAGCGATGAATATAGTTGGTCATCTTAATGTATATGGTCTATGTTACAACAATGTAATCATAAGTTTGTCTTTGTATTTTATAGATCTAGGAAGGCAAGTGTTTGGATGTAATAGACTTGAAAAAACACTAAATGAGCTAGCTAGGGCTATAGGCGAGGTCTCGAGCCTTTGGACACACCTAAGGGACCCCAAGACCATCTTGGTTCGGACTTTAGGTGCACCAAGGCTCTTGAAGAGTAACCTATTGTTTGTGTGTGTTGGCTACGTTTTTGGTGTTACAGGTTCAAAGGGATCTGGATTGTGGGCCGACCCATAACTCTGATGACACTCTGTAAGTGGCATCCGAGCCCATGGGCTTTCCCCGTCTTCTAATCTCTTTGAGACATTGTAACCCTAAGGCATTCACACCTTCCTCCATATATATGCTCATGTTCACAATCTAGAGCGATGAGAGAGAGAGGGTCTGTTGGCAAAAACCTTAAATCTAGAGCGAGAAAGAGCGAGATCAGGAGGAAGAGCGCACCTTTGCTCATCCATGGACGGCTTGATTTCTGTCACCCGGAGTCTGCATCGTCTTCATATGGATTGAAGAGCTGTGAAAAGAGGCTCTTACCCTTTCAAATCTTTGAACCCTTACCTCTTTCGTTTCTCTGTGTTTAGTTGCTAGCTCATTAAGCGTTTATCGTCTGATTTCCACACTTGTAACCAGATCTTGTATCTTTGTTCGAGTTAGTGGTATTCTCGGGACCGGATCTCCCCTCTTGAGGCCCCGCGAAGTAGGAAAATCGAACCGCGTTAACAAATCCTTGTGTTCTTTAGATTTACGCTTGTTTATCTTGTTTAGAACTCGAATCGGTAGTTGACGGGTTAGGGGTTTTACAGTCTACTCCGATGGCTTTACACTGACCAAGCGACAATATAAAAGCCCATCGATCACTTTAATTGAGTAAGGCAACACATGGGTAGAAACTCATCACTTGAATAGTTTAGGGACGACATCCAAACGGCAATCTATCTAGCAATGATATGTCCGTCGCTTGAAATAACAAACGACTATTAATTGACACACTTAAGCGACGAGTTTAAATCCGTTGCATAAGTGTAAATTTGATATACTCCGTAGTGATTTGGTTCTTAAAAAATCACATACTCCACCAACTCTCGTTATTGAATGAGAGTCATGAGACGTGTCAATTTTTAACGAGACTCTCTATCAAGTCATTGGATAAAAAAATTAAAAATAGATGATTAATTAACCTTTGCTTGTTGTAATGTACTCCGTACTTATTTATAAGAATGTTTATAAGATACGAGTACTTATTTTTGTATGGGTACCCGTACGTACATCAAATTATACCTTAATTAGGCCACATCATTATTATTATTTTAAAAATAATTCTTATAATCTGGGTTATTGTTGTACATAATGTCATAATATACATGTATTCCATGATCGACTATATAGTTGATTTTAATTGTATGTATTCCGTCCCTTTATTTGATGAAAGGATTTTTATTGACCATTTAAACGAACATGTATTATATATGTGTGTATATATATATACACTAAAAAAACATTACAAACTCACAATAACACTTGATGGAGTTGATGTAGTGAGACCAATTCAGTAAACATGCACAGCATAAATGTTTCCCCAATTTTGCTCAGCGTTGGGCTCCATTAACTCCAAAAACTAAAAAGTTCAGTTATTAAATTGTTAAAAACATTTTATTAGTCTAATGATCGTAATGAAATTGTGTCTTCGTAATGAACCCAATTTGATTTGTTCATGCATGCATAAAAATCATAAAATTTATAAAATTGCAGACCATTTTTTTTTCTTTCAAAAGTACCAAATTGCATAATCAATGAGGAAGAAAAAGTAAAAATCTATAAAGGTGCTGATAAACACTAAAAAATCGACTAATTGCTAAAAGTATTTTTCCTATATTATAAACATCAAAATCTCAATATTTGAGATCAAAAATCAAATTTATTAAAAGACAAGTCATAATTCTCGACCTCGACTGTTCTGAATAAGATTATAAAAGTCATCAAAGAGTCCAAGAAAGTGACATTGCTTGGGTATGAGGATTGAAATGCTTCCCAATTAAAAAAAAAAACTTTATGTGAAAACTTATGATGAATGGTATCCCAACGAAAAAAAGATTAGCTGGAAAAAAGAGTGGTTGATCCTCTATCATGTATCTTTTGCAATCACTGATGGAAGATTCATAACATTAATTTGTTCACTTATTGTAGCCACTCACTTAAGATGACAACCTACATCCCAGAAACCGAAACATATATAAGACATACAATACTAGAAAGCTAGCAAAATGGATGGTTCACAACAACCAACGCAATGATCCACAACACAAAATAAAACACCTATGAACAAAACAATTTGACATGGATATGGGACATTAACACAACACTGAAAATTAAAATTTTTTTATGGAAAATGACACTAGATGGTTTACTGACCAAAACCTGACCGACAAACAAAGGCATCAACATCCCTACCAGATGCGAGCTATGTGACCCGAACGATGAAACACCAATTCTTCTTTTTATCTAATACTCCCACACCATATATACGTACAGCTCATCCGAAAAATCGACATAATTAAACATCTTTTCACCTGCCTGGTGGAGCCTCTAAACAAGTAAAAACCGAAAATTTCTTTATCATCTAAATACAACGACTATTCGATCATAATATGGAACACTTGACTAGACAAACATTGAAAAAACTAGGAATCCTCCAAACTACAATGAGATGAAGAACAACCAGGGAAAACGGAAACCAAAGAAGAAAAAGGAATCTGAGATGGCAGAAACTACTCATTTGTCAAATTAATTTGGACGAATCTAAATTAAATTATGGTGATGTTGCTGATATCATTTTGATGACGTGATTGAGGGTGACAGAACCTCATGTGACCATTCCTCAACCGTGTTCGTTGGAAGCTTGGGTGCTGAAGCAAGGAATTAAGAAGGCTCGATAACTAGGCTACTAGAAGATTTTCATTGAAGGCGACATTTTGTCTATCGTCAACACAATCAAAGGAATTTGGACCTGCCCTTCAGAGATCGAGATTTATTACGTAATAAGAATATCCTCGTGTTCTGACTTCCGAGAAGTCAACATGGTGGATACAAGTGCAGGGCTTTCTCACTCCCAACCTCCGTCGTCACTTTTTTCTAATCACGAATTTAGTGTTATCATCCGAAAGGATGTTTTTAGATGTGAAAAGTCTACAGATGCACTAAGGGTAAGAATTTATACTTTAGACCGCCAATAAAATGACATGATTCCCACTAATATATTTATAATAAAAAAATATTTCAAAAAGGTAAAAAAGTAAAAGTAAAAAAGGTTAACTTTTATCATCATTGATGGAGTCATCGTCATTAAAATTTATTGAAAAGTATTACATCAAATAATTTAATAACACATGTCATATTTTAATTAATTTGTAGTGTAAAATTAAGATTTTACATTTAGGGCTTGGGATGGGTATACAGATATTAGCTATATGTATGGAAGGTCCAATATCTATATACCATGTTTGGTATATTCATCCCAATTAGTATATGGATACCAATCCTATATCCATATATATACTAATTTAAGGGGATTTTTTAGTTTTAGATATCTCAAAAAATTGGGGGCTATAGGATCTCTTGAGGAACGTATGAGCGACTTGAGGAACGTATGAGCGACTTGAGACTCCTCCTCCTCCTCCATCTTCTTCTTGCATCTGTCACTTATGTTCGAAATTTTGCCTGTCACTTGCACTGTCACTTCTGTTGGATTTTTTTTTGCCTTGCATCTGTTTGCATATGGTTGAAATTTCTGCAGAAATTTCAATTCGATTTTTTTTTTCGAAATTGGGGCTTGTTTGATTCAAAATGCATCTGTTCTCCTTCTTGCAAAATTAGGAACAGACTTAGGAATTCTATTCGAATTTTCGACTCTAAAGGCATCTGTCCAGATTCTATTCGAATTAGGATTCGAACATTAGGGTTCCCTTTTGAAGCTTAAGAGCTCATGGGAGGAGGAAAAGAGGAAGATTAGGGTGGAAAGTAATTGCAGAATTGCTACATTGTTGGCAAAGAACGAGGCTTTAGATAAGCATAACAACCCGTTAGAGATGGAGTTTGAAGCCCGAATGACAATTGAAGCAAAGAAGCAAGAAGTGTGAGATTGTCAATCAATATCTTATATCTCATACCCATGACCTATATGACTATATCTATATACCTTTTTAAAACGGGTCTAATAACAATCGGGCACATTATCACAACGGTGATGTAAAAATGTGCGTGGGCCCCACAACCCAAACTAACTCGCTTTATGAATCCCGATTACTTCTTTGGTGTATCTATATTACCACCTCCAACCCAAAGCCGGAAACCTAAAAACCCACCATCGCTCCATCGCTCTCCCTCTCTCAAACCTCACTCCATCTCTCCCGCTTCGTCTTGCATGGCAGTTAGCTTCGTGTCCTTCCATGAAGTCTCCGACCTCTGCATTGGCAAGCCCCCCCTGAGGTGTCTCCCCGCCGCCGCTACCGTCGGCGAAGCCCTGTCCGCTCTGAAGAGGTCCGGCGAGCCTTACATCAGCGTCTGGAATTGCAGCCATCACCGCCGCCGATCCACTCCATCCGCCGTCGCCGTCGCTGCCTCCACCGCTCCCGATGCTTGCCGTTGCGTCGGGAAAGTCTCCGTTGTTGACGTCGTTTGCTTTCTCTGCAGGGAGGATAACCTCTCCCAGCCGCTGTATGCGCTCGATTCGCCGGTATCCGTTCTCCTCCCCAAGGATCCGGAACTCGTCAATGTCAAGCACTTGGATCCTCATTCCAGGTTCGTTGAATTATTCCTTTTCTTCTTGATTACTCATAGCTTGTAGGATCGTTTGGTTTCGTCTGGCGAATACGGATTGTGAGATTTGGAATATTCTACAATCTTTTTGTTTGTTGTTGACGATCGTCTTGAAGATTCGGTGGACGAGAATACCATTCTTTTTTATCGGACACAAAAAGACATTGCGTTAATAGCGAATTTGATTCTTCAATTTTGAAGTCAGTTGTAATTTGGATGCAAGGGGAAGAAAACGACGCTATTAGGAAAAGGAAATTGATCAATTTCTTTATCAATACCTGTTCTATCCGAATACTTTGATCGCTTTCTTCCTTATTCTGTTCTCTGTATTCAATTTGATATACAAGTCAGGTGTGTTGATTTCTCCCCTCTTTGCTTTCTGTTCTATTTCTCTGTGTTCACTTATAACTAATCTGATGAGTTGCCTGGAATGATCATCAGCTGGCATAAATGGTTTGATGATTGGATAGATGAACTTTAAGTAGTCAGATCCAGATAAACATTTAGGGGTGATAAGTTGTATGAAAAGAACTAAGAACTGCAACTATAATGGTTCTGATTGCAAAACATTTTATTAGCTTGTAAAAGAAGCCAGAAGGATCTTGGATTCATAGGTTTTGAGTTTTTCCGGTAACACTCAATATTTGATAAATCAGGGAGGGTGTTGAACTTGTAAATTAAGCTCCTAGGCTCTAGCTGTTTCATTCATGGCACTTGTTCTCTCATCTTTCTTTCATGGAGGTTGGAGAGGTTTGTGCAAGCCTTTAATTGGCGGTTTTCTTTTTTCGTTGCCATCAGATGAAAACTGAGATGCACCTAGCCACCAGGCTATCTGATATTGAAAAATCTGGTGGCGATATAGCAACTTCATCTCGGTTCAAGTACGTCTTCTTGTGTACACCTATGTTTTGTTAGAAAATTCATATAGATTAGCACTCCTGTACAGTGAAGCCTTGGCCATCAGTATGAATTGTATTACTATGAGCTTGGATATACATATACTTTTAATTTGCTAAACTCTGTTTTTCTCTGACATTGCAGTCTACTAGAGGCAGTAGATTGCGTCCTTGAAGGAGCACAACACATCGTCGTGCCCAAGAGAAGTCGCAGAAACTTCAATCTCCAACAGCAAAACTCCTATGGATCCCTTCATCACGCCGGGCAAGAGTACTGCTGGATTAATCACGAAGACGTAATTCGCTTCTTCTTTAACTCCATAAACGTCTTCTATCCCCTCCCGGGCAGCTCAATCGAATCCCTGAGCCTGATTGAGAAAGACTTCCTAACCGTCCACTATGACGATCCTGTCTTGCCGAACCTACCTGCCATCCAGAGTGCTTTATCCAGACAAATGGCCGTTGCAGTTGTGGACGATGAGGGCAGGCTGATCGGTGAAATATCATCAGACACGCTCTCATCCTGTGGCGAGACGGTTGCTGCTGCTATCGCTACTCTCTCTGCCGGTGACCTGATGGCCTACATTGACAGCAGTGATCCACCAGAGGACCTGGTCCAGCTGGTGAAGTCGAGGTTGGAAAAGAGGAATCTAGAGGGCATGTTGGAGCTCATGGAAGAGGATGCCTCAGTCCTCATCACCCCATCATCATCAATAGCCTCTGATTCTTCGTCATCTGATGACGAGCTTTGTAGCATAGTGAGAACTGGGAAGTTAGGGGGAACCTCTGGTCAGACTGTGAACAGGACAGAGGCAATAGCTTGCCACCCGGAAAGCTCGTTGGCAGCTGTGATGATCCAGGCTCTCACACACCGTGTGAATTATGTCTGGGTGATCAATGACAACTTCACTGTGGCTGGAATGATCACCTTTTCTGGCATCTTGAACGTACTGCGTGTTTATCCTAAAAGCTAATCGGTATGCCATCTTTGTCTTCTCGACTGTAACACTTGATCTGGTTGTTTGCTTTGGAGAGTTCCTTGTCGCTGTTTCAAAGTTTTGCCAGTCGGTTGTGAGTTTTCGGCCTTGCAGGTGTTTTTCGGTCTGGAGTTTTGAGGTCATTTCTTTTCTTTTGTATCGAGTGCAAGGTGCTTTGTTTCTTTGTCATGTCTTTTATTCTTAAGGATTGGTTACAAGAAAACTGATTACATTTGTTCAGTGAATTCTGAATAAGTTCCAGCTAATTGTGTTCTTTGTTGGCAAACACTCCAATTTTTGTCATCAACCGATCATCATCCATAGCCCCAGGCTCGTCTTCATCTGAATGTGAAGCTAGCTGCTCGCGCCGGATCACCACAAGCATTCCTTGTTCTGTTTGCCGGTTTCACCCAAATGGCGAAATCTCCAGAAGGTTTCTCCTGTTCAATAATCAACAGCAAAATATGAATTGTCAAATGCTTTTAGCAGCTTATTCAGAAGCTCGTGGAGATGAAGACCGACATTGTTGAGCCTGTCCATAGAAGTTGGACTTGCTCTAAAGAAGCTCTACAGCTTTCGGAACCTCCTCGATTCTTCTGGTTTTGATCTTGCAACAAGGTTTGATAATTCTTGCCCATACATGCCAAAATCAGCTGCAGTGAAGCACAATTCGACTGATGGGGAGCCTAAAAATTCGAACAAATGAGGCTAAATGAAAATTATCAAATTGAAGAACAGGGGGCACCACGCACAAAGTCACAAACAGTTTTTAACAGGCAATATTATGAAAGATTTTAGTAGAAAGAAATACAAAACACTTATTAGGGGCAAAAAGCATCTTCCTTAGAGTGTTGCGGGCTAAAGTTCAGAGAAGAAAACTTCACAAATTGCTTCAAACACTCGACATTGCCTATCTAAATTAACCACGACCAATTATTTCATTTACTTGAGAATAAATCAAATTAAAACCATACATATATGTCAAAGCCAAGAGATATGATAGATATATCCTAAAGGATATGATAGATCATATATAGATGCATAATTTCTTTTTTTTTTTACTAGTTTATTATATGTGTGTATTACATATGGGTTGAAACAAGTTCTGATACAATTTGCATACGTGTCATATTCTGGGTAAATATGATGTTATCTTTTTGAGCCATGTCAATTAATAAGCTAATACGGAGTATAATTTTGCCATCTCAATTAGGTCTCACTTATTTTTATAAATATTCAACCTTATATCTTAATTATAGTTAGAAAACTTATCTCTTTAGATAAAATAATCTATTCAATACTTGGTCAATTATTCTATGTTTAGATCAAATTGGATATAATATATTTATATATATATTAACATGTACCATGCCATCAGGATTCTAAAAGATGAAGAAGGAATATTTGGTCAATTATTCTACCATTTAGATCAAATTGAATATAATATATTTATATATGGTTTTATTTTTATGAGCAAGGTCAATTTGGTTTTATTTTTTTGAGCCACGTCAATTAGTAATACTCCCTCCGTTCAAAAATATAAGTCCTTTTAGACTTAGATTTTTGTTTGAAAATATAAGTCATTTTAGTTTTTCTAGATATTGGGATATGAGAATTGTTACTTTTTGACTTTTTGCTCAAATTTTATCGGTTGATGAGGGTTGTGGATAATTAATGAGGGGTAAAAATTGAATAACTTTATGATTTTCTTAATTTGTGTGCAAATGTCTAAAAGGACTTATATTTTTGGAATGGAGGTAGCATAATATAATATTTTAATATAATTAATATAATAAAATATAATTTATTAACAAAAACATGCAACAACTTGGATAAAGAATACTAGTGTACTATATATTGAAAACATGTATTGAACCTACAAGGTTTGAATTTGCACTCAAAATAAAAAGTTAATTGCAAACTCGAATTTTCGAAAACTCAACAACAGATTAACAAATGATCGGATTGGAGAAACTAAATAAACTTGGAAATTAAAATAAAAGACAACATGTTGTTGAACCCTGCACGTACGTAAGCTGGTCGACGGAGGGAGATCATATCGATCCATATCTATCAAAAGGGTGGGCATCTGGTAGTGACAAAGCGGGCAAAAGTGACTGTTGTTGAGCCACCTAACAAGACAAGGCTCATGGTATTGATTGAAGCATGAAATCCTCAACGTCGCACTATTTTACGTGTTCATCTCCTCCAAGCAAGTCACGCACTGATGAAAGTCGAAAGGATCAATGGAGGCACTGTCGTTGATCTTGGCGTTGAACAATTGATCCACCAACTCCTTGGTGGCGGGCCTTATCATCGGCAGATCAATGGAGGCGATGTCGTTGATCTTGGCGTTGAACAATTGAGCCACCAACTCCTTGGTGGCAGGCCTCATCATCGGCTCAAACTCATCTTGCGCTGTCGTTGATCTTGGCGTTGAACAATTGAGCCACCGGTTGATCTTGGCATTGAACAATTGAGCCACACCGACTCCTTGGTGGCGAGCCTCGTCATCGGCTCAAACTCATCGTAGGAGTCCATATATGTCTACAAGGGGTTGCACCTGGATTTCGACGGTGTGGACGACGGTGAAGGTTAATCATATGTAACAAGTATACAAGTGAGACCCCGTTTCCACCCCTAAAAGCTAGCCATTAGGGGTAGTGGAGCTCCCACTTATATACCCACATCGGAACCACTTATATACCCACATCGGAGTCCATGAATTCCGATGTGGGATATAAGTGTTCCATGCCACCAGCCATATTTCTGTTACAGAGCATCCCGATGTGGGATATAAGTGTTCTATACCACCATCTTCCTATTACAGAGCGCCAACCTGCTTCGAACAAAAGGATTGGTTTTTTTTTTTTGCCACTTACATTTCGATGCCCATCACCCGACAGGCCGACACCTCGCAAGAACCTAGTTTCTCTTTATCTCTTATATTTAGAACGAGTATGTCATTGCCGAGAGAGGCCAGTTCCAACTCTAATACCAATGTAACTAGTATACAAGCGGGATTCCATTTCCACCTTAAAAGCTAGCCATTAGGGGTGGTGGGACTTTCACTTATATACCCACATCGGGGTTCATGAATTCCGATGCGGGATACATATCACCATATTCCTGTTAAAGATCACCCCGACGTGGAATATATAAGTGTCTTATACCATTATTTTTCTGTTACAACATATTTATTAAAAAAAATCTCAAAAGAAAATTGATGAACCCTAGAAGATATTTTACAATGAATTTTCAACCAATCAAATAATAATAGAGTTTTTTTTTTATTTTCTAATCATTTTTTTATATTTAAAATATTAATTTCATGTATAATCTATTACATTTTCAAATAGTATATTCAAGCAATTTATCTATATATATATATAGAGAAAGATAAGTATTAAAATAATAGAATTTTGATTTGAATATACTTCATATTGATTCTAAAAACCGCTGCTCTCCGATTTTTTTTTTCAAAATGGTCAAAAAAACGAAAAATATTTGTGAAATAACCAAAGACTGAAAGTATTTTGGTATTTAGTCAAAATAGGGCTAAGTCGCTGTTACAAACAGCGACTCTAGTCCAAATTTTTAAAAAAATAATAAAATAATAAAATCTCTATTATAACAACGACTTAGGGGTATATTTTTTATTTTTAGATATATACTCCGTATCTAATTAAAAAGGCTTGAAAACAAAAAAAAATATATATATGTACACAGTCGCTGTTTATAACAGCGACTGTTAATCTACCCCAACACAACACTGACAACCTCTTTCCTCTTTATACTCCCCCCCTCTAATTACTACCCCCTCCTCTCACTCCCTGACAACCCCTCCAAAATATTTAGAAATTAAACAGCGACTTTGCTATATGTATTTTTTTTCACTCTTTTTAATTAAATAAATATTTAGAAATTAAAAAAAATATATATATATAAGTCGCTATTTTAAATTAAACAGCGACTTTGCTATATGTATTTTTTTTCACTCTTTTTAATTAAATAAATATTTAGAAATTAAAAAAAATATATATAAGTCGCTGTTTAAAACAGCGACTTTATTATTTTTTTTAATCAGGGCTAAGTCGCTGTTTAAAACAGCGACTTAACCCTGTTTTGACTAATTTTCAAAATACTTTCAGTCTTTGGCTATTTCGCAAATATTTTTCGTTTTTTAGACCATTTTGAAAAAAAATTCCTGCTCTCCATCCTTAAGAAGAGGCACCATCCTTGACTCCTTGTTATGTTTTCCTTTCCCGCCTGAGATGAAAAATGATTTTATTTTATTTTTTGGTATTGTTTTGTTTGTTGCGTTCAATTCCACTGATTGGTAGAATGTCGTGGGCATACAAGTGCAAGTATTTATGGTTTGCACAGAAATGCACATCCATGTGATGTATGCAGTTGAATTACCCTAAATGTGACTATAAAGATTCATCCACCGGGTTGTTTGGAGATGGATAGAGATTCCTATACCGCCTTGTGAACTTGAGAATCGATTCTTTGAAACAACAATCGCCTAACCCTAGATCATCTACATGATGTCCAAAAAATATGTTTCAAGCATGTCAGATAACCATTTGATCATCTCAAACCGAAGTAAGGACCCTTTGATTTTAGGTTGCCAATTAAGGTATTATTCGCTTATATGTGAAGCATTCGAGTATTGTTTAATCATATTCAACTCGTTGAAATGAGTGGGGTACAAATTTGGATTAAAGTGTTTATACATGTTTGAATTTGCACCAAAAATAAAAGGTTAATTACAGACTCGAATTTTCGACAAAAGATTAACAAAGGTCGCTCTAAAGGATCAAGACTCGGATGGCAACTTGTAGTGACAAAGCGGACAGAAGTGACTGTTGTTGAGCCACTTAACCAGACAAGACTCATGGAACAGATCGGGATGAGAGCACGGCATCCTCAACATCGTCGCACTCTTCGGCGTGTTCATCTCCTCTAGGCAATTCACGCACTGATGAAGGTCGAAAGGATCATTCTCGTTAGGGTTGACCCTAGCGTTCAACAATTGAGCCACCGACTCCTTGGTGGCAGGCCTCCTCACCATCGGTTCAAACTCAAACTGATCGAAGGAATCCATGTCTACAAGGGGCTGCACCTGGATTTCAACGGTGTGGACGGCGGACACACCGTCGAAATCCAGGTGATAAGTTGCTACTGATATTTTTCAATAAAATTAATATTAACAACAAAAAATTTTATCGTAGTATATCATATGCACTAAATTATTTGTATTATATTTTTTGTATTTGAAGTAAACTTTAAGTTATTAGCAAATTTGTTTTAACTAGTTGTGGATACTTATTTTGGATAAATTATTTTTATCTTCTTTTTTAGAAAAACGAGTTTTAGTTTTGAAAAATATAAATTAGACGCAATTTTGAGTAATTATTGTGAAATTAAATATATCGGTGAAGAACTTAAGGGTGCTTTGATTAAAATTGCATAAAGTTTTTTCATATTTATGAAATACAGTATTAATCTCGGTTGTTCAATTTATTTCAAAATATTATATAAGATGGTTTTATAAAAGAAAATTTATAAAAGATGGTTGGTTAAATCTAAAAGGGATTTTAAAGAAATAATCCTAAAATTTATAATTTAATCATCTCTGTTAGAAAAATTATATTAGTTTTATTGACATTTGATTAATTTACTACATTTTCTAGCACAAAAAAAAATACTACATTTTCTTTTCTTTTCTTTTTTGGGAGAATTTACTACATTTTTTTTAACGATCATGAAAGTAGAAATGGAAAGATTAAACTAACTACATTAATCACTAATACTCGGTAATGAAAATAATGAGTAAATGCTAGTATTATAAAGGGGAATTTTTTTTCAAAATATTCAAAAAAAAAATAAAAAATTACGAAAAAATTCACACATTGAAAATATTTACAAAAATATTCAAAATTTGCAGTGAAGTCAGAGAAACGCGGTCTGAGACCGCGTTTCATTCAGATCGCGTTTAAAAAAAATAGGTTTAAAAAAAATAGAAATTGAGTGAAACGCGGCCTAGGGCCGCGTTTCATGTGTAAGCGCCTCGCGCGGACGAGGGAGGAGGTCGGGGATTTCGCCGACCTCGAAGATTGGTGGTTGCCGATGGGGACTTCGATCTGAGATTGGTCGGGGACTTCGATCTGAGATTGGTGGTTGTCGACCTTGAAGATTTCGCCGCTGACTTGGGCTCCGACCACCATGGCATAGCTCCGACGATTTGAGATTGGGGATTGCCCACCTCGAAGCCTCCACCGGTGACGAATGGGGATCTAGCGGAGCGGACGAGGGAGGAGGTCGGCGAGGAAGGCTGGAGGCCTTCGAAGCAGCCCGGATCGAATAGGAGCTTCATCGAGAGAGAGAAGGTCGGTCGGTGACGATTGGGGATCTGGCGGAGCGGACGAGGGAGGAGGTCGGGGATGGCCGGAGGCCCGGACCCGGAGTGCAGGACTGGAGAGGAAGCCCACCGGTGACGATTGGGGATCTGGCGGTGACGAGGAAGCCTCCACCGGTGCCGATTTGGGATCTGGCTGAGCGGACGAGGGAGTAGGTCGGCGAGGAAGGCCGGAGGCCCGGACTGGAGAAGGAGATCTACAAGCGCTTACACATGAAACGCGGCCCTAGGCCGCGCTTCACTCAATTTCTATATTTTTTTTAAAACGTATTTTTTTAAACGCGATCTGAATGAAACGCGGCTGCAAATTTTGAATATTTTTGTAAATATTTTCAATGTGTGAATTTTTTCTTAATTTTTTATTTTTTTTTTGAATATTTTGAAAAAAAATTCTAAAAAAGAGGGTGATATGACTATACAATTAAAAAAGGAAATAAAAAAAAAAGGAAAGGGCGAAAATAAGTAGCAGCTGGGATTCGAACTCTGCCAAGAAGGAAAAGAAAAGCGTTCCTATCCTCCCGGTAAACCAGCATGGCAAAGAAGGCAATTAGTCACTTTGTAAACAATTTTTAAAATATACTAAAATTAGTAAAACGAGGCCCTATAAAATCGGAGGCCCTGGGCAAGTGCCCACTTTGCCCTTGCCTAGGGCCGGGCCTGACGGCGGTAAAGGTGGGGTGGCGGAGGCAGTGAAAAGGGCAGCTGTGGTTGTAGTACGTTGGCCCTCTCGAGGATCGGGGAGAAGGCGTCGAACACTTTCTTGGCGCAGCAGTCAGGGACGTAGAGGAAGTTGTGGCGGACAAGGCTGCTGAACTGTCCTTCGAAATCAAATCGGTTGGAGTTGTGTTGGCCGCAGCGGAGGACGCCGGAAAAGCAGGGGATCTGCAACTGCGCGGACGACTCACCGTCGTGGAGGGCGACCACAAGGAGAGTGCAAGGCTGCGATGCGGCGGGGGTGTTGGGGACTTGACGGTACGTACCTCCATGTGTGAGACAGTGAGAGAGGGCGTAATCAATGGCGTGGGTTGAATGTATCTCCGGGGGTATGCATGCTTCTCGACAACATGGTTGTAGGTTTGTGGAAACAAGGGCAAGTTTATGAGAGATATTGATTGATCAAGGCCAACAAAGTTAAGCTGATTAATTAATTAGGGATTTATGGCATTGATGGATTGCCTATTATATATACAGTGTAGGGCGGTTTAAAAAGGAAAGAAAATAGAATCCATTATATCTTTCATGATTTTTTCTCAGATTTTATATTTTTTAAGTCCCATAAAAAGATATATATATCTTATAATGTGTTACTTAGAGGGTAGGTTAAGCATATTTATTAAAAAAAAAATCTCCAAAGAAAATTGATGAACTTTAAAAGATATTTTACAATGAATTTTCAACCAATCAAATAATAATAATAATAATAGTGTTTTTTTTCATTCTCTAATCAAGTTTTTTAATTTAAAATATTAATTTCATGTATAATCTATGACATTTCCAAAAGGTATATTCAAGCAATTTAAAATATATAATACGAGTAATATTTTTTGTAAGAAAGCATGAAAATTAAGGCAGCAGGGAGATTTTTATGTCTGGCATGTTTCAGTGTTGCCTTTCATATATATACTTGTATAGTATTCTAAGAATAATATTTCACTACAACGGGTGATCAATTAACTGCAGGTATTAACATTGTTTCCTGGGTTGCTTTTGGAGAAGCAATTCAAGTAGTGTTTGTAAGTTCAAATTTGGTATGCATTTCACTATAATTGTGTTCTTTTCATAGTAAATGGATTTAAGCTCTTGAATCTCAATGCAGGTCGATCTCGAGAAGGCATGGGTGGTTAGTGGTTACCTTGTTCTCACTCAATTTCAACTTATTATGGTGGATCCATGGGAGGGTATCTTATTGGTGTACGATGTTAATTAAAGACGAGTCATCCTTGGTCTTACAATCCACCCTTGCACTGCCTGGTTTATAAGTCTATGTCTACCTACCAAGCATATGAGACGCTACATATTTTTGTTCTCTGAGGGATTTTTAAAAAAAAAAATATATATATATATGTTGAAAGAAAAGGTAATAAGGTTAAAAAAAGGCATAGTAATTAATAAAGGTTCATAGCTAGGTATATATTGTTGAAGATTGATTAAACTTGCTTTGGTGACTTTTATCACCAGGTATCTTACTCGAATACTGACGTGTAACTGATGAGTGATGAATTCATTTCTTTTTCCTGTTGTTACAGAAAAAGCTACGGCTTTGAAGTTTGAATTGGTGTGCTCATGAAAATGTTGTTTTCGAGTGAATGTCTATTTGGAAGTTGGTTGGTTCAGTACGTGTAAGTGTTTAATTCTAGTTAATGGTTTAAGTAAATGTCTATTTGAACATGAGTCATCAAACAGGTCCCTATCATTTGAGCATATGTATTATACTTATAAACCTATGTTACTTTAGAGTTTAATTAAACCACATGACTTGCATATAAGATTTTCTTAGACAATGGAATAAAAGCTATCTTATGCAAAATACTTTGGGATATTGTTAGAAAATAAAAAAGACACACTTTGGGTGATGTGGATTCATCATCAATACCTCCACCAAGGAAATTAACATCTGGCATTAATGGAATGTGCATAAGATCAACGACTCACCTCTGATCAAGAAAATACTTCAAATGAGGGACCTAATTATCGTGGAATTAGCTGGAAGCAGCCAGAAATCACTCTTGCAAAACTAGAGCAAGGGTGGAAAATTCAATGTACTGAGTGAAGCCTACAAAGCAATCAGAACAAGGGCTAACACAATTACACAAAGCTAGGCTTGGAGCAAAACAATATATATGGCCGGGACTCCTCCAACACTCCAAAACACTCAATAATTCATAACCTAGCTAGCAGCAAGGAAGAGGCT
This sequence comes from Persicaria maculosa, assembly GCA_963922045.1. NCBI lineage: Eukaryota > Viridiplantae > Streptophyta > Magnoliopsida > Caryophyllales > Polygonaceae > Persicaria > Persicaria maculosa. Next base: position 10,075,150 of record OY998252.1, read on the forward strand.
GGCCACTAAAAGAGGCAATAACATTCAGGGAGATAAATCACTTTTGTGTCTTATGCAATGCAGCTTTTGAAACTCACCAACACCTCTTTTTCTCATGCTCTTTTTCCATTATCTGTGGACATAGGTAAAGAGATGGATAGGTGCTAGCTATAGAAGATCCATGTCAACATGCCAAGTGCACTAAAAGTCTAAAATGGATCACAAAGGAATCGAGAGGGAAAAGGTGGAAAAGCAAAGCTACAAGAATGACCCTGAAACATGTAACATATATGTTTAGATTTTGTGAAATTGGAATGAAACCCATAGGCCTTCATTAGCAGTGACAGATCCTGAAGTGTTTAGTTGAGGGTGCGAAAAATTAATCTCTAATTTTTTTCCGAAAAAAATCATCAATATTTGAAGTTTTAAGGTTTAAATATAGTAATAAGTTGTGAAGTTTAACAAATAATGTGTATGATAAAAGTGTATTAATTTGGTAAATGATGTGAAAAATAATTTATATCGTTTCAGTCTTGAAACGCTCATAACTTTTTATTCGGTTATCAGATTTGAGCTTATAATATATCAAATCGAAGTTATCGACGAGAGGAAGATGTATATTAAATTTCATTTTTGATTGGGGGGCGACTGCCACCCCCGATCCTTTAAAGGATCCGCCCCTGTTCATTAGAGATCATAGTGCCTACTCCATTGCGATCACTTTCTTCAATATGCTGCAAGCCTGCAATAGCGATTGTTTCATTTTCTTGTATTCGATTTTAATTTTTTTATTATATAATTTATGAAATTGCAATGTTGAATGTTGTCAACGCAAACTCTATGAAATAACATATATAAGTCTTTTCAATAAATAAAAAAATAGTTAATTACATGTTCATGTTCATTATTGTTGTTATTGATCTAATTAACCTGAAGTGTAAATCTCATTCACATTAGTAGTAATAGTTGTAAAGTTTCCTTTTTGATTTTTGGATAAATCGAATCAAAATAAGTCCTCAATAACAAAAGATCATTCAACATTACAATTTCAAAAATCATAACATATGATAAATTTATAATCATTTATAAATCCCGTGAATTGGCACGGGGACTGCACTAGTGTCAACAAATTGAGAACCTTCCCAAATTCAAAATAATCAAATAATACCACGTACTCCAGTAATATATACAGACCTATCCGAAATGCATGTCATAAATAATGTAAAATATTTTGACATTAACCATCGAATCTAATTTAAATATAAAAGCACTAAATTTAGGGGTTTTAAGGGGTAGAAAAATAAATTCATATGTTTAATTGAGTTATTAGTTATTTATTGGGTGATAATAGGAAAGGATATATATATTTGTAAAGATTTGTATTTATCTTTATTTATTTCCTATGTATATCTTCTTGTGTAAAGTCTTATATAAATACATTCTCCTCTGATTGAGATAATCAACAGAGATTACATTCATTCTCCTGTGTAATCTTTTATGGTATCCAGAGCAGGTTCAAAACCCTAAAAATTTTTTTTACCCTACCGCCGCCGCCTGCCACCATGTCTTCCGCCACCACACCAGACGTCCCTCCCGGCGATTCCAACGCCACATCGGACGTCACCCCCAGCAACTCCTCAGCCCATCTTCTCAACGCTGCTCTCGGATCTCAGCCCGCCTTTGGCCTTCAATTTCCTCAATTCACTGTGAAATTGGATCGATCCAATTTTTCCATTTGGCGTGCTAATGTTCTTGACGCCCTTGAAGCCTTCGAACTCAAAGACTTTGTCTTGTCCGACACCAAACCCTCCCAAACCATCGATACCCCAGCCACCGACTCCGCCCCCGCCTCCACCGCCCCTAACCCCGCCTACAGTGCCTGGCGAAAGAAGGATAAGTTTATCCTGATTTGGCTTCGCACTACCGTCTCTGCCACCCTCGCCTGTTACCTTGTCAAACCTACCACTTCTCGAGAGGCCTGGGTTGCTATCAATGACATGTTCCAGCATCAACATCGGGCCAAAGCCATGTATCTCAAACAGCAGCTTCATATCGTCCCCAAGGCCGGATCTCCCATGATCGAGTATTTCGAGAAGAAGCAAGCTATGGCAGACGCTCTTGCTGATTGCCTTCAACCGGTCTCGGATGATGATTTCCTTGCCTGCATTCTCCAGGGCTTAGATTCATCCTATGGTCCCTTTCGGGCTGCCATTCAGGTTCGTTCGGAGCCTCTGACATCCGCTGCGCTCCTCCGACTGCTGCTGCGTGAAGAGCAGCGACTTCAGGACGAGTCCCAGACCCCTGCCGGCGCTGATCACCCGTCTGCCAACTTTGGGCAGTCGCGCTCCGGCTCTCAACAGCGGCGCGCCCACGGACAGGCCCTCTGGCCGTTCCAACCAAGGCCGACAGTCCTCCGGGCCGCCGCCCTCATCTCAGCCGGACTCCACCAGCCAAAGCTCTCGCTCCCGTCCGAAAGTTCCTTGTAAGATCTGCGATAGGACGGGCCATGCTGCAAAGGATTGCTTCAAACGGCTTGATATGCAAGCTTTCCCGTCGCGCCATCCTCCTGAGCGTCTGCAACGTCAGCAGCAATCCAACCCTGCTGCGTACATGGCATCTCCGTCGACTATGGTTGATCCTAACTGGTATTTCGACTCTGGTGCTACTGACCACATCACTGGTGATCTCAGCAAGGTGTCTATTGATTCAACGTATGGTGGAGGTGACCAGTTAGCCCTCGGAAATGGTACAACTCTTCCTATCTCTCATATTGGCCATACTACTTTTCCTGCTACCCCTTCCCCTGTTAAACTTTCCAATGTCCTTGTTGTTCCTCACATGAAAAAGAACCTTATTAGTATCTCCCGCTTAACACGAGATAATAATGCATACCTTGAGCTTCATCCCTTATTTTGTTTATTAAAGAATTTGCAGGGAAGGGTGCTTCTCAAAGAAATCGTTGACAATGGGCTCTACAGTCTTACTCGTCTCCGGTCACCGGTTCCACCCCGTGCACTTGTTGGCGAGCGTACCAGTCCGAGTCTGTGGCACCATCGTCTGGGTCATCCAAGTCCCCAGATCTTTCGTTTATTATGCACCTCTTTTAAATTACCACTTTCAAGTCCTAGCTCTATGTCAAAGTGTCAGTCGTGTTCTTTAGGCAAGAGTCATCGTTTACCTATCTTATCTACACATGTGTCAAAAACTACTCCGTTTGAGCTTGTTTATTCGGATGTTTGGGGCCCTGCCCCGTCATTATCAATAAATGGTTGCCGCTATTTTGTCTTGTTTGTGGATGATTGCACGCGTTTTACTTGGATCTACTTTATGACTCACAAGTCTCAGGTTCTTCATTATTTTAAGCTGTTTCAAGCTATGGTCCATACCCAATTTGGCCACACTATCAAATCCCTTCAAACAGACTGGGGAGGAGAATATCGCAATGTCTCCGCTCTCCTCCATTCCCAAGGCATTGCTCATCGTATATCATGTCCCTATACACCCACTCAGAACGGCATGGTTGAACGGCGGAATCGGACTATTCAGGAGAAGGGTCTCACCCTACTTGCTCATTCCAAACTTCCTCCTGAATTCTGGGAACATGCCTTCCACACTGCCATTTACCTCCACAACCGCACTCCTACCCCAGTCCTACAAAATCAATCCCCCTATCACCGCCTCTTCCGCCGCACACCAGACTACTCAATCCTCCGCTCTTTTGGGTGTCTTTGTTTCCCTTTCCTTGGTCCCTATCGTGCTAATAAACTTGAATTTAAAACCAAGGCCTGCATATTCTTAGGGTACAGCTCGAGTCACAAGGTTATCTGTGCTATGATTCCACTGCCAAACGTGTCTACATCAGTCGTCATGTTGTCTTCCACGAGTCTGTTTTCCCCTCAGTGTCTTCTGACCCCGTGTCGCCACCTCCTTCCTCGCCTGTGCACAGTCTCCCTGTTGACATGCTCACTGCCGCCTCCCTCTGTAAAGGCTCGGATTTTTAAAATATTAATTTTCGGAAAAAGAAAATCAAAATAAATTTAAAATAAATTCCGGCCCAATCTTCCGATTTAAAAATCAATTCCGTCTTTCATTTCGGGTTTTGAATGATCAATCAGTGGAAATTTAAATTTCCGACCCGAGCTCTCAATTCCGTCATATTCCGAATCCTTATCCATCCAACTCACCCTATTCTAGTTCGGGAAAATCCTATCCTCTCCTTTCCTCCCTCCACTCTTTGACCCCCTTATTTTGGGAAACAAACAACACCTTTCTCTTCCCAAAAATAGACCTTTTGTGTTGCAATTTGACCATTGAAAATCAGCCTACCCACTTGCTACCCTACCCCCTCTCTCCCTCGGCATTTCACTGTCACAAACAGACCCAAAGCTTGGCTCCCTTGAGCTCCATTCCACCGCCACCACCTCTCCTCTTCTCCCCGCCACCACGCTGCCACCACACCTCCACCACCACACCGCCTTCACCGCCCATCCCCGGAGCCGCCAGTATCTCCGTCGAAGCCAACAAGCGCCGTCGCCGGACCCTCTCTCCTCCCCTGTTTTCGAACGCCCTCGGTAAGCCTTCGATCCTCCGCTCCGACTCCAAAACCTTGTAAAGGTTCCCCCTTTTAACCTCCTTCTTCCTTCCTAGGCCACGCTTGGTTGATTCCGACCTCGGCGAAGCCAAATCGCACCTCCGAGCTCCTCCGACGAAGCTTCGAAGCCCTCTCGGTGAGCCTTCTCCCTTCCTTCTTCTCCCCTTTCTTTTTGTCTCGTGTGTGTGTGGGTCCGCGTCGGAGATGTCGGGTGGCCGGAGCCTGGAGCACCGCCGCCGGAGCTCCCCTCCTCCCTCTCCTTTCTTCCACCGCCGCACCTGGGCACCAAGGGCCCTGCTTCCGTCTTGTTCATTCGGCTAAGGGAGGAAGAAGAAAGGGAGCTGTGGGCTCCACGCCACATCAGCCGTACCCCACTCCCGGGCCCCACTCTTTTTTTACACCTCACCTGGGCCCCAATCTCTTGTTAAAAAAAATCTCCAGCTCGGTTGAATTGAAGGAATGAATGTAGAGGCTTGTTGGGCCTGTTTTTTGGGCTTTTAAAACAAACAAGGCCTTGGGCCTATTTTTGAGGCCGGGTTGGGCCTTTTTCTAAACAATAAGGGCTCGGTTTGGGACATTTAAAAAGGGCTCGGTTCGGTTTGGTTTAATTAAAACATGGGCCGGTTTTGGGGTTTTTATAAAATAAGGGTTTGGTTTGGTAAATTAAAAAGGGATGTTTTGATTTAATAAATATTGTTGGGATTTTATAAATATTTTATAAAGATGTTAAAATAAAAGATGTTAGAAGTAGTATGTAATATTATTGGGATTAAAATATAAAATGTTGTTTTGAGATTTAATATATAATATTGTGGTGATTTATTATGGTTAAATGTTATATGATTATGTTGAAGATGTGCAATTATATGCTAAGTAAGATTTTGAAATGATGGCATGCAAATTGGTTAAGTATGAATTGGAATTATCTTAAGTTGGTGAATTGGAGAATTATATTGAGCATGGTTGTGAGAGGTTGAGATGATAGATTATGAGATAAGGTTGATAATATGGAAATGATGATGTGACGGTTATTATGTTAAGTTGTGAAGTTGTGTGTGTGATAATTCTATGCTTTGTGTGCCTTAGAGATAGACTCATTGATGTGCTTATACTTGTTAGGTGACCATCTGTGACGTGTCGGATTTCATATTGCCTGGTTGATTGCCTTTTGCTGTTCTGCGATACCAGGTAAGTCTCTTCGGAGCTTACTCAGATTGAATAGAGCTATTCCCTGCTTTAGGTGCATGATATACTAGGTGTTGCATTCATGATCAGCATGCCATGTAGTACCATGCTAGGTTGCATTGATCGTTGAGCATTCTATTTCTCTATGTGTATGTAAACAGAACGGCCGTTATCTGTGAAGTAACTAGAGTCATTGCTAGGGTCATAGGGTAGCCCAGCCTCATCGGGTACCCTGAGTCAATCGAGTCATGAACTTCCTTATATTATGATATGCCTGCGGGCTTTATTGTGGAGCGGGTTAGGCATGCGTGCCGCCCAATTATGAATGAATGCATTCACGAGCTGGCCAGTCTCCGCCCTATCGGAAGGGGGTGGAGGTAGGAGAGGGACATACCACTTGGTATTCTGTGCTAAGGCCTTATCATTATTATGTACTTGATCTTAGGAGCATGTTAGTGTGTTAATATTCCACCATGCATCTAGAAGCATCTTTATTAGGTATAGCGTATATGTGTGCTTATGGTTGGGATGCAGAGCTAAGTGGGCATCGATCTGATCCCGCCCCATATCAATTTTTTTAGGTATTATTTATGTTCATCCTATCGGTGCTGTTTGCTTATTGCGCGGGTCATTTTGTCGGCGGAGAGTGAGCGCTGGAGTATAGACTTCACCAGACTCTGATTATACTTTTTCGGATTTACACTTTAGACTCCATTTTGACCCGGCTCTGCCGTGGCACACTTTTGTATTATACTTGTTTTCGCTAGTCGCATGATTTCTGATTTCCACGCTTAGATTACGACAGGTACAGGGGACTTCCCCGGGGATTCCAACGATCCCTTCGATTTTGGGTATGAAATCCCCCTTGAAAACATTAAAGTAAGTTTTGAAACCTTCAACCTGTACTCGGGGCGCAAGGTCCTAACGAGGGGTTTAATCCCTCGAAACGTAACTCGGGAATCATAATCCCGGGCCGTTACACCCTCCCCACGCCATCGGTGACCGCTGATCGAGAGCTCATTGTCGACGACGCTGCTGCACCCTCTTCCTCTGCAGGTTTGTTCCCATCCCCTACCCCCTCATCCCCTGCTTCGTCCGAGGCCTCCAACATCGCCGCCCTCTCCCCACCACCAGCCCCTCACCCGTCTCCGGCCTCCTCCCTGGACCCGGCGACACTGTCCCCAACATCCCCCTCTATGGATGCTACTACCCCTTCCACTTCCTCGGCGAGTCCCTTACCCACCCCTCCTCCTCCCCAACTTCGCCATCTTCGCCCCTCAGACACCTCCATTCATCCCATGACTACCCGTGCTCAGAAGGGTACCCTCAAACCCAAGGCTCTCCTCACCTCAAAACACCCTCTCCCTCCGCCCCATTTCACCGATACCGAACCCAAAACCCATCGTCAGGCTAAGAAGAGTCCTCACTGGGTCTCCGCCATGCGCTCTGAAATTGATGCCCTTGCCAAATCAGGTACGTGGTCACTAGTTCCTCGGCATCCTTCTATGAACATTGTTGGTTGCAAATGGGTTTATAGGATCAAACGGACGTCAGATGGACAAATCAATCGCTACAAGGCCCGGCTAGTTGCAAAAGGCTACAACCAGGAGGAAGGTGTAGACTACTTTGACACCTTCAGCCCTGTCGTTAGACCTGCAACCATTCGTTTGGTGCTCAGTATTGCCTTATCCAGACAATGGCCTATTCGTCAGCTTGACATTAACAATGCTTTTCTCAATGGTGATCTTTCTGAAGAGGTCTACATGGATCAGCCTCCAGGCTTTGTTAATCCAACTCGTCCCAGCCACGTCTGTCGTCTGCGCAAAGCCTTGTACGGTCTCAAACAAGCTCCTCGGGCTTGGTTCAGCAAGCTCAAGTCATTTCTCATCCGCTCCGGCTTTCATGCTTGCCAGTCGGATTGCTCTCTGTTTGTTCTGCAGTCGCACTCCACGCTCATCTATCTCCTTATTTATGTTGATGACATCATCATCACAGGGAACGTGCCTTCTGCCATCTCGCAAATCATCACCCGCTTGCATCAGGTTTTTTCCCTCAAGGATCTTGGGCCGCTACACTTCTTCTTAGGTGTTGAGGTTTCTCGATCCTCTGCTGGTCTTGTTTTATCTCAGCAACAGTACATCCGGGATCTTCTCACTCGCTCCAAAATGGATGAAGCTAAGCCAATTTGCAGTCCTGCTGAGCCTCATTCCCGTCTTCGCCGTGATGGAGATCCCATGGCCGACCCATCACTCTATCGTAGTATCGTCGGTGCCCTCCAGTATGTGGTTATCACTCGCCCTGAGATTGCTTATGCTGTCAACCGTGTCTGTCAGTATATGTAGCATCCGACAGAGGATCATTGGGCTGCTGTCAAGCGCATTTTACGCTACCTCAAGGGCACTCTTTCTTACTCCTTCCTGCTTCGGCCGTGCTCCCAGCTGTGCCTCACTGCCTACACCGATGCTGGTTGGGTGTCTGACTCCGATGATTGCCGTTCGCAGTATGGTTTCGCTGTCTACATGGGCAACTCCCTCATCAGCTGGACCTCCAAGAAGCAACGTGTGGTTGCTCGGTCTAGCACAGAGGCTGAGTATCGTGCTATAGCAGAGACTGTTGCGGAGATCAGCTGGATTCAACAGCTTCTGGCCGATCTCCGCCTGCGTCTGTCCAGTCGACCCACTGTTCTCTGTGATAGTCTCAGTGCCACTTTCATGACTCGGAATCTGGTGCTTACCAACCGGTCTAAGCACATTCCAGTTGACTTTCATTTCGTCCGTGAGAAGGTCGAAGCCGGTGATCTTCTGGTTCGTCACATCGACTCCCATCATCAAACGGCTGACATCTTCACCAAGGCTCTTAGCAACCATCGTTTTGCTCTACTACGTTCCAAGCTTCATGTCGCTGCCCCTCCATGAGCTTGCAGGGGGGTAATAGGAAAGGATATATATATTTGTAAAGATTTGTATTTATCTTTATTTATTTCCTATGTATATCTTCTTGTGTAAAGTCTTATATAAATACATTCTCCTCTGATTGAGATAATCAACAGAGATTACATTCATTCTCCTGTGTAATCTTTTAGGTGATAACTGGAGCAGGTTATGAGACGAGTTATTAAAGCGGATAATGAGTGAAAAATTATGGGTTAGTTAGGTGAATATACATTTTTTTTCATTTTTTTATGAGTAATTATACTCATAGAATTATTATTATTTTGCTAATTGTACCTTTTTTTGTTATTAATAAGTAATAACCGATGATTTGCCAATAGCTAGAGAGAGGGAAAAAATTAAAATAATATCTTCCTTTAATCACGTATATTGTAACTGATAATCTCTATCTTTCCAAATCGATTGAAACGAATCGCTCAATACACTATAACTTCTTCTCATCCATCAATTTCTTTTGATGCATGCTTATGCAACTAGTGTCGATTGATATCAAGTTACAAGATTGAAGGCATATATGCGGTTATGTCTTTTGTGCTATACTTATTGTGGTATGCACTTCGACAACTCCGATATATATAGACTATGTTTATTTGCGATTTGGGTAAGTTTAGGGTTATGATCAGTACATACTTATTTGGCAAACCAATAGGTTACAATAATTCAGCCCCTTTTGGCGGATTTTTTGTCCACAAAAATGGTGCAAGGAGAACTGGTTAATTGGATATTTGCACCGTAAAAAATTTGTCATGATATTTAGAGATGTGAAGATTAACAAAGAGTTATTTTATCAAAATTAAAATATGAACAAATAAGCTTTTGTAAGCAATCGTTTACATTAGAGGATCGGACAAAACGTTTGTTACAACAGCTCAGCAATAGGAAGTTTCCCGATCTATAATTTCCTCTATATATATTCCCTCTTGTATTTATGAATTATATGATGAGTCAAGCAATGGAATAGTACAATATGGCGATGAAGCCATGAAGGTGCGCATGCTCCATCATCCTTTAAGGGTGTGTTTGGATTCCATTGCATTTTAATTATAATGCAATTATTCTATCTTGTTTTATGTGCCCGTTTGGTTATAAAAATAAAAATATCGTAATAATCGAGGTAAAAACCGTAATTTAACCAAATAATCACATAAGTTGAGATAAAATAATTACATTATAACTAATACATCGTAGAATCTAAAAACATTATAATTTAAACACCTTAAAAATTAGGTCAACCAAACACCGCCTTATCATTTTGCATTATAAACATAATGCATTTGAAATCCAAACAAACCCTAGTTAGTAACTTGCCTTTGATTTGTAAAGAGGTTTATTAATTATTAGAAAAATGACTCAAAATAATACCAACTATGAGATATAAATAAAAAATAATGCAAACTAAAAAAAGTCTCAAGATAATACAAACTTTAAAATCAACCAAAAATAATACAATCAACGAAATTTTGACTTTAAATAATACAAACTTTTGAACTTAAATTAGGATAAGATTCAAAATAAAATTTTATTTATCAAAATTATAAAAAAAATCTATAATTATTCATACTTTGGACAAATCTACCTTTTATATTTTAAATACATCAAACCCATGCCACTATTTGGTTGTCCAACTTTGTATAATACAACCCTAAATTTTAGAAATTACACAAAATTACAATGAATTCTAGGGTATGATTCTATTTTTTTTTTGAATAATTATGGATAAAGTGGATGTGATTCTATTTAATTTCAAAAGAAAAAGTGGTTTTTTTGTAAAGTTGAATAAATAAATAGTGGTTTTTGTGCAAAGTGTGACTATATACACATATTTTTGTAATTTTGGTAAATAATGTTTTAATTGTTTTGATTCTTCTCCTAATCTAACTCCAAAAGCTTGTACACTATTATTTTGAGTTAAAAGTTCATAGTTTCTATTATTTTTAGTTGATTTTAAAGTTTGTATTACTTTTTGTTTATATATATGTGTATAGTTTATACTCCCTCCGATTTTTAATGTAAGGCATTGAGATTTTGTGCACGTAGTTTAAGGAGCTTAAAACTATATAAAATATTAATGTTTTTTATTAAATTTTTTACATTATAATTCTTATTACTAATCATTATTATAATGTAAACAAATTTAATAATAAAACATTAATATTTTACATAATTATAAGATCCTTAAACTACGTGCACAAAATCTCAATGCCTTATATTAAAAATCGGAGGGAGTATTATTTTGAGACTTTTTTTTTTTAATTTCGTATCAAAACATATATATGTAGTGGAAAGAAACAAGCATCTTATGAAACTAATTAATCGGCCAATAAGAGAGAAATCACACCGACTTCTTTATCATAATTTATAGAGGTAGGTCGTGTACAACCAAATAAGGAAACAATGCTTTTGTAAAGCATTTTGTAGGAGCGGAAGGGTAACGATGTAAAAGTACATCTCAGACCCGACTTAGTTTTATTTCACACACACACACACTCGATCACACACATATATAAACTTATACCCGACTTAGTTTATTAATTTCACATATAAAAATAAACTTGGATATACGGTGACTTAATTTGGTGGGCATGTATTTTTGAGTAGCCCGTTTTTGAGTACGTCGATCCCACAGCAAAAATTCTCAGCGTCATATGGATGGTTGTCCACATGCATAAGGCATTTTCGAATGATGTCGGAAATGGCCTGTCTAGCTACTGTTGAGCCTTCGTATCCTTCCGTAGAGGAAAGTGCAGAACGGGTTTTAGCAAGGAATTCCTCGAGCGGCTCGGGAAGGGCACGGTTGGTGGCGGACACGACCAGAAGGATGGCGCAAACGGCAACGAGGATGGTACAAGTCGTCTTCATTTTGCTTGGAAGGCTAACAATATAATTTAGAGAGTTGATATGCGAGGGATGAGTTCTTCGAAATTGAGTTTGGGGTATTTATAGATCGATGCAGAGGGACTATTAATTATAAAAGTAATTTTTACGTGACTTATAAAAGTCTTTTTTTTTTTTTTGGTCGAAAAATTGAAATGTATGACTTATCTTTTTTCCATTTTTTTTTGTCAAGAAATTGAAATGTATGACTTATCTTTTTGTATAAAATAGATATGGAAAATATTCATAAAATTTTGATATTTTATACGTATTTTTTACAATAATTGAAAATTATGGTGAATAATAAGTGATAGTTTTTGTGGATCACCATCATGGACTTATTCATACGCCACGGCCCACGGGCTTGGTTCATGGACTTCCCTCCAATAACAGCCTAGGGTGGTGTGGGATGGGATCCGACGGGATAAGCTAGGTTTCCAGTTTACATGTGCATAAGCTAGGTTTATATATATATATATATATATATATATATATATATATATATATATATATATATATATATATATATATACACACAGTGGCGGCCGCAAGATCCTTCGAAAGGTGGGGCAAAATTTTCTAGTGTGTACTGAGATATTTGCCTTGAATAAACTCCTTTACCTAAGCTACGATTTTCAACTTAGCAGTGGATTTTGCTTTGTTGCTAGCCTATGATAGTTGTTTCTCGTCATTCATTGAAAATTCAGACATTTGTCATATTTAGGAGTGTAAACTTATCGAAATTCAATCATGTTAAATTCAAGGCTTTTGAATATTAGCTGAGATTTTAAACTCACCAACTTTATAATACCTTTTGGTTCCCAAAGACATGATAGAAATTGTGATTTGAATATGTAGGTTACGAAAATACAAATATTGCATAAAGCTTCACAAATTCAATTCACAAACCCCAAATTCAATTCATAAATTTCATTCTCAAAATCACATACACAATAATTAAAACACAAAATTTATTCTCAAATTCAAAACTCTAATGAAAATTTCACAAAATTTATTCTCATAATCAAATCATAATTTCGCCAATTTTATAGGGTTTAATTAGTTTATAGCTAGATAATTTGTATATAGTAGGGAGCTCGAGAAGTGGGAACATAATTAAATAAGGGGTAGAAACATAGAGAGTAGGTGGAAGTTGAACAAAAAATATAAAAAACTTTTTTGAGGGAGTCGACAATTTTTTTTTATAAAAAGAGGCTAATTTCACCAATTTTATGGGGTTTAATTAGTTATAGCTAGATAATTTGTATATAATAGGAAAGCCGGGAAGTGGGAATATAATTAAATAAGGGGTAGAAACGAAGAAAGTGGTGTGTAAGTTGAAGTGTTGAACAATTAATAAAAAAACTATTTTTAGGGAGGTGAAATTTGTTTTAAAAAATGAGGGTAGTGGGACTTGAACCCTCAACCTTTGGCCTAACATTAGTTTCCTTCCTTTCTACCAACCAATTAAGCAAAGTAGACTAATTAATGCTATATTCATCCTAGTTTTACTTATTACAACACTTTTATATGTATAAATTTTCTTTTTATTTTTTTCCAAACCCCGGGGCACGTGGGTCGAAAGGTGGGGCGGCCGCGTACGCCCGCCCCACCCTGGGGCCGCCCCTATATATATATATATATATATATATATATATATATATATATATATATAGAGAGAGAGAGAGAGAGAGAGAGAGAGAGAGAGAGAGAGAGAGAGAGAGAGAGAGAGAGAGAGAGAGAGAGAGAGAGAGAGAGAGAGAATGGGTATAAAGTGCACACCCCTTAGGGTGTACTTTGTGCACGATTGTGGTCCATTGATCTAAATGGAATAGAGGGAGTGGATGTTGCCACGTGTCCCTTGATTTTTTTTAAAAAAAAATTAAAAAACTAATTTGAATGCCATTATTTGGGACGTGAGCGCGTGTAGCAAAATAAAACCCTAAATTGGAGATTGTCTTTTTCATTCATGTTAACAGAGGAGCCGCAGAGAGCAGGGCATGAGGCGAGGCGGGACGAGGCGACCGGAGGATTGCCTCACAGGGGTGTGGTGGTGTTTCTGAGCGGTGGCGAATTGCCTCACAGGAGGATGCCGCCGGCGATTGTCGAAGGCGAGTCGAGGAGGCAAAGATCGACGGCGGTGATGGTCGAGGAGGAGCCGGCGATGGCGGTTCTCAAATCCGGGAGCAACGGCGGCAAAGGCTAGCGATTCGTGGGATCGGGGCTCCGTTGCAGGCCATGACTCCCCTGTTCATCCTCCCTTCAATTCGAATCCGAGCACGACGCCAGGAAGGGGATCTCGACTCGGCGAGGAGGCATGGCGCAGGCGAGCCCAGCCTAGCCGGAATCGAGCGGAATCTGGGTGCGATTGATCCTGCTGTTGCGATTGATTAGGCCGAGGACGAGCGAGATGGGGATGCAGCCATGGCCGACCGATCAGAGAAGGATCCCGTCCAGTTGAAGGTCTGACGATGATGTGAAGCGGCGGCGGCGACGAGTTCGCTGGCTTGGGCTCCTTCATCTGGTTGATGGAGGCGACGCAGGCTCCACTCCCCTGTTCATCCTCCCTTCCCTTCGATTCGAATCCGAGCACAGTGGCAGATCTGGTCGGTGGTGGCGATGGAGGACGATGGGGATTGGGGGCGATGCTCCGACTCCAGTTCACTATCGGTATTAAATTTAAGTTTTATTTTTGGGATTTGGAATTTGCTCATTATTCCTTTCTATTTTAAAGATTATTTATTGTTTTTTGTTAGATTATTCGGAGATATAAGGTTTTTTTTTCCGAGTTTGTTAGATTATTCATTGTTTTTTGATAGATTATTCGGTGAAATCTGATTCATTATTCGTGTGAATATGGATCAGTATTCGGTTTGACAAAACATAAAACAAAACATTATTCGATGAAATGTGAGACATTATTCGGTGAAATATGAGACATTATTCGGTGAAATATGTAACATTATTCGGTGAAATATGTAACATTATTCGGTGAAATATGTAACATTATTCGTATTAATTGTAAGTACTGTGTAGAGATTTCAGGTTTTTTTTTTATTATTCTTTAGCATAAGACAAATTATTCAATGGAATTGGTAATTTTTTTATATTAACTAAATGAAAAAAGATAATTGAACATTATTCGGTAGTAGGCGGAACATTATTCGGTGGAATTGTCAAAATTTTAAAACGAATTAAATAAAGCATTTATTCTCCATCGAAAAAAAAAAACAAAACGAAAATATAACATATAATTATTTCGTAACATGTGATATATTATTCGATAGAATTGTTAAAATTTTAAAACGATTAAATTCAGGTAAAAAAACAGAGTAATATATATATTTGTTAAAAAAAAGACTCATTGATTTGGTTGTATTTTGTGCGTTTCAAATTCAATCCCCACCAACATTTTAACAAAAAAAATGACGATGCAATTTTTTTTTGATTTGAAATCAAACAGTGTAAAGCTGTAAAAGCATTTGCTATTTGGTTTTTAACGGGCCCACACAAGATTTCTTTAAAAAAGTATCTATAAAAAAGAGAGAAGGGATGTGGGCAAGTGAAGATCACGTAAGAGAATAGAGAGAGTGGGTGTTTTTTTGTTAAGAGGGACCCACAAATGAAAAAGGAAAAAAGGAAAATTACTTTTAATCATGACCATCCAATTCATTCAGATCTACGGCTAGAATTCGTGCACTAGATATACTTTAAGGGGTATGCACAAGGGAACCACTCCCTATGGGTAACTTGTGCACACCCCATAGAATGTATCTTTTGCACAAATTCTGACCCTTGGATAGAGTGTAATGGATGGAGGAGATTAAAAGGGGAATGTTTTTTTTAAAAAAAAATAAAATCACGTGGGTCCCACACATAATGGGTTGAAAGAGGCTTTACTCTCCTCATATGGCGCGTGTGTTGATGGTGGAGAGGAGAATTGAATTATTATGTGAATTTGTGGGGCCCGCCTACAACTCTTCCAATTTGTTATATATTTTATTTATTTTATTCCAACCACTCCCGTTTTCTGTGATTTGATTGACCACTATTTTGGAAACTACTTCATCTTTTTTATATTAATGGGCAGTATTTGATATCTTAATTAATCCATATCTTTTTTTATGTAAAGATTTTCTTTTAGATCAAAATAAACCTTTAATTTGTTAATATTTAAGATTAAAGGATATACACTCCATATTTTTATATATTATAAACGGCAACTTATGTAACCAATTAATATTTATATTTACATGTTTTGATATAGATCAAAACAAACAATTAATTTAAATCAGGATTTTTGGTTTTTTTTTTTAATGTCCAAAGTAGTATATTCATATCTTTTTTTATTTGTAACGATCGTGACAATGGTGGGGCGGACAAGCGGGATCGAGATGGCGAAAGTGGTTCTGATGCGGCGGAATGGGATCGGATGGAGATGATTCAGTTGAAATGTTTTGGTGCTTATACCTCCGTGAATAAAACCATGTATCAATTTTATTCAGTTTAATAGACCGTTTTTAAGATTGTATTCACCTTGAATATGAAGATTATTCAATGAAATTGTTATGTTTATCAGTCGGTGGAATTGGTATGTTTATCACTCAGTCGATTTGACGTGAATAAATAACTAACTACATTTGAATAAAAGTTCAATAAAAGTTGTTATTTGACCGAATAATCTTCCATCAATCATTTCAAAAATGACAAGATAGATTAAAAAAAAGCGTCCATAATCAATAATCAACCGATGACCCATGAGTTTATCCATATTTTCACTCAAATCACCATAGTTGCACTCAAATAAAGTAAATATGAGCAGTAAAAATATATTTCATTCCTTTGAATAAACTTTATTATTTCACCGAATAATACCACATATCTTTTTCAGTAAAAATAACTTCCATTTCTATGAATAAACTTTGCTATTTCACCGAATAATACCACATATTTTTTCAGTAAAAATAACTTCTATCCCTATGAATAAACTTTGATATTTCACCGAATAATCCACCGTTCTTTTAACCAAAGAAGCGCAATCAATTGAATAATCACCCAGTTAAATAATCACCAAATAAAACCATGGTAACACCACCAAAACCCTAGATGAATAATTAACCAGAAAAAACTCATAATTCGTACACAATCAAATACCAATCAGTTCAATCTCAAGTTCTTATCCAAAAATCCCCAAATAATCACCCAAAATAGCCCTGAAGCAACAATCATCTAACAAAACCACTCAAATCTCAAAAAAAATTAGGACAAATGGATGAATAGTTGAATATTAAAAAAAAACCCCAAATATTCCCCAAATCTCCAAATAGCTTGATGTTTACCCATTGATGGACTCTTTTTCTTTT
Organism: Persicaria maculosa; assembly: GCA_963922045.1. NCBI lineage: Eukaryota > Viridiplantae > Streptophyta > Magnoliopsida > Caryophyllales > Polygonaceae > Persicaria > Persicaria maculosa. The sequence continues at coordinate 10,092,093 of OY998252.1, forward strand.
TCTCTTGCGCCAACAGGAGAGAGAAGCCGCCACTAGATGTCCGACCACCGATTTCACTTGGCCCGTAAGCGAAATCGGACATCGGCTTCGATCCGAGTATGTGCGCCGTCGATTAGCTGCCCTTCTTCTCCGATTCGATTTAGCGCCGGCTTCGCCAAGAAGAAGAGCCCTGGCCACCGATGAAGAAGCCTGATTGCGGGGACGGGAAACCAGGGACTACTGGTTGAGACGTGTAGAAGAAGACGATTCCTTCTGAGGGTTTTTATCCTCCCACGACTCGCACGCGCCTCACGCTGCCGAGATTGTGGTGAAGATTGAGTTTTGTTATAAAAAAAAAAAATTAACCCTACCACGTGGCCCAATATAAGCCATTGATTTCCATTAAATCAATGGTCCATAATTGTGCACAAGGTACACTATAAGGGGTGTGCACAAGGGAACCACTCCCTATATATATATATATATATATATATATATATATATATATATATATATATAGATAGATAGATAGATAGATAGATAGATAGATAGATAGATAGATAGATAGATAGATAGATAGATAGATAGATAGAGAGAGAGAGAGAGAGAGAGAATAGGTATATTGTGCACTTTATATTGTGCACACCCCTTAGGGTGTACTTTGTGCACGTTTTTGGGCCATTGATCTAAATAAAAATAGATGGATGGGATGTTGCCACGTGTCCAGTGGGTTAAAAAAAAAGTGAAAAACTAATTGGAAACTCAATAGGAAGGGCATGAGCGCGTGTAGAAAATTAAAACCCTAAATTTGACCGCCTTCTTCATTCCCGTACGTTGAAGCGAGAAGAGTCCCAGGCAAGGTTATTAGGATCGGGATTCTAAGATCGAATCACAATAGGGTTCGTGAATCGGATCGTAAGATCCCATTAGGGGATCGTAAGATCCTCGAAATATAATTAAATCATAAAATAAAAATATATACTCTCCCCGTTCAAAAATATAAGTCTTTTTAGGCTTAAAATTTTATTTAGAAATATAAGTTCGTTTAGGTTTTCTAGGAATTGGGTTAAGAGAAAAGTAACTTTTTGATTTGTTTTATAAAATGTTATTGGTTGGTAGTGGTTGTGGATAATTAATGAGGGGTGTAAAAGTAACAATTTTTTGGTTTCCTTAATATGTGTGCAAACACCTCAAAGGACTTATAATTTTTAACGGAGGTAGTATAACAAAGTTGCTTAATTTAAAGTTCTAGAATGGGGGAAAAAATGTTAGCTACACAATATATTTTAATTTTCAGACAAAAATCTACATTTACGACCTTAGACATTGTCATATTGGTTAAAAGACTCGAAAACAATTGTCTCAAAGCTATTTTTCACGTTCCTTACATGAATGTGTACAGTTAAACACCCTAAAATCAACCAAGGAAACAAAACAAATGTTTAAAAAATACATATTGTTAATAAAAATAGGATCTTTAGGATCGTGTGGGATCGTAAGATCCTATCGATCCATTAAGATTCTAAAGATCCCATTGTAGATCCTACTCAAAAAAGATCCTATGCATAGATCCGGATCGGACCCCTAGGTAGGATCGTAGGATCTTAAAATTCTAAAGATCCGGATCGGGATTCTAATAACAATGGTCCCAGGCGAGGCGGAGCGCGAGCCATGGCGAGGCAAAGGTGAGCCCATCCTTCCTCCCGCCTCCAAGTCTCCTCTCGATCCTCCCGTTTGTCGCTACTCCCTCGCCGCACAGGCATGTGTTTCACTCTTCTCCCTCATCGAAGACGAAGAACGGAGTGGAAGGCGGCGAGATACCGAGACGAATCGCACAAGTCGGTGCTTCACTTCTATCATCCGTCGAAGATGAAGAATCGCGCAGGTCAACGATTCACTACCTTCCCCCGGCCCGCTGGTTCTCGATCTCTCTCATCTCTATCAATTCGTCTCCAATCTTCACCCCATCAGAAAGGAGAAACTGATCAAGGGAGATCCGATGAGGCCGGGAAGGGACGTGCATAGATCTCCCTATTGCATATTTCCTTGGATCTGCATTTGTTAGAATTTGTAGGTTTTTATTTAACATTTTGTGTTCCATCATCCCCTCTTCATTAGTATTTGTGAATTGTCATGAATAATCAAGGGAGGAGTGCAAGATGTCGATGTTGGCGGAGAGATCCGATCTCCGGCCAATTCTTGCTCTGCAGATCCGGACTTGGGGGTTGGAGCTTGCCCTTTTTTTTTTTAATGAATTGGGGGATTATTCGGTGGGATATAGAATATTATTCGGTGATATTGAATAATTATTCCTAGAAATTGGTTTTTTTTATGAATTTAGGGTTTATGAAATATTATTTGGTGAATTTTAAAGCATTATTCGGTGAAATATGTAATATTATTCGGAAAAATAAAACATTATGAAATATTATTCGCAAAAAAACAAAATATTATTCGGTAGAATGTGTCTTATTATTCACTGGAATTGGTGAATTTTCATCTAAGATGAATTGAAAAAGATTAAAAAAAACATTAGTATTCACAAAAAAAAACATTATTCGGTAGAATGTAAAATATTATTCGGATGAATTGACGTTTTTTTAAAACAAAAGAAATCAGGCTATTTTTATATATATAAAAAATATATAGGGGAATGATTTGTTTAAAAAAGCAGCTTAAAAAAAAGACGAGAGAAAATGGGATGGGTGAAGATCACGTAGGAGGGAAGGAGAGATTGGGTGTTTTTTGGCAGGGGGGCCCACAAATTAAAAAGAAAAAATAAAATAAAATCACTTTTAATCGTGACCCTCCATTCCCTCCGCATCAATGGTTCATATATGTGCACAAGATACACCCTAAGGGGTGGGCACAAGGGAACCACTCCCTATATAAGTGTGGATTAATTGTGCACACCCCTTAGAGTGTACTTTGTGCACAATTGTTGACCATTGATCGTTTGGGATGAATGGCTTAGATTAAAAGATATTTTTCTCTTTTTAAAAAAAAATAATTGTGGGTCCCGCGAGGCTAAAGAGAGCTACTCTCCAAAGCAATAGCGCGTGCTGTAGGGAGAGGAAAAAATTGGATGGAACGTGAAAGTGTAAAAATTGGGAGTGGGTTGTACATTTTCATTTTTTAAAAATCAAATCTCATCAATATCTTTTTTTCTTTTTTCTTTTACTTTTTGATAACACAATTTCAACCTCAAACTTATCCAAATCTTTTTTTCTTTATAAAGACGTAGATTTAGATTAAAACAATCACCCTCTCAGATCAAATCACATCCATTCTGTTTTTTCCCCCCTTTAAATTCACAATATAGTTTATCCATATATTTTTGTATATATAAAGATATAGATTTAGGTCCAAACAAACATTTAAATTTATTCACAATTACTCCATATAAGGTTATAATGTATATTGTCTTAACCCATAAAAGCGTAAAAAAAACCCTTTTCTCATTCGGGCAAGTGGCATTAATTGTAGTTAATCTTTGTGCAAAAAACCCTTTTGATACGGGGTTAGCCGTGAGATGGCCCGATCTTCGACAAACAAGCAAGAAACTAAAGAACGGAAGCAAGAACTGAACAAGACTCAACAAGAAAGCAAAGAAACGCAAGATCTCGACCAAGAACAGTCCAAGATCGACCAAGAAAGTAAAGAACGCAGCAAAGAAAGATCAAGAACGATGCAAGACTCGACAAACTGAAATAAAGACTCGAAATTGATAACAAGACACGACCGATAAGGACTGAGTCGATCTATATAGAACAAGATAAAGACCCAGACCTCCTAAGAGGGTAGGAACCAATACCAATGACTATATAACCCGCCTCTACAACCCTACACAACCAAGCGGACAACTTGGAGGCACAAGGAGGGGGCTTGTGGATACTAGGATCACCAAGTCTTGCGAAGTTGATGAACACAAAGCAAACCAAGCTGAGACAATACCAATTTGACAATCAATGAGCGCTGCTCTAATTGATCAACAACACACTCATGTGTTTAACACTCTTTATGAGAGAATCTATTCATCAATGTTCCAACTGATCTACATAAGAAGAATCGAAATATATAGGCCACGCAGGGCTGAATTGGACCGAATTCTCTAATTAAAGAAGATAAAAGAGATTAATTAATAACTTAAAGGAATTAAATAAAATAGCCTCTAAAGTTTCCTAAAATAGCTTTAAGTAGAAAAGTTACTAAAAATGGAAATAAGTTGGAGCCCCACACTTAAGACAAAATCGGCATCACATGTTCTAAGGAGGCTCGGCCTCTTCTTCAATCCCAATGCACATGTATGTCTTCAATGTAGGCTCGGGGAGTTGAACCTTGCTCGAGAACAAAGCATGACTCACAAAGTTGAATGAGTCTCTCTGAAGCTTCTTAGCCCGAGCTCGAGTCATTGGTCCTTCTCCAAGAATGATAGGTGTGTTTGGTGGAGCTGTAGAAGATGGTCCCGCATCAACCTCCCCTTCTTGAAAAGGATTCGACCACGAATCCAAGTCTTCATCCACAGCGAAGTAAGGGATTAGATCGGCGACGTTGAATGTAGCACTCACGCCCATGTCTCCAGGAAGCTCCAATTGGTAGGCATTGTCGCCCACTCTCTTCTTCACCTTGAATGGTCCATCACCACGAGGTGCCAGCTTGCTCTTCCGTGTTTCTGGAAACCGCTCTTTCCTTAGGTGCACCCACACGAGATCCCCAGGCTGAAATGTGACCAAGCGACGTCCCTTGTTAGCATTGTATTCAGCCTTTTGCTTCAGCTTCTCACGAGTCCGTTCATGCAGCTCCTTAATGAACTCGACATGCTTACCTGCCTCAAATGATTCTTTCTCTCTCATAGGATATGGAGTAAGATCAAAAGGGGTTAGTGGATTAACACCATACACACATTCAAATGGAGTGAGTTTAGTAGCCGAATGCATGGTTCTGTTATATGCAAATTCCACATGAGGTAAGGCTTCTTCCCAAAGCTTTAAATTCTTCCTAATAATGGCTCTTAGGACAGTAGTAAGGGTTCTATTAGTCACCTCAGTTTGGCCATCAGTTTGGGGGTGGCTAGAAGTAGAGAAAAGCAATCTAGTTCCCAATTTATTCCATAAAGTTCGCCAAAAATGACTTAAGAATTTCACATCCCTATCACTTACTATAGTTTTTGGCACACCATGTAATCTTACTACCTCTCTAAAGAATAGATTAGCAACATTGGTAGCATCATCAGTTTTGTGGCATGCAATGAAATGAGCCATTTTAGAGAATCTATCCACTACCACAAATATAGAATCCCTCCTCTTCTTAGTTCTAGGCAACCCAACTATAAAATCCATGGAAATGTCTTCCCAAGGGGCTGAGGGGGTCGGCAGTGGTGTATAAAGGCCATGAGGCATAAGCTTAGCTTTAGATTTTATGCAATCTATGCATCTTTTAAGGCAATGTGCTACATCCCTAAGCATATGTGGCCAATAAAAGTGTGACTTCAATGTATGATATGTTTTATCTCTACCAAAATGTCCCATTAATCCATCACTATGGGCTGCACTAACAAGTAATAATCGCAGAGAACATCTAGGAATGCACACTTGATCTTTTCAAAATAGAAAGCCATCATGTATATAGAAATTTTCGGCTGGCCCTTTATCTAAGCATTTTCGAAAAATCTCACCAAAGTCAAGATCATTTTCATACAATTCCTTAATATAAATAAAGCCTAAGACTCTAGAATCCAAAGTGGTTAAAAGAACATGTCTTCTAGATAAAGCATCAGCAACCACATTGTCTTTGCCTTTCTTATACTTAATCACATAAGGAAATGTTTCTATGAATTCCATCCATCTACCATGTCTCCTATCAAGTTTATCTTGGCTTTTAAAGTGTTTCAAAGATTCATGATCAGTTTTAAGAATAAACTCTATAAGCCATAGATAGTGAGACCATGTCTTAAACACTCTATACAAAGCATACAACTCTTTATCATAAGTAGAGTAGTTAAGACACGCACCTTTCAAATTTTCAGAAAAGAAAGCAATAGGCTTACCTTCCTGCATGAGAACTCCACCAATTCCAACTCCACTAGCATCACACTCTACCTCAAATGGTCGAGAGAAGTTGGGGAGAGCTAGAAGTGGCGCATGGGTCAGCTTGTCCTTAAGCGTGTTGAAGGCTTCCTCTTGAGCTGATCCCCATGTGAATTCGCTTCTTTTCTTCGTGAGCTCAGTAAGTGGTGTCGAGATGGTGCTGAAATCTCATACAAAACGACGATAGAAGCTCACCAATCCTTGGAAACTGCGTACATGGCCGATGTTGGTTGGTGTTGGCCAATCTTGTATGGCTTTGATCTTAGCCTCATCGACACGCAGCCCATTAGAACTCACTACAAAACCAAGAAAAGACACTTGTTCATTACATAGCTCACATTTCTTTAAATTAGCATACAAGCGTTCAATTCTCAGCGTTTTAAGCACTTCTCTAAGGTGCGATTCATGTTCATTAGGAGACTTGCTATAAATCAGTATATCATCAAAATAAACAACAACAAATTTTCCAATGAAGTTTCGAAGCACATGATTCATTAAGCGCATAAAAGTACTAGGTGCATTAGTTAAACCAAAAGGCATAACCAACCACTCATATAACCCAAGCTTAGTTTTAAATGCTGTTTTCCATTCATCACCCTCTTTCATTCTAATTTGATGATAGCCACTCCTAAGATCTATTTTAGAGAATATAAAAGCTCCATGCAATTCATCTAGCATATCATCTAAGCGTGGAAAAGGATGACGATATTTAACAGTAATGTTGTTAATAGCCCTACAATCTACACACATTCTCCATGTACCATCTTTCTTAGGGACTAATAACACAGGCACAGCACTAGGACTTAAGCTTACTCGAATATAACCCTTTATCCAACAGTTCCTGGACTTGGGTTTGGACCTCCTGGGTCTCAGTGGGATTCATACGATAAGCAGGCCTATTAGGCAAGGCAGCCCCTGGAATAAGATCAATTTGATGCTCAATTCCTTGAATAGGGGGTAGACCTGCTGGTATGTCATCGGGAAACATATCTTTATACTCCTCTAGTAAAGCGAGTATGTTGGATGGAAAAGAAGCTTTAAGCTCTTCACTCAACATATTCAAGCTCTTACAAAGAAGCATAAGGGTGGTTTCTCCATCCGCATAATCGTCTATGAATGTGCTTTTGGAATCCAAAAATACATTCTTAGACCAATTAGGGGGATCTAATTGGCTTGACTGAGCTGCCTTATCTAACTCACCTTTACTTACCTTGCGCTTCTCAATCTCGTCAGCCACTTGTGTAGGCGTCTTAGGTTTGAGAATGACATTCTTGCCCTGAAAAGTAAAGGAGTATCTATTAGTATGACCATCATGTTGGACCTTATGATCAAATTGCCAAGGACGACCCAATAAAATATGACAAGCTTGCATAGGCACAATATCACATAAAACATCATCTTCATAATGTCCTAGTTTAATATGCACTTTAACTTGTCTATTTACTTTCAAGTTTCCACAATCATTCATCCAATGCAATTTATAAGGTCTAGGATGTTGGACAGTATATAATTGCAATTTGTCAAACATTTCTTGAATAGCTAGATTACAACAACTACCACCATCAATGATCACATTTACAACCTTTCCTTGAACTAGACAACGAGTATGAAACAAGTTTTCTCTTTGATTATCATCACATGGTGCAGGAACAACACTTAAGACTCTCCTAACAATCAAAGACTCTCCATGTTCATATTCGACCTCATCATCATCATTATCATAACATACAAGGTTCTGATCATTGTCATTAGCATGCTCGTCATGTTCACCACAAGAATTTTCAGATTCATATTCTCCTAAGTGATTAACCATGAGAGTTTTCTTATTAGGGCAATCCTTCATATAATGACCTCTACCTTGGCATTTAACGCAAACAATATCTCTAGAACGAATGGTATAAGGGTTAGGATTACTCCCTTTGGGACCAGTAGATGTCCCAGATGATTCACGTCCATTCCATGGGCCTTTACCCTTGTCGAGGGGTTGTTGAGGCTGTCGACCATCACTCCTCCCTTGGGGCTACTGAGCTCGCTTTCGAAAACCCATTTCCGAGCGCCCTTGGGGCTGTTGTGGCCGAGATTGGCGCCACCCTTGCTGCTGGCCACTCGACATTCTATTACCTTGGCTCTTGTAGCGTTGTCCCTTTTCTACTTTAATTGCTAAATGTAACAAATCAGTAGGAGTAGTATAGGGAAAGTAATCAATTTCATGAGCTAAAGCGGGATGCAAGATCCTAAGATATCTAGCATTAGTTTTCTCATGTGATTCTACTACATTAGCTTGAGACATGTGATAACTCCCTCCCTTGATGGAAATTGGAATAAATGTCTCAAGGGCTTTGACAGGATGTTTGTGTCAAAGGCCTTGGAGCGTTAACAGTTGATGAAATACAAAACCTATCTTATTTGTCCGAATATTATTTTATCTTATTATATACTTCCGTTATATTATATATATATATATGTTTGACTAACCTTTTCAGGAAGTATATTCGAGATTATATCTCTGCTTTAGCACATATTGAGGAGATCACATTCAAATAGAATCATGGCTTTGGAGTATCCATAAATAGAAGATTCAAGATCAAGTCTGATTCGAAAGAGCCGTTGGTGAAGATCCTTAGGCGCCATTCCATGCTCTTATATAAAGGAAAGGAAGAAGAAGACAGAGAGAACAAGTGCCTACACGAGCTTTCATTCATTAAAGCGAGATCTGTCTTCCAAGTGTCTCTCTACTAAGCGCTCTAGAGTTTGTTGTTTATTTCAAAGCCTTTGAGAGTCACTGTGAGCTTATAGGATATATTCATTTATAGTGTTACTCGAGAGTTTATAACTCGGGAAGTTGCACTAGGCTATTGATTTGTGAGAGTAAGAGGATTGTACTAGATAGCTGAGAGAGGTGGGGCTCTTCTAGATTGGTCTAGGACTCCAAGGGAACGTGAGTTGACTAGATTGCAATTGTATATGAGAGAGGCTTCTCGGTGAGCTATTAGGATCCTAAGCTAAGCGAATCAATAAAGCCTTTTGAATCCTAGGGTTGTGGAAGAACCCTAGGCGGGGACGTAGGCCAAGTTGTGCTGAACCTCGTAAACAATTACTCGTGTTCTTTACTTATTTGCTTTACCTTATTTCCGCACTTGGTTCGATTGTCTAACTTTGTGATTCAGGTTAATCTCAAAGGGTTTTATACGAGCTCCAAAAGTCTTGAGACTTTCTGCGAAAAACGGGCATACTCTATTCAACCTCCCTTCTAGAGTATTTCTTTATTACATTGTTTTATATTATCGAACCTTCACCATGGTTTCTTGCATAAGATTAAATGTTTGCTCAACAGTTTTGCTTCCTTGTTTTAGATTTTCTAGTCTTTGCAAAAGCTCTCTATCATAATGTTGAGGTGCAAATCTATTTCTCATTAATGCCTTTAGTTGATCCCAAGAAGCAATAGGTGCATCAAGGATTCTTCTTCTTTCTTTAACTAAGTTATCCCACCAAATTAAAGCAAAACCTTGAAATTTTAGGGAAGCTAGTTGTACTTTCTTAGCATCTGAGAAATTATGACAGTTCCAGATTTGATCCATTTTAATCTCCCAATCAATATAAGCATCCGGATCAGTCTTACCATCAAAAGGAGGAATCTTTACCTTAACCTTACCTATACCGTCGTCATCGTTATACCTAGGTGCTCGGTTAAGATCTCCTCTTTGATTCCGTCTCGGGCGTCGCTCCCAATACTCCTCTTCTTGGAAGTCGTCATCTTGCTCCGAGTAATATAATTGTTCTTGGTAGCCGCGTCCTCTTCCCCTTCCTTGTTCTTGACCCTGCACATGAACAAACTCATTATTCCTTTCATCTCTCCCACCTCGTGGAGAGTTGTTTTCATTAAATAAAGGATTATTCACATTAAGATTAGGATTAGGGTTAGGGTTAGGATTAACGACTTCCCTTTCATCTTGAGGCGTTTCGTCACACCTAGGATTACCTTGACCACCCGCTGTAGTAGAGCCACTCGGTCTAGCTTCCAAAGCTGTCAACCGATCCAATATGGTTGTCAAGGTGTTAGTAAAGTTGTTGAATTGCTCGGGTGTCACGGTCGCACTTGAGTTACCCTCGTTAATGGGGTTGTTCTCATTATTCACTTGGTTACATGGCTGAGACATTGCAAAAAGAAAAGAAACAAGGAACTATGTAAAAGGTTAGTAAAAATTATAAACAACTCACAATTGTGTTTCGCTCACACTCCCTCTCTGATTGATATGTCACGCTTGCTAGGGCAATCCGCTTTGGGCAAATCAACAATCAAGCAAAGAACTTAACAATCAAAGTATAGAATTCAAGAGAATGAACGAAACAAACAATCAATAAGTACTCGACAAGAACAATAACCAACTTAATTGATTCAAGCAAAACAGATGGGTATTTGCAAGAAATCAACTCAACAACTCGAAGTAACAAAGAGAGAGCTCAGCAAGGGCTGAGATCTTCTTGACACAATCACAAACAGCACTCGACAGAAGGAGAATGCTCGACAAACAGCCACAAACAACTTGACAGTAGCTGTAATAAAAGAAAAATAAGGAAAAACTAATAAAGAATGGAAATTCACCTCTTTTTTTTATTGAAAACCTTTAACTTAGGATGTTGTAGTTGCAAGGTAGGGTTTCAATTTTGTGTTTTGTGGGAGGTATGTGTTTGAAAGAAAGGGCTGTCGATATAGGGTTGTAGAATTCACCAAAAAGTGTGTCCTTGGAGCTTTCTTGCACTAGATATCAATAACTCTTTTTTTTTACTTACTTTTGCCCCTAGTGAATTTTATCCTCCTAGGTCCAAGATAAATCTCTTTTTTTGTTTGAATCTGATTTTTTTTTTTAAACTAATGCAAGAAAAGACTCAACAACAATGAAGGGGACTCGAAAATCTGAAGAGAATGGAGATAAAAGATAAAATTTCAGCCCTAAGATAAATAAATAGACAACTCTTTGGATAAATATGGTAATAGGATCTATCTTATGCCTTAATAGATATATGATAGATAAAAGGAATTTATTCTACCACAAATCAGATTTTAATAAGGCAATTAAATAGATAAAGCAAAATATCTCAAGATAGAATAGATAAACCAAAGATAGAAAAGATAGAACAAACTAGGGTTTGTCTTGTGTGGTGTATGTGAATCGGCCAAGCTAGACTTATGGGGACAATAGATTGCCGTCGGCTCTAGGGTGAACACAAGGGTTGTGCACATGGCTTGGTCGACTCCACTGGTCTCGGCTAGGCTTTGTGTTTAGGCTATGCAACCACAAACAATCACAAACTTCAAGATTAGTGCAATAATCAATAAAGAATGCAAGAAGTAAAAGACCAAAACAAGAAAAGACTCTATTTTTGTGTTTTTGTGTTTAGGAAAAGAAAAAGACTCAATCTTGATGTCGGAAACCAAAGCTCTGATACCAATTTGATACGGGGTTAGCCGTGAGATGGCCCGATCTTTGACAAACAAGCAAGAAACTAAAGAACGGAAGCAAGAACTGAACAAGACTCAACAAGAAAGCAAAGAAACACAAGTTCTCGACCAAGAACAGTCCAAGATCGACCAAGAAAGTAAAGAACGCAGCAAAGAAAGATCAAGAACGATGCAAGACTCGACAAACTGAAATAAATACTCGAAATTGATAACAAGACACGATCGATAAGGACTGAGTCGATCTATATAGAACAAGACAAAGACCCCAGACCTCCTAAGAGGGTAGGAACCAATACCAATGACTATATAACCCGCCTCTACAACCCTACACAACCAAGCGGACAACTTGGAGGCACAAGGAGGGGCTTGTGGATACTAGGATTACCAAGTCTTGCGAAGTTGATGAACACAAAGCAAACCAAGCCGAGACAATACCAATTTGACAATCAATGAGCGCTGCTCTAATTGATCGACAACACACTCATGTGTTTAACACTCTTTATGAGAGATTTCTATTCAACAATGTTCCAACTGATCTACATAAGAGGAATCGAAATATATATATAGGCCACGCAGGGCTGAATTGGGCCGAATTCTCTAACTAAAGAAGATAAAAGAGATTAATTAATAACTTAAAGGAATTAAATAAAATAACCTCTAAAGTTTCCTAAAATAGCTTTAAGTAGAAAAGTTACTAAAAATGGAAATAAGTTGGAGCCCCACACTTAAGACAAAATCGGCATCACATGTTCTAAGGAGGCTCGGCCTCTTCTTCAATCCCAATGCACATGTATGTCTTCAATGTAGGCTCGAGGAGTTGAACCTTGCTCGAGAACAAAGCATGACTCACAAAGTTGAATGAGTCTCTCTGAAGCTTCTTAGCCTGAGCTCAAGTAATTGGTCCTTCTCCAAGAATGATAGGTGTGTTAGGTGGCGCTGTAGAAGATGGTCCTGCATCACCTTTTTTCTTATTCGGTTGAATCAATCGATTTAACGCGCACATTGAACGGTAATTAAGAGATTATTCAGTGACATTCTTATTTTTACGAGGTACACAGCCGCGATGAATAATTGCATAACCGTTGTGAATAAGTAAAATTTTGTAATTATTCGGTTGAATCGATCGATTTATCGGGCACATTGAACGATAATTAGTAGATTATTCAGTGAAATTCTTATTTTTACGAGGTACACAGAAGCGATGAATAATTGCATAACCGTTGTGAATAAGTAAATTTTTAGAATTATTCGGTTGAATAGATCGATTGAACGAGTACATTGAATGATAATTGAGAGATTATTCGGTGGAATTATTATTTTTACGAAGTAAAAAAAAGCAAGAACATTTGTGAATAAGTAATTTTTTGAATTATTTGGTTCAATCGGTCGATTTCACGCCTACATTGAACCATAATTGGTGATTTATTCAATGAAAATCTTATTTTTTTCAAGGTACGAAAAACAAAATTCAAATTAGAAGAACACCAATCCAGGAAAATCCAAACCTAATCCCATATACAACAAAAAATCATTGAATCTCTCTCACAAAAAAACTCAATCCATACCCAATCAAAATCTCACCCAAGATCCTCAAAAAGCTTGATGCTTACCCATTAATGGAGTCTTCACGATCGACCCTTGAACCAATCGGAGAGAGAAGTGTTCTACTCACCCAACAAACCGATCCAAGCATCGGCTCTGATTCGCTTCCGAATCGGCATGATTTTTTTATCGGAATCGCACAAGGAGGCCCTCACCACCGCCGGAGTTGAACAACCACTCGGAATCACACGCCGGAGAAGAGGAGTCCTCGTGGTGCGCCTCCGCCTCGCCGACGCTACTCATGTGCAACCCTTGTCGCCGCAATCGACGCCGGTTGAGTCGGAATCCTCGCCGATGTTACGATGATGGGGGTAGGGGTGATTTTCGATGATGATGGAAGTTGATTTTTGAAGCTCCCAAATGACCACTTTGACAAAACGTGAGGAAGCAGACCATACTTTTTGCTTTTAGGGTTTTAATATCCCTTTTGATTACACACGTCTCACTCCCCATGGGTTGGGTTGGTGATTTAGTTTTTTTTTTTTTTTTTAAATCATCCGTACACATGGCGGAATATAGACCATTAATTCCACTCAGATCAATGACTGAGATTTGTGCACAAGGTACACCCTAAGGGGTGTGCACTCTGGAACCACTCCCTATATATATATACACTGTTGGAATGTGGTTGTCCCGCTACTCCTCTCATTGTCAATTGGTTCCGTTGAGTTTATATGTTGTTCATGTCTCCCGTATGTGGGCCCGCACACACGATCTCTCCCTCCAGTGTCTTGACTCCACCGAGCCCAACCGAGTTAACATATCACTAAAACCAATGTGCACGGGCGCATATCATGTGCGCTAGTAGCCCAGCACACAAGCCGAGTGAGATTTCATTCTAAAACCAATTGGCAAATGAGAGGAGTAGCTCTTCAACCTTGGGACAACCACACATTCCAACATATACTTTTATACAACTAATTGATTAATTGAACGATTGATTCTTAAAAAAATATATATAAATAAATATTTGCACCATTAAGAGTAGACCTCTCAATTGGATATGCACGTTTCGGGTGAATCGATTTGCAAATTAATTAGGTCAAGACTCAAGAGTTATTATTTAACGGCAGGTGTAATTTTCCTAAATTTAACGATTGTAAATTTTTTTTCTCTAATAATGGATCATTGGTGCCCAAGTCTTAAGGTGTGCATTGTGCACAAATATTACTCTACCAAGGAGCCTGAGCTATACTTAGATACAGGTCTTCTTGACCTCATCCAACAGGATGCTTTTGGATAGGGTTCCCCCATCCGAATTCTTACCTAATCAAAAAAAAATAAAAAAATTATTCGGTGAAATGTGAAACATTATTCGATGAAATTTGAAGCATTATTCGGTGAAATGCGAGTATTGTTTAGGGGAATGTGAAACATTATTTGATGAAATTCGAAACATTTCGTAAATTGTAGGTATTATTTAGGGAATTGAGGTTTCTCTAATTTATTTGAAATGGATGAATAAAAAAACTAAACATTATTCGATAGAATGTTACAAATTATTCAGTGAAATTGGGACGTTTTCATCTGAACTGAACGAAAAAAAAAGATAACAGTATTCTGTAATGTTTCACATTTCACCGAATAATATTTGTGCATAATGCACACCCGAACCACACGCTATATATATATATAGAGAGAGAGAGAGAGAGAGCGAGAGAGAGGATAAAACATATGTACTCAGCCCTTAACGTGTATCATGTGAACAAATCTGGACCATTGAATTAAGAAGATCAACGGATGAGATTAAAATGAACCTTTGATTATTCGATGGTATTGGGAGATTATTCGGTGGTATTTGGTGATTATTCGTTAGAATAAAATTTACATTTTTTACACTATTTTTACAGATGAATAATTATGTGAAAACAGACAAGTAATCATGAATAAATAGACAAATAATTTTTGAGTACATGATGCACGTTAAAGGCTGAGTACACCGGAACCAACCTTTCCACGCACACACACAGTGGCGGCCGCAGGATCCTCTGAAAGGTGGGGCAAATTTTTTAGTGTGTACTGAGATATTGACTTTGAATAAACTCCTTTACCTAAGCTACGACTTTCAACTTAGCAGTGGATTGTAGAAAAGTAGGCTTACATTTGCTTGGTTGCTATGGCAGTGGTTTCTCGTCATTCATTGAAAATTCAGACATTTGTCATATTTAGAAGTGTAAACTTATCGAAATTCAATCATGCTAAATTCAAGGCTTTTGCATATTGGCTAGGATTGTAAACTCATCAACTTTATAATATCTTTTGGTTCCCAAAGACATGATAGAAATTGTAATTTGAATATGTAGGGTATGAAAATACAAATATTGCATACTTCATAAATTCAATTCACAAACCCGAAAATTCAATTCATAAATTTCATTCTCAAAATCACATATGCACAATAATTAAAACACAAAATTTATTCTCAAAATCACAAACTCTAATGAAAATTTCACAAAATTTATTCTCATAATCAAATCCTAATTTCACCAATTTTATGGGGTTTAATTAGTTTATGGCTAGATAATTTGTATATAATAAGGCGGTCGGGAAGTGGGAATATAATTAAATAAGGTTGGTGAAACATAGAGAGTGGGGTGCAAGTTAAACTTAGAATAAAAAGGTTTTTTTGGGGATGTGATTTTTTTTTTAAAAGAAGCTAGTAGGAATTGAACCCCTATAACCTTTGGTCTCATTTTACTTTCCTTCTTTCCCACTAACCAACTAAGCAAATTATGTTAGTTGATTCTATTTTCATCATAGTTTTACTTATTGCAACACTGCCATATATATAAATATTTTTTTTTTCCAAACTCCAGGTGCGCGCCGCCCCTATATATATATATATATATATATATATATATATATATATATATATAGAGAGAGAGAGAGAGAGAGAGAGAGAGAGAGAGAATGGATAACTTGTACACACCCTTTAGGGTATACCTTGTGCACAATTGTTGTCCATTGATCATGTTGTAATCAATGGCCCAGATTAAAAAGGTTTTTTTTTTAAATACAAATTAAGTGGACCCCGCACAAAAACAACCCTTAAGCAATGTAAACTGGCGCCTGAGGGTTTGAGAATTAAAACATCGTCATATTCTTCATCTTGTGAAGCGAGGAAGGGGATCTCGACTTGGTGAGGAGGCAAGGCGCATGCGAGCCCAACCTAACCGGAATCGAGGCAAGGCAGAGGCGAGCTCAGTTTCGCCGGAATCTGGGTGCGATTGATATCGCCGTTGCGATTGATTAGGCCACGAGGGAGATGGGGATGCAACCATGGCCAACCGATCGGAGAAGGATCCGAGCAAGGGTATCTCGAAGGCCGACGACCGAGGAAGGGGATATCGAAGGCAATTTAGAAAGCGGCGGCGAAGATTTGAAGGGGATCAAAGGGCGACGGAACGACGTCGCCTCCGTTCTCCTCCTTGGCCTCCTTTCCGATCTCAGCTTGGCCTTCTTCTACTTTTTATTTTTCTTTTTTTGTGGGGTGGGTGGGTTGGGGTAACGATGAAATAGATTGGGTAGGCGATGGGTAGGGGTGGTGGTGTCGTGGTGGTGGGGGGTCCTAATCGGCGAAATTGAGTTAGGGAATTAGGGTTTAAATTTATTGCTTATTTCCCTATTATTCGGGGGAAAATGAAGAATTATTCAGACGTATATTCGAATTTAGTGTCGGGTTTTCAACGTGCATAATTTGATTCATTATTCGTTAATTATTCAGAAGTGTGTCGATTTTTTGTTACTAGTGATAATAAGTTGGTCAATTATTCAGTGAAATATGATCATTATTCGTCAGTATATGCAATTTTCGGTTTGACGAACAACATAAAAAACATTCATTGCACGAGTAGAATTACACAACTAAACATTATTCGGTGGAATTCGAAACATTATTCGGTGGAATTTAAAACATTATTCGGTGAAGTATAAAGTATTGTTTAGGGATTTGGGGTTTATTTTATCTGAAATTGACGAGCAAAATGAACAAAACATTATTTAGTACGATGTGACGAATTATTCAGTTGAATAGGTAAATTTTGATTTGAACTAGGTGGAAAAAAACATAATATTATTCGGTAGCATGTGAAACATTATTCAGTGAAATTGGTAAAAAATTTAAGCGAAATCGGATCCAAAAAAAGTAATATATATCCATTGTTTAAAAAAAGGACTCACCCAAAAAATTTGATATGATTTTATTTTATGGGTTAAAATAAAAAAAAATCTGTTGTTGCAAGGTTTGTTTTTCCTAAAATCAAATGTATTGATTTTTTTCCCCCATGGAGCACACAGGATTGGAATAAAAAAATTTAATCTCCAATATGAAATCAAAATTTTCACAATTGATCTTTCCAATAAGAAAAACTAGTCTAGAGCCCGTGCGCTACGCACGGGATTTTAAAAATTATTCTATGTACACTTATCTTATTTTTTTAATGTTATTATATTAATCAATGGGTTTTAAACTTTTAAATGAGGTATAAAACATAGTATTCGTCCAGATGCATTTTAAATGATTCCAAATGCGTTTCAAATGTTGAACACCATGAAATTTTCAATACTGTCATAAAGACTTTAGAGCAAGACATTCGCAAACGGTAAAATCCAAGCTACCACCACTACTATTGAATTCCAAATAACCGACAACCTTCTTAAAATCGATCCTGTTTCTTTTTAATTTACCAGGAATATGAAATAGATTAAGTAGGTGTTTTCAACTACTAAAAGAGAAAGAGTAATGCAGCTATGTGAATTGCACCAATGACCTTAACATCCTAAGGCACATGACGAGTTCAGAAATTGATCTTTGTCCAAAATCAATGGCCCTGACAAGATTAAAAAGTCAGATTTGTACTTCATGCAGTAGTGACGTACAAATTCACCGAACCTTCTTCTAAAAGGTCTCCATCTCCAAGCATATGATTAACAACGTAACTATGATTCCCTATTTAGGTAGAACTCGCAAATCATGGAAAAGAGCCTACATGAATTCGTGTAAAAGAGAGGGGGGGGGGGGGGGGGGGGGGGGGGGGGTGGGGGGCATCTAACATATCTCACTGGCAAGGTCTTCATCAACACACAATTTGCTCTTCTGAACCAGCTTCACCATGAAGAAGAGAGGCCCGAAGCACAGCTCGGAATATGTCTTGAGGTGGACTTCCCATGTAGATTTTTGAACTGCCTCTTGAATGTCAACCTATAAATTCAAAACAGTGCATAAATTTCAGGTTCACACAAACAAATGAACATATGTTGTTTTCTGCTTCCATTCTCAATGTCATTCATTCATTACAAAAGGCATCAGACGAAACTCATAAATGTATACTTAACATGAGAAGATAATAGTCAATGAGTTAATCGACCTTCCCCAGACATAAGGAAAATATGCATTTTTGCATATGCGAGTATGCGATAGATAAAAATAAAGGAGAAACGCAAGATCTAATGCAAAATAATACGCACCATGAATATCGTGACTCAAAGCGCAGGGTTGTAAATCCGATGTGCTGTTAGATTTGAAGGTAGAAGTACTGATCTTTGATAACATCAAATCCAAATTTGGCTCTCCTCTCCGCTATACTACCTCCAGATTTAGCCACATTCTCATGTTGTTCCAACTTACATCATTATCTCCACTATACTACGTCCAGATTCAGTAAAATACAGTATACGGAGTATAATAGATATTGTTACTGCATACCACTGCTTTCCCCTACAACAAAATCATTGGAGTTCTCAAAACCGTGAAAAAATCAACCCAAACTCATGTTGAGGAAGTGTCCCCAAAACCAGAATTCTTTGAAAGAATCAAATTTTAAAACAGTAGAAATCAAAAGGACAATATCTAAATGGCAGTGTGAGAGCTAAACAGTACTCCGTACAATCTAAGAAGGAATCAGGCCCCAGCTATCTAGAAATATGAGAAGAGAAACTGAGAACCCAGAAGGGAAAATCCAGTTGATGTCATGCAAAGTTCGCAAATATTCCACTAACTGATAGGCAGGAAATGTAGCACAATTGATTTCCCAAGGAAATCAATTAAGAGAAAGGGACAAAAAAAAAAGGAAATTGGATCAGTCAGACATGAGATTCCAAGGATGAAATTCTTCACTAAATGAAAAATCAATACAAAGACACAATAACATGTACTTATAGCATCCCATATAAAAAGATTTTAGACTATTACATGCTAAGATTCTATGAATAAAAGATAAAGATTATAGATATCTACACATTATAAAATACACCTCAAACATTCATATCAGAAAAAGGGGTAATAAAGGCAATAAATGGTTACATAGATACAAATACATAATACATAACATCTAATTGGTTGCTGAAAGTGATTAAGAGGCTATTAGTGCGAAGATTCCAGTGATATAGCCACATCATGTCTTAGTTGTTAGTTAGTCTAGACAATAGCCACAGCCACAAAACAGACCTCAAGGTAAGTCCTAGTCGACTAATAAAACTAAAGTTTGAGGTAAAAGGGCTATAATAAAAAATGTTGCTACATAAATTGGAGTACAGAAATAGCGTCGACAAAGTCTAACTATGCAATTGGAAAACAGAAATCACCTTTTCCAGCAACAGAGCTCCGAAGACCTCCTCATCCTCGAGCAAAGCCTTATCAGGCAGAAACCGGTCACTGAAGCACATCGTTTATCAATGAAACAAAAAGGTGTTAAACAATCACCGATTCAATAACAAAAATGTATGCAAGAAACTTAATTGATTCATCAGTAAATTAACA
Organism: Persicaria maculosa; assembly: GCA_963922045.1. Taxonomy (NCBI): domain Eukaryota; kingdom Viridiplantae; phylum Streptophyta; class Magnoliopsida; order Caryophyllales; family Polygonaceae; genus Persicaria; species Persicaria maculosa. The sequence goes on from OY998252.1 coordinate 10,111,978, forward strand.
TACCTGATGTAGCGATAAGATAGGTGAGCAGCAACAACCAAGGATTCATCCGTATAGCGAAGCTTGTGGTAAATCTCATAGCGCTCACGAAGCCATTTGAGAATCTCTATGGTTGCATCGACGGAAGGTTCAGGGACTTTAACTGGCTGAAATCTTCTTTCTAGAGCCGGATCTTTCTCAATGTACTTGGTGTATTCATCGAGCGTTGTGGCTCCAATACACTGATAGATATTTTAAACCATCTAAGAAAACAATCCAAAATCACCAAAATGCAACGGCCTAGACCATTGAGAAAACTGACCTACCTGTAATTCGCCCCTCGCCAAGGCCGGTTTGAGCCTGAATGAGACATGGAATCTAAAATTAACCCTAATTACTTCTAAACAGAGAGAAGAACTCACCCGATTCAATTTCTGCGGACGAAGAGCCTGAATGGGATGGAACCATCGAATTCTCCCTTGATCTTGCGCAAGACCACGACCCCAACAAATGACTCTTTGGTTGTTCTTGCGCCACGCCCCAGCCCCCTTTCTATCTCCTCCTTCCTGCCGACACGCGCTGGAGGCGGGGGCGGCTCGTGCTTCTTGTTCTTCTTGTCGTCGTTGGACTTCCGGCCGCTGGGTTAAGGACCCATACTTTCTTGCCCTTCTTCTCTCTGCTTGCAAACGGTTTGACATAGACGAAAAGGGAAAAGCGGTTTTTCAATTGAGGGGAGGTAGAGACGAAGAAGCAGAACGTGGGTTGAAAGAGAGATCGTGGGAGAGCGAACAGAAAGAAAAGGGCAAAAGGGGGAAGAAAAAAAAAAATTAGAGAAGACCTCCACGTGGATAGGTTGAGAAGGCTGGAAAGGACTCAGCTTTAAGATATAGGGGGATACGTATATCTCTCAAAAAAACTCAAATTGAATTGGTGATAGCGTGTACACGCGCATAGCCAATGGGTGGGCAGTGGTTTTCGTGGGTCCCACCTATTTTTTATATCAAAAATTAAAAAAATTAGTTTTAATCATGACCTTCCATCTTCTATCGATCAACGATTCAGATTTGTGCACAAGGTACACTATATATATATATATATACACACACACTAGTATTCGTTACCCGCGCGGTTGCACATTTTGTTAATAAATTATATTTTATTATATTAATTACATTAAAAAAAATTGACGTGGATCACAACAATAAACCATATATAAATATATTATATTCTGTTTGATTTAAAATGTAGAATAATTGATCAAATATTCCTTCTTCATCTTTTATAATCTTGACAACATGGTACATATTTATATATAGATATATTATATCCAATTTGATCTAAAACGTATAATATTTATAAAAAGATAAGTTTTCTAACTAATTAAGATATAATGTTGAATATTTACAAAAATAAGTGTGACCATTAATTGAAATGGCAAAATTATGTTGGCTTATTAATTGACGTGACTAAAAAAGATAATATCATATTATCCCAGAATATGTCCCGTTTAAAGCCTTTGTTTTTCTTTTTTTTTTGGTCAAGAAGCCTTTGTTTTTCTTATTTTAATTAACTAAACAACTATTTAATAAATTATATTAATTAAATAGAAAATAAAAAAGGTGGATTGTTGGCTTGTTGCTATTCCAACCAATTTTTGCTATATATACGTACTACAAAATAAAAAAAAGGTGGATTGTTGCTACTTGCTATATACATCTATATGTACACGTATTCCAACTAATTTTCTGTAAAAAAATCAAGGTGGATTTTCTTAGAATTTGATATCTTGAATTGACCAAATATTAGATAGATTATTTGATCTAAAAAGATAAATTATCTAACCCATTAATGTGTCTCCCTATATACACCGTAAATCCGCGAATTAAGTCTGTTAATAAACGTCGGATTTGACGTTGCAAATTTTTTAGACTACAACGTCCAATTAGACGTTGTATTTTGGATTATGCAACGTTGATTTTTTATCAAAATATATAAAAATTGAGGGTGATCAAATATCTGTATGACAAATTGTACATGTTTCACAAAAACATTCGATGGATTATCCCGTTTTAGATATGGTTAAAAGGGTTTAGACTATACGAGTAAGCAACACATAAGTGAAATTAATCTCTTAGAGCAACCCCAACAGGTGTGCTAAAATAGAGAACAGAGAGATTTTAGAGAAAAAAACCTCTTTTTTTCTCCCCAACAGATTTTGCAAAGACATTTGCAAAATAGAGAAAGGGATGAAAAGTGAGAAAAAAATCTGTAAATTTATGGGAAGAAATTTCATCTGTATAATTGAATGTGTGAACTCCTCCCCATGGTTAATTTATTGCCGCACTTCTTCTTCTCTACTGTAGGGTAGAAATTCAGGTTGCCGCCATTGTTTCTATTGCCGCACTTCCTCTTCTATAATTGAATGTGTGCGTTTCTTGCTATTTTTGTAGATGGAATCTGATTGTGTTTCTTGCTGTTTCGATTTGTGATTTCGTTTGTTGTGATTGCTGCTCCAAACTAGTATTCGTTACCCGCGTGGTTACGCGTTTTGTTAATAAATTATATTTTATTATATTAAAAATATTATATTATTAATTAACATGGCTTAAAAAATTAAAACCTATTTGATGTGACTCGCAAAAATAAACCATATATAAATATATTATATTCAGTTTGATCTCAAAGTTAGAATAATTGATCCAAAATACATTTAATTATTTGCACATTAAATATATATAATTACCATCTTTATAAAAATGTTAAATCATAATACATATTTATACAAATATATTCAATTTCCTCTAAAAAGATAGAATGTTTACCTAATATATTAATTTGACTAAATTCATATTATCGAACTTGGAAGTTGGATCCACTAAACGGTGTTATATATAAGTATATTTTATATATTAGATAGTTATCGGATTTGGATCTATGCCTTCAAATTTAATGATAAGATTTATAAATTCAATTTGATGATATAAATCAAATCCATTGGGATAAATAATATCAAAGTATACATACATGACAATTCAAATCAATTTGAGTTTGAAACTGACCGAGCACTATTGGCAAAAAAAAAAAGTTAGTGTTTTAATAAGATAAGCTATATCTAAACCTAAAACTAAAACTAAAACTAAGAAGACCTAAAACTAAAACTAACGTTTAATATATAAATATATATTTTATACTCCCTCCGTCCCACAATACATATCTTTGGACTATTCATACACGCTTTTTAATGAGCTAAAAATTATATAAAATATCCATTTTTTAATTAATTTTTTTGAATGATTCTATACTTATTAGTAATATGTATAATATTATTTAAAAATATTTAATAAAATATTGATATTTTATATAGTTTTTAGTTTCTTAACAAAACGTGCATGAATAGTAAAAGACATCTATTGTAGGACGGAGGGAGTATAGATTACTTTTGTGATATAGTCATAATTAATTTCAGTGATCTAGAAAGATAATTTTTTTACCTAACTATATTGACTTATCAATTGATGTGACCCAAAAATATAATATCAATTTAATTCAAAATATGACACGTAAGCAAAAATAATTTTGTCGCATCCACGGAATTTTCTGGATTAAAATAGGATTATTTTCGCTTGCGTGACATTTTGTGGATTAAAATGGTATCATATTTCTAATTTCTGACCAACATCAATTAATGAATATAGAGATTAGAGATGTTTAATTAACACTTTGCAAGAGCGGTTGGAATTGCCGTTGATGGGTGAGTCCATCGATACTACATGACTATTACCTTTTCTATATTAATGTTCAATAGACTAAAAAAACTATTTAGTAAATCAATAAATTTCATATGGTCAAGTGTGTCTGCATTCCAATGTATTTTTTTGTAAGCAAGATAAGAATATGGTTCTCCATACAAGCTTAGAGAAATCGAGAGACAGAACAAGTCGGTAGATCGACTAACCATCATGTACAATCGAAAAAACTTACAGAAGCAAATGACTGAAGCAAATTACATAAATAAATAACATGAAGCAAATGACAGAAATAAAAAGTAGAAATAAACATAGTCATCCTACACGGTACCGAAACTACAGGCTAGCAGAACAAATAAACCGATCGGCCAAAGGGAAGACGCACACAGAGAACTCAGGGGAACCTAGCAGACATCTCAGATTATGGACTCTAACAGAGCCTTCAGATATCGATCACACTTCCACGACGTCTACGAACATAGCAAATCGACCACCGTTCACATGAAGCCTGCAGGACAACAAGAACAACATTGCAAACCAATCCGCAAGCCCAAATCCTAACCAAACCATTGCTCATTCAAACCCAAAAAACCCATCTTAACCCCTCGAGGACGATAACAAAATCGTAATAGGCTACACAAGGGCAAGCCAAACTACAGACGGGCAAGATGAGCAAAGGAGAAAAAATAAAACAACAATCAAAAGGAAAGGACAAATGCCAGCAAGGAGTGAAATTTGTATTTTTATTTTCTTTTATCCAAGAAAAGAAAGAAGCGTTTGATCAACGCAATCACCCATGGGCTAAGGTGAAGGTTGGCAGCCACGGGGAGTGGAAACCGACGAACTACGCGATGAAGCACGTAGGGGCGGCGAAACACACCACCAGGTCGCAGCAACCGTAGACTGGAGGGCGGAGGGAGGGTGGAGCCGATGGTGTCCATTCAGAGGCCGGAAGCAAGGGCGGAAGAAACGGACCGCCGGAGAACCAGCAAGGCGAGGGGAGGAGGTAGGTGACAGTTGGTGATGGAGGCCAAGGTGGTTGGCGTCGGAGGCAGGGCCCGGTGGGGGCTGTCGGATGAAGGCGACAGTGCTCTAAAGGAATTCGGTGAGAGGTGATGGAGATCGATCAGTGTACAACGGTGGTGAGCCGACGGTCGCGATAACAAGGATGGTGGTGGCTGCAGCAGCAACCGAGGTCGGCGGAGGCGGAAAGCTAGGTTAATAGCGGTGGTGGCGGGAAGGAGGGTGAGGACGAATCATGATGATAGTGGCTTGCCGTCGAGAGCAATAAGAGGCCCGGGAGGGTGGTGGCGGGATGTAGGTGAAGGAAAAGGCCAAGGGTGGGTGGGTCATGGGTGGTGGCGGCTAGAGAAGCGCTCTCCTTTGAGAGCGTTTCAAACCTAGCGGGCTTAATAATGCAAGCAGGCCGGGATTCCAATGTATTATGAATTATAATTATAAATACTTAAATAATATTTGATTACATATTTTATAATATATTTAAAAAATAAAATATTTAAATAAAATATCTTATAAATTGTGTTAATTAAACATCAATATAAATATAATTATAATTGCATTGGAATCCAAATATGACTTAATATTGATGATAGTAATTGACAAAGACCCGGCCAATCAAAACTGACCAAAAAAGTCTAACAACGTGTTTTCAACAATTTTCTTTCACGGACACTAGTAAAATTGGATCGGACCAAAAAAAAAAGTAAAAAAAAAAAGTAAATTGGAAACTTGGGGATATTATCTTATTATACATATAAGAAAAATAATGAAATTATTATCTTGACTTTGAAATAATGCATTTGATCAACAGGCGTTACTATCATGGAAATGTTTAATATTTTCTTCTTTACACTTAATAACAGAAAGGGCAATTAGGTGAAGGTGCTTTGATGCCTTTCAATAGCAACTATTTGTGTTAAAAATGGTATATAAGTATATTCACTACTTACTAGTGACTACACTGATATAACAGTAGTCAAATGCACAACTGGCTATGCTGATTTAGATGTGGTTTGGATATGAAATGCAGGCTCATTTTAATTTTTCTAGTCAAATTCTTTTGTGATAAAGATCCAAAAGCATTTGGCCTTTTTAAGTTATTTCAAAAAGGCATGCCTAAAGTAGTATCAGAAAATGATTATAACATGTTTCCAAATGATCCAAATATCCATCTGCTCGTTTGTAGTAATTATGTGGTTGCATCAATTCTAATCAAGTTTGTTTGTTTTAGTTAGTTTCTCCTGATACGACAAAGCTCTAAAACACTTTTTTTAAAAAAAAACATTTAGGTTTGACCGTGACTGGAAGAAAATTGAAGACTTTGTTGGTTCAAAGACAGTGATTCAGGTTCATTCTCTTGCTTACAATACTGTTGCTGTATCTCTGGCCTTTGGCTGGAATAATATCTCACATCTATATAGAACTTTTTGTATTCTCCATGACTTGGCAAACAAATATATAGGAAGGCATAACTTCGGTACTTCCATTTTGACTCGCCCATAACTTCCACACCACTACACGCAACCCGCCAAACAAGCTTTTAGTAGCATATCATTGTCTGATTAGAGTGATAAAGAGAAAAATGATGCTATATTAACAGTGCAATTCTAGTGTATCTTCACTTCTTGAGCCATTGGATGCTCTAAGAAACTAGATTGGTCCTTTTGAACTAGTAAGATAAATAATTTTTTAGCATAAGTTATACTCCGTATTATTCTCTTTGGACAATCCTTTTAATAGGAAATTATTGCAATGTTTAATAAATGCAGAATGACTGAATGATCGAGTTTCTTGACTTCCTTCTTCTATTGATATTCTAATTTCTACTAACACTTCTACACTTGCTTTCAACTCAGTCTATCTTCTCCGGAAGTTGATCATCTCAAAATTTTCATTGTCATGATAACTGCAGAAAAATAGTTTCTGAAAGTTCAAAAGAGCGGTACGTACAGCTGCACGGCTGCACCTGGGTACCCTTTGTGGGATGATGCTTCTTTGCAAATGAACGCGTCCTCAAGTGGTATGCCATCCCAAGATGACCAATGTCTCAATGGAGCTGAAGGTATGTTTGTATCGAGATCTATATGTAGAGTTTATAACTCTAGTTTACTCATATATATGCATCATATATCATTTGTGTGTTGGATACTGGGCTGGTAACCCATCAGTTCGGACAAGCCCAGCTACGTAGCCCCTCTTCAGCATCTCCACAACCCATCGACAACTTCAAGCCTAAGCTGATGCAGCTTCAAAAGGGCCTCCTTAGCGCTACGTTTTGGAAATTAGAAGAGCTTTAAAAGCTCTCTTCTTGTGTTCAGCAGACAATGTTAAGGGAACTGTAGCAGCGAGAGAAAGAGGGCTAGGGTTGCAAGCGAGAGCTCGCCGCCGCCGAGAGAGCTTGGGAGCTCCTCCCATGGCTGCTCCGGTGATGACAAGGCGGAGAGCTCTCCGGTGAGAGAAAAACCGAGAGAAGAAGAGAGCGGCGCCAATTCCTGAAGCGTCTGATTGCTCGAGGGGTGAGGGAGATCTAGCGAGGGCGAGCGATCTCCGGGACCTTGCTTGAGCGCAGTTCCGGGAAGAAGACAAGCGAAGCTTCTCGTCCAGGGAGATGTCGGAGGCATATACAAAGGTCCGAGCGAAGAGGAAGCAAAGGTCTTCAACTGCGCAGGAGATCGAAGGATCTTGGCTTCGATCCGGTGCCAAATTGAGACGAACATCCACAACCAAAGAAAGATGAGAACGAGAGAATCAAAGGACAGCATCAGTGGTGAACGACGACTCGGCTGCAGCCCAACGAGTTCACATAAACCTGAATACAGGGAGTCATAACACCTCCTTTCTCTTCCTTTGTCGATTCTTTATCAAGCATTCTCATCTGTCTTTCCGTTTGGTTGTATTTTATACTTTGCTTAGACTGCCCTCTTAGGACTTGATTGTATGATTTCTGATCTGCCTTAGAGCACAGTGGAACGCTCTCTTGAGCCGGGGACGTAGGGAACTTTTCCCGAACCTCGTAAACAAATCTTTGTGTCCACTTTTCGTTTATGTTCGATAGGGATTCGGTTCAATCTAGATCCGAGCCTTTACTATTGAATGATTGACCTGTCCGGTACCTCGAACCAGAATTACACTATATTTATTATAATTTTCAATCTTACTCTTTAACACTTCTGAATAATTGAAAGGAGAGAGTTTTTGTCTATTTGTAAATCAAATCTCCATTAATTATATCGAAATACAAAGGTGCCTTTTTATAGGCAATATGCACTACTGATGGAATGCAAACAAGACAAAATATCCCAGCTGTATACAAATACTCGAAGCTTCCTATTGACAGCTAGAAATGGTTTTGTTATTTGAATCATTTGGATGCTCTGAGACTGGGCTTTGTGTCGTTGGGCTGTCTTGGGCTATATGTGCTCCATTATCCCCCCTCGATCCAATCTGGCGGAGACAAAGGTTGGATCGTAGTCGAAGAAAGCGATGCACCGGAAGAGATTTGGTGAGGAGATCAGCTAGTTGATCATCAGAGGAGATGAAGGCGACCCGTAAAGTGTGTGCACGAACACGTTCCCGGACGAAATGGTAATCAAGGGAAAGATGTTTAATCTTGTGGTGCAGCACCGGATTACTCGCCAAGTAAGTGGCACCAATATTATCACGCCAAATTGTAGGAGGTCGAGGGAGGGGAATCTGCAGTTCAACTAGAACCAATTGAAGCCAGAGAGATTCACAAGTTGCATTGGCAAGGGCCCTGTACTCAGCTTCCGTGGAAGAACGAGAGACTGTTGGCTGCTTTTTCGAGCTCCATGAGACAAGGTTATTCCCATGGAAGATGCAGTAAGCACTGATCGAACGCCGGTCTGTTTTGTCACTACCCCAATCAGCATCACAAAAGGCAGAGAGCTGGTGAGACGAGGCAGAGGAAATGTGAAATTGTAAGTCGGTTGTTCCATGGAGATAACGGATAATCCTTTTTACAACTTGAAAATGAATCTCAGACGGATCGTGCATATGCTGGCACACAAAGTTTACTGCATAAGAGACATCGGGTCGGGTAAAGGACAGGTATTGAAGACTTCTAACCAGGCTTCGATATAATTGGGGATCAGAGAAAGGAGGAGAGGGTGCAGAGGCATCAAAGGATGTAGATAGAGGTGAGGGAGTTGGTTTTGAATGACTGAGACCCGCTCGAAGAGCAAGGTCAGTAATGTGTTTCTTTTGACAAAGCAGGAAGCCATCGGCTGTGCGAGAGATTTCGATGCCGAGAAAAAAATGAGCATTGCCCAAATCAGTGACAGGGAATTGGCGAGAAAGATATGTGATAAATTTCGACGACAAATCAGGGAGAGAGGAGATTATAAGAAGGTCGTCAACATAGACCAACACAAAGACACAATGCTGGCCAATTCTGTGAATGAACAGAGAAGAATCAGCAACCGAAGGAGTGAAGCCCATGGTGACAAGGCAATCGCTAAGTTTGGAGAACCAAGCACGAGGGGCTTGCTTTAGCCCGTAGAGAGATTTGTGGAGCTTACAAATAAAGCCGGGAAACTGAGGGTTGTGAAATCCTGGTGGTTGCTGAATAAAGACATCCTCTTCAATGTCACCGTGAAGAAAAGCGTTCTGTATATCAAGCTGGCGAACAGACCAATGGTTGGTGGCGGCAAGGGAGAGAAGTAGGCGAATGGTGGAGGGTTTGGCTACGGGGCTGAAGGTGTCATGAAAATCGATCCCCTGTAATTGGTTAAACCCCTTGGCAACGAGCCGAGCCTTCCGACGACTAATCGAGCCATCGGAATTTCGTTTGGTTTTAAAGACCCATTTGACCCCGAGAACATTGGAGGATGTGGATGGGGGAACAAGAGACCAAGTGTTTGTGGATGTGAGGGCTTGAATTTCAGCCTCCATGGCGGACTGCCATTCAGGGTATTGACAGGCTTGAGTAAAGCTTGATGGTTCTTCGGGGATGGTGGTAGAGGCGTGGCAAGTGGGTCTGGATGGCCAAGGGATGGTTCCATCCGTTCGAACGAGGGGTCGTGAAGCATGGTCTTGGCTTCGCGTGACCATGGGATGGCTCGGGGCTGGTGGCGGTGGAATTTGTGGCAGAGGAGAGGGATTTGGTGACGGTGGAATAGGGTCAACAATTGGTGAAGGAGATATGATATGGACATTTGGGTCATTAGGGGGTGAGGCTGAATTGGATAACAAGTGGGCCGGTAGAGGAAGTTGGGCCTGATCAGTGGCTGATGATGGGGCAATATAATTTTTATTGAATGTAGTGGCAAAGGGAAAAATAGTTTCGTGAAAAATAACATCACGAGATATATAAGTGCGCTTGTCAACCCAATTATAACATATGTAGCCCTTATGATTTGGAGCATAGCCAAGGAAGATGGTAGGTGTGGAACGGAAAGCAAGTTTATATCTATTGTATGGTCGGAGATTCGGGAAACAAAGGCACCCGAAAGTCTTAAAAAACTTGTAATCCGGAGTGGCATTGAAGACCACTTCAAATGGAGACTTGTCATTTAAGATGGGAGTGGGCAAACGGTTTTGGAGATAAACCGAGGTGGAGAAAGCAAGGTCCCAATAAGAAAGGGGTAAGGAAGCGTGTTTAAGAAGTGTGAGGCCCATGTCGACGATTCGACGGTGTCGACTTTCAACACTCCCATTTTGTTGATGAGAATAGGGACACGTGAGACGATGCTCAATGCCGAGGGTGGTGAAAAGGGGTTGTAATGGTTTGAATTTGGTTCCATTGTCGGTTTGAACGGAAACTATGTTTGTGGAGAAGTAATTTGTGACAAGGGTGATGAAATTTTTGATAATGAGAGGAACCTAAGATTTAGCTTGAAAAGAAAATAGCCAAATGAATTTGGAGAAGTCATCCACAATAGATATAAAATACTTGTTTCCATTGAGAGATAATTCATGGGCCGGGCCCCAAACATCAAGAAATAACAACTGAAATAAACGGGTTGATCTAGACGCACTAGGTGGGTGGGGCAAGGCATGAGCCTTAGCCCAACTACAAGACTCACAAGGTAGGCCCATTGGGCTTATTTTAGGGTTGAGGGGAAAGACTCTGCTGAGAACAACCTTTGTGATACGGGAAGACGGGTGTCCCAATCGGTAATGCCACTGATCAGTAGAGGAGGGAGGTGTGGGTACGGTGGTTGTATTGGCTGTCGGAGGTGAGGAGGTCGCCGCCGGCAGGATATACAGTCCGTCCTTAACGGGTCCGATTAGAAGAGGTGCCCGGGTCTGCGAATTTTTCACAACAAAATAACTATGATGAAATTCAAAGTAGACGCCATTCTCGGCACAAAATCGATTGACAGATATCAAATTCTTATTGAGAGAAGGAGTATGAAGTAAACGATTTAAATGAAAAATATGAGAAGGAGTGAGAAGGGAAGTGGAACCGTAGTTGTGGATGGGAATGGTAGACCCGTCTCCGAGAGAAACTGTGCCGGTGCCAGCATAAGGAAGAGAGTTGAGATTGAGGTTCGCCAGATCTGGTGTGAAATGGTGAGAAGCCGTTGTGTCGAGATACCAATTAGAGGTAGTGTTGTTGGCTTGGAGAGAGCGAGGCGGAGGGGCCTGGTAGGCCTGGTCAAAACGGTGCCAACATCGCAGAGCGGAGTGCCCTGGTTTGTCACATACTTGACACACCGGGCGTGTATCTGGTGCACCGGAGAAGGTGGTGGAGCCACGTCCACCTTGGCCTCGTCCTCCATTGAAGGGAGCTCTACCGGAGGAGGGGTTTCCACGACCACCACCGGGAGAAAAGGAGTTGTAATCACGGGTCGGGGCTGATCGACCGCCACCCCTAGGGTTGCCTCGGCCGCCGCCACGGTGGGTGGTAAAATTGGCCTCCGGTGAAGTGGTGGTTTGATTGACAGACAAGGGAGGGGCACCCAAGATGGATTGTGTGTTATGTTTTGAACGGGCTTGGTGGTTCATGAGATAAAAGTGGACTTGGTTGGATGAAGGGAGATTTGGTTGAGTGGAGAGAGAGGTGACGAGGGACTCATACTCAGGGCCAAGACCGGCGAGAAGATAGACCACCAGTTCTTCGTCGGAAACAGCCTGGCCGGCGGCTTGAATGGCTGCAACAAGGGCTTTGGCCCGATTCAGGTATTCGGTCACAGATTCCGAACCCTTTTTGAGAGTAGCAAGTTGAAGACGACTCTGAACAATGGTTGCGCTGGACTGGGCCGCAAAGAGGTCATGAAGGCGCGACCAGATTTCGGCCGAGGTGTTGCAGTCGAGGACTTGAACGAGAACAGGCTCGGTGAGAGAGGAGTTGAGGATAGCCACCACCAATTTGTCTTTGGAATACCAATCTCTGTACCCCTGGCTGGATTCGTCTTCTGGTTTTGGGGCTGAACCAGTGACATACTCATAGAGGCGGATGGCCTCAAGATAGGGTTTGATTTGGCCTTTCCATGTGGGAAAATTTGTGGTAGAAAGTTTGATTGTGTTTATAGCAGAGAAATTTGGGAAGGAGTTAGAAAAGGGAAAATTTTGTTGAAGATTCTGCGGGGTATTTGCTGGCTGATTTTCCATTGGAAAGGAATGAAGATTTGGAATGAAGAAGGAATAGAAATCAGGCGTTTGCCGTTAGCCCTGATACCATTCTGAATAATTGAAAGGAGAGAGTTTTTGTCTATTTGTAAATCAAATCTCCATTAATTATATCGAAATACAAAGGTGCCTTTTTATAGGCAATATGCACTACTGATGGAATGCAAACAAGACAAAATATCCCAGCTGTATGCAAATACTCGAAGCTTCCTATTGACAGCTAGAAATGGTTTTGTTATTTGAATCATTTGGATGCTCTGAGACTGGGCTTTGTGTCGTTAGGCTGTCTTGGGCTATATGTGCTCCATTAAACACCCTAGGAAAGATTAACTTTAAGATCTCACTAATTCATATTCTTGATATGGAAGATGTTGGCTACAAAGGCTATACAAGGATCTCCAAGAGTGCTGTAAGCACCATGGGTAGCTCCGGTACGTACAAAGCTACCAGCAACCGAATTACAAAAGCATGAGAAAGGTTATGTGCATCATGGTATATTTTCTCAAAAGCTCCTTACCTTATGTATATTGGATGCACACAGTTTTTGCACATTTGCTTCCCGTGCGCTAAATAAAACCCCCTTTGTATCTTTCCGGTTCTTGCACTTGCATGAAGCTCATCCTTTATTTATCGATCAACTGATCTCAGGCTATCAATACGTAGTCATATAGATAATGAACATGACATATATTACAAACACCCGAGCTTTTTCACATAACTGTTTGACTTGGAATGCCACACAGACTGGACTTTTTGTTGCACTTGATAACCGAATCTTTCCGGTTCTTGCACTTGATAACTGAATCTTTCTTGCTTTGCCGACTGATTGATTTGGGATGTGTTTGCCATGTCACACAGGCTAATTAACGACATGCTGTTTTTCAATTTTCTGTTTGTTTTTTAACCTAAAAGCTGACGACATGCTGTTTTTCCATGATGATATGTTTTAAGCCTGTCAGATAACCGCCTGATCATCTCGAACCGAAGTCAGTTGAGAACGACCCTTGACTTTAGGTTGCCAGTTAAGGTATTATTCTTATATGTGAAGCATCTAGACGGGTAACTAGGACGGTTATTCGATAACAAATGAGCCGAGCATTGTTTGATCATATTCAACTCGTTCAAAAATGAGTCGGGTACAAATTTGGATTCGAGTGTATGAATTTGCATCCGAAATAAAATTATAAAGGTTAATTACAAACTCGAGTTTTCGACAAAAGATTAACAAATTAAAGGTCGCTCGGGAGGATCAAGATGGATCAAGACTCGGTGGGCAACTGGTAGTGACAAAGTGGGCAGAAGTGACTGTTGTTGAGCCACTTAACCAGACAAGGCTCATGAAACTGATGGGAGCACGGCATCCTCAACGTCTTCTCACTCTTCGGCGTGTTCATCTCCTCCAGGCAAATCACGCACTGACGATGATCGAAAGGATCAATGGAGGCGCTGTCGTTGATCTTGGCATTGACCAATTGAGCCACCGACTCCTTGGTGGCAGGCCTCGGCATCGGCACAAACTCAAACTCATCGAAGGAGACGGAGTCCCTGTCGACAAGGGGCTGCACCTGGATTTCAATGGTGTGGACGGTGGTAAAGGTGGTGCGGCGGAGGCAGTGAAAGGGGCAGCTGTGGTTGTGGTTGGCCCTCTCGAGGATCGGGGAGAGGGCGTCGAACACTTTCTTGGCGCAGCAGTCGGGGACGTAGGGGAAGTGGTGGCGGACAAGGCTGCTGAACTGTCGTTCGAAATCCAATCGGTTGGAGTTGTGTTGGCCGCAGCGGAGGGCGCCGGAAAAGCAGGGGATCTGCAACTGCGCGGACGACTCACCGTCGTGGAGGGCGACCACAAGGAGAGTGCAAGGCTGCGATACGGCGGGGGTGTTGGGGACTTGACGGTACCTCCATGTGTGAGAGAGGGCGTAATTAATGGCGTGGGTTGAGTGAATCTGCGGGTGTATGCTTCTCGACATGGTTGATCGACCGATCGATCTGCACCGACGTGTACGTTGTGGAAAGAAGGGCAAGTTTATGAGAGAGATTGATGAAGGCCAACAAAGTTAAGATAATTAAAATTAGGGTATGATGGATTGCGTATTTATACCTATCTTTCATGATTTTAAAAAGGAAAGAAAATGGAATCCATATATATCTTTCCTGATTTTTCTCAGATTTTATACCTTATAATGAGTTACTTGGAGTCGAGTGTAGGTTAAGCATATTTATTAAATCAAATTAAAATAGATTTTTTTATTTTCTAGTTAATCAATCTATCTATCTACCTATATCTAACTATTAAAAAAGGATCATTTTTTATAATTATAGAGTTTTCACTCAATCAAATTAATTAAAATAGATTTTTTTAATTTTATTTTCTAAACAATTAATTGGTACAATTTAAAGAAGTAAAAGTGTAATTTTTTATTTTCTAATTAATAATCAATAATCTATATCTAACTATCTATCTAAATCTTTCTATCTATCTATATTTATATCTAACTATTTAAAGAGAAGCATTTTTTATGAGATGTTATCACATCCGCAATTATAGGGTTTTCAAACAATCAAATTAAAATAATATAGTCGAATCAAAAAAATAAAAAATAATAATAATATAGTATTTAGGTAATATGCTTTGATCAAATGTACACATATTTTAAATATTATTTGCAAAAACATTTACAAATGTTGATGTGAATTTTAATATACCTAAGATCAAAATACTCATTATGAGTCATTGTTATCTTATAGTTTATAAAAAAAATAGGAAGTTCTGACTTTTGAGAAGGAAATAAATTCCACAATTTAATAATTTTAATTTTTATATGCTTCGCACACAAAATGTCATTACATATAGTAAGATATGAAATGAATTGATACACGTATAGTAAGATATAGATAATCATCTACTAATAAGAAATTATGATCAATACAAATAAAATAATAAATTATAATTGTTATGATGTTTTTCAAACTTGATTAAATGCTGTAAAAAAGTCCTTTCTGTGAAAATTATAAAGATTTAAACTTGATTTAGTCCAGCCATTTTTCCTACTCTGTCTATCTCAGTAACTAATGAATTGATTTCTTTTTCCTGTTGTTACATAAAAAGCTACGATTCTGAATTGGTGTGCTCATGAAAATGTTGTTTTCGATATATATAACTTATTTCGATTTCTTGTGTTTGCTGAATGTTATTCATTTCCTAAAGTTCCCCTCTTTTTCCCAGCGAAAGTTTTGATGCATGATCTAAGACTAAGACTATTGTGGTAAAAAAAAAAATAGCAAAAAATACCCAAAATTCATAGGAGAAATTCATTTCTCTTTTAAATGTGTACTAAGAATCTCTAATATTTGTTAGATCAAAAAAAAAAAAGAATCTCTAATATTTTTGGAAGCTGGTTGGTTCAGTAAGTGTTTAATTCAAGTTAATTGTTTTAGTAAATGTCCATTGAACATGACTCATCAAACAGGTCCCTATCCCATATCTGAGCATATATATTATACTTATAAATCTATGTTACTTTAGAGTTTAAACCACATGACTTGCATATAAAATTTTCTTAGACAATCTAGAGTAATTTTGTTGCAGAATGATTACGATATATCCCGTTGTATAGATATATAATCATGCCTTTAGTTTATTTTAGATTTTGTATAGATCATGATGGCTATAGGTTGGAGGATGTAGAGTTAGCTTGCAATGGCGATGAATGTCTCTCCGGTCTGCTAAAGAAGAGTGCATTCCCGTCAATCCCCATGTTTTCGATATAACTTATTTAGAGCTGATGGTTTCTTATGTCCATCACACTTCACCAAGAAGCAGCTGAATTCTACGGAGGTATTCATGAGTTGTTGAAATGGGAAGAAATTATGATCAAATGGGCACCCAGAAACTGTTGAATAATCAACAACAAAATATGAATTGTCGAATGCTCTTAGAAGCTTATTTGAAGCATGTGGATTACAGTTCTGGCATCCAGAAGCTCGCGGAGATGAAGTTAGAAGCAGCCAGTTTATGCCAAAGCTCTAAAGAAGTTAAGTTCTACAGCTTTCGGAACCTCCTCGATTCTGGTTTTGATCTTGCAATAAGGTTTGATAATTCTTGCCCATACATTCCAAAATCACAACACTTCCATGCCTGTTATATACTTGTATGAATTATTGTCACTCCATATTTTTATAGAAAAACTCTCAACTTGTGAAAAATATAAAAATGTCACTATAGGGGAAAAAACACTTTTATGGATTGAAGCTCAAGATTCAGACATAACTCAACAATTCTGCAAAATTCAATGCTCAACAACTCTGCAACTACCCATTTTGTTTCTCTCAATAGATCAAAGTAGTGAATCTATAACAAACAAACAGAACCCAGAAATCAGCTGTAATAACAGATTAACAGCCCCAAATCAGCTGTAATAAGTAATAACAGCCACTGTAAGAACAGCTCACAAAAAAAAAAAACAGAAATCCCAGAGCATCAGCGATTACCTAAATTGAACAATCCAAATAAAAAATCGGCTGCAGTGAAGCACAGCTCGACCGATGGGAAGCATAAAAATTCGAACAAATTAAGAACGCTAAATGAAAACTAACAAATTGAAGAACAGGGGCACCACACACAAAGTCAGAAACATTTTCTAACAAGCAACACTATGAAAGATTGAAATAAAACTAAACAACTCAACCATACTACCTTTTCGCATAATACCCACGGCTTTTAACATAGAATCCACGCCCACGTCTCAGATACAGGCTCTCGTCGCATCTATCAAGGAATCGTGCAGGCGGGATGACTACCCTCAGATTCTGAACGCAGAAAACGATCCAAGTTATGAAATCACCACTCGAAATAGGCAAACCTTGCAAGTTTATCTCCTTCAATTTGATGCACCTCTCAACAACTTCTGTGACCCCTCTGGCTGTCAAAGCTTCGCAATTCATAACATTCAGAAACCTGAGATGTGGACATTTTCTGGATATAACAATCATGGCTTTGTCATTAAGGAGCGGGCAAGATCTCAGATGCAAGGTTTCCAAATTCGGACAAGCTGAAGCAATCTGGTTCAATGACTTATCGCTCAAAAGCTTGTTCTTGGACAGTTTAAGGGTTCTGATGTGAGAATTTAACAGAGAAGCTCTTTCCTTCTCAATCCCTCTCCCTATCTTAGTCTGTTTCATCTCAACAGTTTCTAACAAGGGGCAATCACCGATCACAGTGAACAGTGTCAATTCAGAAAGAGCTACGCAGCGGTTCAGCTTCAAAACCCTAACCTTTGCAAGGTACCTAGTGAGGTTTACCATGAACTCATCGGAGAGGAATCCAACATCTTCAAGAGCCAAGCAATAAAGAGAATCATAGGTTTTCAAGAATGGCAAAATACCATTGCAAGATTGATTAGTGAAGCGCCACTTACATCGAGACAAAGTGAAGCTCTCCAAGGGAAGGTACGCATCTGCCATAGCACGAAGTAGAGCATCGGATACTATCACGTTGTGGAGATCTATCTTCGCCAAGCTCCGAGCGGAACACAGTGGCTCCCGAATGACATTCACATCCCATCCGTCACGGTAACCCGCATTCCATCCACCATCGTCGTAGTAGGGATCAGAATACCCGTGTAATGAAAGGGACTTGAGCTTCTCCAACGAACTCAATGCAAATTGAATCCCGTATTCGTCCCCGTTGCCGTTCAACCTCACCACAATCTCCTCCATATTCGGACAATTCTCTGAAAGTGAAATTAGGATCTGTGACCTCTCCAAATTGATCCTCTTCAAACCCTTGAGATTCGAAGCCAAGGCGGGAATTCCATCTTTGTAGTAGTGATTGGGAGACAAGGGAGGGATGGGAGAGTAGCAATGTTCATCGAAGTCATCATCATTGACATCAGGAGGCCACAGATCCAACTCCTCCAAGTTAGGGAAAAAACTCGGAATCATCTCCAGATCATCATCGCCTAGATGGTGGATATTCAACGCCTTAACAGCCCCGAGAATCGAGGGAGGCAACCCCTCGAGGACTTGTACAGAGGGGCACACTTGATAGGGAAGATGGAGGGTTTCGATTTGGAGGCCGAAATCGGCGATTTGGAGTAAAACGGGGACGGGATCGCCGGTGAAAGAGGAGAGGGAGATGTGCTTGAGGTTGGGGAATCGACGGAAGAGGGACGGGAGCAAGTCAACAGTCGGATCGAAGATGATTAGGGTTTGCTTGAGGCGATTAGTGATTGAGAGTAAGTGAGTGCAGACCAAAGATAAGGATTGCAAATGGCGATCGTGAACATGGTCGATCTTACAGATGATTTGCTCCCATAACTCGATTGGGAGATCAGAGATTCCTGTCATTGCTTTGAGGTTTCGATCGGGAAAATCCTCAGGGGAAGGTGCTTTTTGCGGGAGGAACTCCGATGATGGTGGGCGGTGGACAGTGGCGTTGTGGTGATAGTGTTTATATATATAGAGAGAAATACAAGTCTCCTTGCCGTGCAAGTAAATTTTTTTTTAAAAATATATATATATATTTAAGTTAACCAAAAAATAATATATATATTTAAACCTTGCACAACAAGGTTGTATTGTATATATTTTTTTTTTCTGAAATTACCATAATTAACGCTTAATTACGACTTTATTATAAACTATGTATAATAAATACAAAAATTTATAATATACTAAATGCATTTTTTTTTTAATTTTGGTTTGTGATTGAGTTAGTGAACAGGGATCGAACACCAAACTGCTAGGTCTGTACGTAAATATGGAACTATATTACAGAGATCACCTCTCGGTCTCCAAATTAATTCACATATTTTTTTTCCATATCTCTATTTTACAAATAGGTTTGCAGGAGTTGTTGGGGTGGAAAATAATTTTTTTCTCTAAAACTTTCCATTTTTTCTATTTTACCGGTGTTTTTGGACTTGCTAGTGGGTAGAATTTGTAACATACAATTTTTTTTTAAGTTCGTGTCACCGAGCGCAACCATCCTTAAAGTTTATGTTATTTTGTGCGATTTGTCGTTGTTTTGTATTCTATAATATATATATATATATATATATATATATATATATATATATATATATGTATATATATATAAAGTACTAAACATATATTTTTAAACTTATTACCTTTTCTTTAATTCAACATATATTTTTTAAAAATAAATCCCTCGGAGAACAAAAATATGTAGCATCTCATGTGCTTGGTACGTAGTACAAGGGTGGATTGTAAGACTATTATTGTTAAAGGAGGTAATCCAAAGGTTGATGTGGGGTAGTCTCAAGCGGGCTGGAGAAGGTTAAAATAGGTACAAAGTTGCGATAGGAGATGGAATTTCTTAGTTTTCTAAAGGGAAAAAAATCAGCACAAGACAATACCAAAGAGTACCTCGAAGAGATCATTTGCAAGCTAACAAATCCATTTCGATTCTCCAAATCAATTCAATGTTTCAACAAAACCCCCAATTCATATATCAAACTCTAATCTAACAGATTCATTTCAATTCTCCAAATCAATTCAATGTTTCAACAAAACCCTCAATTCTTATTTCAAACCTCAAATCTCAAACCCTAATCTAACAAATCCATTTCGATTCTCCGCATCAATTCAATGTTTCAACAAAACCCCCAATTCATATTTCAAATCTCAAACCCTAATTCATTTCAATTCTCTAAATCAATTCAATGTTTCAGCAAAACCCCCAATTTATAATTCAAACCTCAAATCTCAAACCCTAATCTAACAAATCTAATATATTCAATTCTCCAAATCAATTCAACATTCTAACAAAATCAAATTAATAAAGTGTATAAACATTCAACAAATCTCAAACTAAGGGTTCTTTCCAGCAGGTTAGCACACGAGAGGACGAGGTGATTCAGCCGCCAGGCCCGCCACCCCCGTCCGGCCGTCCCCCGCCAATCGCCTTGCACCGCGCCCCGCACATCGGAGCCAGTGGCCAGAACCAGTCGCCCTCGAGAGTCAGGAGCCTCGCACAAGCGCACCTTCCATCGATCGCCCTTGTAGCCGGCCGCAGGGACGCCCCTGCGGCCGCCCCTGCACATAGTCCCATACTATGAAAAGAGGAAAACAATTGTGAAACATTAATGTTAATACTTGCAATGGCCGAAATACCAAATTGGTATTTAAAACTGGCAATGTTTGACAAATTGGTATTTAAAAAAACTTCGGCTCCAAATTGGTGTTTAAAAGTGCAGCGATGGACAAATTGGTATTTTTTGTAGCCGGAAATTCGGTTTGACCGATTTTAATGCACCGAACCTTTTTTTATTTAGTTTGACTGATTTTCAACCCTTTTTTAATTTAATTTGGACCAGTTTAATTTCATTTGTATAGAGGTTATGGTCATATGATATGTTCCCATGTCTTGAAAACCAACGTAGGTGAATGCCTTGTATATGGTTCTAGCAATTTAGGATGACAAATCCTATGACTAAATGTTTTTTGGCTAATGAATATTATATATATAGTGTTCAATGATGGTAAATCCATTGTTCAATTTTATATGTGTTGTTATATTGTTGAACTAGGAGAGTTATATGTGTGAAAATAAATAAATAAAAAAGGGTTCAGTGTATGAAAACTGACAAAATTAAATTAAAAAAGGGTTGAAAACCGACCAAACTAAATAAAAAAAGGATTCGGTGCATGAAAATCGGTTAAACCGAATTTCCGGCTACAAAAAATACCAATTTATCCATCGGTGCACTTTTAAATACCAATTTGACGCCGGAGTTTTTTTAAATACTAATTTGTCCAACATTACCCGTTTTAAATACCAATTTGGTATTTTGGTATTTTGGCCTACTTGCAATCACCCGTTGTAGTGAAGTGTTATTCTTAATACTGTACAAGATTACAAGTATAAAAGGCAACTGAAACATGCCAGACATAAAAATCTCCCTGTTGCCTTTTATTGCTTTCTTACAAAAATATTATTATTATTTTAAATTGCTTAAATATACCTTTTGGAAATGTCATTATACGTGAAATTAATTTGATTAGAGAATGAAAAAAAAAACTATTATTATCATTATTTGATCGGTTGAAAACTCATTGTGAAATATCTTTTAGGGTTCATCAATTTTATTTTGAGATTTTTTTAAATAAATATACTTAACCTACTCTCTAAGTAACAAATTATAAGATATATATCTTTATATGGGAATTAAAAATATAAAATCTGAGAAAAAATCATGAAAGATATATATGGATTCTATTTTATTTCCTTTTTAAACAGCCCTAGCTTCAATGTATATATAATAGGCAATCCATCATGCCCTAATTAATTAGTTTAACTTTGTTGGCCTTGATCGATCAATATCTCTCATAAACTTGGCCTTGTTTCCACACCGTACAACCATGTCGTCGAGAAGCATAACCCCGCAGATTCACTCAACCCACGCCATTGATTACGCCCTCTGTCATACATGGAGGTACCGTCAAGTCCCTAATCCTCCCGCATCGCAGCCTTGCACTCTCCTTGTGGTCGCCCTCCACGACGGTGAGTCGTCGGCGCAGTTGCAGATCCCCTGCTTTTCGGGCGTCCTCCGCTGCGGCCAACACAACTCCAACCGATTGGATTTCGAAGGACAGTTCAGCAGCCTTGTCCGCCACCACTTCCCCTACGTCCCTGACTGCTGCGCCAAGAAAGTGTTCGACGCCCTCTCCCTGATCCTCGAGAGGGCCAACCACAACCATAGCTGCCCCTTTCACTGCCTCCGCCGCACCACCTTCACCCCATCCACACCGTTGAAATCCAGGTGCAGCCCCTTGTCGACAGGGACTCCGTCTCCTTCGATGAGTTTGAGTTTGTGCCGATGGTGAGGCCCGCCACCTAGGAGTCGGTGGCTCAATTGGTCAATGCCAAGATCAACGACAGCGCCTCCATTGATCCTTTCGATCATCGTCAATGCGTGATTTGCCTGGAGGAGATGAACACGCCGAAGAGTGAGAAGACGTTGAGGATGCCGTGCTCCCATCAGTTTCATGAGCCTTGTCTGGTTAAGTGGCTCAACAACAGTCACTTCTGCCCGCTTTGTCACTACAAG
The DNA here is from genome assembly GCA_963922045.1 of Persicaria maculosa. NCBI lineage: Eukaryota > Viridiplantae > Streptophyta > Magnoliopsida > Caryophyllales > Polygonaceae > Persicaria > Persicaria maculosa. Next base: position 10,134,386 of record OY998252.1, read on the forward strand.
TTGCCCACCGAGTCTTGATCCTCCAGAGCGACCTTGGTTAAATCTTTTGTCGAAAATTCCAGTTTGTAATTAACATTTTATTTTGGGTGCAAGTGCAAATTCAAACATGTATATATATCCATATAATTTGTACCAGACTCATTTATGAACAAATTGAATATATATGATCCAACAATACTCGGTTCATTTTAGTCGAATAACCATCCTAGTTACATGTCTAGATGCTTCACATATAAGAATAATAACTTAATTGGCAACCTAAAATCAAAGTGTCGTTCTCAACCGACTTCGGTTCGAGATGATCAAGTGGTTTTCTGACAGGCTTGAAACATATTTTTTGGACATATATATATATCCTATAGATGATCTAGGGTACTTAGGCAATTGTTGTTTCAAAGAATCGATTCGCAAGTTCACAAGGCGGTATATATAGGAATCTCGATCAACATGATATATCCGAGGAAGCTCGATCGATCTCCAAGCAACCCGGTGGATGAACCTTTATAGCCACATTAAGACGTACCGGACTCTATAATCTCCCCATAGAGTCCGGTCTTGGTGAGTATGTTAAACCTGCTGCAGATTTAACACATGATCTATTATTATATAATAACTTAAAGTAACTAAGCAAGTGCTTAATTTCATCAAGACTCAAATCAGAGCCATATATCTTCTTTGTTGATCTTGAGGAGTGTTTGATTGCGTGCAATAAAAAGAATAGCCTATCGATTTTTACACAGACTTTATATTATTCAGACTTTTTTCTGCCTCTTTCCTCCCATTTCAACAGTTTATAAATGGATAAATCAAATCCAATATAGATTCTCAATTCTCTTTAACGTTGGATCATAGGATTCATAGAATTCTAATAAGTTTATTTTTCTAGTACATTACAAGTCATAATATTATTTTTTTTAATTAATGTTTTTAATAATCTCATACTTTTTAGTGATAAGTATGAGATTATTTTAAAATTAAAAAAAAAATTATATAGTTTTTATGATATTAAGAAAACGTGCAAGAATAGCAAATGACATATAAAAGTAAACGGATAGAGTATATAAATGTAAGTGTAAAGTGTTACTCATCCATAATAGCACTTCTAGTTTTTCTCATTTGTATAAATGAATTACTTATTGTGTAATATTTTGTAGCCTAGACATCCTGATTCTGTCATATCTCCATCACCCGGGTCACGTCCTGAACCTTCTCAAGGATGAACAATCTTGGATGGTTAAGCTATTGGATGCATTTCGCTTGGCTAGTAGATATTATTGCTTCTTATATACTCCTTTCGTTTCAAAATAAAAGTCGTTTGACTTTTTTTTACGCATTTTTATAAGGAAAAAACTATATAAAATATTATTTTTTTAACGAAATTTTTTCGATAAGTTTATACTTATGACTACTAAGTATGAAATTATTAAAAAAATTGATCAAAAAAATAATATTTTATAGTGTTTTTATCTCCTTAAAAAGCGTGCAGAAAAAGACAAACGACTTTTATTTTGAAACAGAAGGAGTACTACATTACTTTACTACTATTAGACTGTTAGTTAGTTGCAACGTCTTCTTCTATATTGACTATCTTCTATATTGACTACATTAACATCCTGTTTTGTTTGTGTTAACCAAATGTTGGTTTTCTATTTATATCATTTTGCAACTCAAATGTATACCATGAACTGGGCAACTGATACTGATTATTTTAATTTGTAAATGCTATATTTGTCACGATATATTATCTTTGATTTAGAAAGCATCAGGTGTTATATTTAACTTTGCAAATATCATATTTAACATTTTTTATGAAGTGTCATCACCATCATAATTATAGGGTTTTTAACTAATCAAGTTAATTTTTTTTAAAAATTTTCTAATCTATTAGTTCAACTCAAAATATTAAATTGGTATATAATTTATTCCTTGGTATATTATATATATTCTAATAAATTGGTTCAAATTAAAACATTGAAGCAAATTAAACATGTTTTATTTTATTTGATAGTAATTTGTTATATTATTATCTAACTATTAAAAGAGAATAATTTTTTATGAGGTGTCATCATGTTATGTGTAGCTTGATTGTAAAGCCTTGAGTCAAGACTCCTTACGGGATGGGCAATGTTATGCCTTAAGCATAACTTGGTCTATAAATAGACCTTAAGACTAGAGGATGGGTATGCAATTGATAATTCATATTTTCCCGCCTACATACTACTTCTATCTCTCATCTCTCTATCTCTAATTCTACATCTCATCTCATTCTCACCTCACTTTCGGTTACTGTTACATCGAGCAACCATAGCTCACCTTGTTCGGTTGGTTTGGGACATAACAGAATTTGGTATCAGAGCAAGATCCCCGGCCGGCGCATCCAGATTCCATGGCGCAAGGTACCAGATCGAAGACGTTGGACCCCCAGTTCCAAGAATTCAGAGATGACACCAAGTCATTCATGGCATCCACAGCTAAGTCCATGGCCGACCTGCAGAGAATTCAAGAAGAACAGATCAGACAATTTGAAGAATTCAAGAAGCTCAACGATTTGAGGATGGAGCAACTCGCGGATTTTGTGAGGAATCCACCTGATTCGAGCAGAATAGAGCGACAAACTGAAGGCGCCAGAGGTGAATCACAACCATCCAGGGGTGAAAGGGGCTCTTTGAGAGGTTCTGGTCCGGCGGATCAGGAAATCTCAGGATCAAGGTGGCATCCAAGCTTCAATGGAGGTTCTAGTCAACCAAATTAGAGTCAAGGAGGAAGTGACAATCGGTTCTATCGATTTCCAAAGCTGGATTTTCCGAGCTTTGATGGAAGGGAGCCGAGGAACTGGATACGTAAGTGCGAGAAATACTTTGGTATTTTCGCAATCCCGGATGCACAACAAGTAGAGATCACGACCATGTACTTGACGGACAAGGCAGATACGTGGTTGCAGGGTTACCTGATGCAGAATCCGAGAGTTTCTTGGACAAATTTCTGCGAGGCCATATGTATGAGATTTGGGGATAGTCGTGAAGTTGAAATCTTGGGAGAGTTCAATAAATTGGAGCAACATGATGATCTAGAGGAGTACAATGAGCGCTTCGAAGATCTGTGTGCGAGTATGCTCTCCTTCAATCCCCAATTGTCTGAATCATATTTTGTTTCGAGTTATATCAGTGGACTGAAGTCTGAGATACAATCATTGGTTAAGTTGGGAAGACCATCTTCCATGGCTTAGGTGCTTGAGCAAGCAAGACTTCACCACAAGGCAGTGCAAGCCTTGATTCGAGTATCTAAATCCCAATGGAGACCCCAATCAAGCGGATCATTCTCTTCTGGATTCAGGAATCAGTCATGGAATAGGGAGAATGCAAGCAAAGGGGATAAGAGTGATTCAAGGAGCTTGGGTACAGTGGTAAAGCCTACTTTATCTTCGGGATTAGAGGCTAGCACAGGCAGGTCTAATGACGCCAAGAAGGGCTTATGCTACAAGTGTGGTGATAGGTTCTTTCATGGACACAAATGCAAGAATCAATCTCTTTTTAGTTTGATTGCTCAAGAAGTAGATGGGAAGGAGCAAGCAGTGGACATTTCTTGCCATGATTGGGGTTCTGATGAGGAGCAAGAAGATGCTGAGGTTTATGTGCATGCCTTGACGTACGGGTGGGGAATCAAGAAGCACAATTCGTGACAAAGGTTCAGTAAAGGGCACACCCATCACTATACTGATTGATAGTGGTGCAACACACAACTTCTTGGACTCGAGAGTTGCCCGGGAAGCTGGGTTTGAGATCAGCAAGGCAGGTATTATGCAGTTTAACACTACAAATGGGACAATGTTTAGTGGTAAAATTTGTAAAGGTTTTGTTTGGGAGATGCAAGGGTGCAACTATGATCATGATATTCGTTTATTGAAAATGGAAGGTAGTGACATGATCTTAGGAACCGACTGATTAGTTAGCTTCAACCCTGTGCTATTTGATTTTGTGGAAGTTCAAATTGCTTTCATGAAATTGGGAAAACAAGTTGTGATCAAAGGCTTTAGAGAGGATCAGAATTCAGATCAAGCTTGTGTGAAGACGATCACCTGTAGACAACTACAGAAATGGTGTAGGGTGCAGACTCCATTAGATATGACTCAGGTGGTACAAATATGCAGTCTTAAGACAACCACTGCAGTGCTTCCAGTAGAAGTTGAGGCCCTTTTGCACGAGTTTGTGGATGTCTTTCAGGAGCCTAAGAAGCTTCCACCTGTAAGGAATCACGAGCACTCCATTAACTTGAGGATGGGGGCGTCTCCAGTAGCTTCTAGACCTTACATGTATGCATACTTCCAGAAAACAGAAATTGAAAAGCAAGTTTCTAATATGTTGCTCAATGGAGTCATAAGGCCTAGTCATAGCCCTTTTGCTTCTCCAACATTGTTAGTTAAGAAGAAAGATGGGTCATGGAGATTTTGCATTGACTATAGAAGGTTAAATGACATTACAATCAAGGATAAATTTCCCATTCCTCACATTGAAGATTTGCTAGATGAGTTGAATGGTGCTAGTGTATTTTCCAAATTGGATTTGAGAGCTGGTTACCATCAAGTGAGGATGGTAGAGGAAGACATAGCCAAAACTGCATTTAGAACTCATTATGGTCACTATGAGTTTAGAGTAATGCCTTTTGGTCTCACTAATGCTCCAACTACTTTTCAATGTTTGATGAATAATGTGGTTGGAAAGTTACTGAGAAAGACAGTCTTGGTATTTTTTGATGATATTTTGGTGTATAGTAAAGCTTTACACCAACATGTTGTGCACCTGAGAGAGGTTCTGTCATTAATGAGACAACATAGGCTCTTTGCTAAGAGGTCCAAATGTGAGTTTGCTCAAGGTGAGGTAGAGTACTTGGGGCACATAATCTCGGGTTCTGGTGTGTCCACTGACCCAAAGAAAATCTCAGCTATGTTGAGTTGGCCACCTCCTATAAATCTTAAGGCACTAAGAGGATTCTTGGGTCTCACTAGATACTACAGAAGGTTCATTAAGGGATATAGTTGTATTGTTAAACCTCTCATTGATTTGCTTAAGAAGGATTGCTTTGAATGGACTGAAGCTGCAGATAAGGCATTCAGTGATCTCAAGCATATTTTGACTTCACCTCCTGTTCTAGCCATGCCTGATTTTACCCTTCCTTTTACCATTGAGACAGATTCATGTGAGTCGGGTATTGGGGCAATGTTGATGCAGAATGGCAAACCTTTAGCATTTCTGAGTCAGGCTCTTCATGGTAGGCACTTACTGTCAGCTGTGTATGAGAAGGAACTCTTGGCAATACTGTTGGTTGTGGATAAGTGGAGACACTACTTAGAGGGCATGGAGTTCTTTATTAGGAATGATCACCAACCTCTAAAGCATCTATTGGATCAAAAGTTGACAACTCAGATTCAAAGAAAAGCAATTCGAAAATTGCTTGGGTTACACTATGAGATTGCTTACAAGAAAGGGGTAGAAAATAAGGCAGTTGATGCTCTATCTAGAGTTTTTGAAAACCAAGGGAGTGATTGTGCTGCATTGTCTATTGTTCAACCTGTGTGGCTCACTGAGATTTTTGAGAGCTACAAGGGTGACCAAGTAGTCCAGGGATTATTGCTCACTGCAATGTCTGCTAATCCAGGCTTGCTCATTGCAATGTCTGCTAGATTGATCATTGGAAGCGATTCTTATTTGAGGGTCAAATTATTGAGAGCATTTCATGAGGATTCAATGGGGGGCCACTCAGGCATCCAGGCTACCTATCAAAGGCTCAAGAGCTTGTTCTACTGGCAAGGGCTGAAGGCTGCAGTAACTGAGTTTGTGAATTTCTGTGAAATTTGCCAGAGAAGTAAGAATGAAAATGTGGCTTCTCCAGGGTTGCTACAACCACTTCCAATCCCTGAACGTCTTTGGAGCCATATCAGTATGGATTTTGTGGAGGGTATTCCCAAGTCTCAGGGCAAAGATACCATCTTAGTGGTAGTTGATAGACTGACGAAGTACTCACACTTTATTGCTCTCTCATACCCTTTCTCAGCTGCATCCGTTGCTTCTTTGTTCATGGAGCACATATATAAGCTTCATGGACTACCAATCATCATTGTATCAGACCGAGATAAGGTCTTTGTGAGCCAGTTTTGGCAGACACTCTTCAAATAATTGGACACGAGCCTTGACATGAGCTCCGCCTACCATCCTCAATCTGATGGTCAAACTGATACGGGGTTAGCCGTAGGTTGGTCCGATATTCGACAACAAGCAAGAAACTCAAGGAAATAAGCAAGAACTAAACAAGAACTCAAGAACACAAATCTGACGCAGCAAGAAAGGCTTCAAGATACGCAAGAAATATGCAAGATTTATGCAAGACTCAACAAGACTCAAAGAACGCAGCAAGAACAATGCAAGATTCGACCAAGGTAGATCAAGATCGATCAAGAACGTAACAAGAACACCAAGAACAGGGCTGTAATTGATGTCGACACTAACAAGAAGAATAAAGACTCGACAATATAGATAAAGACTCGAAATTTGATAACAAGAATTGAAAAGACACGACCTGATAAGGACTGAGTCGATCTATATAGAACAAGATAGAGACCCCAGGCTTCAATAGAAGGTAGGAACCAATACCAATGACTATATAACCCGCCTCTACAACCCTACACAATCAAGCGGACAACTTGAAGGCACAAGGAGGGGGCTTGTGGATACTAGATTCACCAAGTCTTGCGAAGTTGATGAACGGCAAAGCAAACCAAGCTAGATCAATACCAATAGTTTCAATTGAAGAGCACAGCTCTATTCAATCGACAAACACTCATTGTGTTTCACACAAAAAGAGAGCTTTTCTCATAAAATTCAACGTGTTTGATTACAAAGAAGACATTCGGCTTATATAGCCATAACATAGGCCTGATGGGCTGATTTAACTAAATAAAAGAAATAAAAGAATTATTAAACTTAACCTCTAAAGTTTCCTAAAATAACTTAAGTAAAATAATACTTAAAATAGTAACATAATTTCCGTCTAAATATATGACAGCTTCAAAGATGGTGATTTTCGGCCAATTTCAAGGTCGAATCTGGAAAAGCCTTCAACAACAAAGTTGTAGATCTCTTCGTCCTCATTCCGACAAGGTATGGCACGCCTCAATCCGATAAATATTGAATCCGTACGAGCCATTTTACAGAGACGTCGAAAAGCTGTCAATGCTGCTGGACAAATCTAAAACGTCCTTAACCAAAATTGCACCTTTGGACCTTCTCCCATGGTGGAGCCTTCTTCTTCCTCTTGAGAAGCACATCATCCGAAGGTGTCTTCGATGGTCCCGCATCACAAACAGAACGAGTGAACAGATGCTTGGAGACTTATTTGAGGTGTATGACATCTGAGATTCCTAAGAGGTGGTACCAATGGTTGTTCTTAACCGAATGGTGGTACAATACTACCTTCCACTCAACCATTAGAATGACACCCTTTGAGGCACTATATGGATGCCCTCCATCTCAGATGGGCTTACCTGCTTTATCTGCAACCACTACACCAGTTGGGGATCGGTTGGCTTCAAGGCAGCACATGGTTAGACAACTCAAGTACCATCTGTAGCAAGCCCAGTCTCGGATGAAGCAGTTTGCTGATGCCAACATAACTGACAGGGAATTGAAAGTGGGAGATTGGGTCTTCCTCAAACTCCAACCTTATAGGCAATCTTCAGCTGTTGTTAGAAAGAGTCTAAAGCTCAGTGCTCGGTTTTATGGACCTTACCAAATTTTGGCTCGGATTGGCAAGGTGGCTTACAAGCTGCAGTTACCTGATACCTCCAGGATACATCCAGTCTTTCATGTTTCTCAATTGAAGCTCAGAAAAGGTCCCAACTTGACATCCTTGCTACCAGAAACTGACGAGGAAGGGCATATCCTGGCGGAACCTGAGGCTATATTGGACACACGAGCTCATCACTTACCAAACGGTGATCGACCCTATAACTGAGTGGTTGATCCAGTGGAAAAATTTGCCTGCTTCAGAAGCTACTTGGGAAGCTGCTGCACATATCCTTCAACAATTCTCTCATTTTTCAGTAAATCCTTAGCTTGTGATTGCCTATGTGTAGCTTGATTGTAAAGCCTTGAGTCAAGGCTCCTTAAGGGATGGGCAATGTTATGTGTAGCTTGATTGTAAAGCCTTGAGTCAAGGCTCCTTAAGGGATGGGCAATGTTATGCCTTAAGCATAACTTGGTGACTTGGTCTATAAATAGACCTTAAGACTAGAGGATCGGTATGCAATTGATAATTCATATTTTCCCTCCTACATACTACTTATATCTCTCATCTCTCTCTCTCTCTCTCTCTCTCTGTCTAATTCTACATCTCATCTCACTTTCGGTTACTGTTACATTGAGCAACCATAGCTCACCTTGTTCGGTTGGTTTGGGACATAACACATCACCGTCATAATTATAGGGCTTTCAACCAATGAAGTTAAAATATATTTTTTTTATTTTATAATCAATTAGTTCTATACCTAACTATATTAAAACAGAAGCATTTTTTATGATGTCTCATCACCACCATAATTATAGGGTTTTCAACCAATCAAGTTAATATTTTTTTAATTTTTTAATCAATTAGTTCAATTCAAAACATTAAATTAGTATATAATTTACTCCTTGGTATGTTATACATATTCTAATAAACTGGTTCAAATCAAAACATTGAATCAAACATGTTTTATTTTATTCGATAGTAATTTGCTATATTATTATGATTTTATTTATAAAAAATATGCGCCATGACGCGGGGATTGTATTAGTTTTTTTTATTGTTTAAATCTATTTTCTTTTATTTTCCTTTTCTTTTTCTTTTTAGTTAAGGCATGTGAGGGGATGGGGTTGGGGAATAGGATGAGAGACGAGCTAGATTAGAGATAGGGGATTTCGAGTGAACGAGATCACCTGTCCCCAAAGGGACATGTCCAAGTGTTTTGCCCTCCCCATCCTAAGGTTAAAGAAAAAAAGAAAAAAGTTTAAAAATTAAAAAGAAATAAGTATATGGGATGAACTGGTTTCGCTTTTGTAGAGTTTACTGCTTGTATCTGGCACCATCTTTTTATTTTGTGTTTGTTTAGACGATTTTCCGTCTACCGACTTGTCGGCTTTCGGGGTTCAGACTTGTCTGACCTCGAATTTTTACCTAATAAAAAAAATAAGTAAATTTAAAAAAAAAACGACAAATTTTAGTTCTACCAATCGACCTCTGTCTCTCCCTGTATATTAATGTTCAGTAGACAAAAAAAAAAAAAAAAAACTGTTCAGTAAACCAAAAAATTTGAGATGAGATGACTTAATGGTTGTTGATAGTACTGATAAAGGCATCTTAAATTAATGTCAATACTCGGGCCAATCAAAACTGACCAAAAATGTCTAACAACCATTTTTCAACAATTTTGTTTCACGGTGACTAGTAAATTGAAAATTTGGGGATACAAAAGTGGATTTTTGCGAACTATTCACATTTTTTCGTCAAAGTCTTTCACCTCGAGTCAGTGGCGGAGCTACCCCTGTCTCGGAAAAAAATACAAAAAAAAAAGTAATAATTTTTTTTTGCATATATTTAATTTTTTTAAGATAATATAATACATTTAAATGATATTTGAAACAAAAGTGTTATCTAGCTTAAGTGGTAAGGAGGAAGGGAGAAAGTAAGGGGAATTAAAGGTCTTGGTTCAAATCCCACCTCCTTAACTTTTTATTTGTTTCACTCTATCATTAATTATTCTTAATTTCTCTTTATATTTTTTGTTTCTATCAACCATTTTATTAAAAAATGTCATATTTATGTATAAATTATATATTAAACCCTTTCTTTCAATATTTATGTTTAAATTATATCTATATCAAGTATACGCCCAAAAAAATATTTCACGAATTTTTTTTAGCACCCCCTAGCTACCAGGAATCCTGGCTCCGCCACTGCCTCGAGTGGCACAATTTCTGGGCTTCGGGATGTGTTTTTCCGTATTGTAGTTTATTTTCATTTGTTTATATTGTTTTATGACACGACGTTTCTTTGGGCCCTCTCGAATTATCACATATATAAAAAATTAGGGTAAACGGCAGAAAACCACCCCTTAAATATGTGTTATAGCCCAAAACCACCCATTAGATGCAAAATTGCATAAAACCACCCGTTATATGGTAAAGGTTAGCAAAGTACCACCCACGCTTTTCATTCCATTAAGTTGATGTTAAATTAATGTGAGATTACAATTATACCCTTGAGTTGTTATTATTTTATTTCAAAGGAAAAGGAAAAAAAGGAAAAAGAAAACCTAATCCACCATTGTTGAAGAAGGGGGTGCTACATGAGAAATTGAGAATGACTATCACTATCACTTTGAGAAGTAGAGATGAAGTGGGAGTAAGCATTGAAGAATGAAGAGGTTAAAGGAATCAATTTTGAGGTAGAGGTCGATACATAAAGATGACACATGTTAGGGTTTGTGAGAAATTTTGGGAAGTGAAGATGGCGACCGTAGGAACAAGCACTGTTCAAATTCAGTTTTCGGGTGGAAGATGGCGTTTTGGCGGAATCCGAAGAAATGCGGTGGCGGCCCTAGTTGGTGGTAGACATCGGCGACCAAAGATTGAAGGCGATGGTGCGAGTGCGTGGACTAACTTGTGAGCAATAGCCTGTGGAAATTTCGTGGGATTTTTACATGAGGATGATGAAATGCTTTAGGTGAGGTGATGCTTCACTTTCCCGTGGAAGTTTCCTCATGGATGAGAAAATTTTTATCTCAAGCCTAATTTTGTTTGCATAATACCCAATTTTTCAGTTTCATCCAATTTATAATTTTTATATTCGATCAATGTTTCAATTCTAATTCCCATATGTTTTATTCCAAGAAATCAATAAGATCTACTCGTATTTTTTATTTTGTTAGAATAAACTAAGGATTTTGTGAATTTGTTTTGACATTGTTATTGTGAAGATGAGTTTGAAATCTTTTTAAAAAAAGTTTGACAATGCCATTTTAGCAAAATTTGAGAACTCAAAAGGGGCATTTCAGTCCTTTAAAGTCAAATACTAACGAAACCCTGCCTGAATCCAAAAGTGGGTGGTACTTTGCTAACCTTTACCATATAACGGGTGGTTTCATGCAATTTTGCATCTAAGGGGTGGTTTTGGGCAATATCGTATATTTAAGGGGTGGTTTTCTGTGGTTTACCTAAAAAATTATTATATATTTTTTTAGATCCTTTTCAGTTCAAGTGGGCTTAGCCCACTCTACATCTGGATCGGGTTACTGTAGGCCCATTTTAACGCGTTGACCCTCCCACTCACAAGCGTCTCCATAGTTTTTTCTGTAAAAACTAGAACATTTAACTAGATTGTCTAGACATGAACAGAGGAGAGGGCTTCTCACTATTTGTAGCTCACCTAGATTTTCCTCGACTTCTTCGTGAGTCGGCTTAAATTCCTTGTAAAAATTAGTTTGTATAATAGTTGATGGATTGATGAACAACATTTTGAAAAGGAGTGGAATTTAAACATATTTAGATAACGGACATTACCAAAACTAGTATAACAGTAAGACTAATATAGTTGCGAAATGCGTTTGAGAACATATGTTCGCTTCGGATATCAAAATGGCAACCCAACAAATTTCAGCGTGACTCGCTGTGTGAGATTCCGAGAAATCCCGATCGAGTCGTATAAAGTCGGGAGTCGTGTCGAGTTTATTTTTGTTTTTGTTATAAGGTCGGAATCTATCCTCTCACACAAAAGCTTAGGTCAATCTATAGGGACTTCTCCTTCCTTAGTTTTTCGATGTGGGTCTCTACCCACAACCCCAACACGGTGCAAGTAGAGAGTCTAGTTGCACGCTCTTTCTCCGACGACGTCGAGAAGGTGATTGCGAGCCTCCTAACCAAATAAAAGATAGAAAGAGAAAGAAGAACACGATCAAGTAAGTATTTTGGAGGGAACGCTCGACTGATTCGAACTCGAGAGAGTAAACCTATTGGGCTTCAGCTTCAGTTTTAATTCGATTCTCATCTGTTATTGTGTTCAATTCAAACAAAAACGTTAACATCGGAGATTCAATCCTCTACCAGCACTGCAGCACCGGGGATTCAATCCTCCAACATCCCCAAATCCGACAAGGAGTTGAAACTAGATCCGATTTCGCTAAATTCGCGCTTCCTTCAAGCTCTCGGCATCAATCGAGGTATGTAACTGGATTTCGAGCTGCGAATTGCTTCTGGTTTTACAATCGCCGCTCCATTTCGATATTCTAGGGTTCTAATCTCACATCCAAAGTCATCGCACAAAACACGCATTGAAAATTTGAAATTAATTCAACCACACGTTGTTGTATGATTGAAAGATACTTATTTTGAACTCAATGTCTGTACTTGACCTGACACTTAGACACCGATGGAAGATAAGGCCGTGGATGGAGAAGAGCCGCGTATTGGGTTGAAGGTTGATGATGTTTATTACAGTAGCTTTATCTGTACCTTTGTCGTTGTTGATGTGCTGACATTGTTGCTGTTGTTTATTGAATGAAACACAGTATCATATTTATACAACTGATAAGCCTAATTCTGAAATGATAATGAGATTTATGAGATCTTATCTCACTTTTCCCTTTATCAAAACATTATAAATTCATCTATTTTGCTGTTCAAAATCTGATTAGATCCACCCATCACCTTCCTCGTCCTAATTATTTGTGGATGATATTCAATAAAAGCAGGCCAATAATGTCCACATTTTACACCTTTTGGACAGAAGCAAGAAAGTTAGCTTAGCTTTGCTGTTTCTGTCATTGTATATATTCACACTTCAGGGGCTTTTTTCCAGAGCTAAGAGCCTCTGATAGAATGGATTACCCACTTTGGATCTTCCTTTGCTTATCATGTCTGTTCTTTTACTTGCTGAAATCCTTGTGCTTCTCAACCAAACTCCCTCCGGGGCCTTATCAATGGCCCGTTGTGGGCAACATCTTCCAACTCACCCGAAATCCTCACCACTCCATCACCCGCCTTTCGAAGATCCATGGCCCTTTGATGACACTTAAGCTAGGGAGTGTGACCACTGTCGTGTTTTCTTCAGTAGATGTGGCTACAGAGCTTTTCCAAAAGCATGACCTCGCCTTCTCGAGTAGGAAGTTAGCCGAAGCTGCCTACGCACTCAATCACCACAGGCATTCCATGGTCTGGCTGCCGGTGTCACCCAAATGGCGAAGTCTCAGAAAGATTGCTTCTATGCAGCTCTTCACCAAGAAGCATCTGGATTCCACGGAGCTCCTTCGTCAGCAGAAGCTGCTTGAGCTCCTTGAGTACGTGAGGGAATGTTGCAGCACCAGTCAGCCTGTGGAGATTGGCAAGGCCGCCTTCACAACATCGCTGAATTTCTTGTCAACCACCTTTTTTTCCACTGATCTGGCTGGTCATAGGTCTGCGGCATCCCATGACTTCAAGGACTTCGTTTGGGCCATGATGGAAGCCGGTGGGAAGCCTAACTTGGCCGACTTCTTCCCCGTTCTTGGTTGTTTTGATCTGCTTGGTTTAAGGCGTTATACAGAAGCTTACATGCTTAAATTCTTCAATATATTTGATGACATAATTGAGCAAAGGCTATCTGCTGACACTTCATCCCATTCTGATAAGGATGATTTCTTAGCGACGCTCCTCCAGATCAACAAACAAGATGGTTCGGATTTGAGCCTTGATGATATCAAGCACTTGCTTATTGTAAGTTGTACTTTAATTTGTCGCAATGTGTTGATTGCTGACAAGATTGGGAAACATGTAATTTGGTTCATTGTCTGCAGGATTTGTTTGTTGCTGGCACAGACACCACGTCTGCGACACTCGAATGGGCAATGACAGAGCTACTCCGCAATCCGGTGAAGATGGCAAAAGCTCAGGCTGAAATGGATGGAATCACAGGGAACCATGATGGGCTGGTTCAGGAATCAGACATTGCAAGGCTGCCTTACTTGCAAGCAGTAGTGAAGGAGACGCTCCGGCTCCATCCACCCGCCCCGCTTTTGATTCCCCACAGGGCCAAAAACGATGTGGTGTTCCGCGGCTACATTGTTCCCAGGAACTCGCAGTTGCTGATCAACGCATGGGCGATCGCTCGAGACCCGAAAACTTGGCAGGACCCTTCATCCTTTTCCCCGGAGAGGTTTTTGGAGTCGGATATCGATTTTAGAGGTCAGGATTTCGAGCTGTTGCCGTTCGGATCCGGAAGGAGGATGTGTCCTGGGCTGCCATTAGCTCATAGGATGATGCACCTGATGCTGGCTAACCTTCTTTACTCTTTCGATTGGAAGCTTGAGAATGGGATGAGAGCAGAAGATGTTGACATGTCTGAGAAGTTTGGGATGACCTTGCAAAAGGCTCAGCCTCTCCTAGCTGTTCCTGTTGCAAAAAAATGACCCCTTGCAAATGGAAAAAGACATCGGATTCTAGAGTCGGTATGCATTTTTACCCGAAAATGGTCAGCTGACATCGGCTTACTGAGTAGGTAGACATTCTGCCGACTTCAGATTATCTTATGGGAATAATGTTTATCGGCTTTTAAAGTTAGGTACTGGGGAAGTTGGTGAACTCATTTGTAACTTTATCAAAGTTGAGGGATGATGGATGTATTGTACCATCAGGGGCAGTTCAAGATTTAACTTTTAGACGAAGATGGGGTCATGGTCATAGACCCAAGGATGAATATTAATCCTCAAATTTGTCTGTTGGTAGGTGTGGACGCAAATTACTGGAAAAGGAAACAAGGAATCATAAGATTAGATCCCTGAAATGAACAAACAACGCAATATTGAACCAGGATGATTTAGTGTCTCTTGGTGACAGGGCCGTGCCGTTGTTCCGAGGAGCCCTACGCTATTAATTGTGCTAAAAATAAAATGGCTCAAATCTAATGTATTCAAATTGCAATAGTCAATAGGAAAAAACAAGCATACTCCTAATTAGCACGAGGAATCCGGTGAAGATTGGGAAACATGTAATTTGGTTCATTGTTTGCAGGATTAGTTTATTGCCGGCACAGACACCACGTATGATTTGTTTGGTACTTTTAAACAAATCATACAATGCCAAACTAGCATAAATGATTCACTTGAAAAGCATCATCCTTCTAATGGTCTTCGAAACAAAATCTCCAATGAGCTAGTTGTAATCAACTTTCTTCAAAAGGTGGTTCTCAATTGCTATTAAGACCAATCCATTAAGCCTTTCTTGTGTCATTGTAGAACGCAAATAAGACTTTAACAACTTGAGCTTCGAAAAACTTCTTTCCGCATATGCCACTATCACAGGAATAGTCAACAAAATTCTATAAGCAATAATGGCATTAGGGAAACAATCATACTGTTTCAAAAACTCCAAAATATCAAGAGGTCCCATCTTTCGATTAGGCAAAAAATCTTGAAGTAATTTCAGCTCTACACATAAATCATTCCCTAATGCCAAGAAAGTGTTCGACGCCTTGCTTTTCCGGCGCCCTCCGCTGCGGCCAACACAACTCCAACCGATTGGATTTCGAAGGACAATTCAGCAGCCTTGTCCGCCACCACTTCCCCTACGTCCCCGACTGCTGCGCCAAGAAAGTGTTCGACAGCTTTTCCCCGATCATCGAGAGGGCCAACCACAACCATGGCTGCCCTTTTCACTGCCTCCGCCGCACCACATTCACCGCCGTCCACACCGTTGAAATCCAGGTGCAGCCCCTTGTCGACATGGACTCCGTCTCCTTCGATCAGTTTGAGTTTGAGCCGATGGTGAGGCCCGCCACCAAGGAGTCGGTGGCTCAATTGTTCAACTCCAAGATCAACGACAACGCCTCCATTGATCCTTTCGATCATCGTCAGTGCGTGATTTGCCTGGAGGAGATGAACACGCCGAATAGTGCGAAGACGTTGAGGATGTCGTGCTCCCATCAGTTCCACGAGCCTTGTCTTGTTAAGTGGTGTTATAGCGAGAATGATAAAGCGAAGAACAACACAGAGATTTACGTGGTTCGGCAACGGTGTGTTGCCTATGTCCACGGGCAGAGAACCAGTTTTCTTATTAGAGTAAGCAAAACGGATTAGGGTTACAAGGGGTCAGCGTTTCATGAGTATATGAAGAGACTCATGAAACCCTAAACAGACAATGGACTGAAAGCCCAAAATAGACAGACGATAGGCCCGTTTACAATAAACACAGCATACCGTAAAGGCGGGGTGGCGCTGCCCCCCCTAACCCCCCTCCAAGGGCGCGTCGCCCCCTGGACCCCCCGATGCGTCGCCGGTCAACGATGATTCAAGGCACATTAGCAAATCTCCACCTTGACTTGAATCCTCTCAGAAACAGATGCACCTATGACAAGTGCCCAGACGTTCTCTGCCTCAGATTGGTCCTTGACGAAGGACCCAGACTGCCCCGCATGGCAACTCAACAACTGGCGATGTTAAGTAGGGTTGTGCAACAAAATACGAAACGATTGACACGACACGAAACCGCAACAAAACGATACGAAAAAACACGAAACGATAAAGATACGACACGATTATGACACGAAACGGTAAAACAAGACAATAATCGTGTCGTGTTCGGATCGGCATATTTCCCTTATCGGGTATCCAACACGACACGATAATTTTTTTATTTTTTTTTAATATTATTATTCTGTAATATTAGTAGATATAAAATAAACTCCCCTGTGTATCAAATAACAAAGTTTGCCAAGTTGGTGAAGAGTTGTTGTTCGCATGCGTAAAGGCCCACAAGGTCTCGTCTAGGGTAAGAGTCATCTCTCTCATTCTTTCTCAATCTCCCAAACCAGACCCGCCGCCGCCAGGAGCCATCTCCGCTGTTGCAGCCCTCTCTCGCTCGCCCTCCTCACACCTCAGTCTCATCTCGAGTCGTCTCTCGCTCGAGCCGCAGTTCAGATCCGGTTCACAACTCGCCTCGCCTCTCCTTAGTCTCGCCTCTCCGCCGGTGCCAGCCCACAGCCCCACAACTCAGATTTGGTTCACAGTTCAGATCCGGTTCACAGCCCCAGACCACAGCCCCACAGCTCGCCAGTCGCCACGCCTCGCTTCGCCTCTCCTCTCCTCTCCTCAGTCCTCCTCGCTCCCATGTTCAGAGTTCAAATCCGGTAAGTTGTACTTGTAGCTGCTCGGTTTTGGTTTTGTTCAATGGTTCGACACTTCGACAGGTGTTGTTTGTTTGATAATTGCTCCTATTTCACATGATTGATTTAGTTTACGATGCTCCTGTTGGCTTAATTTGTACCATTGTAAATTAGAATGTTGAGGGTTGTATGCACAACCCTAATCTAATATAGATGATGTAAATTAGCTTACTTCTAGTCTTCTACAGTGTACGGCAAATTTAGAAGAAAAAAAAAAGGTTTTGTACAAATCGTGTCGTGTCGTGTTATACGGGTATCCGACACGAAACCGTGTCGTGTTATCGTGTCGGATACCCAGTACTTATCGTGTCGTGTCGGATACCCGGTTATGCACAGCCCTAATGTTAAGCAAGTCCAAACAGTGTTGGAACTTGCTCTCTGGAACTGGCTTAGTGAACATATCAGCGGGATTATCAGCTGTTCCCACCTTCTTCACCCTGATTCTCTTCTCATTCCTCAGAAAATGGTACATGACATCAATGTGCTTCGTCTTCTCATGATGGACTTGATCCTTGGTTAAGCATATTGTACTCAAGCTGTCGCAATATACTAAAGCCTGATCCTGATGTAGGCCTAGATCGTTGACCAAGCCCTTAAGCTAGATTCCCTCCTTAGCAGCTTTTGTCAACGCCATGTACTCTGCCTCAGTGGTAGACAAAGTGACTGTAGGTTGTAGAGTTGCTTTCCAACTCACCACAGAACTACCAAGAGTGAAAACATAGCCAGTCATCGATCTCCTACTATCCACATCGCCGACATAATCAGAGTCTGAAAACCCAGCAACCAAGCACTCTGTATCATTCCCATAGCACAAACCAACATCAGTAGTGCCTTTGAGATACCTAAAGATCCTCTTCACAACCAATGGTCTAAATATCGTGTATCGGGGTCTTATCAGTTAGGGGTAAAAAGGATATATCGGGGATATATTGGAGATATATCGGGATATATCGGATTTATCGAATTTGCTAATTTTTAACTATAAATATCATATTTACACTCCAAAATTTAAAAATACACATGAAAAATTAATATTAAAATTGTAAAATTATCAAATCAACTTAAAAAAAATAAAAACAACTAAATAAAAGCTAAAGCTTCTACTATTCAAATGAACTTAATACGCACCCACTAATGTCAACTAGGCCATTTTGCATAACTAGACCAAAAAAAAAACTTTGCACAAATAGCCATGTGCCTTATTTATTTGCTAGGGGTAGAAAGTGGCTAATTTTTGCAAATAAAAATTGCAACCGGGAGAGGAAGTAGCAGGTGAAGGGGTGGGACACTGTAGCTACACTGTAGCTGTCAGTAGTTGTCAGTGACATGTGGCACCAAAAGGCATCCTCCGTTCATTTCAGAAAACTGTACACTGCCCATCTTACCAATAGAATGAATTGATCCTACCAATAGGCTAAACCTGTCTTTCCATACCTGGAGATATTTTGGAGAGAATCTGAAGGGGATTCAGCTGATTTGGCGGGCTGTCAATTCAGTTTTGGCGCCAAAACAGGGCTCCTCCTATGGGGAAAAGGGGAGAGCATTTATGAGGGGAAAATGCAATGATTGCATTGATGGGTGTCACCAAGAACATATATAAGCTTGAGAGGATGATCTGAAACACCATAACATTCTCTGCAAAAAGTGAGGCAGAATAGGAGATAAGCGGAAAGGACGGAAAAAAAGTTACCCGTTCATCCCAGGAAACGCTACAGTCCCCATCCTACCAATAGAATATTTTCATCCTACCAATAGTGTACAACTGTCCTTTCATACTTGAAAAAGTGCAAGAAGTTTGTCTGATGACAGTGGCAGCGATGGGTAAGTAAGTGATCTTGTACATATCCTTGGTAGCTGTTCCTTTTTCTTATAACAGAACTACCCTAAGGTGACGGTTTCACGAGACCAGTTGCAGAGAGTTCGTAATTTTATACTCTCTCTTTTTGATCAATTGCATAACTTGCAAATTAAGATTACAAATTCAAGCGCTATTTTTGCTTCCTGCGAAATTATCACTTCTTGATGCCTAGACGATCATAAGAACCCATTGAAAATAGTCTATTAGCTCAATTGGTATAGCGTTTTGTTTGCACACAAAGATGTGAGTTCGACTCTCACATAGGCTAATATGGAGTATGTGTTCATGAATCTCTCTGAACTTATACAACTATGAACATGGCAGAAAATACATATACTAACGGTAGGACAAATTTATGAACATGTTAGGACAAGTTCATAAATATCTCTGAACGTATACGATTGTGAACATGACAGGAAATATATACACTGGTGGTAGGACAAATCTGTGAACATGGTACAACAAATTCATAAATCTCTCCAAACATGTATAATTATGAACCTGGTAAGAAATATATACATTAGTGGTAGGATAAATTTGTGAATATGGTAGGGACAATTCCCCCTTTTCTTTTCCACTGTCTCACTTTCCCCCTTTTCTTTTCGAAGTTTAGGTTTTACTCAATTTTCTTTCTCCAAATGATGATCATGAACTTGTCAGCGATGATTGGGTACTTCTGAGTGTCAATCTTCACTACTTGGTTCTTGCTTTTCAGTGCAACACTAACTTTATTCAGGATAGGGACCATAGCTTGAGATTCATCATCACACATGAAATATCCATGTATAGCTTTTGCATCTGTGGTTCATATAACTTCAGTTTCTGCATGTGGAGCCTGCCTTCTCCTTTTGCTTTTATGAGATTCATCATCATTCATTTTTTTCGTAAAGTCAATTATGCATTTATATTTTTCCAATAGTATAAATATATCGTACCATTAGTGTGTCTCTATCCTACCATTAGCGTCAAGTTATACAGGAATTACTGGGTTTCCATTCTGATCCTACCAATATCGTTATTTTCTTCTACCATTAGTTTCCATCTATCCTACCATGAGTTTTCAAGTTTTCTGGTATTTTTTGACTTAATTCTACACTTAGGAATTTCGGTGATTACATTATTATCATACAAATATCGTATATTTATCCTACCAAGTTCACAAATTTGTCCTATCCCTAGTGTATATATTTCCTACTAAGTTCATAATTTTATAAGTTCAGAGATATTCATAATTCATAAATTTGTCCTACCAGATTCACAAATTTGTCCTGCCACTAGTGTATATATTTTCTACCATTTTCAATCGTATAAGTCCAGAGAGATATGAACCCATACTCCGCATTAGCCTATGTGAGAGTCGAACTCACATCTTTGTGTGCATACACAATGCTCTACCAATTGAGCTAATAGGCTATTTACAAATACTCATTAGACGGCTCAACATCTCCTTCGATACCAACAAATCACGTGAATGACCAACATATAATCAATACAATAAATCTTTGAACAATTATTGTTACTTATATCAATTACTCAGCTCATCACATCAAACAATACTGTAGTAAGGATCTTTAGGACTCATTATAATAAGTATAGATAATAGATAATTCCCAACTGGTAAATCATGCTCATAGTTTATAAGTATAATGTATATGGAGAAACAACAATGAGTACATCTGCTACCTCCAGCCATCATCGGGAAATGTCTTGACAAGCAATTGGTTTGTGAGGCATCGACTGCCTTGTGCTCAATTGGCGATTTCTGGTATACCATTACCTAACAAAGTAAAGCAAAGCAATAATATCAGAAATTAGGATGCACCCGTCATCATGTAAGTGAAAACTCACAAGTATGTTAAACATATCAGTCCTTTTTTTTAAGTGTATAAGTAAATCCAAATCCTTAACATCTGCACTTAAAAGATAAAAAGGTACCGATACTAAGGCTGCATTATATCTCATTACTTTCTGAAAAAAAATCACAGAAAACTTCAAACACAAAAGCAACCTCACACCACTGTATAAAACCAACAAGCACTCATCACAGAGAAACAAAATTTCATAGTTAGGGTTCAAAAACCAACACAAATACTCTGCAATGTAGCATTTGTTTCTTTTGCAGAATCTCTACAACAGCTGTTACTTATCCTTCAGAGCTATGAAAATATTAAAACTCAAAGAAGGAATTTCAAGCTGTGGTTTCCATGTGCACACTGAACATAATAAATACACATAATTAGTCAACATATGAAAAGTTTTAACCTCCTCTACTAATTCCCATAGTATAAATTATAAATTTTGCTACACTTATTTCCTTATAACTTTATAACGAAATTTGTCTTACATTGGCCTTGTGACAGGACTGCAATGCACAAGTACTATTTGCATTATATTACAAGGTTCGCAGAAATGTCACATTTTAGCAACAGCAAGTGTTTAATACTTTAATCTTAGTGAACCACAAAGAAGCAGCTAAGCCTTGACCCACATTTAAACTGATAATTGATGATAAGAATGATAGCATACCTCTTTAAAAGCTGTGATGCATCCATCAAATGCTTTCTCTGCCTCTAGAGTTAAAGCTTCCTGTTAATCCAGAATAAAGGGCAAAAAAATAACAATAATGAAGAGCATCATTGATTGATCGAGAGACGAAAAAGATGAAATAAGATAATCACTCATATACTAACCCTTGAATCTTTAGATTCCCATTTGTTGATTTCCAAACGTCCTAGAGCATTCAGTGATTGTGTTGTGCCGGGAAGTAAGGGACGTCAGACAAACCCTTTTAACACACACGAATCGGGATGGACAAGAACTGTAAACCAGAGAGCCAAACTCAAGCAACCCAAACCAACAATCAGACACAAACAGAAGATAAAATAACCAAGCACAAAGAACACCGAATTTACGTGGAAACCCCAAAACGGGGAAAAAACCACGGGAGCCAGAAACTTCCACTATCAACAGTAACAAGTGGGTACAATCTTCCCTAGACAAAGCTAGAGGCATACAACATCATCAAGCATCAACAAGCTTGGCCAAATCTCCAATTTTCATCACCTAATTGGTGGAAATCAACAAAACCCAAGAGAGAACACTAACAAAGGGGATATGAGATTGGAGGCTCAAAACGACGATCCAACCGTACAAAACGAAGCTTATGATGAGGTGAACAACGTACCAGAAAATCGTCCCAATCGGAGGTCGTTTGGTCGTCGATCGGGGCACTTCAAAATGGGCTGAATAGTTGCATACGAAAATTCCTCTCCAAGCTCTCTCTTTTCTCCCTTTCTCACTCTTTGTTTTCTCTCTCTTACTTTCCCAAATGGAAAAAAGGCATCCCCTTTTATAAAGGAGGTAGGGTAAAACTTCACATGGTAAAAACCATATGGTAAATAGTCCATTGGACTCTTCCCCCATATAGGAGGGAAACACAACATAGCTCCCCCTCAATCCTATATGGGGGGCTCGAGCAAGCCCGCCTTTGAGCGGCACTTGATGAGCTTCTCCTTTGACAAAGTCTTCGTCAGCATATCTGATCCGTTGTCATTTGTGTGGATCTTCATGAGCTCAAAATCTTCATCCTCTACTCTTTCTCGAAGCCAATGATACCTTCTCCGGATGTGCTTGGTTCGAGAATGGTAGGCGGCATTCTTGGCAAGGTAGATGGCACTCTGATTGTCACAATAGAGTGGGTAGCTAGCTTGCTCCACTCCCAACTCCTCTAGGAAGTCTCTCATCCATATCAGCTCCTTACCAGCTTCAACTGCAGCCATATACTCTGCTTCTGTCGTTGACAAAGCAACACACTTCTGCAGTCTCGATTGCCATGAGACTGCTCCCCTTGCGAATGTAATCAGATATCCAGATGTGGATCGGCTCGTGTCAATATCACCTGACATGTCTGCATCTGTAAAACCATCAAGCATAGGTTTTTCAGGACCAAAGCACAAACACACTCTCGATGTGCCTCTGAGATACTTGAGAATCCATTTCACTGCAGCCCAATGCTCCTTTCCAGGATTACTCATGAACCTGCTGATAACCCCAACTCCATAGGCGATGTCTGGCCTAGTGCAAACCATGGCATACATCAGACTACCAACGGCTGAAGCATAAGGCACCTTCTTCATCTCCTGTTTCTCTTTCTCACCTGTAGGACACTGATCAGAACTCAGCTTCATGTTCACTGCAAGTGGAGAACTCACGGGTTTAGCCTTGTCCATGTTGAATCTTTGCAGCACCTTCTCAATGTATCTTTCTTGTGATATCCACAACTTCTGATTCTTTCTGTCACGGGTAATCTGCATACCCAAAATATTTCTTGCAGGGCCAAGGTCCTTCAAAGCAAAGGACTTCTTCAACGCAGTTTTCAAACTAGCAATCTTGTTGGTATCCCGACCAACAATAAGCATATCATCCACATAAAGCAAGAGAATCAGAAAGTCACCTTCGGCGTAATTCTTCACAAACACGCAGTGGTCGGCATGTGTCTTGTGGAATTTGTGGTCGATCATAAAAGACTCGAACTTCTTGTACCATTGCCGAGGTGCTTGTTTCAAACCATACAAGCTCTTTCTGAGACGACAAACCATCTTCTCTTTTCCCTTAACTTCAAAACCTTCAGGTTGCTCCATGTAGATTTCTTCTTCCAAATCACCATGAAGGAAGGCGGTTTTCACATCAAGCTGCTCGACCTCTAGGTCCATGCTAGCAGCCATGCCTAGAACAACCCGGATGGATGACATCTTCACAACTGGAGAGAAAATCTCATCGAAATCTACACCCTTTTTCTGCTCAAAACCCTTCACCACAACTCTGGCTTTGAACCTGGGAGGTGTACCATATTCTCCAGACTTCAAACGAAAAACCCATTTGTTCTTGAGAGCTTTCTTGCCCTTAGGCAATTTCACCAAGTCATAGGTGTGGTTCTCATGCAAGGAACTCATCTCATCCTGCATGGCATTGTACCACTCCTTCTGATGCACATCTGACATAGCTTCCTCATAGCATTCAGGCTCTCCTGAATCAGTCAACAACACATAATCGTTGGTTGAGTATCGGGAGGAAGTTTGTCTCACTCTGGCGGATCTTCTCAACTCAACTTCAGGTTGGATAGGGGGCTCCTCTTGTTGAGGTTGTGGAACTTCTGGTGGATCAACATCACCATCATCATGCTCACCTTCCTGCTGATTCTGAACTGAACTTCTCTGCACAACTTGAGGAAAAACGGGATCAAATGTGACTGGAGCAGGAGAGGAAGACAACGGTCGCTGGAGCTTCCAGTCATCAATAGTCTTGTCTTCCATGAACACAACATCTCTGCTTCTGACCACTTTCTTGTCTGTAAGATCCCACAATCTGTACCCAAATTCATCCTCTGAGTACCCTAGGAAGATGCATGGTTTTGTCTTGCTATCAAGCTTGGATCTCTGATCTCTAGCAACATGAACATATGCTAGGCATCCAAAGACTCTCAAATGCTGGAAGGAAACATCTCTCCCAGTCCAAACCCTCTGTGGAACATCACCATCAAGAGGAACTGAAGGCGAGCGATTAATGAGATACACAGTAGTCAACATTGCCTCCGCCCAATAGGACTTTGGCAGCTTTGCAGTCGACAACATACTTCTGACTCTTTCTGCTATGGTTCTGTTCATCCTCTCTGCAAGCCCATTCAGTTGTGGCGTCTTCGGAATAGTTTTCTCAAGCCTGATGCCCTGACTCTTGCAATACTGCTCAAACGGACCCATATACTCTCCACCATTATCTGATCTGACACACTTCAACTTCAAACCAGTCTCTCGTTCAACTCTGGCTTGGAACTCCTTGAAAACTATCAGAACCTGATCTTTGCTTTTCAACACAAAAGCCCACAATTTTCTAGAATAGTCATCAATAAAAGTGACAAAATATTGTGCACCACCATGTGACTTGCAATCCATAGAGCACACATCAGTATGAACAAGATCTAATGCATGCTTTCTTCTAGATGGAGGTCGAGTATGAAATGCTACTCGATGTTGCTTTCCAGCTAGGCAATCAACACAAGGTTTGAGAGAAATACCTTGCATATCCGGGAGAATGTCCTTCTTGGCAAGCATTTGCAAACCCCTCTCGCTCATGTGTCCAAGCCGCTTGTGCCATAGCTCTCCGGCACCATCATCAATCACATTTGCTTCTTCTCTACAAATCTTGGCTTGCATCACATACATGGTATTATGCTTCTTTGCCCGGGCTACAATCAAGTTTCCCTTGGAGCACTTCCAAACACCGCCTTGTGCATTTTGAGCATACCCATCATCATCAAGTATCCCAGAAGATATCAAATTCAATCTGATATCAGGAACATGGCGAACATTTCTCAAAATCAAACTGCAACCAGTGGATGTCAACAAACAAACTGTGCCCATGCCAACAACATTGGACACGCCATCATTTCCCATCCTCACACGGCCAAAATCTCCACAAGTGTAAGACGAGAAGTACTCCTTGTGTGGAATAATGTGATATGAAGCAGCTGAATCAACAATCCAAGTGCACTCACCACTTGCAAGATTCAAGGAACCTTCATCAGCCGCCACAAACAACTCCACTATGTCATCACTGATTGTAAGAGCGGCAGTGTCTTTATCTTCTTGATTTCTCGAAGTCTCTGACTTCTCAGGTTCTTTGCCTTTGTCCCTCTTGAACTTTCGGCAATACTTTTGAATGTGACCCGGCTTCTCACAATAATAGCAAATGTACTTGCTTCTAGACTTCGATCTCCCTTTGGACTTGTCTCTGTTCTGCTGTTGTCTTTGCTTACTCCTTCCTCTATTGTTACCAGAACCCTGCGTCACATTAGCTTCTGACTGTGAGGAGACACCCATCTCCTTCCTTCTAGTCTCTTCGTTCAAAAGACTAGCTTTCACACATTCCATAGTCAGCTTGCCTTCCGGAGCGGAATAACTAAGTGACACGACAAGTGTGCCCCAACTATCCGGCAATGAGGAGAGAAGTAGTAGAGCCTGCAACTCATCATCTAAAGACATTTTCGCAGAAGCTAACTGATTCACAAATCCCTGAAATGTGCTCAAATGCACAACAATGCTCTCACCATCTTTGTACTCCAATTTCACAAGCTTTCTCATCAATGACGCCTTGTTGAGGGCATTCTTCCTCTCATACATCCCTTCAAGCTTATACCATAACTCATAAGCATTCGTGTCATTGGCAATATGCTGGAGCACACTCACATCAACAAATTGTCTGATCGTAGCAACCGCTTTTCGATTCAGAATCTTCCATTCAACATCAACGACACCCGTTGGAATCTCTTTGTGCACAATCGGCTCATACAGATCTTTCACATACAAAAGATCTTCCATCTTTATCTTCCAATCTGAGTAGTTGCCTGAATTCAATACAATCATTCCCTGAAAACTGTTCTTTTCCTCCATCCTAAACCAAATGCTCTGATACCAGTCTGTTGTGCCGGGAAGCAAGGGACGTCAGACAAACCCTTTTAACACACACGAATCGGGATGGACAAGAACTGTAAACCAGAGAGCCAAACTCAAGCAACCCAAACCAACAATCAGACACAAACAGAAGATAAAATAACCAAGCACAAAGAACACCGAATTTACGTGGAAACCCCAAAACGGGGAAAAAACCACGGGAGCCAGAAACTTCCACTATCAACAGTAACAAGTGGGTACAATCTTCCCTAGACAAAACTAGAGGCATACAACATCATCAAGCATCAACAAGCTTGGCCAAATCTCCAATTTTCATCACCTAATTGGTGGAAATCAACAAAACCCAAGAGAGAACACTAACAAAGGGGATATGAGATTGGAGGCTCAAAACGACGATCCAACCGTACAAAACGAAGCTTATGATGAGGTGAACAACATACCAGAAAATCGTCCCAATCGGAGGTCGTTTGGTCGTCGATCGGGGCACTTCAAAATGGGCTAAATAGTTGCATACGAAAATTCCTCTCCAAGCTCTCTCTTTTCTCCCTTTCTCACTCTTTGTTTTCTCTCTCTTACTTTCCCAAATGGAAAAAAGGCATCCCCTTTTATAAAGGAGGTAGGGTAAAACTTCACATGGTAAAAACCATATGGTAAATAGTCCATTGGACTCTTCCCCCATATAGGAGGGAAACACAACAGATTGCAACTGCAAGTGAAAGCACAAGGCATATAGTTTCTGTCATTGATCAGATGGTATCACAAAATCAAAATCATCTCATATGACCCATACAACCCAGCACAGTTGCACCATATAAATATTGAATGTCATTGAAGATGCATAAATGATAAGATGCTCGTTTATGATGATACCCTGATTTCCAAGGTCCTTGAAAAGAACGATGTTCACTCACCAGAATGACCAAAGCAGCATGTGCAGTTCTTCCAAAATCCTCATTCTGCCTGCTTCTCTTTGATTTACTCAACCCATCCAAAACAGACCTTGCTATCCTATCATTATAAAGGAATAAAATAACTAATCAACAACAAAACCCCAATTTCATCTCAAATTGGCAACAGAACTTGCAATCAAACAAAAGCAGTACAATTAGGGAAGCTGACCGTATTGGGGAGACGAAGAACCACCGAGAGCTGGAGAAGGCGAGGAAGAGGAGGAGTGGGAGGAAGGGCAGCGGACGCTGAAGAAATTGAAGGCGTGGTTGAAAGCCTGGCGATGCAAGTGCTCTGACTCCATATGATGTTGTCGCAGTCAAAGATTAGGGCTTTGAACGAAGCCGAGACGGCAAGGGGCCGGGGAGCTCCGACGCTGGCAGCGGCGATGGAAGGAGGGAGGGAAGGGGAGCGAGAGAGGAATGTAGAGAGGGCGGCAATGGCTTCTTCGACTGGAACCGCCATGTTTGCGACCTCGGAGGTGAGCCCGCTCAAGACGTGCGAAATTGGCGAAAGGTTGTTCCTCCTTTTTGAAATCAATGTAAGATGGGGCGGCGACGGCGGCGTGTCGGAGCGGGCGAGGTGGTGGTGGCGCCGAAGCAAGAAAGAGAGAGACGGGTGGTCGGAAGCGGCCTTGAGATTGGCAGAGTGAAACGAAAGGAGGAGGGAGACGGTCACCTGCTAATCCCGGTTGTGAACAGTTCCAAATAACCGGATGTTATATTTGCAAGATATGGCCAGGCTATTTTGAGCCAATTTTTCACCCTCTTGGCTATTTGTGCAAATAGGCCCATTTTTTGGCCTATTTTGTGCAATTTCCTCATGTCAACTATTCAAAATACACAAATTGAAAGCTTTAACAATCAATTAATTCACTTCACACAAATTGAAAGTTTTAGGGGATTATTAAATACACCGCTAATTTTTACTGGATACACCGCTAATCTCCGCAACTCCTTGCGGAGTTAATTCCGCACCCTGTTGCGGAATACTTTTGACGTTGTGCCAAACAGCCTTTACGCCAACTTAACTCCGTAAGGAGTTGCGGAGTTAAGTCGACACCCGGTTGCGACTTTGTGTCCGATTCTCCTTCCAAGGAGCAAAAAAAAATTAAAAAAAATATTACGCACTGAGCTGCGTAACTTTGTTGATAATTTTTTTTTAAAAAAAAAAACATATAGGTTAGGGAACTCCGCATCCTAATGCGGACCTCTCTCCGCAACGTCTTGCGGACCTTTTGTCAATGGACTTTTAGGGCGTGTTTGGCACGATGTCCGGGGAGATCCGCAAGGAGTTGCGGAGTTCGGTCCGCAGAGAGTTGCGAAGTTTGGCGGTGTATCCAGTAAAAATTAGCGGTGTATTTAGAAAACGCGTATTTACTCCGTTCAATTTTCAAATACCCACATAAATAGAAACTTTTTCAATCCCCCAAATTGATAGTTGAATCTTTTTAAATCCCTCAAATTGAAAGTTGAAACTTTATCAATCCCTTGAACTGATAGAGCACAGTTACAGTTACACTTACACACAGTACACAGACTCCAAATTGCTCCCAAAATCACAGGGGCAACCGGAAAAGAAGAGGTGGTCGGAGAAGATCAGGGGCAGCCGAAGAAAAGAAGCCGGGACAAGATAGGGCGGAGCAGGCTAAAGGAAGAGAAGTAATCGCGCTGAGCAACGATCGAGGCGGTCGGAGAAGAACCGGGGCTTGATGGGTGCCGCCGTGCCGGAGGAGGCCGCCGACCGGAGAAGAAGTAGCCTAGCAAGTGCGGCCGGAGAAGAACACTCACTGATTTGCCTCTCGCAAGCCCTGGCCCCTCGAACTGAACAATCTGAGTCTCAACCATTTTTTTATTTTTTATTACGTAAAAATAAGAACACAACAAACGACACCGTTTTGGGGTTATTGATATATCGGTCAACCCGATATTGACCGATATATCGGTCGTTGACCCGATAAATAGCGTTGACCGATATTTTCCAACCGATACACCGATATCGTAACGGGTTCTTGATATATCCGATATTTAGAACACTGTTCACAGCTTGCCAGTGTTCCTTTCCAGGCTGAACTATAAAGCGACTTACCACACTAAAAGCAAATGCTAGATCTGGTCGAGTGCAGACCATAGCATAAATCAGACTCCCAACTGCGCTGGCATAAGGGACCTTAGACATGTACTTCTTCTCCTCCTCAGTCTGAAGTGTGTACATTCCTAGCTTGCTGTTAGACGCCATTGGAGTATCTATAGACTTAGCCGAAGACATTCCAAACCTGCTCAATATCTTCTTGATGTACCCTTCTTGAGATAAGAAGAGTTTTCTCTGCTTCCTGTCTCTGTAGATCTCTACTCCCAGAATGTTTCGAGCAGCACCCAGATCTTTCATATCAAACTCTGCACTGAGACAATCCTTCAGCTTCTGGATATCTGTCTTGTTCTAAGCAGCAATCAACATATCATCCACGTACAACACCAGATAAATATGTGAACCATCATCCAGACTGTTGTGGTAAACACAACAATCATATGTACTCCTGTTGTATCCCAGCTGCACCATATAACTATCAAATCGCTTATACCACTGCCTTGGTGACTGTTTCAGCCCATACAAAGACTTCTTCAGTCTGCAAACATGGTTCTCTTTTCCAGGAACCTGAAAACCATCCGGCTGAGACATGTATATTTCCTCCTCCAACTCTCCATGTAGGAAAGTTGTCTTCACATCTAGTTGCTCAAGCTCCAAATCCTGATGTGCAACCATTGCTAGTAGCACCCTGATAGAAGTATGTCTGACCACTGGTGAGAAAATCTCATTGTAGTCTACTCCCTCTCGCTGATTAAATCCTCTTGCAACTACTCGTGCTTTGTACTTAACACCCTCAGCGGCTAATAGTCCTTTCTTCTTCCTGAAGACCCATTTGCAAGTAATCCCCTTCCTATCAGCAGGCAATTTGACAAGCTCCCAAGTCCGATTCTTCTAAAGAGACTCCATTTCTTCTCCCATTGCTGCAAGCCACTGTGCTGACTCATCTCCAGAAATAGAAGCCTTGTAGGTGGACGGAGCATTATCCTCCACCTCCTCGGCCACCTGCAAGGCATATCCCACCAACTCATCAAACCTATATCTCGCAGGAGGTCTGATGTCAGCCCTTCTTAGCCGATCTAGAGCAATACTGCGATGTGTCGCTCCACCTACTCCTGTGTCTAGTGGTATAGCCTCTGTCTCAGTAATGTCTGACTCAATAGTACCTGACTGTGATGATTGGTTTGTGATCAAATCAGGTATCTGACTCTCAGATGGAGTGAAGTCCAACTCCACCTCCTCAGCAACAACCTCTTTCTCAACTGTATCACTGGTCTTATTCCTATAATTCAGCAAAGAGCTCTCATCAAAGACTACACTTCTGCTAAGTATAATCTTACTATCGGATCAGATCTTGTACCCTTTCACACCAGTACCATAACCCATGAAGACTCCCTTCTTAGCTCTTGGCTCTAGCTTACCCTCATCAACATGATAATAAGCAGTGCACCCAAAAACCCTCAGATTAGAGTAGTCAGCAGCCTTTCCAATCCACACCTCATAAGGTGTTTTGCAGTCGATACCTATGTGTGGGCTCCGATTAACGAGATAGCAAGCCGTTGAAACTGCTTCTTCCCAAAATCTCCTATCAAGGTCTGAATTGGAAAGCATACACCTTGTTTTTGCCAGAAGAGTCTGATTCATTCGTTCTGCTACACCATTCTGTTGTGGTGTATATCTGACTGTATGATGCCGAGCAATGGCCTCATCTCTGCAGAACCCATCAAAATCAGATGAACAGAATTCGAGACCATTATCAGTTCGCAGCCTCTTGACCTTCTTTCCAGTCTGATTCTCTACTAGAGTCTTCCAGGCCAATGTGGAGGGACTTCCCCTTCCTTAGCTTTTCGATGTGGAACTCTACCCATAACCCCAACACGCTGCAAGCAACTGGGAGTCTAGTTGCACACACTCTTTCTCCGACGACGTCAGAAGGTGATTGCGAGCCTCCTAACCCAATAAAAAACAGAAAGTGAGAGAAGAACACGATCAAGTATTTTGGATGGAACGCTCGACTGATTCGAATTCGAGAAAGTGAACTTAGACCATGTGCAACGGCGATTCGCCCGAATCAATTTGGGAGGCCAGCTCGGCGAGAAGATGAGATGGAGGAGAGAGACATTTTTTATCCGACTGAAAATTTTGTGGGAGCAGCCAGTTGATGCGCATCATCTCCCTTTTTTTTAGCCAATGATAATCAGACACATGGCATGGGGTTTTAATTAAAATTAAAACCCCATTTATTCGTTAAATAAATAATGTATTTTCGGGAAAAAAAATTATTTTTGAATACGATTTATTTTTCTCTACCCAATGACACTCATTTTGCATATGTTTGGAAGAAAAAAAAATTCCGCTAAGTTTACCATATGTTAAAGATTTATAGTCACACAAACAACATTAACTTAAATCAACATAAACTTACACCATAAAAATACATAAATTTGAACATTAAATAACAATACCCACTACACTACACCCGGAACATGACAACACACATGAAATTACACCTTAAACATGAAATTACACATACCCATACACCGATACACCTAAACACTACAAATGAACATTACACACGGACATTAACTTCTTCGTCACTTACTGGTGATCATCCTTGAGCTCCTTGATCGGCTTCTTCATCAACTGTTCTTCAGTGTATGAAGTTAATATGTTGTTTGCAGAAATTTAGCACTCCCGGAGATTACGTTTAATTTTATTGTACGAGTGTGTTTTGTTTCAAATTTAACATGTTGTTTGCAAGTTTAAGTTGTGTAATGTTTTTTTTGGTGTTTTTCAGTGTATGGAGTTAATAAAATATTTCTAAATTTAATTGTATGCATTTTTATTTTAATGATACGTATTAATTTTAATATTAATGTTAATAATATCATTAATCAAAATTTTTAAGTCAAATAAATCAACATTTAGCTTAATAAATATAAAAAAAGTATAAAGTAAGTTTTGATTCGCACGACTCTTTGTTGTTGATGAAAAATGTAAAAAACTAAAAAGTTAGTGAAAAACTGACGTGCCAGGAATAGTCGATGACGTTGCTGAAATGAGTTTTGATTCGTGTGCACGTGGTTTTATTGGGCTTCAGCTTCAGTTTTAATTCGATTCTCATCTGTTATTGTGTTCAATTCAACCAAAAACGTTAACATCGGAGAAGGCCAACTTCGGCACTGTCATCAGCTACCTGCACTTCCCCAAATCGAACAAGGAGTTGAAACTAGATCCGATTTTGCTAAATTCGCGCTTCCTTCAAGCTCTCGGCATCAATCGAGGTATGTAACTGGATTTCGAGCTGCGAATTGCTTCTGGCTTTATAATCGCCGCTCCATTTCGATATTCTAGGGTTCTAAAGTCACATCCAAATTCATCGCACAAAACACGCATTGAAAATTTGAAATTCGACCACACGTTGTTGTATGATTGAAAGATACTTATTTTGAACTCAATATCTGTATACCTGACCTGACACTTTGACATCGATGGAAGATAAGGCCATGGATGATGAAGAGCCGCGTATTGAGTTGATGCTGTTTGGCTTTATCTGTACCTTTTTCGTTGTTGATGTGCTGTCAGCCTGTCATTGTTGCTGTTGTTTATTGATTGAAACATAGTGTCGTATTTATACAACTGATAAAGCCTAATTCTGGAATGAATAATGAGATTTATGAGATCTGATCTCACTTTTCCCTTTATCAAAACATTATAAATTCATTTATTTTGCTGTTCAAAATCTGATTAGATCCACCCATCACCTTCCTCGTGCTAATTATTTGTGGATGGCATTCAATAAAAGCAGGCCAATAACGTCCACATTTTACACCTTTTGGACAGAAGCAAGAAACTTAACTTAGCTTTGCTGGTTCTGTCATTGTATATATTCACACTTCAGGGGCTTTTTTCCAGAGCTAAGAACCTTTGATAGAATGGATTACCCACTTTGGATCTTCCTTTGCTTATCATGTCTGTGCTTTTACTTGCTGAAATCCTTGTGCTTCTCAACCAAACTCCCTCCGGGACCTTATCAATGGCCCGTTGTGGGTAACATCTTCCATCTCACCCGAAATCCTCACCACTCCATCACCCGGCTTTCGAAGATCCATGGCCCTTTGATGACCCTTAAGCTAGGGAGTGTGACCACTGTCGTGGTTTCTTCTGTAGATATGGCTAGAGAGCTTTTCCAAAAGCATGATCTCGCCTTCTCGAGTAGGAAGATAGTTGAAGCTGCCCACGCGATGAATCACCACAGGCATTCCATGATCTGGCTGCCGGTGTCACCCAAATGGCGGAGTCTCAGAAAGATTGCTTCTGTGCAGCTCTTCACCAAGAAGCACCTGGATTCCACGGAGCTTCTTCGTCAGCAGAAGCTGCTTGAGCTCGTTGAGTACGTGAGGGAATGTTGCAGCACCAGTCAGCCTGTGGAGATTGGCAAGGCTGCCTTCACAACATCGCTGAATTTATTGTCGACTACCTTCTTCTCCACTGATCTGGCTGGTCATAGGTCTGCGGCATCCCACGAGTTCAAGGATTTCGTTTGGGCCATGATGGAAGCCGGTGGGAAGCCTAACTTGGCCGACTTCTTCCCTGTTCTTGGTTGTTTTGATCTGCTTGGTTTAAGGCGTTATACAGAAGCTTACATTCTTAAATTCTTCAATATATTTGATGACATGATCGAGCAAAGGCTATCTGGTGACACTTCATCCCCTTCTGATAAGGATGATTTCTTAGCGACGCTCCTCCAGATCAACAAACAGGATGGTTCGGATTTGAGCCTTGATGATATCAAGCACTTGCTTATTGTAAGTTGTACTTTAATTTGTCGCAGTGTGTTGATTGCTGACAAGATTGGGAAACATGTAATTTGGTTAATTGTCCGCAGGATTTGTTTGTTGCTGGCACAGACACCACGTCTGCGACACTCGAATGGGCAATGACAGAGCTACTCCGCAATCCGGTGAAGATGGCAAAAGCACAGGCTGAAATGGATGGAATCACGGGGAACCATGATGGACTGGTTCAGGAATCAGACATTGCAAGGCTGCCTTACTTGCAAGCAGTAGTGAAGGAGACGCTCCGGCTCCATCCACCCGCCCCGCTTTTGATTCCCCACAGGGCTGAAAACGATGTGGAGTTCCGCGGCTACATCGTTCCCAGGAACTCGCAGTTGCTGATCAACGCATGGGCGATCGCTCGAGACCCGAAAACTTGGCAGGACCCTTCATCCTTTTCCCCGGAGAGGTTTTTGGAGTCGGATATCGATTTTAGAGGTCAGGATTTCGAGCTGTTGCCGTTCGGATCCGGAAGGAGGATGTGTCCTGGGCTGCCATTAGCTCATAGGATGATGCACCTGATGCTGGCTAACCTTCTTTACTCTTTCGATTGGAAGCTTGAGAATGGGATGAGAGCAAAAGATGTTGACATGTCTGAGAAGTTTGGGATGACCTTGCAAAAGGCTCAGCCTCTCCTAGCTGTTCCTGTTGCAAAAAAATGACCCCTTACAATGGGAAAAAGACATCAGATTCTACCTAAAAATGGTCAGCTGACATCGGCTTACTGAGTAGGTAGACATTCTGCCGACTTCAGATTATCTTATGGGAATAATGTTTGTCGACTTTGAAAGTTAGGTGTACTAGGGAAGTCGGTGAGCTCATTTGCAACTTTATCAATGGTCCATTTATAACTTCATCAAAGTTGAGGGATGATGGATGTATTGTACATTTGTACCATCAGGGGGAGTTAAAGCTTTAACTTTATTAATCCTCAAATTTGTCTGTTGGTAGGTGTGGACGCAAATTACTGGAAAAGGAAACAAGGAATCGTAAGATTAGATCCCTGAAATGAACAAACAACACAATAGTGAACCAGGATGATTTAGTGTCTCTTGGTGAGGCTTCATCAGTCGGCCAAATTTTAGTGAAAATGGACCTTTTGATTGACACTCATCCTCCATTTTGTTTCTTGATAGTTGTAGATGTCACTTGGCCTTCGTCCGTAGTCTACGTCCCATTCGTCTTAGATTTAGTTTTCCTTTGCTCGTTTCTAGTAGGGTGCGTTTCCACTTGTTGTTCTGCACCGTTTTTTATTTTCATTTTCGTTTCTATGTTTTGACGGGTTTCCGTCTGCCGACTTATCGACCAGAAAACGCATCATAACACTCATTTCATCAATCAATGCTTTATGCTTCGTGAAATAACTGGAGATAGAAATTGTGCCCTTGTATAATTGAGACAATTTCTTTCTTGATAATGTACATCGATGTGCCACAGACCTTTCTGTAGCGAGTTCATCCCAAATTCCTTTTGCTGTGTCAATGTACACCACCACAGTAACCTCTTTCTCTTGAATCTGCGGAAGCCTTATATACACAATGAAAGCTGGGTTGG
Source organism: Persicaria maculosa (assembly GCA_963922045.1). Lineage (NCBI taxonomy): Eukaryota > Viridiplantae > Streptophyta > Magnoliopsida > Caryophyllales > Polygonaceae > Persicaria > Persicaria maculosa. The sequence goes on from OY998252.1 coordinate 10,170,352, forward strand.
GCCGGCCCATTTACAAAGCCCAATTTATTTGTCTGAAAAGGTGAACTATAAGAGAATATATCATATATGTGGAGAAATATTTCGAAAGATGATTTTCATAAGGTAATCGTATCATTTTTTTGGGATCTGGTGGAGTTGTATATTAACTATATAGATGGAGTTGGACAAATCTGAACCATATCAAAAAAATAACCGACGGTTAGATTTGGCCCCCTCCTTCACCCCAACACCACCCCCACCCAATTTTTTTTTCCTTTTTTTTTTAATTTATTTTTTTTGAGTGTAAAAGCCAACTTCACCTATGAATTTGGCTATCAAATTCATGGGATCCAGACCCGTTATTTTGTATCAATTTCAGGAGTTTCAACTATAACTATAACCCCTACAAACTTCAACTACTCTTATCATATTTAGCTATCTCGATAGCTTCAACTAACCTTAGAAAAAACACTATAATATGATGTACAAATAATTTTACTTGTCCTCTTTTGTGGCCTGTGTCACTTATATGTAGGCTCGTGTACATGATTGTGTTAATTAATTTCATATAGATCATAGATGGATAGGTAGATTTGAAACTACGACCATTTTACTTCCCCTTAGATTTGACAAGATTTTATCTGTCTAAATATTTAATAAGCGTTTTTTTATATATATCTAGAATTTTTTGCTAAACATATTTATTTATATTAAATTTTTATTTGATAACTTTTATTTTATTTATATGTATATTGTGTGTTGATAGAATGAAATTTTTATATCTAGATGAATTTTTATTTTATATTTTTTCATGCATTTTAATCGTCATTAGTTTAATACTCGCATTGTAATTCAGATTTATTATCTTTATCATATTTTTAATAGGTTTTTTTTATAGATAATATATATAATTTTAGAATATTGTATTGCCATATCTTTATCATATTTTTAATAGGTTTGGTTCAAGTGTCAACCCGATCCAGTCGGGTTGACACTTGAACAAATTTTTTTTTTCTTTTTTTTTTCCTTCTTCCGGGTCGAGACTCTCTCTACACGCTTGAACCTCTACTCTCTGTAACGGAAATTCGTCAATGGCGATTCCATCATATCCTCGCATCTAGTCAGTTTGTTGTCCGATCGAGATTTCCGCGATTCCATCAGATTCCAGTTTGTTGTCCGATCGAGATTTCCGCGATTCCATCAGATCTTCCAGTTTTCAGATGGAACAAAACCCGAGACCCTATTAGAGATTTGATCGATGCGGAATGGGCAAAGTTCGACGCCAGGGATGATAAAGTCGCTGCATCTGAGAAGAATTTGCGAGAGAAACCGAAGCAAGTCAAAGACCGACTTAAGGAGGCGATGACTAGACTCAGACTTCCACCAGCCGATATGAATCCGATAGCAGTCTTGGTTCTGCATGCCCTATTAGCTGATGCTGATGAAGGGCGAAATTGGGCTTTAAGAGGTCACCCTCTCATGTTCGTGAAGGGCCGGGGTGAATCAGTGGCTGCTGCAGAACCTATACTCGATGAGTTTAAGAAGCTCGGAATCGTCAAGAGAGCAAATAACTTTAAGTATAGCATATCCACTGCCAATCATACTCGTGATGCTCGCGTCATTTGCGTGCTTGAGGAGATGCGCAGCCAGATTATCAGCGCTTTGAAGTTCGCGGAAAATATTCCGGATCTTTAAAAATGCGCCTCTAAACTTTTGGATGCAGCTAACTAGTTTCTTTCTAAGGTTTTCCCTTATGTGGCTGGCTTTTCCCTATGCTTTTATGTACTTGCGTTTATGCTACTTCATTTAGAACTCTTGGAATTTGTCATGTTGTTGCATTTTGTGAATTTGGTATATTAACAAACCAAGATATAAGGAAGGGGAAAACCCCTACACAATGACTTAAGCTTTTGTGTAAAATGATGGATCTCGACCTTATAATAAAAAACAAAATTAAACCGACACGATTCTCGTTTTCATACGACCCGATCGGGATTCTCGGTTTCTCACATGGTATCAGAGCAGGTCCGATTTGGGTCGGTTTTCTTGGCTTCGGGGGATCGGGATTCTCGGTTTCTCACATGGTATCAGAGCAGGTCCGAGTCGGGTCGGTTTTCCTGACTTCGGGGTAGGCTAAAAGAGATTGAGATGCTGAAACCCGTGGTAAAAACCAAAAACCGGACGAGCCTGGAAGAAGATTTAAAGAAAAAAAATTGTTCAAGTGTCAACCCGATCCAGACGGGTTGCACTTGAGGGGGCGTGTTGGGATAAAAATATGGACATCCCACATTGATTGTGTTTGGTATAACAAACCAAACACAATCAATGTGGGATGTCCATATTTTTATCCCAACAATATTTGTATTGGCTATTTTCAAACCTATCCCTTTTCATTCCACCTAGCTAGCTTCGTCACCAATTTTGTATATTTGTATTGGTTATTTTGTATCAATTTATGGAGTTTCCAACTATAACTAGTAGGGGTGGGCACAAATCTCGCAAATCCCGGGCCCGTCCCGATCTCGGTGGGATTTAAAAAAAGTAGTGAATCCTGTCCCGTAAAAATTATGCGAGACGAGACGCGGGACGACCCGTCTCAATCCCGCAAATCCCGTCTCGTCCCGCAATAATAATAATGATGATGATGATGATGATGATGATGATGATGATGATGATGATGATGATGATGATGATGATGATGATGATGATGATAATAATAATAATAATATAAATTAAGTTATACATACTGTAATATATATAAAATCTATATATAGATTACATACACTACTAAGTACTAATGCTGATGCTAATGCTACAGTGTGTGTATATGCACATCAATATTCTACCAATACTACTGCATAATGTGCGCTACTATGTGTATATAATATATGTACACGAATATTATATGGGTATGTGTATATATAGGAAAATCTGTAAAATATAATTTTTTTTAATAGATTTATATGTGTTACGTCTTTGAAAATCGCAAAATATACAATAAATTTTTACCTTTTTATAATCTTTTTTATTCGAGGGACAAGACCCGTGTGGGACGAAGAAAAAAAGAGTAAATTTCGACCAGGTCCTGTCCCGTAAAAATTACCCGGGACGCGGGACGATCTCCGTCCCGCGCCCACCCCTAATAACTAGTTCCAATTAAGCTCCTGAAATTGATACACAGGAGAAAAATCGACTTGATCCTCTAACGAGTCTAATGGACAATAGTAGAGTATAGTGTATAACCTATAGTATATTATATGTGTATAATATGTATGATATATATAGAGAGAAGAAGAAGAAGCAACCGTGTGGGCCTTGGCCCATACTGAGCCCAATCTCCAGATGAGGAGCGAGCCTTGGTAGCCCATGTCTCGGTTTGAGTTGGAACGCAGCGTTTTGACCTTGCTTCCCTTGAGACCTGGTGACCTAGCTATTTAAGCTCGCTTCGGACTCCTGGATGCTAAGATTAGCTCTCTCTCCTCCGTCTCCTCACAAACGCTCTCAAAGGGTCTTTCCTAGAGTTTGGGGTTCCAATCTCGGAGTTCTTCCCGGCGTGTGTGACGACAAAGGTGGTGGTTAGTCTCTGGTGGTGGCGCAACGTGGCTCCTGGATTGGGTGGCTGCTTCCTCCGCATCCGGAGATCTAGGGTTTAGGAGAATCGAAGAGTTCTTCGATCTCCGGTCATCCCACACAGGGGATCTTCTTTTCTCGTTATCTCTGAGGCTCATACATGCTAGATCTAGGGTTTATCGTTGCATTGCTTGATTGTACCCTCCATTGAACGATTACTTAGTGGATTCAGTCGATTCTTGAGGCCCCGAGGACGTAGGCAGTTTTTGCCGAACGTCGTAAAACTTTGGTGTTCGTTCTTTCTTGCTTGTTGAGTTTCTCGCTTCTCTATCACTCGCTTCCGCTCAAATCGTTTTCCTTACCTCAAATCTCGGTTTTCAACAAGATTGATGTTATATACTATCAACACACGACAGAAGTGAATAGGCATCACTCAAGGGGTTCATCATAAGCAAATTGCCCGGAATAGCAGTGTACGACTCATTTAAACCCATCAAGAATTGAATCAATTTTTGATTCTCTTCATACCGAGCCATTTCTTGCATAGCTTGACAAGTGCAATGGATCTCTTGAATCTGGGGCTGATGTCGCCGTCTCTGATCAACCAAGAACCTCTTTCTCTTTCTCTTGAATCTGCGGAAGCCTTATATACACAATGAAAGCTGGGTTGGGCCGGCCCATTTACAAAGCCCAATTTATTTGTCTGAAAAGGTGAACTATAGGAGACTATCATATACTACGTACCATATATCTATCTAGTATGTCATCATGAAGGAGTCGAAGATATGGAGAAATTTTTCGAAAGATGGTTTTCATAAGGTAATCGTATCAATTTTTAGGGAGCTTAAGATACCTTTTATATTTTCAAACGTATCCCTTTTCACTCCACCTAGCTTCGTCACCAATTTCGTATATTTGTATTGGTTGTTTTGTATCAATTTCAGGAGCTTCAACTATAACTAGTTCCAATGACCCTTGCTCTAGTACTAGGTAAGGAAGAGGTGACCCTTGCAAGAGATCAAGGGTTCAAATCCCACTTCTTACACAATTAAAACAATCATGTACACGAACAAGACTCGTGTACAACAGTGGCGGATCCTGAAGCGTTTGGCTGAGGAGGCGAAAAATTGATCTCTAATTTTTTTTTTCCGAAAAAATCATCAATATTTGAAGTTTTCGGGTTTAATTATAGTATTAAGTTATGAAGTTTAACAAATGATGATTACGATAGAAGTGTATTAATTTGGTAAATGATGTGAAAAATAATTTATATCGCTTCAGTTTTGAAACGTTTATAACTTTTTACTCAGTTATCGGATTTGAGCTTATAATATATCAAATCGAAGCTATCGACGAGAGGAATATGTATACTAAATTTCATTTTTGATTGGGGGGCGACTACCACCCCGATCCTTTAAAGGATCCGCCCCTGCGGTGTACATGATTGTGTTAATTAATTTCATATAAATGGATAGGTAGATTTGAAACTACGACCTTTTACTTCCCCTTAGATTTGACAAGATTTTATCTGTCTAAATAGCATTTTTTTTATCAAGATTTTTTTGATAAATAGAATTATTTATATCAAAATTAATTATTTGATAACTTTTATTTTATTTATATCTATAATATTTATTGATAGAATGAAATTTTTATATCTAGATGAATTTTTAGTTTATATTTTTCGCACATTTTGATTGTCATTAGTTTAATACTCGCATTGTAATTCCTCATATTTTAATAGGGTTTTTTTATAGATAATATATATAATTTTAGAATATTGTATTACCATATTCTCGTATACGGGACGGAACATACATGTGTGTTAGACCTGTCAATTGGATTATTCGGGTCGAGTTCGGGTTCTGGTCATTCAGGTCTAGGGTAAATCGGGTTTCGGATCAATCAGGTTACCGGTTGTTCCGGATCGAGCCCTTAATCGGGATTATCCCGGGTTCGGGTTAATCCAACGAGTCAAAAAACTCAAACTTTTTAAAAATATTAAAATATTATCAAAATTAAATTGTAATATAAATATGTCAAATTAAACTAAATAATAACATTATAATTAAATTTATAAATATTATTATAATAATAAAATTATATAAATATTTTAAGCATAAAAAACCATATTTATACAAATAAGTGTTCTAAACATACTATAATTATAAAATATATACATTATTTAACTTATAAGTGACCTTAACAAATACAATTGCATGACGAATCTGTGTGGGGTCAATCTAGTGCATGTATGGCGTCTACATTGTGCTAACTCATTGGGTCGATTTTGACCGAATAGGTTATCGGGTCTCGACCCTAAAAGTCCCGGTTCATTTGACTTTGGCTCGATTTCGAGTCTCATGTCTAAAACACCGGGTTCAAACCCATAAAATTACCGGGCGTGTGGATTGGATCATGTTTTGACGGGTCTAGTGTGTGTATACTAGTTTAGTACCCGTGCCTTACACATTATTTTTACTAGGTTTTTACAGATACTATATAGTATAATTTTATAATTATATTAACATAATTATATTAACATCACTTTTGAGAAAGCTAACAAATTTCCAAGTTTTAATAATAATATATAAATGAATTATTAGTGTACCCTTCATGTCTCATATATTGTAAGTGGTAGACAAGTGAACAACTTGTAGCCTTCGTATTTTAAAGGGCAACACAGGTTTTTGAAAACCCAAAACACAGGAGAAAAACCGGGGACAGGAGGAGTTTGCAATATCTATATTATATGGCCGGGCCCTATGAATTTGAATTGTCTATATTATATGGGCCCTATGAAATTAGTCTAGTGAAACTAACTTATAATATTGGACAGATTTTACTTATTTAGATATTTTTGGGGGGGAAATTTTTACCAATGAAATTTCTTAAATCTGATTTATTAGTATATGTTTTAGGGTATAAGTAAAACAAAAGGAAATTCCTTTCTAGGGGTTAGAGTATCTCCAACAAATTCATCGATCATTTTAGAGCTTGGCTTCGTCCGTCTTCTTCGTTCACATTTAGTCCGACGGAGGCGGAATATGTGGGCTTCCAGATCTAGCAGTAGTTGGAATAGCTTCAATTTCCGAAGGCGCCTTGCCGCGCGCCTTCCTACGCTCTTCCATGTTCCTCTGTCGTCTTCTCCGTGTTCTCTTCTTTATCGCTTCTCCTGCTATGCCTTTGACCTTCATTCGCTCTTCCTGTTCATCTTCTTCCAACTCCCAATTTTTATTTTTATTTTTACCTTTGAAAGAAAATACACGCGGGATAATAAATATGACATGTCAAACAAATTTGTTGTCAGATGTTATTCCGGTATACCGTTGTTCCATTTAGCCGGAAAAAGAGTCGATGTATCATTTTTGTATACATCAACATAGTTTGATCATTTTTAAAATTTATATTATTTTTGATTCACAGTTGGGTATATTTTAATTCCATTCATTTTTCATATATATCATACATCATACATCATACAATCTACCTATTAGATATATGCGTGGGGAAGGTGAGGTGTGTGTCTTATCCTCAATAACAAAAATATCTAGAGCTTGCACCAGTATCTTTTAAAAAAAAGAGTTGAAAGTGAAAGATGCAAACCTTCAATCTATCAAGTGGTCAAATTGTGTGTATGTGTATTACATTTAATTTTATTATGATTGAAAAAATAATATACTACCTCCTTTTAGAAATATAAGTCATTTACTATTCACGCACGCTTTCTTAAGATGATAAAAACTATATAGTATAAAATATCAATTTTTTAAATAATCTTATACTTATTAGTAAAAAGTATGAGATTATTAAAAAAAAATTAATATTTTAGATAATTTTTATCATCATAAGAAAGCGTGCGTAAATAGCAAATAACTTATATTTCCAAATGGAGTAATAATCTAATCACGAAATAATAAAATAAAAATACATTTATATAATGAAACACCTATTATAATATTCATGAATCATAGCCCTATTTAATTTTGTTCATTGATGTTGCCATGCAGGTATATATGCAATGCAACTATGCAAGTGCTGAGGTGGATAGCACATAGTTTTGTGACATTTTTGTAAAGAAAGTTCCAAATACATTAATTTTTAATGAAAAAGTTAAGAGCATATCACATATATTTATCAATTACACTAATAAGTGTAGGTCAAAGTGGGAAAATGTCAAAAAGACTAAAGTTGAATTACTATTAAATTATTTTGCATCCATTTTCATGGGAAAATGTATGTGCATATGTATTTGTAAATTAGAAAGAGTGGTTGCAAAATCCCTTGTCTGTGGAACAGATTAAAAGTGGGTACAAATTGAAAGTCAAAAGCAAAACCATGCGTAATCAAAGGATCTTAGGATCCTAATTAGGCTCAAGTGTCATGACTTTGAATATTACTATAATTTTGATAAATAAACCACAAGATCCACAATTGGAAACGCCCACCTATTGGGCACTATAAAATAAATGTAGATGGCTCGATTTAAACTTCGGGTGACTGTGGCATTGGCGGTATCATTCGAGATGGTGAAGGTCAGGTTATTGATATCTTTTAGGGGTCGTTTGGTATTGATATCTAGATATCTGATATCTAGTGTTTGGTAGGGCTAGATATCGATATCACTTTAACTGATATCGATATCTAGTGTTTGGTATGCATAATATATCACTTGATATCAAGTGATATCTGATATTTGTGTTTGGTAATAGTCAGATATCGATATCAGTTGATATCTAGATATCAAATTTAGCCTATTTTGATATACTCGGTTTTTGGAAGGTATCACTTGATATCGATATCGCCCGATATCGATATCTTGATACCGATACCGATATCTTGATATCAAAGATATCACCCGATATCGATATCTTGATATAGATACCGATATCGATATCTTGATATCTATATATCATTACCAAACGACCCCTTAGTCTACTGTTTAGACTAGATATGTGTTACAAACAGAAGCGCTTGCGTTTTGTGCAGGGTTGAAGGTAGCTAACCGAAAAGGGTTAAGGAATGTGATATTGGAAGGAGACGATCTTGGTGTAATCAATATTATCAACGATAGAAACAACATACCGTGGAAAATCCTCAGATCTATTCAGGAGATTGACAATATGAGAAGGAGTTTCAACAACATACAATTCATACATTGTTATCGAGAAGCCAATCGAAGTGCGAACTACATTGCAAAATCTAGGATAACTTGTTGATTCCCCCTTTGAAGAGGGAGTTTTGTAACATCAAGGATATATGGTCCTTGTCGATCAAAGAAATCCTGCGTTTTGCCTACTGTAAAAAAAAAGTTCAAATTGTTGTATTATTTTCAGTGTTTTAAAAATCGCGCCTAGGCGCTAGGTGGGACCTAGGAATTATTAAGCATAGGTGGGTTTCTAGGCAGAAATCCATCCAGGCACTACCTAGGCGTCCTCTATACCCCGCCTAATCCCGCCTATACCCATCTAGCCCAACGATTATTTAATTAGTTTTAGTGTCTAGGCAGGTGATTACTCGACTTAGGGTTCCCAAGTCGGGATGTATTGTTTTTTAGTCGAACCTATAATTTTAGATTTTAGGAGGTTTAGACTTGTCAGTTGGACGCATACGTACTTTTGCATTATTTACTTTATTGTTAGTTAAACACCACAAATTTGAGTTTATGAGTGATATTATGGATTATTATTACATTATATGAATTATTGTCATGTGTTAAATGTTAAAATGTAAAAAAATAATCCATTTTTTTCTAAAATCCGTTAAAGCACCCACCTAGCAATCGTCTAGCGTCTTTTATAACATTGATTATTTTAAGTCAAAATTTCATGATTTGTATTGTTTTTGATTGATTTTAAAGTTTATGTTAAGTTCGGTTTATAGGTGGAAAGTTTGTATTCAATAAAGTTCATATAAATTTCATGATTTATATGGTTAATTTACTTCCCTAATTTGTACTCAACATTAGTTTTTTTCAATTATATTTGAGTATTTAACAATATGGCGCTACATCATTTTTTCTATTTTTAAAACTCAATTGAAGGTATCATATTATTATTTAAGTTAATTTATCGAAACCCTGACTTTTACAAAATCCCATAATTACCGTGCAAAATTTAAGAAAATTTTATATACGACATTGAATTTGTAAAAGTACTACCAAAAAAATTCAATAATTGAATTATTTGATAATTCGATTTTATAATTTAGCTCGAAGGCGAGAAAGGGGTAATTTTTTTGGACAAATTGTTTACCCCTATTTTGCCTCTGTTTTACGACATCCACTTAATGATGAGCTAAACGGTCCAAAAATATGTTTCTTTCAATTTCTCCTAATCTATCTATATATATAACCTTAATTTAGAAGACTTTGCTTACGTATCCATCTTAGATGATTTTTAGAAATATTGACCAATTATGCTTTTTTCCTTGATTTTTTTATTTCTCCTTTTCTCTTTTTTCCATTAATTTTTTTTTTAATCCTTCATTCTCTTTTATTTTTAACATATTTACTAACAATTGAGCTTAATTCAAAATATTGAATTCAATCTAATATAACCATTAGGCTTAACTCACATTTATGTACTAACTATTGAGCTTAATTCAAAACATTGAATATAATTATTATTTGTGACACATCACATTTAAATGCATGATTCAGATTTCAAAATTTCTAAAAAAGTTACAATGATATTGATATTATTATTACTGGGTGATTTAAAATATCTACATTTATGTAGTATACTTTAGACGAGATATAAAAAAATTATTTCAGAATTATAAGATACATTTATGGTAAAGTTTTTTTATCTTAACTTTTATTAGTATTTTATAATATATTTATATATATTATTAATGTTTTAATTTTAAAAAAACGCGCTATGACGCGGGAATCGTACATAATACTGTAAATAGATAAGAAGTTGATAATAAATTATAGGATTTTTCTGGGTTCGAAAATGATATTTCGGTTACTTTTTTTTTAATAAAAACATATTATATTAATAATTTCAGAAAAGAAAGGGGAAAGTGGATTGGAAGGTTAGGTAGAAAATGAACAAATAAGACGTGGGGAGCCCATGGTAATTCTAATGGTATTATGCCAAAGCCGCTCAAAGCCGTAAAGCTAAGGACGCTATTTGCAAATTGTTCAATCTAATCTAATTGTTAAATGAATATGGAGTGATGTCACCATCAAATATCTATAAATTCCATATGATTAAATAAATTATGGATTTAATATATAACTTTATTATAAAAAATTTAAACAAATCATTTAATTTTTTTTATCAGCATTTAATTTTTTTTGGTAGAGTATCAGCATTTAATATATTCATATTTAAAAAATTTATTTTTAAAGGTTGATCAGTTTTTTCTCGCAGTTTATTCATTTTTATTTCATATTGTATTCATATTTAAAAATTATATTTTTTATTGTACGGAGTATCATAAATAAAATTTGGATATTAAAATAATTTTGCCCAATTAAAAAATGATAAATTCTAGAAAAATTTTCAACAAAGACTAAATTAATGAATATAATATTGTTTTAAAAAAATAATAAAAAATTTATTATTTTATATAGTTTTTAGCTCTTTAAAAAAGTGTTAAAAAGTCAAATGACTTATATTTGAGACATATACAATACGGAGTATATAAAATATCAACTATTTTTTTTTATATAATTTTTTACTAATAAGTAATAATATAAAATTATTTTAAAAAATTAATATTTAATCATACGTGAATATAATGGTATATTTTTGGCAGGCAGTGGTAGTATCGTCTAAAAATCGACCTTTTAATTTTTGTGAGTATATATCCAAACTCTTTTCGTCTTATACTTTTAAGGAACAAAATTAATCAAACATAGAAAGTTTTAGTTTAGAATTTATTTTCAATCTATAATCATCAAATAATGCCTTAAAAAAAATAAAATAATCAATTTGATTTCCAAATCTGTTACTCAAAATTAAACTATGTAGTAATATAAACCCAAATTATAAACTCATAATAAATGAGATTTATTAACTACGCCCTAATTTCATTATTAAGAGCTCAACCTCGCATTATTTATCTTTAAAGACAACCCTCATTTGTTTATTAAAAAAATACACGTACGTAACCAAATGCTATTTATTTAATGAATAAATAAAACAAAAACAACAATCTCAAAACATGGAAAAATATAAAATAAAAACTTGACATGGCCCATACCATGGAGCGATAATATCATAATACACAAAACTTATCCATACTCCATCTTCAAATTTCATCCACGCGCCACTACAAGCGCGTGACAAAAGGGGTTGATTGGATAAGGCAAGGCGCACGGTGCGCGACACTGTGACGCTCCTTCCGTTACCTTTGGAGTTTGGACTCTTCTGTTTCCGTCGCAACTTTTCCGTCATCTAACGGCGACGTTTGCTTGCATTTATTTTCGTAAGTCCACGTGGCGCCTTTATAATACGCCCACCTCCCCCTCCCGAAAAATCGTCGTCGTCTCTCTCTCTCTCTCTCATTTTCCTTTTCTTTTCTCTCTCAACAAATTGGGCGAAGATCGAAGAAGAACCCAGAAACTCGAGCCAAAACCGTACACTCACCCACTCAAAAGTCTCAAATCTATGCAGTTGTAAGATGAAAAGGGCCTAGGGTTTCCTAATTTCCGCTGTTCGTTTTGGAATTTCTTCGAGGAGTGGAGGAGGAGAAGCACAAGCATCAATTTGATGGTGTGCGTTTGATGAATTGTGGTTTTTTGTTGCTGATTTTGAGTCTCTAGTTTGCTCTTCGTTCGTTTCCGATTTGAGCTGCTCTTTCTCTGAAATGTACGTTTCTTCCATGCGAACCTCGTTCAAGGACTCTCTCAAAGTACTCGAGGCCGATATTCAGCATGCTAACTCTCTGTAAGCTCCTCCGTTTGGTGCCGGTTCCTCTTCACGCTTCTTTGTTTGTTTCCGATTTTGTTCCTTTTAGTTTTTTTTGTTTCTCAAGTACTTATCTTTAGTTTTTGTTTGTGCTGATGCTATTTTTTTTTGGAGGGGGGTGGGGGAATATCTGAATTCGATTGGTCGTTCTTGATTTTCACACTTTCTGAACTATTCTGTGGTTTTGTTTCAAGTATTATCTGTGAAATTTACTTCAGTTTGAGCTGCCTTTGTGCTGTTTATGCAGTTGGTTTTTCTTTCATTCTCATGATTGACGCTGAGAGCAACAGGTTAACTGTTGTTGAGTAAGAAGCTGAATCCTTTAGGTGTCCTTTTCAAAGGGATCGCTGCGTTTTAATTTTGTTTAAACAAATTTGTTGATCAAATATGGAAATTAATAATGAGAATCTAAGATGTTTGACTATGTATTGTATGAGTTTCCGGCAATGTCAGAATGAAGTTCTAGGTCTGGAGAGCTCCACTGATGTTAAGATTATGACAATACCACCAGGATATTTTTCAGTCTTTTATGCCTTTTTTTGACATGAAGATGATTTAGCTCTATATAGAAGTAAAATAAATGCATGCTTAGGGGGCTATTTGCATTGATGTGTTCATTCTTATCTAGAGAAGTTGATTAACTTCCAAAGGTTCAGGGGGGTTATCTTTGGCAGTTCTTCTCATTCATTATTCTTTCATGAGTGCAGGGCTTCGGAATTTCCTAGAGAATACGATGGAGCCTGCCTTCAGATGCGAATGTCGTATAGCCCCGCAGCCCATTTTCTTCTCTTTTTAGTTCAATGGACAGATTACAACTTGGCAGGTGCACTTGGCTTGTTGAGAATCCTAATCTACAAGGTATGGGGCTTTCAATGTGGGGTTCATACTTCATAGCCTTCCTTTACTCTCTCATTTTGTTTTCAGTACTAAAACTGACCTTTTGTTGCAGGTCTATGTGGATGGCACCACTACCATGTCTGCTTATGAGAGAAAAGCAACTATAAAAGAGTTCTATGGTAATGATATAATGCCTTATATTTTCATTCATGATTGTATCTTATGCCGTTTTCACTAATTTAATGCCTTGAAATGTTTGTATCTGAACAGCGGTTATTTATCCCTCACTTGTGCAACTTGAAAGTGGTATTACTGAAGCAGAGGATAAAAAACAACAAGTTGTGTGCTATGAAAGATACCGGAAACGGGATGATCAAGACATTTGTCAATATTCGGATGCTGATATTGAGAGGGAAGAAGAATGTGGAATATGCATGGAGATGAATAGCAAAATAGTCTTGCCAAACTGCAACCATGTTATGTGCCTCAAATGCTACCGAGAATGGTATTTATCTTTTGTCCTTCTACTGAATTTTTTTTTTGCTGCCTTCTTTAAAACTTGAACGCCTCACTTTCCACCTGCTATCATGATCATCTATCATGAATCTTCTAGCTTTCTTGATTCTGTTTTACTTGCAAATTATATCTCTCTGCATTTGGCCATTCAGATTTACACTTAGCAAATTCTGACATGGTTTTAAATATAGTTTAATCAAATCAATGTGAGAAATTATTTGATTCTTTTCTACATAATGACTCACATTTTGCTTATATATATAAAAAAATCTTCTGCATGAATGATGAATAGGCTTTAAGTGCAGCCGATTGTAGTGTATGTTTGCATGGATGCATGCCTGTGCCATGTGATGAACTGAGAATGTCAATATGATTGGTTTTTGTTATAACCCCCACTCTCACTTGCACCCAACTTTCTCTCGACCATGTTCCTTCATTTTTGTCTTTTATTCACTTTATTTTTGGAGCATTTCTTTTTTATTCCTCATCCTTCTTATTGTACTTGTCCACTGCTTTCTCACTGCTTTCTCACTGCGTATGTATGATATCACTCAGTTGAATTACCTTTCTTTTCTATGTTTTCTTTCGGAATGAAATTTTAGAAGTGAATGGAAGCTGGAAAAGTTTTGTTGGGGGTGTTATATTTGAATATTAGAATTTTATCCTTGCTCTCTGGCTGCACTTTGGTACAAGATTATCTCTTATTTGGTTAATCTGCATTGAAACGTAAACAGAGGAGATATGTATCTCAGTACCAATTCTGTGCCCCCTATTTGTCCCTTTTTCATTTTGGTTAGTTTGCATTGATAGATGTGTTCATCCATAGGGTGCATTTTTTATTTTGTTTTAACTCTTGCCCAATGCTCCATCGTTTAATTCTTCTGCGAGTGTAATATGCAAAATTTCATGGTCCCTTTTTAGCACTCCTACATTTGTCCCGTGCGTTTTCGAGTAATCTTTTTCTTTCACACTTCCAACTTTGTGTGTTTTAACAGCCTCCAGTCTGCAATAAGCTGCTAGTCCTCATTGTAGAATGTTTGTATTGTTCATATTAGTTTCTGTGCCATAGATTTCTCAGATATGTGGGTATTAGAAAATAAAATGCATTAAACTCAAGGTTGTGGATTTTTTTCTTTCTTGTGTCTCTATTGTATATCTTCTGTAATGCCTCTTTAACATCAAGTAGCAGGCAAGTGTTTAGTACCTGGTATCTTTCAAAACAAAAACAAAAAAAAAGAGATTGGGCAGCACTTTCAAGTTTTGACCTCTGATCCTTTCCAGGCTTGCACTGTTGAGCTTTAGCGTTGGCTACTGATTGGCCTTTTCATCATCATGCATGGAAATTTCTTTCAACGTTTAATACGATATCACATCCCCCTACACAAATTTGAGTAAAAAAGCATAATATATTTGTCATTCCATTGTTTGGTTGAGATTATCTGTATGAAGGTAAAGGAAGCCAAATTTACCCAAATTCCATTCAGTGTGTTATTCATTACCATTCAATATTTTCTGCAACTTGTTTATGCACCCTAATTTAACATATGAACCAGTTGCATACCTTGTTGCTATGAGATTCTTTTGAACAGATTTGTCATCTGAAGGGATTCTTACAGCCATGTTCTATACTAGTAGATTTTTGGTCACAGCTGATAAAAGAAATGATTGTTCCGCTTGTTATGCATATATTAAGAATCACTACTTTTGAACACACATTAGCACCTGCTCTTTTTGCTACCACCATTTTGTATGTAAGCGAGACTAATAAGCTGATGTAATGGGGGCATCTTATCCACAGGCGCTCGAGGTCCCAATCATGCCCATTTTGCCGCGACAGTCTAAAGAGAGTAGACTCTGGTGATCTTTGGATCTTCACAGACGGGAGAGACATAGTCGACATGGCCACATTGACGAGGGAGAATCTCAGGAGGCTGTTCATGTACATAGAGAAGCTGCCCCTGGTCGTACCCGATTCCATATTCGACACCTACGATTGCCACCTACGATGAGCTGTCACCTATCTCTCAACAGCTCTACATCCATCAGTATCTTACTCCCCACCTTTCATTCTCAAGCTTAAGGTTACTTTAATGGTCTTGTTAGCTATGTTTCGTGCTCTTTTTTCTGTCACGTTCCAAAGTTGGAAGAAGGGAAAGGAAGAAAAAACTCGCTGCGTGGATTAATTTACGTCTGGCAGGACACGGAAGAGGGCTAAATGAAGGTTTAAATTGAAGAGGTTGGTAAAAGAAAGAAAGATTGTGCAGGGAAATTTGTAATGTGTAAATGCTTCTGTTGTACAGTTAAGAAAGAAGAATCTGGAGAATCTGATCTTCTTTCAATACTGTGTGTATGCCCTCTTTGAGGTTCGTCTCCGATCAATCTCATTCAACTGAATCAACCAAATCAGGTACTTGTCTTTTAGGTTAGCGTCCCAGCCTCCCAGGCGGCGAATATGCGAAGATCATCTGGTCCACCTTTATAGTCCATTTTCCTTTGGGCCTAGTTCCGGATAGTGTTCGAATCTATAGAGCATAGTCGAAGGTGAGACAAAACTATACCAAGAGGGTGAATGGGTGATCGAGGTTATCCTGAATCGGTAAACATATAGATGATGATGTGTAATCGAAGTTATAAAAGGGTGTTGTTGAGTTTACTACTGATAATAATAATTTAATTTTAATGTAAATATCATCATGATCATCGGTAGTATATCTTAATTTTTGCCCACTGTAAAAAAATAAAAAATTTTAATGTAAATATTAGTTCTAACAATTGTACATACAGAAAAAAAATATCTTCAAAACTAAAATCTAAAATATCTAAAAAGTAGAATTAAGGCTCGGACCTAATCGTTTAGTTGCGTAGTAAGTAGCAACCGTGAAAAGGTGGGCTCCGACGATTGATATTTGCACATGCATGGATGTCCAAAATTACAAGGGACCAATAATTTGTTCCTTCTTAGACTAGGGTATGTAAATGTGCATTAGATGTGACATTAAACGCATGAGCAAAAAAAAAAAAAAAAGATGTAACATTAAACTTTAATATTTAAATTAATTTTTTAGCTATTAGATGTGACTCTTAAATGAAATTATAAGATGATTAATTTAACTTATATTAAATCAAATTTAGTTATTCTATCAGTTAACATTATTGGAATTAGTCTTCCCTTTCTTAGCTCGAACGTCAGATCAATCTTCCCTTTCTTAGCCCGTATTTGCTTCGTCTTCTAGCTTCAGGTCGGTACTTGGATGTGGCTCCGTTTTGCTCGGTGTTGGGATGCAGTATCGGACGTTCTATTTGATCGACAACGGATCGTGTTTGTGTTCGTGGTCTTCGAAGATTCTTCATTTATGTTGGGGCAACGTCGACGATCCACATATCCTCAGGAGTCGCCCTGTCCGGTTGAGGTACCGTCATAAGTCTTTGCACTCTCCTGCGTTCTTGACACTCGTGACGCGTCTTGATTTCTCCATTGACTCCTCTGCTAGTTGACTTCTTGTATGAGTTGTTTGAGTTTTTCTTTCTTCTCTGCTAATTTGTGTTAGTGTGTATTGTTTGTACCGACGGTTTTCCGTCTGCCGACTTAGTCGGCCATCGAGTTTCAAGTATACCTAAACTTGAATTATTACCTAATCAAAAAAAATATTGGAATTAGTATTGGTTTGGGATAGGTACTTTTGGTCTATAACTTTTTCCATGTTTTATTTTAGTTCATAATTTTTGGGGAAAAAAAAAACTAGTGATTAACTTTTCCCCCTTGTTTTGTTTTGAACCCTAATCTCTATCCTTTCAAAAAAAAATTACAATTCCTACTTTAAAGTCACTGTTACATAACTCATTTAACAGATTAATTTTCCTAGGATTCCATATTTTACATTACAACTCATTATAAAGTTAACCCTGAACGAGGTGTATAAAAAATTGAAGACCCAGTGGAGATATTGAGGGCTAGTATTCGGAACAACAGCCAAGTGAGCCAACCGTTGGGGGATCATTCATATCTTTTACCCTTTATTGTAAGTTTTTTTTTATCAACTCCTAATTAACCGAAAGCGAAAGCGTTCCTTAATTCAACTGACTCCTGAAGTTGTATCGAGACGTTCTCGGGTACAAAGAACAGGATGATTCTATTAGTTCATATACAACGAATCCCCAAAGGCTGACAGAGAGCATATCATTGTGATGCAGGGGGGTCATAAGGTGGCGGTGGAGGAATCATTTCATCGAATGGAGTAGCTGGAGGCGGTGGAATCGTTTCATCTGGCGGAACACCTGGAGGTGGTGGAATCGTTTCACCAACCGTCGGATTGGATGCAGGTGGTGCAATCGTCCCAAAAATTGGTGGAATAGCCGGAGCTGGTGTAATCGTTCCGACAACTGGAACAACTCCCATGTGAACCGGAGGCATACCATAATGATGATAAAAGGGGCCGTTGCTTTGGACAGCCAGAGCTGGATGAGAGTGATCCGAGTTCTGGAGTGGGATGCTTGTCATGATTGGAGTTTCTAGAGTCGGAGCTGCGTGGTCAAAGAGAAAATCATATGTCGTGTGTTACACCTGTGTGAAAAGGGAGAAAGATAAAACAAACCGAAAAGAAACGGATTTATATACTTTCTGAACTCTTCTCGGCATTTGAGAGCTCTGCCTGTAATCTCTCTACTTCTCTAGACATGCCGAGTAGCTCCCTCTCCATAGCTTGGAGTTGCTCGACCTTTTTTATGTTGAAGTCCTTTTCATACTCAAATGAGGAACTTCTCAACCGAAGCAAGAAAAGTGACAATCAGAAACACATGAACAGCTTAACTTTAATGCTCTGAATCGAGATAAATCAAACAGCATCATAATTAGAAACTGAGAAAATGCATTAATGCCAGGATCCAAAATGTGTAATATTAGATGCAACATATGCAGAGCTTTTTTCTATCTTAAGCAAATCGTAAAGTCTTATATAACAGACACATTACTAGATCACTGGATAACTAAATTCAGTCAGCTATTCATATATTTGGGTCAAACACAAAACCGATCAAAGAAGTGGAGTTCTTGAAATCGTATTAGATAGTCTATACCTACTATACAGAAACTGCCTTTGCATCCAGTAAGAGAAAGGCCTTTCAGGTTTCACCTAATGTTTTTTTCTTTCTAATTCCTCCAGCAAACCACAACAACAACAACAACAACCTAGTGTATCCCGCAATGAAGCTGGGGCCTCTAAATCGTACAAGAGATCTATCAGTGAAATATCCCCAAGTTTGTTCAGACAAAATGCAATTGTAACCATCTGTCTATTTACTGATTCAGAGAAAATGCAATTGTAACCAAATCAATGGTGATGTTAATGTTATCTTGAATTAGGATAGACTGCAATATATCATCAGACACGAACGAAATGCAGCAGGATAAGATCAAGTATGACATGTGGAAGTGAAGCAAACTTGCCAATTGCAAACCGAATTCACTCACCACAATCTGTGGTGCTCTTGCTTCATGCTGTCCAACACGGTAAGCACGTCGGGGAGCTGCTTAGCCTCCAATTTGACCGAATTGAGCTCCTTATTGGCCTTTTCGATCTCATCCAAGAGCTCCTGCCTAGCCACCACCAACCGCTGCGCCTCCTTGTGCGCCTGCTCCAACTCATTCTTCATGGCCGGCGCATTCTTGCAATCAGCTTCCATCTTTGCAATCTTCTCCAACAGAACCCTAATCTGAATATCACTCTCCGTCTGGATGCTTCTGATGTGAGCCTTAACCGTCTGTACTTCTTCCTGAGAGGCCACAAGCTCCCTTCTCAGGATTATCTGAGTGGTGGCCAATCTATGGTTCTCATTCGCAAGCCTCTCTACTTCGAGAACTAGCTTCTGCTCCGCTAGCTCGGGAGGCAGATTCGCATCCGCGAGATGGAGGGCACTGGAACCTGATCCCGGGGCAGGGCCATGGCCTATTATCCTCGCCGGGTAACCTCTTGACGCCATTGCCTCGCCCTCGCTGATACAATCCTAATTTCAAGAATAGATCTTTCACTGACAGCAAACTCGTATTGAGAACGATGGAAGTTCGACACGAATTTGGAGTGGAAGCCACGGAAGTTGGGATTCGTGGTACGCCCTATAATTTTCCGTAATGAGGAACGTCGAACCGAAATCGTTCGGAAGATAGAGGCAGATCGATGATCGGTGGGGCGAGAAGAAAACGAAGACGAAGAGAAGAACGGAGATCGAAGGAGAGGGAGAACAAAGACTTACAGAGAACAGGCGAAGAACGACGAGGGTCTACTCCGTCTCTCTCTGGTTTCCGGTTGAGAGAGTACATCAGGATCAGGATTCAGGACAAGGGTTTGCAAAACAAAACCCCCAAATTGGCCCAAAAAAATATAATTAGGGTTTGATGATACAATTAAGCCTCCCCCTATTTTATTTGATCAAATATCAACTACCTACCCAGTACCCACTTGTGAGATGAAGTCGGACTTATCTTTATGGTTTTTTTCATCCGAGAACACTTGAGTGATTCTATTGCAGCCGGAGTAGCTCAGCTCGAACCCCACATATGACAGCTCTTTATTTACAAATTTAAGGAGTAGTTCAGCTCGATTCGAAGGATACACTGATATCGGAAACTCTCGCTCTCAAGCTTGGACTCTCTTGAAGGCGAAGGAGTTGAGTTTTCCTCGTATCCTGATTGAGGGTGACAATTTGACTGTGATCAATGTCCTTAATGGTCGTTGGGCGTGTCCATAGGAGATCGAGACCCTTATCTTGAACATCATCTTCGTCCTCCAGCAGTTTGAGGTTGTTGGAATCTCCCATATCTTCTGGTAGATCAATGGGTGTGCGGATTGCGTTGCTCGCCTCTTCGGGTTAGATGTCTCTACGTCGCATCTTCAGGATAGAGACCTTTGTATTTGCATCTGTAAGAATGTCATTTGGATGGTGGTCCAATAGGGTCTAAACAAATCTAAATCTTCATTTATATATATAAACAATAGTTACAATTTATATGGAATGCCGCAAATTTCACCAAATAATGTTTCACATTCCCCTAAACAATACTCACATTTCACCGAATAATACTTCAAATTTCACTGAATAATGTTTCACATTTTACCGAATAATATTTTGTGCACAATGCACGTCCTAAGCCTTGTGCACAAGTTACCCATTATATATATATATATATATATATATATATATATATATATATATAGAATAGATTTCCAGTGAGGACACTCCTTACTGTGTAACGAGGGGAGAAATTTAGACCATTTGATCAAATAAATCCAACGCACAAGATAATTCTATAATTAATTTCTTTAAATAAGAATAAGGATAGAAGTGTAATTTTAAGGGTGAGCGGTTACATGGAAATTAAACTACTCACTTCCATAATCGATCGTTCCATTTTTTGTTCGCTGTTTCTCTCCGATTCTTGGAAGCAACGTACATTAATTTTGGATTGAAAACAACATTACGGAGTATTATGGATTGGAGATCTGTCATCAGTGATGGTTCTTTCAAAAAGAAAGATATCAATTAAAATAATAACATATAAAACTTCTTATTCATTTTTATGACCTAATTATTCAAATTTAATTAGATAACTATTCATTTTTTATAAATTGAGTTTCTTGTTCTTAATTAACATCTTCTTATATATTCATATTTAATGAGCACAATGTTCATATTTACATTACTAATTATTCATATATAAATTACTAATTAATCATTAAAATCAAACAAAAAAACACATATTCTATACATAAATATTCGTATTTAAAATTTACCTATTCAAAGTTAGCAGCATAAATATTCATATGTAGGAATACAAAATACACTCACGTTGTAATTAAATTTGAATAGTTAATTTTTAAAATGTGAATATATAATAAATTATAAATGAAGTTTTGACATATTCAATATCATCATATGTTAATAAGGTAATTCATTAGCAGTTACGTTTTGAAAAAAGAACGGACGAACTGGACTTTTTGTTTAGGGTAAAAATACATATTTACCCCTAATAACTGGTATTTTAATTGAAGGCAATGAAAGCGGTTCCCCAAACTCCATTTACACGCGGCTTTCTCTAATTAAATCCGAACCACTTATTCACTTAAATCCAATGGATGTAGTTTGTCCCCTCGTTACACCGTAAGAATCGTTTCACCGGAAAGTCCCCCTATATATATATATATATATATATATATATATATATATATATATATATATATATATATATATATATATATAACTCCCCTATTCAGGTAGAGGCCTTAACCAGACAGAGATCATAACGGGTTTATGGTGGACTGTGGTGCTGACCTTTGCAACGCCAATACCCCTCTATTCAGGCAGAGACCTTCAGTTTGCGACTCGGTGTTAACGTGACCAAGGCGATTGAGAATTCGAGGATATTAATTGAAGGTGATTGTTTGATGATCATTAACTCATTGAAAAGAGTTTGGACGTGTCCATGTGAGGTAGAGAAATATTTAATAGTTGAGTTTTCTTAACCAATTTAAGCAATGCCATTTTTAAATAATGTTAATAAATATTTAATAATTTTATCAATTAATAGTTGTATTTTCACATAACTTTTTTTTATAAAATAATTTTCCCTTTTCTTTAATAGAAGATACTTTAGGAAATGAAATATTTTGTGATAATATATGTCCATAAGAAACTTTTAAGTTATAATTAAAATCAGATTTTTATTTCCATTTATAATTAAATTTTACATACATTGAATATAAAGGATAAAAGGAGTAATAATATTATTTTTAATCTATTTTTATTACTTCACATATATTTATTTATCATAAATAGTTATCATATCTTTTAATATTTCTTGAAAATATTTGTTTACTTTTTGGAAAAGTTTTGTGTTTATCTATGTATTATTACCTTAATAGTTCATGGTAAATAATTTTTTAATATTGGGTGGGAGTTTTTTTTTATGAGAATCAACCACAAGTCATTAAACACGATACTATGTATGGACTTTAGTATATGCATATAGATAGATTAATTTATTAGTTGATTTATCATTGTCCTATACTTATCTACTTTGGATTGAGGATAGGGTTGTGCATAACCGGGTATCCGACACGACACGACACGACACGATAAAAACACGAAACCTATAAGGGGAAAAGTGCCGATCCGAACACGACACGATAAGTACCGGGTATCCGACACGATAACACGACACGGTTTCGTGTCGGATACCCGTATAACACGACACGACACGATTTCTACAAAAACCTTTTTTTTTTTCTTTTTTTTCTTTCTAAATGTAGCCGTACTGGACGCCGGATTTGAAGCAAATCAAGCACGCCGGATCTGGACTTTGAACAAGGACGAGCGTCGAGCGAGGTCGAGGGCGAGCATCAAATCTGAAGCGAGGCGGAAATATGCTTCATCTTCAATGTGGATTTGAAGCAAGAGTCTGCGATAGGGCTCGACCGGCGACGGAGACGACGACGATGTGGGCTGGTTGAGAGCAACCGGTGAGCCGTGGGCGGCGATTATGAAGGCTGAGAGCAACCGGCCACCGAGAATGAAGATTGAAGAAGAAGATTGAAGAGATGATTGAAGAAGAAGAGGCAAGTGTCGGATGTAGATCTAAAACAATAGAGACTACGAGAGGAGTCGACAGGCGATAGGCGACGGCGGCGGCGGCGGCTGGCCGAGAGCAACCGGCGAGCTGTGGGTTCGATGACGTCGAGCCGGCGAGTCTTGAGGCTGAGAGGCGAGCAACTGGCCGTCGAGGAGGAAGATTGAAGAAGAAGAGTGAAAAGAGGCAACCGGCTGGCGGGGTGGCGGCTATTGACCAAACCCTAAATAAACTCACACTTAAAAGAGTTTAGGAAGGAAAAATAAATAAAAAACGAGAAAGGAAAAAAAAATAAAAAAGGGTTGGAGATCCAGAATTCGAACCTGAGACCTCACGATTCCATCCAAACACAAGCGGCCACGTCTAACCAGCTGGGCAAGCGGGTTTTTATGATACACTAGGACATTTATTATATATCTATCATTACAAAATTTTAATATTTAAAAAAAATATAAAAAATTATCGTGTCGTGTCGGATACCCGATAAGGGAAAAATGTCGATCCGAACACGACACGATTATTGTCGTGTTTTATCGTTTCGTGTCATAATCGTGTCGTATCTTTATCGTTTCGTGTTTTTTCGTATCGTTTTGTTGCGGTTTCGTGTCGTGTCAACCGTGTTGTATTTTTCTGCACAGGCCTAATTGAGGATTTAAGAATCTAAATTTTGATTGCGAGGAGGAGAAGAAAAGGTGGCAGTGCGTGAGAGACAAGGAAGAACTTGAAGATTTCAAATGTCTACGATGAGAAGGGTATAATTGGAAAGTGTTCTTATTTTCTTTAGTTTTCCGTTTTATATCTTTAATTGTTCGTTGTCTTATTTTTGTATGATGGTTAGCTAGTCCATCTATTTTTTACCTCTCAATTAAGTGGGCATGACTATTGAATCAAATTACCTTCCTTCATTAGAGAAGAAAAAGCCCATCTTAGAACGTGCTGAAAGGGGTCTCAAACCAGTGAACCACTCATTTCACACTAGTGTTGGATTGGTAGTTGTCCCACATCGGTAATTTAGAGAATACTTGAACTACATATAAGGTTGGTGGGCTACTCCTCTCATTGCCAATTGGTTTTTGAGATGAAACCCCGTTCGGATTTATGTGTTGTTCGAGTCTCCCGTATGTTGGGCCCGCACACATGACCTCTCTCCAGCGTCTTGACCCGCACCAGGACCAACCTAGTTTAACAACTAGTAAAGATTTGGCAAAAGATGCAAACTTGAAGAAACACACATCCACATGCTTTTATACAAGACACCAAAACCGACTAGACATAGAAAAAATAGAAACATCAAATGACTCAACCCACTTGTTAGCAATTACAAAATTAATTTTGACGACTTTAAGCTGGTTCTGGTGAAACCGTCTATACATTTTATCATTATAGACCATCTTAGCAATGTCCAGACAAACAACGTACGGATCACATTGTGGCTTTCCCCTTGTGATTGCCATCAGGCTCTAGTACGCCCTTCATCATGACATACGTAAAACTATCGATCTTGAAGTAACAAGTGTGTCGATTGAAGGAGACTAGTTAATGGTTATCAATACTCAATAGCGTGTTGGGCTCTAGCGTCCACCTTGAAACAATTAAGAAACTTATATTTTATTATCTCTATCTTATTTGACATACTGAGGTGGTGCACATTGCTAAATTTCCTGTGAAGTCAATAAAATAATGAAATTCGTTTGCAACATCTTCTTTAATGATATATTGTGTTTCACAGGGCAGATCGAGCCAAAAAAAAATATAGGGGAGGCTCGACTTTGTTGTCGTTTATCCACGTCCACGTGAGTTTATCAATCAATATCAA
The DNA here is from genome assembly GCA_963922045.1 of Persicaria maculosa. Lineage (NCBI taxonomy): Eukaryota > Viridiplantae > Streptophyta > Magnoliopsida > Caryophyllales > Polygonaceae > Persicaria > Persicaria maculosa. The sequence continues at coordinate 10,195,610 of OY998252.1, forward strand.
TCAATAAATATAAATATATACTACTAAAACAGAGGCGTGGAAATCCTATGTGGCGGGTTCTGGTGCGATTCGCTTACGTGTCGTACTCTGGTGCAATCTGGTCTGGGTCTTTGACACGTCAATTAATGACGATCCAATATATTTAAGCCACGTAAAATGATTACATTATCTATTTATACACGTGACGTCCTATGTGTCTATTTTAATTGAAGATTAACTTTAATTTTTAATATAAATATTTAACATCATATCTTAAGTGGTTACAAAACCTATCATTTTTAATATTAATATTCAACTTCATATCTTAGTTATTTAGAAAATCTATCATTTTATTTAACGTCATCATATCTTAAAATACCATATAGATAATTTTTTTAAAAGTAACGCAATTAATTTTATCATTTGAACAATAAAATTTTATCATCAAATATAGTTTCGTTTTTAATAGAAATATTAACCATACATATTATTTGGAGGAAAAAAATAACATTTTAAGCCGGTTTGATTTTTTTTAAATATCTTGATTGACGGCTGATTGTGTTTGAAATATCAAAATATATATAATGATGGATTTTGTATTTTAATGTTATCCCTATTTTTTTCCTCCAAAATAATTCACTTACGCTTCAATCTTTTTTTTTGGTTATCTTATCATTTATCTTGAAATAGACAAATAGTATATTTTATGAATTTTTAACTGGATAATATAATTTTTTTTTTAAATCATTGAAGTATATATTAAGAAAATACCGCATGTATTTTTTAAACACAGTTTACGTAGAGCATAAAATAACTTTTTAAATTTTATTTAGATAACACAAAAAAAAATGCCATTAAAAATATAGGTTTTAAAAGTTATAATATTTTTAGAACATATGTTCGTTATTCTTACCTATGTTATGCACCGTAAGAGATATCGGATAAAAAAAAACTTTTATTTGATTTTAAGTGGATTAAAAAAAGAAAGAAATCATTATCAAATGGTTTCCAATTTAGGCCCGTTTGGTTTTTTTTACTAATTCTAAAATTACTATTATATATATTGTGTTTATTAAGATCTAAAATAGAGTTTAATTTTTATACCTTAAATCATTTTATCTTTGAAATTGCTATTATATTGGCCCCGTTAGTTTCCTTAAGATTTTTTTATCAATTAATTATATGTTGAAAAACGAATCTTTTCATCAAAATATACACGGAGGGTGATCGAGTATCAAAAATTGTGTTAAACATAAAAAAGGAAATAAGATTAATAAGTGTGTGTATATGTATAGACAGTCACACGCTTATTAATCTTATAAATAAATTTTAATTTCAATACATTTAAAAAAAATATGAAAAATCATAAAGAAATAAATTTTATAAATAATTGAATATTAAAGTTAACATCTTTTAAATCAACATTATTTTAAATTTTAATATTTTTTATAAAAAATAAATGCATATGAATTATCATTTATAAAATAAATAAAATATATTTGAAAAATAAATATATCATGAGGTTATATTCAAATGATATAATACTCTCTCTTTTAATTAAAACACACCACTTTAATTTTTTAACACTTTTTTTAAAAAAGTTAAAAACTATATTAAATGTTAAGTTTTTCATTTGTTTCTTTATATAATTTAATACTTATCATTGATAAGAATAAATAAAATATAATAAATAAAATAATATATAATTTAATAACCGGCCGCGAAGGTCGCGGGCAATAAAACTAGTAAAGAATATAGTAGAAAACGTATTTAATATATTGTGATTTAAATAACTATTTTAAGTTTGAAAAAAAAAATCCATAAATTTCTATCTAATCAAAATATATCTTTTTTGTGGAAAATTAAACCGATTTAGTATTTTTTTTATTATTAGATAAAAACTCGAGGTCAGATATACCTGAACGGCTGAACATCGATGGCCGACAAGTCGGTAGACGAATAACCGTCTAAATAAACATAAAATTACAAAGATGGTGCATAATACAAGCATGATCTCTACAACAGCGAAACTAAATACAACTAAACTAAAATAAGACAAGGACGTAGACGAAAGACGAAGCCAAGCACTATCTAAATTCCAGCAACACATCAGGATTCACCTTAATCCGATTGAGTATATAAATATACTTACATAATTTTTTTTGTACAATTTTTATTATTATAAAAGTATAAATATCTTATTATAGCAGTCCACGTAGTTGACCACATGGTGGTGAACGTGAATAGCAGTGCTGGATTGCTGGCTGGCATCAACTGGGAATGTAGGCCCCACACTTCCTCCTCTCCTCTCCTCTGGATTTCTCAAGCCCGCATCCGCATCGTTTCAAATATCCGGCAAAACAAAATTCCCTATCCTCCTCTGAGAGACACAGAGAGAGACAGCGATGGTCGCCATGGCTGAAGAGGAAGGTGTTACCATGGCCAACGACTTCTTCTGGTCTTACACCGACGAGCCCCACGCTTCCCGCCGCCGCCAGATCCTCTCTCAGTATCCTCAAATCAAGGACCTTTTTGGCCCCGACCACTTCGCTTTCCTCAAGGTTCTCCTTCGCTTTCTCTCCTTAGTTAGATCTGCCGCATTGTTTGTCTTTTTAATTCCTTCCGAGTTTTTTTCCCTTTTCGAAGGATTCGATTCGCTTTCTGAGTAGATACCTGATTTCGATTTCGTTTTGCCCCTACTACACTCCAAACTTGTCCGTTTTGTATTGAATCTCGATGCTTTTGTTTCACTATTGATTGATTCCGATGTGCTGGTGCTGAGGAGTCGGCATTGCTTTTTTTGTTCACCTGTTAATCTGATTGATTCGGATGTGATTTCTGAATCAATGGTTCTGATCTCAGTTCCTGAGAATTTGTGGATTTTAGTGTCGTCTTTGTGAATAACCAATTGAAAAGCAGTCCTTATCTCTGTAGCACAGTGATATGCACTTTCAACTTTCAGTGCATCATAATTTCATTGGATTGAACATCCTTCCTTTTTTTCAGAGAATCTCAATGTGTGGTATGCTGATTCAGTTAAGAAATTCAGTAGATAAAACTTTAGTCAAGGGTTTGAATGTGTTATAGTTGCGGTTGCCTTTGAATTGTATTTTCTTTATATGGACTTTTTGGTTAAATTTCAAGTTTAGTTCTTAGATATACTTCAATACGTTTAGAGTATCTTCTTGACTTTTCTTTTCATGATGCTCTTTGCTTTAGGGAAGATGGAGTAGATATATGTATCATCACTTGTATGAAATTGCTTGATTTGCTTGTGTTTGATTACTGAATCTTAGTTTCTTAAAATCTCCAGAGTTGCATATTTTATGTACTTGTGAGCAAATTAAAATACTTTTGGTTTAGTCGTTTGATTCTGTGAAGTGCAAATTGCTCTGTCCAATCCCTTACATCGGTCCTCCATGCTTCTTTTATAACATCTTTTTAATGCTGCTTGTTATTCAGGGATACTTGATCTAACTATGTAATGTGCTAAAATTTCTTGCTGATGACCATTGCAGATATCTATTGCTGTTCTGCTCCAGCTAGCCACGGCTACTATCATGTGCGATGCGAGTTGGAAGAAGATTCTGATAGTAGCATACTTCTTTGGCTCTTTTCTCAACCACAACCTTTTCTTGGCCATTCATGAGCTCAGCCACAACCTCGCCTTCTCTACTCCTTCCCACAACCGTTGGCTTGGGATCTTTGCCAACCTACCCGTAGGCGTGCCCATGTCCATCACCTTCCAGAAGTACCATCTGGAGCACCATCGCTATCAAGGAGTCGATGGAATTGACATGGATATCCCAAGCCAACCTGAATCCTACCTAGTTAGAAACGCTCTCACAAAGTCTATATGGGTCATCTTCCAACTCTTCTTCTATGCTCTTAGACCTTTGTTTATTAAACCAAAACCCCCTTGTCTGTGGGAGTTCACCAACTTGTCAATCCAATTAGCCCTTGATGCTACCATGGTCTACTTTTGGGGCTGGAAATCATTTGCCTACTTGATCATCTCAACGTTTGTTGGAGGCGGGTTGCATCCTATGGCAGGCCACTTCATCTCAGAACACTACGTCTTCCACCCTGATCAAGAAACATATTCCTACTATGGCCCTCTGAATCTTCTCACATGGCATGTTGGTTACCACAACGAGCACCATGATTTCCCCAGAATTCCAGGGTACAAGCTCCACAAAGTGAGGGAGATTGCACCTGAGTATTACGATGGCCTAGAGTCGTACAAGTCCTGGAGCCAGGTGATTTACATGTATATAATGGATAGAACCATTGGACCATTCAGCCGTATGAAGAGAAAGCAGAAGAAATCGGATTAGAGGTTCATTCTTTCATTGTTCTACCTTTCTGTTTTCTGATATTTTACTTATTGTTCATGTTTCTTCCCCCTCCGATCTGTCTTGTAAAATCACCGAGGAATCCAACATGTTTGTAGAATTTTGACCACTGGATCATTTGATTATTTCATTTCACTTTAAGGGCTGTTTATTGTTGCAAGTACATAAATATTATGATCATAAATTCATAAAACAATACTAGTAGGGTTTGTCTGATGCTGAAGTGAGAAAACAATAGAGACATGCTGTCAATACAGGTCAATACTCGGCATACTTGTTGGAGATGAAGCATGGCTGGCTGTTCAAAAGTGATAGCCTCTCGTAGTCTATCCTTGCTCGGTTGGGTTTTCTGAAGAATTTCAGGGCCATGGCCAGTACGAAGGACGATACCTGCAGCAACACACAAAGGTAGCACCAAAAGTTGAATTGCATTGGCATAAACACTTGGGTTGATATGACGAAAGATCAAAAATTCAGTTGGTTTCACCTCTGAGAGCAAGACCAATAACCAGATCAATCGGAAGACACCGGAGTGGTGCTCAACGTATTTCACGAAATCACCAAACAGCCCCGTTTTATCCTTGGGGAAGTCCTGTTTGCACAGATTTAGTGTACTTCAGCAATCAGCAGGGAAGGCCGAGAAGAGTTTCTATTCGGACAAGAGGAAAAGCGAGAAATCAAAGAAGGCGATGAAGGTAAGTTTCATACCTTCTGCCAGTGCCTGTTGAGGATGATATCTGCTCCGATCAGAATCTCCACTGTGAAAACCAGAAACATCAGGAATATGTACTGTTGCTTCATCAAGGATGACAAACTCGACTCACAAATCGGATTCATGTTTCGTTTTTGCAGAATGCATCAAAGGAATACTAAAATGAGAGGAGATATATCTGGCTTAAAAGGATACACAAGAAAGCAAAATTCGACTTCCAATGGACGAAGCACCAAGGTAACCCAAGGTTGCTATCACACACAAGCTGCTCCCAGTAATGATACAGGCAAACATGAACCTGCATTGTGCCAGCAGAGGACAAAGATCAAAGAGGGTAATAACAAGAAAAAGATTTGCTGTTTGCAAAGTTTTGAAGGATACGAATGAACTCGAAGAGCGAGAAAGAGAGAAATACCATGAAGATTTCGCCTCTCTGAGACAAACTCCAACCATCCACAGGGAGTACAGCAGCAAAGAAAACCCAGAGGCACCTATAATTGAGTTTGCAACTTTGATGATTAACCTCTTCCACTTCTTGAAATGCTCAATCTCCATTGCTGTGTGCACCTACACCTAGCTAGCTTCTTGATGTCCGAGTAGGTGAGACCGCCTTAGAGGAGACGCTTCGATGAGCTTATGTGGTGATCAAGGGAGAGTGTATGTGAAGAGTTATAAAGCCTCTATATGGGAACAAATTGGATTGGTGGGATCATGTAGTAGTAGTAGTACCCAACTAATATTAGGGAGTATTGACAAAAACCTATTTTTGAGCTTAAATTGCTGATCAGAGCAAAGGGATATGGAGGATGATTCATTGGGGCTCCAGGGGTTTGGACAGTAGCACATCATTATATAGAGTGAAAGAGATGTTGGAAGGAACTGCATATCACAGCTAAAGTATTGGAAATTTCCAAGAAGCTCTCTCTTTATTCTAATTTTTTTAGGTTAGATAAACAATAACAGCAAACTCAGTATATCTCGTTTGAATTAGGGGTCTAGTTGAACGTGCAAAAGAAGCGTCATATAAACAAAAGATAAGGATAACCAAGAAAGGGTGAGGAGGAGGAAGAAGAAATGACGAGAAACACAAATGAAAACGATAAAGGATACGATCTAGATAATTATAAACCACACAAACTAGCCCTTTTCAACTTGAATAATGATCCTCCATCGTGTCTGATCCTGTGATATATCACCCTATACTTAAAGATTATAAAAGATATTCTATGCTAGCGTGTTCGATCGAAATCGGTTTTCGGTTAGCTAGATCCTTTACGAACTTAGGCATAAGTTCGATCAAGAAAATATTGTGAATGTAACTTTATTAGGTAAACACAAAAAATATTGTGAATGTACTCCGTATCATTTTTAGTAGGTAAATACAAAAATCACTTTTATGAAATATCAAAGGTTGCTGTGGTGTAGTGGTTATCACGTCAGTCTTACACACTGAAGGTCTCCAGTTCGATCCTGGGCAGCAACATTAACATTTTTTTTTTTTCACTGTGCTGTTTATCAGGTGATAAATATGTGCACTTTTTTTCTTTCTTTCCATCTCTAGATATTATTTTTTCCATCTTTCATTGATGGGTTCATCATGAGAATGAGCCATGTTCGTTATTATTACGAGCACAAGTAACCTGAGCTCGAGCAATGAAGGCTACTACATTGACACATTGTATGAGGCATAAATATGATCTCCTAGTTCGATTCATAGGAAAATAAACAAAGATGGTGATGGACGGAAGTTTTGAGAATGATATAGAACTTCTTGTTCTCATCCAGAAGGATGTTTTAGAAAGAAGCCAGATGCCATGTCGTCTGCCTCCTTCCTAATTTCTTCCATTGCTCCAAAAAAATTCAAGAAAATAAAGAGAGGAAGAAGTGGTTAAGTAACAATGAATGATATCGGTTCATAAGAAGCTTATAGCTAAATTTGTTGATAGCCCTTCAATGCCAAATCAACTTTGTTGATAAGAAAGCTTATAGTTTCAGTAACCTGGTCAATCATGTAAAGCAAACCTCAGACGAAGGTCACAAAAGCTATCCATCATGCGTTCTAAAGCACTCCTGTTTCCAGGACTCGTCGAAAGATCAACCAACAAGGAGGACCACTTCAGCATCGAAATCATAGCCGCCTGTATAGAAGTTGCAGGTTTGTTGTTTGCTACCCACCAGCCTGAAGAAAGATCTCCACCGAAACAAACAATGCATACAAAATGTCATCAATTTAGTATCTAAATAAAATCTCTGTAAAGAGGTTTCCGCATATAATATACCAAAATTCCAGTTGTAAACACAATAAAGCTCTCTTTATAAAACGAAGGGGTAAACAGCAGAGTTACAAAATATTTGCACCCAGGGTAACTAAAGGTGGGGCTTGAAAAGAAGCTGCTTGAAAAACGTCGTCTTCCTAGCAGTTAACACATGTTGAGCTGCAACTAATCCTGTGTTCTTTACTTCTTTTTTTTGGCACTAGGTTTATCAGCAACACAAGTTTCCAAAACTACATTTATCAAGCAGAAGTTGAAGGCATATCATCATCTGTTTGTACTTGTGGCCCGACAACCTTCTTAGGAGGAGCAGGAGGAGGCGCTGTTGGCCTGTTCGGATGAACCTCTTCAACTGTCGTAGCAGGCACTTCAAACTGCACAGAAATCATGCACATTAACATTATTTTGCTCTAAATGCATGGACAAAACACGATATGTTTGACAAGAATAAAAAAACCTTAAATCCTCTTCCTTGGTTTGAATGACTATAGGGAAACCATAATCCTTTACCATCTCTGTCACTTGAGGAAACCCTCCCCTTCATTCTATTCCTAGCGACCTAACCCTTCTCTTTCCCCATACACTTACAACACAAATGATCCTGACTTGCGTTGTCGAAAAAACCAAATTGTACAGCATAAAAACGAGTGCAGGAATGTCTAACAGGACACTGAGTTCTGATTCAACATTTCAACCTGTATGATACATTCATACTACACAGTACACACACTCCTTTAAGGAGCTTGAGCTGGGAATAAATTGAACAAATGACTAAAAACAATAAGCCATTTCATGACTTGTCCATATCTCAGGGTTAATCAATGGTTTAATCCAAAGGGACAGCTTAAGATAAGAAAAATCGGTGGTGGTGGGGGGGGGGGGGGGTACTAATGATTAAATGGAAGAGAATTTCTTTTCTTCACCTCTCTTGTATTTTCTAAAATAATTATTGAAAGCATTAAGTAGGTTATTTGATCTTTTACTCTTTCCCATATTTTTAAGTCAAACTGTTCAGCAATTTTTTTCAGACTCCAGTACATCAGCAAATTTTCCCATATACGCTACAATACTTTTGTCTGGATGCTCCAAGGGGGAAAATGAAAAAGAAAATAAAAATGAGTAATCTTCTTGCTCAATGACAAAATATTTCACCTCCTGATTCCTCTTGCACAATAGTACTTGATTCAGGTTTATTTTTGCTTAAGAGATTAATACATAACTAAGGATCTTTTAGCAAAAAAAAAAAAAAACAGACAATCAAGCTTTGCAATAGACATGCATACTGACCTTGTAACCACATCCAGAAACACACGCATGGAAGCATTCCTACAAACAGAAGGTGAAACACGTCAAATATGTTTACCTGCAAAATTACCTTATGCTGATAAGAACTTTCCAAATCATAACAGAACTAATAGAAAGAAAGGATAACGAAAGCAAACATAGCTCAAGTTAAAGATCATAGTGAAACAAAAGCTACACCTCCTTTTTAAGTAAATGAAAAGCGTACAAGGTGGATATGAAAAGCACATTTAATCATTCAAAAACAAGTTCTTTAAGAGATTAAGCCATGCAAAAGTAGAAAGAAGAAGAATAGAAACATATGGATTAAGTAATGCCTTATATTATTAAACCTTAAAACAAGCAATAAAAAGGAAGCCCTTAGACAACAACTCTGCTTCGAATCTAATTGCCAAACATGTTATCATTTATTAAAATGCAGACGATTTGGTTAGGATATAATTTGATATAAGTGACAAACATGCTATCATATAATTGGAAGAAGAAAGCAAATGTGGATAGGGAAAACTCTAGAGAAGGAGAAAGAGAAAGGGAGAAAAAGAATAACATAAACCTCTGAGTACGTGGGGACTCCAGGAGAACGATCAATATAAGCACTCCACTGTTTGTCCTTCAAAACTGGGTCCTTGTAGCATATTTGGTCACAAGCTTCTATACCTGAATATGGAACGCATTTAAATAAACAACTATTCAGCTGCAAATGATGATCAAAGAAAAGGGTGATGTTGGCTACAGCATATCCTTTAAGCATTATAAAAAAATAAGACTTCATTAATTTCCAGAAACCTCAAAGAGAAATGCTACATGTGCAAGATTATGCCCCAAAATTATATAGTAGATTCATTTTCACAAATTTCATATGAACTGGTGTCATATTTAAAGGACCCCTCTGCCTTTATATGTTACTGGTAAGGGGTTTCTGTAGGTACCTTCATCATTTAATTGGAACAAATTATTATAGAAGGATAGATTTCATTAGATCATGTATCCTATATTTACCAACAACATCAAAAATGTGTTGCAAATACAGTCAACTTTATTAAGAAAAAAAATGCAATTTTTTCGTTTTTTCTTTCAAAATTTTTGGTTTCGAAATATGTTTTGCAGTAATTTGGTCTGTACAGTCTGCCTTGCAAGTCACAATCTAGACTCAGGCTCTCAGTTTTATCAAGAGATTAAGCAAGTTTTTATTGCAAAATATATTTTTCTAAAAAATTAACTCAAATACTATCTATACTAAATGAGTTAGATTGCAAGACAAAAGGGCATAATAACCATGGGAATCTGCCTTCCACAAATGACTCCTAACGTTTACACGTCTCTGGATTTTCATGGAACAAAAAGGTACTAAAATATAACAATATAAAAGAAAACACTCCAAAATGTTAGTCAGGATTCAAGCAAGATACCACCAATTTACATAATAGGACTATGAATGGCAGAAAAGTGTTAAAAAACCAAACATAAATACAAAGAATTGGAGAGATTCCCCTATAATCTCTATTTGAAGCCCTTATTAAAAATATAAAGAAACATACTCAAACAAGCAAAAATACCAAGAACATAATCTCGGAAATAATGCTTCATACAGGAAAAGGTAAGTCACCACATGAGAAGGTCAGAACAATCTTAGTAGACTTAGTTCATATGCCACAAATAGTTCTTTGGTATTGTCATCTCCTTCCTCTTTCTTAGTGAAGCACTAATAAGCTTTTCATAAAAGGAAAAGAAAAAAATGTAGGGAAAGCAGAAACAAAAACGCAATATACATCACTTGCCATACACTCACCAATGCATAATGGGTATAAACACACAAGATATATTAAACATACTAATCAGCCATGACTAAGAGAATCAGTGGTAAAAAATGCACTTAATATCACCACTGACTTACAGTTTGCGAAAACAATTTTAACCCTTGACTCAATATGAACTAGTTTAAGAGTGTCATGTCAGCTTAAATCTCAAAGTGAACCATAGCTCTTTTGGTCTATGAGAAGTGTGGCAGCATGACTGATGAATCAGAAAAGATAATGGATATCTTGGTGGAATACGACCCTCATGTTTGAGGAACAATTTAAATAATTAACGTCCAACATCATGGATGACAAGAAACAAAAGATGGTAACCGGAAAATAAATTGGGCAAAAAGAGAAGAAGCTAATTCTAGAATCATATGAAAACTTGAGATTTAATGTTGGTCCTCAAGATAGATGATACAATATATATAATATCTTGCATCAGCATCAATTCAACTCAGCATTTATACACATTGCCCATGAATAATGCCCGACTTTTTTCTTTACAGAACAAAGTGGCACACCCATCAATTCTTTTAAAATGGTAATATGAACCATTATTCAGTACAAACACGTCTTTCTCTTTTTGGCAACAAGACTCCTAATTTGCATTAAGGAACAAAGTTGCAGACTGCATATAATCTTTTTCATTTGCACTGATTCGACACAGCATTTACGCATATTGCCTATGAAATAGTGCTTAAATTTTTTCATCATGGAACAAAGTGACACACTCATGGCATCAATCTTTAAAAAAGCAGTGTGCATCATTAAAAATGTCTTTCTTTTTTTTTTGCTAACAAGACTCCTAATGAATTTTAGATTCCGTGAAAAGATCAAAACACAATGATTCAGCAAAACATATCCGGATGGTGGAGTGAACAATAATTTAACAAGCAACAACAAAAGAGTTTCTACAACTTGTAAAGAACTTTTCATTCTTTATTAATGCAGAAGTCATTTCCGCGACACATGGGATTGCGCCAAGGACATGCTACATGGCCAAATCGGGTTCGATTCCTGCTGCTCAAGCTATGCATCCCCCTATTTACCTCCTCAAAAAGCCCAAGCAGGAGGAGTTGTGGGGGAGCTCGTGATGAGGGTTACTCCATTACCCCAAACAATGCAGAAGTCCATGTGAAAAATATAGCACACAAGACCAACAAAAGCAAGCATGTTTCACAGTTGTTTGATCAAAAAGGATAGCAGCCAAATATATAATAAAATAGGATGATCTGCGTCATTATCAACCAGGAAAATTGAAGAGTATGACTTACATTCATCCCAAGTGTCCCCATCAGCGGAACATCCTTTTTTGCAAAACACTCTCCCTACAAGAGTAGACATAAATTGTCATTTCATAATAGTAGTAATATTTAAGCAGCGCTGATGAGAGACACAACCAGCAACTAATTTTAATTTTGCTGCATGCCAAAACTGAAAATGAAAGGCCGCAAGAAAAAGAAAAGGAAAGAATCATTTGTTCATTTGAAAACTTAGGAAATCTCTTCATTTATTTGCAGACTACATCAAAAGATAATGGTTTACCGGTGAATAAGCCAGTCTAATGATATAAAAAGAATTATAAAAAAAGCGGATTGACTCTTTTTTAGGGACAGTTTCCATTTATCTCGTTAAGGATAATTTCTAACAAATATATATATATAAAAAAAAGAACTATAAAAAAGCACACAAGGTTACAATGACACTTTGATAAACTGAGTATTTAATGAGTCCCGAGAAGTTCACAAAAATTTCATACTGTATTAGATTGAAACTTTAGCGGTGCTTGCCAATCATAAAAGAGTATTTCTTCATGGAGGAACACATCATTTAGGATTTTTTTACCTCGTTTTCACTGGGAGCGAAAAATTTCTGACATAATTTTTAGTGATTGCTTGCGTACTTCCTTGCATGAAACATTGAAGAACAATATCTTCTTTTTATTTTATTTTTAATTTAGCGATATATTGAGTATCAAAGGGTGACAGTCTGCCAAATACAGAAATTTCAAGCATGATACCAACCTACCAATCAAAGCAAACTAAAGGAAGAAAGACCATGAAAACTAAGCTAATGCAAAAAGCTTTTTCAATTGCTACATTGTACATTACAATACGATTCAGCATGCGTGATTGCCTTCGCTATATAGGACCTTAGGTTGATATATGTTTCAAGTAATTCATAATCTTTATAACATCTATTCGATTTTGCAACCCCGTTGTACCAATGGTCCTAAATTAGGATTCAAAACATTGACTGCAAAGATTATCAATAATCTTCCTCCAGGAGTGCAAGTGGCTCCTCAATTGTCATTGATTTCCTCTTTCTATTTTTAATTTCTTCTTGTTAAAATTCCACTTTCTTCCCAAAGACCTTGAAACCCTAAACAAAAGCTAATGCAAACAAAGCGCATTGAACTGCAAGCATCTCAATCGTCAACGGAAAAAAAAAATTCAAAAAAAATCCTCCAAAAAAAGCCAATTGTTCAGAAAGCTGAAAAATCGAGCATCGTGTCCAACGCATAGAACACAGCTACAGCTGAAAAATTGAAGCGGAATTCAAAGATCTTAAAGGAACAAGGAAAACGAAAGATAGAACCAATCATTCCGAGGAATCAAAGGAAGAAATCGTACATGGAATTTGAATGAGAGCGGCGTATTTCTGCGTGCACTGGCTCCCGCATGGAGACACCCAATTATGTGGAACAATCTCCCTCATCTCTCTCCTTGGCTTCGATCTCTGTCGTTCTCTTCGAACCCCCCACCCCCTCTCTCTCTATTTCTCTCTCTATCCAACCCAATCTCTGTGGGTGGTATCGTATAAATCGGGAGGAAATGGCCCAAATGGAGGAGAGTGGTCTGCAACTTATTTCCAACTACTCTCTCTTCTTCTCATTGTCCAATTTTCAACTGCTTCTCATAATCAATAAATATATAGGAAATTACTGGCACACTAAAAATAAACAATAAAAATTGTTAAAAAAAAAAATTCCTCATTTTTTAGCAGAGGTTATATCTTATTTTTTAATATTTTTTTTCAATGTACTCATTATAAATTATTTGAATTTTCATAAAATCACTCGTATAAAGAACTATGAATTATGAAGTAATCTAATTTTCAGATTTTAATTATTAAAAACTTGTCTATAACACTTTCATTGTTTCAAAATTGTTTTTTAAAACTATAAAGTTTCATTTCTATAATGAATGTATTGCTTAGAATTTTTTTATACCAAGCTTGACTTTAAGGAATATTAAAAAAAAAAAATTGACAAATCAAAGATTTGGAAAGCGTCAGCACCGGCATAACCACCAACCAATGACAAGATTGGACTTAGTAACCAACAATAAAACATCACGTGAGTGACGCAATCGTGCACTTCCAGAGCCTTTTAGCCATATTGATGATCGTCAAGTTGTCCCACTCGACCTTGATCTTTTAAATGCTGAGATTCCTAGCTGTCGTCAATCCTGCATGGATGCCCCGCGCTTCAACGTACAATGCAGACGAGGAACTACAAAGAAGTGCGTCATAGGCTATCTCCGAACCAGAGTGGTCTCAAATAACGACCTCTATCGAAGCTTCGCCTGGCCCAAGCTTGGAGCTGTCAAAGTTAATTTAAAGGACCCCACTTGTGGGGGTTTCCATCTAATGTTTTTCGTCTTCCGCGGTCAAAGTTGTTTCTTTGCTTGCACAATTGTAGTTTTTTCCATCAATATCTACCTTTATATGGTCCCAGTTTTGGATCTGTTGTCGTACATATCCCTCTCATCCTTGTCGTACATATCCCTCTCATCCTTGCTCTTTTATCATATTCGAGTTATTAAATACGATCTTGTTTCTTATGGTCCATAAGCCCCACCAGGTGGTTGCCAGTGTTGCTTTGCCTTTTTGTCAAGCTTTTCAAAGATTTCGTTAACCCATTGTATGAAGTGTTGTGTCGTGTGGTTGACATTTGTTATAGTTAGGCTTTGAAAATTGAACAAATCAACTTCATACCAGTCCTTTCTTTTTATTTTATTTTCGGTGTATGTTGTACTGTTTGACATGTCTGTTATCGAATTATTACTTAATTAAAAAAAAAACTTCATACCATTAAAGGGTTTTTTTTACACACGGATACACATAAAATGAAATAATAGAGTATGACATTCCATATACTTCATTTGGCTTACCCTATTTGCTTCAGTATAAGCTTTCATGTACTTCATTTGCAATTTTGAACTGAATGTTTCTAAACAAAGAAAGAACTACTTTCCCTAGCTAGGAAGCCCATGGTGGCATCTGGCATGGAATACTCCGCGACTGTCGTCTCCTTATACTTTAACTGCTTCACGCCTCATTCATGGCTTTCAGGTGTCCGTCTTTGGCTTGGTTGGCCATAGTGCCTTGCTTTCCAGCTTCCGTCTTTGGCTTCACCACTTGCTGTTGTCGTTGCAGCCTTTGCTTTCTTGCCTTTGCATCCCATTGTCCAGATCTGGTGGAGCAGTGAGGAGTTTGCTTTTGCCATAGATGTTTTCAGCAATAGGAAAACAGCAAAGCGTATAGCCATACCCGGGAAGGAAGCCAACCATTCCTCCAATTTGGAGTCCCGGATGGAAAATGCTTATGGGGGTAGGATCCTGATATATAATTGTGGAATGCTCATCCCAGGGGTGGTAAAGGTTCCCAACTCTCCGCATAGGAGAATGAGAAATCCGTGCTTGGTATAACCAAGAAGGAAACGAGATGAGGAGCACTGGGTGCAGCCATTGTTTTGTAACTCTGCATGCTTTAGATACGCCTTTCTGAAATGTTTTAATAATCTGTTGCTCTGCATTCATGCTTGTCGAAACAAAGGTGCAAGGCATATGTTTGTTGCATGGGAGTGCTTGCAGTTGCGTGGAATTGGCTTATCATGGCTTTTTTGGGGGCAGTTGGAGCTCCCAATATAATGCATTTGTCATCCAAAACAATAAGCATTGAAATCAAAATTCAAGTCCAATATAGTTATAAGGCATGAAATCAAAATTGATTCCATCACTTTGACTCTCATGTAACAAAGGAACTGGAAACACAGAAGAGAAAATAGTGCCATCTTGCCTAATCTAGTCAGTAATCACTGTCCCATTGCTTCAGTCTGTTTCAGTAATCAGTAGCCTCCCATTGCCTCACTCGTCGTAACCAGCACCTCAAGTGTTTTTGCCATCACAATTTGGTTTCCCCTCAGATTTGGGTAAATCCTAGGATTACCAAGTTAAAACCCTATAGAATGACTGGGTGAGTGATACCTGTAAACAAGAGTATAGTAAATAGGATCTCGGAAAACCTTATGATACCGAGCTCTTAAATATGAATGCAAAAATTGAACTCAGAAGCAGAAAAATCCCTGGTATTAATCAAAACCTAACAACATGGGGAGACATCTTTGGAAGATGATCTGTCATAAAATAGCCCTAAGAATCACAAAAACACTCAGCTCAGACTAAAGGAGAGAAAAAAGCTATTCCATTCTGTCATACTAGATATCTCTTAAGAGTGCCTAAATTATTCGAATACAACAGCCGTGAATCACAGCAGGTAGCAACCTGGTTCTAACTTTATCAGGATTAACGCAGGCTACTTTGAAGCCACAATTGGAATTGTAGAGCATCATAAAGGAAAGAAATGGATTTAAACGAGTAACGGACTGAAAACCCTCATGCCCCTCACAGCAAATGTGCAAATACCGGGTTTTATGCAATCATGACTAATTTAATCTCTCCTGAGCGCAAAAAAAAAAAAATCAATGATCATCAGCACTTACGAGACTGTGCCAGTCAATTGCTCTTGTTTTGCCTTTTGTTGAGGATCTTCTTAGTTAATTCATCTTCATCCACATTATCAGCTCTCATTTTGCTCAAGAGACCCTCTACATCTTTGCCACTTTTAACATAGGCCCTCAACATCGCATGGTACATCTCCCTGTTTACAGGAATAGCAGTTTTCAGTGACTCCACAAAGGATTCGGCCTCTGATGTGCTTCCTTGCTCACCAACCCAACTCAATAATCTCATGACTACCCTGTTGTTAGGCTTCCATTCTTTGGCCTCCATTTTTAGTGAAAGAGCGGTCTTCATGCAGTCAAATGCTTTCCTCATTCCCCCCTTATCCAGGTACCCGGCAGCAACTATGCCCCAACAATATGGGCTGGTAGGCTTTTCTTTCTCTGTCAAAGCTTCAAGCATTGCCTCTGCTTCTTCAAACAATGCCTTTTCGCAGTACCCCATAATGACAATGCTCGGGACACGAAAATCATAACAATTATCAGATGCTTCCCACTCTGTCAACATCTTCTTAGCCTCATCTAACTCCCCAAGTTTCACAAGAGAATCTATCACATTCATATAATCCTTGTTTAGACACTTTTTGAAAGAAGCCTTTTCAAGCTCCCACAACCTCAGAACCTCGTCCTTTTTCCCTAACTTAGCATAAATCGAAATCAGAAAATTGAAGCCGGTAGCATCCTTCTTTTCTAACCTCACCTCAGCTTTCTTCAGAGCATCAATTGCCTTGTCTACAAGGTCTGCTTTTGCATAGAAATTAGCAGCCACGCCATATGTATTCCACTCCATGGCAATGTGGGGCTGCGCCTCCATTTCTTTCAGCATTTTCTCCATTCCCTCAAAATCAGATCTTGCTCCGAACGAACCAATACAAATCCTATAACTATAATTATCAGGCGAAACCTTGTTTTTCTTCATCTCGGCTAGCACCTCAGGAACCTTCTCAAGTTGTTCAGTCTTGGTATACAGACACATGATGTCATTGTAAGTGAGAGCCGAAGAAGCAAAACCCATCTCCTTCATCTTCTGCAAATGCGACAAAGACTTCTCAGTTTTGCGTGACTGGACATAACAGTTGAGCAGTGCTCCATATGTCTTTTCGGTTTTATCGTGCTCCTCCAAGTTGCTGAAATAGCTTTCGGCAGCAGAAAGCCCAAGGACTCTACCGATCAAATCGAGCTGGACAGCATGTTCACTTGGTGAGAATTTACAAATGCCTTTCTCCTTCATCCATTCAGAAACCTGTAACAGGCAGCATATCCAAAACAAAGTCCTATTAGAAGCTTAATGCTTTAAATGTGCTCGGTTAAGTGTATCAAAAATTAAAATTGAACATTGCTCTTAAGACGCAATGTCTACAACAAACACATTCAGCTCTTCTTAGTTCTTTCATTTGGCAGAGACCGAAATGAAAGGGTGAGATAATGTGAGCAAACTTCAACACCAAAAGTGATCTATTGCATATATATTGAAATGCATATCAATCTACTTCTAACCTTTCTTCAATTCAGAAAGTGTCATCCAAGAGCTCAACGTTTAACAGATAAAAATGCAATCTTCCTACATTTCTCACGGGTCGTTTACAACGGAACTAACGAAAACAAAATCGCATCCATAAAACAGACAAGATAAAGTACCTCTAGGGCTTGAGTGAATCGCCGGCGCTTACGGAGGTCATGGATGATCCGCTTGAGCTCGCCTACCCAGACCTTCTTATCCTGTCCAACCCAGCCATCAAGCTCGGACTTGACGCTGATGCCGGGACTACCAAGCGGGCTAATCTTCGCGTACAAGCTCGTCTTCCCTCGTCTACTTGTGTTGTAGTAGCAACGCCGTCCCAGTGTTGTACCCGTCGCTGCCATGGCTTCTTCTGGGCGGCCATCGATTCGAACTCGGCGCCGAAGCCCCAAGCTCAATCGAGTGAGGATAGTGTAGAGCTTTGAATCCATCGAAATGGGAGATCGAACAGTGGGGATTGAGATTGGAGGGATTGGGATTCGTAAGTGGTGGCGGACGTGAGATGGGAGGTTTGTATATTAGGGTTTCCGAAAGGGTTTATGCTTTGCCTTGGCTAGTTGGCTCATTGACTGTGGCATGTGGGTCTGTGACGGTGCCGTGGCGTGGATAGCCAAGGTTTGGTTCAAAACCGGGAAAAAAAAACCCATTAGTTTTGTAAAATTCGCGAAAACTATATATACCACAAATTGAATCAACATGATGGGATGATAGGGTAGTACTAGTAACTAGACTAAAAAATGTGTCTTTTTGCAAAAATGTCAAAATAGACTCAAATTTTGCAAAACTATACAAGTTCACTTATGGGGACAAAAAGAGCCGGTGGAAGGAGACTGTTGCTGACCGGTTATAAAACAGGTGAGGAGGAGGAGTTTTGTAATTGTTCATGATGTGCGGTTTATAAAATCAAAAGGAGGAGAGAGAGAGACGGGACACAGTGCATTTGAAGAGGGAGAAAGAGACGAAAAAACTCAGAGGAGAGAAGGGAGGAGCGACAGACAGGAAATCGGCCCTTAGGACTCTAGGAGCATCAGTATTCATGGGTTTATCTCTACCCTATAGCACTCTCTCTCCTCCTATAGGGGAAGACTGTGAGTGTGGAGTAAACCTCTCTACATGAGGGGGAAGGGTTTACCTGAGCAGCAAGAGGTTACCCCAGTCCGAATCCTCTGTTACCTTATTCCTTTTACACACCTTGTTACACTTTATTAATTGGTCCACGTGTCTTTTTTTATTTTCAATTAAAATTAATCTCAATTAATA
This sequence comes from Persicaria maculosa, assembly GCA_963922045.1. Lineage (NCBI taxonomy): Eukaryota > Viridiplantae > Streptophyta > Magnoliopsida > Caryophyllales > Polygonaceae > Persicaria > Persicaria maculosa. The sequence continues at coordinate 10,214,615 of OY998252.1, forward strand.
AAAATAATCTCAATTAGTAAAAATCCCTGGCTGATGCTATGAAGCTCCCGCGTCCGATCCCCATACGAGGATTGCACCGATCTCATTAACCCTTCAATTCTTCTCCGTCTTTCTTCCAGTCTGGATCTGTAATTAACCCTTCAATTCTTCTTCCACTATCAAATTAAATCCAAATCCCTCTCTGTGATTTTTTTTTCTGAAGAGATTAACACAAAACCTCTCCCAAATTTTAAATTGTTTGAAATTCCCTGCCCTTTAAAATATATCAATTGGGGAAAAACCTACAGAATGATCTCAATGGGAATTTGGTCACAAATTCAGTGGTAATTTGGTCACAAAGTCGATCAGTTGGAACCTGCAGAAACTTTGGCCCTGCTCATCTATATGCCTTTGAGCTAAATTTGCTAATGCTAGAAGAGGGTTATGCTACAAATGAATACAAAGCTAACAATTTATAAATAAGAGGCTTGGTCAGTTGATCTGGTGTTCGTACATGACTATATTATGGTTTGAGGCTAACATTTTATATTTTTATTTTATCTCCTGTCATTGTTTTGGATACTCTAAGAAGAAACCATGAGTGAGTGGATAGTACTTTCTAAGTCTACTACTATTTTTTCCCCTTACCTTTTTTTCAAAAAAAAAAAAAATTATTGTACTCTAGGGGGTCTGAGCCAACTTATTCTACAATTTCAGCTTATAGACAGCAATCTCTTTATTGGAATGAATTAGCTATTCAACAAAGTCCTCCTTCCAAAAAAACACATTTCTTTATGGTGACCTACTACCCAAGGCATGGAAGTGCAATAGGGTTGTGATGCAAGGTCTTGAGAATTGAGATACAAAATAAATATAGCCTACTGCTATAGTACTTGAACAGATGAAGCAGAATAATTATTCTCTACACAGAGTTTGAAAGTATGATCCTCAAATCCAAGAAAAAAAAACATGACAGGTAAGAAGATAAAATGATCTTCCATGTCTATATATTCAACAAGAGAAAAGTCTTCACTCCAAGCTACTGATGACAGCTTTTGTTACTCCAGTAAATAGGTTTCACCATCTGAAAAAAATAATGCAAGCCATTAGAAGATTAAAAAGATATAGATTACTAATTTACTAGTATTGCTAGATGTAAAGTAGCTAGCACCAACCTTCTTTGCCTTATTCAACAGACTACACAAGCTCTTAGCCAATCCTGAATACATCATCCATGTTGAATATGTGAATCCTGTGATAATTATGCAATGATAAAATTCTTTAGCTAACAACACACCAAAGAAAGAAAAAATTCAAAACAAAAATAAGTGAAGATAAAATGAAGCCAGATAATTTCTTCCTTTTTAAGTTCACCTCATGTCCTCTGTTTGTCGAGAATGCCATTTGATTGGGCTGAAATTGCTGATTAGGTTGAATAGGTAATGAGCTAATGTACATGTTGCCATGTCCATATTGTGAAAGGGTGGCATAATTATCTCCAAAAGGACCCCATGGATGAATATAACCAACTGATCTTAGTGAAGCACCTCTATCAAACTGAAGAATTTGGCTCTCATGCAATGAATAATTTATATGTAAAAAAAATATCAAAATGTTGATTGTTCTAGTTTACCTTAGTAATCATTAATTTATACCTGGGCAATATGGAAAGGGATTGTATGTTGCACTGTAGGATCTCCAACAGGACACATAACATTATTATTTGCTAATGTGTGCTTTGGCCTTTTGTTTTTTTTCCTTGCAGTTTCAAGGGCACTTTTTGGCCTTTTACTTGATTGACTTCCAGACTTTGGCTTAGCCTTTATACCTCTAGCCATCTTCACCGTGTCATTACCATTCTCCGAATTCTCATGTATTAGATCACCTTTTTTCATTTCATCAAGATACAATCTGGATTGCATTGGCCTTTTCATTGAGATGGAATCGAGCTCTTTCTCTACCTTAAGAAGAGCTTCTTTGACAAGTGTGTACCCATCTTCAAATTCTGTAGCTTTAGTGACCAAGCGAGGAGACAATAGACACAAGTCTTTGGAACGCCCTCTTGCTGTCGTAGTATCAACCTTTAAACTCTCACCCATAGCCCTTGAAACCCATGATTTTGCATTTTTTGTCCATCTCTTCAAAATGTACTTGTTGGGAACCTCTATAATACCTCTTGAACAAAACACCTTCAGTATATGGCTGCACAGGAGGCCAGCAAACTCAAATTTTCTACAACTACAACATACAGTTTCTTGTGCATTATCATAAGAGACGACATAACTGTGATGCTTCTTATGAGGTGTGACATTGTATCTTATGAGTACTCCCATGTCACCACAAATTTCAATATGGCAGTCATAAGATTTGTATAATTCTGCATGAAACAACTTATATACAGCAGGTGTATAGACACTCGCAGCATGCTTCAAAATTGCAACAGGGAAAGACAATGCTACTTTACTTTGACTGGCCTTGAACTCCTCAATCAATTCATCATAACGGCGATCATCAAGTAGCCTCTGAAAGTGCTCAAAAAATCTTCTCAAGTCATGTTTATAGCTCACATAGTGCTTGATGGCTTTATTCATGCTTTCACTTCGTTGTGTAGTGATCATATCTCCACAGAATGTATCTTTCCCATAAACTAATGCCCACTTTTCTTTGATTTTGAACATTCTGTTTAGCCAATCATTATCTCGCAAATCATACTTATCAAGCATTTCACTCCAAGCATCCAAAAACTCTTTTTCATGATCATAATCATAAATGCAATTGCTGAAGTCTCTTGCAAAATCATTATACTTCGCAAAAACACCGCTTAAGTGAATTGCCGCATTCTGAAAGATGTGCCAAATACAAAGACGATGACAAGTCTCTGGCCATTGTTGAGAAAGTGCTATTGACATTGCAGCATCTTGATCTGTCAACATTGTCTTAGGTAGTTTCCTACCCATAGCTCTTGAAAACGTGTCAAACAACCACACAAATGAATCGGTGGTCTCATCGTATAACAATGCAACTCCAAATATAACAGTTTGCCTATGATGATTTACTCCACAAAATAAAGCAATTGACCTTCCATCCTTATGCTTGCGATATGTAGTATCAAAGCATACAACATCACCAAAATTTCCGTAGTCAACAATCATGTTTGAATCGGCCCAAAAGATGTTAGTTATCCAATCGTCTTCATCCAACTGAATACCATAAAAGAAAGCCAGATCTTATACTGTCATACTTTGCAAGTATTCCAAAACGCCACAAGTATCACCAGACTGCACTTGTAAACTACGCTTACTGCGTAAGTAATTCTTATAATCTACACGAGCAAATCCAAGATTTTCACGTCCTCCTACTCTCCTAGCCATTAATTCATAAGCATTTCTTGGAGCAATACCCGAACAATCAGCCATATCGACTTCTACTGCTTGGGAAGTTGACAGCTTACGATGAGATCTGAATAGGTGTGTCTTTCTCGGACTTGCTAAATTGTGATTATGATCCGCAACAAAGTTCACAACACAATATTTTCCTGTTTTTCGACAACTAACCTTCAACAGTGCTAAACAACCAAATCTCGTCTCTGCTCTTTGGGATTTGTAGGCATCATCTCGTTTATCAGGTGCTCGTTTACCTTCACAAGAGCAAACAAATATTATATCCAACACTATTCCCTTGCGTGTATGAGCTGAGCTTTTTCGAATTGAGAAGCCAATGGCCAAAGCGTAAGAATTGTTGAACTCGTAAGCTGCATCTTCGGTTTCAAACTCCATACCAACTCTAGGAATAATCTCCTTGTATGTCCTTGAATGAAGTGTATCAATGGTTTCATCAACAACTTGAGATTTTTTTGAATCTTCATCTTGCTCGAAATCCAGTCTACGGCGTGGCGGTGTGTCTTGTACAATAGCGTCCATAATTAATCTCTAACAAAATATATATCTTGTCATTAATTATGCTATAAAATCATATAACAAAGTTACTACGTGTACAGAGAATTGAAGTAATTCATCCTTTAATCAATCTTGAAAAAACGTACAATATTATTGGATAGGTACGCAAGTCACTATTAGAACAATGTAGAGCATCATTCATCATCTCAAATAACGCTCTAAACTTAAAAAATTCAATAACTAAAACCCTAAAACATACGCAAGAAGATAAAATTGGGAACCTTATATATCCGACCTTCGAAGGGCGCGATTGATCGAGTTGGTTAGAATCATGAAGATTTGTTTGCCTGTCTTGTACGGAGAATAGCAATTTGCAACCCAGATTATGTGAGGATCAATCTCCAATCTCTTGTTTGCTTGTCCAGTATGGAGATTAGTGAAGCCAGAATCTGCAGGGAATAACTCCACAATGGAAGAAAGATGGAAAAGAAGGGATTTTGGCTAATTGAGATCGGACGAGATCGGACGCGCGCGGCAAACGAATCTTCGTATCGAGATCAGAGGCGCGCGGGAGCTTCATAGCATCAGCGCAGGCTTTTATTAATTGAGATTAATTTTAATTGAAAATAAACAAAGACACGTGGACCAATGAATAAAGTGTAACAAGGTGGGTAAAATGATTAAGGTAACAAACGATCCAGACTGGAGGTTACCCCACCCATTCCTCTTTCTTTGTTTTCTTTTGTGTAATGGTGGGCCCTACCTATTTTTTACTTTTTTTATTTAGTAAATAATGTTTGATTGGTGGAAAAAATGTGGTGGGGTATAAATAAAATAAAAGAATAAGTAGTGGGGTAAACTTATGGATGCGAGTAAAATCTTAATGAAAGAGGTAGAGATATTGGAAAATGATGTGTCAAAATTTTACGAAGAGAGAGAAAACAAAAATTGAAAGGGGTTTACTTATGGATGCTGATGCTCTAACACCCTTAACTCTTCAAAGGAGGAACTCATCGGTTGAAGAAGCAGGTAAGCAACTCTTGATGTGTGAATTTCTGTTCGAAATTGCAGTTGCCTATCAGTAGAGGAAGGAAATAGGATGGGTTAGGGGGTGCGATTGCAGTTGCGATTTTGGGGTCTTGGGGTGCGATTAGGGTTTGTGGGTGTTGGGAATCGGATGAGTTAGGGGTAGGGGATGTCGAAGAAGAAATTGGGGACAAATGGACAAGGAGGGGTTCAGAGATGGGGATGGATACTAAGCATCGCAATTTCGAAGACACTCTCTTTCTATCCTTAGTTTGGTTTCCAAGTTGATAGGTTTCTGGTTGTTGTGGGACGTCGTCTCGTTGGTTCGTGATTAGTTTCAGATGAGGAGTAGTTTTGCTCGTTCGTGGTAGTGTCTGTGAATCCGTGGTGGTCGGATCTGGCAAGGTGGCGACCAGATCTGGAAGTAGGAGGTTGGTGGCGGCGGTTGTTGCGAGAAAGAAGGAGAGGAGGGTGCGAGGGAGAAGGTGCTCGGATCCCGGCGTGGGGATGCCGGCTGCGAGGCTGACGAGTGACGATTGACGACGGCGAGCGAGGAGAGGAACCGAGACTCGAGAGGGTGAGGAGATGAGAGGCGATGGTGAGCCGTGGGCTGGTTAGGGCGAGCCGGCGATGGCGAGGCAGGCGACGACTGATATTCCTCCGTGAGAAGAGAGGGTCAGAGAGGCGGCGACTGTTAGGGTGAGAAGAGAGGCGGCGACTTTGAGGGTGACGGCGACGGCGAGGTGGGCGAGGCGTTTGTGAGAGAGATGGTGAGAAGAGAGGCGGCGACTGACGACTGTGAGGGTGAAGAAAGAAGTATGGGCGAGTTGTAACCTAGACAGCAGTACCGCGCAAGTCGCGCATCTGTAGAAAAAAAAATGAAAACGAATGTAAAAAGTGCATACCTGGGATTCGAACTCGGGTCCTCAGGTTTCACAAGTAACGGATGTAGGAGCGCTCTACCAACAGGGCAACCAGTGTTTTACGTCACTTGAGGACAATGTAATATATCTATTATAACCATATATTAATATTTTTAAAAAAAATTCTTATTGTGTCGTGTCGGATACCCGATAAGGGGAAAATGCCGATCCGAACACGACACGATTATTGTCGTGTTTTACCGTTTCGTGTCATAATCGTATCGTATCAATATCGTTTCGTGTTTTTTCGTATCGTTTTGTTGCGGTTTCGTATCGTGTCAACCGTGTCGTATATTTCTGCACAGCCCTACTCACAAGCATAGAAAGCATCATGTTTTTTAAAGTTCTGTTCTTTCTTTCTGCTACTCCAATCGATTGAGGGCTATAGGGTGCTGTACGTTCATGAATTATGCCATTATTCTCACAGAATTCTTTCAAAAACGTTGTCCCATATTCCCCACCTCTATCGGATCTAAGTCTTTTAACTTTTCTGTCAAGTTGGTTTTCTACCTCAGCTTTGTAGATTAAGAACATTTTCTCTGCCTCATCCTTAGATCTCAGCAAATACAACTTGGTGTATCTAGAATAATCATCTACAAATGTGATGTAATACCTTTTACCACATCTGCTCTCAGAGTTCCTAAAATCAGCTAGATCGGTGTGAACTAATTCTAGCAATTCGGTGGACCTCTTTGTTACAGGTTTGAAAGGCTTCTTGGTGAACTTAGCTTCCACACAAATTTCACATTTTTTATGATCATTATTACCCAAGTTTGAGATTAGGCCCATTTTATGCAATTTGTTCACAGATTCAACATTCACATGACCTAATCTAGCATGCCAAAGATCAACATCAATAACGATATAAGCGGAAGTAGAAGCTATATTAGCCGAATCAACAACAATTTGCAAAACAAACGATTCACCAAACTTGTAAGCCTTTCCTAAAAACTTTCCATTCTTGGAAAAGACTATGGAGTCACCTTCCATGACTCCCTTTAGCCCGGCTCGAGATAAGAGCCCTCCAGAGATCAGGTTCCGTCGCAGGGAAGGCACATAAAAGACATTCTGCAGGCTCAGGATGTTACCTGAGGTGAGCTTCAGCGAGACCTTCCCATTGCCTAGCACCTCTGACTGGCTTGAGTTCCCCATGTAGACTTGCTCAGCTCCGCTTGCAGGTTCGAACTCATCAAACAACTCTCTGTTGGCGCAGAAGTGCTTTGTGGCCCCAGTGTCCACAATCCATTCGGTCATGCTCCCAATGATGTTAGCTTCAGTGACCACTGCAACAATGACTTCAGGAGCACCATCTTCAGCGACGTTTGCAATGCCTTTGTCCGGTTGTCCGTTATTCTTTTGGACAGCATACTGAGCATCCTTCCTCTCACGGCACTGGAACGCCCTGTGGCCTTGTCGACCACACACATAGCAGCCTATGTTGTTCTGCTTCTCTCCATTGTTGTTCTTCTTGAACTTCGTAGGCTTGTTGTTTTGTCCTCCAGGGCCCTTGTTGTTCTTCTTGTTGAAAGGCGGCTTATTGCCTTTCTTGTTGACCTGCGGAGTTTCAACAATGTTAGCTTTTACCGTGTCAGCAGCAGTGTTGGAGGTCTCCTTCTCCTTCAGCCGGTTTGGTTCCTCGATCTTCAGATGGCTGACGAGTTCCTCCAAGGTAAGATCTTTCTTTTTGTGTTTGAGGTGATTGCGGCAGCGTGCCCATGACTCAGGAAATTTCTCAATTTGGACGTTCGCCTGAAGAACTTCGCACATCTTCATCCCTTCAGCCAGTATATCCGCTACCTAATTCTCGTACTCATGCACCTGCTCCATGATAGGCTTGTCGTCCACCATCTTGAACTGGATCCACTGTCCAGTCACGTACTTGCGCTTCCCAGCATCGTCAGTGCCGTACTTCTTGTCTAGGGTTTCCCAGATAGTCTTAGCAGACTTCTGGATCAGCAGCAGGTCGAACAGAGCGTTCGTCATGTGGTTCAGCAGGTAGCCTCTTGCGGTTTTGTTGTCGCGTTGGTACTTCACGAGCTCCGCAGAAGGCGCAGGCGGGTTGGGCGGCGCATCGCCCTCAACAACAGCAGCAGACGCAGGGGCGGCGGGGGGGGGTCTTGTAGCAACACATAGTCAATCTCCAGTTGCTGAAAGAAGATCAGCATCTTCTAGGACCAGCGCTTGTAGTTCGAGCCATCCAAAGGCTCCAGCTTTGAGAGATCGAGCAGCGGCTTCTTGTAGGAGATCTCGACGGCGGCCATTGATCCAACTTTTAAAATACGTTTCTCACTGTTGGATAATGACCCTGCTGGAACCTGTGAATACAGCAACTAGCAAACACGTTAGTGTGCGCTGTGTGTTGAAAGCGAAGCCCTAGTCCTCCTTATATAGGCTCTGAAAATCTCGGAGCCTAGCACGAGCACGAGCCGAGCCGAGCCGAGCCGAGCCGGACGGACGGCGGCGGGCGCGCGTGTGTGTGGCCCATCTCCTCCTCAACCTCTCAATGTAGGTAGTGGAAGAGTCTCCTTAAAAACCCTTTAGGGTACCCTTGAACTTTCCATGTGGGATGTGGGAAGTCCAAAAGGCACCTTCCTTAAAACCCACCTTCTATATGCATTAACTCCAACATCGAGCATGTCCCAACCGTCCGCCGCCAGGCAACATACTTTTTTATTTTACGTCCCGTAACTCACTCTTCCTCGGCTAGGCTTTGTCAGAATAGCAGAATAAGTACAACTGTACAAGTATTAGTAGCATAGCAAAAAAGCGCTCCCATCATTAATATGCTTCTGTTTCGTCGCGGTGATTGTAGCCTCACATAAGTTTAGTGATGTTTCATTTCAATGTTTGGATGACTTGAATCTAATATATTTCATATGATTAGGTTTTGAATCTAGTATACTTGATTTAGTTGGTACAAAATTGACAATCCTTAATTTAATTGGTCTGAATTTCTTCTAGGTGTTTATCTTTCACCCCTCGATCCTCTATGTAAATGGGAAATCAAAGTTTTTGAAAGGCGATCATCCTTTTATATTTCAAATATATTAAAAGTAGAAGGGCAAAATAGTAATTTCACACATTTAACAGCAATTTTAATGAAAAAGGTAAGATGTGTGATCTATTGCAAGTATCTAGTTTTTTAAGTATAGTTTCATAGAATTTTCAATTTATGCGATGATTGATTTTGTGTAAATACAGGTGTATTAAATGATGATTTCCTAAAATTTGGTCTATTTAAAATGGCAGGTTATTTGTGCCTTAATTGCAGCAAAATGGGCTTGGGTCGGAATTTGCTTGGTCCAGTTTTAGTTCCCTTTGTTTTTCATACGGGTTGGGCACTGCCATTGCCAAATTACATATCAGGCGACGAACTCTCGAATGTCCTTCGCCTAAATCCAGTTCATACAACGGATTTATGAAGGTCGTCGTCTGACTGCCAAGGCCTTTGAAACCACCCAATTCATATTTGAGAAACCACAATCCATCAAAGTTCGCCGCCTGAATACAACATAGGCAACGAACATTTTCAGACTACTAACAAAGAAAGAAAAATGGTCGCTTTGAGAATAGGGTCAAACAACTTATGTCATACCGAACATTAAGGCGATGAACAAAGGTGAAGATCTCATCGCCGGAAATAATGTCAAATTAATATATTTATTCAGGCAATAGACATATAAAGAGATTCGTTGCCTGAGTGTGGGGTAGGTTTTAACACTATACACTCATGCGACGAACAAAGGTGGAGATCTCGTCGCCTAAAAGAATTCCAATTTAATACATTTACTAGTGTAATACCCGCGCCATGGCGCGGTTGCGATGAAAAAGAATCAATGAAACTGATCAGAAGTGGTAAGTAATAGTTATATTATGCTTTCAGAACTCATACATAATTTGCACATAAAAAAGCCGTAATACAATCACATACATCTCATATATTTTGATTCATCAAATATAGCTATGCCACAAGCTATGGGACAACCAAGATATCATAGCAGCTAGTTGGCTTGCTAAGAGGCACATCAGGCCTTCTTAGCTTCTATGCACATTGGATATCTTGATACATTGCTCCAATCAGCAAGTATTAATGAAAATTGTGTATTGACTACCACTATCATTACAACTGCTTGATACCTAGGATTGTATTCAAGCAACATACCATTATAATTTCAACAATAAAATGCATGAAAGCCTATCAGTAAAAAATCCAGACTGTTGTATTCAAGCAACATACCATTCTAATTTGAACAATAAAATACATGAAAGCCTATCAGTCAAAAATCTTCAGCATTCAAGCATGAGTTCTGTAAAAGGTTTTATTTTTCGTATGTTCTCCGGCATTATAAACCTCAAAGCCAAAATTGAATTCTCTCCTCAAATTCGCATATAAATTCTAAAATTCAAGCAAAATAGTAACTGAATTATCATGCTAGGCATAAATTCCTCACGATTGAATTCTAAATTCAAGCTAAAAATCCCCAAATTTATCAAGATTCACTAAACTAAAAAAACTTAGAAATCGGGATTGGGGAAGAAACTTACCTAAACTGGGCCTCGTGATCAGCAAACCGATCAATAGCTGAATCACTAAACTATGAAGACTCGACAGGATCCATGGTTTCTTGGGGTTGACATCATAGGCGGAAGCAACGATCTCCGCAACTGTCAACACTATCAAACAAAAACTCAAACACCGATACTCAATCAAAGCGAAACTGGAAGCAAATAGAATGTGAAACCCTATAAAATCCAAGATCGAACCAAAGAAAAAGAAATTAACCTATTCGAATGAACATCAGAAGACATTAGAGGAAAATGATGAAACCGAAAGCGATAACTTATTCGACTGAACATTAAAGGGAACGGAAGATAGATAAATTAGCAATATACCTAATTTCTAGGCCACGGTTGAAGCAATCCAGAGGCAGCGGGATCGGCGAAATCCATAGGAGTGTGAATCATACGACATTCGAGGAAAAGGATGAAACTGAAAGTGGTTGAAGCAATCGACGACATCAGTTGAAGCGATCGACAGCATAGGCGGGATCCTTTATCCTTGACCTCGTCGGCGAAATCCTCGCTTTGTAGAAGGGAAAATCGGCGGAGGATTGAGAAAAAAGAGTGGGAGGAAATTCGAGCCTTTACAGTGAATCCGAGCCAATATCGAAGACGGCGGAGGAAGAGGAACGAACCTATGGTAGAACATCGGCCGAGGAGGAAGGAGGAACATGGTGACGGGAGGCGGTCTAACCTCGGCGAAGGAAGAAGACGGAGTTCTGAGGCGGGATATCTTCAACGGAGGAGAAAGACGAAGGCATGACGCGCGAAGGATGCCACGATTGAAGTCGGCGGAGGAGATCGAATTGAACCCTAACAAAGCGTTCTTTTCCAATTGTGAAAAATGGGAAGAAAATTGAAGGCAAATTAAAAAAAAAATGTGATTGGTCAGAAGGGAGTGAAATAAGGAGAGCACGCCACGTCAGCGGAAAGTATACGAAATTAAGTAGTTATATAGAATATAGATTCAAACGACGGACATACGAAGAGGTTCGTTGCCTAACTGTGTGGTAGGTATAAGACATTTATTACTGTACACTTGGGCGACGAAGATTACATCCGTAGAGCGTGTAGTCAATGTTGGTCGTCTGAACGAGGGACAAAAGTGATTCAATCATTTAGGCGACGATATATTTTTGAATGTTCGTCGCTTGAGTTAAATTTAGGTGATGGAGATAACATGTGTAGTCAATTTTGGTCGCTCGAATCAGTGACAAAATTTGGTGACAAGTAGCAATTATGTAATTTATAAATCTTATAAATTATAAAAATATTTTACATTTTAAAATATAATTATGTAATTTTAATATTATTAGTTATTTGTTATGTCCCTAGTAGGGATCAAGAAATTAAAAGGGAAAATGATGGATTAAAAGGGAAGAGATCAAGGGATGGAAGATGAAGGTTTTAGAGCATGAGCAAACATTGGTTTTGCTCACCTTACGGTTGCTAAAAGGCAACCCCATGGTTGTAAGCAAAACCTTAAGGTAAAGAGAGGAAAGAGGTTATCTTGTGTGGAGATGTAAGAAGTGTCTTGGACCATGTGCAAAAGTATGAAGCTTTATTTATTTTTATGTTTTTTATTTAACTAATAATATTATGATTGGTGGAAATCATATAGTGGGTATAAATAAATTTGAAAAAGAGAAGAATGAGGTAAACTCAAGCTTGTGGAGTAAAAATATAAAAACTTTAAAGAAAGAGGTTAATAAAGTGGAAAATTATTTACAAGAAAAAAATAAATGAGGTGTCAAAATATTATAGGGAGAGGGGAAAAAAATTAGATAAGATGTAACCTTATGGTTGCGGATGGTTAGGGAAGGAGGAGGTAAGGGAAGAAGATGAATTCTATAAAGGGTAAAGAGAGAGTAAAGAGAGATGGGGAGAAAGGGGATATTCATTTCATTATTTTTCACGATGATCTCCAATTACAACACAAAGGTATTTATACTAATCTCTAATACCCATATAATCCCTATACATGACATTATATTTATAATATTTTAAAGCCATAATTTATAATGTTATAAATTTTTAATTAATTATGTAATGTTTTTATAATATTAAAACCATAAATTTACATTGATGAAGTAGTAATATTTATACAATCGTACCAGCTAACTACGTATCATATTAATTAATTAAGTAATGTAATTTCTAATCCTATTATATTTATAATGTTTTTATACAACTATAATGTCATAAGTTATAAATTAATTATGTACTATTTTTATAAAGTTAAAACCATAGTATAACATAATTAGGTAATGTTTTGTTTATAAAACCATAATAACGAGTGCTATATTTGTAAAAAAAAAACATTTGTGTTATAGTATTTATTTAACAAGTATAAGGTATTTAAATCTACACAATTTAAGTAAGAAAGTAATCAATAAGATGTAATACTGAACTACTGACCATACCAAAACATGAATTCCTCAAACGGGTCAATATCAAATCTTTTATTTTAGTTTTACAGACAACTGAATTCACAAAGACAATAAAGCGATGAACATAAAAAAAAAGCACCAATGTGAGGTCAGGTGGCTCATATAAATGACATTGTCACAACTCACAAGTAGCAAGAAACGACATCCATCGAAACTGAGAATAAAAATGACAATACCTATCCTTTGACTATTGATGAAAATACAAACTCTCAATATTGGCGTCATTATTGACATATATGTGAATATTCAATCTAATCCAAAACTATATCTCAAGACAAAGTGACCTAGGGAAGTGTGTATAGTATTTTATATTGAAAAAGCATATCAAGCCCAGCAATATTAGAAATTCATCTTGTACTTCCATAGTTACATCTATTCCACATTTCCACATGTTAAGCAAGTGAAGTAGACATTTTTTCTAGAGTTGAAAGTTGAAACAATTGTTAAAAAAGAGAGTTTTGAAGGGGAATAATGCACAAACAATCCAAACACAAACTAAATGCTCTCTCCGTTATAAAATATAAGTCGTTTACTATTCACACACGTTTTCTTAGGATAATAAAAACTATATAAAATATTAAATTTTTAATTAATATTTTTTAACAATCTCATATTTCCTACTAATAAGTATGAGATTATTTAAAAATTTTAATATTTTATATAGTTTTTATTATCATAAGAAAACGTAGTAAAAAATCTATATTTTAGAACGGATGAAGTATAAAGAGTCTAGCATACCGAATAAAAAAATAAAATAAAGAGACTAAATACCTAATCAAATGTGCTCAGGTACAATACATTCAATTTTCTCTAAAATTTCGTGAAATTTCAAAATTCGTTCAATAGAGGGACGATTTCTACCATGTTCGTCGCATAAATAAATTAAGTATAAAAGCGGAAAGTGAAATCCCCAAAGCCAACCCTAACCCCTCAGCCTCAATTGCTTGGCCGCCACTGTTCAACCCTCTACGGTTCTCTGCCTCGCCCTTCATCCTTCCTCAAACCAAATCCAGGAGCCTAAGCTTCCCTCAATGGCCGCTACTAGCCCCTCCTTGCCTCGTCGAACCTCCCGTGTTGCTAACAACCACGAACCGACGCCAAGCCAGGAGCCAACGCCGGAGTCGAGGTCGAGTCCCTGGACTTCGACCTTCTTGCTCTTCTCCTTCTCCTGACTTCGAGTTCCCGGACTCCCCTTCCATGGCTGCCTCCTCCACGTCGCTGTCGAGGATCCAGGGCCCAGCCAGCCTTAACTGTCCCCGACCACCCGCATCTGGCATCTGAGATTTCGTCCCTCCGACGGAGATTGGACTCCTATCCCTCACCGGAGCCACAATCCGAAGCAGGGACTGAATCTTTCAGCCAGTTCTCTGTTCCGAGTCCGAGCCCCTGCAGCCACGAGGTGAGCACCCGAAACGCTGTCCCAAGTCCCGCCTCCATCGTCCGCCCACATCCTCTCTTTTTCGAATCCCAAACCCTAACTTCAATATCTGTACTCTAATGTCCGTTATTTGTTTTATTATTGATTATTTTCGGGATTATGATCTTGGTTTTATCACTTGGATGTTTTAGTACTTAGATTTGTCAATAGGAAATAAGATTTTAGAATATTAGTGTTGAGACGTTAGATTTGAACATCAGATTTTAGGCAAGACTTCTGAATGAGTTGAATGAGATTTTAGGTTATCCAGGGCAAATTTATTACTTAGATTTTAGGCATGAATTCTACATGAATTTTAGGTTGTATGCTTTTCTGTTCTTGATTCTGCATTGTGCTGAGATTATATGCTTTTAGCAAAACATAAAAAAAATCTGTTCTTGCTTTTACATGGCTGTAGGTTCAAGGTTGTATGCTTTTAGGTTATATGCTATTATATGCTATTTTGTGCAAATGCATTCAAGAAGCCAATTATTAAATAGTGCAGGCAAGTTAAAGACAAGTGAGCATTTCCTTGATGAATTTCTACGAGGGTATCATATGCTTTTTTAAGATCAAGGTTTAGAAGGCACCTTGGATTTATCCCTTTTCTTGTATACTTCCTAATGAGTTCTTAGAGTAGCATTACATTTTCTCCCATGAGCCTTCCTTCTATAATTCTAACTTGTGCAGAGGAGATAAGATCTTTTAGGTCTAGACCGAGTCTAGAAGCCAGGATCTTTGAGATGACTTTATAGGTTACATTGTAGCATGATATTGGTCTAAAATCTCTCACTCTATTGGCATTCTTTGTCTTAGCAATCAGAGAGACACTAGTGTGGTTAATTTATTCGAGGAGCTTGCCCATTTTAAAAAAATTCAAGGACAGTGTCACAAAGTTGTCTCCCTGTCGTAGACCATGTTTCTTTGAAAAATTTGTAAGCGTAACCATCAGGACCCGGGGACTTGTCTTCGGGGGAGGCCCCTGATGGATACACCTCCAAGTTCTTCAAAGCGACATGGCAGACCACATGAGATCAGATCTGTTGAGCTGTTTAAGATTTTTTTGATTCGGGCCAACTATTGAAATAGATAAATCACACTAGCATCTCACTTATTGCCAAAACAACAAATGCTAGAACCGTGGGAGACTTTAGGCCTATATCTTGCTGTAACGTCACTTATAAAATCACCTCTAAGTTAATAGCCGAAAGACTAAAACCTGAACTAAAAGACTCTTTGTCTCTCCTGCACAATCTGGGTTCACAGAAGTAAGGTTGATGGGTGAGAAAAGTATGCTATTATAGGAGCTGATCAGAACGTACTCACGAAAATGGATAAGCCCAAGATGTCTCCAAAAAAATTGATCTAAGAAAGGCTTATGATTCACTCTTTTGGAAATTTATTGAAGAAATGCTTGTCCATCTCAACTTCCCTCCTATTTTCATTAATTGGAATCTACAATGCATCTACACATCATTTTTCTCTTTGAATATTAATTGTCACTTGCATGGTTATTTTCAAGGCAAAAGAGGGCTAAGGCAAGCAGATCCTATCTCCCCATTTATTTTTGTTCTGTTCTCTGACTACCTATATAGGATCTTAAAATGTAGAACTAGACACCCCTCATTTAAATTTCATCCAAAGTGTGACCTATTGTAGATTACTCATTTAGCATATGCAGGTGATCTTTTTCTCCTTTAAAGAGTGGATAAAGGGCTCCATAGACATCTTAATGGAATCATTATAATACTTCAAATACTGCTCAGGACTAGAGAAGTCTAGAACTTTGTGATCAATCAGGTACTGCTGTACTCTTTGTCAGTGTACCCACCAATCTGGTTTTCTTAATCACTTACCACTGTTTTGTTTGTAAGCTATCTGATCAGGTACAGGTACTGCTGTTCAGCAATGCTGAAACCAAGATAAAATGAGCACGGTCATGATAAAGGAGGTGAAGAGCCTACTGGTCTTGTGATAACTCCATGTACTTCTTCTTTATTTTTTGGTCGATTGCACAGGTCCTACTTGTTTTGTTTATAGTAACTTTTATGGTGTTCAGTCACTTCTTTTTGTATATTTCAGGAATGTTGAAAAGTAAAGATCAAATGAGCATTAGTGGAATTCGTACAAGTACAATGCCATTATGAGGTACCCCGGTGTATTGATTTTTTATTTGTTATTCACCTTATTATTTTGATGGCCATTCCCCTCTATGTTTATTTTAGCATGGTCGGGATAAAAGAGGATGGTCATTCATTTCCTTATTTATTTCAGCAATGGTGAAATCAAAATAAAATGAGCAGTTGTAGCACGTTTAGGATAAAAGAGGAACTTGAGTGTTTAGATTATTCCACGAGGTGAAGATCCTACCAGTCTATGATAAGTATAGGTTCTGCTCTTTTTGTTTGTGGCTTTACCCCACCGACTTGGTTTTCTTAATCAGTTTTAACTTGTTCATGCACTTCTTTTTGTCTATTTCAGGGATGCTGAAAAATCTAGATTGAAAGAGCAGTATTAGAAATCTGATCAGGGATGTTATAAATGCAACAGGAAACGGTTGATCAGATTGGCATAGAGAAGCCTAGACCTGTGTGATCGATCAGGTACCGCTGTTCTCTTTGTCAGTTTACCCACCAATCTTGTTTTCTTAATCACTATCTATTCTGTCTCCTATAGCAATTTAACACGGTTACTTTGTTAACTTGTTATAAAGGTTTTGAATTTTCACACGGTTACCGATGATCAATCAAGCATTTGGTTAGAGTTCCGAACCATGAATATATTGTCACAGTTACCCCTTGATTTGATGTAGGTTTCGTTCAATTTGTCAACCCATCAGGTTTGCAACGATGACTAATCTCAACTTTTTTCAATCTGTAATTTTATTTTAAACTAACTTGGAAACATGCATTGTTTAACTCGTGGAATGGGACAATTTGATTAATTAGAGAATCAGTAGCCTAGTGAATGGGAAAGAAGAACTCGATGATCAACCTCTTACAACTACATATCAGTTCAGGTCGCTGTTTAAGTGCAACCAACATCTTCCATCTGTATACACTTTTCTGTAATTTTTACCCTTTGCATTTTCAGTTTGACAATGTATGCTTGCATTCTCTCTCCAGGTCCATCTTGACGAACTACCAGCTGGGGTGTCCAACAACCTGCCAGGCTGCTACGTTTACCTTGCAGCAGAACATAGTCGTCATTACTGGCTATCTCTTTATTTTTCAAAGGGATTAGCGAATCGCGAGTGCACGTGTCGATTTCGATAAAATGCCGATCAAAGTGTTTGTTTGTTACACTATCTCCTCGTTTTTGTTACTCTTAGTCCTATAAATTCTTCTGTTTTGTTTATTTGAAGAATGGTTTCACCGGTAGTAGCACGACGACTAGGAAAAGGAACTTGAGGATCATGACGGTCTTACGAGGAAATGGACTATATTTGTGTACATTATTTCTAAGCTGGCGAGGTAAGCACTTTCTTCTCTGTGCTTGTTTAAGCATACAACACATCCGTTGCTATTGAGTTTTGAATGAATAGATTAAAGCTAATTTAAGGACAAGAAGTATCCGGGATCATTTATATTGGTCATTTCTCTAAATCATGTAGGCGGAGAAAGTTGCTAGTATATGCTGGCTTGCTGATGAGCTTAGAATTGAGTAACTCTTCATATAAGATAGTTGGAGAG
The DNA here is from genome assembly GCA_963922045.1 of Persicaria maculosa. NCBI lineage: Eukaryota > Viridiplantae > Streptophyta > Magnoliopsida > Caryophyllales > Polygonaceae > Persicaria > Persicaria maculosa. The sequence goes on from OY998252.1 coordinate 10,232,558, forward strand.
CTGATGTAGTGGTTTCTTTAGTTCCGCAACAAGTATTTGCTTCGAACTAAAAAGTGATAATATTTTAATATTGGTTGGTGGCTGGACTCTATTTAATGTTATGTGTTTTATCTCACTGGAGATTTTTTTTTTATCATGCAGGAGACTATAATTTCTAGATCAGATACGAAACATATTTTGTTAATTTCTTGTTATTCACCTCCTTATTCTTTTCTTTTAACCCAAAGATTGCCTGAGTATTGTTGAAAGCTAAAATTGTTTGTAGTATTTTTTTTTATTGAATTATTGTTAACACAAATACAGTGTGTATATATAATACAATTCGACCCCCCAGACCCTGCTCTAAGCGGGACATACTGGGCTTGTTGTTGTTGTTGTTGTATATATATATATATATATATATATATATACATTAGTATTTGAGGAATACAGCACCAAAAAAAAGTATTTGAGGAATATTTCAGAATTATTCCCAAAAATATTTAATGATTTTTTTCAATTAATGTGATGTTGACCAGATTATGCTTTTTTTTTAAAATGGTTTATTTTTCTTTGAAAATGGCAAATTAATTTTGGATAAATCGCCTAATTATCACTTTTCTGACAAAAAATATTTTATAGGCAAGATAAACTATGTGATCAGGTACTGCTGTTCAGCAATGCTGAAATCAAGATAAAATGAGCATGTTTATGATCATGGAGGCGAAGATCCTACTGATCCTATCTCTGTTTTTTCCATTTGAAGAAAATCATGGTTTCTTATTAATATTTTGATGGTCATTCCCCTTTTATGTTTATTTTAGCGTGGTCAGGATAAAACAGGATGGTAATTCATTTCATTTGTTTATTTCAGCAATCTTGAAATCAAGATAAAATGAGCAGTTGTATCACGTTTAGGATAAAGGAGGAACTTGAGTCTTTATATTATCCCGCGAGGGGAAGATCCTACCAGTCTATGATAACTACAGGTTCTGCTCTTTTTGTTCGTGGCTTTACCCCACCAAATCGGTTTTCTTAACCAGTTTTAAGTTGTTCATGCACTTCTTTTTCGCTATATCAGGGATGTTGAAAGATGTTTTCTTAACCAGTTTTAACTTGTTCAGGCACTTCTTTTTCGCTATTTCAGGGATGTTGAAAGATGTTATCTTAACCAGTTTTAACTTGTTCATGCACTTCATTTTCGCTATTTCAGGGCTGTTGAAAGATTAAGATTGAAAGAGCAATCTGACCAGGGATGTTATAAATGCAAAAGGAAATGGTCGATCGGATGGGCATAGAGAAAGCCTAGAAGTGTGTGATCGATCAGGTACCACTGTTCTCTTTGTCAGTTTACCCACCAATCTTGTTTTCTTAATCACTATCTATTATTTTTCCTATTGCAATTTTCACACGGTTACTTTGTTAACTTGTTATAAAGGTTCAAAATGAGGAGGGTGATACACAAGTGTATGTGTAAATTCCTACACCTCCAATTAAAACCCTCTATTTGGAATTTATTTTTATATAAAAAAATAAAAAAAACCCTAACTAAACAAGTACCCCCTTTGATTTCTTTTTATTAACTTTTTACTATTTATGCACGCTTTTTAAGGTGTTAAAACTACATAAAATAATAATTTTTTAAATATTTTTTTCCAATAAACTCATATTTATTGGTGATAAATAAAATATTATGAAAATACTTATTAAAATATTAATATTTAATATAGTTTTTACCGTTTTAAAACTACGTCCTTAACTTTAAAAAGTAATTTAAAAGGAAACGGAGGGAGTAGTTATTTAGATTTTAGTAACTGTTAGTTTCAATAAAAAGGTATCCATTTTTTTATATTAAAATATGTGGGGAGATTTTAATCGTAATATAAATTAATAATTTTAATTTTATTTTAAAATAAGGTTTAGCAATCGTATTTTTATTAGAAATGAAATTTTCATTTATATTTCTTAAATTTTAAAATAAGTTATACCAATAATTATATCCATGCTTATCGTTATTTAATATAATATTTTTTTTATTTGTTTATGTAATATATGTTAGATTATTTAATAAAGTATTGGTTGCTCAAGCTTATTAATAGTTTATTACGATTTCATGTGATACGCATTATACTAGGTTGATACATTAATTCTCTCATTGTTATAATCTTTATAGTCACTAGAAGCTAAACATCTTTGAGGAAAAAAAACGATCACAATGACTCTGTTTGAAACAATTAGACCATAGGTTATTATATAACTAAAAATCATTCGATTCCTATAAACTTGACTCCTTATGAAATTGACAAATCACTGTAAAAAAAAAGTAATTTTTTTTTATTAATTTTTAAAAATAATTATGTACTTATTACTATTAAGCATGATTTTTTTTAAAAATAATTTTAAATTTTTAATATTTTATCTATTTTTAACTATACTAGAAAACATGTATAAATAGTGAAAAATATATTCACTTATTTTCATTGTAGATAAAATATATATCAAGGTTTGATTTAATGATATGTTTTTTTTGCCTTTTTTTATATGTACATACACTCTTTTCTCATTATAATTTTTAGTTTTTAATGAAATTAAATTATTTTGAAATTAAATTAAATTGTTAATCATTAATAATATTAAAAATAAAAATTTCATCCCAATAGCCGGTCCATTACCTATTTTTAATTAAAAATTATTTATATTTTTTAAGTACAAATGTTGAATTTTGATTGGAGGTGTAGAAAGCTAGACATACACTTGCACCGAGTGTATGTGTACATTTGTCCTCAAAATGACAGGTGTGATTTTTAAACTTGTTATACTAAATATTATCATCTGTCTGCCTCTCTGCTTAGTTTTTACCTTCTGCTTTCTCATTTTTAAATTGTATGGTTATGTCATGTATCTGTCCAGCCTCATCACAAACTACCTACCTACTTAAGGCGTCCAATAACCTTGCTACTTGCCCCTGCTGCATTTATTACCCCGATACTTGCTCAGATATTAGGGCTAGTAACCCAAATACACGATACTTGCACTGTTTACCTTTTTTTATTATTAAAAGCCCAAGCCTCTCACCTCTTTTCCAATCGATGAACATTCCCTAATTGCCCTTCCCAGTTAATCACTTAGCCAGCTTGAAACTAAGGTACATACACTATTTAATACCCCAATGGATAACTGAAATCAACATCCATCGTTGTCGCAATTTCACATATTAGTAGTACCGGTATCCTATATACTGTAGTGAATAGTGATTAAAGAAAGTGTGTTAAGGACTAAACCATCATATATACTTTAATTGGAGGGAGTATACTTTGCAATACTTTTAGCTTTTTCAAAAATAATTTTAGCCTTTTCAGCATAGCATATCATTTTAGCTTTTTCAAAATTAATTTTGAAGTAAATGAATAAATTGTTATACCTTCTGTTATTACAATACTTTTTTACCGTGTCGGAAATTAAACCCAACAATCTACTTTATCGTAAACTAGAGGCAAAAAATACCTATGATGACATACTGTTTTTTAATAAAATTAACACTTTGAAGTGATATGTTTTATTTTAACCGGTGGAGTATATAAAATAACCAATTTTTCTATACTTATGAAATTATTTTTAAAAATTAATAAAAATTTGTTATTTTAGTTTTTATCATTTTTAGAAATAATATACTGTATAAATCATGTATGAGTAATAAAAGATATATTTTGCTGAAAGTAGATAATATAAATCAATTCTTATAAAATTGTTAATTTTTTTTGTTTTGCATATATTTAGTATTTTTCGGGTAATATAATATCTTTAAATGATATTTGAAATAAGAGTTTTATCTAGCTCAAGTGGTTAAGAAAGAAGGAGAATTAAATTCTTAAGGTCTTGTTTCAATTCTCAACTCCTTCATTTTTTATTTATTTTACTATGCCCTTAATTTTTCTTCATTTCTCTATATTATTTGTTTCTATCAACTATTTCATTAAAAATGTTATATTTAATTATTTATGATTAAATTATACATTTAACCTTTTCTTATAATATTGTTTCTTTCTCTTCTATTTTTTTTTGTTACTCTCAACTATTTTTGTGCAAATGCATTCAAGAAGCCAATTAATAAATAGTGTAGGCAAGTTAAAGACGAGTGAGCATTTCCTTGATGAATTTCTATAAGGGTATCATAAGCATTTTTAAGATCAAGGTTTAGAAGGCACCTTGGATTTATCCCCTTTCTTGTATACTTCCTAATGAGTTCTTGGAGTAGCATTACATTTTCTCCCATGAGCCTTCCTTCTATAAATCTGACTTGTGCAGAGGAGATGAGATCTTTTAGTTCTGGACCGAGTCTAGAAGCCAGGATCTTTGAGATGACTCTATAGGTTACATTGTAGCATGATATTGGTCTAAAATCTCCCACTCTATTGGCATTCTGTGTCTTAGCAATTGGAGAGACGCTGATGTGGTTGATTTATTCGAGGAGCTTGCCAGTTTAAAATAATTCAAGGGCAGCGTCACAAAGTTGTCTCCCTGTAGTAGACCATGTTTCTTTGAAAAATTTGTAAGCGTAACCATCAGGACCCGGGGACTTGTCTCCGGGGGAGGCCCCTGATGGATACACCTCCAAGTTCTTCAAAGCGACATGGTAGACCACAGGAGATCAGATCTGTAGAGCTGTTTAAGAATTTTTTGATTCCGGCCAACTATTGAAATAAGATAAATCACACTAGCATCTCACTTATTGCCAAAACAACAAATGCTAGAACAGTGGGAGACTTTAGGCCTAAATCTAGCTATAACGTCACTTATAAATTCACCTCTAAGTTAATAGCCGAAAGACTAAAACCTGAACTGAAAGACTCTTTGTCTCTCCTATACAATCTGGGTTAATAGAAGGTTGACTTTATAGGTTACATTGTAGCGTGATATTTGTCTAAAGTCTCCCACTCTTTTGGCATTCTCTGTCTTAGCAATTAGAGAGACGCTGGTGTGGTTGATTTATTCGAGGAGCTTGCCAGTTTTAAAAAATTCAAGGACAGCGTCACAAAGTTGTCTCCCTGTCGTAGACCATGTTTCTTTGAAAAATTTGTAAGCGTAACCATGAGGACCCGGGGACTTGTCTCCGGGGGAGGCCCCTCATGGATACACCTCCAAGTTCTTCAAAGCGACATGGCAGACCACAGGAGATCAGATCTGTTGAGCTGTTTAAGATTTTTTTGATTCGGGCCAACTTTTGAAATAGATAAATCACACTAGCATCTCACTTATTGCCAAAACAACAAATGCTAGAACTGTGGGAGACTTTAGGCCTATATCTTGCTGTAACGTCACTTATAAAATCACCCAAGTTAATAGCCGAAAGACTCAAACCTGAACTGAAAGACTCTTTGTCTCTCCTGCACAATCTGGGTTCACAGAAGTAAGGTTGATGGGTGAGAAAATTATGCTATTATAGGAGCTGATCAGAACGCACTCACGAAAATGGATAAGCCCAAGATGTCTCCAAAAAAATTGATCTTAGAATGGCTTATGATTCACTCTTTTGGAAATTTATTGAAGGAATGCTTGTCCATCTCAACTTCCCTCCTATTTTCATTAATTGGAATATACAATGCATCTGCACCTCATTTTTCTCTTTGAATATTAATTGTCACTTGCATGGTTATTTTCAATGCAAAAGAGGGCTAAGGCAAGCAGATCCTATCTCCCCATTAATATTTGTTCTGTTCTCTGACTACCTATATGGGATCTTAAAATGTAGAACTAGACACCCCTCATTTAAATTTCATCCAAAGTGTGACCTATTGTAGATTACTCATTTGGCATATTTAGATGATCTTTTTCTCCTTTAAAGAGTGGATAAAGGGCTCCATAGACATCTTAATGGAATCATTATAATACTTCAAATACTGCTCAGGACTAGAGAAGTCTAGAACTTTGTGATCAATCAGGTACTGCTGTACTCTTTGTCAGTGTACCCACCAATCTGGTTTTCTTAATCACTTACCACTGTTTTGTTTGTAAGCTATCTGATCAGGTACAGGTACTGCTGTTCAGCAATGCTGAAACCAAGATAAAATGAGCACGGTCATGATAAAGGAGGTGAAGAGCCTACTGGTCTTGTGATAACTCCATGTACTTCTTCTTTATTTTTTGGTCGATTGCACAGGTCCTACTTGTTTTGTTTATAGTAACTTTTATGGTGTTCAGTCACTTCTTTTTGTATATTTCAGGAATGTTGAAAAGTAAAGATCAAATGAGCATTAGTGGAATTCGTACAAGTACAATGCCATTATGAGGTACCCCGGTGTATTGATTTTTTATTTGTTATTCACCTTATTATTTTGATGGCCATTCCCCTTTATGATTATTTTGGCATGGTCGGGATAAAAGAGGATGGTCATTCATTTCCTTTATTTATGTCAGCAATGGTGAAATCAAACTAAAATGAGCAGTTGTAGCACGTTAGGATAAAAGAGGAACTTGAGTGTTTAGATTATCCCATGAGGTGAAGATCCTACCAGTCTATGATAAGTATAGGTTCTGCTCTTTTTGTTTGTGGCTTTACCCCACCGACTTGGTTTTCTTAATCAGTTTTAACTTGTTCATGCAATTCTTTTTGTCTATTTCAGGGATGCTGAAAAATCAAGATTGAAAGAGCAGTATTAGAAATCTGATCAGGGATGTTATAAATGCAACAGGAAACGGTTGATCAGATGTGCATAGAGAAGCCTAGACCTGTGTGATCGATCAGGTACCGCTGTTCTCTTTGTCAGTTTACCCACCAATCTTGTTTTCTTAATCACTGTCTATTCTGTCTCCTATAGCAATTTTCACACGGTTACTTTGTTAACTTGTTATAAAGGTTTTGAATTTTCACACGGTTACCGATGATCAACCAAGCATTTGGTTACAGTTCCGAACCATGAATATATTGTCCCAGTTACCCCTTGATTTGATGTAGGTTTCGTTCAATTTGTCAACCCATCAGGTTTGCAACGATGACTAATCTCAACTTTTTTCAATCTGTAATTTTATTTTAAACTAACTTGGAAACATGCATTGTTTAACTCGTGGAATGGGACAATTTTATTAATTAGAGAATCAGTTGCCTGGTGAATGGGACAGAAGAACATGATGATCAACCTCTTACAACTACAGATCAGTTCAGGTCGCTGTTTAAGTCCAACCAACATCTTCCATCTGTATGCACTTTTCTGTAATTTTTACCCTTTGCATTTTCAGTTTGAAAATGTATGCTTGCATTCTCTCTCCAGGTCCATCTTGACGAATAACGGGATGAAAATCGTTGATTCCCAATCAAATAGTTCCCACTCTCACAAATTAGTATAATTGGCAAGAAAGGGGTCGAATCCTCGGGAGATTTAAGATTTCACAATGCAATTTGATCACCAACAAGTAATAAAAGTGGGAAAAGATGCGACTTTTAAATAAGAATAAGTAAAGTAAAGTAAAGATGGAATTTTGTTGTAAAATTAAGAGTAGAGAACGGTTCTACCCACGAATTCTTTGACATTGGTTGGCTTATCGATCATCGAATTCTTTTCAAGCTAGTAACTTTCCTACAAATTCCTCTCGTCTTGGTTTATATGGATTAAAAGTCCTACGAGTCCAATCAATCCCTTACACCTCAATGCAATCATAACACGGTTAAGATTTAACAAAGAGATAGCACAACATCCCAAGAACTTGAGTACATAAATAACACCAATTAAACACGGTAAATCGATGTTTAAGATATATGTCAACTTCCTACATAATCATGCTTCAAACACGGAATCCACAATCCTATGCATGCTACTATAGAAATAACGCAAATACGAAATCAATATTATCAAGTCGGCCAAGCAAGATAACATCAATAACATAACAATAAGCACAAGGAAGTTGAAGGAATTATAATAGAGGAAAGATAACTTGAATTAAAAACTCACAATTCACCAACCAAGTCTCCGAAAACGTAGGCGAAACACTAGGAAAATTAGCCGCTCATGGCTTACCTAAGCTCTCTTCTCTTCTATGGTGATTGCTCCAATTGAAAACTTAATTAAACTAAGCCTAGAACATCCTATTTATAAGCCTAATGTCTTCCATAAAAGGTAGATAAAAGATAGATAAAAGATAGAAACTTCCTAAACAAACTAGATAAAAGATAGAACTTTCCTAAATTAATTCAGCGTCGGATTCCGCTGGCAGCGAGAAATTTCCGCTGGCAGCGAATGGCCTTGATTGAGCTTCTGTTGGATTTCCGCTACCACCTCGCTAGCACACTCGCTGGCAGCGACTTTCATGCCTTAGAATTTTTCTCGAGCTTCTTCATGGTCCCTTCCTTCCGCTGCCGCGAGTCCCCTAATCCGCTGCAGCGAGTTCTTCCATCCGCGGGCGCGAGAGCCCTCTTCCGCTGGAGCGAGTAGCCGAAGCTTCGTCGTCCTGGTGATTCTCGCTGGCAGTGGAATTTTCCGCTGCAGCGGACGTCTCGCTGCAGCGAGTCATGCCGCTGGCAGCGAACGGTGTTGGCCCTTCCTCTCTCGCTGGCTCCTCTTCTCGCGGACTCTCTCTCGCTGGCTCCAGGCTTCTGGTTCCACTCGCTGGAAGCGAATGAAAACCCGCTGGCAGCGAAATCTGCCCAGAGACTCGATTCTTCATTGTTCTTCCCTCGTTCTTTCTTTCCTCCTTTCTTTCTCCTCTTAGCTTGATTTCTTGACTTCACTTGGCCATGTTTAACAGTTTTCCCTTGCTTTCCACCATGTCGGATCTACGATTCTGCACAATTCAACCTAAATAGCGTAGATTCCGAACTTTTCCACAAAAAGAGTTTAATCTAATTTAACACTAAAACATGCATATTCTACAATGTAAATGCAACTAAATTATCCTATAATGCCCATTAGAAATGTGCATTATCAAACTCCCCCACACTTAACCTTTTGCTTGTCCTCAAGCAATGCAAAATAAAGAAGAGCAAAACCATCATCCCACACATATAATCTTCAAGCACTAACCTTGTCAAAAGCAACATCAAAGTGGAGGAGCCATGAACATGAAAGCTAACATCCTAGCAAGTATATGAACGATTCAAAATAAGGCACATATCATCCAACCTCACCGGGATTATGTGTTTGCTCGATTATGTGTTTGCTCTCACTCTCATTGTGTTTAGGCTTAATAATATATCTCTCGACTCAATCCAAAATGCAAAGAGCTACATAGAAATTGACACATATATCACATATTCTCCACCGCGGATGCCATCACTCACAAGCAACATCAAGAGGTCTTTTATCAAGGTTGTAATGGGGCTTGGTAAGGAATCAAGGGCAAGGAGAATTTATGGTCATGTGGTGCTCAAAATCCGGGAATCAAGATCCTAGATAATCAAACATTAAACATCCATTCTCTCAAAAACATCATCTTAAACTCAAGCTCTCACAACAACTTTACAAAAGACATTCATTTCTCAACCAAAGATAATTTCCAACTCTCACATTCATAATGAAAATAAAAGGCTCAAACTCATGCTTTTTTTTTTTTTCCTTTCTTTTTTTTTCCATTCATTCATTTTTTTTTTTTTTTTTTTATTTTTTTTTAGAGCCAAAACAATAATGCACAATGTGAGGAATAAAACTAAAATTACATACTCATCCAAACTTGTAACTTTCTCAACAAAATCTCTTTTCCACTCAACCAAATCAATCATTCACCAACTCTAATCCTAATTCCCGGATAGGGTAAGGCTCATCATCGGCTAGGATAAATTTTTGTGGAGCTTCAAAGAATAGGCTAAGGCTCAAATTTGCTACAAGCAAAGGATACATATGTAGGGTGGATATGGATAATAATATGGCTAAGAAAATCATGCCTCTATCATTTGAAACTCATAAGCAATAGACATATAAATTCGGCCTCAAATATAGATAACAATGTCAATCTCAAGAGGTAAGTGCATAGGGAGAGCATAATATCACACATGAAAGCATAAGGGAATAAATATGAAAATCCCTTATAAGGCCAAAATTTCTCACTAGGACAAGTTTTGTTGAATTTCAATGATGCCAATAAGAATCATACTTGCTCAATTAAACTAACAAGTCATGCTCCAATGAAAATCAACACCAGTAGGTGACAAGATTAGCCAATTCAAACATATTATGGGATTTATAGGTCAAGCTCAAAAACTCAAATAAAATAGAGGACAATTAAGGCAAGATGGGTATTTGAATAATACATGAATGCAATGCATGATATTTTTGGGTTTTTCAATTTTTTTCAAATTTTTTTTTTCTAATGCAATATAAATGCTAGAAATAAACATGATATGCATGTGAAAATTTTAAATATGACCTAACTAATGCAATATGTACACTAAACCCCTCCCCCACACTTGAATATTTCATTGTCCCTAATGAAATAAAGACAACAAAAATTAAACAATTGAAATAGGTGAGGGAGAAGGAAACTCACGAGCTCAATGTGGTGGTGGAAATTGGGTTTGCCACCCAAAGGGTGCCCAAGCGTTGAATTGGGCCATGATCTCCTCGTGATTCTTTCGTTGTTGCTCCATGAGGATGTTATGGTTCTCCGCAATTTGTCGGTCCGTGGCATCTTGACGCTCGGTGATTTGACGGAAGGCACTCTCAAAATAGCCATGAGAGGGAAATCCATCATAAGACTCGCCATGGTATCCGCCATCTGAAGAACTAGCTCCCCCGCCATAAGACATTTGTGGATGGAATGTCTCCACTTGCATTACCGGCTCATACTCCATCTCCGTCGGTTCTTCATAAGGCTCCTCATTAGCATCTCCTTCGTTGGCGTTCGGAGGTGGGCCCAATGGTGGAGCGTCGGATGGAATATATAAATCGGCGGGGGACGGACCGGTGGGAAGTGGGCGAGGGAGTACCAAAGTGTGGGACTTGTTGACCCCGGCATACCAAATGAAGCTCCCCGCATAATCACTTTCCCTCACGATGTTAGCCTTCTTTAGCGAAGCCAAATTGAGCCTATAGTTGTCCGCACAAGGGATATAGGCATTCAAATCAATGTCAAGCTCCAATGCAAGCAAAGTAATTAAGCCTCCAAAGCCAATCTTCACCTCTTCCTTCCTTGAATGCTTCTTTGTAGTCTCGCCACAAGCGGCAAAGAATAGCTCTACCCAATCCGGCGTCTCATGTGCTTCGGGCAATAAGCAAGTCATCCAAGCCCAACTTCCCTTGGAAACCTTGTTGATCTCGGCATGCCCGAAAAAAGTGTTGTTCAAGACCTTGTGGCAAAGTCTAAGAGAAGGGTGGACGATGCTATAATTGTAGTCATTTCCGGAGGTCATGACCTTTTGTGTGACTTCAAACCATCGTTGTTGAGGGGTGGAGCTACGAGGCAATTCAGACCAACGGGCGGAGGGATTGCCCGTGATCCCAAACACATTCTTCAATTCTTCAAAAGTCATAGCTTGATTTGCCCCACCCAATCGAAAAGTAAAACTATCCTCACTAGCCATTGCAAAGGTAGCCAAAAACTCCCTAACCAAATCCGGATAAGTTCGGACACACTTGTCTACCAAACCATCAATATCTCCAAAGCCCATAAACGTCCGCACACTCTCCTCAAGTCCCAACAATCTCAATGTGGGGATATCAAAAAATTTCGTTGAAACGTACCGACGAGCATCAAGTTCGTCCCACCTAGTCCTTTGAGCTCTAGTCAATCCTCTAGGCCTAACCATCGGAGGAGAAGCCATAATAATTAAAATCAAAGGATGAAGATCGAGAACTCACAAACAAAGCGACTCACTGCAGGATTCTCGCTGGCAGCGAGTGGAATCCCGCTGGTAGCGACTTGAGTCAGGCCGGGGGAGCTGCGCTATGGGTGTGACTCGCTGGCAGCGAAGGATACTCGCTGGCAGCGAACAGGGTGACACCGACGAACTCCGGAGCTGCTTCGTAATGGATGCGACTCGCTGGAAGCGACTGGTGCTCGCTGGCAGCGACTAGGATCAAGGGAAAGCTGCTGCTTCGCTGGTGGCGGCTGTGGTGGCGGCTACTATTCCGCGGCAGCGAGTCGGGGCTTCCGAGACTCCGGCGTCGTTGTCCGGACGTCGGAATCCAAAAATTTCTTCACGGAAGTTGCCCAACTCGACCCGATCTACTCAATGGCGGAAGGATAAAAGGGATTTGGGTGATTTTGTGGTTATGTGGTGGTTGATGGGTGGTCGGAATGTGGAAAACGTGGTGTGGTTGCGTAGATCGGCTCGTCGGGAGTCGGAATCCGGTGCCGGAATTGGTTTTCGGGGTGGTGGAGATGATGAAGTGGCTATGGAGGTGGGGAGCTTGGAGGTTCTTCAATGGAGCTTTAATGGGGGTTTTGGAAGGAGGAGGGAGATGGTGAAAATGGAAAGTGGGGGATGATGAATAAAAAAAAAATGGGTAAAAGGAAAGTGGTTAAAAGGTAAGTGGGTAAAAAGGGGTAAATGGGATTCTCAAATATTTTATTCTCTCTTTTCTTTTTTTTCTTTTTTTTTTTGTAGAAAATCCGGATGGGGCCCAGGTCGTCTGGGAAGGACGAAGGAACTCGCTGCCAGCAGGTTCGGTTCGCTGGCAGCGAGTCGTGCTGTTCGATTTGGCTCCTCCTTGTTTGCTGCTGGTTGATCTCGCTGGTAGCGAAATGGGTTCGCTGCCAGCGAAAATTGCCCAGTGTTACCTTTTTCCGACTTATTCTCTTAACCCTGCAAGGTTAGCTCCACACTTCTCCGAAAAGTAATCTATCTAATAAAATAAGGAAATTTCTAGCCTAATTAGATAAATAAATAAACTAAAATTAACTAATTATGAAATTGAAATTGCAAGACAAAAACATACCTCGGGTTGCCTCCCGAGAAGCGCCCTTGTTTTATGTCGTAGGCTCGACGGTATGACCCCTCAATGGGTCTCCTTTGTGGGCTCTTGGAGGTTCATCTCCTCCATGATTTTGTCGGAGAAGCCATCATAGTAGCGTTTTAGCCGGTAGCCATTTACTTTGAACACGTGTGCATTCTCCTCATCCTTGATTTCTACCGCTCCATGTGGATATATGTGCATGATGGTGTAGGGACCTCTCCATTTTGAGCGTAGTTTTCCCGGAAAAAGATTAAGGCGAGATTGGTAGAGAAGTACCTTGTCGCCTACCTTAAAGTCCTTTCTCAAGATGTGCTTGTCATGCCATGCCTTGGTCTTTTCTTTGTAAGTGATGGCATTGTCATATGCATCCCAACGAATCTCCTCTAATTCTTGAACTTGTAGCTTACGGAATTCGCCAACCTCATCTATTCTCATGTTGCACTCTTTCACCGCCCAATAGGCCTTGTGTTGGAGTTCTACCGGAAGATGACATGATTTTCCATAAACTAAGCGATAAGGAGACATACCTATTGGTGTTTTGTAGGCCGTGCGATAGGCCCAAAGAGCATCATCTAGCCGTTGGCTCCAATCTTTTCGGTTTGGTGCAACCGTCTTCTCCAAGATTCTCTTGATCTCTCTATTTGACACTTCGGCTTGCCCATTGGTTTGAGGGTGATAGGCGGTGGATACCCTATGTGTGACATGATATTTCTTCAAGAGAGCGGCCACCGTCTTGTTGCAAAAGTGGGTACCTCGATCACTAATTAATGCACGTGGAATACCAAATCTAGTGAACAAGTCCTTAAGGAATCCTGAAACCACTTTAGAATCGTCAGTTTTGGTGGCCTTCGCCTCCACCCATTTGGAGACGTAGTCCACCGCAAGTAAGATATAAAGATTCCCAAAGGAACTAGGAAAAGGTCCTATGAAATCAATCCCCCAAACATCAAAAATTTCACAAAACATCATCCTAGTTTGAGGCATCTCATTCCTAGTTGCAATATTCCCCATGCGTTGGCACCGATCACAAGATTTACAAAAAGCATATACATCACGAAAAATCGTGGGCCAATAGAATCCCGAATCAAGTACCTTCTTAGCCGTTTTGTTTGGTCCAAAGTGTCCCCCACATGCATAAGAATGACAAAAGCTAAGGACGGACATTACCTCATTATCCGGAAGGCATCGCCGAATGATTTGATCCGCACAATGCTTCCAAAGGAACGGATCGTCCCAAACATAGAATCGGGCGTTGTGGCGAATCTTGTCTTTCTTGTACTTGGAAAAGTTTGGTGGAAACTCCTTCGTGACAAGAAAATTGACTATGTCCGCGAACCATGGCCGAGGAACGTTGGCTGCCATCAAAGACAAAGGAGTAAAAGAGTCCGGACATACCTTCTGGGCAGAATCCGCTGGCAGCGAGTCAGGTTCGCTGGCGGCGAATAGAGTCAGAATGTGAGCTGGTGCCGGCGACTGGAGAGGTTCGCTGGTGACTTGACTCGCTGGTAGCGGGTTGGGTTCGCTGGCAGCGAGTGGTGTCTGCTGGCTTACAGGAGCGTTCGCTGGCAGCGAGTCTTCAGCACGACTTGAAACGAAGTGTAGAGTTTCGTCCGGAAATTCTCCAAGTGCTTGTAGCTTCTCCCCCACACTATTTGGGTGCACAATGCGGCTAAGGTGATCGGCCACATAGTTTTCCGCGCCCTTCTTGTCTTTGATTTCGATGTCGAATTCGCTCAAAAGTAAGATCCACCGAATAAGCCTTGGTTTGACGTCCTTCTTCTTCATGAGGTACCTAAGGGCTGCATGGTCGGAGTAAATTATTACCTTTGCGCCTAGCAAGTATGCGCGGAACTTGTCCAAGGCGAACACCACGGCCAATAGCTCCTTCTCCGTGGTTGTATAGTTCCGTTGGGCTCCATTTAGCATCATTGAAGCATAGTAGATGACGTGTGAGGCTTTGTCAATCCTTTGTCCAAGAACCGCTCCGACGGCGTAGTCGCTAGCATCACACATTAGCTCGAATGGGAGGGTCCACACCGGGGCTTGAATGATTGGTGCGGTAACAAGACGACTTCTCAACTCGTGGAAAGCCTCCTTACACTTCTCATCAAACTCAAATGTGGTGTCCTTCTTGAGGAGTTCACAAAGAGGTGCGGCGATCTTGGAAAAATCCTTGATGAATCGGCGATAAAATCCTGCATGACCAAGGAAAGAGCGAACTTCGCGCACATTAGTAGGGCAAGGCAAAGATTGAATGATGTCAATCTTTGCCTTGTCAACCTCAATTCCCTTTCGGGAGACGATGTGACCTAAAACAATCCCTTGCTCAACCATAAAGTGACATTTTTCGGAATTCAAAACCAAATTTGTTTCAACACATCTTTTTAAAACCAATGCCAAATGGTCTAAGCAAGAGTTGAAGTTATCGCCATGAACGGTAAAGTCATCCATAAAAACTTCAATGAACTTTTCAATATACTCGGAGAAAATACTTACCATACACCTTTGGAATGTACCCGAAGCATTGCATAGTCCAAAAGGCATTCGGCGATATGCAAAAGTGCCAAAAGGACATGTGAATGTTGTTTTCTCTTGGTCCTCCGGTGCGATGGCAATTTGAAAGTAGCCCGAGTAGCCATCCAAGAAACAATAGTAAGCTCTTCCGGCGAGGCGCTCCACCATTTGGTCAATAAATGGGAGAGGAAAGTGGTCCTTGCGAGTCTCCGCGTTCAATTTGCGATAGTCGATGCAAACTCTCCATCCGGTTTGGACTCGCGTGGGCACTAGCTCTCCTTCTTTGTTCTCTACGACCGTGATGCCTCCTTTCTTTGGAACCACCTGCGTAGGACTAACCCATTTACTATCGGAGATAGGATAGATCATACCGGCTTGTAGTAGCTTTAGAACTTCCTTCTTGACCACCTCCATCATTGGTGGGTTGAGCCTCCTTTGGGGTTGTCTTGATGGTTTGGCTCCTTCCTCCAAGAGTATGCGATGCATGCACATGGTTGGGCTTATTCCTTTGATGTCCGCAATTGTCCATCCAAGGGCCGTCTTGTGTTCCTTAAGCACCGCTATCAATCTCTCCTCTTGCTCAAGAGTGAGCTTATTTGATATGATGACCGGCAAGGTATCTCCATCACCCAAGAAGGCATACTTGAGGTGATCCGGCAATGGTTTAAGCTCTATCACGGGTGCCTGAACAATAGAAGGTAAAAGCCTCTCGCTTGGGAGGGTTAGTGTTAAGGCATCATTTCTTTGGTGAGTATGTTGTGCCTCTAATGCTCCCAAAACTTCATGCAAGTAAGATGAAATAGAATATTCAAGTTTAAGCTTATCTAGAGGGGTTTCTAAAGCTACTTGCAATTCATCTTTTCCATTAAGCTCAAAAACATCTTCCACACAAGGTTCAATAGTATCAATAGCAAATAAAGAGTGTTCATCATGAGGATACTTCATTGCATCAAATATGCAATACTCTACCTTTTCGCCATCGAACTCCATAGTGAGTGAACCGGCATAGACATCGATCTTTGTTCGGGCGGTCCTTAGGAAGGGTCTACCCAAGAGGATAGGTGCCTCCGCTACTCCATGCTCCATGTCCAAAACAAAGAAATCTGCGGGAAAGATTAGCTTGTCCACCATAACTAAAACATCTTCTACAAACCCCCTAGGATAGATTTGAGAACGATTTGCCAATTGGATCACAACTCTTGTTTCTTGCAAAGCCCCAAGACCAAGCGATTTATAGAGGGAGTATGAGATAACATTAATGGATGCTCCTAAATCTAGCAAAGCATGATTAAATTTAGCATCTCCAATTGTGCAAGGAATAGTAAACATACCCGGATCGCTACACTTTTCGGGCATACGCCTTTCTAACATAGCGGAGACATGTTCACTTACTTGAACTTTTTGCTTCCCCTTCAACTTTTGATTCCTCTTGACCGTGCATAATTCCTTCAAAAATTTTGCATAACGAGGAATAACTTTAACTAGGTTGAGTAGGGGGATGTTTACCTCACACTTGGCGAATGTTTCGAAGAGTTCGGTGTCGCTCTCCGGCCTCCTTGGATTCCTCAAAGCTTCCGGAAAGGGTGCCACCGGCTTAAAATCGTCAAGGGGAGGTTTGGAATCGGCAACAGCGTGTCCGGATGTGGGGACGTCAGTTTTCTGGGCAGAATCCGCTGGTAGCGAGTCGTGTTTCGCTGGTAGCGAGTCAGGTTCGCTGGCAGCGAGTGGGATCCCGCTGTCAGCGACTGGGATCGTACCTGGTTCAGCAGATGCCTTCACCCCATTCGCTGCCGGCGAGTCTGGTTTCGCTGTCAGCGGAATTTGCACAGAACTTGTCTCCTCTTTGTTTTCTTCGTAGCCTTCTTCCATGATCTCTCCTAAGGCTTCTTTCTCACCCCTAGGTGCGACAAACAGTTCCTTACCGCTCCTTAGGGTGATGGCGCTCACGTTCTCTCTTGGGTTGACCACCACTTGTGGTGGTAGCTTGCCCGAATCCTTTGCTTGTAGTTCTCCAATTGCTTGAGCCATTTGGCCCATCATCTTCTCTTGTGCATTCATCTTCTCCGTTTGAGCTTTGAGGGTTTCTAGAATGAGCTTGTATGGATCCTCACCTTGTTGATTAGCTTGAGGAGCCCCCCTTTGACTATTATCATAGGGTGCTCTATATTGGGGTCCTCCTTGTTGATAGGGAGGTTGTTGTTGTTGATTGAACCGGCCACCATAACCTTGTTGTTGAAAATTAGAATTATAGAGATTATTACCATAGTTGCGGCGTGGGCCGTAGTCTCCCATAGCATTGACCTCCATGGCTCCATCTTGCACGTCGGGACATTGATCCATAGGATGGGATGGGTCTCCACACAACCCACATGCTTTGAGTTGTTGTTGTTGTCCTCTTTGCAAAGTTAGATTCTTTAAAGCCTCTCTAATCTCTTTAAGCTCGTTTTGCATGCTTGATGTTGGGGAGTCCAAGTGTAAGACTCCTCTAGCTCTATAAGACCGTCGATATTGTTGAGAAGCATTAGCAAGCTCCTCAAATATCTCCATAGCTTCCTCCGGTGTTTTGTTGAGGATGTTCCCTCCACTAGCCGAGTTAACCGTCCCACGATCATTATCGAGTAGCCCCTCATAAAGATATAGGACCAAATCGTCCTCCGAAAAGCCATGATAGGGACAACTAGCTTTTAGCTTCTTGAATCTCTCCACATATTCGTAGAGAGTCTCCGTGGCCGATTGCTCAATGCTTGATATCTCCTTCTTCAAAATATTGTGTCTAGTGGCGGGGAAGTATTTGCGCAAGAAGGCCTTTTTCATCTCCATCCATGTCGTAATGCTCTCCGTGGGTAAATAATAGAGCCAATCGTTAGCCGCATCCTTCAAGGTGAATGGGAAGGCCCTTAGCATCATTTGATCCTCCGTGATGCCGTGAGGTCTCAAACGATCGCATATTCCATGAAATTCCGCAAGGTGCTTGTTTGGGTCCTCTCCACTCATGCCATGAAACATTGGCAAAAGATGAACCCATGGTGACTTGAATTCAAACTTGGTGCCCTCCGGGAGTGGTGGGAGCCTAATAGCCAATGGTTGTGTTTGTAAATTTGGCTCCTTTAGCTCCTTCAAAGTGCGTCGTTGTGGAACCACGAGCACATTGCCGCCGTTTGGCGGTGGTGGATTGTTGTTTCCGTTGTTGTCGCCCATCTCTTCTTCGTTTTCCGGGTTGGATGAGTGCTCTCTTCGCAACCTAGAAGCCGTTCTTTCAATTTCTGGATCAAAAGGTAAGAGATTGGAATTAGTAGAACGGGTGTGGACCATGCGAGTGGTTCACACAAAAGTTGATGATTAAACTACACAAAGAAATCTAATTAAATCTCCCCGGCAACGGCGCCAAAAACTTGATGGGATGAAAATCGTTGATTCCCAATCAAATAGTTCCCACTCTCACAAATTAGTATAATTGGCAAGAAAGGGGTCGAATCCTCGGGAGATTTAAGATTTCACAATGCAATTTGATCACCAACAAGTAATAAAAGTGGGAAAAGATGCGACTTTTAAATAAGAACAAGTAAAGTAAAGTAAAGATGGAATTTTGTTGTAAAATCAAGAGTAGAGAACGGTTCCACCCACGAATTCTTTGACATTGGTTGGCTTATCGATCATCGAATTCTTTTCAAGCTAGTAACTTTCCTACAAATTCCTCTCGTCTTGGTTTATATGGATTAAAAGTCCTACGAGTCCAATCAATCCCTTACACCTCAATGCAATCATAACACGGTTAAGATTTAACAAAGAGATAGCACAACATCCCAAGAACTTGAGCACATAAATAACACCAATTAAACACGGTAAATCGATGTTTAAGATATATGTCAACTTCCTACATAATCATGCTTCAAACACGGAATCCACAATCCTATGCATGCTACTATAGAAATAACGCAAATACGAAAGCATTAAATCTTAGCACGAAATCAATATTATCAAGTCGGCCAAGCAAGATAACATCAATAACATAACAATAAGCACAAGGAAGTTGAAGGAATTATAATAGAGGAAAGATAACTTGAATTAAAAACTCACAATTCACCAACCAAGTCTCCGAAAACGTAGGCGAAACACTAGGAAAATTAGCCGCTCATGGCTTACCTAAGCTCTCTTCTCTTCTATGGTGATTGCTCCAATTGAAAACTTAATTAAACTAAGCCTAGAACATCCTATTTATAAGCCTAATGTCTTCCATAAAAGGTAGATAAAAGATAGATAAAAGATAGAAACTTCCTAAACAAACTAGATAAAAGATAGAACTTTCCTAAATTAATTCAACGTCGGATTCCGCTGGCAGCGAGAAAAAATCATAATGACTGTTTGAAACAAATAAACCATAGGTAATTATATAACTAAAAATCATTCGATTCTTATATACTTGACTCCTTATGAAATTGACTTATCAACTTGTTTTTTATTAAATTTTAAAAATAATTATGTACTACGTACTCATTACTAATAAGCATAAATTTTTTAATAAAATTAATTTTAAAATTTTATATATATTTAACTGTACTAGAAAACATGTATAAATAGTAAAAAGTATATTTTGTCACTTATTTTCATCATAGATTAAATATATATCAAGGGTTTTATTTAATGATATGTTTTTTTCCCTTTTTTATATGTACATACACTTTTTTCTTTGTCACTTATTTTGTCACTTAGTTTTTAATGAAATTAAATTAAATTGTTAATTATTAATAATATTAAAAATAAAAATTTCATCCCAATAACCCGCCCACTACCTATTTTTAATTAAAATTTATTTTTATTTTTTAAATACAAATGTTGAATTTTGATTGGAGGTGTAGAAATACATTTGTCCTCAAAATGACAGGTGTGATTTTTCACAAACTACCTACCTACTTAAGGCGTCCAATAACCTTGCTACTTACCCCTGCTGCATTTATTACCCCGATACTTGCTCAGATACTAGGGCTAGTATCCCAAATACACGATACTTGCACTATTTACCTTTTTTTATTATTATTAAAAGCCCAAGCATTTCACCTCTTTTCCAATCGATGAACATGCCCTAATTGCCCTTCCCAGTTAATCACTTGGCCAACTTGAAACTAAGGTACATACACTATTTAATACCCCAATGGATAACTGAAATCAACATCCATCGTTGTCGCAATTTAACATATCAGTAGTATCGGTAACCTATATACTGTATTGAATAATGATTAAAGGAAGTGTGACTTTCATCGGAGGGAGTATACTTTGCAGTGTCAGTAATAACCTTGCAATGATTTCAAGGGTAAATTAATAAATTAGATCGATACAAAAATTTTACAAGGGTAAATTGCTTATATTATCCCTAATCTTTCTTTGTTCTAATGTGGTCCTTGAACTTTGGTTTTGTTTTCTAATAGGGTCGTCCTCTCAAATTGGACGTTAATTGCTGTTAAATGGCATGTATTAATTTAGTTATGTTTAATATATGAGTGTTAATTTGGTTTAATTTGGGGTGTAGCTGATAAGTGTTTGTCTGCAATGCAAATGACTTGTTAGTATATTATTAACACTATTTTATCATTTTATTAAAATTAAAGAAAAATATATTTTTCTACTAGCTATAAAGGTGAGAGATTAACATTAGGATCCCCACCAAAATTATTTTATCAGTCTTTATAATATATAACTAAAAGATAACTAAAAAATTAAGAGTAAACCCTAGAAAATCTATTTGAAAAAAAACTAAAATAATAAATTTTTAAAAAATATTAACCAATTAAATCTCTTAACTTATCCACTTGAGACATAGGTTAAAAACCATTATTTTATAGACACAAAAAAACTGTTATTTTATTATTAGTTTTGACTAAAATTTCATTTGTCCTTATTACTTTTCTTTGGATTTTGACTTTCATCTCATTTAGTTTTCAATTTTGTATATTTCCACTTATCTGTGTTAAAAGTCATTTTTACCCAAAATAATAATTGTAATCTTTTTTTTTTTTTGGTCTTCTTTTATATAATTTTAATGAAAATTTCAAATGACTACCCTTATTTGTATTTTTTTTCATAAAAAACATCATTGTTGTTCTTTTTCTTCTTTAAAATACTTTATTGTTGTTGTTATTATGAACCCACTCCATTAAACCCTATCATTAATTTGTCAATGTACGTAGCTAGTAGAAAATTTATTTATTTTTCTTTTATCTTTAATAAAATGATAAAATATTATATGTACGTGATGTGTCATTCACATTGGACAAACACTTGCCATATTACGAGTACACATGTAACGAGGACCATGTTTGAATTGAAAATGGAAGTTTGAGAACCATATTAGAAAAAGCTAAAGCTTAGGGACTTGGAATAAAACAATGGATAAAGGTTGGGGATGATAGATGTAATTTATCCTTTTTAGAATTGAGTATAACAGAGCTATCATGGTTAATTTACTTAATTACCAGATACCTCTATTTAGTAAAATATGTCATTTATTATATATAAATGTTTTTTCAAAAATAATTTTTAAGTAAATGAATAAATTGTTATACCCTCGGTTATTACAACACTTTTTTACTTTGTCGGAAATTATACCTAACAATCTACTTTGTTGGAAATACTTATGTTGACATACTATTTTTTTTAATAAAATTAACACTTAGAAGTGATATGTTTTATATTAACCGATGGAGTATTTAAAATTACAAACTTTTCAATACTTTTGAAATTATTTTTAAAAATTAATAAAAAAAATTGATATTTTAGTTTTTTTTTTATCATTTTTTGAAATAATATATAAATCATGTATGAGTAATAAAAGATATATTTTGCTGAAAGTAGATAATATAAATCAATTCTTATAAAATTATTAAATTTTTTTTGTTTTGCATATATTGAGTATTTTTAAGGTAATATAATATTATATTTTTAAATGATATTTGAAATATGAGTTTTATCTAGCTCAAGTGGTCGGGAAGAAAGAAAGGAGAATTAAAATAAAAAAGGTCTTGGTTCAATTCTCAACTCCTTCATTTTTTATTTGTTTTACTAAATAATTAATTCTTCTTTATTTCTCTATATTATTTGTTGATGTCAACAATTTTATTATATAGTTAATTATTCTTCATTTCTCTATATTATTTGTTTCTATCAACTATTTTATTAAAAAATGTTATATTTATGTTTAAATTATATATTTAACCTTTTCTTTTAATATTTTTTGTTTCTCTTCTATTTTAGTGTTTTTTTAATATTTTTTTTAAATAAATTCTTAATAAATATACACCAAATTGCTAAAAAAAAGATAATGCATAGGAGTACCAACGGAGGAGAAAATAAGTAAACACCATATGATGAAATGTATGACAATAAAGTACGTACTACTCGTCATGTTTGATTAAATTATAATTTATTTTCTCATTATTGTTAGTGTTTTTATATCCAGTTATTTGTAATATAGAGTGCGTATAATATATCGGTGATTTCTGAACTCATCTTTTTTATTTATGTTGCAATTTGCAAACCAACTAACCTTTATAGTAGCCTATTTGCTCAAATGGTAGATGTCATGAATATCGATGTGGGTTCAAATCGCATATAGGCTACAAATCATTACTTTCTATGGCCATACAATAAGATGACTTAATGGAGCCATGGCAATCAATAGAAAATGGGCAAATTTAATTGAGACCGTAGGAATTTTTCAATTGAATGGTTGATTTGGTCTTTCTTTGATTTTGATTGCTTTATGGTGTATACTTATTTAGTTTTGCACGGGGCAATGTTATATAAAGGATACCATTCAATGACAGTTTTTAGGTTCTTATTTCTTAAGAGTATAGGAACCTTGTACAGAGTACTAAAAACTTTTCCTGTGATGAATGTACCTGCACAAAAACCAATAACCTTGTACTGAGTACTAAAAGCTCATTCAACACTTTTATGACAGTGGCAATGTGTAGTGACCAAATTCTCTTTTCGATATAAAATGTTGGTCATACATAACAAATAACCATCTACTATAGTAATTTTTCCTCATTTTGATGGAAATTTAATTGTTATTGTAGTCTATGAGGGAGTCGAATCCACATCTTTGTGCATGGATACATTGCTCTATCACTTGAGCTAATAGACTATAGACAACTTATTCAAATAGTTAAATAGAAGATGGACATACGTACAAGTGAAAGTGTAGAGTAAAATAAATAAAACAAATCAAAATGTGAAGATAAGTTCGGTATTTGTACTGACGTGTAATTGACTAATTGTCCTTTGTATGCATTCCTCATAGTGATATACGGAGTATGTATAAGGTTGAACCATATTCCTTGCACAGTTGCACTAATAGGCTTTCATTCATAGGTTAAAATAAGCAAACATCCATTTTATTGTTTTTACTGACGTGTAATTGTCCTTTGTATGCAATCCTCATATTACTCCGTCTCAAAATTCAAGTCATTTAGTCATATGCATAAGTTTTAATTAAAACACCCATCAATCGATCAACATCATCATTCTACTAATTTTTTTCATTAATTTTATTGTTTTTAAATACTCATTACATTTTTTAAGCAATTAAAATATTTTAAAAAGTCAGCAATACACAAATCAATACAAATCATTACTCTCCCTTACCTAGAAAACCTAAAACGATATAAATTTTGAGACGGAGGGAGTAATGTATTGCAACTGTTGGATTTTGAGGATAATAAGGCCATGTTTATCAAGTTAAGAATACTAATATTTTATTCTTCTCTCTCCGCCACATCATCTTAGCATCTCATTATCATTATCATTTTCCCCACTTTATCAATATCATCCCTAGTATCCAAAAACTCATATTTTCATACCCACTCAATTGACAAATATACCCATCCGCAACAATTATTTTCATTATCGATAATATTATTATATTAATTTATTATTATTAAAATATTAATATTAAATTAAAAATATTTATTAACAACATAGTGCGAACTGTACATAACAAAAAAAAGCGATATTAATTAAATAATAAATAATTTAAGAATTTGAAATAATTAATAATGGAAAATTTTGAAATAATAAATAATGCGAACTATATATTATTTCTTACATTGTAATTATTATTTCAAATTCTTCAATAATTATAATTCAATTTTTCGGATAATATATTTTGCATATTTATATTGAAAGATAATTTTTTTAAAAAAATTTAGTCAAACATATTCAAAATTGATGTCTACATGTAGATATAAATGAATCTAGTATTGTGGTAAATTTTATTTTACATTTTTATTACTGAAAATTGATTTAATCTCCTTCGTCCATCAGGTCACACGTGGCAGTCATCCGGAGAGGTCTCCTGCGGACGAATGGTTGGGCGACACGCGTCCCATCTGATGCAATTGTCTTCGGAATGGAGGAAGTTGCAACGCAGTGTTTGGTAGATCCGAACAGCATAACGACATCGTTTCCGGTTGCAAAATCTGAAATTTTGCAGGGATGTCCAGCTCACCTGTTTTGTGTTTACTTTTCAGACGGCTAGTATCGATACTAGTATAGTATCAGTGTAGTATCGCTCACCCAACTTTTTCAATATTTTAATATTATAAAGTCTAAGGGTTCGTGTGGGACGGGTTAATAAACTGACTAAAATTATAAACAGGGTAAAATTTATAAACTGTTGGTAAAAGTAATTAAAAATTTAAACAACAAGATAATCTCCGTATAGGGTGAAAAACAGTTTATTTGTAAAAAGTGGAGTTTATTTAGTTATTATTAGAGGTATTAAGGTACTTTCAAATCAAATAAGATAAAAGAAAGGGGTAAAACAGTACTTTTGGAAAATAAACTCCAAAATAACCTTCCCTTTCTAGTTCATTTTGGGTGTCCAAACAACCATAAACCTTGTTTAAAAAATAAACAACACTACATACTTATATTTTTAGCAATTAATAAACATTACCTTACAGACCCTAAGTATCCGTGAACAGTGTTTACCCGATAAAAATGGCCTAAGGAGCTCAATTAGTTTGATTATCAAGCCTATCAACAGTCAAGAGCTATTTTTCACATGATCATTTGCAAGAGTCAAAAACATAAAAGGACATCAGAATTGTTGCTGATCAAAGTTTAGAGTCAAAAACATAAAAGGACATCAGAATTGTTGCTGATCAAAGTTTATCATTGATGATCTTTACATAACAGTCTATAAGCATTTGTAGAACAATTGAAACACAAACCCTAATCGACTAACCCCAAATCCCCAATCAAAGTTTCAATTGCAAACACAAACCCTAATTCAAACTTATCCCAAATCGAAGCCCTAAATTGCAACCGCTAAATCGAAGCCCCTATTTGCAAACTTACTTGGATGGTTGGCGGCTCCACCACCACCACCTCTGTCGAGTCGAGCGGATCCTCCTTCTTCCCCTTCTTCAACAGGTCGGGTTCGGGCTCTCATCAGCATCACCACCTCTTGATTCGGTTTGTTTGGTGTTGTCGAGCGCTCCCCTCTAAGTCCTCATCTAGGATGGGCTCTCTTTGTCGGCCAAGCTTCGTTTTGGAATACGCATGAGAGGAAAGAATAAACAGATTGATGGAGTCCGTTTGTTTTAGCTCACCAGGGGCACGAGGTGAAATTCTTATGAAACTCAGGGGTACCACGTGAATTTAGTGAATCTTTTGTACACTGCGTAAAATAAGCAATACTACAGGGGTACTAGGCGAAATTTTCGATTTTTTTAGCACCTCTGACCTAGAATCCTGGCTTCGCGTGTATTGAGTCCATGGATATATCATTCAAGTGTAAGTATGGTGGTATAGAGGAATCGACCAAAGACACATTTAAAAAAAAATCTCCACTTTAGTCCATTTTTATGGGTCTATTGACCCGCTTATTTTTATTTTTATTGGTAGAAAATCATTAGAATATTAAAAAAAATACTAATACATGAATATAAAATCAATATATCGTGGTAGTGTTCGTGCTCTTCGAATATCTTTTATTTAAGCGGTGGAATGTTGGTGATTTACACTTTCCTAAGTGTTGTCATTTCCAATGGTTGGTTACTGCTCTCTGTTTTCTCAGCGTCGAGACGTCGTGTGGGTTTTCACACTTCAATTAACAAACTTCTTATTTCAACTCTTAAATAAATAACCATTTCCAAATAATGAGGCCCTATATAAGTTCTATTGGTTGATTCAAAAAATGTTCGAAAGGTTTTTGATGAGGGAAATTAAGGAGTTCCGCGTGCTCCATCGTATGTCAAAGCTACGCCACCTAAAATAAGCAATACTACAGGGGTACTAGGCGAAATTTTCGATTTTTTTAGCACCTCTGACCTAGAATCCTGGCTTCGCGTGTATTGAGTCCATGGATATATCATTCAAGTGTAAGTATGGTGGTATAGAGGAATCGACCAAAGACACATTTAAAAAAAAATCTCCACTTTAGTCCATTTTTATGGGTCTATTGACCCGCTTATTTTTATTTTTATTGGTAGAAAATCATTAGAATATTAAAAAAAATACTAATACATGAATATAAAATCAATATATCGTGGTAGTGTTCGTGCTCTTCGAATATCTTTTATTTAAGCGGTGGAATGTTGGTGATTTACACTTTCCTAAGTGTTGTCATTTCCAATGGTTGGTTACTGCTCTCTGTTTTCTCAGCGTCGAGACGTCGTGTGGGTTTTCACACTTCAATTAACAAACTTCTTATTTCAACTCTTAAATAAATAACCATTTCCAAATAATGAGGCCCTATATAAGTTCTATTGGTTGATTCAAAAAATGTTCGAAAGGTTTTTGATGAGGGAAATTAAGGAGTTCCGCGTGCTCCATCGTATGTCAAAGCTACGCCACCTAATTAAGTTCATGGAAGATGTGTGTGCAGGATGATCATTCGAAGTGACGAAACAGTCGCAAAACATTTGTGATGGTCATCTCGATCTCCTAATGACATCTCCATTTGCCATTGATGAAATTGATGACGATATGGCTTCCTCCCTCGATATCGATGCATCACATTCTAAGGTCCTTTGTATGAGCTAGTGTATGGTGCACTATGGCAGGTCAGAGCCACACTTAGCATAGGTGTGAGGTTGTTGAGACAGGACACGTGTACGGCTGATAGAGGTAGTGACAGTTAGTAATGTAAGGCTATAAAGCCTCATTTCCCTTTTTCTGTTGCTGTAACAACTTGAACACAATAAACACAAATACAGATTGAGTTTTCTTTCTTCAATTTCTCTCTGGTTTCCATGGCCGATTGGCGAACTGAGATCCAATTCATATGGTATCAGAGCGAGGAGCAAATTGACGCTGATAGTCATCGAGAGATCTGAAGTAAGTTGCTGCTATGGGAGACACATACGCTTCGGTTGTTAGGAATCAGATTGGTGATCAGAGGGTTCAGAATGGAGATCATCAATTCCAGGTGGCGTCGAATGATCTTTATGCGCTTGCGAGCTCAGACAGTCCACGTGCACAGCTTGTTGCAGCTGTGTTCAACGGGACAAACTTCTTGAGCTGGATGTGAAATGTGAAGATGGCATTAGGAGCAAAATTAAAGCTCGGATTCATTGATGGATTCATTGTGACGCCTCCGGATGATTCTCGAAACAAGCAGAGGTGGTTGAGAGCCGAATACATGGTGCGATGCTGGCTTGTCAATTCCATGGACAAGTCGATCTAATAATCGCTAATGTTCTCTGGATCTGCGAGGGAACTTTTGGAAGAAATTCTAGAAAGGTATGGACAATCCAACATCCCTCTACTTTATCATTTGAGGAAAGATCTATGTTATGTGAAACAAGGATCGGACTCGGTTGGGGATTACTTTTGGAAATTAAAGAAAATCTGGAACGAGATTGCTTGTGTAGAGGGATCACCGAGATGTGTGTGGTATTATGGAGAAATGCACATGTCATGTTGTCAAAAAGATGATTGAGATGGAGGAAAGAAATAAATTGATGCAATTTTTAATGGGACTGAATGAGGGATATGATTCAGCAAGGAATCAGGTTCTTGCTTTGGATCCTGTCCCCAACTTGAATAGAGCTTTCTATATTGTTCAACAAGTTGAACATTGTGGAAGTAGTCCGAACACAATCTCTAAGCAAGGAAGTGATGTTACTGCACTTAATGCCAGCAGAAACCAGGCCAACAATTGGAAGAAAGATGGAGATAGTAAGAAATCGAGGGATGATTTCAAGAAATGTGACTTTTGTGGCAACAAAGGTCACATTAGAGACACTTGTTACAAGCTTCACGGGTTTCCAGTTTGTGATATTTGTGGGAACAAAGGTCACAAGAGGGAGGCCTGCTACAAGTTGCATGGATATCCAGATAAAGATCAAAATTCAAAGGGAAAGCAGTATGGGAGATCATCTGATAACTCAGTGGATGTGCAGGCAGGAGATTCTCCACTGGATCAAGGAAAGGAGAGCAAGTTTGACAATGGTCTTGTTACTGCAGTTTGCAAGGACGTAATGAGGATGATGAAGGGAAAGCAAATCCAAGTTGAGAATGATGACTGCTTTGCAGCAGCAAACTTCTCAGGTAACTAACCAGCCCACGGCTCACCATCGCCTCTCATCTCCTCACCCTCTCGAGTCTCGGTTCCTCTCCTCGCTCGCCGTCGTTAGTCGTCACTCGTCAGCCTCGCAGCCGGCATCCCCACGCCGGGATCCGAGCACCTTCTCCCTCGTACACTCCTCTCCTTCTTTCTCGCAACAACCGCCGCCACCAACCTCCTACTTCCAGATCTGGTCGCCACCTTGCCAGATCCGACCACCACGCACCCTCCGACCTCTCACCAACCCTCTCGATCTCCGGATCTCTGACCCACCGTCCGGCCTCTTCATCCCCTCCATCTAATTAGCAGATCCATCTAATTAGCAGATCCAATTCTGAAAAAAAGAGGTGGTTTTTGTACAAATCGTGTCATGTCGTGTTATACGGGTATCCGACACGAAACCGTGCCGTGTTATCGTGTCGGATACCCGGTAGTTATCGTGTCGTGTTCGGATCGGCACTTTTCCCCTTATCGGTTTCGTGTCTTTGTCGTGTCGTGTCGTGTCGGATACCCGGTTATGCACAGCCTTATCTGTGATCTCCGAAGATCCCTCATCTATGTGGGAAAACGTTGTGTTATCCACACTTCCTTAGGAGTCATCCATTGTCCTACGAGGATTTGTTCTTTCCTTCTCCCCAACGGTGACACATCGTATTAGTGTCAGCTTTCTTATGCGCTCACTATCCACTCCTTCCTGTCGAGTTTTCGTCCTTGCTCAGTCGGATCTCTAGGTGGTTCATAGTTTTTTTTTAGGATTGCTTTCCTCGTTTTGCTTTGGTAGATTGGTTCATAGATTGTCATTTGTTGTGTGTGTCTGTTGTATCTTGACGGGTTACCCGTATGACACTTTTTGTACCCTATTGATTAATTAGACTTACTTTTGTATTTCGAATTTTTTCCTATTAAAAATAATGTGGCTTTGGACGAGGATCCATGTATCTTTCGACATGGTATACGTGCTCGAGGACGTTGATCAATGGTCTTGGATTAAAGGATATATTGAATGTGTTTTTCAGGCTCAAGTTAATAGGTTTTGAGCCCTCCGCGTAAATGAGGCCACGAGAGTCAACCATTACACTTTGTCTAAATGTTATTATGCAATGTGTGTATACTATGTTTTCAGTTGGAATATTACAACAATGTTTTAACAATTTTATGACATTCTACTATTTTTTTTCATAATCATTTGAATTACAATTAAATATCGATGTATTCACCACCGAAAAATAAAAAATAAAGTTGTTTTTACCATGTACCATTGTACGTGACGCACAAGCCCGATCCAACTCGCCCCTTCCACGTGGCAAGTTTGACCCAACTCTGGTTTCCATATACAATCAAATGTGATGGACGCTACGATCAATGTTGTATTTTTACGTGGTTGCTTTAATTTGGGTGTCCACTTCCACATTACAGATGTGGAACCATGTTGTTTCGGATATGGATTGACGTAATTCAGATTTGTGGTGTATCTATCAGTACCCTTCATAATTTGACGACTATCTCTTCCTTAATTATGTTATGATTAATATTCTATTAAGGCAGAGTTTAAACCTGTAGTTCCATCATTTTAAAATAACTTTCTTTATTATTTTTGAGATTTTAGCCTAAAAGAAATATAATAAAATGTTAAGAAACTAGTGTTTGTCTCATCCCATCCACGAAAATATGTCAAACAGAATATTCTAAAATTACATCTATTTTAATTTGTCCGAGTGACCATTTTAAAAAGTATAATTTACTGTTTACACCCCTTAAAAAATAGAGTCACACACTGCTTGTACAAAAACGACAAAAGAATTATTTAGCTGGAATTTAGGCAAGCTCATGTGGGATTTAGTCAAACCCTTTCGGGATTTAAAGGCCCTTCCGAGCTCCTCTTTCTTTTTTTTAATAAAATATTTTCTCACCCTTGGGCCCGAACGACCAAGGTAATACCTAACATTTTTTTTTCCGGGCCTCTTTGGGCCCAAATTTACCTTGGACCCAAAGGACAATATACGGGCCCGGTACTGTGCGGGCCAACCGACCCAAGGAAGCCCGAAAGGCACACGACGGTACATAGAGACAGACAGGAGAGAGGGGAGCCGCAGAGCACAACCGGAGGAGCAGCGCCACCTACTTGAATCGATGACAGGCAATCAGACAGGAATGAGGGGAGCAGACGTCATTAAACATCAAAAACCCTAACCCAATTTCTCAATTGGACAAACCCAACAACCAGAAATTAATCATACACTAGGGAGGGAGGAGGAGGAAGAGGGATGAGACGAAGGATGGCGCAGCGACACCGAGACGTCGGATACCAGAATCGAAGACAACGTGAGAGTGACCACTCACACCAGATACGAACGGCACCCGGGGGAATGGGTAAGGTGATACTCAGATCGAAGCGAATCGAGGTGGACATCGGTGGTTTTGGGCGGCCGGAGCCGAGTTAGATGGCCAAAGTCGGTTTGTCAACCTCTCTCCAAAGAGAGAGTTTTTGTGCAGAAAAAGATCGAAAACGATCAGTTCGAGGGGGATTGTTAAGACTAGACCCAGATCGAAATGAATCGAGCTGGTCGGCGGCGGACATGGGCAGCCGAAGCCATATTATCAGGTCATAGTCGGTTTCTCCACCTCTCTCTCAAAAGAGATTTTTTTTAATGAATGTGTCGCTTCTTGTCAAGTGAAATTGGGAGGATAGGTTGTAAAAACTAAGGGATTGTTGCTTCTTGTTCAGCGGGGGATTGCAAGGGATTGTTGTTTTTTTTTTTTAAAAAAAAAAACAACAACTCCAGGACTGGTGTTTGGCAAGGGATTGTTCGGGGTTGACTTTTTAGGAGGTAGGGATTAATCGGGGTTATTTTTGGCTATAATCCAATCCTTGTCCAGCAAGGTTATCGGGGTTGTCGAATGCAAGAATCCCTTACCTGACTATCTTGCCCTTGCCCAACATCGAACATGGAAGTAATGGCGTTTGAGGGAGATCCGGAGCTAGTGCTTCTTCTTCGCCATGGGAGCTCAAAGCTGGTGCCATTGGAGCTCGCCAGCGCCTGGTGGAGCATTTCCTCGAAGATCTTCGAACGAGTCTCCTAGAGAGCGATCATCACCGGCGAGTGATACATCCCCGACTACAAATCGATGTGCTTTCGCTCCCCATTTTCGGCCGGGACCGAGTAATCCAGCGGGCGTGGGAGCTTCGAGAACACCGAGATGAAATTCGGATCCATGGAAACCATAAATGAAAATTTCAACAATTGGGGCTACGGATTTCAGGGCAAGAAGAATTTGGAATTTGGAATGGGGACGAATAAGAATGTAGGAGAGGAGGGAGGCAATTTTGTCTTTTTGTAACACATAATCATAAAATAATCTTATACTCACTAAATATCATACCGAGGTTATTTTTAAAAAAAATCTTAACCTCGCCCTAAAAAATGGATTGTGAATTTGCGATGAGTAATCTTTACTCCAAAAAAAACCAGACTCGATGAGCGAAAACCCCTTTCCCCCTTTCTTCCCAGCGGCAGAGAACCCTAACTACAATTATTGCCTAAATTCGTTCGATTTCAACCAGAATCCAGTGAGATTTGATGGGGCTTCTGTTCATTGCCTCTCTATTGTGGCTAGATTGATCCTAATTTGGTGCACAGGGATAACGACATGGCCTTTGGAAGGTTCTGTTGAGTGTTCGAATATCCATTGCATTAAGTGCAATCGTCTCTTGAGTCTGAGTTGGAGGTCGTCTGAGAGGATAGATGAAGATCATTAAGTACAATGGAGTAAATGGTGGTGGTGGATGCATGTGTGGATCCTTCCGCCGCAAGGAAAAATCAAATCGGAAGGTTTGATGAAGGGGTCTTCGCCTATCAAACGACTGGGTGTACCGTACGGCGATAATCGTGTGCTCGATTCTGCATTTATGGGGATCTTGCAGAGGTATGGTGATTGGATGTCTCTTCTCTTGTTCCTTGATCCATTCTTATATAAATGGAAGGCTTGGAGGTGTTTTGTTCACCGTCGATCTTCTCTCTTTCTCTTCCAAACTCTAATTAAATCTGTTTGTTTTCTTGATACGTGGTTTGTGGCTGGTGCAATGGCACCGTTGGCTAAGGATAAGGGGAAGCAAGTCCTAGGGGATGAGCCAACTCTTTCGGAGAACCAACTTCCTGCTGGAAAACACACACTGAGGAGCATGGCTCCAAACAACTCATCCGAGGGGAGGTCTGCCCCCAAGGATGCGGGTGCAATCTCGAACACAAGTGGGAGTAAGGGAAAGGGAAAATTTCCTTTCGACATCGATCAGTACAAGGCTCGCATGGCGGGGGTCGGAGAAAATATCAGCAAGCTGAAGAACACCACTCTCTTTGCAACCATCATTGGTGACCCTCTGGAGTTGAAGGAAATCAGAAAGAAGATTCGTTTTGACTGGCGTTTCTTGGAGGGTGGCTTCCAAGTGATTCCCATGGCCAACAACTGGTTCGAATTGAAGTTCAACTTTCCCTCTGACAAGGAAAATGTGTGGAATGGTAGACCTTACCATATTCAAAGCCAACTGCTACTCTTAAAGCCCTGGCGTCGGGGATTTGATCCTGATAGTGAGCCCCTCACCACCCTGGATATGTGGATTCGGATCCCTGGGTTGCCGGCCGAGTTCATAAGTGAGTGTGTGCTAACTTCAATTGTTGAAGAGAATGGCTATGGCAAGATTCTCAAGCCGGATGCCTTTACTGCAAAAGGCAAGAGGGTGAGGTACCCCCGTATTTGTGTTACTATCGACATCACCACCATTCCTAACAAGTGTGTGTATGTGCCCAATGAAGAGGACTAGCTGATCGAATATCCTGTGTTTCTTGAGGAGTATCCTGAGGGTTGTGGTAGCTGTGGAAAGCTTGATCATTTCTTTGTTGATTGTCCCTTGCGTCGGAGGATGCCTGCTCCTGCTGCTGGTGTGGCTCGGGATCCCTCTGTTGGTCCCGGGAATGCTAGTGGTGTTGGCGATGATGCTGCTGGCGAATGGGTTTCTGTGGCACCCAAAAGGAGGAGCGCTGCTCCTACCATCAAGATTGGGAACACCAGGGAGGCTGTGTTCAAGTGGGTTGGGGTCAATGCTCCGACTAATCCAACTTCACCGGTCTCTATACACTCGGAGTCTTCGGATGATCATGTATCATCAAAGGTTGGTGAACCTGCCTCTCCTGTGAAGGTTGCAACTCCTCCTCGGGCTCCCGAACCTATCATTACTGCTGAGCCACCACCCTTCATGGTGTTCTCCCCACTGATGCCTGAGGTCCCAGATGATGAGACATTTCTCGAGCTAATGGCTCCCCGCGACTCGGTCTTCGAGTTTGAAGACAATGATGAGATGTATATGGAGACAGAGATGACTGAGGCGGAGCTGTCTGTGGACGACTTGGATCCCCTGGAGCGCTACTCGCAGGAGGAGCTGGAGGGGTTCTTGCAGAACATCCCTCATGGAGAGGAGTTCACACTCCCGAATCTGAGCAACCCGGCAGCTCTTGCCGAGTCTATCCGCGCCACTCCGGGTCTGTTCAGTGTCTCTGCTACTGTGATAGGCCAGATGGAAAAACTCGAGGTCAAGACGAGCTCCAACTCTGAGTCAAGCAAGCGGAAGTCAGGCCACGGGGAAGCCGACACTGCCTCCTCCTCTCTGATGGGATGTGGCATCAAGAAACCACGCAATGAGTAGTAAGATTTCAAGATTTATGGGGAGTCCCATGGCTTTGGTGGCTCAGTGGGGTGATGGTAAGCAATATCTCTGGTCAGTTCAGCATCTCTATTATTGTCTTTTATCTAAGTCTTGTGGGTGTTTTAGCATCCTTGCTAGTCGGTCTATCGGTAGTAACAATCTAAATAAATTCTCCTCTCCTTGTATGGGGCTTGGTGAGGATGTGTTGTATCTGAAAGCATGTTGTATATGTCTTAGTTATTGTCGAACATGTATGTCTGTTCAGCATCTCATTCTTTTCCAAAAATCATATTGGAATCAAAGAGCAAAAACCAAGCACATTATCCTGACAGATTCTAATACGGGGTATTTCTACAAAATAGCGGCAGGTAGAAGAAATCGCAAAATGATTAGATATATCACGACCGCCAATGGAACACAAATTTTGGGTGAGACAAACATAAATACGGAAATTAGACGAGATTTTCAGAAACGCTCCAAAGACAACCAATTGACAAAAAAAAACTAATGGAATATCTTCAGCTTATCCAAGTTGCGATAACCAGTGATGAAAATATAATGCTTATGGTCATCCCATCAAATGGGGAAATTAAAAATGAAGTGTTCTGCCTAGGGTTGAATAAGGCCCCTGGACCCGATGGCATGACTGCAGAATTTTACAAAAAGTCCTGGAATATTGTAGGATCATCGGTTATTCGAGCAGTGAAAAGCTTCTTCCTATCTGGCCATCTACTAAAACAGATAAACCATACGTTTATCACCTTATTACCAAAAATTGACAACCCAACCACGACTGCCCATTACAGACCTATCAGTCTGTGTTCTACAATATATGAAATTATTTCGAAAATCCTCACAGAGCGGTTAAATAAGGTTATGGGAAGTCTCATCGACCCCCTACAAGGTGCGTTTTGTATCGGACAGGGCTATTCAGGACAATGTTCTGATAGCTCACGAGATTTTTCACTCATTTAAATCGTGAAAAGGAAAAGAAGGCTGGATTGCCCTTAAACTGGACATGGAAAAGGCCTATGATAGGGTTGATTGGGAGTTCACCGAGATTGTGCTACGCCAATTTGGTTTTCATTCGACTTTTGTTAATTGGGTCAAAGAATGCATATCATCCGTTTCATTCTCTGTCCTAGTTAACAATGGTCCCACAGACCAATTTCTCCCATCTAGCAGGCTGAGACAAGGGGATCCCTTATCGCCATTTCTTTTCATCTTGGGAGTAGAAATCTTAGCTCGAAGGCTCGTCAAGGAAGCACGAGATGCTAACAAATTGGTCGGATTCAGATTTGGGTCCACGGGCCCGGTGATTCCGTTCTTAGCTTTTGCTGACGATATTTTGATCTTTACCAAAGGTAGCGTTTCGGCATGTCAAAAGATTAAAACTATCCTCGGGGAATACTTCCAAATATCAGGACAAAAAGTGAACTACAACAAGTCTACCTTTCAGGTTACAAAGGGCATCGCCCGGAACCGAATCTCGGAACTTGAAAGCGTACTTGGTATTACTCACTCCAGTTCAATTAAGAAATACTTGGGTTGTCCCATTATAAATGGTAGAGTAAATACAGACACATTCAAAGACATCATAAACAAATCAAAAGATCAGCTAGCTAGGTGGCGGGCCAATCCCTATCTCAACAGGGTCGTGCGGTTTTGATTATTGCTAATCTCTCCTCTAAACCACTATATACAATGCAAAGTTTTATGCTACCAGCAACTATGCACAAGGAATTGGACACTATAAACCGAACCTTCTTCTGGAATAAGGATGCTCAACATAAACCCCTGATTGGGTGGAACAAAATCTGCAAACCAAAAAAGGATGGGGGATTAGGAATTCGGAAAACAAAAGAAATGAATGAATCCTTACAACTGAAACTACTATGGAAAATCATCTCTGAACCTGGAAATGCCTGGGTGCAAGTCATCAACTATAAGTACCTAATAAACTCGCATTTACTAAATTACAAGCAATCTGGCCCGACCTCTTGACAATGGTCTAAGGTGTCTGGCCTTTTAGATCAGTTTAAAAGAGGTCTTATATGGTCAATAGGAAATGGAAAATCTGTAAAGTTCTGGACGGACAATTGGCTAACCCAAACTCCCTTGTGCAGCCGGGATGGATGCCCTACCAATATTAACAAAAATGAGAAAGTCTGTGACTACATAATAGGGGGGCAGTGGTGGTTGGAGAAGCTTATTTGCTGTCTCCCGTCGGATTTGGTAGAGGAAATAAAGTCGGTTCCTCTACCTATATCTTCCATAGAAGACAGGCTATACTGGTGGCCAGATAGGAAAGATTGGTTTACTACCTCGTCAGCATATAAGATGTTGACAAACGAGACAAGAAATAGCAATGATAGGTTCTCTTGGATTTGGAAGCTGAATGTACCTCCTAAAATTAAGAATTTTCTTTGGAAAATAACCTTCTCGGGCTTGCCTACAAAGGTGAGGCTGGCAAACAAGGGTGTCCCTGTGCCTACGACTTGCCAAATCTGCAATGACCACAACGAAGATGATATACATATCTTGCTGGAATGCTACCCAAATCTCACTAACAGATTCCTATCTGGCGCTGAACGAATGGAATTACAACAAAATATCCTAAGGAGTCAGGACATGATTTTGATTCTGGCATGGATCAAGAAACTGGCTAAAGAAAAAAATTCAAAACATTGTCACAAGCTGGTGGACCATTTGGTATTTTAGGAATGGTGCCACCTTTCGAAACCAGGCGCCAACGGCATCAAAAACCATCGAGGGTTTTTGCGACCAACAAATTGAATCTTGGCGGCAGGCGTGCTCCTTTGTGTGCACAGCTGATGAAGTTTGTCAGGAACACACAAACAATACAAACTCATCAAAAAAACCAAACTGGAAATCCAAAAGGCAAAAATGAAAAAAAAAACCTACAAGGAATTGAAATTGAACTTTGATGGCTCCTCATTACTGTCAGGGACAGTAGTGCCGGTGTCATTATACGAGACTGGCGAGGAACTCCTCTCCAGATAGCTGCTATGAAACTCGGGAACACATCCCCCCTAATGGCTGAGGCTCTAGCTCTTAGGTTAGGCATTAGTGAAATAAAAAAACTCAGGATTCAGGATATAACAATTGAAGGTGACTCGAAAATTATTATTGATTATTTACAAAACAAAACGAAATGCCCATGGGAAATTGAATTAATCATGTTAGATATACGGTCCCTGATAAAATGCATGAGGAAGGTGGTCTTTTCTCATGTTCCCCGAGCTGGCAACAGAGTGGCTGACAAGGTTGCACACCTTGACCGTTCTGCCATGAGGAGTAATCTTAATTCTAACCCAGATCTTATGATCATGCATTTGGGTAGATTTCTGCCCAAATTCTTTCCTAATAAAAAAAAAATCTTTACTCCAAAAAACGATGTTGGATACGGGTTGGATACGGATACGGATACGGTTACGGATACACGAATTATTAATTTATTAAAATAAAATAAACGGAAATTTCGCGAGGTACCCCTGAGGTATTGCAATTTTCGCCGGGTATACAACTCTTTTACATATTTCGTGTGGTGCCCCTAAGGTTTTGTTTCATTTCGGGTCGCGCCCTTTGGGTGTTAACATTAACGGATCCATTCATCTCCGTTAGTTTTTAATTAAAAAGAAAAAAGAAATACAGAAAGAAAGAAAGCGAGAGAGAGAAGACGCTGAAAGTCGACCAGAGAATTGCGAATGAAAGAAAGCTCGAGAGAAAGGAAGATGGTCGAAGGGAGAGAGAGAAGACGCAGGTCGACTGAGGGTGGCGGCAAATTATCACCAGTGGATCGAGCTTAGTTGGTGCTGAAGGCAAAGGTGTGAGTATCTCTCAATTTAATATAGGGTTTGGGGATCTAGGGTTAGGGGTGATGATTCGAATTGTGACTTGTGGAGGTATTTCTTACTCCTTATCTTCTTTGAAAATTAGGGTTTGAAATTGGAGCTTTTGAGTATTGGAATTGGGGTTTTGAATTGGGGCTTATCAGTATTGAAATCGGGGCTTTTAAGTATTGGAATTGTGTTCTCTACTCAATTTCTATGAAATTTCTTGTATTCTCTACCCAATTGTGTGTTGTTTATGCGAAATTGAGAGTTTTTAGTTTGTTATATGCGAAAATTGTGAATCTGAGTCATTAAGTTGGGGTTTATGTGAAATTGGGATGTTTTGTTTGGTTCTTCAGTGTCTGAAATTAGGTTTTCTGGTATTATAGAATTTGGGGTTCTTAAACCTAACTACATCAGCTGGTTGCTGCTTGTTTTGAGCATCCTTATCATCATGAAAAGCCAGCCCTTATAATTAAAAAAATGGTCAAACACGACTCGTATTACTTAGCAAAATTAGCTTATATGTGATCAAGCATTACTCGTGTTACTGTGCAAGCTTTTATGCTATGTTGATATGAATGATGATATGAAGAGTTCAAGGTGAATAAATCATTATCGAAATTTACCACTCAAGTTCTCAATTTCTACATTTATATTTGACATGCTTTAATTTGACATCATTTTCATTACTTATCAATGTTATCATCACTAATATCTTTTTTTTTTGTTGACATCACTAATATCTAATTGTGTTCTTTTGGTAAATAGATGAGAAACTGTTCTGTCCTTGGTTATTGCCAGTGAATAGGGGTATTATACTCTTGTACTCTATATGCATGATGTGGTTGAGGATCTATTGTTGTGATTGAAGATTAGATATGGAATATTAATTAGCCTTTTAGCTCAAATGGTAGAGCAATCTGTCATACACATGGATGTGGGTTCGAATCCCACATAGGCTACAAATCGTTCATTTGATATGTCACGTCCTGCATAATTCCTTGTTTTCTGACTTACTTCATGTTATGATATTTACTAGATGCATGTGTGTTGTTAGCTGTTGCCTCGAGGGAGCGGAGACGTCTTAACTAGCTTCTTTGGGGGGCTGTCCAGGAAATCTTGGTGGGATGTCTATAATGGTTATAATCTTCTTTGTAAAATATTTGAATGCAGTAGGCTTGTGAATAATTCATCTCTCTTAACTAGCTTCCAATGTAAAATTGAGGGTTCCTTAACTAGATTATAATGGTTATAATCTTCTTTGTAAAATATTTCAACACTAGCTTCCAATGTAAAATTGAGGTGAAGCAACTGAGTATTTCAACACTAGCAAGGGATGCTTTTTATTCTGTTAGGTATAGATCATTGCTAAATATAAAAGAACAGATCAAAGTTTTAATGATTTACATGAATGTCGCATATTTGCAGCCTTGGATTGGTTGGGGTCTCCAGCCACACAAGTTTTGTCCGCGGCCCAATTGCAGATGCAACTTCTTTCAGATCGGATAAGTTTACTCTCCTGCAAATGATTTGCTTAGACCAAAACCAACCCACTTCAAAATGAAGAAACATGGAAGAATAAAAAGACAAAAAAGGAATGGTAAAGAAGCATTATACTAACTTCACTACGATCCCTGTCTTTGGTAGTACTTGAGACAGTAATCGATCAGAACCTCCATAAATATCATCTCCAGCAACAATTTCTTCACCTAAATAGACAAAATGTTTCAGAAATCAAATATAGCAATATGTTTACAAAGGAAGCAAGCAAAATTCCAAAATGGCCTGTTTTATAGTAACTTGTCAAGATAGTTTGATGTGATAACGGCTAGTATCTTAGTACAGAGCCAGTGGAGCTCAAACCAAAAATAAATGGTATGAAGGCGAGAAGATATATGTAAGTGAAACCATCTAATGAACATGATAATATCTAAGCAGGAAAAGGAACAAGAAGGATTAGCAAAAGACCGGTTCCAATAAGACGAGTAACAGCAGCAAGTGCAGCCATTCCACTTGTAAAGCAGAGTGCTCGGTCTGCCTTCTCCAGTTTTGCCACAAGGCTGAGGTAAAACAGAAAAGTGTAAGTACATTAATAAAAACCTGCATATAAGAAATACACAAGTGATCCCCATATAGAATGAAAGATCAACAATTTCAGTAACCTTGAGTGCAATTCGTATACTCAGACCTTTCCAAGACATCGCGTGTGGGATTCCCACTCCTGGTATAGTCATAAGGTCCGGACTCTGTTGCTGTTGGCTAGACAAAAGACTCCCTTGTCCCACTCAGTTATGACCATTTCAAACAAAGTTCTAAAGAGTACATGAATTGAAGCTAAATTATAACCACATGTGATGTGAATCCTGCATGTGATGGCCAATGCTTACCTTTTTTATTTTCTGCAATTTTTGTTTTAGTAATGCTCTGCCATTTGCCATTGCCAATGCCATGCAGTCCTTGAATTGAAATCATCATTATCATCAAAATTAGTTTAGCTCTGATTTTGATGTTTTTGATGTCATAGATTTGGATGATTTTGTTCGTTTATTCAATCAAAGATACAAATGGAGAAGAAAATACTTATGCATGTTATCTAATAGACAACCTACGTGGGATTCGAACCCACATCTTGTGCCTAAGTACAATGCTCAACCAATTGAGCTAATAGGCTAAGAGGTTCGGACCAATGCTCACTTCTATAACATTTTTTGTATAAATCAGTTCTAAATCATCAGTTTCTGAAAAATCAATTTATCTACATCATGCTCTATAAATCTGTAAATTGCATTCAGTTTTTGTAAATTGCATCATGTAAAAATGGAACTTAAACAGAATACAGAAACTGAACAAACAGAATGCATAAACTAAAATTGAAAATCTGAAATACATAATATATAAACCGAATTTGAAAATGAATGCAGAAAATGGAAGACTAAAAATCTGAATGCATAAAATTTGAAAATCTAAAAATCTGGAAATCAATGCAGAAACTGAAATACCAACAAACTGAAATATAAAATACACAATGAAAATGAAATGGAATGCAGAAAGTGAAAGACTAAAAATCTGAATACAGAAATGGAACTCAGCGCTGAAATAGAAAAAGATCGAGGTCGTTCTAGGGTTATTATGTTAGTTAGGAAACATTAAGCAATAAAGGCAAGTGCTTTAGTAACCATCCAAATTCGAAAGAGTTCTCTCTAA
Source organism: Persicaria maculosa (assembly GCA_963922045.1). Lineage (NCBI taxonomy): Eukaryota > Viridiplantae > Streptophyta > Magnoliopsida > Caryophyllales > Polygonaceae > Persicaria > Persicaria maculosa. The sequence continues at coordinate 10,274,255 of OY998252.1, forward strand.
TTCAAAAATCACACAATCCAAATTCGAAAATATCCAAAATCACACAACCCTAAGCTTTATGTTTACCTTGGCAAACACATTCATAGTAAATCCTTCCAAGTGCGAGTGATCATCAAGCCATATTCTAGGGCTTCTTATCCTGTAAAATATCATTTTCATGAAACTTATAAAGCTAAAGCATGGATAAAACATACGTTCAGTTGACACTTTGAATTTTAGGAATTAATTAAGATTTTCTATGTGAAAAAAAGTTACTGTGACTAGAACATACCTAATCATATATATATAGCAAATGGAAGATTACCACATGGAATATTACAGCAAGTATAAATTTGACCAAAGCATTTTTTTCCTGGTTTTCATGACTAGCTTTTATCCCTTTATTCCAATTGGTTTTTGATGTTCTTACATTTTATTTTAAATTCTGATTCTTACATACCTAATCATACAAATTCAGCCCTCTCACATCAAGTTTAAACCAGTGACTAAACTACCAAGCTAATTTTATATTAAATTTTGATTCTTACCACAAGTTTAAACTACCAGTGACTAGAACATACTTAAATCTTAATCATACATATTCAACCTCCAATTGATACCTCAGTGACTAAACCACCAAGCTAATTATGCTTCTAGGGTGAATAAATGAGTTGAAATTTCATTTCCCTTGGAGATTTTACAAAAGCACTAGACAACCACTTTCATAAAATTCATTTCAGTAGACATAAGAGGAAATGAAACAGAGGGACATACTTGCAACGCCCTTGAGGCCTTAACCGCCTTGTCCAGTCTATCTTTAGTGTATTCAGTATCAAAAGGTTAACTCTAAATAGTTTGGTTCACTCTAAAGAATCAAATATCTTTTATTAAGATCATCCAGTAACCATTTGATAGACCAAAAATTTCAGTTCACTCTCAAGATGACTCCATGACTAAACCCATAAGAAACTCAAAATTCCAATTTATTAAACCAAATTGATGGGTCTGTTGAGCTTCAAAAACCTACCTTCTTATTGGCCTTCAGCAAATGATTCAAGCACACAAATTCCCAATCGGGTTTATCAGACTAACAATGGCCTCAAATAATGATGCAAACTCACAATTGGGAAATGATTCAAGCACACAAATTCACAACAGAGAGCTAAACAAAAAATCTGTAAGTAATAACAGATGTGTCGAGGCTAGTGAATTGAGAATTGAGTGACAATTAGGAAATCACAGTAATTGGCTAATTGTAACCTAAACCATAACCCTCAAATTCATAAACTCAAAATCAAACTTGAAATTGAATTCAAATCTATCTAGATTCCACACTCAAATTCACAAACTCAAATTGAAAATCCCCAGCAAATTCACAAGCTCAACGCCCTTGCCCAGCCTATCCTTAGTGTATTCGGTTATGACATTCGGACCGATGACTGGGGGTCGTGTGCACTGGCGCACATGCGCTAGTAGCCTAGCACACAAGCCGAGTGAGGTTCCATTCTAAAACCAATTGGCAATAGAAGGAGTAGCCCACAGACTCATATACTAGGCTTGATATGTTCAACTTTTCCGATGTGGGACACTTTGGTCTCATTCACATCTCTAACACGCCCCCGCAAGTCCAACTAGGAATGACCATCTAGTTGAGACTTGGACAACTGGGTAACCCAGACCAGGATCGAAAGACGTGCCGTTAGGCTAACCGCTCTGATACCATATCAAAGTCCGACTCGGACCGATGACTGGGGGTCGTGTGCACGGGCGCACATGCGCTAGTAGCCTAGCACACAAGCCGAGTGAGGTTCCATTCTAAAACCAATTGGCAATAGAAGGAATAGCCCACAGACTCATATACTAGGCTTGATATGTTCAACTTTTCCGATGTGGGACACTTTGGTCTCATTCACATCTCTAACACTAAGTAGGCAAACATTCACAATTCGAATCATCACCCCTAACCCTAGATCCCCAAACCCTATATTAAATTGAGAGATACTCACCTTTGCCTTCAGCACCAATTAAGCTCGATCCACTGATGATAATTTGCCGCCACCCTCAGTCGACCTGCGTCTTCTCTCTCTCCCTTCGACCTTCATCTTCCTTTCTCTCGAGCTTTCTTTCATTCGCAATTCTCTGGTCGACTTTCAGCGTCTTCTCTCTCTCGCTTTCTTTCTTTCTGTATTTCTTTTTTCTTTTTAATTAAAAACTAACGGAGATGAATGGATCCGTTAATGTTAACACCCAAAGGGCGCGACCCGAAATGAAACAAAACCTTAGGGGCACCACATGAAATATGTAAAAAAGTTGTATACTCGGCGAAAATTGCAATACCTCAAGGGCACCTCGCGAAATTTCCGTAAAATAAAACTTGAAAAAAAAAACCTAAATAAGACGCTCCTCTCTCAATTGCTCTTTCTCTCTGGCGCGCCTCTCGCCCGACTTCATAACCAACCCTCATCAGTCATCGCCTCGCTCGCTCACATTGCCACCGCCCACCGGAGACGGCCACACACCGCCCACTGGAGACGGCCACCTGAAGTCTGACCCGAGGTTCATCTCTCCTTTATTGTTCGTCTCTCCCTTCGATGCTTCGACTGGTTCCCTAGATCTGAGGGCAATTTATGATCTGATATAGATCTCTTTCCTCTCTCTGCCGACTTGCGGTTTGCTGCTGCCGGCTTCTGCTACGGTTCTCAGTCTCCCTCCCCGGACACCTGAGTTGTCCATCGCCGCCGGCCACTGCTTTTCCTCACCGGCCAGGTTCGTCGTCGTCTCTTTTTTATTTCCCTTCTTGCTCAATCGCGATGGACTGGTCTGATCAGATCTGTAATTCCGAATGAGATCGATTTTTCAGAGTAATTTTTCTCTCCTAACTATCCTCTTCTTTGATTTGATGTCTACGCTTAATTCCTCAATGAATGCAAGTAGTGCTGTTAGTGATCTTAGTGTTTCACAGGAAGCATCGACTGAAACTGAGAAGTCTGATATTGTTTTCCCTCTTTGGAAATTTGTTGAAATTATTGATAAGCAAACTAAAGCAGGGGTAATACTGCACGATGATGTAAAATTTGTAATTAAATAAAGAATTAAGGCTCATTTGTTAAACTTGCTTGGTTAATTATGTTACTCTTTTGAACTTTGATTTGATCATTCTCGTTGTTTTCCTGTACTCTGTATTAAGGACTTAATGGTTTTAATGTAGTTTCCTCAATGTATGCTTTGATGATTTATGTCTACTATTTAGGCTTAGACCTTGAAAACAAGGTATAATTCATATTGTCGTATCCCCACGTATTGTATCATAATTTTTTTAGATTGTCGTATCCCCGCATTCGTATCATATCCCTGTACCCATACCCATGTTCGTGTAACATAGTCACCACTCACCAACTGTCCGACTGTGGTTCATCTCTCTTGTGTTTATTTCTCTCAAACCAGCTGTTTTGTTGGTTTCTCAAATTTCTCAGATTATTATGTCTACTTGTAAATCTAATTCGTCTGTGAATCCTGAAATTAGTGCTGCTAAATCTAATTCATTTCTCTTTTGAACTTGCTTTATGCTGTTATTGTTGAACTTGCTTGATTATGTTTCTCTTTTGAACTCGATCATTCTCGATTTTTTCCTGGACTCGATATTAAACACTTAATAGTTTTAATGTAGTTTCCTTTATATATGTTTTGATATATTAATATTATTTATGCCTAGACCTTTAAAATAACATATCATTCTTGCTGCCATATCCTTGCCATATACAGTAGTATCCTAATTTTTTTGAATTTCCGTATCCCTATATCTGTTTTTTTTTTTTTTATCATATCTCCGTTCCTGTATCTGTATAACATATAACTGCAGGATCCAGTGAATGGCTTGTTTTTCCTGTTGCTAAGCCAATGTTCTACGTGTAGATTGCGGCTTTTTACCCATGGATACAAATTCAGTGGTAGCCATGATTGAATCTTCATCAGGGGTCCATTTTTCCGGATTCCATATGGATGGTTTTGAATCGAGGGTATCAGAAACTGAACAAACTACAAGTTCTGCTGAAAATATTTACAATGAGCCATTTGTTATTGGTAAATTTTCATCTATCCTCAATTGTCCCTTTATTATGCACTTTGTTCTTTCCCCCATTAAACATCTCAATATCTGCAATGAGCATGGCCCAAGTATTTGATGAGCGTCAACTCTTGACTTGCCTTTTACTTGCTATATTTTCTTTATCATCAGTTAATCTGTTAATAACATTCCTTGTTGTTGGTTCCTGCTGTATCTGCATTGTATTACTCATTCTAAAGATTATGTCATTATGGTACTTATCTGCTTTTCATTTGTTTACCATATTTCTTTTCATTTTGACAATAGTTTGCAATTTTGCATGCCCAGCTTGCAGGTTCATATCGAGTTTCAAGCACTAACGAGCTTAATTTATTTAGGAGGATTATCCCACACTTGCGGTGATTTGAAAATTTTCTAATCATGAATGATATCTTCACTTTTGTTATTTTGCCTAATTTTAGGCATCATCTTGGTTGTTTACATGCCATTGTGATCTTAGCTAAGCTGATGATCTCTCTTTTCTGGACTTGTTCAATTATTTATTCTTCTGCCTTTGACCAGAAGTTTGTTTGGTCTTGAAGAGTCAAATATCCTCCATATGTCGATTTTTATTTGCTTCTATTCATGATACTTCTTGCAGGAGTTGCTGGAGGTGCCGCTTCCGGGAAGACTACAGTTTGTGATATGATCATTCAGCAGCTTCATGATCAGCGTGTAGTTGTTGTGAATCAGGTAAATTTGTAGAAGTAGAACTAAGCCTCCAATCAGGTTTTTTTCAAGGAAAGCACAGACACACTGGGGATCAGACAGGAATCCCCTGGCCAAATGCCACTAAGCCTCCAATGGAACTCAGTACTCTCCAGCTACAATAGGAAAAATCCTCCACAATTGGTGTTCCAAGCACACCTAAATCGGCTACTCCCTGATTTATGTTGTAATTTATTCTCTGAATTCTCTAGACCCTCCTAGCTAGCACTGGTTCATCCCAGAACCTTTGGTCCATGTCCACAAGAATGCTGCCCCCTTGAGGCAAGCCTTTTCCTCGAGGCTAAGCTCTCACCCGTGAAGAGTCACAGTGCCTTCGAGGGGTCGTTCCAGTCTGTGCCTGCCTCATAGTGGCTTAATTTCAGGTTTCTCATCAAGTGTGTAACCTCCTGAGAAGGATCCAAATCTTAGCATCTGAGACTTGGGTGTTACCTGGGTTAGCTTTGGGCCTTGGCGGAATCTTTAGCCTATACAAATTGATATTCCAAGCATATGTATAAATTAGAGGGCAAATCTATATTTGAGTTTTATCCCTTTTGTTATGTAATATGGCTTTAACTTTTCATTCTTCATCAGCTAACCGTCTGAGTTCTGTACCTTTCAGCTTGGATTTGATCCTTCCACTTGAATAGCACATTTTCTGATGATTTGGGCTGAAACATGATTTTTCTTAACGTCTGTCTTTAACTTTAAGGCTATTCATATGCTTTCTCTTTGTTCCACGTCCTGAAACTTGAAATGGATGTCATGATTTTTAACAGGATTCCTTTTACCAAAATTTGACAGAAGATGAACTTGCTCATGTTCAAGAGTACAATTTTGATCACCCTGGTGAGCTTCTGTTATGGTCGCTCTTTTTCATTGCAATCACTTGGAACAATTCAAAAAACCTACGTAGTTCCATGCTTACCTATCTCAAATATTCCACTAGATACAAATTCATAAGCAACTGATACTCACAAGTTGCCCAGGTTGCTAGTGGTCATGGTCCACCTTGGCCAAAGATTTTCAGGTTATATCTAGAAATTGATTTCTTATCAATACATCCCTGTCAGTATCTATTTATTACTCTAGTGATTACTTATAGGAGGATATTGAATAGAATGTGCATGATCTTCGATGAGCCTCTGCGTAATATGTCACTTTTCTTCTCATCAGATGCATTTGACACTGAAAAGCTGCTCTATACTATGGAGAAACTAAGGCATGGACAGTCTGTAGATATCTCAAAGTATGACTACAAAAGTTATAAAAATGACATCTTTCCTTCACGAAGGGTATGTCTCTTCTATAAAAATATGTGAGCTGTTTATATTCAAGAACATTCCTTTTTCCTCTGTCCTTGTCATTCTTGTTAGCATTAAGCAGGAGCACCCTTCAACAAAATTACCTGTGCAATGTTGTATGAATCGTCAATTTTTTTATACTTGATATTCAATTTATGCATTAGTCACATAATTTCTTGGCAGGTCAACCCATCAGATGTAATAATTTTGGAAGGAATACTAGTCTTTCATGACCCCCGTGTTCGCGAGCTGATGAATATGAAGATTTTTGTTGATACAGGTTTATCTAGTTAATTTACCTTTTTTTCTGTTGACTTGCTGCTCCCTTTTCCTAGAGGACCCTGCTATTATCAAACACGTTACACGTTCAATCTGTCAAAAGTATGGTTCCAGTTGCTGTAAGATATGTTGCACTTTTATTAGCCATGCTTACATTTTATTTGATGCAGATGCTGATGTACGCCTGGCAAGGAGGATAAGGCGTGATACAGCAGAGAAAAGTAGAGACATTGGAATGGTTCTTGATCAGGTTGGCCTCCTGCATTCACATTGATAATGATTTCTGAATGTGATACGACCTTACTTGAACCGGATTTCTGTATGTGATATATCATGTAAATGATTACATCACACTCTTGTCTGCTGTACATGAATCTAGTTTCTAAAAGAAATTTATGCTGTTTTCCATGTTTGAACTTCATAATAATAACGATGGTGGGAATATCATTGCTTCATTTTATATATTTTCTATCATTGTTATAAAGCTTTTTGTTATTGACATTCCAACGACCTTGGATTTTCAAGTGCATCTGTACTTGAACTATGTTGTTGTATTGAATATGTACTTAGCTTCAGTTTTGTTATTATTTTTGGATCCGTACCTTCTTTTTTTGACGCATAACTATATTCTAAAGCAACAGATGAATATATGCATGATCATTAAGTGTTTCAGGATGTTGGGGATTGAGCTCTTCCTGATACCTCAATGTTATAGACTTATAGCTTGAGCTCATGTTGAAAGAGGATCTTAAAGGCTTTGAAACTTTATATATTAATCCTTTTCCATTGGAAATCACTTATGAGAATTATCGCATCAGCTATCACTGAAGCTCTGGTCATCTTGAAATATGCAGTACTCCAAATTTGTGAAGCCTGCATTTGATGATTTCATACTTCCAACAAAGAAGTATGCCGATATTATCATTCCTCGCGGTGGCGACAACCATGTTGCTGTAGATCTAATAGTGCAGCATATTCGTACCAAACTTGGTCAGCACGATCTATGTAAAATATACCCCAACCTGTATGTCATCCATTCAACCTTCCAGGTACATTGTATTATCACATCGCTGTCTCTCATTTTTCGCTTATTGAATTACTTTGTAATTAAACAACTTGATGCCTTCTTTCTGCAGATACGAGGAATGCATACTCTTATACGGGATGCTCAAACAACAAAACATGATTTTGTTTTCTATGCTGATCGGCTGATTCGTCTAGTGAGTGTTTATGCTTTTGTTTTGTCTTGCAAAGGACCCTTTTCATTTCGAATCACAGGTTAAATTTCTCTCTCTCAGGTTGTCGAGCATGGGTTGGGACATCTTCCATTTACTGAAAAGCAGGTCATCACTCCAACTGGTGCGTAAAATGGTTTTTTTTTTTTGTCTTTGTTTATCTTTTCTATAGTTAACTTGCAACAAAACATTAATGGAGGTCTTTTGTCGTCCCATAAGAGTTTTTGTTTAATGGAGCATATCCAGAATTCCCTTTTCATAAGAAGTCTTGTGAGCGCTCTATTAGCTACTTCTATTAGTGTTTTTAGCTTTACAACTGTTTGTATTTTCTTGATCCAGTTTGCTCTCCATGTAGATGTGGCTGTTTGTCTTTTTTCCTGCATTAAACTCTGCACAGTGTTCGCCATTGGGAGCACAAATTTTGATCACGAAAGATCATTTCCTTGTACTGAAAATAGTCTTGCAGACTTGCAGTTATCCGATGCTTTATAAATTGGCAAGCATTTGCCTTTTAGACTATGTCTTATGAAATGAATTTGTACAAAGTATCTTTTGTATGTCATGTCACGCGGTGTTAATAAATTGAACTATGCAAGAATATAATTCCATGTGTAATTTCAGATTCTGTATATACCGGTGTTGATTTCTGCAAGAGGTTATGTGGAGTGTCCATTATAAGAAGGTACTTCTCATAAACTATATCTTAAAGATAATATGATTTTTTTACTATACATCAGTTGCAGGCTTGCAGCTATTCATTTTTTTTTTTTTTCCATTTCAGAAGGCAGGCTTAGCCTGGTTTTCAGTTTCTAGTTTTTTTTTCCCGGTAAAACAAAACTGAGAAGTATATACCATGCTTAGGTCAATAAGAAATGTACATCCAGTCTCCCATTGAGCCATATCCTTGTACTTCAGTTTGCTGCAATAATGTGATTCAATTATTTATTTTCCTCTGATGGTTCATTTCTCAATGACAGTGGTGAGAGCATGGAGAATGCATTGCGTGCCTGTTGTAAAGGTATCAAGATTGGTAAGATTCTAATACATCGGGAAGGTGACAATGGCCAGCAGGTTTGCATCTATTTTTGAAAGAGATCCCTTAGTGGTAGTCCAGGCTCATAGTATTGTGCATATTTTGCTCTCTGTGACCATTTATTTCCTTTTGCTATTGCCTGCAGCTAATATATGAGAAGCTACCACAAGACATAGCAGATAGGCATGTGCTTCTTTTGGATCCAATTCTTGGAACAGGTATGTATATTTGGTCAATATTTTCGTGTGGAGCACAAGACTCTCTCTGCTGCTTTGCCGTGGGCCTACTTTACTCTTCTAAATCTCATCTGTTCAGAGTAAATTAGAATCACCTAATCAAGTTCAATACCAAAAGAAGAGTAAACTTATATCATTTATTTGCAAACTCATGTGATAGTTATAGTGACATGTTACGATTTGTTAGGCCAATTAAGTATTCAAGAGCTTGGTTAAGAGGTTTTTCTTCTTTCAAAAGAGTGTTCTAATAGTTTAATACCATAAGTCATTTCCTTGCTTGTTGTAATTGGTTCCCTTTATACGGAGTATTTCTTTTCACGTGTTTGGTCTAAACTCTGATCCATATTCTGAAAATCCTTTCAACACTGCATAGCTAATCTCTAAATTGGAACCTCAGGAAATTCTGCTGTTCAAGCTATATCCTTGCTGATAAGGAAGGGCGTCCCAGAGTCGAACATCATATTTCTCAATCTCATTTCTGTAAGACACCCTAGCTCGCCACTCCCTCCATTATAATCTATTTCCCTTCCAATGAACATTTTCAAAAAGTGGTATTTGGGCCACCTTTTTGTTTGCTCATCAGGCACCCCAAGGAGTCCATGTGGTCTGCAGAGCTTTCCCTCGAATTAAGATTGTGACTTCTGAGATCGAGACCGGCTTAAACAAAGAGTATCGTGTTGTTCCCGGGATGGGTGAGTTTGGCGACAGATACTTCGGCACTGATGATGAGTAAGCTACAGTTCCGGAATCAAGTCCGTCCATGTAGAGTCTCAAAGACTCCATGGCCTTCACCCTCGGCTAATCTTCAGCGGTCACTTACCTACATAATTGGGCACTTCTAATAAGGACCCGAGTTACTTGTCATGGTTTGTGTGCTGCCCCATCTATCTAAAGGGAATTTTGGATATCCCCATGTTTTTGAATTTCCTTCATTTTTTATTACCTTTCCATTCTTCATTTGTATGACTTAACGTTCATGCAAGATATAATACAGGAATCTCATGTCAGCCTGTGCACCATATATCATGAGTGCCCAGGTTGATTTCAAGTACCGGAAAATTGTTCTGACCAATAAATTTAGGGGGAAAATGTGCGACTTCATCGATCTGTATGACTCCAAAGATTTGAATTTTCTCCAACTTGTACAGCAGCAACAACAAAAACCACCATTTAGGAATTGTACAGCCAATTCATAAATGGTTTAATGTCACCACGTAAATCTCATTTAGGTGCCATAAGGCATAAGGTATGAGAAATCTCATTTAGGTGCCATAAGGTATGAGAAAACCACGTAAATGGGGTTGAATTATTAGTCGTAGCCATATCACCTCGTGTAGCTCCACTCCCTTGGGGGCTATGAGGTTTGGACATAAATCTCATTTAGGTGCCATAAGGTATGAGAAATCGTCTTCATATGGAGTTTGAAATTTTTTTCTCTTAGGGGCGGATCTGTGGGGGGCTTGAGGTGGCTGAAGCCCCGCCGACCAAAATAAGGGCATATGTATATTTTTATATATATATGTTAGTTTAGTAATATATTGAAGTGAAGTTGAAATAAAGCACATAGGCGTGTTAGCTCGGCGGATAAGGCAAGGGATAAATTTAATGGGGAAGGGGGCAACCCAGGTTCAAAACTCAGCGCTCCCCTCTTTTTTTTTGTATCTGTTTGATTTTTTTTTTATTAGAGCTTCAGTTTTTTTAAAAAAACACCAACCCTTTTTTAACATCAATCACAATTCACATCTGTTTTTCTAAAAAAAAACTCTAACCCTTTTTTTTTTAAAAAATACTAACCGTATCTGTTTTTTTTTTTAAAAAAAAACATCCTTTTTTCCTTTGTTTTTTTTTTAAACACTAACCTTTTTTTTTCCAAATTAATCAATACTTATAATGACTAATACAATATTGTATTAAATAAAATTCAACAAATAGACAACTGTCGTTTTTTTTTTCTAATTCTAAGTATACAACATCAAGCAGTTGGTTCATTACCCCTGTAAATATATTTTTTTTTTGGATTGAAGTATATAGCATACAACATTTTTGTTGTTGTCGAAGTACATAGACAGTTTATATTTTATGGATACCCGCGGGTAACCCGCGCCCGCAATACCGGACGGACTTGGACAATACATTAAATCCGCGAAGCGAGTTTAGCCTAGCCCGCGCGCGCCCACAACACCGGGATAATATTTGGGGTAAAACCCGGCAGGTGCCCACGTTTGCACGGGTCTAGTTACATTACTGATTTACTGTTGTTGGTGATGTAGGTTCTTGAATCTGCAAAACAGTATAGTGTCGTTTTTAGTGCCATTCAACAAATAAATAGTACTGAAGATGTCAACGGTGTATATAGGTACAACCTTAGACTCGAACATTTCAAACCGTCATTTCTTGGAAAAAAAATTCAGCCCCTCCTTACAAAAATTCCTGGATCCGCCACTTGAAACAAGAAGGGTGGAAATGGGATGAATTATGTTTTGTTTTTTCGTTGCTTTCTATCATGATGTTTTATCCTTCAATCAATTCATTAGTCTCTCGAGACTAAGTTGTTGGTGACGGATTTCTCACATATTTTCTTATATAAAAAAAACTTTGAAAAACTTTGAATTATTCCCTATTACGTAAAAACCCTATTACGTAAAAACAAGAACTAGAAATCAAAGAGTAACCTCACCGAAGGAACACCATTAGGTGGCGAAAACCCGAGGAATGAGTTTTCAAACTCAATTTTGATGGCGCCAAAATTTCTTCCGAATGTACTTCTGCAGGTTTCTTGATTAGAGACAATGATAGGGAAATGATTGCTTGTGATACCAAAAGATGCTGGAAGATGTCAGCGCTACAAGCTGAGGCAGTTGGACTCCAGCTCGGACCGGTGGATGCCCGGAAGAGGGGATTTGAAGACTTGCATTGGAAGGGAATTGTCTCGCAATTTTGCAATCGTTAATGCAATTAAATGAGCTTGGATGACCTCATGGGAGATCGAAATACTTGATTTCTTTGAGGCGGTCTCCGTTTTCCATATTTTCATGGAGGCTAACATGACGACCGATCATCTTGCTCATTTAGCTTTGACTTACGGCTCGTCCTTTGGGAGGCCTGACCTAGAGCATTCGGCCATATGGAGGTCCGACTTAGAGCTTCAGGCTCTCGTATAAGGACGCTATTGGGTCAAATTATCGCATTGTATTAAAAAAAAAAGAAAAGAAAAAAGAAAAAGCGGGTTCCAGGATCCGCCTCTGCCTTAAATTGGTAAATAAAGAGCGGTCATCCGGGTTCGAACCGGGGATCCGCCCCCGCCGTCAAGAGGTGTGTGTCCGACTGTCCGTCCAGTTCGCTTGTGGGGTTGTCGTCTTCAGATTCCATTCCGGTATCTCTCCAATCCCCAATCCTCCGCCATGTCCATTTCTTCATCTCTCTCTTCACTTGTCCCCAATTCCTCATTTCCCAAAACCCTAATTTCCTTAATCACCACCCCTCCCTCTTTCTCCCTCTCCCGATCGATCTCCTTCCAACGACTCCCCACCAAAACCTCCATCAAACCCCCGCGATCTCTCTCCTCCCCTTCCTCTCCCTCACCCCAACCCATCGGCGAGCTCCCCCCGAAGCTCCAAGAAATTATCAGCCTCTTCCAGTCCGTCCAGCAGCCCAAGGCCAAGTACGAGCAGCTCCTCTTCTATGGCCGCAACCTCCCTCCTCTCGACGACCGCTACAAGACCCCCGATAACAAGGTCCACGGCTGTGTTTCCCAGGTCTGGCTCCGCGCCTACCTCGACTCCGACAACCACGTCTGGTTCGAAGCCGATTCCGACTCCGTTCTCACCAAGGGCCTAGCTGCTCTCCTCGTCCAGGGCCTCTCCGGCAGACCCGTTTCCGACGTTCTCCGGGTACCGCCCGATTTCATCACCCTTTTAGGGCTTCAGCAGAGCCTCACCCCTTCCAGGAACAATGGATTCTTGAATATGCTGAAGCTTATGCAGAAAAAGGCCCTCCTTTTGGCTGTCGGCGAATCGGGAGCTGAGAATCCATCACCCAGCTCCGGCAATGTGGATCCATCTGAGGTGGAGAATCGGAATTCGGATTCCGAATTTAGTCCCGATTTAGGGTTGGAGAATAGCAATGGGGGAGGTGTTTTGGGCGGGCGAGCAGAGAGGATTAAGGAGAAATTAGGGAGAGAGCTTAGCCCTGTTGAATTGGAGGTGGAAGATGTGTCTTATCAGCACGCAGGGCACGCAGGGGCGAGATGGGGCGAAGATGGAACCCATATCAATCTGAAGATTGTATCGAAGGAATTCGAAGGGAAAAGCAAGGTTAAGAGGCACAGGATGATATATTCTTTGTTGCAAGATGAGTTGCAGAGTGGCTTGCACGCGTTGTCGATTGTGGCCAAGGCCCCTGGGGAATTAGATGAAAGATAGATGACTGAACAGCAAATGGGAATGAGGTTTTTGCACTTCTCTTTGATCTGTTCTTACTCATCTTATAAGATTTGACTTTATGTTAACTGGTTCTTTTGATAGATTCTTTATTTGATATGCTTTCATACTTATAAATGCTGAGTTTGATGTACCTTTATAGATTGCAAATGAGACCATAGATAAGCTTGGATGAACACCAAAAGCTTGTGGCTCAGTGCTGGTTTCTTGTTGATTTTAGAGCTGTAAAAATTGTTTCTTGAAGATGCCAATTTAGCTGCCAAGATCACAGGTTCTTTGACTAGCTTTCTTTATGAAGTTGAGCATATTTGGGGATTTTTTTTTTATTTTTTGGTAATAAGAAGGTGAAATCACTTTTGAAAGTAGCAATAAGCTTCTTTGAAAAGGTTAATTCCTAGGTAGAAATAAAATGTTGATGAAAGATTGTCTTGATAATTGATATAGATTTCTTCTCTTCTCGGCCATCAAATCGTAATGAGCACTACAAGCATTGTTGATAGACTCATTTGAGGTAGGCATTCTCCTTTTGTGACGAATCACAAATGTTTATGCATCATAATCTTCATTGTTGATGGCAATGGATCAAGAATGCATTCCGAGCATTAGTAAATTGATTTTCCCCTAATAAACGGATACTTTTGTGTGTAGATATTGCATATGTGTTTCTATCCAAGTCTTTGCACTTGTTCATTTATATAGAGCCATGGATAGGGACATGAGACAACACTGCACCAAAGCTTAATAATAGTACTTCATCAAAGCCAATATGATCCTTCTCTTAAGACAACCGCAAAAACTTACTTCCTGTTAGGAATTGGAACTCCATTTAGAGTGAACTAAGAATACAGTGTTTGCTTAAGCATTAAGCTTAAAAATGGATACATGTTCTGAATTTGTGTTTGAATTCAGTCGGGTTTTGAGTCTGTTGACAGTCCTTGTTCTAGAGAAGAAGAGAGAAGCAAACATACATGGGAAGCGGAATGATGAGCTCGCATTTTTTTGGATTTTCGTGAGTATCATCGGTGGGCTCGATTCGACTGATTTCACTGGTTGGATTGCAATAAAGCCATTTTGATGATTATTGAGGTAGGGCCATATTGATATTGATACAAGTAAGTAAATCAGATGCAATTTGTGTAAAGTAGGATCTGGAATATTTGGAGGATGATTCATAATACCATTTACAATGGCTACAAACCACCAGCTTTGTTGAGGTAGGTATCCATTACACTTTCCATAATAGCCCCTTTGGTTTTTGAGTTATTACTTTGTAAAGTAGGTTAGGCTTTGAAAGGAAGCTACTAGTCTTCCTCACCAGATTTTGAAAGAGAAAAACATGCCTAGTTGTAGTTGATGATCAGTGGAGCATTATGCATTTCTATGATTGCACTCTTGCAAAGGTCCCCTTTATGCATATACAATATGTTAATGATGATCAACAATGACAGTACCCAATTAAGCTTCACTTTAGGGGCTCTTTTGGTACAAATTCAGTAACAGTTAAGCTTCACATTATGGTTCTTTGGGTCCAAAATAATGGAAATAAAGTTGAGTTAAAAGGTGAAACCATGTACAATATATGCATAGTAATTATTTCTTTATGCAGATAATGGATGGGTAACTAAACCTCTTTTAAAATATGAGATTTTCCCCATCACATCTATCTGCAAATTAGAATTAATTAAAAAAAACCCCACTAATAGGCTTTTTCTTGTGAATAAACCATTTGCTGCTATGTAAAAATATTTTATAAATAAAGTGATAATTTAATATATTTTTAATAAAATTATTTTTAAACTCACAAACTACACTTCACTATTTGTTTTCACAATCACTCATAACACAAGTCCTCAAATTTCATAGATTTGGATCATATTTACCATGCTTATTAATTCTAATCAATTACAAGTATAAAATCTGAAGATTCCTCCAAAATTGTAAATATACATATATATACCAGTATACTTACTAGTTACTATTAACAATCTATAGAAATAGCTTCATCATCATCATCTTCAACTTATATAAAATTTACCCTCACCCATCACCATATCTACTCTTTTTATGACCACCAATCCCACATAACCTAACAACACAAAAAGAGTAAAATTTTAAAGACAAAAGGAATTAATTAAGAAGAAAGAGAGTGATGGGTCATTGAGCCATCATCGTCTCTTGGCACCAATTACCCGTTGGTGCTAGGAAGAGGAGTCATCTCTTGGTGGTGCACCTCCTTGCCACCAAAACTCCGGCAGGCGGCGCAGTCATCTGAAGCAAACACCTGGAGTGCAGCCAATAAGAAAAGCTGATCCCTCCGGTGACCTTCGCCCGAACCCGAAACCTCCCCAGCACCTCATACTCCACCCTATTCCTCTCCACCTTCTGCTGAAGCTCCAACGCCACCTTCAATGGCAGATACACCAAGCTCGATATCATCCTCACCGTCCCGACCTTCGCCCCTCCCCTACTCCTGAGGTCAAAGGCTTCCTTCACCGACCCTGCGGCGATGAGGCGGCCGGAGAAGGCAAGCTGCAAGTCCACCCCCTCGAACCTCACGTCCATCCTGTCGTTAGGGTTTGTGAAGTTTGCGACGAACGAGAAGTCGCCGTTGAGCATCTCGGGCGAGTCGAAGTAGATGGCGCTGAGGCTGGCGCTCGGGACGTCGAAAGTCGGGTACTTTGGCCTGATCGCTAGGTAGATGATCAGCGTTGCGATGCCGGAGAGGATGAGGATGAGGCTAAAGACAAGGCAAACAATTGCCCCGCACCATACCGCGGGATGCGTCCGGTAGTGGGAGTCCCGGAGGATGATCGCCGGAGACGATTCAAAGTCGAATTCTCGGAGTGGCGTGATTGGCTTGGTCGATGACGGCGTCGCCGGAGTCGAATCCGATTTCGAGGTCAATGGCGTTGTGGGTGCCGTGTGGAAGGTCAAGATTGCAGGTGAGGGGGGAGGGTGGCGATTTGGGGTTAGGTGAGGGCGGTGTTGCGGTGGCGGAGGAAGCGATTGTGGCTGCCGGATTGGGGGCATCTGCGTCGGCCTTATTAAAGGTTGTTTGTTTGTTTGAGAAATTGGGGAAAAAAGGTGATTATTTGTGGGATTTGGGGGTTTGATTTGATTCCTTGAGAGAGGAAGAAATGAGGAAAAAGGGGAGAAAGAGGAAGAAGTTTTGAATGAGGTTTGGGGTTTGGGGATGGGTAAAGCTTATATCTTACTATTGGGTTGTGGATTTACAAATGCCAAAAGGCGCCAAAGTTAGTAAAGTAACAACTAATTTAAAAAGCTAATGCCCAAGTAGACTTGATACTATGTACTAAGTATTAGGGTCATAGGGTGTTCAACTTTAAATTTAATCATGTTCTTGCTAGAAGTTTCGCGAATGGGATCACCTGTTACAAAATCTCCTGCCTCGTGAATGTCTTTTTTCACTACTCAAATTTTTAAAAAAAAATTAACTTTTTTGAAAAAATTAATAAAAAGGATAAAGAGAGGAAGATTGATTTTGTGAGGAGGGATAGGGATGATATAGGGAGAGTTCAGACAGTGGATTCTCACTGGGGATTTCGGACTGGGCATTCAAATAAAATTTGCCTGAAATGCTACAAATCAGTTTTTTTTTTGTCTGTCGGACCTAGATCCGATAGACTAAAAAAGCTGATAGTCAATTTTTTTTTAAACAATTTTGCAAGGCTTGACTGACATTTTTTTTTAAAAAAAAACAAACCTGTCGGGCTAATGACTCGACAAGTTTGTAATTTGGGTGTCCAAATTTTGGGCTCGTTTGTTTAGATAACTAGGGAATGGAAATGTAAGGTATTAAATTTTAGACATAAAATGTATATGATCATCATTTTTTGTGAGCTTGGAGGAGAGGATGAGGGAGATTATTAGCCCATCCTAGAGGTATTAGTTACCCTCCTTCAAATTAGGGAATAGAAGGCTAACACATTTGTATGAAAAATGGGAGAAGAAGGGGAATGATTGGAATAGTGATAAATGTATCTTAACTTAAATATGGACTACATTCATAAGGGTAATCATTACTTTTTCCTACCAAAAAAACAAACGGGGTTAAATGTTTATGGTTGGGAACAAGGGTTCCGTTTCAAAATTTAGGATGTGTTTTTCCTTTTGTGGCATGCACACTCATATAGTCATATGGACACAAATGTATGATATATTGTAGGGGTGGAATTGGTACAATACCAATTAGTTTTTGCCGTTACCACGTACCAACCAATTATAATTGGCAATCTTAAAATCCAAACCATTACCAACCACCAAAGAGCTTGTACCAACTTAATTGGTAACCAATTAAATTGGTTGGTACATGTTGGTAATGGTAATTTACCATGTTTTTTTTGTTGAAGAAAAAAACATACAAATAATCAAAGTCAATACAACTTAATTAAAATTTAAAATTTATAAGTAGCAACATAAATATTTAAATTATTCATACATTTACGCACAAAAGCAATATAAAGACTTAAATAGACCCGATAATATTCAAAATAAAATGTCTACTAGCTTGGGAATAACATTTAGGTTTTAGTCTGAACCGAGGCCGAGCTAGCATTCCTCCCTTGATTAAAAGCATTTTCTAAAAATAAAAAATATAAAAAGAAATCAAGTTAATAGATAATACTTATTAGTTATTACTTAATATCAAAAACAAAATAATAAATAAAAAGAAAGAGGTATTAGTACTAATTAACTTGAATAGCTTGCACCAAAAAAAAAAATTCTCCTATATAGCAATAACAGATAGAAATAACGAACAACAATAAAAAGATTCTCCTATACAACAATAACAGATATCATAAAAAACCACACAAATTGTGAAAACTGCAAGTCTTGAACAAAATAGCAAATAAAAATGAACAACAAATTAGCAATAACGAACAGCAATAACAATTAACAAACAGTAGGAAGTCTAGAAATAAGCTTTTGAAAAAAATAAGCTTTTAAAAAGAATTTAAAAAACCCCAAAATATATTGGTAATATTTGGTTGGTAATTACCATACCAACCAATTGAAAGTCGGTTGGTAATGGTAATCCCAACTTTTCTGTTTTGATTACCATTACCATACCAACTTGTGGAAGTTGGTACGGTATACCGTACCAATTAAATTGGTAACCAATATAATTGGTTACCAATTTAATTGGTTCGGGTGGTACGTCTTGGTACGGTTTTCATGGCAAAATTTCCCTAGCCCTAATATATTGCGACATATATTTTAAAAATAAAATAAAACAGAGTAAGAAATTAACATTAAACTTTTATTTTGGAATACAAAACAACACTACTAATATTACTTTGTTGAGTGGGGACTAAGTTTTACATCTAATATATCAATTAAATAAATATTTTAATAAAATTAACCATAAACTTAAAATCAAAATCAAGCAATACATTAGATAGTCTAGATCGGTGCAAAAAATCTAAAGAAAAATGGTCATAGAAAAAGGAACAAATACCTTTATTAGGATTTGAATCTTAGACATGGTTAATTTGAAATATAAGATTTCTACTTAGTACAATATATACTACGGAGTATAATGGATTGTAGTTGGATGTTGTATGGAATTTCAATTAATACATTTTAAAAATAAACCATATTAGAGTTTTAAAACTTAGAATTATCACAGAAATACTGAGGGATTTTTTTTATTGAATCATTATTGAATAAAAAATTGAGGCAATTTTTTTCTTTTGATGTAAGTTAAAAAGCGGTGTAAATGAAAATGATATTGTTAAATACCCTGTAAATCTCCCTTTCTAAAGCCACGTTCATTCTAATGTACATCCTATTCAATTAGATGTGATAAAATTTTTAATTAATTATACTTTTAATCATCTTTAGAAGAGATAAATTTTCGCAAGACGAAGGGACCAAAGAGGAAGCTTTTTTTGAATGTTTTTAAAATCCTCTTTTGAATGTTTTTAATTTTAATGGCTTAAATGGTGTTGGTGGTGGGAGTAGGACAATAGAACACCAAGATCCAAAAACTGCTTTTTTTTTTTTTTTTAATTGTATTTTATTTCTTGTTTTTTCAATTTTGGTGGTTTGAATGGGTATTGGGCTTTATAGCATCAAATCCACCCTGCTAAGCAATCTGGAAGTGGGCTCTCGGCATTATTGTGGTAGTAGTACACGTGTCAGGTGGTGGGGAGTTGATCACAGGATTAGGGTGTGTTTTGATTTATTATAAGTATAAATATAAATATAAATAGGTGTAAAGTGTTTAGTTAAAAAGTATTACGGATATTTAAAATAACGTAATTTTTAAAATAATTTTTTTTATAGATAGTGTAGATCAATTATAATAAGTTTATAAGGTCATTTATAAATTTAACGCTATTGGATTTATAAAATTTCTACAATTTTTTTATAATCATATTATTTATAATACATATAAAAAAAATAGTTAAACAAACACTTTTAAAATATTTATGTTAAACATTGGAATCCAAACATGCCCTCAAGATTCAATAATGTTCGGCAACATGGAGTGATCAAAACAATGGTTTGCCTTTTTGGGTGGCTCTATAAATAAAGTTTTCGAGTACAGCATAAAGTATTTAGTTAATTAGCTTAATTAATTGTGATATTAATTAAGCCTGAGATGAATAATTGAATAAACCTCATATATACATATTTGCCAAAGCACTTTGGAAGACTTGAGTTACGTTACGCAAAAAACAAAAGTGTAGCAACTTTTTTGGTCATTCAGAATTCAATTCTAATATGAGGTATGAATTTTGAATTAGAGAATTCTATAATGTGTGATACTTAAATTTCGATCAGGATCTGATTGAAAAAATGGAACCTTATTCAACTAAAACCATCTTAATTCTCTGAAAATTTATTTTCAAGAATTTTTTTTATAGGTATATATATAATAATTATTTTTTATTTAAATATATTACTATTAGAGAAAAATCTAATTAAATTTGTTATAAAATTATGGTATTTTTAGTAGAAGGAAACTAATTAGGTAATAGAGAAAAGAGGATTTGAACTGGTGACCTAATAACCGGGATGACTAAGTTAAACTAGTAATATATGGTTGAAACCATCAAGATTAAGATTTGTTCAATAGTATGGTGCAATATATTGTATCATAGCTAAATATATCCTACCGTTTTAGCTAAATATATCATAAACCGATATTGCTTTCACTGGAAGGGTAATACATGAAAGAGCGAGAAGGGGAGCAAGACCTTTCCGGCCGTTTCGAAGCAATGTGGTTGACGAACGAGGATTGTTTTGTGGTTATTCAGAATGACTGGTTGAACCCAGGAACATCACATGCAGAAGTGGGTGTGAGTGGGAAGATTGCCCAGTGTGAGGATGACCTCCGAGATTGGGATAAGAAAGAGTTTGGTAATGTCAAAGAGAAATTAGCCAGAGTTAGGAGGCGGCTGAGTGAGCTAGGAAAGGGTAGAATGATCGGAAATCTGGTGAGGGAGAGGAGAAAGCTTGAGAGGGATGAGAGTATTTTAATGGGTAAGGAAGAGATGATGTGGTTTTAGAGGGCCCGAGCAAATGAATTCAAACGCGAGGATCGGAACACATCTTTCTTTCACAAGAAAGTGGAAGGTATAGCAAAAGGAGAAATAGAGTGCAGAGGCTTATGGATATTGATGATGATGGGGTGGAGACAAGCTCTCGTGAGGGTTTGGAAAGAGTGGCACTGACTTATTTTCAAAACCTGTTCCAATCGAATGTAATGGCACATCTTGATGTAGCTACTTAAGGAATCGAGCCTATCATATCAGAGGAGGACAACCAGGAGCTCTTACGACTCTTCACCGCAACTGAGGTAAAAAGTGCTATCTTTGCCATGCATCCCACAAAATCACCGGGTTATGACGGGATACCAGCACTCTCATATCAAAAGTGTTGGCATCTTGTCAGACCAGACATAACTAAACTTGTCAATGATTTGCTTGAGGGACAACCGACACCGGAGGGTATGAAAACCATATGTTCATTACTTTAATCCCGAAGGTATCGGACCCAAGAACAATGAAAGATCTTAAACCCATTAGTTTGTGTAACGTGGTTTATAATATTGTGTGTAGGGTTATTGCAAACAGATTGAAGAATATCTTGGGGAAGGTTATAGCACCGAGCCAGAGTGCTTTCGTGCCCGAGAGACTTATCACTAATTAACAATGTTCTAGCAACATTTGCGTTATTTCATCATATGAAGACGCACAGGACAGGAAAGAGAGGCTATATGGCGTTGAAACTGGACATTGCTAAGGCGTATGTTCGAGTCGAGTGGTCTTTCTTGGAGCATTGTATGACAAGTTCGACTTTGATAGTCAGTGGATTGGGCTGATCATGAAATGTGTCAAAATGGTTTCGTTCTCAGTATTGGATGAAGGTATTTCGGTGTTTCGCTCGGGAAGGGAGCTCTGACAAGGTGAACCCCTATCCTCTTATCTATTCTTGTTTTGTGCAAAAGGGTTGTCTGGGATGATTCGAGAGGCTGAGTCGGCTGGTAGGATCCACGACATCAGAATAGCTAGGTCGACTCCGACAATTTCACACCTATTTTTCGCTAATGATTGTGTCATGTTTATGAGAGAAACCTATCAACAAAGCAATGAGATTGTGAAGATCCTCTGTACTTACGGAGAAGCATCAGACCAACAGGTAAAATTTTCAAAGTCAGAACTATGTTTCAACAACAATGTTAATTGGCAATTGAAGAATTCTATCAAAGGGTTAATCGGTGTTTGGGAAGTCTCAAAGCACGAGAAATATTTGGGATTACCGACTATGATATGAAGATCGAAGAAGGCCATCTTCGAGAATATATGTTAAAGAACGGGTTTGGAAAAAGCTGAGAGAGTGGAAGGATAAGTGCTTGTTGAGGGCTGGAATCAAGTCGGTTGCTCAGGCCATCCCATCCTATACTATTTCGTGCTTCTGGATTCCTACTACTTTGCATCGTGAAATTGAAGCTCTTATATGCACATTTTGGTGGGGTGGCGGGGATGGCGTGCAGAAGACACATTGGTTGTCTTGATGAAGGATGTGTCAGGCAAAAACTGAGGGGGTATGAGATTTTGGGATATGGAATTATTCAATCTCTCCTTTCTTGCAAAGTAGGGTTAGCGATTGCTGACTGATCCGGAGTCCCTGGTTGCCAAGCTTCTGAAGGTCAAGTACTATCCGAGGTCGTCTTTCTTGGAGGCAACTACTGGGCACTTGCCTATCTACACTTGGCAAAGCTTGATGGAGGGTAAGGAGGTATTGAGGAAGGGACTATTGTGGAGCATCGAGAATGGGGAGGAGGTTAATGTTTGGAAGGATAACTTCAAGGTTATAGGTAATTTCCGAGGAGGAGATCCGGATCTTCGTGTTATCGATCTCATTGATTAGGACAATAGAAGATGGGATGGAAGTATGGTGGAAGAGTTATTTTTGCCCAGCGATGTAGAGCTGATTCTGCAAACTCGGTTGGTCTCCCCGACAAGCACGGATCACCTGATTTAGTATTAGAATAAAATTGGGACCTTCTCTGTACGTTAGAAGTGATTTTCATATGCAAATTGAGAGCTTGGATCACGAGAAGGGAGGGGTTGGTCAAGCCAAATGAGATATAAGGGAGAAGGCATGGAAAACAATGTGGAAAGTCGACACCATCCCGAAGGCCAAGCCTCTTGTGTAGGGTGTTGCGAGAGACACTCTTCCCTGCAAAACCAACTTGGCAAGACGGAACATCATAGGTGACGATTTGTGTGATCTATGTGGGCATCAAGAGCCAGCTCTCTATGTCCTATATGAGTGTCGACCTACTAGGAAAGTCTGGAGAAGTGTTCCAAGGATTGCTAGACATTGGGACGGTGCTAGGACTGTCTTGGATAGTATGATGATGGTATTTACTTCGGGTCGGGTGTGGAGAGACAAATTTTGGACCTTGATGCTATGGCAAATTTGGCTTGCTAGCTAGGAACGCCAGAATTTTTGAAGGAAATCTCCCCCAGCCGGAGGAGATTGTGAGGAAGGTCATGTTTCTGCTTGCTGATTACAAGTCCTACACTGATCACACGAAGGCCCCGCAAAACCGAGATGATAATGCGAGATTAAGAAAGTGGGCTAAGTCGACTGGGGTCATGGCGAAGTTCAATTGCGACGCAGTAGTATCGACTACAGGAAGAGTGTCCATAAGATTTATTCAGTGGGATGGATCAGGCAGTTTCTTGGCGGCAGGAATCCATGTTGTGTAAGCAACTTCTGACATTGAGATCGTTGAGGTTGAGGCTATTAGATGGGCTGTTGAATTCGCAAGGGAGAGAGGACTCCGACACACTCACTTCGAAATGGATTGCTTGCCACTGGCCACCAAGCTTCAGAATGAGAACTCTGACAAGGGAACTTTGTGCTCGATTATCTCCGAAACTCTTCAGCAAAGTCGGACCCTGGATTCGGTGTGTTGAAAGAAATGGAATGAAGCGGACAAGCTTTGAACTCCAAAATTTTTTTATTTTTAATAGATTTTTCATCTCATGTTGAGCCAATAAACATATCAATTTTTTTTTAAAATAATGTTTTAAAATCAACCATGTTTACTTTATAATCAGCCATTTTTACTATATTAATTAGTTCGTTAGCATATTACATATTTACCCGTTTCAAACACTGGCTGGTTCACATAAGAAATTAAAGATGCCAGCTACATCAAACACTTAATTTGTCAAGTATTCATTTATCTAAATGTCAGCTATATAAAACACTTTGTCAGCTTCTTTTATCCACATGTCAGCCACACGTCCCCTCTACAACAAACCCCATAGATTCCTCCAAAAATAAAGTGCAATTTTATATCACAAGGTACAAACATTGGCTGGTTCGCTAGAGAGTTGTCATCTACATAAAACATTGTCAAGTATTCAATTATCTAAATGGAAGCTATATAAAACACTTTGTCAGTTGTTTTATCCACACGTTAGCCACACGCCCTTCTACATCAAACCCCCATATATTCCTTCACACAATAAACTTACATTTTACATGATAAGTTACAAACAGTGACAACGATAATTGAGAGAGAATATCAATAGAAGTACACTAGTCATCACAATGATTGCCTTAATTAAGCAATTACTGATAAACGATGAACAGAAGAAAGATCGAGAGAAATATAAGAAAGAACAACATAGTGCGAAGAAGCTGCCTAGTGGACAATAATCATATTTTCTCTGACCGGTGGACAAATAATTAATTTGGTAAGGAAATTGAGCCTACCGACCAAATTCCTCTTTATTAATTAAGTACATTTACATTTAAAATATTTTTTAAAATAAGTGTTGTATGTTCTCATAACTTCTCCACAGAAAACCAAAATAAGACTGAGAAGTTAGCGAACATAAATTCATTTAAAGAGTTGACTCTTTCGGTCATAAGTGAGTTTATATTTTAAGGAGGATTCAAAATTTAAATTTCTTTGACATGGGATGTTCGCCTTACAACCACAAACTTATACACGATTGATATATACAAAACATATTAGCATTTATAGATCGGAGAATATCCAAAACTAATCAAAGGTATAAATGTCGAAATCAAGAAAGTGTCCAAAACGTATTGAAGTTGTGCAGCCGCTCCATATACAATATACATGGGGCAGTCGCTGTATTTAATACAAGTATCAAGTATTTCATGATGCCATGTAATTTTCAGAGAATATAAGTTGTAATAAACAATCAACTTGAACTAATAAAATTCATAATTGCTCATTTGAAAAATTCCTCAGATAAACCGATTGTGTTGATAATTCAAGTATACAACGTACGTACGCACTGCCAGGGGCGGAGCCAGGCCAAATTCAGGGGGGGCTCGCTTCTGAGGGAGAATGAAAAAAAAAAAAAAGCAGGTTAAAAAAATTGAATTAGGAGTGCTGGAGGGGGGAATCGAACCCGGTATCTTCCGCATACTCAGACTTCCCCAATTGTGCTACAAGGTACATTTTTCAAAATTATACCTCTTTTACTATATATACATGTATAAATATATATAATTTTTTTTTAATTTTTTCAGGGGGGTTCGAGCCACCGCATGCCCCTCTGCCTCCGCCCCTGGCTCCTGCCCTCTGTTTGTAAATAAGTGTCATTTCACACGTTTTTTAAAAATAGTTAAAAATGATATAAAGTATAAATTTTTTGATAAAGTGTGGATTTTATGTTAGTTTCCTATGCCTTCTAGAAGGCCTGACTTGTGACCCAAGTAGTGGGTTACCCTCTCATATAAATACTCCTTCAGCTGTAATAATCATTTTTTAGAGTTTTCTGAAACAATCAATAGAACAGTGCTATTCCATTCACTTTCTGTCAAGATGGTATCAGAGCAGCGCTCGATCCAGGTCGAGTTCTGTTGATCTGCCGTCTCTCTCTTTGGATCTTAGTCTCTCAAGTGGAGTCATCTTCTTCACTTAATCAGATCTGGTGATTCAGCCTCTCTGGTGTGCTCAGTTCATCAGCTATCATGTCAATTGAATCACCTGCTTCCGTGACCTTAGAATCTCGCCGAGGATCTCAAATTACCATGACAAATCTGCAAAATCCTCTGTTCATTCATCCATTAGATAATTCCGGTATGAATCTCTGCTCTATTCAACTTGTTGGTGAGAACTATCGCAGGTGGAGTAGGTCGTTTACTAAGGCACTTTCTGTGAACAACAAATTGTGGTTGATTGATGGATCAATTGCTAGATCTGCTGAGAATGCATTGCAATGGGATAGATGCAATGACATGGTGTGTTCATGGATGTTGAACACCGTTTCTAAGGATATCTATAACACTATAGATGAATATGACACTGCTCGTGAGATGTGGCTAGACCTAGAGGAAAGTTATGGCCAGAAGAATGGGCCATTGATCTTTGAGATCAAGCGCGAAATACATGAGTGTCAGCAGGAGGAATCGGAGCTCACTGAGTATTTTACCAAACTGAAGGGATTGTGGCGACGACAATCGGTGATTATTCCTCCCATTAGATGCAGGTGTGGGAAGTGTGAATGCAATTTGCAGAAGCAGGCAGAGGACGCAGATCTGGAGAATAAACTCATGACATTCTTAATGGGTCTCCATGAGAGGTATGATAGCGCACGCCGTCAGATCCTCATGACTACACCACTGCCTACGCCAAGTTCTGCTCACTCGCTTCTTCTTCAAGGTGATCAAGGTCAGCGATTCTCTGATAAGAAGAAAAGCAAATCTGATTCTGCTATGACTGCTTTCCTTGCAAAGCAAGAAGAGGAGAAACTCAAGCGATCTGCTCTCACTCCTCGACAAGAGGAAGAGAAGCCTCGAAGGGCCAAGTGTAGCCACTGCTCAGGGAACCATCGCATGGAGACTTGTTGGGAGCTGATTGGATATCCCAGCTGGCATTCAAAGAGCAAGTACAAGCCTCAAGTGTCAAAGCCCAAGGGTTCTGATCAGTCCAAGAAGTCATCATCATCTGGTCCTAAGGCGAATGCAGTGATGAATGCAGCTCAGGATTTCTTGAATGCTGGAAATGTTGCCACATCTAGTCTTTCTACAGATCACCAGAAGTTGTTGGGATCTATTATCTCCCTTCTTTGTCAGGCTGATAGCTCTACTCATGAGTCTCACCTTGCAGGTAAACTTTGTTTCAATGTCGTCCACTCTAACAGATTATGGATTATGGATAGTGCAGCTACAGATCACATGACCTCAGATTGGTCTCTCCTCACAGATCCAATTCCAATTACAACCCCCTCTGTCATCAATTTTGCTGATGGCAGTGCTTGTCCCATTACACATATTGGATCTGTGATATTGCCTAACCTCACTCTGCATAATGTTTTGTTTGTCCCTCGCTTTCACTTTAATCTTCTCTCCCTCACCAAGCTGGTTCGTGATTACAGATTTCATATTGACCTTGATTATGATGTTTGTGTGATCCAGGACCAAGCAAGGATGAAGATGATTGCGTATGGTAGATACAAGGACGGCATATACTACATGGATCCTTCAACCAATGGAACTGTGCCTCGTGGTCTTCTGCTCTCTCCACCTCAAAGTTTTACTTCCATTTCATCTGTTCCTTTGTTTCTTTCTAAAAATAATTCAGAATTGTCAAATTCTACAGCCTTATGGCACTTGAGACTTGGGCATGCCCCTCTTGTTAAACTCAAACACATTTCTGCTATTGCATCTTGTATTGACTCAAATTTTACACATGACTGCACTGTGTGTCCCATGGCTAAGCAAACACGCTCTCCGTTCTCATCTAGCTCTTCTTCTGCTGATCATATCTTTGAGCTACTTCACTGTGATGTGTGGGGACCCTATGACACCCCAACTAGGGAAGGGTACAGGTTTTTCTTAACCATAGTGGATGACAGAAGCCGTAGTATTTGGGCATTCCTACTTAAACACAAATCTGAAATTCCTCTACAACTTCAATCCTTTATCAATCTGGTGCAAAATCAGTTCAGTGTGCGTGTTAAAACCATAAGAACTGATCAAGGGACTGAGTTTCTTAATCATCAACTTGAATCATTTCTCCAAACCATGGGGATTGTCCATCAAACCACTTGTGTGTACACACCTCAGCAGAACGGTAGGGTGGAACGGCGCCATCGATATCTATTGGAAATGGCCAGAGCCTTCATGATACAAGCAACCCTTCCTCTTCAATTTTGGGGAGACAGTATACTTACAGCTACATACACCATAAATCGTCTTCCAAACCCTATGCTCAATCACAAATCTCCATATGAAATTCTCTTTCAGTCGTCTCCCAAATATGATCGACTGCGCGTCTTTGGCAGTCTTTGTTTTGCCTCTGTCTCCAGCTATCCTCATACACACAAGCTACTCCCTCGGTCTGATCCATGTGTTTTTCTGGGGTACCCATTTGGTGTCAAAGGGTACAATGTGTACAATCTCAAAGCTCGTAAGACAATGATCAGCAGGGATGTGAAATTCTTTGAGTCTGTCTTTCCTTACAACTTATACTCTCAGAGTGACCACTCTACACCGAACTTCTCCACATTCAATGAGTTTATTGACCATAACTTTCCTATGAACTATGTGTCAACAGATTCCCCTTCTACAGCTGAGCAGGTTCCTGCCTCTCATGCTGATTATGAGCCTACACCTATATCTCCTTGTTTTGATGAATCTGAGCAGGTTCTCTCTTCTACCTCTTCTCCAATTTTGCCCAGGCATTCCTCTCGAGAGCATAGACCACCAAATTGGTTGAAAGATTATGTGTACATGGCATCTTCTGATCACACCAAGGCAACTTCTTCATCTGCTAACACCTCTCCCCATCCCATTTCTACTTTTTTGTCTTACTCTCAGTGCTCATCTCCATACCAAGCTTTTGTTGCCAATGTAGCTGCACATTCTGAGCCCTCATCTGTGAGTGATGCATTGACGAGTCCCTCTTGGTGTGATGCCATGATGTTGGAGTTGGAAGCCTTGGAGAGAAACACTACTAAAAATCCCTTTCATAGCGACGGTTCTCTCCGTCAAGATTACCGACGGATTCTTGTTTCCTGACGGATTGAACTGTTGAACAGTTATCCGTCGCTATTTCCATCGTTGGCAACATGCCAACGAATTATTCTGTTAGAAAAAGCGACAGCATAACCTGTTGGAATTTTGATGGGCCCATTAACATGATCTCATAACCGTGCGTAAGGGCCAACGAATTACATCGTCGGCAAATTTTCCGATTATAAAATTAAAATTAAAAATAAATCAATTTAAATTTATTTATGTTAATAAATCTAAAAAAAAAAGTAGACCACGATCTCAATTTTTTTTGTTATAACCACCACAATCAAAAAGTAATTAAAAACTAATTTAAAATTGTGTTTTTGCTATTAATAAAATACAATTAATATGTACAAATCATGATATGATATACAATTTAAATACAATAAAATAGATCAATCAAATTTGATTAGCTCGATAAAACTACAGCATGTCCCACGAGGCATAATCCTCATCAACAATGAGAAAACTAACTAATCTGAAAAGTCTTAAAGATGAATCCAAAGGGGCAAGCAGTTACAAGTCGATGATTAAGCATTTGCATTTGTTCTTGATTGTTCTTGTAATCGATCGAGGCTCCATTGTAGTCAATATTTCCGTCAATTGGTGTGGATTCAAGGGAAAGTAGTCGAAGATGAAGGATCAAGTGCAGATGGATTTAGTATGCAGTCCCACTTGCAACAAGTAACCATAAATTGAAATTGTTCCCTTGCAAATACCACGTACCAACTGCCCTGAGAAATAACATTTTCTCATGTTAAATTGGGAATCTAACCATGTGACGAAGCCTTCAAACCCATCCTACAATGAAAATGTTTGATAAAATGACAGAAATATTCAACATAAACATACCATTTTGGCCGATCACCCACCCACTCTCGTCTGGCCTATAGTTGTCGGGGAGTTATTTGCCTGCCTATCAGGATTGGAGTCGACTTGGTTTCCGTTTCTCATTGGAGGGAGGATTCCTATCGATGTGTCACCGAATTCTTCCGGATCATTCAATATATGGGAAGCCATTGAAGAACTGTTAATAGAAATGAGAGAGAGAGAGTTATCAAAGAGAGCGAACAAGAGAGAACAAAAGAGAATGAAGGACGTACGGTTACAGATTGACCTCGTTCAGTGCAGTTATAGTACGTGATCGGTTGTGATGATCGTGATTCTCTCAAATATTTTCAATATTTAAAAACAGAGAACTTTAAAAAAAATTATTTTTTAAGCTAATTAACTGCTTGAAAAATCTTCTCATTAAGTATATATTTTCCTTTATTTATAGATTGAAAAGATAAAATCTTCAACTAATGGCCGGATATGTAGTGATTATTTGAATATTTTCAAGGGTAAAAACTATAAATAGAAGAGTTTGTTTAATTTTCTATCCAAAGTAAAATAGTAGGTAAATTTTGTGTATATATATTATACGTAGCAGGTACTTTGTATAACGTATTTCAGTTGTTTTTTATATTGCAATGACATAATATATATCTATATATCAATATGTCTAAGTATTTGTTTGGTTGAGAATTGCTTAAATCTATATTATAATACTAAAGGAGAAGTCGCCTAAGACATGTGGCGACTTCTCCTTTAAAGTAGGACTTTTTTTGTTGAAAAATTAATTTAGATTATTAATTTAAAGTAGGATTTTTAAGTTAGAAATTATTGTTAGGATATAGCTTCTCCTTTAAAGTAGGACTTTTTAGTTAGAAAATTAATTTAAAGTATTAATTTAAAGTAGGATTTTTTAGTTTGAAAATTATTGTTTGGATATGCCATATATTTACTAATTAAAAAAAAGATATGGTGCGTATATATATTGTTTGGAGGTTTGGATATGCCGATATATTTGCTAAAAAAGCAAAACAAATATGTGCCATATTATAATTGCATGTAGATATATCCTATAATCGTATAATTGCATACAAAGATCCGTATATATGTCAGATCCTATAATTGCATGAACAAAGATATGCCGTATTGGATATGCCGATAAAATTGCATGAAGGTATATATAATTGCAACCGACCAAAAAAAATTAATGAAATATCATCTAGATAATAATTAAAACCGAATCCAAAACCAAATCCACATGATCGATGAAGTTATAATTGCATGAAGATATATCTAATCTACATCTAAATATCTAAATAATAAGTAAAAGATGATGATCCGTATATATCCTATAACTAAAACCAAATCTACATATGATGAGCCGTAATTGTCCAACTAAAAGATACGGAACAGATAAAATCAAATCCAACTATTTTGCAATATTCGAAATAAAAGATATGCCTTATATCTCTTCTCTATATATTGAGATAGTAATCTCATGATATTTCTTATGAAAAGCTTTTTTCAACTGAGCTGGATTAGATTGTCCACAATGACAAATGATAAAAGTAAGGTGCCTTGAGAAGAATAATAGAAAGGTTCGAAAAAAAGTAGTTAAATACTCCCTCCGTCCAAAAATACATGGACTTTTACTATTCATGCACGCTTTTTTAGGAGCTAAAAACTATATAAAATATTAACTTTTTTATTAATTTTTTTTAATAATTACAAACTTATTAACAATAAGTTTGTAATTATTAAAAAAAATTGATAAAAAAGTTGATATTTCATATAGTTTTTACCTTCTTAAAAAAGCGTGCGT
Source organism: Persicaria maculosa (assembly GCA_963922045.1). Classification (NCBI taxonomy): domain Eukaryota; kingdom Viridiplantae; phylum Streptophyta; class Magnoliopsida; order Caryophyllales; family Polygonaceae; genus Persicaria; species Persicaria maculosa. Next base: position 10,305,778 of record OY998252.1, read on the forward strand.
GAATAGTAAAGTCCATGTATTTTTGGACGGAGGTAGTATTTAATTTATGCGTTTGTGTGGATTCATTTTGATTTAATTAAGTTCAATCCATTGATCTCATGTTTAATGTGTTATTGGAGAAATAGATTTATACTCATCCCATTGTCATGATTTAGTTGGTATTATAAAAATCAAAATTTGTTGATGACAGTGCATATTTGTGCATCTCATTGCTACGTGATACTTTCATCTTTCAAAATTTAGAGGTATTTGACCTTATTTGTTGTATCACTGAGTAAATGTGTAGAGCTGTTATTATGTATCATCTCCAGGATGCTCATCAACACAAAATTGACTTAAAAATATAAGAAGAAATGATATATGCACAATTCAATCGATTGATTTGTTTAATGATAAGCTTCGTCGACATGTTGCGGCTTATCTTTAAAATAGGTTTTTTGAGTTAGAAAATTAATTTAAAGTATGATTTTTAAGTTAGAAAATTAATTACAAATTTAATTAATTTTTGATAATCCAATTAAAAATTTTATTCTTTGGATATACCATAAATATATTTGATAAAAAAAATATGGCATATATATATAATATATATATTGTTTAAATGTTTGGATATGCCGATATATTTGCTAAAAAAATAACTAAAACCAAATTCACGTGATAAAGTTATAATGGCATGCAAATAAATCTAAATAACAACTAAACGATGATCTGCATATATCCTAATAACTAAAAGCTTTAGATTGAATATAGAAAAATAAAATAGAACAATTATTTTTTATGAAAACTTTTATAAAAAGAAACAATAAATGGTTTAGAAACTATATTAAAGATTAGGTATCAATAGGTAATATACCCATGTAGTTAGTATTGAAGAAATCTCCACCTGGTCAAAATAAATTATAGGTACAAATCTGCATAAAAAGATTATAAATTCATAATCGACCCAAATATAGGCATTTTAAGTTGGTTATCCGTGTGGTGCTTTCTTCTTTAATATAGACATTTTAAGTTGGTTATTCATAAATAAATAAATAAAAGTTTTTAAATGTTTAGATTGTAACGATTTTTTTTCCTTCTCATTTTTCTCCAACTGGTTATATTTGTTTAATTGAATAGAAAAAATAATCAATTGCAATATTTTAAATTCATTTTAACAACTTTGTATGGATTTGTCTCAGAGAGATGTGACCACTTCTCTCAGATATCCTTAATGTAACCGAATTCAATAAGAGAGAATTGAAAAAAAATTTAGTAGTATTTAATTAAATTTCAATTGTATGAACTAAAATGGGGATTTTTTTAAAAAAAAATAGGTTTTGAGTGGTTTTTATTTAGATGATAAGATATTTTTAGTTTTCAAATGTATATTTAATCAATTATCCATATAACGATTTAATTAGATATATATTAACTAATCCATTTTTTTTAATTTTCTTTCAATAGTAAAAGATCTCCTAAATCATAACTAACCCAATCAAATTTCCAACAAATATTCTTTTATATTTCAAATTCGAACCAATAGATATGTAAGTAACTAACTAATCTCTTCCAAATCATGAATCTTCTACAACAATCTAAATCAATAATATCGATAACACCTATCCAAAATTTCTACAACCCTATTTCATTGTGATATATATTCTCTATCTCTTTCATAACTTCAGGATAAAACACAATTTCGCTTTATACTTTTCAGTTCAAAATAATATTTGCGAATTTTTATTTCTTTCTTATTTAAACTATACTTTGCTTCACACATATTTAGTGTTTTCAACTGTATTTTGATCTATCGCTTTGTATTCAATGTTTCTGTTCGACATAATATCTTCTTTATGATCTATTTATTTCAATATTATATTATTTAATGATGTATGGTAGTAGTTATAAAATAAGGTTCAATTATAAATAGTATATTAATATTAATATTCAAAAAGAACCGCACAAGGTGCGGGTACTAAACTAGTATTTAAGAATTAAGAAGTATGCATCTGAACGTAATTATATACAATTTTCATCTTCACATTTATTTATGCATATGAAGAAGTCGTTTGTGTCAAATGTCTTGGATTCTCCTTAATCATAATATTTTCAACCAAATGGAAAACAAAATCGTTAATCAAGAAAATATAGCAATATATGCTAAAGATAAGATTTTAACAAATTTTTATCCAAACACCACTTATTCAATATAGCAAGATAGATTTTACTCAATTTGTTTAGACAATGATAGATTTTTTATAAGATTTTACCCTTATACAGGGATATATATATATATATATATATATATAACCAATTAAAAAATTCTACTATGATATATTGATGGATTAAATAATCTATCATAATGAAATTGATAAATTTAATGTTTTACTATTCATCCTTTAATTAATGTATGGACAAGGATATAAAAACTTGATTAAAAAAAGTTTAATAATAAGTTTATATTAATAATTGATGTAATAAATTAATTTATTAGAATTATAAATAAAAATAATTAGTTTATTTAGTTTGATTTTAGAAGATAATAGATTTTGGAATTTATAATATATTATTGAATTAATGCATCTATATTAAAGAAAAATCATTAGTTAAATGAGTGTCAATACGAAATTTATTTAAATTCAAAAAAGAATTTAGATAAAGTGATATCTTCTCCTTTTATTATCATATTTAGTTTTAATTAGTTTGAACCAAATCCTAAGTTAATTAATTAGCTTTGAAAGATATTATAAGAATTCCTGATAATTATATATTAGTTATCTATCTATATATCTATCTATATAGATATACTAAAATAGATGCATAGCGTCCTTTGTGGCACGTTGTGGTTGATTCTAGGATAAAAATTATCATGTGGTGCATTGTGTTGTGGTTGATTTTAGGATAAAAATTAATAAAAATAATATGTTGTCATAATTTGTAGAAATATATAAGTCACAATCTATCTATCTATAGATTTTAGTTGATTTACAAAAATATAAATAAAAAATATTTCATAGTCATACTTACCAAAAATATTAATAGATAAATACATATCATATATATTTAATAAAAAAAATATTTTTAAAAATCAATTATCTGTTAAATTACATGATATTCAATTAATGTTATATTAGGAAGAAAAAAAACATTTTTCCCGATAAATGTGAATTTTGTTTATATTTTGAAAGAATATAAATAAAGATATTTAGATTATATACAATTTATCTAACTAATTTTATCTATATCGATCGATTTTATTTTTTTGGTGGGAAAAATTATTTATATTTATATTTATTGGAATTTATCTAAATTATTTATAATATTGTATTAATGTATAATTTTGTGCATTGGATGGGACCTACACTAATAAAGGAGAAGTCGTATGTGATACATGACACCTTCTCTTTTATCGTAGTAGTATTAATCATAAAAAACTATCTCCGCATCTTAATCAATCTTAAGATTTTTTTTTAGATATAAATATATTTTGAAATTTTTTTACCTAATTTTGTAAGATTTAGATAATAATTATGTAAAAAATAATCTATCTCATACACTTAATCAATTCGTACTATATAATATATTAGGTAAATAATATATACTCCGATATACTCCGTATTACTTAGTATATAATATATTTTTTAAGATTTGGATCCAATCATAGCCCTTCCAATTCCTTCCCATCCTAGCCCTTCCAATTTGTAATTAATTTAACGGAAATTTCGCGGGGTACCCTTGAGGTATTGCAATTTTCGCGGGATATACAACTCTTTTACATATTTCGTGTAGTACCCTTGAGTTTTTGTTAGATTTCGCCACGCACCCTCGGCCGTTAAACTTAACAGTGGATTCGGACTCCGTTACTTTTGAAATTAAAAAAAAAAAGAATAGAAAGAAATCTTGAGCAAGAAAAAGAGAAGACGAAGGGCGAATGAACGCAGGTCGCTAGAGCTAGAAAGAGAAGATGAAGGTGGAAGAAAGGCAGGGCGAGAGAGAGAAGACGAAGGTCGAAGAACGAACGCCGACAAGATTGTCTTCGGTGGATCGATCTCAGTTGGTGCCGAAGGTGAAGGTTAGTATCTCTCAATTTAATCTAGGGTTTGGCGATTTGGGGATTTAAGGGTTAGGGGTGATAATTCGAATTGTGAATGTTTGCCTACTATAGGGTTCTTATTTGATTCCATAAAAAACAGGCTGATTTCGTTTTCAATGTGGTTGATAGGATGATTCGAATTGTGAATGGTTGATTTCGTTTTCCACTAATCTAGGGTTCAGTTTGATTGTATGTTTATCATTTTCAATGTTTATATTTGTATATGTGATAGAACTTGTTGGGTCGGTCATAGCTTGCAAGTCCCGTGATATGAATTTTATGCTAGTGAGTGACTCTTCTTTTTCAACTGTGATAATCAAACTTCCATTTTACTATTTTAGCAAGGCTCAAATCGTCCCCAGATTAGTGGAATGTTAAACAATACTAATTGGTTCATGCTATATAGTGGGGTGGTTATAGATTGAAGGTGAAGGATTGAATTTGGTTGTGTACAATATATGAATTTGATTGTCTGCTATATATAAATTTGATAATACAGCATTCATGGTTATCTATATGAATTTGATTGTTTCCTTTTATTGCAGCAAACAACCCCAAAGTCATTACATGGGCAATCCATTGTCATGTTTGCTGTCTAATTTTTTTGCTCTCATTACAAACATCCTCAGTTATTCAACTCGAGACTGTCAGGCTAACTCCTTCCATGATCATTACACAATCCTTCCCTGCTCTCCTTTTAGGCTCCAACTCCCCCACTCGGGACTGACAGTAGCAACATGTTTTTCCTCAGTTCCCACAAACTCAGCGGTGCTACATATTCCATTTTTATGCTTTGATTGTGGTGATTTGTCATGTTTTCATAGGTTATCTTATTTTTGTGTATATTTTGATTCTATATGATAAATTTTAGGCCTATTAGCTCAAATGGTAGAGCGATGTGCTCATGCACAAAGATGCGGGTTCAAATCCCGCATAGGCTAATTTGATTTGTCTTGATCAAACCTTCACTTTTATTCAAAGTAGACTTTTCAACTCGATTTTTCGTTCATGAACATAACCTACTAGATCATCATTTTACTTTTTATGATCGAGTGCTTTTGTTCTCATGCAAAAATCTAACTCAAGATCTAAAATATTGAATTTGGGAAAGAATTTTATTCTAGAAGAATTTAAAATGGAATGCATTACATCAGCCCTATATGACACTGCATTTAGTACTAGGGAACTAATAAATATGACAACCATGACAATGGTTGTTATCATAGCAATTTTATTGTAGAAGAAATCTTCTAGAGTTGTCATGGTTGTTATCATAGCAATTTTATTGTAGAAGAAATCTTCTAGAATTTTACTCTAGAAGAATTTTCAACTCTTTCTAATTTGTTATCATAGCAGTCATGACAGTGGCACCCTATTTTAGCCAAAATTTAATCAATTGTTTATATTTATGACAGTAGCCAGTGGGAAACAAATATGACAATGCAGTTAATACTAAGGAACTAATAAATATCTAGAGTGAGATGCTTATTCATTTCTTGATAGCCTATATGGGATTCGAACCCACATCTTTGTGCATGAGCACAATGCTCTTCCATTTGAGCTAATAGGCTAAAAACATTGACCAGTTGGACCAAAAAGAAGCCTGTTTTTTCTAATTACTAATGAACAAACTTTAACACTTTGCCTTTTGACTAGGAACAACTCAATAACTCCACAACAAAATCAATAGCAATCAGCCAGCACGTGCAAATAAATGTTGAACGAATAAATAGCTCCAAACAAAGGCCATTTGATCCTAATACTTCCACCAGGATCAAAAATAATCGGAAGTGGGTGACTATGTGGATTCCCTCACTGAATTGAAGACCATTTGATCCTAATACCTCTAAGAGGCATTCCAGCAAACACCTGGTAGGCAGATTTAGCTTTAGTAGGTTTCTAACAAATCCATTGAACTTACACTATAGCCAGCACTCTTAATCGTGGCCAATTCAGGCAAGAAATTAGGCAATTCATCCCATTCTTCTTATTCTACTACAAGCAAAGAAATATGAATTACCTTTGGATGCATTTCAGATCCTCAACAAGTTCCCGTATATCAGCGTTCACCCATCTGAAATACCTACAACTCTCCTCCACCTACGAACACTTCAATTTCAAAACTCACTCCAACAATCAAAAGAAAAGTCATAAAATTTGGAAATTTAACAAACTTAGCCAAACTAATTAACAGTAGCAACTGCAACCCCAAATAGACAAATTAAATCTTCAACACCTTCAAATTTATTGATTAGGAAAAGCAAAAGGTTTTGGCAGAGAGCAATGTTGTGGGCATTGCCCTTCGAAATCCCCAAATTTGAAACCCTAATTTTCAAAAACTTTCAACTACATACCTTCTTCAATTCGGTCCGACTCCGCCCGACTAAGATGCCGCTTGTCCTGTCCTTGCTTGGTCGGAGGCCTCCATGTCCGGGCGGCGTCGCCTCCTCCATCTCTCAGTCGCCTCCCCTGAGTCACCTCTACTTCTCTCAATTGCGATTTTGCTCTCACCGAGTCACCAGACTCTTCTTTCTTCTATTTTCAATTTTTTTTAATAAAAACAAACGGAGCATCATTCATCTGTTAAGTATAAGTGCGTAAGGGCACGACACGAATTTCTCCTAAACCTGAGGGGTACCACACGAAATATGTAAAAAAGTTGTATACCCCGCGAAAATTGCAATACCCCAAGGGCACCTCGCGAAATTTCCGTTAATTTAATAGGTAAATATTGGATCAAAAAAAAATTAATAGGTAAATATTATTAGACATAATAACAGAGGATCCAATTTGCCAACAGTTTACTCTGTTGGTGAAGGGCTTCGGCAATTCCCAGCAACAAGAGTCGTCGGAATTCAATTGCCCACGGTATAACCCATCAGAATTTGCCAACGGTCAACGATGTCGGAATTGGCCAACGGTTGAGACAGTCGATGGCTTCCGGGTCTATAAGTTCTGACGTTTGTGGTTGTTGGGATTTAGCAGCCCACAACTTGATCCGTTGGCATCGAGGGCAATGGTGCAATCCGTCGACAAAAAGCTGTCGGCATTGAAGGAGTTTCCAGTAGTGAAATGGCACATGGTCTGTGCAACCTTTGCCAGAAGGTAAGTCTCTAGTATCCTGCAAATGGCTCTTTAAGCTGAAGTTTCGCAGTGATGGAACCTTGGAAAGGCATAAAGCCCGTTTGGTGGCTAGGGGCTTCACGCAGGTTGAGGGGATCGACTACTCTGAGACGTTTGCCCCAGTTGCTCGCATGATAACAGTGCGTACTCTTCTTGCTCTTGCGTCTGCTCAGAATTGGCCTCTCTTTCAACTGGATGTAATGAATGCGTTTCTCCATGGAGATTTGGAGGAGGAAGTCTACATGATTCTTCCCCCTGCATACTCCTTCCTTAAGAAATTGCAGGCTGCTAAGCAGGGGGAGTCTTGTGATACTAGTTGTCCTCAGGGGGAGATATATGATGAGGCCAACGGTTCATCACTTGTATGCAAGCTGCAGAAGTCACTATATGGACTGAAACAAGCTCCTCGTCAGTGGTTTGCAAAGTTTTCAAGTGCTGTACAAGAAGCTGGGTTCATACAATCAAGAGCAGATTACTCATTATTTACAAGGAAGAATGGGTCATCGTTTACTGCTCTACTGGTTTATGTTGATGACATGGTCATCACAGGCAATGATCAGCTGGAAATCAAGAGATTGAAAGAATATCTTCAGAGCAAGTTTCAGATAAAGGATCTTGGAGATATGAGGTACTTCTTAGGCATTGAAGTAGATAGAACTACTGATGGTGTGTTTTTGAATCAAAGAAAATACACCATGGAGATGCTGGAAGAAGTGGGGATGAGCAATGCAAAACCTTTATTTACACCACTAGATATACATACAAAGTTATCTGGTGAGGGGGAGCATATGAGAAATCCCCATCTGTACAGGAGGTTAGTTGGAAAGCTCATATATCTAACTGTTACAAGACCCGACATTACATATAGTGTACAAGTCTTGAGTCAGTTTATGCAAACCCCATGTGTTGAGCATTGGAAAGCTGCTAAACATGTTCTAAGATACATAAAAGGAGCTCCTGGACAAGGCATATTTCTCTCACAGCAATCGATCTGATCTCAAACTACGAGCATTCTGTGATGCTGATTGGCATTCTTGCCCGATGACCAGGAGGTCTCTCACGGGCTTCTGCATCTTTCTAGGCTCATCCTTGGTCTCTTGGAGGACTAAGAAGCAGTCCTTTGTGGCAATGTCGACTGCTGAATCTGAGTATCGTGCAATGGCTGCAACCTGTTGTGAAATCACATGGTTGGTACATCTTCTCAGAGATCTAAATGTGAAGCATGAAGAGCCAGTGGAGCTCTACTGTGATAACCAGGCAGCGCTGCACATTGCTAGGAACCCGGTGTTCCGTGAAAGAACGAAGCACATAGAGGCCGATTGCCATCTTGTGCGAGATAAAGTGATGAATAAGGAGGTTGAGGCCAAGTACATCAGCACCAAGGAGCAACCTGCAGATTTGTTCACAAAAATCTTAAGTCAGGAGCAACACAAGAAGTTAATGTGCAAACTTGGAGTTGTTAACCAGTTCTCCAACCCCAAGCTTGAGGGGGAGTGATAAAGTGTGGATTTTATGTTAGTTTCCTATGCCTTCTAGAAGGCCTGACTTGTGACCCAAGTAGTGGGTTACCCTCTCATATAAATACTCCTTCAGCTGTAATAATCATTTTTTAGAGTTTTCTGAAACAATCAATAGAACAGTGCTATTCCATTCACTTTCTGTCAAGAATTTTTAAATTATTTTTTGTATAATTGATATTTATTAATAAGTATTAAATTATATAAAAAAATTATAATTTTTATATAATTTTTTTATTATAAAATTTGTCAAAAAGATAAACAAATGAATGGAATATACTGGATTCTTTAATTTAATACTTAATTAAATTCCAGTGGGAACTATACTTAATTATAAATCAGGACCAAACCAAAATATAAATTAAATATCCCCTCCTTCCTTTGCACTCCAATTAACCTACATTACAAACTAAATACTTGACAAGCAATTCAAGAAAACCCCCTTTCAACCTATATAAGTTTCGAAAATGCAAAAGAGCGGATCAACCTCGTCCCTTGGCCCTGGCGGACTCGACTTCTCGAGCTCGTTTTTCACTCCGATCAAGTACGCCGCCCCTCCCTCCCCCACCGTACGCCACACTAAGATCTCTGTCATTGGCACCGGCAATGTCGGCATGGCCATTGCCCAGACCATCCTCACTCAGGTAATTACTCAGCGACTCGATCATTTTGATAATCAAATCGTTAAATTAAAGGTTCAACATTTTCGATCTTCGATCAAGATCCTGATCGAAAATGTTGAGCCTTAAAGCGCAAATTAATTAATTCAATTGAATCGATTAGGACGTGGCGGATGAGCTGGCATTGGTGGACGCGATCCCGGCGAAGCTACGGGGAGAGATGCTGGACCTCCAGCACGCGGCGGCATTCCTGCCGCGGACGAAGATCGTGGCTGACGTGGACTACGCGGTGACAGCCGGATCGGACCTGTGCATCGTGACGGCGGGGGCGCGGCAAAACCCGGGCGAGTCGAGGCTGAACCTGCTGCAGAGGAACGTGGCCCTCTTCAAGAAGATCATCCCTCCGCTGGTCAAGCACTCCCCCAATTCCATTTTGCTTATCGTCTCCAACCCGGTCGACGTGTTGACTTACGTGGCATGGAAGCTTTCCGGGTTCCCCTCCAACCGGGTTATCGGGTCGGGTACCAATCTGGACTCCTCCCGGTTCCGGTTCCTCATTGCGGATCATCTCGACGTCAACGCTCAGGACGTTCAAGTAATGTCAATATTTCTTTGTCATTGGGTTTGATTCGGTATAGTTAGTAATTAATTGGTTTATAGGTTTTCGCCCAAAATTTAATTGGTGATTAAAACTGGCTTAAAATTTGTAGAAAGTTTAAATTTTCTCATTAAATAATTTAATAATCCATTAAAATATCTATGTTAGCACAAATTTGGAAATATTTTTCAAATTTTAATTAGTTTAACTTTTCTTTTAATAAATTAGATTCTTATGGCAGTTTTTTTTAGGAAATCCTTTTCAATTTAGATTCTTATCCTATGCCTATAGGGAATAAGATAGAAAGACCGATTTTAATATATTAACAAGTTTAACATTAATTTGTAGAAAGTTAATCTATTTAAATTTTATTATTTTTGTAATACGATTTCTATTATACTATTGTTTTTTCTAACCTAGGTTATAATCCTTTAAAAAATGATCTTTTCCTAATTTATTTATTTATCTTTAAAAAATCAAGGTTGTAACTTGTAATTTATTAATTTGTTTTAAGAAATTTACATCAAATTAATACATCTATATATACACACACATGAAGGCCATGATAGTCGGAGAGCACGGGGACAGCTCGGTGGCGCTATGGTCCAGCATAAGCGTAGGCGGAATCCCGGTGCTCAGCTTCCTCGACAACCACCACATCCCGTACGAGAAGGCGACCCTCGAGAATATCCACAAAGCGGTCATTGACGCAGCCTACGAAGTGATCAAGCTCAAGGGCTACACCTCTTGGGCCATAGGCTACTCGGTGGCCAACCTTGCTCGTTCAATCCTCCGGGACCAACTAAGTATCCACCCGGTCTCGGTCCTGGCAACCGGGTTCCATGGCATCAAGGGCGGCGAGGTCTTCCTTAGCTTGCCCGCCCAGCTGGGGATGACCGGTGTGAAGAGTGTGGTCAACATGACTATAAGCGACGAGGAGGCGAACCAGCTCAGAGAGTCTGCTACAACTATCTTGGAGGTTCAGAATCAACTTGTTTTTTAACTATGTGTGATTTTGGAAAATTATATATACTCTATCAACTCTTTTTTAATTAATTTTTAAATAGTTTCATATTTACGAGTCGTAAATATGAAATTATTTAAAAAATTAATAAAAAGATTGTTATTTTATATAGTTTTCATACTTATGAATAGTAAATGTCATGTTTTATCGAACAGAAAGAGGGTTGTACGTGTGCGCACATACACTTGTAATATAATTGCTTTAATTGGTTTGTTCATTTCGTTAAACGAATTTAATCACATTTTTTTTTGGCTCCAAAATTAGCCTCGTAGTATTATTTGTCGGAATATTTAGATTTTTTTTCTTCAAATTGACCAATAAACGGGAAAAAAATTAGGGAAAATAGGCAAGATCTCAAAGTATTTTGGACCGAGAACACTAAAAAGAGCGGACAAACAGAAGAAGCAAATACTCATATAGAACTGAGATTTATAAGATTCTAGGTCCGAAACAATGGCAACTACACAAATCAGAAGACATACCAAAGCATAACAAATACGTTAAAATTGACAATAAAAAGAGTAGTCCACTAGGTAACTAGGTTATATGTTTTTTGCCTCTAGTTGACACTTGGACAACGGGTCTAGCATCTCATTCTTTTTTAGCTAGCCTAGCTAGGATCAAGAGTCGGGTCATTTGGCTTTTCCGCTCTGATATCATACTCAGTCCGTTGGGACTCGTGATTAGGGGTCGTGTACACACGTGCGCCCATGCGCTGATTAATAGCGCGCCTAGCACATAAGCTGAGTGGGGTTCCTTCATAAAACCAATTGACAACAGGAGGATCGGAGTAGCTCACTAAGTTATACTAGGGCTTGTTTGTTCATGTTATGAATGTGAGACTCTTTAGGTCTCTTGACATTCTCAACACACATATTAATTGATTAAATATTCTAATCTAAATTTCATGTAGATATAACATATAGTAGATTTTGAATTTAATAATATATTATTTAATTTAGAAAAAAATTGCGAAATAGGCACTTTTTTTGGACGTTTTTGCGAAATAGACGCGTGTTTGGACAATTTTGCAAAATGGCCACAATAAATACCCCTAAAACCTAATCTCGTTCGTGCCCCCATTCCTCTCTGTTGTTCATCATCGCTCTTCATCCCCCGCTCAGATCCGATTGAAAGCAAGGCGATTGAAGCCAAGGCTGTGGCTTTCCTCGACAGCAGCCATGGACGACGGCGAGCGAGCGAGGCGAGCAGATCGAGAGCGAGGTAGCGATCTGAGGTCGAATTAGATCTGTGGCTTCCCTCGACAGCAGCCATGGCTGCGTGCAGAACTTCGGCGAGGGCGACCGGATCGGAAGCTTCGATGCCTCGATCTGAAGCAAGGCGACTGAAGGAATTTGACTTCAGATCTAATTCAATCGAAATTCTGATCTAATTCAATCTTCGATGTCTCGCTCGTTCAAATTTGACTTCAGGTCTAATTCAATCGGCTTCAGATCTAGTTCAATCGAAAACGGAATTCGAGCGAGCGGTGGCGAGCGCGCGGCGGAGGGAGCGAGGGAGCGAGGCCAGAGCAAATGAGCCGGGTTTGATTCCAGATCGGGGCCGGGACGATGGGGAGGGAGGTTGAAGAAGACCTTTTGGGAAATTACAAAAACAACCCCATAAATATGGGAATTATAAAAAATATCTATATTTTATTATGTAATTCACATCTACTATATTTTTATTTTTACATTTGCACAAAATTTATATTTGCACAACAAATTGTTATATGTGCACAACGTAAAGTTATTTTTCGCACAACAAAAAATGCTGAGATGGAAAAAAAAGCGGAAAAAAAACATATTACATTTTGCACAATAAAATGTTATATTTGCACAACATAAGATTATATTTGGACATCGTACGTACTCTTATATTTGCACGACAAAAAATTCTGAAACGAAAAAAAAGCGGAAAAAAATATATTATATTTTTCACAACAAATTGTAAGAGTTGCACGACTCTGTTTTAAGAGTTGTACGACTCTGTAGTAAGAGTTGCACGACTCTATTGTAAGAGTTGCACGACTCTGTTGTAAGAGTTGCACGACTCTCTTGTAAGAGTTGCACGACTCTGTTTTAAGTGTTGCACGACTCTTGTTTTAAGAGTTGCACGACTCTCATGTAAGAGTAAATTGTACTTTGTTAGTAGGAGAATGAAATGCAGTGCAAGTGAATACATTTTCATCCCATGTATAAAAGTGCTTCTTCGATTCTTTGTGAAATTGTTATCCATGCTTGTGCAGCTCTAAAAAAATGGTTAAATTTGCACAACGTACTCTTATATTTGTACGACGAAATGTTTTAAAAAAAAACAAAAACAACTAGACTTGGGTCATATTTGCACAACTTACTCTTATTTTTGCTCAACAATAGGTTATTTTTTGCACAACATTCGAGACTTGTGAAATTGTTCTCAACATGATTTTATTTTCTCTCAATATTATTTTAAGAGTTGCACGACTCTGTTGTAAGAGTTGCACGACTATGTTGTAAGATTTGCACGACTCTGTTTTAAGAGTTGCACTACTTTGTTTTAAGAGTTGCACGACTCTGTTGTAAGAGTTGCACGACTATGTTGCAAGAGTTGCACGACTCTGTTGTAAGAGTTGCACGCCTCTGTTGTAAGAGTTGCACGACTTTGTTGTAAGAGTTGCACGACTCTGTTTTAAGAGTTGCACGACTCTGTTTTAAGAGTTGCACGACAATCGAGACTTGTGAAATTATTCTCAACATGATCTTATTTTATGCAAATATGACCCGAGTTTAGTTTTTTTTTTTAATTTTATTTTACATTTTGTTGTGCAAATATAACCGTAAATTGTGTAAATATAATTGTATATTGTGCAAATATAATATTTTGTTGTGCAAAAATAAAAACAAAAATATAAATTATGGATCACATCATAAAATATAGCTAGTTTTTTTTAATTTCTCATAATTGTAGGGTAATTTTTGTAATTTAATCAAAACATCTTCTTCTTCCTCCTGATTCTGCGAAGAAGAGATGCGCGGTCGGCCCTTCCTCGCTCCGTCGCTCCGGCGTCGCTCCGGCCTCCCTCGCTCATCACCGCATCCCTCCCTCGCTCCGTCGCTTGCTCACCACCGCATCCCTCCCTCGCTTGCTCGCTCCCTCCGGCCGCTCCGCCTCGCTCGACCTCGGCTCAGATCTGAGATCCGCACCTAGCTCGACCTTCCTCGATCGCCATGGATCCGGCGAGCCAGAGTAATCAATCTCCGAGCTCGGCCTCTCCGGCCTCCTCGACGCCGGCGATTTGAATCCAGATCTCGGATCCGGCGAGCTCACCACCTCCGCAACCGCCTCCGAAGGTGTCGATTGATCCGGCCCCGATTTTGCGTCTATTTCCCTAATTTAAATCAAAACGCGGCTATTTCGCAAATTAGGCTCAATTTCGTGGCCATTTTGCAAAACGCCCCTTTTAATTTATACAACCTTATATTCTAAAAATGTATGCATATCCAACGAAATTGGAGAATTTTATATTGAGTAATTGGCTAGAAAGTGTGAATTTTTTAATTGGTTAAAAATCAACGGTTAAGGAGATTTCGTCATGTGTCACAAACGACTTATCCTAGCCTTTATTATATATATATATAATAATAGATAGACTAGTGATCGATACACGGTTGATCGATCCCTATGGTCAGAGAGATGCATGCAATTATGCATGGAGGCGTCGCACCTACGTAGGCAAGCGACGTCCACCAGAACCACCCTCTCTCTGGCAATTGAAGAACACCGCGGCAACAGGCGAGCCAAGATTGTATAGCTCGGCAAAGTCTCTAGTGTTGAAGTTTTGACGCCACCCCGGCGCATACACCGTCTGCCTTCCGAGCTGTCGGAACAAGACCAACACGAATCGGTGTATCCCCATGCTTGGCCTTGGGCTCTCATAGCACACCACCTCGTTTCCTGCACTTATGATCGAGATGTTAGGGCTAGGTAATTAAGATAGTTAGCATTTTGGCTTTAAAGATTTATTAAAATAATTTTTTAAGTTTCGAATTACTTTTCTACTCTCTAGAAAAGAATAATAAATTGATCGGATCATTGAAAAAGTGTGTCCTTTCATTCAAAACAATATTAGAATCTTACTTTAATTTTTAATGATTGAAATCTTTTCGAAAAAAATATATACTTTTGTCTGATATTTTATACATTTATAAGGAGAAAAGGAAAAAAAAAACATATCTGTCGTAAAAATATTGGTCAGTTTATTGGAGCTTTGTGGCACATTGGAAAAGACAAAAATCCAAAGGAAAAAGGGAGAATATTTTATTTAAAAAAAGAAGAAGAAAAATGTCAATTTATCTGGATTCGTTGATTTGCCAAAATATGTGGGTTAAGATAAGGAATAACACGATATTAAATAAAATTATTTAAATTATTGATATTTTTTAAAAAGAAATTATATATGTTATTTAAATATATATATATATATATATTTTAAAATTTTATATTTTAAAATAATTTTGACTAAAATATTACTATTTTTTGTTCCACTCATATTTGTTATTTAGAAAAATATTTTCATGATTTCTTAAAATATTTTTCCCACACGTGTAATATTTAATTTTATGTGTATATATATATATATAATTATGGATCGTTTATACAATAAAATAAACTAGTATTACGAAGAATGGTTTTAGGCATACCAAAAGCGGCTCCTGTTGTTGCTGGAATATCAGTAACCATCCTAATAATAACCACAATTATCATCTCCAAACATATAAATAAAAAACAAATTAAAATTTAAAAATTATATATATATATGAGTAATAATTAAGCTCACCCTAATAAAAAAATAAAACAAAATAAGCTCACCAGTGCAGATATTCTCTCAAGGTTGGATTACTGGGACTAGGAGCATCTGGATCCACCATCACCTATATATATATTATGCACGTATTATAGAGAGTCAATTCATTAGCGTCCAACTCAACAAAACAATAAATAAATATAAGATTTTAGTTTAATTAGCTTTTGAAAGCTTTTGAAATTTAAGCTTTTCAACAGCTATTCACCCAAGCTTTTCGGAGCTTTTAGTTTTTTATTCACAAGTTTTCAATAGCTAGGTTTACCAAACACTATACTAGCTTATTAACATATATTTAGCTCAAATAATTCAACAGCTTCAGCTACCCAACAGCTTCAGCTTCTCCAACAGCTACCATTTTGCCAAACACACCCAAATAGTGCAAAAAAAACAAACACTTTGAATATATCAATCGATGAATAACATACCAAAGTATAGAAAATGCGAAGATCATCTCCGCCAATAGAAACCCTGGGTTGGGTGACCACCTGAGAAGGCCTGAGCTCGCAACCATTGGTGACATCCCTTGACGATGAGTAGGCGACTCTCAAGGGCATCGATTGAGTGAAGGGGTCCAAAACGTCCCCAACCACTCTGCTTACGACTAGAGAATCAGGTCTTGGCGCCCTTGCCATTTTTATATTGTCGACGCCTCGATCGATCTAATGGAATTGAATGGCTATTGCATATCTATAGCTTCTTCACCTTGTGTGTATATATATAACTAAATGATCCGATAACCTTAAATATATTCTATTCCATTCATATCGCAAATACTATACCCTATACTCTTTTCAAGATACTCGTTATATGATTTTGAAATCTACTTTATACATTCCCATATTTTTCTAGCTTGTTGTAATTAAATTAACTAATTACTGGATTTTAATTAATTAGTTTTTGTAAGTATATATGTTGACACTGGTTTTCCGTGTCAGTAAAATGTCTGTCAATACGGGAAGCAAGTGTCGACAAATTGTTTTTAGACAAAAATAATTTATTTTATTGTTTCCTTGAGCGTGAATGTGACTACAAAACCCGCTATTGTAAACCAAGACTCCAAGAAAATGCAGTATAGAAAAATTAGTACTATCATTAAAATACAAAATTTAATTTACACCATCAACAAAGTAGAAAATAAAATTCATGCCAGCCTTAAAATTAGATATTCTCAAGTCCACAACCTTTTTCATTTTCTTTTTCTTCTCCTTCAAAAAAAGTAAATATTTCAAAATATAATGATAATTTATACTCCCTCCGTCTCAAAATTTAAATTTTTTTAGACTAATTTAGTTGTATCGAAATATATGTCATTTTAGGTTTTTTAGGTAGAGGATAGTAATGATTTGTACTCCATATTGATTTATATGATGTTGATCTTTTTAAATATTTTGATTGGTTAAAAAATATACTTAGTAGGTACTAAAAAACAATAAAATTTATGAAAAGTCAGTGGAATGATAATGTTGACTAATGAGTGGGTGTTTTATTAAAACATGTACACAATCCTAAAATGAAAGATAGTATTTTATTAAAACTTGAGACAGTATTTTACAACATTTATAAAGATAGTGACGTCGGTGACACCATATATTTTACAACATTTATTTTTCTTAAAAAGCATCTCATTAAAGTGACAAATAGAGGGCTATACTATACACATGATCAAATTTTTGTCAAATGCACGATTATTCACCAACTTTTGGTGTCGATAAACATTTTTTGCCTAATTTTTTTTTGCCGACACCGGCTTCTCGTGTAGGCAAAATAGACAAATATTTTTTCAATATAGAAAGTCAATGTCCGCAAGCTTTTTTTCCGACAAAAAAAAGTTTGCCGAAATCGAAAGCTAGTAAGATTATTGTGCATTTGATGATATTATAGAGTCGTGCCTCATGCGCATAGCAAGCCTCTGATTAATAAAATGTATGAGCGAGTGTGTGTGTACATATATATATACACTTAAAATTTTCTAATTTTTTTATGCCATGCTAGCTAGTCTAACATCCTCGCGGATTTAGATAGACAGATCCCTACTCTGAAGTGGTGACAAGCCTGCGTAGTTGACGAGGTGGGCAATACAATCCGCGTATGGTTGATTTCTCAAAATACATGAGAGATTCATATCACCTTGAATTGCTAAAGCGAAAGAAGGATATCAGAGATCGACAAGGACACGGCCTACAATCCGTGATGACATTGATCATAATTAGATTATCCCTCTCGATCACGAGTTGTACGAGTCCCAACTCCTTTGCCTTTATAAAGCCAAGCTTAAGGGTCTTTAATGACCTTAATAAATATTATGTATTAAGGGTTTAGGGTATAAATACCTAATTAGGGGTTATGCAAGTAATAATCCAATTACTTACCCTAATCTCCCTCATATATCTCTATTCTTTGTTCTCTCTAAATTTTCAATCCCTCTCTTTTTCTATATCAAATTCTCCATTGAAGGCGAACTCCATGACACTCTTCGAGCCCAGTTGGACTCCACCTATATCGATAAGCTCCCCCAAATGGTTACGGATGATGAAACCAGCTGAGGCCAATCCCGATGATAAGCAAGAAAAAGATGCCCTTTTCTTTCCGATGAGTCATCGAAATAACAAGTTATAAGGGCTCTTTTGTTTCAGTGCTTCACCTTTTATATGAAAAAATCAAGGCTAGCTCCATTTGGCACTATCAACTAGCTTTTCAAAACATTTGATTTTGATATTATATAGTTATAAATAAAATAAATATGATGGTTCAATTAGCATTTGAAATTAGAGCTTTTAAACAGCTAATCATCCAAGCTTTTCAGAGCTTTTGGTTTTCTCACTAGTAGAGAAAGCCAGTTTTACCTCGGTTCCATGTGCAAGCTTTACCACGGTTCTAAACCGAGGTAAAAGTGGCTATGGTAAATTTACCAGAACCGTGGTAAAATAGCCCACCCGTGGTAAATCCGTTTGAAATTGTAGCCATTGTGAACCGTGGTAAATGAGAGAACCGTGGTAAATAGGTTGCGTGGTAAATGTTTTGAACCGTGGTAAAATAGCTGACCCGTGGTAAATCTGTTTGAAGTTGTAGCCATTGTGAACCGTGGTAAATGAGAGAACCGTGGTAAATAGGTCGCGTGGTAAATGTTTTGAACCGTGGTAATTTTGTGAACCGAAGTAAATATGTATTGTGGTAATTGTTACTTCATTATTATAGTAGCCTATGTGGGATTTGAACCCACATCTTTGTGTATAAACACATCGCTCTACCATTTGAGCTAATAGGCTTAAATAAAACAATATTATAATATTCTACTTTGCAAAGGAAACTGACAAATAAATTAAGATAATTGCATGAAGAAGAACATAGAGCACTCTATAGAAAAAAAAAACACAATGCATAAAACACTTATAACTCAAATGTTATAATGTTGTGGAAATTGAACAAGTAGCCAAAACAAACACAACAACCATGCTTGGTACGGAGATCAGAGAGAGAGAGCGCTCAAAGTTTAAGTGTAATATAAAACAGCTGCATAAAGAAAGAAAAAAAATCTTGAATACAAAGTATGCTCATTCGAAAAATCACCTCAGTAGCTGCGCCCATAGTCTGGTCAGCAGACCTAGTCAATCTATATGATGGCCCAATCTCTCCATCTCCCATGAGCACCCAAAATCTGGTACCTTCAAGATTCAATGAAGAATTATTTATTGCACCAGAAAAAAAATAAAACAGAATAATACTGAAGCATGTACTATACATTTCAAAATAAAGCCAAGTTAAGATACTCACAAGAGGATTTCACACACACAAAAAAAGCGTCCATATACTCTGCTGCTGCACTTGATGGTTATTTTGGCCAAAATGTTGCACTACTGCTAGAACGGCCTTCATCAACAAATAAAAAATTACGCATTCTCTTTTGCCCTCAATGATTTTAAATAATATGTGATTAGAGGTTGAATACAACAAGAGCTTAACATAACAGATATAACATCCAAACAACTAATAGCAAAGTGGGTCGCGATGCGCCAATGAGCCTAGAGTGAGGTTCTCAAATTTTAAAATTTGGTTTGTAATATGAACTGTCGCGTGACACTATCCACATGCTTGGATACAACTACATCAAAGCAATTACCAAAATGAAAGTTAACATCATGATTACTGCTCACTCGCTCAGCCATGGCATGGGTAGTCAGCATAAAAGTTTAGAGTCCCCCCGGGAGCTAGACCTGCCAATTCTATTATGAGACACCTAGCAACTCCACAAACAATTAAACGTAAGAAAAATCAATGATCAATAACAACATGCCTTGGCTGTTTACCGATTCAATTCAATTTCTGAGCCTATTAATGAAGTTCTAAAAATATAAAGATAAAAGAAAACCATATAAAGCTTGAGTAAATGAATAAACGGAAGTCATTCAATTCAGAAAACCATAAAGATCATGAAGTTCTCAGTTATAGGAAAGTCTATGTAAATTAACAACTACATCTCCACAAAAAAATATCAATAATCAGCTAACGTACTAGCCAATGGCAGCTTGAAAGGTAAAATAAGTATACTCATGGATGGGCTTGTTAGGAAAGAAAGCACACCTGCAGCCGCCAGCCAGCATGGGCTTTAACAGAATAAAATAAAAGATGCAGCAACATGAAGAAAGGAAACACTCACCACATAGTAAATCGGGCAGTTGTCTTTATCCTCCATATAGGTGGATCGTAGTTTAAAACGGATCATATAGATAACCCAGAGAGTTGTTGCTAGTGTAGCCGTGTCCGGTATAGTGTGAATGTCATATTCCATCACAAAACTGCAATAGAGTCTAACAGCTAAAAATATCGTTGTAAGTTATTGGGATTTGAGTGACAATCTTGCAAAATAACAGAAAAATCAGTTGGATAATATGTCAGGAACAACAACTGAGTGAATTCCTAATTTGAGAAACAAGTAAACCAAGTAAAAATGGAAAAACCTTATGAACATGGATAATAAGAAAAGTCAATTAATTCCAGGATTCACACATAATAAAAATATCGGAGATTACGATTACTTAAAAATATCAAAGTCAATTAATTCCAGGATTCACACATAATAAAGATGAACAAGGATAATCTGATGCAAAGTCTGGGTAAGTAGAGATCAAGAGATTAGACTAAGCACTAGGAGAACATAACCCAGCAAGAATTGATCGTAGACTTTGAGTATCTTTTTGTATGTAGTAAATTTATCCTAAAGATCTTCCCAAGTACCTTAGGGTCTATCAAATGCCTTGCTTTCTACAGCCTCCCCTTGTCACAAAAGATCTTCCCAAGAACCTTAGGCCTCATTTGAATGGATAGTCAAGGATTAATATATAAGAACTCGTCTCATCACCGATTAGCTCGACATCAATGTTGAGGCACCAAGTACTGGGTGGAAATTAAGAGCTTTCATCTATTATAGAATGAAAACTAATTTACAGATTAGATTGATTACATTTTATAGAGCAAATTAAATTCTTTTCATCAAGTTATAGAATGAAACTACCTGACACGTTGGGCTGGTTACATTTAATTAAGAGGTTTTATGTTTGGCACTTAACCAAGTAGGTATCTCATTCATGAAATTGATTGTAGATATTGCTTTTTGATTTTAACTGCAAATAGAAAGAGAAAATGAACTGAATGTCAAGTATTTAGTCTAGTTGCATAAGATATGAGAGCTATAAGCTGAAATTCCAAACAAAGTATAGACTGATCAATAACCAATACGGGGTACAAAACATAAGCCACAATAAGCAGTACATTGACGTATGTACAAATATCAGTCCATCAAACACCTAGAAGGCATGAATTTCCCAAACCACAATGGTGATTCTTCTTCTAATCTTTTTATCAAACACCTAGAAGGCATGAATTTACCCAAATCTCAATCTCCATTTTTAGTCCATAAATCTCAGTCTCAATCCAATTTCCATCAATCAAACAAATTTCATTTCATAAATCATTTAATTTAAATTAACAATAACAATTAACAATAGTAACCAAATCAAATACCTAATTAAATCGGGGATTATACCTATTTGGTGAAAATCAGAATCCAAGACATGGCAATGGCAGTGCTCCGTCCTGGTTCCCTATGTAACCGTTTGGCAACAGGTCCTCTTTATGGGGGGTTTTGGCTTCAGATCTGGTGGAGGCGTTCAACGACTCCAAACAACGATTCAACCTTTTTCAATCGATGTCGACATCGGGATTCAGCATGGAGGAGCAGTCGGCATTACCACCGAGCCATCGGACACCTAGATCGAGAGACGAGGGAGATCGCCAAAGAAGGAGAGACATAATTATAGATGAGATAGATGCAAGAGACAGTGAGATCGAGAGGAAGAACTAAAAAGAAGATCGAGAGAGGGAGATGAGAAATATGAACGTGGTGCTCTCAGATCCAAAATGTGGAATGAGGGCGGCGAAAAACAAGAACAAGGTTGACTGGCTTAGGTTTAAGTTAGGATTAGGATAAATTACATAAATAGCCCGTAATTTAATCATAATTTTTTTGTTAAACTACCACGGTTCTTTTATAACATGGGGTAATTTTGCATATTTTACAAATTCACACCAACGCGGTGGTAAATTTTTTATGTTGATTTACCACAAACTGTGGTAATTTTACCAATATTGTAAATTTACCATGGTATAAGACAGAACCGTGGTAAAATTTGGTGTAGCATTACTACGGTTCTCCAAAGAACCGTGGTAAATTTGCACTTTTGTAAATTTACCACGTTTAGACACGGAACCGTAGTAATTTCACCGTCGCCAAAGCCTATTTTTCTACTAGTGTCTATTAACAAGTTTTCAACAGCTACCCTAATTAACAACTTAGTTTACAAAACACTATACTAGTTTATTAACATATATTTAATATAAATAATCTATTAGTTTTAACTGCCCCATCAACTATCTTTTACCAAACATAACATAAATATTATCATTGTTTTGATATAAAAATGATTTTATTTGGAAGTTTCTGGTCTGTGTAAAATATTAATTTTTCACATTATTTCATAATTAAAAGTTGGGTGTTGTTGTTAGATACACCACAAATCCATATTAACAAATGCACATCCTTATTGACGTCGTGTCACATTCTTATAAATGTGCAGGTGGACACATGAAACTAAAGGCAAATCATGGTTTAGGGTACTACCTACGTTCATATCGACGTGGTGTCATAAACCCTTATTTGCGATGTATTTAGTTTCCGTGCTAAACGTTCATATATATATATATATATATCAATATGGTGTCCTAAACCTTGACTTGCGATGTATTTAGTTTTCGATCTAAAAGTTTAAAATATATTTAATATATCGGTTTTTCTATCTTATATCCTAAGGGCATAGGATAAGAGGCTAAATTAGAAAAGATTCCCTATTAAAAATACAAGCGATCCTAAAAATCTAATTTAAAAAAAAGCTAAAATAATTATAAAATTTACAAATTTAAGGTCTTATCATATCCTATACCCTTGCGATATAGATTTTAGTAAAATTGAGTGGGGAAAAATATCTGGAACTATGCTTTCGATGTTTTGGAGCGTTTGTTAAATTCTTTTACATATCTTTATAACCAAAAAATAATTAAGAGAATCCATATATATATACATATATTTTGTCTAATTTTAAGGAATAAAAGTTGTTTTTAGGTCAAAATCTAGACTAACATGTGGTGAGTAGCATCTAAAGCGCCGCCTTCCATAGATAACGAATAAAGCCGTTGATGGGATATTAACAACTATGCAATGGGCATAGACTAGCATAAGCCATAAGCTAGTTGAGATTTTTTTAAGGGGTTGTCTCTTCTTCTTTTTTTTTTGATTTTTTTTTTTAGATTCAAAGATATCGATTAATTCTCCACGAATCCGAGTATTAGAGCAACTAGTATGATTCTCGCGCCATGACGCGTTTTTTTTAAAACTAAAATATAATATATAAAAATATTAATAAATGTTAAGATAAAAATCATTAAAAAAAAACTTTACAATAAATGTATCTTATAATTATCTCGGAAAATTATTTTTAAAAAATCTTATGTAGAGTATAATACATAAATATAGATATTTTAAATTACTCAGTAATAATAATATCAATATCATTATAACATTGTTTAAATATGATGTGCCCAATGTTCTAAAAATCGCGCCTAGGCACCGCCTAGGCGGGAGGACACCTAGGAATTTTTAAGCCTAGGCGGCCCTCTAGGCGGAAGCACCACCTAGTTCTGTCTAAGCGCCGCCTAGGCCCGCCTACCCAACGATTATTCCATTTTAGCTTCTAGGCATGTGATTAGTCGACTTAGGTTTTATTTATCTCCCAACTCGGGATGTATTTGCCATTGATTTGAACCTATTATTTTTATTTTATTTTATAATGTTTAGAGTCACCAGTCGGATGCGTACTTTTTGCGTTTATTTACTTTAGTGTTAGTTAAGCACCTCAAATTTGGGTTTATGAGTGATATTATAAATTATTATTACATTATATGAGTTATTGACATATGGTATGCGTTAAAATATAAGGAAATAATCAAGTTTGTTCTAAGTCCGCCTAGGCACCCGCCTTGCCGCCTAGGCGCTAGGCGGTCACCCACTGCCTAGCGGCCGCCTAGCGCCTTTTAGAACATTGGATGTGCCATAATCAATAATTATTCAATGTTTTGAATTAATCCCAATAGTTAGTAAATAAATTTGATTAAGCCCAACAATTATATTAGATTGAATTCAATGTTTTGAATGAAGCCCAATAGTTAGTAAAATTAAAGAAAAAAGAGAATTAAAGGAAAATGAATAAAAAAGGAAACTTAAAGAAAATGTCAAAAAATGTCAAAAAATGATTAGTTAAGACTCCTAAAATGTCTCTAAAAATGACACATCATCATAAACTCTTCTAAATTAAGAGTTTATATAGATATAAATAGTTAGTAAATAAATTTGATTAAGCCCAACAATTATATTAGATTGAATTCAATGTTTTGAATTAAGCCCAATAGTTAGTAAAATTAAAGAAAAAAGAGAATTAAAGGAAAAAGAAGAAAAAAAAATAGAATTAAAGAAAATCAAAGAAAAATGGCAAAAAAAATGATTGGTCGAGACTCCTAAAATTCCTCTAAGCTTGACACATCATCCTAAGCTCTTCTAAATTAAGAGTTTATATAGATAGTTAGTAAATAAATTTGATTAAGCCCAACAATTATATTAGATTGAATTCAATGTTTTGAATGAAGCCCAATAGTTAGTAAAATTAAAGAAAAAAGAGAATTAAAGGAAAATGAATAAAAAAGGAAACTTAAAGAAAATCAAAGAAAAATGTCAAAAAATGATTAGTTAAGACTCCTAAAATGTCTCTAAAAATGACACATCATCATAAACTCTTCTAAATTAAGAGTTTATATAGATATAGATATAGATAGTTAGTAAATAAATTTGATTAAGCCCAACAATTATATTAGATTGAATTCAATGTTTTGAATTAAGCCCAATAGTTAGTAAAATTAAAGAAAAAAGAGAATTAAAGGAAAAAGAAGAAAATAAATAGAATTAAAGAAAATCAAAGAAAAATGGCAAAAAAAATGATTGATCGAGACTCCTAAAATTCCTCTAAGCTTGACACATCATCCTAAACTCTTCTAAATTAAGAGTTTATATAGATATAGATAGATATATAGATAGATATAGATAGTTCAGGTACGAAATCAAGGGTAGATTGGTTTATGCTACAGCCTACCCCAATTTCCTATAAATGTAAATAACATAAAGTTATAGTGATACTTGATAAATAAATATTTATAGTTCACATATCAAATAAATTTATTATTGGAAATATTTAAGTAGAATGATATCCCGTGTGTTAACACAAGTCAGAATAATTAGTTTATTTTAAAAAGGATGAAGTATAATATTATATAGTGATACTTAATTTATAGCAATTTACAAGCATATTTCTAAACAACCCTAACTTGAAACTATTGAGAGATTCATAATAATTAAGGCTTTCTTTAGACCCAAAAAAAATTAAAAAAATTAAGGGTTTGTTTTTAAAAATAAGATTTTATTTCTAGATGTACGTATATGTATCAATGTATGGGGGCACAAGATCGTAGTGTGGGGAGGTTGAGATTTATTAATTAGTTTTTTTTTTATTAGGAAATGATTCGAGAGCCAGGCATACCTGACAACTCGAGAGGCCGACGAAGTCGGCAGACGGTTTCACCGTCTATACATATATAAAAGGTGCAACGACTACAAAGAGGGAGGCATAATCCCGGACGAGCAAGCGAGCCAAACCCGTACACACTGGAGACAACGTAGACTAAGATCCGGTGCCAAGCATCCCCAGGCGGCGACACCGTTGGCCAGCGGTAAATCAGGAGCCAATCCTGTGGGCAGTGAAGACGATCCTCCAAGGAAATAGCCTATCGCGGAGTCGCCTCGATACACACCACCACGACCCCAGCCAATCCCGACACCGGTTGCCAGAGCTCCAGCACGGAAGAGGAACGCCAAGCAACAGGGATGTCAACCAAGAATCAACCTTGAAGCCCCGCACCTTTATTCCCTTTCATACGAAAGAGAATTTATTCAACCCTAACGGGATTTTCAAGCCCTTTCGGAATTTAGGCCCTTTCGGGAAGGTTTCGACCCTTTCGGGGGGTTTTTTTTTTTAATTATTTTTTATTTTTTATTTATCCCGATGCCTTGGGCCCGAAGGACCCGAAGCTTGGGCCCAAAGGACCCGAAACTTGGGCCCCAAGGACCCGAAACTTGGGCCCCAAGGACCCGAAGCTTGGGCCCCAAGGACCAAGGAGGAGCAGGGGGATCTCGTCATGGCCGGAGGAGGGGCGGCCGCGTCGACACCGGAGAGGACAGCCGGACCAACGCCGACATCCAAGCACCGGCCGACACACACCACGGCCCAACCACCGGAGGTCGAAGAGGAGGCGACGCCGGGCGAAAAAAGCCAGCGGCGGCCTCGAGTCGCCGAGGGGAAAAGCACCCCAGCTGGCCGAAACGGAGGAAGGGTGGCCCGAAACGCCCGAGGATCTAGCCGATTGGGTTAAGAAAGGGGGGTGGCGCGGTTGACGGTGGTGGCCTGAGAAGTGGTGGCGGTGGCGTTGGGTAGGCGGGGTGGAGGGATTAAAGGATTTTTAGGTTAGGGTTTTTAAGGGAGAGGGTGGGAGGTGGTGCGGTGGTGCTGTGGTGGGTGGCGGCGGTGGTGGTGCGGCGGTGGGGTGGCAGTGGTGCGATGGGTGTGGCGATGGGGGTATGGGGCCGGATTCTAGAGAGAGGGCAGAGCCCCTCCAGATTTATTAATTAGTGGTGGTTAGAGTAGTTAGTGAATCAGAGAAAAAAAAAATATAAAATCTTTATGGGTGTGTAAATGCATTATAAAATCTTACACTTCTATTGGTGTAGCCGTGTTTGCAGTGTAAATAGTAAACTTTTTGGGTTCAAATTAACATTTTAAAATTTCTAGAAATCTATATATATATATATTAAAACCGATGGACATCGTCCTACATTAGGGGCGTAGTTGATTCTAGGAGAAAACTTTCTTATAAAAAACAATTATTAATATAATATATTGTCATAATTTATAGAAAGTAATCCTAAGCCATAATCTAGCTATATTTATTTTAGTTAATTGGTTGATAAAAAATTATAAATATAAATTATTTTAAAGATTTACTTACCAAAAATATTAATAGATAAAAAATTTGTAAGTATTATTTTATTTATATATAGATTATTTTTGGGTGAAAAAATTATTTATATCAAATATTATTTAATAGTTGTCATTATTTTTTGGTAAAATGAATTATTTAGATCTAAATTAATTTATATTTTATATTTTTTTGTATATTTTGATTGTTATTAGTTTAATTCTCATTGTAATTCAGATTTATTATTTTTGTCATATTTTTAATAGATTTTTTTTATATAAATAATAAATACAGTATAATTTTAGAATATTGTCTTAACATATTCCCTTACATGGGACATGAAACAGGACATACACTAGTCTATTATAAAATATACGCCTTTCTCCAAACTTGCACCAAAAAACACCCATTTTATGGGTTTACAAAAATGGGGGCATTTACCAATATGTCCATTTTTTTATATCTTTTTTTCCAAAGTGTCCAACAACCTTTAATTAGTTAAAATTCCACCACCTTCTTTGCCATTGTTGACACGGTTATTGTTGGCACGATTATTGTTGACACAGTTATTGTCGATAAGGTTATTGCTGACACAATTATTCCGATAATGCTAACAACGTTGATGCCTAGAACACTGATGACGCTGTCACCACTAACATTGCGGATATCGTTGACCAATTAAAGCATAAATTACTTGTTTGAGAGTGAGAGGAGCTTGCTTTCTGAGAAGACCGAGTATGACTTCCACTTTCTCTCTCCTCTCTTTCATCATCTGCTGCAACTGATTTTTCTGTTGTTGTTCTTTCTTACCCATTCTGATCGAGACAAAGATCAACAAATAGGCCGAAGATCAAAAAATATATGCAGTTAAATCTCCAATTTCAGCTGCAAGAAACGGTTCAAATCGATATGTTGATTTTAGTCCTATTTTCCCTCAATCTCGGTCGTTTTCAATCCATGAATTCTTATACGTTGTTTCACGAGACCATTCGTCAAATCAAGACGAAGGAACAAACAAAAACAACAAAGCGGAAACTCAAACGCCTCGTCAAATGAAAGCTTTATCTCTGCTCGCACCTGAACTAGTGCTTCGCATAAAAACTTGAATAAATTTGCGTCACATGCCATTTTTTCGAACCACATTAAAAAACTCTCCACATATTTATTTTATTGGTAAAAAGTCCGTCTCACCAAACCCTAAAATCCCTCCATCAGATCTATCTCACTCTCCTCCTTTCTCTCGATCTATCCCTCTCCTCCTCCTTCAGATCTCCCCTTCGGCTTTGCTTTCTCCTTAGCCGTCGATTTCGCCTTTGCTTTTTCCCTTGGTTGGAGGAGCGGCTTTCTTAGCTGCCGCCGACGACTTGGTTTTAGTCGCCGACTTTGTCTTCACGATTGCCTTAGACTTTGGAGCCGCTTTCGATTTCGGCTTTGCAGCCGCAGCTGCTTTCGACTTCTTCTCCGACGGAAGCTTGTAGGATGCCTTGACCTTCACCAGCTGCGCAACCGAGCAACAACTTCCTGAAATTTTTCGGCAGGTTATTGTACTTCTCCTCAATGAACTTCTGGATCGCAAATTGGCTCGAATTGTTCGCCACCTCCGGCTCCAGATCTGGCCAAGCCACCACCACAAATATTGTCGCCGCAACTCCACTCGACCACCATGAAGCTTGATTCCACAGAGATGATGAGATCCAAAGATAATCAATGGATATGGGGAAGGTATTGTACGTGTTGCTCTTTTTTTTTTTAATTTTAATTTAGGTTTTAGATCCAGAGAGAATTAATTTTACATCATGTTTGTCTTCTTTTACATCATGAAAATGATTTGGAAAGTCATAAGATGAAAACTATTAGATTGTTTTTTTTTTTGAAGCAAGATAAGAGTTAGGAAAGCCGCCGCCGAGCATGCTTCTTTCCTAGAGTAGTTTGATCTAGGAATCGAGTTGTATCCATAATGCTGAAATGCTGAAATTTTATATTGTTATCCGCATATATTTAGTGTACTTTCGGGTTGTTCTACGGTGAATTTGTTTGTCTGCATCATTTTTGGGATGTTCAATTGTTGTCCGCATTATTGGTGTCCGCAGCTCCGGTTTCTGGGACCCCGGTTTCGGCAACGTCGGTTTCAGCAACCCGATTTCAGCAACTCCGGTTTCAGCAACACGATAGACATTTAGCTAATATGGATAGGTTGGTAGACGTACAATATGCTAATTAATAAAGGTGGAAAATATAGACGTTCTAGATACTGCTATATATTCTCTCATATTTATGACCATTTTATTTTAACGTATTCGATAAAGTATAGTATTACTTTCATTCAAAAAAATATGTCATTCACTATTCACATACGCCTTTTTAGAATGATAAAAACTATATAAAATATCTATTTCTTATTTTTTGTAAATAACTTCATATTTATTAATAGTAACTAAGAAATTGTTAATTTTTTAATTAAAAAATTAGATATTTTATATGATTTTTATTATTAAAAATAGCGTGCGTGAATAATAAACAGAGTGGTGCGGTTTACCGAAAGACGAGAGTATCTAATCGTTGTCAAATAATGAATGGTCCGTAGGTAATTGTTGAAAGCTAATCGAAGGCCAGGAAGTGGACAAGCACTCAAACTACTAAACCATCTCTCTCTCTCTCTCTATATATATATAGCTGTCTATGAAGATTCCCAAGGTATTTGTTCTCCATATATTATTATAGCTTTACACAAAAGTTGGGAATAGCTTCTACCTTCATCGGCCCTGTATCTCTAGGTATGTGGTAATGTGTCCATTTCAATACGAAGCTATTACCTATATATTCCACATCCATAAAAAATATGTGGACAAACAAAAATTTATAGTATATACATTCAAATTATGTGGCCCCGTATCGCGCACGATAACGTGGACCTTTTGAATATTTTTATTCATTTATTTTTAACGGTTTATCTATAAAGGATCGTATGCTGAAATCAAATGGTTGAGATTTCTTGCTTTATTATTGTGTTAATCTTAGTAGTTCACGTTAACTTTGCATATAGATTCGCGAGATAGATAAAATATCTCTATATATGAATAAAAAAAAAAGAAATTAAATCTAATAAACCAAAACAAGTGACACATGATTTAAGTCTTTATACATGAGCTTTTCAATTCAATCACCATTTAGAATTTAGAATTAGAAACTAAAACCTTTGAAATTCACTATATAAAACTATATATATGATCTAACCAGACACATATATAAATAATCTGAAGCAATTTTTTTTATATAACGAGGGTAACCCACCTTTTTTGTGGTAAACCCTAAGTACGTACGTGACATGCACTAGGTAAACCATTTTGCACTGACTGGTTAGATTCAATGTTAAAAAGTAAGATAAATCTTGATTTTTTTTATTAAAAAAAAATAGGGAAAGGGCGTGCAGATGTAGGAATCAAACCCGTAACCTCCCATTAACTCCTCACTCCTTACCATTAAGCTACTCCAATGCTTCCCATTTTTTTTCATTAAAAAAAACTACTTAATTACCCGATAATTTGAGCTATGTGTGTGCTCATTAGTTCCCCCATGCTTCCATTTTTTTGCCGGTAAAATAAACTAAGGCTAAGCTCTATGAAATTATGTTAAATTTCAATAGAGACATTAAGGTGTTAAAATACGAATACAATCAATTTGCTACAAGGACTCAAGCTCGTATGGAATGGAGGTTACAGACGTGTAGTTGTGGAGACAGACTCACGCACTATATTATGTCTCTCTCCTAGGTAAAGAGAACCCACGTTGTCACCCACTTACTAGCCTAGCAAACAAATGCCAAGACTATATTAGTAGAAACTGGATTGTCCAGTTTCGATCGTCACGTGTTTTGTGAGGCTAATTGCATTGCAGATCATCTAGCGAGTCTAGCTTTTCTGTATGACTTTGGCTTAATTGTTCTGTTTGATCATCCGGATAGTATTTCGAGTTTTTTGCAAGATGATGTAACTATGTAAGGGGTCGGGCTATCCCCGTTTGTTAACTACTTAATCCTTTTTCTTTAATAATAAAAGCGCGGCTAGGTGTGCGGGGAGATCCGTCTCTCCTTTTAGCCTAATTAAAAAAAATCAATTTTCCCTAATTAGGAAGGAATTAATAAAGTAGATAATATAAACCTCAAAATAATCACATTTCGATCAACAATCAAACGATCAAGATTCATCCACAAGGCCAAATCAACTAAGAAATGATATATACATGCATGTCTGTTTTGTCTGACCATCTCTAATAATTTTCATAAAATTTTTTCAAAATGGGAAACAAAATACATATTCATCAAATTATTTTTGATTCGATCAATTTCAACAACTTTCCCTTTTCGTAGATTTGGACAATGATCTAGTTTTGGAGAATATTACAGGTTTAGGGAGATCTTTCTATTTTCTTTGTTGCTTCCCCATTTTGAAGAACGAGACGGAGAATCTGTTAGACAATAAAACACCTTAAAATTTTCCAAAAATTGAAAATCTCTTGGCCAACATGACTCATGAGCGATGAGATGGGAAGATGACTCACTAGTGATTCAATATACGAAGATCGGAATAAAGACAATTAGGACCCATTTAGTTTCATTTTTTTTTAAAAAAAAAATAACTAAGTTGAAAATACATTGTTAAAAAATTTAATCATTACTTTATTATTTCAACTTTTCATATATAATTAGTTTTGAATTAAGTCTGACCTCGAATTATTACTTAATAAAAAAAAAAATTGGTTTTGTTCATCTTTCTTTATCCTATTCTACAAAGTTTGATAAATTATGGAATGATAATTTGAAATTTGAAAATAAATTGAGCGATTTTGTGAAGTTCACCCTACTGGGTCCCACCGACCTCTTCTTCCCTTCCGGACCAATCTCATCAAAGCCCTGCCGGCGTTCATCTGCTTAGGAATTCCTCGTGCTACTGAATCACCGCTACAAGTAAGCTTTAATTCAATAATGCTTGCAATGCAGTCATAGCTATCTATCTTCATGATATTCTAATCGAATTAGTTACGGGATAGGGATAGCTGCTTCTGATTGCAATCAAAATGAAATACGAATGTCGATTTGAGCTGGTTTCTTTGTATATGTCGTTGCTGGGTAGTGAAATCCAGTTGCTTTTTCTGTTTTTATTGACTGATTTAGCAGTTTTTTTTCAGTCATGAACTTGCAGGTTAGGTGTTTGATGAAATGCCAGCTTCGATTGCTAACTTTAGGTGGCTTTGTGGCTTCTGATTATGTAGTTTAATCAACTCTTATGACGAGTTATTAGAGTACCAACTGCCAAATATAGAGAGAATTCAACTGAATCGTAAGATAGTGCCTTCCAATTTGTGTAGAGAGGAATACAAGCTTGACTATTGTTCCATACTTGATGATTTAGGGCTCTTTCGTGTTCTTATTTGCATAGCTCTTCCTGGTGCATCGGTTGTCTCCATCAGAAGGGTAAAAAACGAGATAGACCACCCCACCTACAAAAGAACTAAATGTGAACGGAATTCCTTGTTTAAGTCTATTGTCAGGTTGTGTGCTAGTTTTCCTCTTAATGAGTGTAAATTGTACCAGCTTTGCGAGTGTTGTTTTCCTCCTCAAAACCCACTATTGGAGTTTTTCTAAACCAAAAGTTCTATTTGGCTAGAAAAGGCATCTTTATGGCTCACATCCATTGTGGAAGAAACATCTTACGTCAGATTGCTCACGATGCTAACCTCAAAAGGTCTGATGGATTTGCAAATCCTTTACTGATTGCTGCTCGGGGGAATAAGATGCAGAAACCTAGAAGTGATTCTTATCACAGTGGGTAAATATGATCGCAAGCACAGTTCACCATATTTTACTAAAAATGTTGGATAACATGTAATCCCATTTCAATGATGCAGGGCATAGACAAGCTTGGTAAGGTTGGGGAGACAGTGAAAGTTGCTCCTGGATACTTCCGCAATTATCTGATGCCGCAGTTACTTGCTGTACCAAATATTGACAAGTTTCCCTACCTTGTCAAAGAGCAGAGGAAGGTGTTTCTCTATCACCTAGCCTCATTTAGTTTTTTATTTCTCGTCCTCTTACTTTGTTATTGGTCAAGTCATTTTGGCATTCTACATTACCATACCAAAATTATCTTTTGTAACGTGTACAATGCGCAGTCAAACATGAAAAGACCTTCCTTTACATGACTAGTGAGACATAAGGTAGGTAGTAACTGTAAAATGTCTCAGCGTGAGTTCATTACACTTTCTGACCTTTGCTTTAAACAACACGATCTATTATTATCTCTGTCTGCAGTATGTACCATGGGCCTTGCCGTGGATCAAAAACTCCTCTAGGTTGTTTTCAATGCTAGCCTTGCCTGGGGCGGGTTGGGTGATGGTTTCTGGATGGTGGGTCAGGTGAAAAATCGGATCATCCACCCACCACCTGGCCCATTGCCATCCCGCAAGCATGTCAGTTCAAAATAATAATTTGAATTTTCTCTTCTCTATTTATTGTTTATTTTGTTTTCTATTTTCGAAATCTTGGATTGGAACCAACATGCCATGTCATTTTTTTAATCACCAACAATGCTTGCTTTATGCTGTGTAATTTATCCCTTTATTCTGTTCAGATTTACCAATGCGAAGAAGAGGAAGAAATTTAAGTTGTCCAGGAGACTGGAGGATAAGATGGCAGAATATTTAGCTGTCACTAAACGTCTCAACAATGCAAAACTGGTATGCATTTAAATTAGCTTTGATAGTTTGATTTATATATCATATTCTCTCTTAGGTAAATGGTTGGTGAATCATATTGTTATTGCACTGTTTTGACTTGCATTTACTTATTTATGAAGTTAGAAGAGTTTTAATCATTCATGATAAAAGTTCTACTTTATTTGCGTTTATAATTGTTTTTCTTATCCTGTGAGAACTTTATTAAAAAAAATGCGTAATGCTACCAAGGACTTACTGAAACACCATCTGAATGAAGAAACACTCTTTAAGTAGTTACTGTCATATTTGTTTTGAGTTTGACGGATAGTAGTTACTACTTGCCACTATATAGTCTGGACTTTGGCCTGCCTGCTATAGAGATGACAAGTGTGTTGGATTTGTATCTCGTGTTCACTGTGTACAATGTGTGCTTTTATGGGGCTTTCTTACCTGCCTTCCAGTAATGATATGATATCATATAGTGCATCGCTTGGTGGCGCTTGGCTCCGGTTTAGTCTACGTTGTCCTCAGCTTTGTTGGGTTAGGCTCGTTTGTTCGACTGGGGATGTTTGTTTGCCGCTTTTTGTATTGCACCGTTTTTATTTTTCATTGTATGTTTGACGGTTCGCTGTCTGCCGACTTTGTCGGCCTCTCGAGGAGCCAGGCTTGTCTGGTCCTCGAATTATTACCTAATCGAAAAAAAAATAATATATATATATATATAGTGCATTGCCTAATTTGTTTTGTGTTGGCGGTTCACTAGTTCCCTCACACTGGCAGAATGTTTTTATTTTTACTTTTTTGAGGATTTTTTTTTGTAGTATATATGAGAAATAGTTTTTTATACTTTAAACTTATGATTTAAATAGTTAATTTTAGTTGAAAAAACTAAGAAAAATAAAAAACGGAGGCCTAAAGAAATTTGATCCCACAACCTCATAGTCTAAATACCCTTTCTCTACCAACTAGACGAAGTAAGCATTATATTTTATTAGTCATATTTGTGCTATATTAGTCCTAAAATTAGTTAAAAAAATAATTAAAAGGCCCGCAATTATTTTTAGCACCCCCTGACTCCGCCCTTGGTACTAATAAGCACTATGTGGAGTGATGTGGGTGCTGGCCTTGCTTCTCCAATCATTAAGCCCTAGTGATCCCACTAGATTATCCTTGTGTATATTTCATGGTAGTCCTGCTCTTAGTAGTTGATTTTCTGGAGATTTTATGCTTCCAGTTGGTGAGTAGCAACCGACCGCTATGTTCATTTGAAGAGGCATCATGTCTACTTACTGCGCTGCACATTATTGCCTGTTAATGTTTGTGGAACCTATATCTGCAGATGTTTCAATTTTCTTGTTAACGTACTAGGAAAACAACAGTGCAATAGAATGCCTTGGTATAAAGTACGACTTGTGAGTTCTCTACATCATGTTTGAATTGTTAATACAAGTTTATATCTGTAGGTGCTGAGGAGATTCTACAAGGTTGACAGTGAACTGCGTGAGCCTGTGACGAAAGATGATCTTGTAGCTGAGGCATGGCTTGCCGCGTTAGTGTTGCACCAGAAAAC
This sequence comes from Persicaria maculosa, assembly GCA_963922045.1. Taxonomy (NCBI): domain Eukaryota; kingdom Viridiplantae; phylum Streptophyta; class Magnoliopsida; order Caryophyllales; family Polygonaceae; genus Persicaria; species Persicaria maculosa. The sequence continues at coordinate 10,341,544 of OY998252.1, forward strand.
TTGTACCTTCCTGATCCATTGTCATCGTTCGGGGAGTATGAAATACCCCTTCGCTTGCTCAAGTCAATCCCGATCCCAGAGGGAAAGATCATGTGGACGCGATGTCAAAATCCGAAGAAAATAGGATGGTAGGTCTTACACTGCTTTGAATGATCTGATGAATGAGTTTTGATCTAACATAGCACTTTCAGCAGCACCTTGTAGACGGCTGCCATGACATTTTCGTGCAATCCCCTTTCACATGTTTTTGGCAGCGAGACACTAGTTTGTAGTTCAGTAGTTGGATGTTTCACAAGTACCAGAAGCTTTAAAACCAGTGTGAATAAGATAATTAAGCAACATTTTTTTTGCTTATTAACTTAATATTTTAACAGAACCCAAAATAACAGGCTCACTGGAGACCATGTTACAACTTCATCCCTATTACTATACAAAAGCTGTCATCAAAGAACGCAAAAAAAAAATAAAAAAAAATCTATATTATCAGTAATTCAACCACTTCAAAGGAAAGGAGTCACTTAGCAAGTCGTTGCTGTGCTTTCATTTGTTCTGTTTATAAGCATATGGAATCTAATGCGCTGACACTACTTCCACGGCCAGCTACAGCTTCGTTGCAGACTACCGACTCTGCTGACTTGTGACGGTATGCCAAAATCTGAAACCGGTAGAAACAAAAGCAGGTAATGAAAGAAATTGATAGAAAGAAAGTGTTTACACAAGAACAGAGCTGTTACCAAATGGCCCTGTCTGAGATTGAATGTAGACTTGACTTCTTCAAGGGTTTGATCAGAGTTCAATGGCTGCAGATCATCTTTGCATGCATCTAAGAGCGAGGAGTCAGATGGTTGAACATCTAAAGACATCAAGGGGCTTATCTTGGAATGCAGTGCTTTCACTGCCAGGAGTTCGATTTCATCAGCTTGTGATGAGGTCTGGAATGCAATACACTGCAAGGAAAAAGATTGTGATACTTGCTGGGTGAGACATGGAGGAAAACATGAAGAAACTAGAATCAGAATCCAAATGAGATGATATACATACTTGACTTATTTGTCTAACAGATAAGGTTGGTCTGCAGCACAAATACGGTTGCTGTAAACTGGGCGTCTTTTCGACATCAAGAGAAACAAGAAGAATCTGGATACCAATCTGAAAAGAGAATACAGAAAATAATATGAGGTGTTACCAAAACAAAGACACCTTAAATTTGTCTAGCCAATACCTATGATACTCTAGGCGTTATTACTTATCAAGGATCAACTGCTCTTAGTAAAAAAAAAAAAAAAAAAAAAAGGTAATCAACAAAACAAGGTATGAAGTCATCACCTCATGGCTCTCGTCCAAGTTCCGAAGATGTTCGGCCAACCTAGAGAGGCGATTATTCTGTGTATGCTTACCATTACCATTACCATTACCAACAGCAGCACTGCCATAGCGAGTGTTACTCCGTATTCCACCCCTGCCCCATGCAAGCATCTCTGAGCTTCCAGCTAGCCCTCCAGATGCAACTGCAGTGTCTCTGTTCACTTCTGAATCATTTTCATCGTAGCTTCCTTCAGCAGCAGCTGCTGGTGACTGCTGACCCTTCAACCTCCTAGATCTTTTTGGTCTAGTTTCTCTGCGCTCATCAGCAGACGAGTAATTACCATTAGCATCATCATTATCATCTGAGTGGTAGCTTGCCCTCCTCCGCGTGGTACTTTGTGATCTCTTCCGTTTCTTAGTCAGTGCTTCTGACTGTCGTTGAAAAGTTTGGGCAATTGTAGCTTGGATCTGCCAACATGATTAAATACATCACTTTGATATTAAGAGGAGGAAAACATTAATCTCAAGTATGCACAGAATTTCTGCTGTTGGATTGAATAACAAGTAACCTGCTTGTTTCGAGCATCCTCATCATCATGAAAAGTCAGCTCCTGAAATGTAAAAAATGATCAAACACAAAAGGGTCGAAAAAGTGAAAAAGTGAAAATTGTAGGATTAAACTGCACTCTTTGGTAAATGTAGCGATCTCCCAGGACCAAAAGGGTCGAAAAAGTGAAAAAGTGAAAATTGTAAGCCAACTTATGATTCAGGGAAATACAAATGAATGAACCCGTCAGAATGTGTACCTCCTCTTCATACTGGTCAATATTAGGGAATAACGCAGCTATTAGTGCATCATAGTTCGGGTCATCTCTTAGAGACCGACGACTAGCACAATGTGTGCGGCAGGCAGGGCATTCCTTATTCCTGGAAATTGGTGTTCCTCATAATAAGTACAAGTAAAATGAAATTGAAATGATAAATAAGATTAGAAATCCAAGTATCAAACATATATTCTGCACACAAGTTTGTATATCAGTGAGAAATTTGGCACACTTTCTGAATGAGAATGGCTACAAGATGCAAATTCAAAACTCTGAGAAGATACCCCATCCGCATAGATTTGTCAATACAGTCTCTGCAGAAGCGATGCAGGCACTCCATCACTGTTCTTGTCTTCCGGATGATCCCTGGAGATGCAAAACTGTTATTCACTACTGAAAGCTGTCTGAAACAGCAAGCTACACCAACCAGACTTCCAAATGAAGCATGTGAAAAATCGATGACAATTATTATCTCCATCAATGTTAACATGATCACATTGATCAGATTTCCAATCGACAAGCAAATGTAAGCCTAGACAAAAGGGAAGATAACAAGTTCCTGATTCAAAGTTCATAGAGCATCCTAGAGGGCCTGATGAGCTAAAGCATAACACGTGGAAATGCAGTAAGCGACAAGTGTAGAAATTAAATTATATATATACATATTGGTTAATCAGAAGGGTCTCATATGGACAAAATTATAAAAGATTTACAAAATGCATCTGTGGAGTAACGAGATCATTTAAAGATAAGCAACCACTGACAAGAGAAGATATTCTGTGGAATTGTTTCAAGTATTCTTATACAAGATATCAGTACTCATAGCCAGGAAAAATACTCATAATGAAGAAGATGCATGAACAAAAAGTAGCTAGATAGATAGACTCTTATTATGATTGTTCAATCCTCATGTTACCCTCCGCGACAAAATCACAATAAAAAGAAATACTTCCACCTATCCTGTTGGGGCTCACTTATTGACAAGTGCTATTCCAAGTCAGCAAGTATATTAGACATCAGTACACCTCTTATTGATAGAATACAACAAAATATGGTAAAAAAAAATTAAAATTAAAATTAATCTTCTGATTTTCCTTTGTCAAATGCATCATAGCTGCCTCTATAATTCAGAATTTACAGCATACCCTCTAAACTAAAGACCCATTGGCATAGGGACAATATGCACTTTTGAAGAAAAAAGAAAAAAAATTATAGCAAACATTATTTAATACAGTAAAATGGAAGAAAGAGAAGGGTAAGAGGAGGGGGGGGGGGGGGGGGGGGTAACGTTACCTAAACAGATTGGACATTGGACTTCCCTGCGCATATCGGACAGCTTAACTAGAATGAACCTGTGGCAAGATGCACAAAAAGATCAGCACACTACATATATACATCCAATGTTACATGATAAAGTTTTTACATTAGCTGTTGGAAATATATACATTAATTTTCCAATCAACGCAATGCAAAAAGTCATTGGCATGGGAGGCAAACCCGCGGAAAAATGTTAAGTCAATAACTACATTGCATAAGGATCATCTATTTGGCACTGGCAGAAAAAAAATGCATATAATCATACTAATAGACCTAGATTCTAGTAAGCAGATCAAAATGGTTACCCAACAGGTGTTTAAGTTTATATAAGCAAGTGAAATAATTTCCATGAAACTTGTAAGTACCTTACCTGGTTACATTTGTGTGGAAACGTGATTGATGGCTCTTAGGACTTGTTTACACAAGCATGTAATTTCCGATAAAGTATGAGAAAAAACCATAACTGAAACACTACAGTAACTTCATTCGCTTTCCAGGATTAAGGAGGTTAGTATCACATCGAAACATGAAGCTAACTCTGTTTTTTTGTTTGTTTTGACTTTTTTTTCAACTTAAACAAAATGCTTGGTAAATAGCCAAATACTCATGAGAAAACATTTATGACATCAAAGAATAAAGTACATGCAGGAAAATACAGTAAGTGATTTTAATCCATATAAAATTTGTAAGCATGTCATTGTGAAACATTAAAATTTAAATTTGCTCTGGAAAAAGGTAAAAACTCGTCACAAGAAAATATACAAGAAATACATCCATTAACCCGAAATAAGGAGCAAAAGACCCAAATGCCAGCATGACTCTGTCAGAACTTGTTCAGTTTGTGATTCTGCATGTCTAAGACTAAACTGTAGAATTCAGGTTCACACATAAATACATAATTTGACTACATTAATCTTAGCTCTTAGCCTAAGGAAAAAGGGAAAATATTATGATTTGATTTTGAAGATTCAATTTCTTGCATATGCAACATTAGGTGAGCAATGCCAATATGCCATGCAAGGACCTAAAAAATGATGCTAAAAAAGGGACATTTTTGGAACACATTCACCAAGAAGTTGACATTCTTTTTCGGGTTTACATGATAATGCAGAACTACAGAATAAAAAAGATACTGCTTCAATCATACAAAGGTAAAATTATTTAATTTGCAAGCTCATCAAATAATTTCAAGCACTGCCATCATAAACAACAGCACTATTTAGCAAGCAAGCACATTTCCAGGATGCAATCAAGGTAATTAGGCCTACGGAACTTGCAAAGCAAAGGAAAAATACACGTACGTTCTGAAGGATCCAAACCAATCAAGCAACAACTAGTTCAGCAAAGGTATTCATCAAGTGCGGGGCAGTAACAGTGAACTAAATAAAACCTGATCGAGGTGATCATGTCAAGCCGCTCGATGCGCGAAACTCATAGTCTGCATCGCATCGAGCGGCAATACACAGAGAATCGCTGTAAGAAACTTAAAAGCAGAAGGAAGAGACAAAGCGTACTCCTCGGTTAGTCGGCCGTCGCTTGAAGGACTTCGATCGGAGTCTGGAGAAACAGAAGAATCCAAACGAGAGCAAATCAGATCCGATGCAGAGAAGACGAAATCGATAATCTCCATACGGAATCGTAGAGAATAAAAGAGACATCGAGCAATTGGAAGATCAACTCACCTTCGTTTTGCAGGTGAAGCTCCGCCTCGTCCTCAACCGCCTCCTCGTGGTCCTGATAGCTTCCGCCATTGTTCACCGGAAGATCCTCGTCCATGGTCTCCTGCAACGGCTTCGGCGCGGGCATTGGCGCTGACACGGGTTCGATTAGGAATCTACAGTGCAGGTGCCAAACTCGACCAGATGCAGGCTGCGGCGGCGGCGGCGGCGGGAAAGAGGGAGGTGGCGGTGGAGGAGAGAGGAGGGAGGGAAAGGGTGGTTGAGTGAGGGTGGGTGTTTCTCTTTGTCTACGTCTGCCTTGCCAGCGAGCGAGCGAGAGGGGACTCACTTTCCGTCGATGAATTTACCAAATAAAAAAATATCATATTGATATAGAAGATGATGATCATAATAATAAATAATAGAAATAGACCAAAAATAATGCAAAAATAGTACTTTATCTGTTGAAATAATCTGAAGTTATAAAATTATACAAACTCAATAACTTTTAAGAAACACAACCTGTTTCCCTAGTTTGAGTTAATACTAGTACAATTCCCGCGTCATGGCGCGAATTTTTAAACTAAAATCTTGATAATATAAAAAATAATATTATAAAATATTAATAAAAGTTAAGATAAAATTCATTAAAATCTTTACCACAAATGTATCTTATAAATATCTCAATTTTTTTTAAATATGATGTAAAAGTATAATACATAAATATGGATATTTAAATCACTTAGTAAAAATAATAATATCATTGTAACATTGTTTAAATGTGATGTGGTATAACCAATATCTAAAATGATACTGTATTGGTTATGCCATATCATCATAAATGCTTATATATTAAGTAGTATATGTAGATTAGATATTTATAAATATAAATATTTACACGTAGATTAATAGTAAGCATTGGATTATATTAAGTTCAATGTTTTGAATCAAGCCTAATAGCTAGTAAATATATTAAAAATAAATAAATAAAAGAAAAGAAATGTGATTGATTTAAAGGGAAGAAGAAAAAAATTTAAAGGAAAAAAATAGATTGATTTTAAAGAGATAAAAAAAGGTAGGGATATCATATAGGGTAAAACTCTTTTATTTTAAGAATATATATAGTAAATGCTATAAAAATAAAAGAAAAAATGTAATTGATTTGAAAATATAAAAAGAGGGAGAAAAAATAATTAAAGGAAATAAAGTTGAGTTAAACCCAGTAGCTATATTAAATTGAATTCAATGTTTTAAATTAAACCCGATAGTTAACAAATATGTTGGAAATAAAAGAAAGAATGTGACTGATTTAAAAAGATAAAGGGAAAAATAAAAATAATAATTAAAGGAAATAATAATTAAATGTAGAAGAGGGGGGGTAAAAAAAGAAGAAAATAGAGGATTGGTTGAATTAACTAAAATCAAGGAGAAGTTGACACGTCATCAAAATCTTCTAATTTAAGGTATTATATAGATTAGTTTCATTAATTTTTAAAGTGTTGGTTATTTTTTAAGAAAAATGATAAAAAAAAAAAATTGGTTTATCGACTGTTCACATTAGCGTGATAGTATGATTGTTTAACATGTCTTTTTTATATAAAAAAATTCCTTCCAATGGCTAAGAACTTGGGCAAATTTAGTAAATGAACGAACTTAAAATGAGTTTTTTTTTTAAGTATTAAGCAAATCTGTTTGGGTGATTGTTTATGACATGTTAACGTGAAGAAAATTTTGTGAATTCCACAAAAATTCGAGCTTGAATTGAACCGAGTCGAGCTTTCAATCGATCGAACTTATCAAGTAGATCTCAAATCGTTTAATAAACGAACTACTCATGATTGACTTCAATCCATATGAACAACACAAAATACACCATTGAAGAAGACAAGCTAGTTACACAAAGTACATATAATATATTTAGAGAGCTCTTGACAGGAGATAGAGAGCAATAGCGAGATGGAGATCATCTGGATCTGTACAATACAATTCACAATTCAGTTGGAAAGTTGGCGATAAATGGATTGATCGGATGACGACGACGACGACGAGGAGATGGAAGAGTTGGTCTTCCGACGTCTCTGATTATGGCCTGCCAATCTCCTCCGGCAGCTCCTTTTGGTATCATCAAACTCCAACACCTCATGAAACCTACACCACCACGTGCTCCTTGCATCATTTTACACTCAAATATAACGCAACTTCAAATCGTTACATTTTTTGTTTTTAAGGGTCAGTTTGGTAGCACAACACGGAGCTGTTGGGATAGCTGAACCTGATAAGGGTAGCTGAATCTGATGAATTAAGTGTGTTAAATACGGAGTATAGGTTAAATTAGAGTTTTCATAAGCTAGCAAGGTGTTTGGTAACCTAACTGATAGAGTAACTGATACAAACTATCTGATCATATAGGAGAAATTAAATATAATTATGAAAAGCTTGAGGTGAGTAGCTGTTGAAAATTCAATTTCAAAAACTAATTAAATTAAATTTTTATATTTAATTTATTTAAAACTATAAAATATTAAAACCAAAAGCTCCGAAAAACTACATGCATTGCCAAACGGGCCCTAAGTCATTTTGAGTAGTTGCTGAAATTGATAAAGTTAGGTTCAATCGGTGCGGATCTAGAAAAAAAAAATTAGGAGAAGGTAAATATTTTTATGAAGAAATTATTTTTTTTTCATGAATTTATGAAAAATATTTTTTTTATGAAATATGTTAAAAAAACGATCTTAAAATTTTGACATATTACTGATTTTTTCTTCGGGCTAGGAGGCTTCAGCCAATTTCCAATTCCCATTGCTCTCTATTTTTTTCTACAAACTAATAAGCTATTGTTAGAGGATCAATAATTAGTATTTACACATTTGGATTTCAAACTAATAAGCTATTTTTTTTAATTAATTTAAATTTGAAGTTCGTTATTTGAATTTGAATGCAATTTGAAGCTATTTTCTACAACCAAGTAAATACTTAAGTCTATTTTTTAGATTTTTTATAGTTCAGGCTATTGAGTAAACAATTCCTATAGATTACGCTATGTTTTACAAAATTTTCTTAAATGAAATTGTATGAGGTTTTAGGCCCTCACATGTGTCCATTGCAGTATTTTAAGAGTTTTTAAAATTAAGTGTACTCCAACTTAAATGATACTCCGTAAAAGGTTAAAAATAATAAGTAATAAATAGGGAAAAATAACCAAAAATAATATGAACTACCAACGGTGAACCAAAAAATAAGAATTTTTTTTCAAAATATTCACTAAAAAGTAATTAATTACCAAAATATTCACACTTTTAAAATATTTACAAAAATATTCATTTTTTGCAGGTCCGGCAGAAAAACGCGGTCTCAGACTGCATTTTATTCACAAAGGTAAAAACGTGAAACTAGAGAAAAAGTTGGCAAAAAAATTACAAAAGAAACGCGGTCTGAGACCGCGTTTCTGTTTTTATTTTATTTTGGGATGAATTTTGTAATTTTGTAAAAAAATTTGCTATAGAGACGCGGTTTGGAACCGCGTCTCTATTTTTTTTTTTAAAGAAAAGGAAGACGAAGGGGAGGCCGACTCGATTGGGAAGGAGGCCGGAGCGCCGGCCTGGAGATTGGGAAGACGAAGGGGAGGCCGGTCTAGAGATTGGGAAGACGAAGGGGAGGCCGGCTCGATTGGGAAGACGAAGGGGAGGCCGGTGGCTGACCTGTTTCAATCTGACGCTTGTTCCTCCTGTTTCAATCCGCCGCCTGCAAAGCTCGAGATCAACGACGATGGTTGCCCTCCCTTCTCCTCCTCCTCCTCCTCGTTTCCTTCGCCTGCAAAGCTCGAGATCGACGACGATGGCTGCTCGAGATTCAGCTCCTCTCCGGCCTCTCCTTTCCCGCAGCCTCGTTTCCTCCGCCTGCTCGAGAGGTCGACGATGGCTGCCCTCCCTTCTCCTCCTTCCCGGCCGGCGCTCCGGCCTCCTTCCCAATCTCCAGGCCGGCCTCCCCTTCGTCTTCCCAATCGAGCCGGCCTCCCCTTCGTCTTCCCAATCTCCAGGCCGGCGCTCCGGCCTCCTTCCCAATCGAGTCGGCCTCCCCTTCGTCTTCCTTTTCTTAAAAAAAAAAAAAAAATAGAGACGCAGTTTGGAACCGCGTCTCTATAGCAATTTTTTTTACAAAATTACAAAATTCATCCCAAAATAAAATAAAAACAGAAACGCGGTCTCAGACCGCGTTTCTTTTGTAATTTTTTTGCCAACTTTTTCTCCAGTTTCACGTTTTTACCTTTGTGACCGCGATTTTCTGCCGGACCTGTAAAAAATGAATATTTTTGTAAATATTTTAAAAGTGTGAATATTTTGATAATTAATTATTTTTTATTGAATATTTTGAAAAAAATTCAAAAAATAATACGAACTTTCAAAACCACCAATTCATACACATGCACACTATAACACATTAAACCAAATTTGACACATGGTCCAGTACAATTCACAAACGATAAATTCATTTAGTTAAATTGTGGATCCAAATCTTATAAGAACTAAAACTTTTGACTTTGAAAGTTGTTTCTTGGAAACAAATCACATATTTGAAAATCTTCCAAATTAAAGTTATTAGGAATGAATTAGGATATGAAAAAGCGTAAAAGAAGCAAAGATCATGGAGAGGAAGAAAGACCTGCTGCATTGCTGACAGAACCTCTGTTGGAGGGAGGAGACGATGACGAAAGGGGCCTTGGCGTGGAACTCGCACACCTTATGCCTCTGGTGGTACGGCTTCGCCTGGCTTAGATCCGCGGTGCAATTCTCAGCTTGGCACCACACCGTAACGGATGATCCCCATCCCCATCCCCTTTGATCATCATATGCATCCTCCTCCATGTATCTTAACTTCCTCTGCAAGTGCAGATCGATCGATGTCCTTAATTTATAGATCAACCAATTATAAGGGCAGTGTAATGTACATGTACGTATACCAATTTAGAGCTACTGCCTACTAGTGATGCACTTGACTTCCAAGTTAAGGACATACATGCCCTAAGACGTTTAGGTGGAACTCATGATATAAATTAGTGGGGCGCTCACTTATTGTCCACCTTTTTGACACGTCCATTTCTGGTTTTTGTCCTTTTTTATCACACATATTTAGGATTTTCTTGTTTTGTTTCCAATTTTGAGTTATAAACTAAGAATCTATAATGGGGAAGAAATGGGTTTTGGATTGAGACGAGGTGATAAATATCGTTTAGGGTCTGTTTGGCAATGCAAGTAGCTTTTCGTTTTAATATTTTATAGTTTTAAATATGTTAAATATAAGATTTTAATTTAATTAGTTTTTGAAATTGGATTTTCAACAGTTAATCACCCCAAGCTTTTCAAAATTTTATTCATTTTTTTCTATCTCATCAGCTAGTTTGCATCAACTACTCTATCCGCTGAGTTAACAAACACCTTACTAGCTTCTAAAAACTCTAATTTAACATATATTTAACATACTTAATCCATCACCCTATCAGCTTCATTTACCTTATCAGCTCTGTTTTACCAAACTAACCATTAAAATGTATAAAAAGGCCCTTCCATTTATGTTTAAAGATATATATATATAATAAATAAATAAATAAAACCCAAATGGAGTAAACAATGGATCATGCAAATGGATTGAGGATTAAACAGAAAAGACAATTTTTAGGTAAAGATGATGAGTTTGGGTGGGGTGTGGGGCACCGGCTGCGTTACGTTGATAGGATAAGAGCAAATACAAAATAGGTAGGGGGTAAGCTATATAGTATATAGTCTATAACTCTATATATAGGTAGTCCTTTGGTAGATGCAAATTAAAATCAACTATATATTGAATTGACTCTTGACTATGAGTCAACTTATTTAATTGGTGACCATCTCTCTCTTCTTGCATTTTCGTGTGGTTGGCCACTTTTTATAAATTTGGATCGAAATTTATAATTTTTTTTTTTGTTGGTAATGTCATTTTAAAGCATTTATTTTTTTAAAAAAAAAATCATTTTATATCATCCTTATCGATCGTTATCATATAACAATCGATGAGAATGAAAGGCGGAGAAGAGGATATTAAGAATTTGGTCCATATAATATAAGAATTCGAGGGTGTCAGATGAAATGTTAAACTTTATCCAACAAATGTTTATTTATACATATAAAGATCTTATAATGAACAATATAGTTGAATATTTCCCAACTTTGGTGATAAGTTAGTGTGCCAAGTTGATCCTCAAGATTTTTATTTAAAAAAATTTCCAATATACACATTTTAAAAATATAAAAAATAACTATAAAAAAATAAAAAATAATTTCCAATATACACAATTAACTTTAAAATATCCTCCTATCAATAATGTTAATATTTGATTTATCCACAATGGTCAGACTCCTATTTCACTTTTTTCTTCTGAGTTGAACAACATGATCACTGTGGGTTACCTCATCACTTTTGAGACTACCCAATAATTTGAGAGTCTCCTAATATAATTATCATTAGCACATATTCACACTAATAATTTTAAATTATCGAATTTATTGATAATTTAGTGAAAAGAATTTAAATTATTAAAATTAATTATCAAATATGATTATAAGATTTATTTCTAAATCAATTCAATTATTTTAATATTTAAAATTATAAGATAAATATGACAGTATATACAAAAGGTAGGTGAATTATACTTATGTGGGGAGTGGAAAATGAGTTGGGAAAGATTAAGAATAAAGTAGGTGAAAAATGAGGTGAACGGGAGCTTGAAGAACAAATCCTGCATTTCTTTGCTATGTTGATTTTATATGCAAATCGTATGCCACGCACGCCCTGTCCCATTTACTGTCCCAATAAATGTAAAGTCATTTTGGTATCTTTAAAGCAACGTATATCACTATATGGGACACACGATTTGGATTGTCAATTTTTCTCCCAACCACAGATGACAGATGACAACACCTAAATTTCAAGAATAGATGAATGCAATGGAGGAATGATTCATTAAAGATTAATTTGGGGCGATACAATTGCATCTCTCATAGAAACTCAGTATCCGCGGAAAATATGCAGTCTTACCTTACTTCCTGAGTTTTTTTTCCGCGGAGAGACCATAGGCACATCCAGTAAAAGAGCTCGAAATCTCAATCTCTGGGTATCAAGAGGCAAATCATTGCTTGCAAGGCGCGAATCTGAACCGGCAAAGTGAATTATCTGCAAACAATGGAAGGATTATGCGAATGAAGAGGAATCAATAATCCTCCATTTCTAAAGCTAACTTGCATCAAAGGATACCTACACAATAGTACAATAAAAACTAGCAGCTTACCTGAATCATTCCATGGATGTGTCATATCGGTGTAGTTACTCATTCCAGACTAGGATGTGAAGTGCTTTCAAGCTCATGGAACAGATGCTATCTCCTTATGCAGCTCCTTCACAATTCTGACATCTTGATGCAAGCTCTCAGTAAAATGGCTCTGTTGAATATATCTGGAAATGTACTATCCACACATCAAGAATCAGGCAAGCGAAAGTTAAGACAGTGGACACCCAAAATAGAATGCTCTTATTCTCGTTATATCGCTGTTGGATTTTGCTGATTTGCCGTGCTTGTTCATGGATGATGGACTCAGATTTGAGTAATTGGCTTGTTGTGTTGAAGAGATCAAATACTTCTTACACCAGTTTGCATTTGATTTCGTTCCCCATTACCTTTCACAAGAGATTAGATTCCTGGGCAGCTGAATACAAGAGTTCAGTCAAATTCTCATAAATCTGATGCAGAAGGGCACAAATAAACTAGATATATGAGGCCCAAAAAAATCAATCAAAATCAATAATAGTCAAAATGGAGTGATTCTACAGATTTTTATACTTATACCAAGAAAATTATTCAAATCCATGAGATGTGAATCCAAGACTTTAAAATTCAGTAAAAAATCCTCACCAAAAAATAAATCAGTAAAAAGTTATAAAAATAAGGGGAAATCATTTCTATTATCTCAACCTTTAATAACATGAGCTAACAATATCTCCAACTTTAAACTGTAAAATAAATATCTGGCATGTTGCCCTGCATCGTTTTTCATCAAAAACATCAGGCAATGTGGATGACGTGGCAACCGATTTGGCTATGATGTATGTCATCATAGCCAAATCTCTTCATCCACATCAAGGTTATGATATTTATTTAAAGTTAAGGATATTTTTTGCTCACCCTATGAAAGGTTGGGATATTTACTGGATTTGATTCCCCCCCCCAAAAAGTAACCTTTATATTTAGTAGTAGGCTTTATATGTTGTTGTACCTGATGACTGGCAAGCAGATCCCACAGCAGTTCATTTGCAATCTAGAACAAAGACGAGACGATAACAAAGACATTCTATAGTAAGCATATCATAAACATGCTTACATGTCAAAGAGCTCGTCATCCTCAAGAATCAAGCCCTTGGCATGAAGCCTACACCCAGACGCAGTCATCTGATCAACAAGCCCATGAATCACTTCGTAGATCATATTCATCTGACAGTGCGACTTGTCATTAGCTATGAACTCATGTCTCGAGTTCTTCACTTCAATCCAGCTGAACGCTGCATCCTTCTTCAACCTTCTTTCCAGCATTAGCTGCCTCACTTGATCTGCATCATCCCACCTCTTTGCAGCAGAAAAAATGTTTGAAAACATTGTGTATCTTCCTGCATTGCCTGGTTCCAGCTCAAACAGCACTTCTGCTGCCCTCCTGGCGAGGTCCAGGTCTCCATGGACCCTGCAAGCACCTAGGAGAGCGCCCCATATTCCGACATGGTCTGATCCATTAGGGGCTCGTTTTATCATGCTCACTGCTTCTTCAAGCCTGTTCTTCCTACCAAGCATATCAATTACAATGGCATAGTGATCTGATCGTGCTTCTAAGCCATAGTGAGCCATCATGTCGAGAATGTGCAGGCCTTCACTTAGTAACCCGTTGTGGCTACAAGCCGAAAGCACGCCGAGAAATGTGATGTGATTTGGTCTTTGTCCGGCGTGCATCATGTTCTGAAACACTTCAAGTGATTCTTCACCCAGCCCATTACGAGCATACCCGGTTATCATTGAGTTCCAAGAAACAGTGTCCTTTGAAGGCATCTTATCAAACAAATTCCTAGCTGATCTCATGTCACCGCTCTTGCAGTACATGTCAAGCAAAGCATTGTACATGTATACATTTGCCATCTCATTCGCCAATCCCGATCTAATGATGTGACAGTGAATCTGTTTTCCCTTCTCTGAAAGCGCCAAGTCGGCGCATGCACCTAGCACAGCCACATAAGTATATGAGTTAGCTCTTATTCCATCACTTTGCATTTGAACAAAGAAATCCAGAGCCTCCTTTCCATGCCTATTTTGTGCCAATCCTGCAATCAAAGCTGTCCAGGAAACATCGTTCTTGACCGCCATTTGATTAAAAACCCGGCAAGCATCATCGAGTCTAGAAGTGCAAGCATAAGCGACAACCATCGAAGTCCAGGAGACTACATCTCTCTCAAGCATGTTACTGAACACCATAGATGACAAATCGGGCCGACCGCACTTCCCATATGCATCAATCAGAGCATTGCATATGACAACATTAAACTCCAAACCAATCACAACCGCCATCCCATGAAGTTGACACAGCAATCTCAAATCACCCAATAAAGCACAACTGCCTACCATAGCAGCAAAAGTGAACCCATCAAACATCACACCATCACATGTAGCCTGCACACTCTTGAAAAAGATGATAGATTCTTTGTAAAACCCATGACGGGTTAACCCCGAGATCATCGAGTTGTAGCTCACTATGTTTCGTTCAGGCATTTCGTCGAACAACTTACGTGCATCGTCAAAAAAACCGTTATTTAAACACCCAGCAATGAGAGTGTTCCAGGAGAAAGTGTTCTTGAAGGGGAGATCATCAAATACCTTGTGGGCATCGCCTATGGAGTCGCATTTAGAGTACAGATCAATGAGACGGTTGGAGAGGAAAGTATCAGAGGCGAGGGCGGTTTTGATGATGTAAGAGTGCAGGTGTTGCCCAAAGGATAGGTTTTTAGATGTAATGGAGTGCGTGATTAGTGATGCAAAGCGTTGGGTGATTAAGTTAGTTGGAAACATGAATGCCGATAAACCCTAGCTCCTGAGTCCTGATGCACCAAAACCATGGATTTTTACAAGGACCAACAGAGAGGGTGAGCCTAAGAGAGTAGCAGATGACAGATGTAAATGCGGCAGCTTCTTGAGCAGCACAAATCAATGAATGGGCATATTGGGGTCGGGTTCGATTCCCGCCAAAAGACAGAATTAACCACTTTTTCACATTCCCGCCACCGTTTCCTTGCTCGTTTTGTGGTTCTGGCAAAGAAACTGGTCTCTGATTCTCTGACAGGGGTTTCTGGGAGAGGTCATCCTAGCTTCTAGATCCTTTTGTTCTCGTGTTATGCTGGGTTTGTAACTTTGTATTGTGTGTTGTACGCTTGTTGAACATAGTAGATTTTGAATCTGAGTCTCACTGTAGTTGAGACACTGCGAATGTAGAGTTTAAAACTCAAACCATATCACCATTCCTTGGTGTTCTTGATTGATTCCCAACAAAAGACAAGAGTCGCCATTAACTTGGTTTTAATGGGCAATTTTATACTAGGGGGAAAACGATGCTTAATGATATGCTGAAGACAGAATTCGGTTTAATGCAAAGACAACTTGCATCATCAAACCACAGGAACTGAATTAATCAAAGGAAATCATGTAATGGAAAAAGATTGAAGGCCGAAGCGAAAACATAGTCTTCCAGTACAAATTGATCTACACTTTACCTTACACCATCAAGCCAAGACCACACATGGAGATCTTGTTTCAAGTGCTAGTGGTGCTCGTGTTTTTTCTCCATAGAGTCAGGTGGAAGAATGAATGCAAGTAATTGAACTATACGCAAGTGATGGAGTATGGAGAAAGTGGTCAGAGCCCTATTTTGGTCTTTCTTCGTATGATGTTTCCTGTTGCTGAGTGATGTTCTTGTGTCATGATGATCCTCTCATGTCTACGCTAAGCACTGTCAATTCTGATGGATGAATAAGAATCTTTGTGATTAAATACCTCACGCTCAAAGAAGAGTATTTCTTCATTCAGACTTGGCACTTTTTATCTCCTTGGAACCCTCAGGCATCAAACCCATCTCTCGCATTTGATGCTCAATCGTCACAAAACCTGTCTGCTCGAGAAATCTGCAAACACATGTTCATAAGTGTTTGCTAAAAATGAAAAAGCAATGCACGACAAATTGAGATAGAGCAGTTCTCAGTTCAATACATTGTTGCTTATGAACATGGTACATTTTCTTCATCATATGTAGAATGAGATTATTGAGATGAAATGCAAACAGGTTACAAGTTAGCATATATGACAAGTATGAATAGATTCAAATTCTTCAATATCCACTCTCCCTGCATAATTCTATTTCTCTGGTTTGCTGTTCCATCCAGAGCAAGAAAATTACAGGACCGAAGAAAGCAGGGACCCCTAGAAGAAGAAATTTAAGGGAAAGAATCTGTTCAGCACAATGTACTGATTTTTCGTAATGTATAAACTGACAACTTACAGTATACAAGTTGATGTTCCAAACGGCCCTAAATCTTATAACTCGATAACCTTTGGCACAACACAAGTTCTGAAACCAAATGAGTATTGAACACAGAAGTGATGACCAGATGGCAAATGCCATGGTCATGAACACACAGCTACAAGCCTAAAACAGTTTAACAACAACGACAACGACGACCTAGTATATCCCGTTAGGAGTGGGATCTAGGGGGTCGAGAATTCAAGATGTAAGCCTACAACAGATAAGGGACTAAAATACTTTCAAGTCTTTTACATAGAACCATAGCATCCAAAAGAGTTTGAAGTTGGACATTTGACTTATTGGTGTCCAGTTTTGATACTCATGTTAAATAGCAAATTTGAAGCCATGGTATCATATAATGAGGAAGTTGACAAACATCTCCTTTTCTTAAGTAACTTGATCTCCACCTTGCTTGAAAATCAATTATCAAAAATTGGAACATGACCTTTTGCCAGCAAAAAAAAAAGGAAACATTGACACTACTGCTGATAACAATGAGAAAGGTTGGCAAGGCAGCGCCTCAAAGTTTACATCAAAATGAAGCTAATTTCATTACATATGCCCAAAATTAGCAAGGTAGGGAACATTTCCACGGTTGCCAAATTCGCTCCCCTGCTATGAATTTCAAACTAGTTCACAGTTCGTAGGTGAACAAATTCACCCTAGCCAGTGAATTCGCCCAAGCAAGCTATTTTTGAGTTTTTTTTGTAAGACTTGTTGAGTTTGGATGTGGATTTTGGATTTCATGTACATTCATCATGTGTATCGTAATCTATGATTGTTATATTTCGTCAAATTTGGTATTAGAAGATATACACATGAATAGATATGTGGGAGATGGACAGGGACAAATCTAGGCACGTCAATGCAGTTCTAGTTTGCTAATGAAATCTGAAGAACAAGAAAAAATACCCAAAATAGATGTGATTGAACATAGTTCTATGCTCCTCTGCACTGCATGTGATTGATTTAGTTTATGAAACTGAAATATCATCAAACTTTAAAGAGAAGAGCAAACAAAACCTAAACAGTTTAACAACCATTCTCAATTTCTCATCAACACCAACTCCAAGAAATTTTCGAGACTATTTGAAGCAGCCCTAGGTCCTCCTTCCCAAATTCAGATGCAGCGATCAACGAAACAGAAATCCAATTTGTTAGAAAGATTTATATGGTGACTTATCCTCACACCACACTATCAAATTACTTCCTAACCTGATAACCTAATTTCAACCTAATTCAGAATTGAGGGAATAACCACAGCAAGCGCATCAAATTCGAAGCCTATAAAATTGTTTTCCTGTAGATAACAAAGACAAGATTTGGCCTTTAATTTGGGGCAATTCCATACCTGCTGAGAAGGAAGAAGAGGGTCAAAGTGATGAGAACAAGAAGCCCAACGTGAAGAACCAACATTGAGTCGCTTGAAGAGAACGCCAAACCGAGCATGGCCACAAGGCAAATTCCCAGCATAAAAAACGCCATCTTGACAGTACTCCATGTCTGATCCTGCAGAAATTTCACATCCACAACAACAACAACCAAAAAAAAACGGAAAAGCGTTCAGCCCGATTTTAGAGGTCAAGTGGGATATGAATTTGAGATTTGAATGCAGAGTGGACTGACATTGACACCGGGAGCTAGAGCTCCCAATAGAACTGCTTGTGCCGATGAGATATCTTCCGCTTCGGATTTCGACTTCTCCATTGGCTGATTTGGCTCACCCCCTGCAGCTTTCCTTCTCCCCCCTCCCAGTAGTTGTTTAGGTCTCAAATCAAATACAAGGTGACAAGGTGGCTCCCTCCCAATATATATTTTTATATATATAAAGTAAGAATTCGAGATAAAATATCGATAGATCCACGTAATCGGCAGTCGAAACCTACATCATGATATAAAAAAGGCGCGGTAAAACAAGCAGGGCGCATCCAACAAAAGATTAATCTAATCAAATCTAAATTTAGCAAGTTGGAGACGTAAGCTACGGACGAAGCAAAACACTATTATGAAAATAGAACCGTTGACTCAACGGGCGGCTTAATGGGATTGGATCTTTGTGTGGTTACTATGGCTGGAAATGCCCTCTCTTTTGTAGTGATTTGGCTTCGAGAATCAGCCAATTTGGTTGAGGAAGAAGTGAATTATGTGTGTTTGAAGGTGGCAAGGTTGCTAGGGCAAACTTGCTCTCTCTTTCTTTCTCTCTTTCTTTTTCTTTCTTTCCTTCTTCTTTCCTCTCTGATTTTTGGCGTGTGGAGTGGCTGAATGAGGCCAGAAATGTGTCTTTAAGAGAGCCAAAAGGTGAAGTCAAAGTTGGTCAAGGAGTTGGTAAGGCTTAGGTAGAATAGTGGCCAAATAGGAACAAGTCATTCATCCAACATGGCTTCTACTTGTTTAATGCAAAAACATATGGCTCATATTTGATCATATAAAGGGCTGAAATGGGGTGGTTTGGGCGGCAATTTAATGTTAAAACAACGTCCCGAAATGTTGCGACAAGTTACGGAAATTACCGAAATAAACGGATGACAAGGCTTTTGCGGTTTTGCCTCACTAATATTTCTCGGAAAATTATCATACGAATTCTAATAGATTGGAATTGTAATCCTCTTTCCATATAAAATATATTATCAAAAAAAATTTAAAATTTTCCGGGTTTTCAAAATCGTCAAAAGAAGGATAATTGATCGAATTATCCCTCGGAAATTAATTAAATCTTAATTAATCATAATTAAAATTTTCGGTCTTTACAATCATCCACCTCTAAAAACAAGTCTCGTCCCCGAGACCAAAAAGATTCAAACCGGTGGAGAAGGTGTTAAACTTTGAGTCCTTGGATCGGAACAAAAGGCACGCGATCATCTCGGATGCGTCGTCCAAGAATCTCATGATGCTTTTGTCACGATCGTAATAATCTCGAACGGTGTCGCCGAGCATGTGAACGAGCGCCCCCGTCACATCTCGCCTCAACCCCGGTGACCAACACCGCCTCGACTTCCGCACTCCGTCTTTACCGGCGGCGTCCTCCTTCTTTCCAATTCCGTCGCCTCCCCTCTCCCGCCGTGGAGGATGCGGAGGTCACAAGCGCTGGGGTCGGAGTTGGAGCCACCGTCGCGGCGGTGGTGGTGGCGATCTCCATTGAGTGACCAAGCGAACCTCGTCGGCGGTGGTGGTGGGCGGATCTGGAGATTGGTTCCATAGTTGAGCAGATCTAAGCCAATCCAGTTTCTTAGCGCCTTAGCGGCGTCGGATTTGGCGTCGCAGTCATTAAAATCGGCGGAAATTTTGCCAGATTCAGATCACTAAAAGAAACCAAACCCTCTCACATCTCTGAATCGAATTCAAATTTAGGGAGAAAACTCGTGTCCCTCTGCAAGTTCTTGAAATTCGAATTTCAGAGTTCATCTTCGAAGCTGGTAATTGATCCCCGTGCTCCATCATCTATGGCGTTTACCTGTTTGCAAGGTAAGATTTTCTCTGCGTGCTATATTAATTTTTTTTGCGAAATATCGGCGCGTGAGATCAGAAATAAGGATTTTTTTTTACAAAATTGGAAGAGTCGGAGTCGCTATTTCTTCCCGGTAAGGATGCGCGATTAGTGGAAATTGTTCCTCTTTGGTGGAATGAAATGTGTGTTTAAGTTGGGAGTTTTCGATTCTGAATTTTGATCTGCTTGTTAATTCATTCCATTGAGTAGTTTTTCGAGAGGAATAGTTGGTAATTTGAGTTAAATCATAGGTTATGAAGCTTGACTTGCTAATTGGGTTCAAACTGTGTCTTGTATTCTAAACAACCAAGTGATCTTACAACAAGCAGCTCTCAGCCACAAATTAGGGTTTTTCACCTGATGATACTAGAGATCTGCCTTATAAGGTGCAAAGTCCAATTGAAGATAATATTTTCCTCGGTGGTCAAGATTTCCGTTTCTTCTTCCTTCCTTTCTTTTTTTTTAATTGAAAACTGACGGAAACCGTTAAACTTAACAAGGAAGGGCGCGAGGTGAAAAAATTCAAAACCTCAGGGGTACTACGCAAAATATGCAAAAGAGTTGTATATTTCGCGAAAATTGCAATACCTCAGGGGTACCTTGCGAAATTTCCGTAAAAAAATTGATTAAAAAATAAAATTTTACAGTGTTTTTACCTCCTTAAAAAAAAACGTGCACAAAAACACAAACGACATTTATTTTAGAGCGGAGGATATGGCCGCTCTTTATTTACAAATTCAAGGAGGAAGTGCTAACCTAAACAAATTATTTTGAAAAATAAGCAAAACTAAAATAATACGGAGTAAAAGGGTTTTCATGCTTTGTTCTAAAAAACCCATTTCTTCTGCTCAGCGCCAGCGGTGGTATAAAGATGGGCGTGCGAGGGCTTGGATTAGGCGCCATGTCAGGAACTTCAATCCTCCCATCTTCCTCTTCCTTCTCGCCGACTTCTTATCTTTCTTCTTCTTCAAATCCCATGTTTGCTTTTACCAGAGGTTCCTCCGCCTCTCTCAGCAGGATTCGCACTTCCGCCCTCTTCAGAAATGCCTCTCTTCGTTGCTTTGCATCTTCTACCCCCCTCAGTATCAGTCGTCTCAAAGTTGAAAACCCTATTGTCGAAATGGACGGTAAACCTAGATGGAAATGGAATTATCCTCTGATTTCAATGTTTTCTAAATTGCTAATTTTTGGAACCGCCTTCAATTTTCTCGGGCTTTATTTTTTATTTTTAGTTTAAGGAAGACAGTTTCAGAGTGGTTGCTGTTTCGCTCTGATAATTCTTATGGTTTTATGGATTTTTTAGGCGATGAAATGACGAGGATTATATGGAAAACAATCAAAGACAAGGTATTCCATTCACCATAACTTTAGATATTGATATACATTGAATGCTTTTTATTCTTATTGAATGGGGATTGTATCTTCTTACTGTTGCAGCTTATTTTTCCATATTTGGATTTGGATATCAAGTACTATGATTTGGGGATATTGAACCGTGATGCAACTGATGACAAGATTACTATAGAAAGCGCTGAAGCCACACTCAAGTAAGTCTTTGTTGCTGTAGCCTGGGTTGTTTACTTGGCGCAGTCCTAGATCCTTGGTTATCAATCCTTCCAGAAATAATCAATTACTTCATTATTGATGTTTGATTTATCAGAAATAATGAATTAGTTCATCATTTACATAAATGTGGTTTGATCGTGGAAGAGAGCCTGATGATGAGAGGGTTCTGAAGAGGGATATTGTATTGCTTCATGTAGAATTGGCACTTGGCAGCAGTCTTGTACTTGTTGCTCTATAGAAATGTGGTTTGATTTTGATGCATTCATTGTCATTTGATGTTACATGTGAAATGCAATAAGAAATTAACCTCCATTATTCAATTTCCTAGACATATGCTTTATATTGATTATTGTTGAAATTGGCTTATTTAAGAACAAAAATGGAAGAACCTTGTTAGCGATTTGAGTATTTTGAAACTCAAATATACATGATAAATCCATTTGATATATTTGAGCATTTTGGTATATACTGTCATTTTTTATTTGCCTCTTACTATGTTGTTTTTTCGTGAACATAATGTGCATTCTCCCACTCTTATGTGCTGCTCTATGTTAATGGACAATATCTCTTATCTGTTTGGCTCACCAGTCGTGCTTGTCACTAATTCTGGAGTTCTTACCCTAAAAGGCTAGCTGTTTGGAAAATCTTACCTTTAAAGCGGCCATTTTGATGCTAAATACCTGCCTTTTGAAGGACGTCATTTTGTCCAGTTCTTGATTTTAAACGTTGTCTGTCAACCTGGTTAAATAAAGAGATGTTTCTGAATAAGAATTAATAATATTGTGAGTTTGCGTATCATTATGTGTGCCTAAATTTGTACTCATACAAAGTATTATTTCCTATGGCTCAGGTACAATGTTGCTGTAAAATGTGCTACGATTACTCCTGGTCAGTTGTTCAGTCTTTTGTGATGTTTAATGTTCTCATGAAAACTCCTCCTTTTGTGTTTCTTACTAGGGGTGGATCTTGGGTGGTTTTCTATGGGATGCTTCAAGTCATGTGTAAGACTTTAAGCCGGGCCACCAGACCTAAGAATTGTAGGGCTCAAGGCAAAGTGGAAAGTGGGTCTCTTTATTACAAAAAATATCTTCACAATTTTTTAAAATATAATTTTCAAACAATACAAAATTTCAACTTAATTAACCACTTGCAAACACAAGTATAAAGGAAAGCTATGGACCTTTAGTGGTATATGACTAATGCTACTAACCATTGGTATTATACAATAAAAAAAAATTAAGATTTCCAAACAGTATACTCATTTACTATCAATAGATTTCACTGCAAGTGGTATTAAAAAATGTGTATTTGGTAGTAGGAAACTAGGAATTAGGAAATAAAGTTGGAAAAGTGTAGTTTTTTGTAATTTTCTATTTTTGTCTTTCCCAATAAAATATTAGCGGATGCCCAACTTACCAAGAGGATCTGCATCTGTTTCTTACTCGAGTCTTATTTATCAAGCTTTTCTTTTCATTCTGTTTTGAATAATTCAATTAGTTGTTTTTTTTACAAGTATTCAGTGGATGATAAACAATAATTTCTTGTATGATGTGTGATGGATCCAAGTAATGCAGGTCACTGTAGCCGCTTTTAGTTTAAATTGTTATACAAATATTGTAGAATCCTACTTAACTGAAATTTCAGTAATGATACACGCGGTGATGAATTTGTTCCAAGTAAATGATTTCAATTTTGATAAGATGCCTTATGATTGCAATTGGTTTTGTTCATTGCTACATCAAACATATGCAATCAATGCCTTAAATGAAATATGTATCTTAGTTTGACTTGATTTACTATAATTTTCTATGAAACTCAATGATGCAGAAAATATTTAGCAAGGTTAGATGAAATGAGTGTGCAATGTTTTACATGAAGTTAGTTGCAGCTGTAGTTGATAGTCTTGATGTGGCATTAATCCATGCTATGTTTTGCAGATGAAACAAGAGTTAAGGAGTTTGGGCTGAAATCCATGTGGAGGAGTCCAAATGGAACAATCAGAAACATATTGGATGGTCCGTGCTCTTTTTCTTGACATGTAGTCTGTACTCCTTTTTTGCATGGATATTAATTCTTTTTAATTAAGTCATGTGGTCGACAACTGCAATCAGCTTCCTATTCTCCTGTGAAGTGCCGTGAAGCTGTAACTTAAACAAAAAAAATATAAACTAAAATGGACACATCTTCCTAAAAAATCTTTGTCTTTACCTTGGATACTGGATATTGTTGGAGCTGAAGTGCTCCCTTGAACTGTTACTGAGGCATTAATTTTAGCTCTTCTTGATACTATCATTGACACGTAATAGCAGGGAATTCACCTATGGTCACACCTAGAGATGCAAAAGTTGTTAAGGACCATGAAAGTAAATTCAAAAAGATATAAGTCCACCCTGAGAAGCTCGATTGACCACCTGTGGAACCATTGTTTATGTTGTTTGTCCATTTTGCATCCTGAGGCAATCAGTCCTTGGGTTATTGTCCTGTTTATTATTTCCTGTCTGAATTTTGAATTGTGATATTGGTAAACTATATTGTGGTTGTTTAAGATTATGGCCTTCTAAATTGATACACATCAGTGCTACTTCGATTTCTTGTGCAGGTACTGTTTTTCGGGAGCCTATAATGTGTAAGAACATTCCAAGGCTTATTCCAGGTATGAATATTTTTTTTATCTTTTACGGTTTGAGCTCTAAACTCAAAAAGGGGGAAAAGTATCATTTTCAATGCAGAGTAGACTATTATGAAAATTTTTCCATGTTACACAGGCTGGAAAAAACCTATTTGCATTGGTAGGCATGCTTTTGGCGATCAATATCGTTCCACTGATGCACTTATTGATGGCCCCGGAAAGCTGAAAATGGTATTTGGTAAGTTACGATATCCTATTGATGTATCAATATTGTGATATGTTCTTTTTTTTTCCTTTTTCTTTTTTTTTTATCTAAAAGCATTTTTAACTTTCATGATTTTTGTCTATTGTGTCTAGAACCGGCAAATGGGGGCAGTCCTATGGAACTTGATGTTTATGATTTCAAGGGCCCTGGTATTGCTTTAGCCATGTACAATGTTGACGAGGTATTTGTAGTTTTCCAGCATTGAAGCTCATTTAGATTTAAATAGAAAGTTAAGAATTTGGTTTTTATTTTGGGACCACGAGTATCTAATCTCATTTGTAATTTTGTTAGTCTATTAGAGCGTTTGCAGAATCTTCAATGTCGTTGGCATTAGCCAAGAAGTGGCCTCTCTATCTGAGTACCAAAAATACAATTCTTAAGAAGTATGATGGCAGGTAATTGGATTACTAGTCTATATATTTATGTATATGCATATGTAATTATGGAGGCATTCAAAGAGTTACTGCTTGATATTATGAAATGAAGCACAACTTTATTTTCTCTTGGGATATGCAGGTTTAAGGACATATTTCAAGAGGTATATGAAGAGAAATGGAAACTGAAGTTTGAAGAGCAATCAATATGGTTAGTAGTTATCAGCTATCACCAGTTTTCACTACCAACTTTTTGTGCAGATTCGGATTTTGAACATATATACCTTTCCCTTCCAGGTATGAGCATCGGCTAATTGATGACATGGTTGCTTATGCTGTTAAAAGTGAAGGTGGATATGTTTGGGCCTGCAAAAACTATGATGGAGATGTTATGAGTGATTTACTTGCTCAAGGTACGAGTGTTTTTATTTTCTTCCTGTTGTGTGGGGTACAGAAAGAAAGTGTTCTGTTTATATTCTGCTTTGACATGGTCAAATTGGTCACTTCCTTTTCTTCATCACTTCTGTGCTAGCTAAACTCTTATTTGAGCCCAGTATAACTGATCAGAAGCAGTGTATGCTTCTATATTCCTTTGTTTTAATGACATGCACCCTTGTGTATAACTGCTTTGACATGCACCCTTGCAATTGGGGTGCATATATGGTCCTTACTTTATTAACCCAAAGTGAGCTTTTTTCTTTTCCAATTGGCTGTGCAGGTTTTGGATCTTTGGGCTTGATGACATCTGTTTTGGTATTTAACAAATCCGTTGTCTTTATCTAAATGCTTATTATCATATTGGATAACTGCAACTTGAATGGGCCCAATTTTTGCAGCTGTCATCTGATGGAAAGACTTTAGAAGCCGAAGCAGCTCATGGGACTGTAACTCGTCACTATCGTCTGCATGAAAAAGGACAAGAAACTAGCACCAACAGCATTGCTTCCATATTTGCTTGGACACGAGGACTAGAACATCGGTAATTTTCTGTTTGTGTTGGTCTATGCGGTGATCTTTTACATGAAAAGATAGAAAAGCAACGATAGAAAATAACAAGGAAAAGAAAAGAAGATGCATACAACATACGGAGTATTAAGTTATTCATATTATGCATCTGTTTATGGTATTTGGCTTTTATGCAACCACATTTTATGGTTTTCAACTATGTGCAGCAATTTGGTAGTTCAATACAACAACAACAACCCAGTAAATCGCGCGAATTAATTTGAATTAATGCTTTCAATAGATAACTTATGGTTATACACCTTGTGTTTTTCTGTATGAATATAGTTGGTCTTTAATCAGGCTGTATCACATAGAGCCTTGTGTGCTGTTTTCACCGTGTCCTTTGATGTCTTCCTCTTTATATTTACTCCATACAGGGCGAAGCTTGATGGGAATGAAAAGTTGCTAGATTTTGTTCAGAAGCTAGAAAGTGCCTGCATTGAGACAGTAGAGTCAGGGAAAATGACCAAGGATCTAGCCATACTGGTTCATGGTCCAAAGTAAGTCATTGGGTGATCTTGTTTTCCTATTAGGTAAAGAGTTAGAGGATTTAATTACATATCTTGATCGCCGTCTTTGTTCTGATTCATGCAGGGTCACAAGAGACCACTACCTAAACACTGAAGAATTCATTGAATCTGTTGCCCAAAATCTCGAAGCAAAACTCAAAGGGGCTGTAAATGAATAGCTGCACTTTTTGGCTGCTTCTAGTGGCGCTCAGAGAATTTAGAAGAGCGAGACGGCAAATAAAGATGGGCGTGCATTCCTCTGACTGGTTCATAATTATCTCCTTTTGATCTTAGAAATTATAGTTTCCTGGCTCCCGGGCTAGAGTTCCTCATTTTGAAATTTGACTCGAGGGTATTGTGGACACTGGACACTATCTGTCGAAGAAGAAAGAACGAAGAAGAAAATCAACAGTAAACAACTCTCAAGTCTCCCATTCATCACCATCTCACTCTGTTTTATGTTACAAGATTTCGGAAAACAACCCCCAAGTGTGGTTGATGAAGGCTTTTAATTCAACTAACTGACCACAGTCGGGCCAGCGGTAATCAACTAAGCCACGTGTAATGTGGTGCCAACCAACTTGCAACTGACTTCAGGAACGTGAAACGACCTGGGCCTAAGATGATCATAGGTAGGAGGTTTCTTGAAGTGACTCTCAAAAGGTGCCAGCCAATCCAAACTACTGTCAGGCATTAGATTATTGAGGTGACTGACTTCAAGCACACATTCTCCCCATAAGAAAGAAGGCAACTTGAAACTAATTCTTGATGATCATAGATAGGAGGTTTCTTGAAAACCCATGCATAAAGTAAGCATGGGCTTGGGTTCGGGTTTGAGTTTTTGATTGAGTCTAGATTCGGGTGGATCGGGTTAGGTTCTTGGGTCGAGACTGTTGAGTTAGATTTTGTCTGCTCTAATGCCAGGAAATGATGTCATTTTTTGGCTAATGCGGTCAAACATTGCATTGTGGTCGGTTGAGTCACCATGATTTACCTCCTCTCACAATCCCCTTCGGGTTGGGGGTGAGGAGCTCCCGGGGTGAGCGATTTCACCTTTTGGAACAAACTTTGCATTGTATTGCAGCCAAATTCACAAAGTTGCAACTCTACGAACATGAAGCTTAGCTATGAATCTATGCATTCTTACTATTATGCCTTCTTGTTCAGTGTCCTAAATACTGAATAAAATCTATATATGGAGAAGTTGACTCCTGATTATTATTACTATTAAAGGTTTTGAACTATGGAGAAAGCACCTGGATTTTTTTAGGTCAATTAAAATTATGAACATTAGAGAAAGTTATACCTTTGCACCAAAAAATAAGTTATACCTAAAATTCCCTCAACTTACAATTGACACTAGATTTCCTTGTTATAAGATCAATGAAGTTCAAGAATCTAAATGATTATTATAGATCAATGAAAATTTTATAATTGATCTTCTCCCCTGGCCTCTTGTGTTCATATGAGAAAAAATAGGTTGATTGTTCTGATTAAAGATGATCACAAGTTCATTGCAGCCAAAGGGTGTAATTCAAACCAACCACAGTTGAAGGTCAATGAGCAACCAAATACATCAACTTGGATTAATTTTGAGGAAGATGAAATCATTCAGCAACATCACATCTACAACACGACTGCAAGGCCAACCTTCTTTGCTGCAACGTCTACTTTCTTGTTTCCTGGGAATGCAGTGTGAGATACATCAACAAGAGCCTTAAAGCTGTATGGTTCATGCATAGATATCTCTGACAGAACTTTCCTGTTCAGCTGAATGTTCTCTTTCATCAACCCGTGAATGAACGTACTATAATTTACCTGATGAAAGTTGACAAGTAACAGCAAAAGATCATAAAAAAAATGATGTTTTCAAGGAAATTGAGAGGCGAAAAACAGTAGAATAAAGTCAATAAACACCATTAGGTCATAACTAAAGTTATTTTGCAAGTTGAACTCAGACCTCATAACAGTTGTAAATTCAGAATGCAGACTTAATTATTTAAGATGATTCGACGGCATAGTCCGAGACTACTAGACTTTCAAAAGGTTAATAGATCTCAAACTCTCAAAGATACAAGAAAACATGATAAACTCAAAGACTCACAATGAAGTGAGAAAAGAATACCCTCAAAAGCAAATAGTACGAATCGAGGACAAGGCATCAAGGAACAAGTAACAGAAATATACTAATCGACACTATAAAAATGAACTAGCTAGAATGCAGCTGCAAAACATTCAACTCAAAATGTACATTATCTTTCCATGCACTAATCCAATTTCAAGTTTCAACCTATGCTTGAAGGAGTTGAAGGGATACCATTACGGGGTACTTGGTACAAATAACCACAACATTATATTTCGATGCACTAATCTACTTTCAAGTCTCCCCATGAAAAACAAACCTGAGAGAAGCATAGAAGGAGACGAAGAAGCACTGATCCGAAAGAAATCCAAAGAAGCAAAAAACAAAGAAAAGAAGCATGGAAATGAAACAAGATATGAGACAAATGAGCTCTAAATAGCATTGACAGGGTAAGGTTTCTGACAAATCACTTAATTTGTCACGGTCCTCGTGGTTCCAATAGAGCAAAAAATTCAGTCTTCTCTTCAAGTTTAGGCATCAAATCAACCCGCAAATCCCAAAGAGATGTCCAAGCCTACTCGAATTGCAAACTATACATCCACCTTGGAATCAGAATAATGTAACAGTGCAAGACCTAATTTAGCTTGCACTTTTCTTTTCCAGGCTTTTAAAAAGGGAAGGGAATGGGCTAAAAATGTAGAGATTGAAAAATGATGATGTGCATTTCAGCTTACTGATTACTGAAGGATATCTGGAGTCTGGACAACTGATCTATAAAAAACTACCTAATGCAGTAATGCAACACCCGAATAAACAGAGTAAGAACAAATGGTTGCAATTCAAATACTGAGCAACACTAATCATAAATTCTTCAACGATGCAAACCCTAAATTCCACAACAGGGTAGAATGAATCACACATGGTTAAATAGTAAATTAAATCTTCGAACTGCATAGAAATAAAAGGATCACAATGAAATTAATGAAACTTTCTGGTAAATCAGCTCAATCGAAATGGGAGAAGATAGGAAAAGGAGTGGAAAAGAGAGGAGATTAGAGATTACGCCGTGTTGACGAGTGCCCGCGTTGATGCGCTCAATCCAGAGGCCTCTCATGTCGCGCTTCTTGGTGCGGCGATCTCTGTAGGAGTACTGCAAGGCCTTCTCCACTCTCTCCCTAGCTATCCTTATGCAGTTCTTGGCCCTCCCTCTAAAGCCCTTGGCCAGCTTAAATATCTTCTTCTTGTTCATCCTGCAAAGAGCCCGGCGAGCGGCGGAGATGAAGGTGGTCTCGCTACCAGAAAAAGAGTCCGGTGAGCGGCTGGTTATGGCGGAATGAAGAGGAGAATGTCGAGCGGGGCGAGCGGCTGGTTAGGGCTGAAATCTGAATGAAGGGGAAGCGCTGCGTTTTGCCCCACGCCTTTTTTTTTTTTTAGGGAAATTTACATAAAACCACCATTATATATTTATATATAGCTTTTTACACTTAACCACCCACTAAAAACAAAATTACATAAAGCCACCCATTAAATGGGTTTTGTTTTCAAATCACCACCCACCACATAATTCCATTAAATATAGTATATTTTAATACTACGTATTTAATACTTAAAATTTAAAGTTTAAACTTGATTATTTAAATTAAATTTACAGAAAACCACCCATGCAACTACTATAGTACGTGATGCACGGAATTTTGAAAAGTAATATACAATCTCTTTGTCTCGCAAAACTTGTTGTTTTACTTTAGTATAAATTAAACAAAAAAAAAGTGATTAGATTACTTAGACCTGTTCCTTGATTCGAGAAACATCACATGGTTAGCAAGATACTTCCTCAACAATCACAATTTAACAAGAAGAACTAAGGTGATGATACATTAACAATACATCATGATCATAACCACTCAGTAGCAACACTTGCATACCGGGGAAAATTAAAATTTTCTGACTGTACATAGGTATCCAATCTGGCTGTATCACATACTATGTTTTGCGCAGACGAGGACAAGTAAGCTTCTTATGAGCAATCAACACATTGAGTCAAACAGACTCAACTTCCTGTGTTATAATGTGAAATCTGAGATTCTTGCTGAATCCTCCATTCTTTCTCCTTCAGATACTGCAGAAGTTGCTGCTGATCCGTGCCCACATTCATCCCCATCCCATACACAATGGGATTTGGTCTTTCATAACCCATATGGTGATCATATAAGGTGTTCTCCCTTCTCTGTTCGCGCAACCCATTACCCAAAGGAGCACTAGGATGCATAGATACAGTGCTCTCTGTGTAAACTGCTGGGATGGGATTCAGTGGATACATCCGAGTAGAAGCTTCTGTTGGATGCTTAGACGGATCAATGTACTGGAGATTCTTTTGGTACCTAAGAGTGCGAGGCCATGGAGGAGGTGGAGGCGGCACTGAATGATTGAACAGCAATTTGTCAGTATAGCTTGGCAGTTTAGGCCCGGGAATGCCAGTAGACCAAGTCGCGTCTTCAGGTAACAACGGGGCAGAAGGCGTGGGAGGACAGTAGTTATAGTGAGAAGAGCTGCATTGTGTTGATGTTGATTTCTCATTGATGGGTTTCAAGATGTCTTCCTTGGTGTTATCATTGAGAACCCAAGCACTCAGAGAAGGGGGACCAGAGCGCCGACCAGGCGATGGAGGGGTCCCAGGAAGGCCGGTATGGGATGTCAAGGAGCTGATCAGAGCCCGGTTCTGAGCTATGAGCAATGAAGAAGCATGGCGAAGAGATTCGTCTGAAACCAGTTGTTTAAGTCCCCTTCCGCTTTCTTGGGAGATTCCGTCTTTTCGCCATAGGTGGGCAGACAGAGGGGCTGAATTGTATCTGTCAATTGGTTTAAAGACTATGTCTTCTTCCTCTTCGACCATGGCGACAGCTGCAACATCACTCGATTCCTTTGCTTCCTTTGTGCAGAACTTTCCTCCTTCCTCGTAGAAGATCCAGCTCCGAGGACCATGGGTAGATCTCTTTGCAATCTTTATACCAGCGTGTATGATGCGATGGATTCGGAACTCATTTCTGGCTCTGAAATTGGCTTCATTTTCCCAGTGAGTGGAGAAATCCAAGGATGAATGACACTGGGAGACTGGAAGAAAGCCTCTCATTTCATAGTCCTCCCACAACGCGACAACATTTGGAGATTCCCCGTGACTCGTGCCCTCAAGAAGCTGGTTCAGCAGCTCGATGTATGAGCTAAAGAAGTAACTCATTGCACTCCTGAGATTTTCATCTATTTCACACTTATCTACTCTTTCAAGAAACTCCACCAACCACTCTGAGAATACCATAACAGTTGGGAGGAGCGGGAAATCATCGGTTGAGTTGCCTTTTAAGCATCTTTCAACTATACGGCCAATGCAAATAAATGTAACGTTAAGTGCCATCTGTTGCTTCTTCGGGCATTGAAGTTCAGGGTTTCCGCTGAGATTGTGGACAGTGAAGATGAGAACTGAAACAACCTGAAGGGCCCGATAGGGGCCAGGCCTTGATATCTTCACGTTTTGGTAAGACTCAAGAGCCAGACTTAGTTTAGCATCATCAAGGGCCAAAAGTGCTTCCAATTCTCTTATGGCAGATGCAAATGTACGAGAGAAGCTTTCAAAACTGCATTGACAAGCAATAATTATCGGTTATGCTTGATCTTGGAAAAATACTTCTTTGACACTAATGATACACATACATGGAACAGAAGCAAAATTTGAGTGGCTAATTGAATGCCCATTTCATTATTTTGTCTAAGCTTCTTGAAATTTAGTTAGCTTTCCGAAGCGCATTCTATTCCTTCAAATGCCAAAACACCTTGATCCAATTCAACTTCAACTCCTTAAGCAAGGGGGAAAGGATGGGCAAAAGAGATAGGTGTAAAACCTGCTGTGTAATATAGCACATACCTCAATTCTAGAAAGAAGAAACTCGTTAATCTGACGAAGAGCGACCAGAAATCCGCATCCGAATAGCAAGCACCTTTGTTCAGTGCTGGCACTGTTGTCATGACTCTTTCAGATGGTTTTAGAAAATTAAATTCTGATCCAACTGATAGTGAGTGTATGTCAGCTGACATGTTCTGCAATACCACAAACAACTCAGTGAAAAAGGCGACCAACAGGGAGCCTAAACTAGCATGATGATGATGAGCAAAGCAAGCATAAACTCTTATCACATAACAATGCGACGGGATAAATATTTTACCCTTTCAAAGATGAAATGAAGGTTATCCGAAGCATCAGGAAAAGGCTCTTTAACTGCCATGCTTCTCACACAATGATACAAAGCAAGGAGCTCATCGCCAATATATGCTGGTGTAGCAAGTAAGGCCAACTGTAATGAACCATGTAATCATCATATTGCAATGTCATCAAGGTCAAAAAAAAGAATATTGCTATACAACTAGAATCTTTCAACGAAATGAAGTACCTGATTTTGGGGGTTTCCACCATCACGATACATCTTTGCTGCTTCAAAGTAGCATTTTGCTACAGCAGACCAGTTCCTTTGTTCAATACCACGGTTTTGATTTACTTCTAAGTATCTTGCAAGATCCCCAAGTCGAACTAAAAGGCGATGGCACACAAGTCGGCATTTATGCAACTTTACATGCTCAATTGAGCAGGATATACCGTCAGCGTGACTATGATAGAACAGATCTAGGTCCTTGAAGCCGTAATGCTTCTTGAATTTACTGATCATATCTTGGTAAAATCTAGAGGATTCTTCCAGAAATAACTTGAATCCTTTCTGAATATTCTCAGGACCCTGAGATGTCTGTTTGCGAAACTCATCGATTTGCTTATAATGAAGCTTCCATAGAGAATATTCAGCTTCTTGGAGTTCCTCTAGCTCATTGTTCCCAAGGAAGATTTTCTCGTATAATCCACATGCCTTACGATAAATATTTCGGACATCAGCATTCAATAGTCCCTTGGACTGCACAGAGGTCCACAACCTTCTTTCCACATTGGAGACCTGGAAATGAATAAGTTGTTTAGTACTTTAGTTAGCTTAACTCTCACAATCAAACAGTACAATAGAACACAATGCCCTAAGAGGCTAAGATTATTACCTCAGCCAGAGAATTGCAATTTTCATTATGACTTCTGATAGCAATGGAGGACTCGTTATCCATGTTCCGAATGATCTGATCCTTTTCTCTATCAACCGGAAGTGTTTTCCATCAGCTGCTAAGGATTGATGAAAGGAAGCGAGGTAAGTGCCTTCATGGATAGAAGCAAACATCAGTCCTAACATGAACAGAATCGGGAAGAGACGACGAAAAATCGCCCTAATAAGAACATAATATTCCCCTACAGTGCTAAAATTATTCACCACCACAAGATGGAAAGAGCAATCTTCAACAATCTTTTTGCCTTTATTCTTTTCTAGTACTGACTTTGATGGGTTTCACACAGTTGAGTCTTGTCAAGAATCTAAACACAATGCAAACCCAACAACTAAGAAAAGAGGGGAAAAAATCTAGTGCAAGCAAACAAATTGGTTTGAGAACAAAATCACATGAAAAAAAAAAATTGAAGGGGAAAGTGAGATCCCATGATCTGAAACTGCTCACCACAATTTCAGATTCTCTACTGAAAATGTACACAGTGAGTCAATTTGATGGACTGATTAATAGCACCTAAAAAAAAAAAAGCAAAACTAATCTATCAAGAACATGGTGGATAAACAATCACAGTGGAAAAAATTAAATGAAGAGAAGGTGTTTGAAAATAACCAAGCCATCAAATTTCCAATATATGACATAGTTGATTCTTGAAACCTCACAAACAAATCGGACAAAAAAAAAATCAAAATCAGCCAGAGAGAAATGATGATGAAGAAGAAGAATTAGAAGACAGTATACCACAATTTCAAACACACCCATCATTGTTAGCACCCAGGAAAAATCAGTCCACCAAAATTGAACTCAGTTTCCATGTTTAGCTCTTCAGGGTTTTGGGGGGTAGTAGAAAAGGTAAGAAATTTGAACAGGAAATAAGAAATTGCCTCATAAAGATATTTACATAGAGTGACGAGGAACCCAAACTAGAATCCAAAAGGGGTTTTTTGGGCAAGCATCCAAGAGGGAGAGAGTTTAAGCGCGGGGAAAAGTGGGAAAGGGAAAGCAAGTGGTAGTAGGAAGGAATTGAAAGCTCAAGCAGTTGAGGGGAGAGAAACAGTACTTTTGAAGTTGTGATTCAGTGACATTGATGAGGAAAGGTTTCTCATTTATTGCAGTGAACGAGATGAGATGATGGATTGATCTACCATTTCTTCATTAAATGCTTCTTCCTGTTTTCTTGATTTCGTTTTTTCTCCCTTTCTTTGATTTTTCTAGAACAGGATGTCTGATTGACAGTTTTTTAAAAAAAAATCGATATATGTAGCGTAACCAAAGTTATGTCTGAATAGTGAATAGTCCGTTGCTATGTTTGGATTAGCTATGTTTGGATAGACATATAAGAAGATATATTTATAATTTGTGAATATTCCTTTTATCTCAAAACTAGCCTATAACCCGTGCGCAACGCACGGGATTTTAAATTAATCTAAGTAAATTAATCATATTTTTCGGATGTTATCGTATTATTTATTGCCGTTTTATGTAAATTTTTCTAATAATTTAAACTAACAAAACGATATTGCTAACTATTTTAATAATTTACTAATAATTTTAATAATTTTC
The DNA here is from genome assembly GCA_963922045.1 of Persicaria maculosa. Lineage (NCBI taxonomy): Eukaryota > Viridiplantae > Streptophyta > Magnoliopsida > Caryophyllales > Polygonaceae > Persicaria > Persicaria maculosa. The sequence continues at coordinate 10,376,898 of OY998252.1, forward strand.
TAGTACGTTATGATTATTATTTGCCTACTCTATTTTTTTTATTAAGTTAAGAATATAGGCGTATTATTAATTAATTTGCATTATATACACATAGAAGAATTAATTTGCATTATATACACATAGAAGAAGGATTTTTTTAAAAAAAATATTCACAATTAAATAAATTAGCAAAATGATCATGATTTTAAAATATTTACCAAAATGTTAAAAAATTGCAGGTCCGATAGAAACACGAGATTAAATCCGCATGTTACATGTAAATCCAATTTTTGAACCGGGCTTGGAAGAGATATGTACTTTTCTTATAGACACGCGGATGAAGTTTTGTATTTTTTTTTATACCCAGACATCGGGGTTGAATAGTATGTTACCCTTGCGTAAAGTATGAGATTTATAAATTATTTTATACAATGTTCCCTATCATAATACATATAAACAAAGTTTAATTAGTTAGATAAAAAATAAAATAATACTTTTATTCATTATTTAAAAACCAGTTGATCATCTCAAAGCTAGTGAATGTGATGGCATCAGTGGGTGTAATCTGTATCTAGTTGTGCAACTGCGGTAACAGCCTTAATATAGTAGTATTTGATAGATATATTTTTCAACTTTATCACTAGCTGTATTTTATTTTTCGAATATTTTTCAACTTTATCAAAGCTGATATATTTAATTTCATTAATTATAAATAAATAAAATTTATATCAATTAACTTATATTTTCAATATATATAAGTTATATAAATTCTTAATTATAATATATTTACAATTTTATTTACATTTATAAAATGTAAACAATTTGAAATATATGCTAAATAAAAGTATCTACTACGTATATATTATGGTTGAATATTATATGAAAAATAAATAAAATTTATTTCACTAATATATGGTTGTAAAAATAACAATTGAAATTTGATTCATTCAATTCAAAATTTCAAACGGTTTAAAAAACGGTTTTTTTTCCATTAAAAAAACAGTTTTTGAAAGACCGAAAGTTGTAGAATTTTTTTTAAAAAAAATTCTCTAAATACACATGTCAAATTTTAATTGGTGGTGTAGAATTATGTGTATCACCATCCGAGAAAGAGAGGGGCACAAAATAAGAGTTGATTAAGAAAGGGAGGGGTAAAATTGGAAAAAAAATTAAAAACATATTAGGCCGCCACATGGATAGCCTAACTATCCTCCAAAATACTCAGCTTTAAGATATAGGAGGATATAAATGGTTTGATTTTTAAAATCGTAATTTTTTTTATAAAATATTAATTTTTTCTAAATTTTTTAATATTATTGTAATAAGTATAATTTTTTTTAAATTGATAATTTATACTCCCTCCGTCTCAAAATTTAAGTCGTTTTAGACTAGTCCAGTTGTATCAAAATAGATGTCATTTTAGGTTTTCTAGGTAGGGGATAATAATGATTTTTACAGTATTGATTTGTGTGTTGTTGATTTTTTTTAAAGATTTTGATTGGTTAAAAAATGTAGTGGGTATTTAAAAACAATACTACTCCGTAAAATTTATGAAAAAGTTAGTCAAATGATGATGTTGATTAATGAGTGTTTTATTAAAACTTGCGCACAATGCTAAAATGACTTCAATTTTGAGACGGATGGAGTAGTTGGAAAATTTTGGTAAAATATTAATCTAGGATATCTAATTAGGCAAATGTCCATTTATTTTTATCAATTAAGTAAATGTCTATAATATTTGTATAAATCCCAAACTACCCTTGTCCTCTTTTTATTCTTCCTTCCCTCTGCATCACACCTCCCAGCCGCACAAGTTCATTGGTCGTTACGAAGGAGAATCGGGAGATCGTAGTCTCTAGCCACCTCCTTCAACAACCACCACTACAATAACCACAGCCACCGTTCAATCAACCTACCAAAGATCCATATTGACATCGGAAGGTGGAGCACAGGGTTGTGTTCTTTGATAAGGCTTGAAGTGGTGAGAGCTTAAGGTCGATCCGTTTTCCACACACCTGGGGGAGGCGGTGAGACGGGAGCGTCGGCCTATGGGGAGACAGAGGTGGTGCACTTGGGATGGGGTCGGTGGTACACTATGAGAGAGTTGGAGGTGGCGATGAGTACTGGATTGTCGAGGAGAGTGTCGGATTTCTTCTTCATTTCTTTTCAATTTTAGTTTCTGTTTGTTAATTGCAGTTTCTATTTGATTTGATTGGTTTATTCTTAATCTATTTGCTATGAGATTGAGATGGATCAAGAAAAAGTAAAGAAGAACAATAGAAACTTGGTTCTCATATTTATACAAAGATGGATCTTTGACCATACAAATTGAGATTGATTTGATGATATAATTTGCTTGATTTACGTACGGTGGAGTTTGAGTTTATTTGTTTATGTGCTTGTTTTTTTTTTTTAATTAAACGGACCAATTTTGATGGGTTTTTATTGAGCAATTTGAACTCAATGAAACAGTTGTGTGCTGATTCGCTTTCTTGAAATCTGATAAGGAGCAAGCTAGTAATAGTAGGAAAAAATTGTATTCAACTATATAGCGATTGATAATGGAGCATAAAGTGTGGTTATTTACAAACAACCCTGGATAAAGGGTGGTTTTATGCATTTTTGCATATAAATTACCCTGAGTGTCTTTTTCACTTAGTTTCAACTTCAAACATGTATCTCTTAATGGGTCGTAGAGGGCATACATATTTTGGTGGTCCGGATATGCTGTCTCGAAATCTCTTTTTTTTTTTTTTGATTAGGTAAGAATTCGAAAGTCAGACATGCCTGACTCATCGAGAGGCCGACCGAAGTCGGCAGACGGCGAACCGTCTAACAGAGCAACCTAAAAACATAAATATAAAAAACAAGCGTAATGAACCAAACAGAAATAAACTCACCAACAAACGATTCTAGAAGACCAAACACCCGAAAAGCTGAGGAAGACACCGAAGAACGCAGCCAAGCACCACCAAACAGTAGCACCGCGGGCCAGTAGTACAGCAGGACTCTAACTCCTGTGGTTAGTGCAGACGAACTCCAAGGAAACTCGATCCCGGATACGGAGTCGCCCTGAGCGCACGACCATGACCCCAGCCAGACCCGACTACAGACTCCAGGCCCCCCCAACCAAGCAGAAGATCTCCTAGAAACATCGGAAGTAGAGCCGCAAACTGCTCGAAACAAAACGCCAACAAACTTTCACCTACAAAATATCGACAAGCCCTTGCGGGATTTTCTCAAGCCCTTTCAGGTGGGTGTACAATTTGTTTTTTTTTTCCTCCAAACTCCCAACCTTGGGCCCGAAGGGACCCAAACTTGGGCCCAAAAGACAATTGTAGGCACTTGAACAACAGGCTACGTCGGGTCAAGGAAGCTCGGGCACCACCATCAGCACATGGAGCATCATCCCGGAGATGGACTACCCAGGCGGCACTACCACCAGCATGACAACTACCTCCGGCGACAGGAGGTAGACACGTCAGCAGCAAACCGAGAGACTAGACGAGGCGACGCAGGGAGGAGGACGAAACCAAAGCACAACGCTAGCGGCGAGACCAGATCGACAGAGGAGGACGAGATCGACTGAGGAAGGATGAGGCCACAACGCCGGCGAGCCCAGAAACTGCCCAACCGAGGCGGCGACGAACACCCGGACCCCAAATCGACAACCGAATCACACCCCGAACCCCAAAACGACAATCGAATCGGAGAGAACGAGGAACGGGAACTCAAAATCAACCAAACGGAAGGTCGATTGAAGCACAAGGAAGGTGGATTGAAGAGGATAGATCATCCATTAAAAAGTTAGGGTTCTCAATTGGATTCTTCAATTGGGAATTCCATAGTTAGAGTTTACACAATTTGGGGATTTCTCAAAATTCTAGAGAGAGGGCAGAGCCCTTCTCTCTAGAATCCCCAGTGATACTAACTTATCAAAACGCGGTTTTTCGAAATCTCTTCTTGTTATCCCCTCTCATAATATCTCCCACCCTTAATCATTTTTCTTAATTTTTTCAAATTCTAGTTATTTTTGTTTTTATTTTAAAAATCGAGTGGTGAGGAGGGACATTCAAATGGCATATGTTTTAGACCAAGTGATCTTAATCGGGAATTTGGAGGTAATTTGTTGACGGGACCCCTTTAATGGGTGATTAATTATAATTTTTAATTTAACGAGTGGTTATATGAAAAGGGTTGCAAAAAAAAAACCCTTTATCATAAACGACCAAGTGATCTTAATCGATAAGTAGCCTTTTAGAGCTTATGATTTTGATATTATATAGTTTTAAATAAAGTAAATATACGATTTTAGTTAAATAATTAACTTTCTAAATCATAGTTTTTCAAGTTTCAAGAGCTACTACCAGAGGCGGATCCTCTTCAGGGCCAGTAGTGGCAGTCGCCCCCCCCCCCCAATCGAAAATGAAATTTAACATACATGTTCCTCTCGTCGATAGCTTCGATTTGATATATTATAAGCTCAAATTCGATATTTGAGCAAAAAGTTATAAGCGTTTCAAATTTCAACACTGAATTACAATATTTCCTACATTATTTACCAAACCGATATATTTTTATTGTAATTATCATTTATTAATTTCATATCTTAATAATATAATTATATCCGAGAACTTCAAATTAAGAGGTTATATTGGAATATTTGAAAACCATGAAATAAATCATGCAAGATTGATGTTTTTATTCTAGTTACACATCCATAATATTGATGATTTTTCAGAAAATAAAAATTAGGGTTTATACAATATTTTTTTATCGTAATTTTTCGCCTCTTCAATCAACAAGTTCAGGATCCGCCACTGGCTACTACTCACCCAAGCTTTTCAGAACTTATGGTTTTTTATTCACAAATTTTCACCAACTATCATAATAGCGAGACTTCCTAAATATCATACTATCTTATTAATCTATATTTAAAACAAATAATTCAGTTTCAACTCCCTTTTTTTTTTTTCAAACATAGTCTATAAGTGTGAGAGACCACTAAACCTTAATTTAAACTAAGCACATGTTACATAAAAGAGGTTAAGAATCAAGGGGTGATTACTACGATGTCTAAATTTTTGGGCTTTATTAGGAAAATGTCCACCACCTTCTCCATATTAGCAAAATGTCCACCCACTGCTGAAATAAAGTTGCTGAAATTGAGTTTTTTTTCCGCGAAATTGAGTTTTTTTTTTCGCGTTGCTGAAACTGTTGAAACCAAAGTTGCTGAAATTGAGTTTTTCCCCCCGCAAGATTGAGTTTTTTTTTCCGCGTTGCTGAAACCAAAGTTGTTGAAATTGAGTTTTTTTTTTCCGCGAAATTGAGTTTTTTTTCCACGAAATTGAGTTTTTTTTTTCGCGTTGCTGAAATCCCGATTTCAACACTTTTATTGATGATGAAACCCCGGTTTCAGCACTGTTGTGGATGCACTGTTGTTGATGCTGAAACCCCAATTTCAGCAACGTTGTTGATGCTGAAATGGTTATTGCTGACACCGGGGTTGCTGAAACCGTGTTGCGGTATATAAAATTTAGCCTATGCCAGATCCGCTCGATCTCCGGGAGCCGGCGTCGCTGTCCATCCACCAGATCTGGCGTCGTTGTCCATCCACCAGATCCAACTCGATCTTGCGTCGCTGTCCTCCTCAGTCGGTTGTCCTCCTTCATCGCCCAGATCCCTCCAGATCTGAAAGCCATGGAAGTTTGACGCTCTTGCCCAGCAACTCCGGCACCCTCTCTGCCCCCTCCGGTCGATCTCAGGTCCCTCCCTCCGATACCGCCACCTCCCTCTAACACCGCCGCCTCCCTCCGATCTCTTCGACTAGTGATGTACTAGCGATGTCCCCTTCCTCTCTTCGATTTCCATAGGTAGACCGATCCTCTTTCCGACTCCGATGGTTGCCATCCTCACCACCACCTGCATCCAGATCTGCTGAAACGGCTTCAATGCATCCAGATCTGCTAAAACGGCTTCGATGGCCAAGCAATGCTTTTCCTGCGCTTGACCAAAATTAGGGCTGGAGCGAAGCTTTCATGGCTTCCATGCCTCTATTCCGCACCTTCCTATAAATCCGGACCTGCCTGTTTCTCATCGATCGAATTTGGTAATTTTTCCTTCGTTTTTCTTCCCCTATTTCAATTTCTGCCCCTTTTTTGTGTTATATCATGCTTCTTTGGCTTGACAACTCTGTGGCTGGTCCATTGGAACTTGGAAATTCATCCAAATTGACGCATTATCTCTTACTAGGAGTTCAATTTTGATTTCAATTTTATTTTGTCTCTGGATTTCTATTTGTCTGAATCTCGGTGGATTATGTTTACTAGTAATTTCAGCAGCTTATAATATTTTATTTTTGAATTGTTATCAAATTGCACAAAATTAATGGATTTTTACATGGTTTGGGTTTGGATATTGGCAATTTTAGCAATTGTTGAAATGCGGATTGTAGTTTCAGCAATCGCTGAAATGCGGACTGCAATGAATATAAGTATATATATAATACACATGATACGTACATCCATTAAAGAATATAAGTATATATATATTAAGAAACTCGTAAAAATATTATTTTTTCCAAAATATTCACTCGAAATAATTATTTGCCATAATATTCACACGTTTAAAATATTTACGGAAATATTCAATTTTATGTAGTTTTTTCAGAGAAATAATGCATGTGATCTCAAACCACGTTTCATTCGTAAACTCTAAAATTTGAAATTGAAGGAAAAATGGAAAAAAAAACCCTGAAAGAAACACGTACGGTTTGAAACTACGTTAATTATTCACTTTTTCATTTTTAAATTACCAAAACAAAACAAAACACACATTAAAGCACGACTTAAAATCATGCTTCACTTGCAACGTACTGGGAACTTCGATAGTGGATGGCTTCCTCTTTGAGGTTTACCTTTTGTCCAGACATTTGACAGTATTCATCTGAGGTTTTTTTTCACGGTTGTGCAAGCTTCTTGGTTTGCTTTGGCGAATATTATGTTGTCATCAACAAAAGATAGAAAGGGGATTGTTGGTCCCTTTATGGTCATCTTGAATTCAACTGTGTTCCTTGATTGGTCACTATGTCGTTGAAGTTTTCGGGCTAGCACTTCTGCACCTAGAAGGCCTAAAGGTTTCGGTGGGTTCATCATTAACTAGAACTAAGAAAGATACAGTTTGAATACATTCTTTGATCCATCCACATAATCTTTGGAAGCCGAATTTATCCATGACTGCGAGAATAAATCAATTCCCAATCAACTATGTCATATGCTTTCTCCAAATCTAGCTTTATTGCAATCCATCTTTCTTTCTTTCCTTTTTACGTTTTTTTAAAGAATAAATGAAATATTTCGTGTGCGATAAACATATTATCCCGAATAGCTCTATTTGTCACAAATGCTTCTTGAAGTGGGTGGATTATTGTTCTCATTGTTCTTTTTCATTCTTTCTGCAAGTACTTTCGCTATAACCTTATACATGGTTGATCATAACCTTATTGGTATGTAGTTATTCGTTGTTCGCGGGTTGTCGCATTTAGGAATCAACATTATAAAGGTTTCATTTATCTGTCGAAGCATTCTGCCAGACGCGAAAAAAGCCTTGATTGCTTTTATAATCAATGGACCAGCCACATCCCAATAATGTTGATAGAATTCAGCAGTCATGTCCATTAGATTTATTCTTCCCTATAAAAAAGAAAGCATTTTTTACTTCTTGGTTTGTGACATGTTTTATAAGATTGCCATAGTCTTCATCAGTTATTTTTGTGGTAATTTGGTTGAGATAATCTTCTAAAAGCTCCCTGTTTATTTGTTCCCCTTTGAATCTTTTTTCGAATTCTTCTTTAAACCGTTCTAATATTTTTCTCCTCGTGGATCGGTTTTCCTTCTGGATTCGTAATTTCTCTGATTATTTTCCTATTCCTTCGTCCAGAAGCCATCCTATGGTGATATTCGGAATTGATATCTGATAATCTTAAGCGCTTCACTTTAGCTCTCTGACGTCAGTACGTGTTGTGGTATTGTATGAGCTTGCTTTTCTTTTCTATGAGTTTTTGTTGCCTTTTGTTGTTTTCATTTTGGTTTGTTTGGATATGTTCATGTTACAGTTGTACTAGTTTTTCTTCAATTTCTTTTAATTATCGAAAAATATTTCCGAATTGAAGGTTGTTTTGTTCCATTTTTTGGTTAGTCTCTTTAGTAGTTGGGTTTTTTTACCACCTGAGACATTTGAGAACCTTCGCATCTCAATCTCCATGCCAACATTACTATGTTTCGGTAGTCTTTTCTCTGGAGTCAAATTTTTTCAAACTTAAACGGTCTCGCCTTTCTGTTTTCATTTGATTCGATTTAAATCGATATTGGACAATGGTCTGAGAAGGAGAATGCATGATTTCTGGTAACTATATTTGGGTACCATTGAAGTATTTCATCTTGAACTAAAGTCATGCCAAACTTTTCGTAAATGTTATTTATGTCTGTTCTATTTTTTCTCCAAGTAAACTCATTTTCTATCGTTGGTATATCAAGAAGCTTGCAGTCATCTTTAAATAACAATCGTTCAAATCTAGTTGGGTTTCTTTGAAATCTTTTTTTTTTTCGTTTATATTATGTATCTCATTCATGTCCTTTATTACAACGGTAGGGATATCCAAATCACGGATAAAACTCCACACAAAAACTAAATCCAAGCACCAATATCTAACTATGGTAAACCTGAGACGCCAAAATCGACCCCAAATGATGACTTGTACGTGTAATTGCAGCAACCCTACCCATTATAAGAACACAAGGGTTGGTGAAGATCAATTTGCATTTCATGCTAATCAGGGAATTTGACAATTCAACTCTCAGATACATCCCCCATCCCCCTACCCTTATTTCAATTTTAAATAAATTCCCGTAAAATTACGGAGTATCTTTCTAGTTAAATAATTATCTTACTACAGTAGTAATTAGATAATGAAAAATTCCGCGTTATACAAAGTTTTGAAAAATTCCGCGTTATACAAAGTTTTAAAAAATTCCGCGTGGTGCCCACGAAGTTTTATAAAAGTCCACATGGTGCCCACGAGATTTTTCAAAAGTTTATGTGATAACAATAATGGGTTTTAATATTGAAAAATTGAGATTAAAAATTATATTATTGTACATTATAATTTTAAAAAACACTCTATAAGATTGGGTATTGGTTTGAACTTTTTTTAAAACTACTTTTTTTATATAAATTTTCTTAGAGATAAACTAACCACTTTTTTTCTCAAAAATCTTACGTCTTAATTTTTATTTGTTCTCAATATTTAGTTTTTATTTATAAGAAAATAAGGGGAAAAAGAACTATGGAGTATTACCCATTCACCGTTGAAAAAAATTAATACAAAATTTTAAAATTACAAGAAGATATAGACACTTTTCCCCGTTAGACCAACTTTCATATGAAACAATTTTTCGGTGATTTTTTTGACGTGGTAACCGGGATTGAAGAATTTAATAACGTGGTGTGACATCATAAATTCCCAAAATTTATTTTTTTTGTAATAAATAAATTTAACCAATTTAATTTTATAATTAAATCGTATTTTAGAGCTAATTATTTACTTATCAAATTTTATAAAAATTAAAATTGGGCATTTGAGAACACGGTGCCATACTATTTTCCTATTTTTAATGCTCAATTAAAATGTGAAACTTTTAATTGTGTATTACAAATTATTTCATATGAAAAATGGTTTAATGTGGAAAAGTGTACATGTATATCTTCTTGTAATCTTCAAATTTTCTATTAATATTGGTTCATTGTAAATCAATAATATTACTACATAGTTCTTATTATTTTTCCTCATTTCCTTATAAATAAAATCTAAATATTAAGAACAAATAAAAATTAAATAAGTAAGATTTTTGAGAAAAAAAATTGGTTAGTTTATAGGTAAGAAAATGTATATAAAAAATTATTTTTTAAAAAGATTCAAACTAATACACAATTTTGTTAAGTGTTTTTCAAATAATATACAATAATTATAATTTTTAATCTCAATTTTTTAATATTAAAACCCATTATTGTTATCACGTAAACTTTTGAAAAAACCCCGTGGGCACCATGTGGACTTTTACAAAACTTCGTGGACACCACGCGGAATTTTTCAAAACTTTGTATACCACGCGGAATTCGTAAAAGTTCGTGGGCACCACGTGGAATTTCCCTTAGATAATTTATTTTAATTAAACATATATATTTTAAAACTTTATAAAAAAAGTATAATTAAAATAAAAAGTCATATCTATTTTATAAGATAAAGTAAGTTAAAATTCATATTTATTTGACTATTTTATTAGATTTAAGATTAATTTAAACCTAACAACTTTATTTCATTTGTTTTATTTAATTATATAATACTTATTTTTAAGACTTTGTTTATATATATATATATATATATATATATATATATATATATATATATATATATATATATATATATATATATATATATATATATATATATATATATATATATATATATATATATATTAGTGTAAAATTGAACGATTTTGGTGTTATTTGACGTTGTACTTAGTCCATCATGTTGGATATGTACTCTTTGGTATAAGAAGTAGATCGACGAAATGATCTTAAAGCTATCAAAGATGGCTTGATAAACCCTGCATAGAGGGTCGCCGGTCAAAAAAAAGAAGCAAACTTAAATCTAAGATATATGCAATTACAAATAAATAAATATTTAAAACGTCTAATATTAGAAACCTTTTCTTGATATCTGACTATCTGGTATGGCGGCTTAGACGGCTTGCATGCAAGCCGAAGAAGAAGACTTGACATTGTTAGCTTAAAATGCGGTGACTTTGCTTGACAATCTTGTTGCATGTGAGGTATCAGGCTCGAAAACTTGAGATTTGAAGTTACAGACAAAATATAGGACCATTTTTGTGAATAAGTTTTATTAATTTGAAATCTTAGGTTTGGGATAAAAAAGGAGTTATTGTCGGTGTATGGAGGGTCTTGACTTTCATATCAAATCAGGAGCCATGGAAGGTTCGATCTATGAGGGCGGGTCAGGTTCTGAAGCGGGAGTGCCGATTCAATGGCAATCAAGAAGGAAGAAGGAGATGCGTGCGCTTAGGCGAAGCACACTTTCTTTTCTTTTCTTTTCTTTTTTTTTTGGTTTTTGGTTTTGGGGATTGGAAAGGTATTTTTCTTGTTTTTTTTCTCATGGTCAAAACCTAGGAGGCGGAGAAGCCGAGACCCAGTAGGGCGAAGGTGCGAAGGCAAAGGGGAGGAGATGAGGAGGAGTGCGCCAGAGGATGAAGAAGGGCGAGCGGCCAAGAGAGCAAGGAGCTAGGATCGACTCAAGGAAGTTGCATGAGCTCAACATGGTTGGAGCGGTGAAGAGTGGGCGATCGGAGGGACTTCGATTTGGGTGAGGATACACCGAATGGGGGAGGCAGCGACGGCAACGGAAGGCTTGCGGTAGATAGAGAGGATGCCAGTGGAAGAAGATTTGAGGAGGAAATCGCCGGAGGATGCGGAGGCACCAGTGGCTACAAGGTCGAGGAGACTTGACGCGCGCTTCGACGTCATTGGGGACCACCACGACTAGGATCTGAATTGAAGGATCATCGACACTCCAACTTTGTCTTGAATGATGAGGGCGACGGTGGGGGAAGCCTCTAAGCCCGGTGGAGGAAGAATTAGAGGCAACGGCTAGATAGGGCTTGTGTTAGGGTTGGGTTTGTGGGTTGGTTTTTTAGGCTTTTGGTAGAGAGCGTTTTTTAGGTTTTTGGTAGAGGCGGCAGCTCCATGTTGGATATGTCCTAATTTCAGTATAAATGTATGAGCTAGATCCAGAATATACAATTTAAGAGATTATTTACTCTTTATTTACTTTCTCTAGCTGATTATGTATTTTTATTAAGAGATTTGATAGGAGTGTTTTTTTCATATCGATTATAAAAGTCTAAAAGTAATGGACTATAACTTATAAGGAAAAAGAAAGCTCTACATAGCAATTTAAGCTTTTGTATTGTATTAGATGGGAGATTCCAATCTTATAATCATAAAAATAATAACGGTTTTTTTATCTTATATACTTGGGGCATGAAATAATAGCACTAATTTGGATTTTTTAAAAATTTTATTTAGTTTAGCTTTTATTTTAATTAGATTCCTAGAGTCGTTTATTTTTTGGTAGAGAATCTTTCCCAATTTAGGGCATTATCCTATGCCCTTAGGGCATAAGATAGAAAGACCGAAATAATATGAATCGATGTAACCCGATACTTGTTTTCCTACCATTAACAGTCCGTCAGATATTTCACATGGTATCAAAGTCATTTTGACTAAGATTCAGCATGGATTCGTTTGTACTCAATTAACGAGACATAGTGAGAGATTTGGTAGGAGAGTGTTCCCTTATACATCGACTATAAAAATATTCTCCATCAACTATAAAAGATTAAAAATGATGGATTATATAAAAAATTGGTGAAACTCTGCAATAATTTAATAATAAATCGAGATATAATCCGACACATATTTGCCCCATTAACCGTCAATCCGGATCTTTATAATCGAATATCTTTAGGAGTATTATAATAAACGACCTTTTATATATGTATAGGGGAGGTTTCACATGCATTCACCCCTTATAATGCATTCGTGAGACCCTATATGAACCGTCGGATGATGACAATTTGGATGGCTACATTTGAAGGAAAAAATAGAAATAATTTAAATAAAGAAATTAATATTTTGTTTCTCTCTCCAAATCTCTTGTTTATCTTCTAAATAATAAAGTGGAGTTTCATTCTATCAACTGCATCGTAAGATTTTAATATTCAAAGAGGGTACGATCGAGTAGCGTATGATCGAGTAGACAGGAATATTCAAAATGAATATGTATTCAGATGAATACTTAATAATTCATTCATATGAATAAGTGGAGTTTATTCAAATGACTAACTAATACTACCTCTGTCCAAAAATACATGGACTTTTTACTATTCACGAAAGTTGTTTTAGGAGTTAAAAACTATATAAAATATTAACTTTTTTATTAATTTTTTTTAACAATTATAAACTTATTGACAATAAGTTTGTAATTGTTAAAAATATTGAATAAAAAAAGTTAATATTTATATAGTTTTTAACTCCTAAAACAACGTGCGTGAATCCTAAAAGTCCATATATTTTTGGACGGAGGGAGTAATAGATTCAGATGAATAAGTGGGGTGTATTTAAAATTTCAAATGAATATTTAACTGGATGAATGTATAATTAATAATTAATTTATTCGAATGAATAAGTCGAATGTATGCAAATGAATATTTATTCAGATGAATAACACGCTAGTATTCAAATGAATATTTATTCAAATGAAGAAGTCACAACTGTATTCAAATGAATATATATATTCAGATGAATATCGCGTAGTAAATAGATAGTATTCAAATGAATATTTTAATTTGCAGGTGAATATGAATTAAGTTGAATTCATTCATGTGAATACGTGATGATGAGTTGAAGCCACAGTTGAAAAATATTTTTTGTCCATGGACGAAGGCATCCAATTTAACGTGTTTGAGAGTTAATTTGTATATCATTCGTTGTTTTTCAAATAAAATCTTGATTTTTTTAATGAAATCTTGATTCTTTTTTTTGAAACGGATATCTTGATTCTTTTTTTTTTCAAACGAAATCTTGATTCTTAACCATATCAAATCATACTAAGATATATATGGAGATTTCAATCTTGAACGTAATCGTTTATTACCTTCTCATATTCATAAAGAATATGTGAATATACTGTTATCCGTTCATATTCATACCAAATATTCATTCATATTCGTACTGTTTTCAAGTGAAAACTGAAAACTATCGTAACTTACATATTTTCAAGGTAAATGGATATATATAAAAGGCAATTAATTTTTTTAAATGTTTTAAATTTCCACAAATTAGTCTTTTTAGTTTTAACATTCATCATAACCCTTAATTAAGTTTTAATCTAATGGTTTATAATTGTTCTCACGGATGTATATTGGAAGGAGCTAATGTATTAGATAGTTATTCTCTCTCTCTCTCTCTCTCTCTCTCTCTCTCTCTATATATATATATATATATATATATATATATATATATATATATATAGGGGAGGGTTCAAATGAGAAGTAGTGCTTCCGGTAAGAAGGAAAGAAGACATCTGATTGGTTAATTAAAAAGTAACAAACGCGCTTTTTTTTTGGGTTGAGCAACACGCGCCCCCTTCCTTCCTATCGTTCTTCGTTGTTTCCCCTCCTCACAGAGTAATTTTTCAGGCGGAAACCTCCCTGCAACCTTCACCGTTGCGGCGCTCTCAACTGCGATTTCGACAAGCTCGACTCCAATCGGATCCGGCGGACGCCTGGTACTGGCCGCTGATATTTCGCGAATCGATCTGCGAGGCCTGGTCGAAAGGTACCGGCGGTGATCGAGGAGACCGGTGAGAGGAGCGGGACCATGCAGTCGATCGGTTTGTCCGTATCGAAGTCGGAGCGCGGCGCTGAAGACGAGTGGGCTAACGGCGACGGCTGGCGGATTCGGATGCCATGGATGGGGGTTTTCGATAGATAAGCTTCTAATGTCGATTCGTTTATTTTTTTTCGATTTTCCCTTTAATGTATCCAATTCGCTTTTGATTTTGTAAAATTGATTTTATCTCCATGATTTGGCTTGATCTCTTGTCCGATGTGAATTCTTGTCTATATGATTGAAGTTCATTGCACTTTCCTTGGAAAATTAGACATCAATTGCATTGTTTGAGATAGCCACCGGCTTGTTGGGGAAGAGAATGAATAGTATTTCTCAACATTTATGTTTTGAGGTCTAATTTTCTTATTTATTATATTTTTATCATAAATTAAAATTTTATTTGTCAATTATGGTCACTGTATCATTTTTGTTTTATTAGTTAATAGTTTGGTGATAGATTTATAAGTTTGAAAGTTTGTATTAATTTTTATTCACGATCTATAGTTCATATTATTTATGTTCATTTTTTTATGACGTTTGGTGGTAAACTCCAGGCACGTTACCCAAGTGGTTCAGAAATTTTATACCAAGTGGTTCAGGGTTTTATACCAAGTGGTTCAGGGCTTTTATACCAAGTGGTTTATAGTTTTTATACCTAGTGGTTAAGAGCTTTTATACCAAGTGGTTCATGGTTTTTATATCAAGTGGTTCAGGGGTTTAAACTAAGTGATTAATTTAGAGTTTTTATAACGACCATTTCTTATTAGCTTCGTAAACCACTTGTTATACAAGTCATGAACCTCTTCTTGTAGCTTCATAAACCACTTCTTTATAGCTTCACGAACCACTTCTTCGTAGCTTCACGAACCACTTCTTGATAATTTCATGAACCAATTATAACTTTATAAACCACTTCTTTGTAGCTTCATGAACCACTTCTTTTATACCAAGTGGTTCAGTGTTTTAAAAAAAGTGGTTCAGGATTTTTATTACAAGTGGTTCAGTGATGTTTATACCAAATGGTTCAGGGTTTTAAATCAAGTGGTTCAGGGATTTAATACCAAGTGGTTCAGGATTTTTATTCCAAGTGGTTCAGAGGTTTTATACGAAGTGGTTCAGGGATTTAATACCAAGTGGTTCATGGTTTAAATGTCAACTAGTTCAGAGTTTTTATATAAAGTGGTTCAGGGTTTTAAACCAATTGGTTCAGGGGTTTTATACCAAGTGGTTCATGGTTTTAAACCAAGTGGTTCAGGGATTTAATACCAAGTGGTTCAACACATATATATAGTATTGGTTCATTAACCATTTTATTTTTAAAAAATAAATAAATAATTAAAAATAAACATTATAAGAAAATAAAATAAGAATGAAAATACAAAAATGCAAGTATAACTACTTAATTTTTGTTATTTCTAATGTATAATTAATATGATTTAATTTTTTTAAAAATAATTTGCAATTATAAAAATACACAATTTTTTATAGTGAAATATATATTTTTATAATGTATAATTAATAAAATTATATGATGATGTTTTAATTAATTTTCAGAAAAAATTAAATAAACAAAGCTGATTGAATTTTGAGTTGAAAAACTTTTGAAGGGTTAACAATTATTAAAATGTACTATAGACATTGAAGACGTACTGGTATAGTGGTTGAATGCTACACCCACGCTAGTCGACAATAAAAACCCGTGTTCGATTCCTCCGTAGGCAAGGTGGGACGCAACTTATTTTTTTCAATTGTATAGAGCGCGTGGATGACACGCACAAGAGAGAGCAAAGCGCGTGGGGTGGATCCGACGCGCACGCTTGAGACGCGGATGGACCAATAGGATTTCTTCTTTCTTTCTCACTTTTGGAGTTGTGTGTACCCGAACCCAACCCTATATATATATATTAATCCATTCTATTACCGAACGTCCGAAATGTATCACCTTTCTTATGCCCCGATATTTTTGGTAACTTTTTTTATTTTCTTATTTCATTTCGCTAATTGATCACAATATTTATATACTTTAAATTATTTTATAATAACTTATTTTAGTCAACTTATTAAGCTTATTTTAAATTAATTTTGCCAATTATTTTATTCATTAAAGAATTATAATATGATACTATAATATAATACTACAGTAAATGACATGTTTTTATTCATGGAGAGAGTATTGTTTTAAATTTAATTTTATTATAGTGACATATATTATTGAATGAGAATATTTAATGTCGTTTTAAATTCAACTTTTTTAGTCAACTAATTAATTTTGACTTACTTTTTCAACTCTATGTTTCTTATTTAATTTGTATTACACTCATTAATAAAAACATATCATTTTACTATTTATGCAAACTTTTTAAAAGTTATATAAAATATGTATTTTTTTTTAATTTCATACTTATTATTATTAATTACCCTGTTAACCAAAATACATCACTTTATTATCCATGCACACTTTTTAGGCGCTAAAAACTATATAAATATTTTTTTATTTCATAATCATTACTAATATGCATAACATTATTTTAAAAAAAATAATAAAAGTTGATATTTCATGTAGTTTTTATTATTTAAAAACGTATATGAATAGTAAACAACTTGTGTTTTTGTTAACGGATGGAGTATGGAGTTATTAAAAAATTAATATTTTTATTATTATTTTAAAAATATACATAAATAGTAAATGATATGGGTTTTTATGTAATGATATACCAGGTTTTTAAAATATTTTATTTAAATTATAATATTAATTCATTATATTATTAAAAAAAGACCTAGCTTGTATATTAATAATATTAATATAGTTCCTAAAAAAAGTACTTATATTAATACTTGTAGCACGTGGCAAGTTTACAAGCTAGTGACCGATAATTAAAAAATGGATCACAATTCACATCACATACGGCACACAACAACCTCAACGTACGTACTGAAAAGAGACTAAAAAAATAGTGGTGAAATGAAATGGAAACCGAACACGTAGGGGCTATTTTATGTCGACAACTAAGAAATTTTCAAAAGAATGCATATATGGAAGAGTTTGGGGCCGTTGTTAAGTCATTGTCAAATTTATGCATTATATACATCGATCCCCCCTTGGTTATAATTCAGAACGATTTCAATCATTTTTTTAAATGCTTTTGTTTCTACCATTTATCATCACTGAAAATGATAGATGATCTTAAATCTCAATGCATGCCCATATATACTATCACCATGGTCACGCAATATTATATTGCATTGTAGATTAATTGAGATATAAAACCTCTCATACATCAATAGTACACACTATCATTTTCACACGGTTGGACCAGAGTTTCTTGTAATTTCATGATAGCAGGTTCGAATCGAGTTATTTTTCAATGATGAAATCCGTTATAAAAATAAAAACTAAGAAATGATCTAACTAAAAGGAGATTGAGATTGAAAAAAATATTTAAATGCGCGTCAACCCGACCAAGTGGGTTGCACTTGAGGGGTGTAAAATATTCAACGAGCCGTTAATGGGGTTCAAACAGGTATCGGGTTACATTGATTTATTATTATTATTATTATTATTATTATTATTATTATTATTATTATTATTATTATTATTATTATTATTATTATTATTATTATTATCCGGCCAACTATTACAAAAGCTTAAGCTATTAGGTAGCCCTTTTTTATAACTCATTATTTAATTTTTCGTCTTTTATATCGATGTGAGAGGGAATACTCCCATGCCAAATCTCTCAACACACCCTTCTCAAGACAATGAACTCATACCAGATCTAGGCAAACTTGATGTGAAATATCCAACGAGCCATTAACGAGGGCAAACACGTGTCGAGTTATATCGATTTATTATTATTATCATGTTTACAATTATAAAGTCGGGATCCACTAATGAATATAAACGCTTAAGTTGTTGCGTAGAGCTTCACTTTCTGTTTTTAAATCCATCATTTTTAGTATTTTATAGTCAAATAGTCGATATGGATGGAACATTCTCACACCAAACCTCTTAACAAGCGGTGTGTTGGGATATAAAAGGAAAAACCAAACCAAATTATGATGGATCAGATCATGACTTATTCACTTATAACCAAAAACAAAAATAAATTCGATACGACTATGACTCATTTTTACATGGCCAGATTGGAGTTTCTCGAATTGTCATGAAAAATAATATACCTTGTCGTCTTATTCATTGGCACCTCCCAGAATAATTAGAGATAGATACAATGCATTTATTATATAAAAAAAGGATTTTTTTTTTGACAGTATGCAAAAAGTAGATCGACAAAGCGATCTTAAAGTCATAAAAAAGATGGCTGAAAACCCTATACAGAGGATCACCAGTTAAAAGAAGGACAAATTAATACCGTGTTGCAAAGAGAACAAATGAATTAGAAACAAGTATTGGCTTCGCTTTCACATCCCTTTTAGGTCAGTATATATGAAGACCTTGACTGTCATGTCCGAGCCTACACACACAACTAGCTCGTCCAATTAATAATTCGATCTAAATGCTTTCGCCTCGAAACATCAAAACGAGTAACCCTTGATAGAATTGCTACATTGCAAATAGAAAAATTAAAACCCATCTAAATAATCAATTTATATTGATCATTCAACATCCACAACACATCTTTATCAACAACAATCAACAAAACACATAAAAATCAACCAATTTAATTATTTCAATTCCTATTTCAAAAAACCTAAAATATTCCAATTTCGATATGAGAAAGCTTAACCAAAATCAAATTCCACGGACCATAAATATACACAAAAAAAAAAAGAACAAATGGCTTCGTGGTAATGAAGACAAAAAGCATAAGGGTTTTGATTGATCTCTCAGTAGATTTATAAATAATTTTTAAAATAAGGACTTTATCTTGCAATGTCCCTCTAGGATTTAGCACTCCATTATCATGTAGGCTCTCATTTAGGGTTCTATCAATAATTGAAACTCAATATGAAAAAGATGATCCAAGACGTTGAAGGTTAATTTAACCCTAAACGTGCTTAAATAGACCACAAAAGTCGACCAATAATAATATCAAATTAACTAACTAAAGGATAGAATCTCATATTTTGCGTCACAGACACGACAAAAGCCGCAATATGGTTGCGGGGGGCAGCCTAGGCCAGGGGCGGCTTTTCCAGTGCTTTTACTACTCATCCTGACAGGTCGCAAGGGGCGACTTTTAGGCCGATGAGGGTGACTTTTCCATACTTAGCCCTTTTCCCTCTTCTCGTGGCTGCCAGGGGCGGCCTCTCCTGGTGATGGTGCAACCTTGCATTTTCTTGCCTCTAGCTTTATCTTGTCTTGTCCAAACTTATTGGCATCGATCATAGCCTTGGTCTTTGCTTCCGATCCTTAGCACTCTCGGTCCTCGTTCTCACCTTCTCTCCAGTCTCCACCTCGAATATACTCACTTGCAATATGACGATAAAAGCGTGTAGATTCTGATTTGACGAACACCATGAGTAAATCATGCAATTATGTAAATATGCATTATGTATGCATGAACTGCAATAATTCTTCTAACTTAATATGCTTACCAAAATGGGCTCTAATCCTATATCCCCCACCGTGACCACTTCCTGGGAGATACCCACGAACGACAACTGCACCAACACAAGTGGCATTTTGAACCGCAAAAACCAATCAAATCCCATCTCAACCTCCGAGAGAAAATTAGTTTAGGTTAAAGTTTGGCCGCAAAAGCCAATCAGATCTGAACTCCAATCAAGTATCCAAACTTTAGTCTTTCTAATTTATTTATTTTATACCAATAATTATGTTCAACCTTTAATTTCATGAAATGGATTTCCTCTTCTTCACCCTCTCACTCAACTGGGAACACCCATTCTTAGTTCTTCACCCTCTTAATCATCTCCTAAAAGACTAAAAATATCATCTATGAATTAGAAGGTTATCGAGCTTCTAGTTGGTCGAGCAACGACAGATTGAAGGGCAATGGTTAAATATTAAGATTATTTTGAGATTGTCGAATAATCCTATTTTTTGAGATCGAGGGGATTGCGATGGGGATTATTGTCTTTTCATCTCAATAACCCACGAAAATAATTTTCATCCCAATACTCCTATATTCATCTCTAAAAAAAACAATCCATTGCCGATAAGTTTTCAAGAGTACATATCCGGCTCAATGCTTTAATGGTGTGTTTGGCAGTGTGTTTAGAGGGTTGAAAAAAAAAACCTTGGTTTGTCTTGTTTGACAGTGGATGAACAGAGGTGGAAGATGGAGGTGGAGGAGGTGAAATGGGGCTGATTTTTCCACCTTGCCTCCCCAAGGTTCCAGAGTTGGAGGAGAAATTAGCCTCGTTTTCAAACCTAGCTCCTTGCCTCGTCTTCCATAAGTTTGCTTAAACGGGGAGAGTCGACGACCAGTGTCTTCAACTACTCACCACCAGGAACCCCGATTGGAGCAAGGAGAAGCCTCCATTTATGTCAACCTAGCATCTTCAGGAACGAGGTATGATCTCTGGTTTTTGGTCCAAACCCGGAACCAAACCAGTGGACCGGAATTTGGTTTAAAAAAAAACTTGCATGCGGCATACCTCATCCTTCCTCTCTCTGACTCTCTTTTCATGTGACAAACAAACCTAGTTTCTTTCTATATATCTTTGTTGCTTATGGATTCGGCCCTAATCTCGCTCAATTTCGACATTAATTTCTACGATTTTGAAATTGGGATGCATCAGATGACATAGTTGGCAATGGGGCCAGATTGGCGCCTGAGAAGGGTCAGCGGCGGGTTGGGCTATTGTGATTCCCTTGTGTACTGTACGTGCTGCTGAAATCCCAACACTTCTTCACTTCTTACTGGTTTGTGAAGGGGAAAGAGAGTTGGTTATAGTTATATAAAAATGATGGCATTTTGGTCTTTTGAATCTCAATCCATAAAAGTAACCTTATACAAATCAAACACTCCACAAGGTCATATCGAGATTTTTTTTCAAAAAAAAAATCTCTAGCTTTTCCACCTACCAAAATAATCTCCATCTCAATTAACCTCAAAAAATAATTTTCATCCTTAAAAATATAGCCTATTGCCAAATAGGCCAAACACACTGAAATGATGGCATGTTGAAGGGAATGGGAATATCTCAATTGGTAAAAGGAGTAAGACAGATTTGATACATTTTTTGAGAAGCTAATTATATTAAATGGTGTCACGTGTCTTTTACAATTTTACACCCAGTGTAATTTGTAAATATATCATATTTCATCTCATTAACCACCCTATTGGTGTAACCATCATACCCCAATTAATTCCCCACTAACCTAACCATTTAAATATAAAATCGCATATAAATGCTATATTTTTAAAATTATAGCAGTATATATTTATTATTCATCTCTTTATTTTATTATATTTATTTTTAAAAATTATTTACATATCTCATAATTTACAATCTATGTATATCTATATCTATATAAACTTTTAAAATCGAAGAATTTTCGCCTATGTGTCACATCTACCTTAATTCTCTCACCTTTAACCATTTTTTTCCTTTTTATTTTTGAAACTGATTTTCATCATTGACATAGTCAATAGGTTTACTTCAAAAAAATTCGTATGTTTAATAAACCCCTTTTGGGGGTTAGAACGCGTCCAGGGGTAGCCCACGCGCCCCAAAAAAATTCTGGAGCCCTCCTCCTCCGTTCGCACCTCCGACTGTATACCCACAGCATCAACCCGCTCCGGTTGCTTCTCTCTTGATCCGCCCTCCGCTCGCTTCCTAGGTTCCGCTCGGACTCGGCGTGGGCGCGTCGTTGCTCCCAATCGTGTTAGGGCTTTCCGTCTAGTGGATTCTCGGCTTCTCGCACCCCCGCTGGACTGGTCTTCACTTCCGATCTTCTGTGTTGGTTGTGACCGGAAGGGTTGATCAATCCACCCGAAAGGGTCATGATAAAATCCCGTAAGGGTTTTAAGGGGTGTTTTACTATGGTGGCTCTCAACAGCGTCTCTGGGTGTTCGTGACGTTCCTTTTCTTCGTTGGGGCTCTGACGTCTGGTGTCGGGTCTGGCTGGGGTCGAGGTGCATGGTGTGTAACGAGGCAACTCCGTGATCCAGAAATTTCCTTGGAGGTTCGTCTTCACCGCCCACAAGGACTCCTGATCAGGGGCGGAGACAGGGGGGTCATACGGTGGCTCAAGCCCCCCTGGAAAGTTGGTTTATATATATATATATAGAAGAAGAGTAGTGTATAACACATGAATATTCTAGCACACTTGGTTGTAGGCAGTGCCAAGGTAGAAACAGACGGGAGTTTGATTCACACATCTTTCACCTTTTTTCAATTTTTTTTATATTTAAAAATCCTTCTAAACTGCGCTTGCAGAGACATCATTACAGCAATGCTCGTTCGCGACTCCAGGTTCGGTGGCCGGCGCGCAAGGGCTTGCTCCTCTAGTCCAAGTTCGGTCGCCGGCTCGAAACAACGAGCCCCCCCGGACAAATTCCTCCCTCCGCCACTGCTCCTGATGTACCGCTGGCCAGCGGTGTCATTGTTTTATGGCGCTTGACGTCGGGTTGTAGTTTATGTTGTCCCCAACATTTTAGGGTTAGGTTTGTTTGGTCGCTTAGATATGTTTGCTTGTCATTTTTTGTCTTGCACCTTTCTATTGTAGGTTGTATGTTTGACGGTTCGCCGTCTGCCGAGTTTGTAGGCCTCTCGAGAAGTCAGGCTTGACTGACTCTCGAATTATTACCTTATAAAAAAAAGGTTTACTTCAAAATTAATATTAAATTAGTATATACTCCCTTCGTCTCACAATATTTGTCTTTGGACTATTAATGCACGCTTTTTAATGAGCTAAAAACTATATAAAATATCTATTTTTTAATGGCCAAAATACCAAATTGGTATTTAAAACTGGCAATGTTTGACAAATTGGTATTTAAAAAAACTCCGGCGCCAAATTGGTATTTAAAAGTGAACCGATGGACAAATTGGTATTTTTTGTAGCCGGAAATTTGGTTTGGCTGGTTTTCATGCACTGAGCCCTTTTTTTTAATTTAGTTTGGTCGGTTGTCAACCCCTTTTTAATTTAATTTGGCCGGTTTTTGTAAAGGCTCGGATTTTGAAAATCTTAAATTTCGGAAAAATGAAATTAAATCGGATTTAATTTTGGATATTACAAAGAAAACTCATCCTGAATTTAATAAATCGAACTTGAAAATTCTTAAAGCGAATTCCAGCCCAATTTTTAACTTTAATGATCGAATATGTCTTTCACCTCGGGATTCGAAAATTCATTCCGTCGGCGATATCCTATTCGGGTTCTAAAATATAATCGATCAAGAAAGCGGAATTCGAAAGACCAATCGTCGGAAATTCAAATTTCCGACTCGAGACCACAATTCCGTCACATTCCCTCATTTTTATCCAATCCAACTCATTTTCTCCCCTTTGGGTAAATCTTATCCTCTCCTTTATGGGTTGCTCTATTCTTGGAAAACAAACAACAATTCTTTCTTCACAAAAATCAGATTCTTTGACCCATTGAATATCAGATTTTGGGATCTCCTTTCACACCCACACAAACACAAGAGGACAAACACTCCCTTACCTTTCTCTTTGGGTTGTCGAGAGCACTGCGCTCTAAAACTCCCCCATTTGCCGCCAACCACCACCACGCTCCCCAGCCTCCACCACAACGCCATCGTCACCACCATCCCACCAGCACCACCCTTCCGCCGCCACTGTACTACTCCACCACCGTCACTCTTCTCCCCGTCTCTCGCCCTGGTTGCCGAGATAGAACCCAGCAGCCAACGCGCCACCCTTCACTCCTTCGAACCAGCAGAAGAAGCAGCCTCGACTTCACGGCCAATAAGCAGCAGAAGCGCCGCCCCAGGAGCCCAGGAGAACCACCAGGCCGTCGGCTCCCGCTCATGCCCTGTTTTCGATTTCGGCCTCGGTAAGCTCCGTTTCGCTCACTCTTCCTCTCTTTCACCTTCAAATCGAGAAAATTTTCCGCCTTTAACCTTCCCCCTCCCTTCCTAGGCCGATTCCGATCGAAGGACCCATCTCCGACGAAGCCGAATCGAGTTCCGACGAAGCTTTCCGGCGAGCATCGAAACCGCGCCTCGGTGAGCCTCCTTCCTTCCTCTTTCTTCTTTTCGTTCCCATCTCTGTTTGACTAACCGGCGGGATAGTGAGTGAGAGAGACGAGAGTGCGAGACCGGAGAGAGCGAGTGAGATCCGGCGAGATTGAGCGGCGAGGGAGAGCAAGTGGGCAGGGCAGGGGTGCGAGGCGAGGTCGAACGGGGGAGCTCGAGAGCGAGCGTCGGCGGGAGTCTCCTCTTCCTCCATCGGATTCTTGAGCGCGGAATATCCGGCTCTCTCTCGCTCCGTTCTGTTTCCTTCGAACAGGGAAGGAAGAAGAAGGCATGTGGGCCACTCCCCTTGCCAAATCATTTTCCACCTCAGCATGGGCCCCTCCTTTTTTTTCCTTTTTACCTGCTTTCGAACAGAATTGAATGATAGAATAGAATTGAAGTTTTGAGCCTAATTATTGGGCCTGTTCTTTTAAAAAACAAATCTAAGTGAAATTGGACCTATTTCTATCAAATGAGTTGGTTTTGGAGTTCTAGAAAAGAGAGGGTCGGTTTTGGTACTTTGATAAAATATAAGGGGTCGGTTTGTAAATTTTATAAAATGAGGGCAGTTCGTAAATTCCATTAAGGGCTAACTTTATTAAATAAACATGATTGAGATTTTTAAGGGATTTGAGAATATTTTACGAAAGTGTTAATAAATGGTATTTAAAATATTATCTAATATTAATTGAGATTTAAAATATAAAATATTATCTTGACAATAAGGATATAATATTAGAGTGATTTAAAGGTATTATCAAACTTGAATCGAAAAAGGAATTTGATGAGCGTTTTCAAGGATCGGAAATTCTAACTATTTGACTCGGATTTTGAAATGGTTTTGGAACTAACTTGGGAATTTTGTGATCGATGACTAACTAGCATGATGATATGATTGATTGACTAATAGCATGTTTTGTGTGGACTAATGACATGTTGGTTGACTAATGGCATGATGAAATGTTAAAGTTATGTATCGTTAACTTATGCCTTATGATATATGATGAAGATGATGAATATGATGACCTTGAGAGATATGACTATGCGAATTATTATTGCGAATATATGAATTCTATGAACACATGAATGTGGCTAAATGGAACGATGAGAATGACGTGGACTTGCGGAAGGTGGTGAATGGTTGAACTTGATGTATTGACGGTTACGATATGGTTGTTATTCTCGTTGAATGATGTGTGCTTTGTATGACTGAATGGTTAGATATAGACTTATATGTGTTCTGCTATATATCTAGGTGATACCTTGTGTTTATGATTGATATGTGTCGGACCTTCCATTATGTTGTTCTGCATAGCCAGGTGAGTTCCTATATGAGCTTATTCAGATTCGAAAAGAGATCTCCCTGCTTGTAGCCATGTGCATACTAAGTGCTTGCATTCATAATAAAGCATGTCATGTAGTATCCTACTAGGATTGCACTCATGATTTAGCATTCGTTTACTCATTGCTTTTGTAAACAGAACGGCCGTTATCTGTGAAGTAACTAGAGTCATTGCTAGGGTTATAGGACGACCTAGTCTAATCGGGTCCCGTCCTGAGTCAATCGAGTCATGAACTTCCTTATATTATGAGATGCCTGCGGGCTTTATTGTGGATACGGGTTGGGCATGGGTGCCACCCGATTATATGGAATGCATTCACGAGCTGGCCAGTCTCCACCCTATCGGAAGGGGGTGGAGGTAGGAGAGGGATATACCACTTGGTATTTGGTGCTAAGGCCTTATTATATTTATGCACTTGATCTTAGGACCATGCTAGTGTGTTAATATTCCGCCTTGCATCTAGAAGCATCTTTATTAGGACTAGCGTGTGTATATGTCTGCTTGTTTGGGATTATATTGCGTAGGGCTTCGATCTGACACCGCCCCGCATACATTTTTTTTAGGTTTGTTTTGCAGCATGATTATTCCTTGTTTCCGTGACGTGGGAACTCTCTTGGACGATCACCAAGAAATGGTTTAACTCCACTAACATTGTATATTAAATTTCGATAAATACGTTTATTGATTTGGTTTTGACTCGGCTCTGCCGTGTCACCTTCTTGTATTACACCTTGATTCTACTATTCGCATGACTGTTGGTTTTCCACGCTTAGACTTATGACAGGTACAGGGGACTTCCCCGGGGATTCCAACGATCCCTTCGAAATTTGGGTATGAAATCCCACTTTAAAATGTTAGGATAGAATTTCAAACCTTCAACCTGTACTCGGAGCGCAAGATCCTAATGAGGGGTTTCATCCCTCGAAACGTAACCCGGGAATCATAATCCCGGGCCTTTACAGTTTTTATGCACTGAACCCTTTTTTTATATTTATTTCACACATATAACTCTCCTAGTTCAACAATATAACATCATGTATAAATTTGAACAGTGGATTTACCATCATTAAACACTATATATATATATATATATATATATATATATATATATATATATATATATATAGGGTTTGCTTCAAATGTAAAAACTCCTTAACATGTAAAAAGTGCTTATCATGTAAAATTTCCTTAATTAACACAATTGGGCTCGGATTATTATTTCCCCGAATTGTTGGGCCTGTTTATTGGTCTCGCCGTTACATTCGTCTGACTGCCTCGTCTCTTATCAATGGAGAATCAGGAACAACACGCTCGTCTCTCTTATTATCCATGGAGTCGGAGATGCAAAGCCAACGATGTAGAGCCACAGCTAACCGAGATCAGCATCTTCGATCCCGTCGATCCCGTCGAACCTCTTCGATCACTGCACATAGCCTTCTACTCTTCGCGTTTGTTCACTGCCTCTCTTTCGCCCTCTTTTGGCCCTCTTCGATCAATCAATCGTCGATTTCGTCTTCTAATTAGGGTTCTGAAATTGGTATCTATTTCTTCGTCTTTTAATTAGTGTTCTGAAATTGGTATCTGTTCCTTTGTCTTCTAATTAGTGATCGAGATTGTGTTTTTGTGCTTCTGAATTATTTAATCAGTGGATTGATTTTTTTTTTATTGAATTTATGAATTTTAATGAATGGAAATTGGATTGAGATTGAGATTTGTGGATTTGAAATTGAGATTGAGATGGGGTAAATCCATGCCTTTTAGGTGTTTGATAAAATGCCTAGGAGAGAAATCGAGATTGAGTTATGGCTAAATCCATGCCTACTAGGTGTTTGATAAAATGTTTAGGATAGGATATGACTAACGATTTAGGAATACAGTAGTGCTTAATTATGTTGTTCTCTTTCTTAGCTCGCTACTAGATGGCTGAATAACTCACAAGAAAAGAGAAAGAGCTCTAGTAATCGACTGTGTTTTCTATAGCCACTGTTTCGACACTGTAATATATATTTGTAATGTGGTTGTTTCCCTTTTTAGGAACTTTCGATTGAGCAACTAAACCTGACTCTTTGAAGAGATTTAAGCTAAAGATGTAACCCTGCCTATTATAAGGCTCTTATAGTTATCTGTGTATTTCATTTGTAACATTCAATGTATGTGCATGCTAGTATAAGATGTTTTTGTATGCACGATTTCAGCTGGTTCTTGCTTCACATAGCTAGGTTGCTGAGTTTGAGTCACATAAATAGGAACAACTTATCATTGATTTTCTTCAATTTCCTATTTTTTTCTCTGATAAAAAAACACTTGCCCAGATATATGGATTGAGCTGTTTGAGAAACCTTTCAGTAACTTGTGTTGTGCAATCATGAATATGTTTATAGGAGGATTAATTGAACAACTGTAAGCATTTTATCGGAGATGATTGTAAGTTTCCGTGCTGAATAATATTTGATTTTCTTGTATCAGCTGAAAAATGTGCGTGATTGCTTGGAAAAGTACTATGGACGATTTTACAACCTTTTGGGACCTGGCAACCGTAGATACATCCAGACCCTTTTGGTCCTCACAGAAGCCTTTCTTCGAGTGAATGTCCATGAGGAGACAAACAATGATGCTACTCAGTTTGGTATTGAAAAGGATGCTGAAGCAAAGATTGCCAGGGAATCATCATTGGCCATCAATGATTTCCTCTTCTCTTTAAATATTGACAACATCAATTTTGTGAAGCTTATACATTACGTAAAGGAAAGCAATATCATTCACAAGGTGAATTTTGGGTTAATCTGAAGTTCGATAGTGTTATCTTTCAACTTTTTCCTTCAAACCACATTAATGCTTTGTGTATCAAAACCTTCTCTCTCTAGTGTGCCTCTTGACATACTGACTGATTTACTCTCCCAGGTGAGTGGATATGGAGATAAAACTCCGCAGGCATACAATGCCATTGATGGTGACAAGGGAAGCAGCCTGTCTGGGTTTCAGGCATTAATTGATATGCTGTTAGTACTCGTAAATAACAATGCAGATGGAAGAGTCATAATCTCTCGGATAACATCAACTAGTCCATCGGAGCAAGAGGGATCCATAAAATATGTGATGTTCACGGGTGAAAAGATATTTTCTGAGGTTTGCTTTCTATGTCTTATCCTTTCTCAGGTTTGTGCACACAGTTCAAAATAGCTTCTTACAGCTACATGTTGATTTTTTTTTGGGTAGATTGCAACAGAAGCACATACTGTTGTTTTAACCGGAGGAACTTTGCAACCTATAGAGGAGACGATGGAGCGACTCTTCCCATGGTTATCACCTTCTCAGTTGCATTTCTTCTCATGCAACCATATTGTTCCCCGTGAGAGCATTTTACCTATTGCTCTTCCCCATGGGCCTTCTGGTCTGTCATTTGATTTTAGCTATGGCAGCAGAGGCTCCCAAAAAATGGTAAGTAGTCTATATTTGTCTATGGTATCTTTGTACCCCTGGTCTTGGTTCTCTGTTTGTAGCTTAGATTTAAGATGATCCACTTAGAAGTGCTAATACTTGATTGATAGAAGTGAGTCATGCTAAATGCATCCTTGTGCTTGAAATTGTAGATGGAAGAGCTCGGACTTCTCCTTTGCAATTTGACGACAGTAGTTCCTGAAGGTATTGTTGTCTTCTTTTCTTCATTCGAATATGAAGCAAAGGTCTATGATGCTTGGAAGGTTTCAGGCATACTGCAGAGAATCATGAGGAAAAAGCGGCTATTTAGAGAACCTCGAAGCAATACGGAAATTGAGACAGTATTAACGGACTACAAGGAAACAATAGAGAAACTATCCAGTAGAGATCCAAAAGAAGGTCAACCGTCTCAAAATGGTGCAGTTTTGTTGGCTGTAGTTGGCGGAAAGATATCCGAAGGCATCAACTTTAGTGATGGGATGGGAAGATGTATAGTGATGGTTGGACTTCCCTACCCGAGTCCATCTGATGTCGTGTTGCTAGAGAGAATAAAACACATAGAAGGTCTGGGGGACAAAGATTCCAGTCTCGCCTCCCAAGCTCATGCTAGCTGTAATGTCACTTGTGGCGCTCAATCAGGATTCGAAGTACTGAGACGTTGCAAAACTAAGGGACGAGAGTACTACGAAAATCTCTGTATGAAAGCTGTGAACCAGTCAATTGGTGAGCACTACATTTCTCCATCATGACCAATTTTCCTCAGCTTTTCCCTTATTTTCTTGAAAAATCATTCACGACAATCTACATTATATCTTAATACATTTCTAGAGTATCTTTTTTGTGGAAGCCTCAAAGCAATCCAGGCATCCTGATTGAATAGTCATGAGCATAAATCATTCAACTAACCTCTTGCTTTCTTATTTGTTACATGCAGAGCTATTCGCCACATAAACGACTATGCAGCAATCCTTTTGGTTGACTCCAGGTATGTATGTGATCCTTCAAAGGGGAACTCATCTCACCCGGTTAACAAGCTTCCACAGTGGATCAAAGACTGCCTTGTTCCCGCAACTGGTGGCTATGGAGAAGTGCACAGGCAGCTGCATCAGTTCTTTAGATACAACAAGCAGAAACAATGATAAATGTTGGGCTTTCTTGGTGAAAATAAAATTTTGAGATTGTAAAGATAGAAAATGCTTACAAGTGACTGCTGCATTAACTAACCACAATCTGTTTCATGCTTGGACATCTTGTACATTGAGCCTTTTGTATGGATATCGTATGTTTACAGTCAGTTGGGCTTTTTTTTTATACATCTCTAAGCTTGGGTTTCCCATTCTCTTGTTGCATTTGTTGATTCAAGATTTTTTTTTTTGGGTGAACTTCTCTCCCATAATCCCATTTCCAGCTGGTAGCTTTCCAAAAATTCCCTCAGTGCTAAATGTCAGTTCACAATCTTATTGTGTTGGGTGTTTTTCATATTCGATTTTCGTGTTCGCTTGGTGTTTGTGCTTCTTCTCATTACCCAAATAAGTAGCTGTCCGAGTTGGTTGGTGCAAGTAATGCCATCTAGTAAGTTTACACAGCTGCTACAGACAATGTTCAAGAGGAGCATAATAACCAGCTCTTATCTGTTGTAGTGTTGGACAAATGAGATTGATGATTGCTCTACATTTTTTTTTATAAAGTGATAAACACGTCATTGCTGGATTTTCAACTTTGGTGTTCGCTTGGTGTATATGCTTCTCGCTACCCAAATAAGCAGCTGGCCGAGCTGGTTGGCTCAAGTAATTGCCATCCAGTCAGTTTACGCAGCTGCCACACAAAATGTTAAAAGAGGAGTGTAATAACCCGCTCTTATCTAAAATTGCACTAATATATCTTATTTTTGCACTTAATATAGTTCAGATTGCACAATTGTATTCTAAAATTGCATTAATATGTGTGATATTCGATTATAAGCCTATTAGCTCAAAATGGAAGAGCAATATGCCTACACACAAAGATGCGGGTTCAAATCCCGTATAGGCTATCTATGTTTATCGCTTACAAGTACTATGTTTCTCTTCATGAATAAGAGTGTAAAGTGCAAAAATAAAATTGTAATGTGCAAATATAAGAACATAATGTGCAAAAATAAAATTGAAATGTGCACATTTAGAATACAAGTGTGCAAAAGTAAGATACACTTGTGCAACTGTGAAGTACATTTATGCAACTGTGAAGTGCATTTGTGCAAGTGTGAAATGCAGTTGTGCAAATGTGAAGTGCATTTGTGCAACTGTGAAATGCATTTGTGCAACTGTGAAGTGCTTTTGTGCGACTGTAAAGTGCAAATATAAGAGCATTAAGTGTAATAATAAAATTGTAATGTGCACATTTAGAATACAAATGTGCAAAAGTAGGATACAATTGTGCAAATATAAACTACATTGTGCAAAAGTAAGATACAATTGTGCACATTTAGAATACAAGTGTGCAAAAGTAAGATACAATTGTGCAGATTTAGAATACAATTGTGCAAAAGTAAGATACAATATGTGCAAATTTAGAATGCAATTGTGCACTTTTAAGTATTGTAATCTCAATTTTAAGCATCTCAACTTTTAGTTTGAATGTCAAATTGTTGTTCCACCACCACGTCCCGTCGTGAGGATTCTAACCTAATATATGCTGATATGATCTTTTTCGATTTGAGTCTTTCTTCATCTTTTTACTCATTTGAGTCTTTTATGCAATCGCTTTGCATAATAAGGATATCCTAATCTTCGATCTGCTCCTGGTGCATTATAGATGCCTGAGATAAATTAAATGTGAATAGGTCATAGCTAAACAACTATAAAGTTCCCTTTTTCGATTTGAATAATTTTTCATGGTTATTTGATGTGCTGCTGTTACTGCTACTTTTTATTCATTTAACAAGAACAGGAAACCCAGATCATTTCTGTAATGTGTAACTGCCTCTTTTGCAGTCTAAAAATTGATGTAAAAAATCCTTAACGTGTAAAATTTGCTTATCGCGTAAAATTTGCTAATGAGCCTAATTTAATTACTAATGGGCCTAATTTAATTAGTAGAATATCTGCCTCCCTTGCCCACGCGTGTGCCACCCCCCCCCCCCCCCTTGCCCCCCCTTCTTGGACCCATTTTTTTTTTTTTAAATTTTTTTTTTTGGCCTAGAATTTTTTTTCCGTGGTAACACTTTCTGCTGTGCAAGTATAACTTGCTTTTGTGCACATATAACATCTTATTGTGCAAATATAATTTTATTTTGTGCAGACAAAATAATTCATTATGGGGTAAATAGGTAAATGTGCCTATTTCAATTATAAAAATTTATAATTGAAATATGTTTAATTTATGGGTAAATTGGTAAATATGTCTAATTTTATGGGTAAATGCACTTTTCCCCGTTTTCGATACCTTTTGTGCAACTGTGAAGTGCATTTGTGCAACTGTAAAGTGCATTTGTGCAACTTTAATTGTGCAATTGTGCAAATTTAAAGTAGGATACAATTGTGCAAATTTAAACTACAATTGTGCAAAAGTAAGATACAATTGTGCAGATTAAGAATACAATTGTGCAAATGTAAGATCATAATGTGCATTAATAAGACAAAAGATGTGCTTTTGAAATTGATGTTTTAATTTTGTTTTTTTTTTTTACTTTTGAGAGTTTGGGTTCACCTCTTGGATAATTTAGGTTGATAGATGTAAGTTTGAAATCGATTTTTTTACGTATAAGCTTTTAAAATTAAAGTGCATAAATAAGATTAAAATGTGCATAATTAAGGTTAAAAAGTGCATAACTTAGATTATAATGTGCATGATTAACAATTTGCGATTGTTGCGCTCTTGTCTATTATGTAACCTATGTGGGATTTGAACCCACATCTTTTGTGCAAACGCACATTGCTCTACCAATTGAGCTAATAGGCTAAATTATGATTTTTATGCTAAAATAGAAGAACCTAATCGAACTAAAGCATATTGCAATAAAATTCTAAAATTCAATTAGCTCATGATTCACAAACAATTTGACAATGCTATGAACATGAAATTAGCTCCAAATCAACCC
Source organism: Persicaria maculosa (assembly GCA_963922045.1). Lineage (NCBI taxonomy): Eukaryota > Viridiplantae > Streptophyta > Magnoliopsida > Caryophyllales > Polygonaceae > Persicaria > Persicaria maculosa. Next base: position 10,410,392 of record OY998252.1, read on the forward strand.
AACAACACAACCATATCATCAATTTCAATCAATTTGGCTTTTGACAAAAAGCCCCAAATTGTAAAACATATCGCAATATAAAATTCAATTAGCTCATGATCGATAAACAATTTGACAATGATATGAACATGAAATTAGCTCAAAATCAACCCAAAAACACAACCATATCATCAATTTCATTCAATTTGGCTTTTGGCAAAAAGCCCCAAATTCTAAAACATATCGCAATCTAAAATTCTAAAATTCAATTAGCTCATGACCCATAAACAATTTGACAATGCTATGAACATGAAATTAGCTCCAAATCAACCCAAAAACACAATCATATCATCAATTTTAGTCAATTTGGCTTTTGGCAAAAAAACCCCAAATTCTAAAACATATTGCACTAAAGTTCTAAAATCCAATTAGCTCATTATCCATAAACAATTTGACAATGCTATGAATATGAAATTAGCTCAAAATCAACCCAACAACACAACCATATCATCACTTTCAATCAATTTGGCTTTTGGCAAAAAAAACCCAAATTCCGCTCCTAAATCAAACCCTAGGTTTTCAATCTCAATCTAAATCATTCAAACACTATTTTGTGCAAATATAATTTTAAGTTGTGCAAATATAATATTTTGTTGTGCGTTTATAAACAACAGAATAATTTTATAATTTAGTAAATTTAGATAAGGGCATATTTGGGAAGAAAGGGAAAATAATGGGTCAAAGTTGTAATTTCATCATCATCTTCCTCACATCGCCTGTAACCCTCCGATTAGAAACGGCGGTTACACCGGTGGACTTCGGCAAGCTCCCGGTGCCAGGCTAGGGCACGGCGGCGCAAGGGGAGGACAGATACGGGACCGTGGGGGCGTGACGAGTCCGTTGGTGGCAATCGTTGGTGGCTTCGGTGGCGGCAAGGCAGTGGTCGAAGGCGGCGAAGGGAGCTCCGGTGTTGTTGGGCAAGGAGGAAATTGTTGGCGATTCCTACGATTTCGATGAGGATTCCGGTGATTGCGAGGAGGAGAAGCCGGATCCACACCCGCCTTGTCGAATTGACCAATGCTAAATGCTCGATTCCGGCGATTGCAATGATTCCGACGATTGCGACGGAGGAGTTCGATTCTGATGATTTCGAGGATTTCGACCAGGAATATTCCGGCGATTGACACCGCCCAGTCCGATGCTCGATGGCCTGCCTCCTGCCATGCTCGATGCTCGGCGATTGAGACTTCGCCCAGGCCATGGCGCCATGCCTGCTTCTGATTTTTTGCGCAGAGGGAGGAAGGAGATGACGGTTCAATTTTTTTAAAACAAACCGGTTCGGTTTTTTTAAAAAGGGCACGGGTCCGGTTTTCTAAAATTTTACACGTTAAGCCAATTTTACACGTTAAGGACTTTTTACATTTTAAAGCTTCCCTATATATATATATATATAATATTCATTAGCCAATAAAACATTCGGTCATAGGATTTGTCATACCATATAACCATATACAACCTAGGTGAGTGCCTTGTATATGGTTCTATCAATTTAGAATGACAAATCCTATAACTGAATATTTTTTGGCTAATGAATATTATATATATAGTGTTTAATGATGGTAAATTTATATTGTTGAACTAGGAGAGTTATATGTGTGAAATAAATATAAAAAAAAGGGTTCAGTGCATGAAAACCGGCCAAATTAAATTAAAAAGGGGTTGACAACCGACCAAACTAAATAAAAAAAGGGTTCAGTGCATAAAACCGACCAAACCAAATTTCCGACTACAAAAAATACCAATTTGTCCATCGGTGCACTTTTAAATACCAATTTGGCGCCGGAGTTTTTTTAAATACCAATTTGTCCAACATTGCTAGTTTTAAATACCAATTTGGTATTTTGGCCATTTTTTAATTAATTTTTTAAAATAATTCTATACTTATTAGTTTTTAGCATAATTCTATACTAATTTTTTAAATTAGTAATGTGCATGATATTATTTAAAAATATATAATAAAATGTTGATATTTTATATAGTTTTTAGCTTCTTGAGAAAGCGTGCATGAATAGTAAAAGACATCTATTGTGGGACGGAGAGAGTATATAACATAAATTTATTTGTAAATCTTTATATACTATCACAGTGGGGTCCATCTTCTTTTTTTAGCACCAAACATTAAACTTTCATTTCATCTCGATCATCCTCCACAGTTACATGAACATCCAAAGGTAAAAAAGTTTAATAAAAAATTAACACTATGCTAATAGGTCTACGTTCTGCCATCCTATGTGCACCTTTATTACATTCTCTACAAACATGAGTCCAAAATAAAGAATCAAAACCACTAGCATAACTCAAAATAGAGTTGAGAAGACTACAGAGTGTGCCTAACCCGTCATAACCATTGCATATCTTTGACACCACTGCGAGACAGTTCGTTTCCACGTACACCGACCATTGCTCTCTCTCTTTGACAATGGAGTCCATTTTGAATAAGTCTATTACATCCTTCTCTTATGAATTTATCCTTACAAATTTTTAAAAACTAAAATCTGAACAATAATATATTATTATAAACTAGTACACCTTATTACATTCTTTTAATTTTTTAAAATCGCGTCATGGCATAGACACTGTACTAGTTTATAATAATATGTGGATTACCATTAAAACTACGACTAATAAATTTACATGAAGTCGCTCGTGACTTGTGAGTGGGAGGACCAACCTTCAAATGAACCGCACAGTACCTAATCCAGATATAGAGCGACCAAGTCAATCGAACTGGGCTAAGATGAAAAAAGACTCCATCCGATCTAAAACAAGTGTCGTTTTAGCTTTTTAAGCAAAGTATTACAACAATTATCATTGGTTTTATACATTTTTTTTCTAAATCTTATCATTTATTAAATGTTTACCTACTTTTTAACCAATAAGTAGAGAGTCTGGAGTCAATTAATACAATTTTCAATAACAATTTTTTATTAATCAATCTATTAGATTACATAGAAATATAAAACGACACTTATCTATATCTATATAAACTCTTAATTTAGAAGAATTTAGAATGATGTGTCAATCTTAGAGAAATTTTAGGAGTCTTAACTAATCATCTTTTTTTTGTAATTTTTCTTTTCTTTTTATTTAATTATCATTTTTTCTTCTTTTTCCTTTAATTCACTTTTTTCTTTAATTTTTCTAACTATCTATATCTATATAAACTCTTAGTTTAGAAGAGTTTAGAATGATGTGTCAATCTTAGAGGAATTTTAGGAGTCTTAACTAATCATCTTTTTTTTTTTGCAATTTTTCTTTTCTTTTATTTAGTTCTCATTTTTTCTTCTTTTTCCTTTAATTCTCTTTTTTCTTTAATTTTACTAACTTTCTATATAAACTCTTAATTTAGAAGAGTTTAGAATGATGTGTCAATCTTAGAAGAATTTTAGGAGTCTTAACTAATCATCTTTTTTTTGTAATTTTTCTTTTCTTTTATTTAATTCTCATTTTTTCTTCTTTTTCCTTTAATTCTCTTTTTTCTTTAATTTTACTAACTATTGGGCTTAATTCAAAACATTGAATTTAATCTAATATAACTATTGTGCTTAATCAAATTTATTTACTAACTATCTATATCTATATAAACTCTTAATTTAGAAGAGTTTAGAATGATGTGTCAATCTTAGAAGAATTTTAGGAGTCTTAACTAATCATCTTTTTTCTTTTGTAATTTTTCTTTTCTTTTATTTAATTCTCATTTTTCTTCTTTTTCCTTTAATTTTGTTTTCTTTAATTTTACTAACTATTGGGCTTAATTCAAAACATTGAATTTAATCTAATATAACTATTGTGCTTAATCAAATTTATTTACTAACTATCTATATCTATATAAACTCTTAATTTAGAAGAGTTTAGGATGATGTGTCATTCTTAAAGACATTTTAGGAGTCTTAACTAATCATTATTATTATTTTCATTTTTTTTTATTTTCTTTAATTCTCCTTTTTTATTCATTTTCCTTTATTTCTCTTTTTTCTTTAATTTTACTAACTATTGGGCTTAATTCAAAACATTGAATTTAATCTAATATAACTATTGGGTTTAATCAAATTTATTTACTAACCATTGGGCTTAATTCAAAACATTGAATAATTATGGATTATGACACATCACAATTAAACAATGTTATAATGATATTGATATTATTATTACTAAGTAATTTAAAATATCTATATTTATGTATTATACTCTACATAAGATTTAAAAAAAAAAATCCTGAGATAATTATATTTTTTTATGATTTTTATCTTAACATTTATTAATGTTTTTATATAGTATATTTTAGTTTTAAAAAAATGCGTCATGGCGCGAGAATCGTACTAGTAAACTCTTAATTTAGAAGAGTTTAGAATGATGTGTCAATCTTAGAGGAATTTTAGGAGTTTTAACTAATCATCTTTTTTTTTTGTAATTTTTCTTTTATTTAATTCTCATTTTTTCTTCTTTTTTCCTTTAATTCTTTTCTTTCTTTAATTTTACTAACTATTTGGCTTAATTCAAAACATTGACTTTAATCAAATATAACTATTGTGCTTAATCAAATTTATTTACTAACTATTGGGCTTAATTCAAAACATTGAATATAACTATTGATTATGACACATCACATTTAGACAATGTTATAATGATATTGATATTATTATTACTGAGTAATTTAAAATATCTATATTGTAAAGTTTTTTTTTTATGATTTTTATCTTAACATTTATTAATATTTTATAATATTTTTATTTATAATATTTTAGTTAAAAAAAAAACGCGTCATGGCGCGGGAATCGTACTAGTTTTAGATCAAATTCAAAAGTCTAAAACGACACTTATTTTGTATCGGAGTTAAATATATTTATATTATCGAGTATAAATTGATACTCCAAACTTTAACCAAACCGCAGTTCGAGGCGGGTTAAAGATGGTGGGGAATGTGCAATTAAATTTATATTATCGAAAAAGTGGACGAACAGTGCAGAAGCGAACGCACGGGTGCACATGGCCGAATCTCACAACCTCGTTTGACGGGGTCCCCGCTAAAAGAGAGAAAAATGAGAGAAAGGATAACAAAAAATAAAAAATGGGTGAGAATCGAAGGGCTTCCTCAGGAATTCGCTGTTAACCCAAGAAGCTAGCTCATCTCTGCCACTGCCACTGCCTCTGATACATGTTCCGGCCGTTTCCCCGACACCGATTTCACGACAAACGCCAGCGAGGGGGATTGAAGCAACTTCGGCATAAAAGTTAGGATCTTGAGTATGATGACTCGATTGTTGCTTAAAATTGAAATCACTAATGTTATCCTCTTCATTGTAGGATGCAAAGACCAGAAGAGGATCCTCTAATCTCACCAAGCTGCGACATTGAAGAGGGCGATGAAGGGTTTTCAGTAAGTCCCTATTTGATTTCTGGAGATCTTTGTGGCTCTTTTTCTTCAACATAGATAGTGCTCCATGGTTCCAAAATCTTTTTAGGAAATTGCTGACAGTACCTTCGCTTTTGAAATTGCAATCCTATCCAGTATCCCCTTGAACTCCTAAGAAGTTATTTGATGACAGGGGAGAAGATCAAAGTAACCCAATAATATCTAACGGATATTTGAAATATGTTTTTAATGTACTGTTAAGGAACAAACTTTCTCATCTTGATAACTTGGGATGGTAAGGATTTCATCAAGAAGAGCTCTTTCCATAAATATTCTTATTTGTGAAAGTAAATTTTGGTTTTGTATTTTTATATCAATTTGGGAAAATAAATAGAGTTATTGTGTTGTGATCACCTTTTATTAGTTTTGTTAGCTCGATAAAGTTTTGGTGGCCAAATGATAATTTCCATACTGTGTTAATGGGATAAAAATGCTTTGTGGCCTCAATGGAACTGTAATTTCACAGTTATGAAATAATTAACCTGTAGCCTATATCAACAAAGGATTGTTGGTGTTATTTTATGAATGCTATTTCTTTGCTCTTCTTATTTGTATAAGGGGTCTTCGGAGAGCTTTTGGAATACCTTGACGTTTGGTCATATCAAGTCAGTGATGAATAAGGGTGTGACAAAGCAGCTTGGTTTTGAAGATTTACTTCCATTGCCATATGATATGGACCCTTCTTTATGCCACAAGGTCATGTTGATGTGTTGGCAAGCTCAGCTTACAAATGATTGTTCAGACCCATCATTGTTCAAGGCAATTTTTGTGGCATATGGATGGCCATATCTTCGTCTAGCCTTTCTAAAGGTAATTTATTTTTCCATGCTGTTTAGATTTTGCAAGTTCCTCTTACATATTGTTGCAAGTCACTTACAAAAATATTGACAGTGACTGAAACAAAGCATGAGAAACTCTGACACTTCAATATGGAGCCCATATAATATTATACTCCAAGTGGATAGTTTGGTTTTGATGTATTTTTGGTGCTTTGTTTTAGTTCCATATGAATGATACGAGTTGAAATTATTTTGTGTTAGGTTGTCCTAGCTACTTTTACGCTTTTAGTACTTTACTCTTAGTTAGCTTTTCATTTTTCCTCACAACTTTGTACTTTTATAGCTTCTCTCATAATTTTCCTAGGTTTTCCCTCTTTATTTTCTTTAACCTCTCTCAATGAGTAAGAGATCTAATTTCTTGTCTTCTCAAACTCTCTCTTTTCACATATCCAACTCTCTCATGGTATAAGACAATATGGAGAATATCTTAGATTTCTCTTTGTTCTTCCTCAAGATCATCCCAATATTTGTATTTTCCACTGCTTTTCTCACAGTTTTACTTACAAGTTCTTTCTCACAAATTATATCTGTCCTTGCAGGTTTTCAATGACTGTCTTGGATTCGCAGGACCATTGCTTCTCAATAGATTGATTCATTTCCTCGAGAAAGGTTGAGTAGCCAAACACTTGTCTATTTTGAATTTTCCTTTTATTGTAATTTCTGAGCTGAATAAGCATTTATTTATAATAAATATTACTTTCAAGTTCCTTTTCAAATGTTGGTGCCCTTCTGTAACTCTTTGTTGATGTTCTTTTTTATTCATTTTCCACTGAAATGAACAAAATGACATTTTCCTCTGTCATGCTAACAGTGTCAGGGATTACATAAGGGGGCTGTTATAAGGATGAGGAATTTGTCTGTTGCATGATTCTGTCTACTTATAAACATCTTTATCTTTTACAGTGACCACCACTTACTTTCTTGAGGGGCTTTGGAAGAACCTTAGGAATTATCTTCTTTAGATGAGAATCCTCAAGTATAACTTCTGGATTCCTATATTGAAAATTTCCACAAGCTAGAGGGTCCAGTTAGAGTTACAAGTGACCTCTTGCCATTACTAAAGAATCCCTGTGTGATTAAAAGTTCCTTTGATTATTGGAAAGTTTTGAAAATATCTGTTTGTGATCACTACATCCCTAACTTTTCAGTTTAGATATTGTTCATCCCCTCATCTGAAGCATTGAAATAAAGAATGCTAATCGTGGTTGCTTCGAATGTTGGCCCTAGACTGCTTCACTTGTGTCTTGATATTGGATCCGAGTTGTTATAACTTATAACGTGTGAGTGGAAGCCTACCTACTACCTCTGATCAACTTAAAGTGTTTTTTTAGGGTGTAAAATTTGATCAACTTTAAGTGTTGGTTTAGAGTTCTTAGGCAAATAATTAAGATTGAGTTGTGATTTTTTGTTGACTACTTCTGCTCAAATTGTTCATTGATTGGCGTAAATGAGGGTGAACATTTAATAATGTGATAAGATATAGGTCATCATTACAAAAATAACTAAATTGGTATTTTTCTTAAAACTTGCATTCAAGCCTAAAACGACAGTTATTGTTGATATGAGAGGGTATTATTGTAGCTTAAAAAGGCTCCTTGGGGTATCAGGGGAGGGGGCTCCACAACATATGAGATACATTATTGTTGTTTGGCTTCATAAAGTGGTAGTTGTAGTTACAACTGTTGCTAATGAATGGTTTCTTTGATTGGTCAAGTGAGCAAAACCATTTTGTTAGATCATAAAGCACGCTTTTACTTTCATGATATCATCACACTGTCTGTTTATTTTTCATATAGAAGATATTTTTTTACTTGCAACATCTACTTTACTCTTGCTTATATATTCAGACAATTTTCTTTTTGTTTCATAATATATTAAATATTAATTGCCCTAAGCATTTGTTTCATCTCTGCCCATTTAGTATTTGTCTGGTAACTAATATATTTTTGGTGTTGGCACTAGAAAATGCTTCTAACATGATCTTATTTAAATCTACATTACATAGCAGGCTCTGGTTCAATGGAAGGCTTTCTTCTTGCAGCATCCTTGGGGCTAATATCTCTTTTGAAGTAAATGTTATCTTCTTGCAGCATCTTGCTTTGATTGATTATGTTCTTCTCGTTTGTTCTCTTGAGTTTTCTATTACTGTCACCGTGGATATTGTCATGCCCATTAATTATTTTTATGAAAACACTTTATTGTATGAAAACACTTTATTGTATGAAAACACTTTATTGTTTAGGTCTGTAATCCCCCAAGTTATAATAGAATATCCCTTAGAAAAGTGATTTCCATGTATACCTTACTATCTCCCCATATAGAGTCATTAGCTTGATCACTTTGCCATTGATGGTTGACGAATTGAACTGCTATGGTGCTTATGACACAATTGCTTCGGAATGTGAGTTTACTTTTCAACCCTCTCAATGGTAGGAAATGCCATAATTTATGCTGATATCTTCTCGTCATTCATCATTTCATCATAACCAGCATTTGCCAGGAGAAACTTGGGCGAACCATAAGATATGTGCCCTTCATAAGTGACTAAGTCTAATAATTTTTTTTTTTTTTGCTGCTATTGCAATAAGAATGGACTGTTTAGCTTTGCTGACTGTAGATAAGAATTGGGCTATCCTAAAGCCTATATGGAACATGACAAGAGAGTTCCAACTTCCAACATTTATCTTTCTAGAATTTCCTGCAATATTCAAAGTCATGTCAATGAATGTGTTTGCTAGGTAAAGTGAAATATATTTTTTGACCATAAACTTCTAGAAGCACGTATGTAGTGTGTACCACATTGGACTATTATGGTTTGCTGGACACCCTGTTCCATTTAATCAGTTGATGGATATGCATGATATATGATTAAGATGGATACTAATGTAACATATTTCTGTTTTCATGGTGTAGGTCTATCCTTGATACACAATACACATATCATATTTCCAAGCTAAAGCTAATGGTTCGGTCTAGTATTATGACTATTGTTTATCAAAAGGTAGTTAACTATTGTTTGTGAATATGAGTTGGTAAGAAAAGATCCAGTTTTGCATTATGTGTGCTGAGTCTGTATTTAACATGTGGTAAGCTGTTTTCATATATGCCTGCAGCTGTATTTTTCAAATGGATGCATCGGATAAGTTACATGATATAATATATTAATAATTTTAAATATAATATATCAAAAACTATATTTGAATTTTGCAGTAGAAAGAATTTGCTTCCCAACATTTTTGAGGCTAATATGGCCTTGCAGTGTAACTGACAGATTATTGTCACTTTTTATACCTTGTGTTTTTTCCTTCATTTCTTATCCCACATAATTTAATTACATGAGCTAGAGTTTTTGTATGCTATATAGTTATGATTGCCCATCTAAACAAAATATTTGCTTGCAGTGTCTGAATGTTAGTCTGGCAGGAAGGTCAAAATTTTCTGAAGGGGAAATTCAGACATTCATGTCGGTTGATGCTGATCGAACTGTAAACCTGTGTAATAGCTTCAACGACATGTGGAGGTAATGTTTTGTAGGCCTTGTTACAGTCATCACTGACAATAGATTCTTGTGCAATTTTTCTTTATGTCAAGTTATTTATCAGTGGAAGTTTTCCATGTTCAAGCCCTTCAATAGCCGTTTGTTGGTGAAACACATTGTGTTTATGCCGCTAGGTTCTGCATTTTTTCTTTGATGTATTTTTATTAAGGAGAACCTTTTAGATTATTAAAATCATTCCAAAATCTTCAAAATCAAAATTAGTTCAGAGAATATTAGTTGGATTGTTTTCCCCAAAGGCAGATGTAACTAGGGTGTGTTTAGATTCCAATGCATTATAATTATAAAGCACTTTTATACACATAAACACTTGAATAGTGTTAGGTTAATACATTTTACAATGTGTTTAAAATAACATAAATTTAAAATAAAATTCCCTGTAAATTATGTCAATCAAACACCCACTATTGCGTTAAGTTTATAATGCTTGTAATCCAAAGACACCACTAGTTTCTTTTGTGAAAGAAAGGGTGAAAGTATGCTCGAATCTATCAACATGAAGTGATTGAGAGTTGTGCATTTGCATACATGTATTTTTTTTCTTCTACCCCTTAGCTCATAATTTCAATAATTCGGGGACTGAGATCATTATACTTACAATTCTATTAACTGTGCTCTGATTCTTTGCCTATTGATAAAAATATGTCCTATTTTTTTTTCTGTTATGTAAAATAAATTGTTTTCTTAATTCTGAGAAGCTGACTGTTATGCAAGAACAAAAACATATGGGACAAGGTGAAAGTGTTACTCTTGGTGAAAGAGCACATCTCTGGGATTTGTCAATCTTCTAGGGATAAATTGAATAATGATGAGCAGCTGGATAATCTTTTGAGGGAAATTTTCTGGAGCTTCAGTTCTCATTTAGAAAATGTACTCATCAAACTGTGTAGGACAGACGAATTTGTGATTGACATATTGATCTAAGGGATAGGTGGAAGTTCTCTCTATTTTCTCTCTGAAGATTCGAGATGCCCTTCAATTTAGACATCAAATTTCAATTATTGTATGGCAACAACAAGCAAGATCCAATTCAGGAGAGGAACTCTCCAAACGTTCTCTGCCACTTCTCTTGAATGCAGTTTCCCTAATACTATGATATCCAATTTCAGCCATGTCAGAGATGAACTTATGAATGGTTTCCATATCCTTCATGGGCAGATTGTCATAACTTTCCATCGGGCATGGAGGTTGATGGGTGTCACTTTCTTACTCCCTTGAAATTCCTGATGAAGAATCTCCTGTGATTTAGGAGAGCAAGAAACTGGGACTAGGTTGTATTTGCTACTGACAGGAAGAAAAAACTGTTGTATTGCTTACCCTTTGATGTAATACCACAGCTTTATAACAAATTTTCACATTCATTTGGTGCAGAAGTCCATTCTGCTCCTGAGTCATGATCTGGTGTATTTCTTAATTTTCTTGTGGAAATCTCGAAATGAATGTATATGTTAACAATAGACCTAATATGGATATCATTGTACATAGGAATAAGACACGTGTATACAAGATTACAAGGTTATCTTTGCCCCGTGTTGCATTTACTTTTAACCTTTATGACACTATAGGACTTTTGACCATTTTCTGGTAGCTCCGGCTAAGCTAGGTCAAGTTCTTTTGTAGATGATATACACTGGGGACGCCCCATGTAACTATTTTTGATCTTTTATATATTTTCCTTTGGATAAAAAACACACAGACACACACAGGTAGGTGTTGCTAGCCCTAACTAGGAATCCTGCCCAACATACAATACCGAGATTTGTACAATGAATTCCTAATGGTTGCTTTAGTGATTAGAAGATAGATGCTATACAGGTTGAACTCTTCCGTTTTTAATATGGGTGAGGTGGCTACTTGTTTGATCAGTATTGATTTGCTACGATATGGACATTGATGTGAATGCCCTTCTCCTATTGAATGGACTATCAAACTCTATTCAAAATTCAACTATAGTTCTTGAGACATGCTTAGTTTCTTATAATTATATGGATACTATGTCCTGACCCATCTTACCGTGCGAGTACATGTGCAGCTTACCTTTTCAAATTGGGGTGGTGTTGTATCTTTTGTACACACAAGTTGACTTTGCTTTTGTTTCTGGTGTAACAATTACTGTCTTGCTAATACCAGGTACTAATTTAACGTGTTCATACATGCTTTATCCTAATCTATTATAAATGCTTCATCTCTGAGCTATAAATATCTTCAATTACTGTCTTTATTGCAATTTTCAATGTACAGCACTCTACTGCATTGGCACTTGAAAGTGGTTTATGCCAATATCACTGGCACAATCTTAATCACTTATTCAGTTGATTGAATGTTTTTTAAAATGTGATATAATGCATGACTGCTTTAGTTTACTGCGCAATTTGGGTGTAGCATTACTCCTGCATTGTTGATATAACTTTCAATAAAAATTGCATGATTATGCCAATGCGCCTTTGTGGAACTACACAGCATGGCAACATCATGATAGCATGATGATAGGGGGGATCAACAGGGATGGTGGCAAGTTGCACAAAAAGGGTAGAATATGGCTAACCAGCCAGATTTGAGCTCAACTAGGATATACTCCCTCCGTCTCAAAATACATGTCTTTTTAGCCCCTAAAATTTTGTAAAAAATACATGTCTTTTTAGATTTAATCATTACACCTAACCTACCTTTACATCTAATCACTACTCTAATTTTTACATCACCCCTACTCTTCTCCTCACAAATTTTTTAAAAAAGAAACAAATACTCTAATACCAAAGTCTAATCATTACACGTACCCTACTTTTTACATCTAATCATTACACTTAAACTACTCCTTAATTCCCGTGCCCCGTCCTAAAAAGACTTGTATTTTTATACGGAGGGAGTATTATTAACTAAAGAAGGTAGTTTATTTTCTTTCCGAACAAAAAAATGGTTAGTTTATAATTGTAGCAGCATTGAAATTGGTAGGTACTGTAGATTGATGATCTTGCATTTCGCTGTCAAAGCTGTGGCTGGCTTAGTAGGAAAGGTCCTTAGCCTTCTTGGGACAGGAAGATTTCCGTGTTTTGTTTATTTCCCAACAGAAGGTGCTAACCGCTAAGCCTGTAAATCCCTAAAGAAATATCGGGGGCAAGTAATGTAATAGTAATATAAAAAGCTCAAATTTGCCATCAACAGATTCATGCACCTTATATTTTTAACCATTCCTTCTCCCTAATCTGCCTTTTCCCATTGAATGTATATTTTCATCTGTTCTCCGGATTCCCATTTTACACCCATGGATATATACTTATGTTCTTCTCTTGACTGCATTGAAGTGAATAAATGGATAGCTAAACTGATTGCAAGAGCTACAGAAGAAATGATGAAGCAAAAGGATGAGAGGTATGAATATCAAGTATTTGATTACATATTCTCTTATTATTATTTTTCTTGTCTGATATAAGCATGCCCCAAATGTTTTGTATTGTCATCCACAACTATATAATAACCTACTGTCGTCTGACTCCCTTGAGATGACCACTAGTGGATAGATATGTTAATCTAGGTCCATTCAGTTCGTGTTTAGGTCTAATCATTTCCGATTTTTTCCAATTATGGTCAGGTTGTTAATGTGTTGGTTCATTGTGATAGTGAGAATGCCATTTTTTTAATTGACTATTGGCATAGTTTTAAAAGTTCAGGCTATAATATGCTGAAATAAACTAAAGTAATTTAAAATTTGTTAAAATAATAAATTTATTATATTACATTTTTATCATAAAATTATAAAATTATGGTGAATATAAACAAGAGAATACCTACAATAACCTAATAATATAAATTCATACTATCATGTTATATTATGTGGAGTGTATTTTTATATTGAGCATACAAATATCTAAAAATTGGCGAGGGAATAAAATATTTTTAATACGGTTTTTCTATCCTATACCGCAAAGGCATAGGAATATTCCCATTTTAGAAAAAAATATATCCTTAATTAAAATGCATTAGCCAAATTTTAAATTAGATTCTTAGGATCGTTTATTTTTGGTAGGGTATCTTTCCCAATTAGGATCTTATCCTATGCCCTTAGGATAGAAAGACCGTTTTAATATACTCCGTATTAAGAAAATTGAATGTGGTAATATGAGCTCTCATTACCTTTTCATTTATACTCTATTTATTAAAGTAATACTTTTATGAAAGTATATAGAGTTAATGATTTACCTATCAAGTAGGTTGCATTTAGTTTAGTTTGTTTCACTCTAGTCTCGAGTCAAGGACAGGTTGGATCATTTTGGCTGGTTTGGATCCCATGGAGTTGATGGGAAATTCTATGGGGTGGAATTTTCCATTACTCTCATTAGATACAATTCTTTTTTAAAAAAAGAATTGAAAAGGGGGGGGGGGGGTCGGCTTTCAAAGGAAGGGGGCAAATCTAACGAAAGCTTCAACCTTAGTTTTATAGATCTGCCTTTTTCAGCCTTCATTTCTGAAAAACTTCAACCTTTCCTCTCCATATTTTGGCCTTCATTGCTGAAAACTTGAACCTTTCATTTCCGGATTTCATATGCGGTTCTCTTTTGATCTACAGTTTCAGTTTTGAAGATATGTTTTTTCAACCTTTATTGCTGAGTCTTTAATCCCTTTTTCAACTTCATTGCAGAGTCTTTAATCCCTTTTTCAGCGTCTTTGCTTAACTTGCTCATGCAGATTTGTGTTCTCATGCCTTCATTGCTGAGAATATTGTACCTTTTCTTAGACTACTTTTAGCTCTTGTATTTATTCTGGGTTTCTCTCTTTGTAATGCATTTAGAAATACTCTATCTCTCTATGGATGCAAAAAGTAGAGGTAGTTTAGGGAGTTGAGTAATGAGGGAGTGGGTAATTGTTGGGAGTGACGGGAAATAGTGGGATACCTGGGATTTAAAATATTTTTAAACTATTTGTTAAAACATAATTTTGTAAAAATATTCCTTGTAATGGGAATTCAATAAAAGAAAAATAATTCTACCACTAGAAATATAAATGTGTGGCAATGTTACCCCCATTTCTCAATAATTGTCATTTTAGTCTTTTGCAGATCTTGTGAGGAAACAATGAAATATGCATGTATAAAATCATTTATTGCTCAAATCATCCTCTGTTTAATGTAAAATAAGCATAGGGTCTATAGTTGATGTGGTGGATAGCGAATTTGTTGAAAACCTTAAAACAGGTTCTGCATTGTTTATGGCCTAATGAAGGTTATATATTTATCCACAACTGATATATTTTGCCTGTGTTGACTGCTATTTTGGCATTGCTTGGGAGGAAGATAAAATTCACAAGCAGAAATCTTTTATTGATATCTTTTAACTCTTATCAATATTTATGGGCGTCTCATCCAAGCTTCTTTTTCCAGGATAAGGAGGACAAGTGAACTTTTGACTTACATCCGTACTCTGAAAATGTACGGCTGGGAGCTGCATTTTATGGATCGTGTGATAGAAACAAGGTCTTCAGAAGTGGCATATTTATCTGTATGGAACAATGATTTTATGGGAAACGGTTTCCTGGTTGATCTAAAGCTTTCTATGATCTGACAATGTTTAAATCCTTTACCAGAAAAGAAAGTATCTTGATGCGTGGTGTGTTTTCTTTTGGGCTACAACCCCATCTCTTTTCTCATTGTTCACATTCGGACTTTTCTCACTAATGGGACATCCCCTTGATGCTGCAACGGTATGATCATTGATTTACATAGAGATAATGCCTGGCTAACAATATTACCTTAACTGAAACGTCTGTCATCTTTCTGGATATTACTGTTTGTAGGTCTTCACTTGTCTGGCTCTCTTTAATTCCCTTATTGCTCCACTTAATTCCTTTCCATGGGTCATTAATGGATTGATTGATGTGAGTACGTATAGACCCCCTTCTAAGAGCCAAGTGATTAGAGTGCCTTTTTGAAAGGATAATGAAATGAACCTTTGTATTGTTTATTGGCTTTCTGTAGGCTATTGTATCTACCAGGCGGCTGAGCAGGTTTCTCGCTTGTCGAGATTATAAGGAAAACCAGGCAATGATGGTTGATCTTATGTCCCGATCTTGCCCAAGCTTGCAAGTTGGTTGTTCCTTGGAGGATAAAGCAATTGTTACATGCAAAGCATTCTTTTCATGGTCAAGTGGCAATTTTGATATGCAGAAGTTTCATCTAAGTGATTTGAATCTCTGCCTTCCAAAAGGTTTCCTTGTTACTATCATTGGAGAGGTGAAATTTATATCAATATGGATTATCCATTCCTTTCCTCTAAACCTTATTATAGGTTAATGTGTTACTAGAAATAGATGTAATATACTGCATTTACGCTTCTTGCAATTTGTTTCTCTTTTGTAAAATCTATTGAAAATTATCATGAAATGTGATGCAAGTTGCAACTTATCTGGATGGAATCATATGTTTATTTAGAGGTTTGACTATATGTATATTTAATTCTATTTTCTGATTCATCTGATGTATCTGCATTAGCAGTAGTTCTTTGTTGCTATCATTTGAGAGATGAAGATTTGTATCAACATAGATATCCATTCCTTTCCTCTAAAATTTGACACAAAGGTGTAATTTACTGCATTTCAGCTTCTAGGAATTTGTTTCTCTTTTGTACAATCTATTGAAAAGTATCATTAAAGAAGATACAACTTATCTGGATGGAATTATATATTACTTTATAAGTTTGACTTCAAATATTTAGCTATATGTTCTGATTCATCTGCTGAAATCTGCATTAGCTATAGTCAATTCCACAAATGAGATCTCTAGTTGTTGTGTAGCAATGGTAATGTTCTTACTAACCTTTGCTTTGATTTCTAGGGATCGTTTGATTGCTGATTCTATCTTGTCTCTCTAAATTAGATTAATTTGTTATAGGGCTCTTCATCATATTCACTTTAAATTGCATTACCATTACCAATGTTAAGATTGCTATTGTTCCCTATCAGATAATTACAATTTCTAGCACCAAAAAAAAAAAAGATAATTACAATTTCTTCTTCACATTCTTGTTACATTTTCTGTTTTGCCCATTCAGGTTGGTTCAGGTAAATCATCCTTGTTAAATGCAATTCTCGGAGAAATGGAACTGCACCAAGGCTGGGTTCATACAAATGGATATGTATCATATGTACCACAAGTATGCAAAATATTTTGACCTGGTTGCATATAATTGGATCGACAATATCTTTATGGAAGCGCTTTCATTTATAGGTCCCGTGGATTCTGTCTGGAACAATTCGTGAGAACATTCTCTTTGGAGAGGCATATAATTCAGAAAGGTAAAGCCATTTAGTTTTAACTTTATTTTTTCTTCAGTCCCCCTCCGTCTTCCTTTCCATTTACATATTCTATATCTTCATTCTTTAATCCCTTAAGTGGTGTATTATCCTTGTAATATGATGTGATGCTTTCTCTTATGTGCAATTTGACAATCATGGATTTATTTATCTGGTTCTTTTAATATCTACAGATATGTAGATGTCCTAAAGGCATGTGCATTTGATGCTGACATTTCACTAATGGCGGGAGGTGACATGGCATACATTGGAGAGAGAGGCAACAACTTATCAGGTGGACAGAAGGCTCGTCTTGCACTTGCAAGGTGACTTTAGTATCCATCGGCTCTTATAAATGAATAAACTATACTCCCTCTCATCAAACTAAAAAATGTGGTTTTAGGCTTGTACACAAATTTTACAAAAAAGTATCAATTCACTTATTTTTATAACGACTACCTATAACTTATCACATTATTAGATGTCCACCCCCTTTTTTTTAAGCCAATCAATGAACAATTTGAGCAAAACTAGTGAATAAATAACAAGTTTCAATAGAAAAAATATCGTAACTCAATGCCAATTATGTGATAGGAAACCTAAAATGACACTTAAAGATGATTAAATTTTACAACCTAAAATGACACTTACAGTTGATCGGACAAATTTTACAATCCCTCTCAGATCTTGCAGTATTTGATTTGATTTGATTTGATTGCATATCTTTCTACTTTTAACACAATTGACAGGGCTATCTATCAAGGTGGGGACTTGTTTATGCTTGATGATGTGCTCAGTGCTGTGGATTCTCAAGTTGCACGCCATATTTTGCACAATGCGATTCTTGGGCCCTTTATGAGCCAGCAAGCTCGTATCCTTTGCACGCATAACTTAGAGGTTATTTCTTCTAGATCTCTTTCAATTTGGTAAAATCTATTACACTCACAGTTTCATGTTACATGGATAAAGGCTATAAAGCGTAAACTTCTGGTTCCGTCCCTTTCTTGTGAATGTTTCAGTTCCTATTCTAGAATTATTACTTCATAATTCATATGAGGTGTAACTCCTTTCTTCTTTGACAATAGTTCCTAGATGAATCAACTTGCCATTTAAGCTGTTTGTCTTTATGCTTAGCCAGTATGTTTGTAAGAGGCATATGACGGCATTTAATTTTCCAGATGTCTTGCCTCGAAAACTTTTTAGAAGAAAAGAAAAGTAACTCTAAAAAGAATTATGATTTGGCAATTTGCATCGACCAAATTTAAATCCATCGTATTTTGCATATTGCTCTAGGGTGTGGACTATTGAGTGATAACTGCATTGGAACAATTGCTGACCATTTTTTACAGTTATTTGTCACAACTCAAAACTGACAAAGAAGACAACTATGAGAATGGTTGTTCTGTTGCACCCCTTTCGGACATCGAACTTGTTGAATTGTAATATATTAGCATAGGGATATCTTCTCCTTTCTCGGAAAAGAAAAGGAAGAGAAAACAGCATTTCAAGTTATATCACATGTTCGTGGCTTGTCAGGCTTTTATTCCTTTCCTCTCGGTTTTTCTTTTATCAATTGTTGTCAAAGTCCTGTATCTCTCCGGAATGAAATTTGTCTGGCCTTGAGTGTGTGGGTAGTGCCATTGAGATGAGTTATGACCCATATCGATTTGTGGAGCATTTTGACTAAATTCACTTATTTTTGTCACATATCTAAATTTAGCCTTTTTAAAAAAAAATAAAAAAAAATTATCATTGTTATCTGTGGGTCTTTTGGAAACACCTCGTGATTTGCTCGGGGTAAGTATGCGTACTTCTCGATCCCCTAAATCCTACTGTAAACGGGATTACAGTGGGTTTATAAGCAAGTATGTGCAACATTTGCTTCCTGTTCCACATGGACATATATTAACATGAAGTATAATATTATTGACATTTGATGCTTAAGAAGACAAAATGATCATGACCATTTTGTGCTAAGGGATTGGTGGTCTGGAATCAAGTTTGAAACCGATACATATATTTTTACCCATTTCATGGTCTTTAATCTTTACCTAAATTTAAAACAAACCCTACCTTATTTCTATCCTTCTGCTATAACATAAAATGATCATGATCATTGTTTTTCAAGATATTTGAGTGTGTTGAGCTCCTGCAAAGTTCATATACTTCAATGTGTATGTTATTGTTATCATATGTCAGTTCTCTAAGTGGGCCAAATAAATGAAAATGGAATCAGAAAAACAATGAGATATACATGCTGCTGTTATTGTGGGAATCATGTGTTCATTCTTCTGTCCTTGTTAAAAGTTTGTTTCTGATTGATTCTCGGCCCTGGCATTTTATGCATCAGGCAATATCTTCTGCAGATCTGGTGGTTGTGATGGAAAAAGGGCGTGTAAAGTTGGTGGGAAGTCCTTCTGATGTGGCAGTTTCAGCATATTCAACATTCTCTCCACGTCCAGTACAAAATCAACCTGAACTTGTTGAAAGACACAACTGTGCCGATTCTTCTGAAGTGTGGAATGAACAAAATTTTCAAGAAAGGAAATCTATTATGTCTTTTGATGAAGCACAAGAGATTATTGAAATTGAACATAGGAAAGAGGGAAAAGTTGATTTATTAGTGTACAGGTGAAAAATTTGTCTCACTGCTTGCATGGCTACACATTAGACATTCAAAAAAGGAAAGATACTCTAGTTTCAATGTATTGCATCTAGGGACTAATGCATTGAAACTAGGAAAAAGCGCCTTTTGAGAGTGAATCTTTCCATTTTAGGTTGCTTAATGGGCACACATTAGAAAAATCCTTTTAAATATTCTGTTTCTATGTCGCTCGCGGCTTATGGTTTGCATTTTTGAAAAAAATCATTTTAACATCAATTTTATGCAGAAAATATGCTGCATTTTCCGGCTGGGGTGTTGCTGCTTTGGTGTTGTTCTCCGCAGTAGCAATGCAAGCTTCGAAAAATGGAAATGATTTGTGGCTGTCGTATTGGGTTGATGCAACAAGAGGAAGGACTGATGCTGACTATTCTTTTTTGGTGGGTAAATGCAACATTTTCTTTATGATTATATATGATCGAACCTACTTGCAACAAATAAATATGAACTTTGGCTACTCAGCTACTTCAGCATGTACATCTAGTAAACCACTAAAACACATGCTCAAGTTCTTGACTAAATGGGATGCTATGGGTCACAAGTACATGAAAACAGAGATTTGCTTGCTTTTAACCTTGTTTTCATCATGCCAACACCTGATTAATGTAGCCTAATTTGGTCAAGCTTGTTTGCTTTAGCTCTATGCTGGTATGCCCGGTATGTTGTAGAAACTTGAGTTTGACCGCTCATTATGCACCCTGACATATGCTCCACCGTACGTCGGATGAATTAAGCAATCTCTAATACCTAATTGGAACTCGTTTCTAAATACGCATTTGATGTGGAATCATAACTTGTGCAGTTTTGGACAGCATCTTTGATGGATGACTGTTAATGATGGAGGATCAACACCTAAAACTGCTTCCAAAAGAAATACAACTAAATTTCTTGAAACTGTAGGCCTCAATTTTCATATCATAAGAAAGTGAAAGAGCATGTTTGCAAAGTCAGGCTTATAATCTGAAAAGGTAGTTGATAAGACGTGAGACTATTTGTTACTAGCTAACAAGGTGATAATGTGCCGATGTGAAAGCCTTTCTGTCAACTGCATGCTACCAAACACACCCTACATTCTAAGCTTAATAGCACAATGTGTTGTTTAACTTCCTTGGAATATACAATGTTACTATGGAATTGGTAAACTGGGTTGATTAGAACTGTATTTGTTGTTGTTGCTGCTGCTGCTATTGTTGTTACTTTTAGTACTATTTTGAGTTTTCTTGAACTCTTTTCATTGCTCCAATATGTTCTGTAGGTGTAGATAAAACCTAAAGGATATTAGCTTGTTATTGCATGCGACTTAGCCTATTGAATATCCTTGAACCTAAAATGTGTCTTCTTATTATCGAAACATAAGAAAGGATGTCATTTTTTTCCCGACAAAACATTATATGAAAATTATGCTCATCTGGTTGTAATGTTTAGAGAAACAGGTAGTAAAAGACAATTTTCCTATTATGTTATAGCAGTATGGACACAGAACTATAATGTTTACAGAGCAGGAAAATGATTTTTTTTCCAAATTAGGAATTAGACAACAAAATAAAAATATAATCCATTTGGTTAGATACTTGTATACTTAATAATGTAATTTTAAATTGCATGTTATATTTTAAATTGTAATTAGTATTTCCATCAGATTTGCTATATTATCTCTTATGCAGGTTGTACTATGCATATTTTGTATTGTAAACTCCATTTTGACTCTAGTGAGGGCCTTCACATTTGCATTTGGTGGCTTACAAGCAACAGTTCGGGTGCACAATACTCTTCTTAGCCAGCTTATCCATGCCCCCGTGTACTTTTTTGATAGGACACCTAGGGGAAGGATACTTAACAGGTTTGTTTCTTTTTTACACAAAAGAAATAACAGAATATGCTCCTTGCTTTATTTGTGGGCAAGAAAAAATAGCCACTTGTCACCATAGTATTCACGTAGTTTTGACTTACTGAATTGATTTTGTAGGTTTTCCTCGGATCTTTATACCATAGACGATAATCTTCCGTTTATCCTCAATATTCTCCTTGCTAATTTTGTTGGCCTCATGGGGATTGCTGTCGTCTTATGTTATGTGCAGGTAATTATTAAACATTTCTGGAGTTTCTGAAGTTCAATATTTTCTGCATTGTACTTTTACTTTCAAATTTTTGAAATTTCACAATTGAATTTTTATTTGTGCAGGCCATGTTTTTACTACTACTTTTACCATTTTGGTATATCTACAGAAAACTACAGGTCAGACTCACTCGCATTTCATATTTCATTCTCTCTCTATTCATATTGAAATTAAGTCATTGTTTAAAGGCATTTAGTTATCAATTGACAAGAACTAAGCAATTTTGAATTGACAAATGTAAGATATTTCTGTGCTTATTCCATATGTGATTTGTTAGAATTGAACATCTGGTGATCCTGTTATCTTCAAATGCCACAAAAATGGCGCTCATGCGAATGAGAAGATAGGGACCCAAATCATCAAATATGTTTTAAACGAATTTAAAACGTATTGGTAGTGATGATCTATTATCTATATCTAAAAGGGTTTGAGTATGTTTGCCGACAAATGCTGAATTGTCGCGCATGACTCTGGATCTCTGGTCAAGTTTAAATAGAATAATGGAAAACTGTGGGTCACCATATCCAAGGATTGTCCTTTTATTAATTGTTGATGTGGTTTATGTACACTGCTGGAAAAGTGTAATATACTGGCCATTTTTTAATGCTCTACAAATAAATGCATTTCTTGCATCCCCAAATCTTACCCTTGATCCCCCACTGATCAATCAATGGCCACCTTCCGTGCATTATAGCTTCCCCTCTGCCTATCATATCTCAGTTTCCATCTTGATATTGCACTGTTGGCACCCTGACATCCATTCATACCCTTTTCCCTTTTCTTTATTGTAGGTGTTTTTGTTGCATTTCAGTGTTGAGGTGTCTTTTTTCAGCTGTAAATTAACATATCTGAAGTTTTCTCCCAAAAATATGGTTTGTAAGTTGGGTTTGAAATGTTCTTTAATTAAAAGGAGTCAATTAGGTAGTCTTAACAATTAAGATGTACAAGTGATTAGTTTCCAACTTTTTTTCCTTCTCAGCTGATCCAGACCTAAAGTGGAGAACAGAGACTTTTCTCTAATAATTGCTGGAGATCAAATGCATTTCATTTTTTTCCACTACCTAATTCATGAAGAAGATCCAATTGTCATTCTCATCTTAAGTCAACTGTTTTTCTTTTTTTTTCCTCTCATCAAATATGTTTTACTAACTATGTTCAGTATATTCAGTTCTACTACAGGTGCACATCACGTGAATTGAGAAGGCTTGACAGTGTTTCTCGGTCCCCAATTTATGCTTCGTTCACTGAGACATTGGATGGAGTAGCAACCATAAGGGCTTTTAAGGCAGAGGTAGGGATTATGATGATTGCATGTCTAGGAGTTACACAATTACTTATGCTCTCAAACATGACTGTTGCGTGAATTGTTTTTGCTTTGTATTTTTTAGTCTCTTCAATTGAGTACACAAAGCTTCTTTTTTGAGCAAGTTCCCATTTTGCGTACTTTCTGGCTTTTTAAATCTGTATCTTTGTAACTGTACCTTTTCATCAGACAATTTTCTCTTCATATTGTTGTGGTCGTGGCTCGTTTAGACTTTATAATAGAAAGAAACAATCTCTGGTTTTGTGAGGACAGGCAACAATATATATTTTCCTCGTTTAGACTTCATTGATTGTCTTCTTTGATTAGTCACCTCAACTGCAAAATTTAGAATTCCATTTGGCATTTTTTGTTATGTTCTTTGACTTTGCATATTGTCCATGCTCTGTTGTTAATCTTATGTTTTGGGACAAATTTGTTAACAGTTTCCCGCCTAAAATAATTTGAGTTAAGTTTTTTTTTTAAATGTTGTCTCTCAGCTCTAACAATTGATTTATATAATTTATTCTTCTATTTGATGCCCCGGCATGAAATTCTAGCTAGTTTCTGTGCTGAATCATGTCTTTTTGGTAGGAACGGTTCTTTTTGAAGTTCACAGAATTGGTAGCAATGTATCAAAGAACATCCTTCTCAGAGTTGACAGCTAGTTTGTGGCTTTCCTTGCGGTTACAGGTCAGTTTGATAATGAACCTGCAATATATGTCTTCTTTGTGGTTCATATATTATGGAGCCTCTATATATTTGCTTGGCAATACCCACTTAGGAGAATAGACCTGGAGTTTTGACCCCCAAAAATCTATTAGTTGGAAGTAAATTGCGAGTTGGCACTCTTAGTGAAAAATTCATGCTGAACATGCATTGTTTGTCACCCTGTGCGTCACATGTAGGGACATAAGTGAGACCTGGAGTTATGTACATCATGAATTAAATAGTGCAAGTCGTTTTAGCCTCTAAATTTTGTTCAAGAATATAAATGATTGTAAGTTTCCTAGACATAGATTTACTAGAACTATTATTATTGATTGTTGTGTTTTACTTTTCCTCAATCCTCATTGGTCTTAAAGGGTGATGTGCATTTGTACAATTAGTATGTGGTAGATTTGAGAATTATTTAATGAAAAGGCGATATTTTTAGTCTTTCCTAAATATGTGTGCAAAATGCTAAAATTACATACGGAGTATTATTTAGCATCAAGGGAATATTTACTATTTAGCATCAAGGCGAGTTTTAGTCTTTCCTTATTATTATTTAGCATCAGGGGAATATTTGCTATTTAGCATCTTGATTGTTTACCAAACATGTCTTCTGAAGTGCAAATTAGATTCTATTTGGTACAAGAATAATTGAGATTCCTGGTTGCAGTTGTTGGCAGCGTTTGTTATTGCATATATGGCCGGTCTGGCTGTTATTGGATCTTATCAAGATTTACCTTTTAGTATGGGTACCCCTGGCTTGGTAAGTTTCTCCTACCTGTCATGGTCCACATTTAGATTCGTACTCTACAGATAATATGTTTTGCATGGAAGGTTCACTCTGAATATTTGATGTGAATAGGTGGGCTTGGCACTCTCCTATGCTGCACCAATTGTTTCCTTGCTTGGAAGCTTCCTTACTAGTTTCACAGAAACTGAGAAGGAAATGGTTGCTCTTGAAAGAGCTATGCAGGTAAGAATGCTAGAACTTGTTAAATGTCTGATTATTTCTGGATATTGATATATTATGTCCTCTGTTCTAGTATATGGACATTCCACAGGAGGAAATAGGTGGATCCAAGTGTATACATCCAGATTGGCCCTTTGAAGGAAAGATTATGTTTCAGAATGTAACTCTGAAGTATTTACCATCTTTGCCTCCTGCTCTTCGTAATGTTGATTTTACTATTGCTGGAGGAACTCAGGTCGGCCATTTGTTGACATTTCCTTGTGTTTTTCCCCTTTTATTGGAAATAAAATTTGTGAAGAATTCATGCTTCCTCCGTAGTCTAATGGATGATTCTCAGGTGGGTATTATTGGACGAACTGGAGCTGGAAAATCTACCATTCTCAATGCCCTTTTTCGTATTACACCCATATGTGAAGGATGTATTTCTGTGGATGATGTTAGCATAGATGAAATCTTGGCTCACGATCTTCGCTCTCGTCTTGCCATTGTCCCCCAGATTCCATTCTTATTCCAGGGATCTATAAGGTTAAACTCACTATTATTTAGTTAGACTATTTTATTTACATTGATTCTCTGTTCATTATAATGTTTATTTTCAATTTGCCATAACTAAGTGAAATAATTATTCAATTATAAGCTTGTGATTTTCTTGCTTGGCCTACTCTGGTCTTGCACATAAAGAATAGAAAAATGCAGAACAAAACAAGCAAAATAAAAGAGAGGGAAAAAAATTCATGGGCACTTGCTTTTGTCACTGCCATACCCTTTCTATCTGGGTTAACCCCTATTTGGCCCCGTCAGTTCTCTTACCTCTCATTTCATTGCTGCTTCCATCTTTGTACATTGCTGCTAACTGCATCCCTCATGACATGTTATATCACCTTGATTTAAACATTTGAAGTATATAGGCCTGGAAATTTGGTGTTTGTTAAATTGCTAATGTTGTTTCCTGCTTGCTCAAATTTTGTCTGTTGTTGACTCAAATAAACTAATGCTGTTTAAGGTTCCTTCTGCAGTGGTTTTGAAACAACATGAATTAGAAGTTTGTACTTGCTTTCTATCCTCATTCTGAGTGAATGAAGTTACTCGATTCCTCTATCCTTTCATTGATGAAGACTGTTGTCATCAGCAATTTAAAATTCTCCTGCTTGTTACACATCAAAATATATTTATACCCACTTGGCTACTTGGTAAACCTAAAGTTAACTTTCTGCATTGCAACTCGTAGGGATAATTTGGATCCATACAATACAAGTAGTGACACAAAACTCTGGGAAACATTGGAGAAATGTCATGTTAAGGAAGAAATACAAAGAGCAGGAGGACTGGACAGTCAGATTAACGATTCTGGCATGTCCTTTTCCGTTGGCCAGAGACAGCTTATTTGCCTTGCCCGTGCTTTGCTCAGATCTTCAAAGGTAACTGCAACATTTTTATTTGATTTTAATTGATGCTGAACAAAGATGTCCTCCGCTTGCTTTAGGTTGGGTGAGTATTCGTGATGAGTATTTATTTGGTAATTGTAAAGATACAAAAGAAGGCTGAAAAAATGGCCTGCTTATGAAACTGAGTCCGTTTGTCGGAATAAGATAAATGCTTTATGTAGTAATCCTATCTTGCCCTTTTGTCGGAATTCTATGGGTATCATCTGTGAAAGAACCTGTGTTTGACTGAAAATTCAGTCTTTTTGAAACCAAAAAAAAAGGTGATTCACATTTATCTTTTTTTCTATTTTTCTTTTTACGGTCACAACATATCGTGGCCCATGAAATAGAGCAATTTTTGTTACAAAAAAAGTGTAACCCTAAAGAATTTGCTAAAGTCATTATTGAAGCTGGTAAAACATGGCTTTCTGAAATGTAGATTTATGACACTTTTGGAGAAGCGGTGGCGTAGAACACTTCTTCTCTAGTAAGATGAGTTGATTGGATCAGGTAGGTTTTGTGCGAGTTTGGAGGATTACGGAGCGTGTAGGGGGTACCACTTGGGTTTAGGAGTTGACTGTTTTCTTTGGGATTTTACACATGGTACAATTTTATTTTATTTTTTTTGTAGCCAATGTTGAAGTCAGGCATAAGAAACTTATTTTCCTATACACCATTGGACAATATGTGCTTTGTTGATTTCTATTTAATTTTTTGTATCAGGTATTGTGCTTGGATGAATGCACAGCCAATGTCGATACTCGAATATCATCAATAATACACGATGTTATATCTAATGATTGTAAGGGTATGACTGTGATCACAATTGCCCATCGGATTTCAACGGTCATGAGCATGGATGATATTTTGATTTTTGATCAAGGATTGCTGGTATGTTTCTCCATTTTCTTAACAAGTTACATCTTTCTTTGTAGTGGTGGGTGGTTGGTGTTTGGCGAATGGTAAATCATCACCCACATCCAACCCAACCCATCACCCGTCCACTCATCATCCACTTTTTCTGGTTTAGGTTATTTGAGTCGGGTCGGGTATAGGTGCTTCATCCCTACTCCAATGCTTCATCTGATGATTCTGATGCCCAGCAATCATACTCCTTGTCGTTTATCTCATTAAATACACACTATATGTGTTTATGCTGTAACAATGTTGATCTCAACAAGCAACCCGTGTTTGGTCCTGCCTTGGAGGGTTTGCCTTAGAATAATCCCTAGCTTTCATTATGAACCATTATAAGAACACACGTACACAAAGTAGAGGCATTTTTTTTTTTGACAATATTTTTTCTTAAAAAAACCATGATGAAGATAGGAGAGGAGACAACAAAATGCTTTTTGTTCAAGGATAGATTTCCTCTTGCTTGCACAAACTTTGTTCCCTGCGGTGTTACTCCGTTTGCAGCATTTGATCCCAATAGTTTTACCTGCATTCTGATTTGGTTCACAGGTTGAGCAAGGATGCCCAAGGACTCTGCTGCAAGACAAGGATAGCAAGTTTTCAGCTTTTGCTAGAGCTTCTCTGATGTGATCTCAAAAGATAACCGTTTTCAAGGGCTGAAAGATTCAACCGCAGCTACAACGATAGGCAGATAGACTGACTGACGGCAAACAGAGTGACTCAATGACCCAAACCCACATGAAGGATCTGCTTGTGGAATATTTAGTCGTTGAAATCGGGTTTCATTACTATCTTAGACAGCGCTAGGTTAAAATCTTGTAGAGGGTAAAGGGTATGAATTGAAGCATAGAAACAAGAATCATGTTTAACTATTGACAGTGTGTTTTGTGTGCTACACCTAGCTAAACCCTTGTTTAATGCCCTAAATACCAAATTGGTATTATGGCCAATATCAGGATGCCCTTGACTTGATTCTTTCTCTTAACCAACACCTCTGCTGTAAATTCCAGGTTTGAACACCGATGCAATCTCAGGCATGTGGGCTTTTCAGGTCGGGTCGGGTCAGGTTACGGTTCGATTTATATATCAATGTTAGCTTCATGAGCACTTGAGGCATGTCCTTCAATCTAACCATTCTTCACCAAGTGCAGTTTAGATACCTAATCTTATCTTTTTAAGTGATAGATTGGTCTAAATCTTGCTCAACCCGTCCTGCCAAATTTTATACTCCCTTGTCTCATATTAAGTGCCGCTTGTCTTTTTGTGCACGTTTTTTAATGAGCGAAAAAATCTATAAAATATTTTTATTTTAATTAATTTTTTTTATTAATGTTATAGTACTTATTACTAATAAGTAATAAGTACTCCCTCCGTATCGCAATACTTGTTGTTTTAGAGTAGTAAAGTTGTATCAAAAAACTTGTTGTTTTAGCTATAATTATTATCTTTATAGGTAATGATGACCCTTTTTATAGGTAATAATTACTGCTTTTTGGTATTTTAACCTATAAAAGTAAAGTAAATATAGGTTTTGTTAATAAGTGTGCATAGAGCTAAAACAAGTATTGCGATACGGAGGAAGTATTAAATTATATAAAAAAAATTAACTAAAAAAATTATATTTTATAAAGTTTTCCACTCCTTAAAAAGCGTGCCGAAAAGTAAAAAGACATTTAATTTGAGACGGAGGGAGTACAATATTAAAACAAATTTTTTTACCACATGCACAAAAACTTAAATCATTCATTTTATGTCATATGTCAATTATCATAACAAATTTATCCACCTAATTACCACTATTCATTTTTGTGGTGAATATAATAAAATTTGGGGTGCAAATAACATTTTAGAAACATTTCTTACTGCTTTGACATTTAAAAAAAAATCATGATAATACGAAGTATTAGCTTTTGACCGAAAATAATACAAACTTTAGTTTTAACTAATTCATGTAAGAACTATATATATCCATATTAATAAAAAACAATATGGTTCTCAATCTCGACTATTTTTCTTGCAAACATTATTGGAATTGAGAACCCTATAGTTTTGGATTGATTTGTAGAAGGTATTTTGATGGGCGAAATCGTAAGAAACACTAAAAGAAAAGGTATTTTGGCGGGTAAAATTGTCGAAAAAATAGTCGGAATTGAGAACCATATTGTTTTGGATTAATATGGACATAGTTCGTACATGAATTAGTTAAAACTAAAGTTTGTATTATTTTTTTATTAAAAATTGATACTTCGTATTATTTTGAGCTTTTTTTAAAAAAAAAAAGCAAGAAAGATTCTACAAAATATTGAAATAGATTTTTTTAAAAAAAAGGAGAAAGAGGGTGCAAAATTCTTCAAATTTCCGTTAAGAATTAAAGTATTCCCAAGCTTGTAGGGATAACTTCAATAAGGAGTACAACTTCATCAAAACAACCACAAAGTGGGGAAAATGGATAAGATAGAATGAGAATATTATATTGTTAACAAATACAGTACTACTCTGTATAGAAATATGAAGACAAAAATGTTGAAGTTATATAGATATAAAAAAAATTAGAAATTCTTAAATTTATTTTCCTATTTTAATTTTTTTTCCCCCAAGAGTATGATAACGGGTTTATAATGTAGGTAAAAAAAAAAGATTAAAGTAGCTTTTATCTTATTAGAGAGTGTTTTACTTGTAATTTATAAACATAAATAAATTCTAAAATAATTCGGGTGTTCGGAGTTGAAAATTAAAGGTGGCAATCGGTCGGGTCGGGTTCAAAATCCGATTGCCATCCTCCCACAGTCCCACATGATGATGAGTGGATCACATGTCCCAACTCCACAGTCTCCACTCACTTTCCCTTCCCAGTTTGTTGCCCCCCATGCAACCAACATTATTGTACTTGTGCATTCTCTTGTGACATTTCATCATTTTCCATTCCTTCAAAATTTGGTTTTTTATTCATTTGTTGCATTTTTTTTAAAATAAAAAATGTTACTTGTTCTACTCATTCATGTCATTTATGTAATACGGAGTACTATTTATCTATATATTTTTTTATGATTATCAAAGTTATACGTAGTATAAAATATTCAATCTCTATCATCTTTTTTTAAACAGTTTCGTAGTTTATTATATTGTAAAATTATTTTTAAAAATTCTACTGATAAACAAAAGTATGAAATTCTAAATAAAAAAAAAAGATACTACTATATTTTATTATTTTATATGTTTTGGCTACCGAGGGAGTATTCCATTATGGCAAATTTAACTTGCAGCAACATCTAGAGCTTTTGGGCAAAGCTTCCTTTTAATACTACATTGGATTACATGATACATTCTTTCATGCCCAATGGTAGACAATTGCTAGCCAGGTATGGGCTATTGCCTACTTGTATACAATAATGTTTCTTTACCCAAAAAAAAATAAAGACTTCCAATAAAGCTTTACCTTTGGGGTAAAATCGAAAATTAAAATTTGGTTGAGTTGAATAGCCTAAATTTCCTTTATAAAATACACACAAGTACACAATTAGCCCTAATTAGTAATTTTCATTCAATATCTCTTTTGAAGGCTCGTCTTTACTGCTCACATAATATTCTTGATGTATCGTTGGTCAGCGGTGCTACTTTATGGTAGTGCTTGACTTCGTTCTTAATCTACATCCCAACTTTCTAGTTTTAAGTTTGACGATGCACCAATAGTAATATCGGTCCGCAAACAAGTGGGCTGAACAGAAAACATCAAAGTCGGTCCACGATCGGTAAACTTTGCACGACTCTATGCACACATGCAACAACACGTGACATTCATGCCCTCATCCCGCCTGTCGTCGAACATATGACACTTGGCAGTGTGCGGTGTCCACGTTACAAATCACACCCATGGGACTCTGGCCTAAAGTATAAATAGGAGGATATGAAGGGGACTTTTGGAGAGGGGACGAAAGGCGAGTAAAGAAATACAGCATAATGGCTCTGCGGACCTTGTGTTGAAGGTGTGTCCGCATTCCCCCTTGAAGAAAGTCGACTTGATGAGATCCAAGGGAGGAAGCTTTGACTGCGCTCAGCACAAGACTCGGATCGACCCAGGTAGTGGTGCGTGAATGATAATCTCGTTGTGCATCTCAGGTAATCCCCATCACCTGAAGCCCTCCGCTCTCTACTCGATCTCGGAATCCACGTACAGCTACGGAATTCTCAAAGTGGGATTCGTCAAGGTTTGCTTAGATTCGATCTTGAATTCTTATATATATATATATATATATATATAATCTCATTAATTTTCCCCTTAGAATTTTTACCTATCTTTTATTTTTATTTTAAAATGATTTTTTTTTTGTCAACCATTTTTATTTTAAAATGATGTGGGTTAGAGATGTATGCCTAATAAAAGGTAATAAATCCCTCTTTCAATATGGCATAACATGTTGATTACAAAATCACGTAAGTTGTTCGAAGCCGCACATTTCCGGTCTTAAGGGTGGTTTAGGCAATTTCAATTCTAACTGGTGTTTTCAGCAATTTACCTTATTTAAAGAGGTATTTTTAGCAATCATCAAATTTAAATGTATGAGCAAGGAGCACTAAAATCCAAAGCCAATAGTCACTCACTCTTACCATTCAGTCAACACAAACAAACCAAACCAAAGCTGATTGCAGAGGCCAGAGAGTACAGTTACAGATCTGACACTACAAAAACTCAAAAGAACCAAACCAAACGCGACTTAATTAAACCTACCTATCCATTAACCTCGTCAGATTTACCGCGCGGTAATTAATTGAAGATCCATCAGTGCTTAAGGCAGACGCGCTTGGGGGGCTCGAAGGCGAAGGGGCCCACATTGAAGATGGCGTAGGGGAGGGGCGCCGCGGCGCCTGCATCCCGCGGCTCCAAGATCAGAGCGGCGCCGGTGAGGCCGCCGTTGAGGTCGGTGAGGTTGCTGCAGCTTGCCCCGCGCGGCGCCTCCGCCAGGTACACGCGGCACTTGCGGGCGCCGTAGGAGGTCACCGTCTTCGGAGCCTCCAGGAAGAAGTAGCCGTTGCGGTCGGCGGTGGCGGTTTTCTTGGTGGTGTACACCGTGTTCTTGCACTTGAGCACCACCCTCGCACCTGAAATTGCAAAATCAATTGTTAATTCGGTGTGGCTTTTTTTTAAATAAAAAAATTAAAAATTAAAACGGACCGGGAAGGGGCTTGGCGGCAACGAGAGTGTCGACGCCGAAGTAGGAGCAGTTCTTGCAGTAGACGACGCCCTCGACGGCCACAGCCTTTCTTGGAAGGCGGGATGGAGGGAGGAGCGGTGGGTGAGTGGGGGGTTTGGCCGGCGGGTAAGAAGGGGGGTGAACCGGGGGTTTAAGGGGAGGGTAGGAGGGATGGGGGTGAACCGGGGGTTTGATGGGAGGGGGAATGAGGGGTTTAAGAGGAGGGTAGGTTGGGGAAGGGAGGGGTGAATGGTGGTGGTGGTGGGGGTGGGGGGACGGTGGTTCAGCGACGGGGTGGGGGAGGGTGAGTTGCAGGGAGGAGGAGGAAGTGACGAGGAGGAATGCAAGGTGAGAGAGGAGGAGGAGGGGGAGGAGTTTTGGTTGGGAAACACTCCCCATTTTGGAAGCTTTGGTTTTGAGGGATTTTGTTTGGGGGTGGGGGTTTGAACTTTGAAGGAACACAAGGACCAAGGTTGTTTTATTTATAGAGGGTAGAGCGTAGGTTGAATCTTTTTTTTTTTTTTTTTTAACCGAAAATAATTTGGCAATGAGACGACCTCATTGGCCAAGAGCATCCAGACGGATGTAATTATGTAGCACAGGATCGTCAGGTGTCTGTGAATTAGAGAGAATAAGTCGGAGGTTCGATAAATGGTCCGCAACTCGGTTTGCTTCTCGAAAGACGTGACGAATCTCAATGGATTGGAATAAACCAAGAGAGACTCGACTGTCAGAGACAATCATTTCGGAATCTCTCGATGGTTTGCCACAACCCTTGAGGCTGTTGATTATGGTGAGGTTATCGCCTTTGATAATCAGGCTTGTTATGTTGAGTTGCTGTGCCGCATTGACTCCATGCCAAAGGCCCAAACCCTCGGCGCCTGAGACAGAAGCAATAGGTGACGGCCCAGCCCCATAGTAGATAGGTTGACCTGTGTGATCTCGAATTATGTAGCCGAACGTGCCTCCGAGACTAGGAGAGTAAGCTCCATCAAAGTTGAGTTTCAAAGTCCCCGGAGGAGGCATTCTCCATTGTGCCTTTCGCCGTGCTCTTTTGGATAATTGTCGTGGGTTTTGGATGTTATGTCCAGGTGCGTTGTCATTCGACCCTTCATCATGTTGTTTTGAGGGGTGCCATAGGAGCATTTGGTCTTTGATGAAGGTTATTGTTTGTTGTATACTAGATTTTTTGTCATCGAATAGTGATTTATTGCGCGAGTACCAGATACCCCACCACGCAAATGCTAACTTTGTGAATTTTTGGGTGCCAATTTTTTCTTTTACGTCTCTTAATATATTGTTTAAGTCAGTTTCTTGAGAGAAGTTGTTGTTTAGTGCTATCATTATCCTGAGGTCTAGGTTCGCTATTGTTTGACGAGGTAGGTTGAATCTTTTTGACCCATTCAAATACTCTCGTTATTAATTCATCCAATTCCAATCCAACTTTTAAAGTTGTGAAGAAATAATACGGTCAACACTATTAAAAATTGTACACTGTTAATAAATTGATACATGAGTTCAAGGTGTATATGGATTCCCATTATTAATTAGGATTGTAATGCAATTATATAATTATAAATAGTATTGGTTTACTCATTTTATAAAATATTTAAAATAAAACAAATTGTTAATGAATTATATTATAAGTTTGGAATATAAATATAAACTTTACATATATAGTAGATGCTTGATTGACACAAATATCGTTATTTTAAATACATTATAGAATAAGTTAACCAGACACTTAAAATATCTATATAAACTCTTAATTTAGAAGAGTTTATGATGATGTGTGAGGAATTTTAGGAGTCTCGACCAATCATTTTTTTTTGTCATTTTTCTTTGATTTTCTTTAATTCTATTTTTTTTTCTTCTTTTTCCTTTAATTCTCTTTTTTCTTTAATTTTACCAACTATCTATATAAACTCTTAATTTAGAAGAGTTTAGGATGATGTGTCAAGCTTAGAGGAATTTTAGGAGTCTCGACCAATCATTTTTTTTTTTTTGCCATTTTTCTTTGATTTTCTTTAATTCTATTTTTTTTTCTTCTTTTTCCTTTAATTCTCTTTTTTCTTTAATTTTACTAATTATTGGGCTTAATACAAAACATTGATCTTAGCCTAAATTATAATTTTAGTAGTTTTTTTCTCTAAAAAACAATCTATATAAACTCTTAATTTAGAAGAGTTTAGGATGATGTGTCAAGCTTAGAGGAATTTTAGGAGTCTCGACCAATCATTTTTTTTTTTGCCATTTTTCTTTGATTTTCTTTAATTCTATTTTTTTTTCTTCTTTTTCCTTTAATTCTCTTTTTTCTTTAATTTTACTAATTATTGGGCTTAATACAAAACATTGATCTTAGCCTAAATTATAATTTTAGTAGTTTTTTTCTCTAAAAAACAATGGGATTAATTCAAAACATAAAATTAATAATAAGAAAACATAAAATTAATGTTAGTAATCTATATATATATATATATATATATATATATATATATATATATATATATATATATATACTACTTCAATCGTTTTCTCTAC
The DNA here is from genome assembly GCA_963922045.1 of Persicaria maculosa. NCBI lineage: Eukaryota > Viridiplantae > Streptophyta > Magnoliopsida > Caryophyllales > Polygonaceae > Persicaria > Persicaria maculosa. Next base: position 10,445,352 of record OY998252.1, read on the forward strand.
CCATGAGTTTAATTCAAAGTATTTAATTATCTGAACTTTTACAATTATGTTATAATATTAATTTAATATATTAGTAAGATTTTATTTATAAAAAATCGCGCCATGCCGCGAGGATCATACTAGTTTATAATTATAATGCATTGAAATTCAAAAACATCCTAAATGGTGAAATAATGTCACAGATAAACTCTATTAAACTCTATTAAGGATCGAGTTTAGACATGTAGTTTTCTACAAAATTATTTGTCAACCTTCTTCATGTCGTCATGCGTAAACGAAACGGTCAATATAAAATCTAAATCCTATCTTAATAGGATCTTAGATCTATATTGCACCCCAAAATAAAACACTTTTTGTGGAAGGCCTCTTAAGGATGAACAACAACAAAAGAAAAACTAGAAGAATAAAGAATTGCGGTTCTTGTAATGTGAGTTTTGTAACCGAACGTTATGGAGAAGATTTCTTCAATTTATTCATGGGTTACAATTTCGTCAAAAATATTATCCATGTAGTAGATGATGGGAAAAAAATGAGGTTGTTGACAAATGTGGTAGATATGAAAGACAATCATTCCATTATTAAAATACTTAAGCAAACAATTGACATTAAGAAAATATGTGCAACTATACAATGTTAATATTTTGGCAGAGTATATTGTATGAATTAAATGATTTTCAAAGGCAGTGTAAGTACGGTCAACAATGTTATAAAGCTTATCGGATAATAGGTCCTCAATTGGAACACAACTAAGAGGGATGAGGACGAGATAACATATCTTTCTTTTTTTTTTTAGCATAACTGGAAGGCCAATTTGCATAACTAGCCATATAAAAAAAAAACTTTGCACAAATAGCCAAGTGCCTTGATTATTTGCATGGGGTAGAAAATGGCTATTTTGTGCAAATAAAAAAGGTAACCGGGAGAGGAAGTTGCAGGTGAAGGTGAGACCGGTCACTGTAGCTCCTTCATTTTGCTGAGAGAAATGAGGAGGGGAGGTGCTGCACATGTCAGGGAATTGGGGTGTAGCTCCAATAAAGTAAGGTAAAAAGGGGGGAGCATTTATGAGGGGAAATGTAAATGATTGTAATTAAGGGTGTCAATCAACCCTTATAATATCTTGATTGATGGGTGTCATTCCTTAGTAAATGCTCTGAAAAAACACAGCCAACATAGGAAACGAGTGGCATGGTGAGGGCAAAGCATCACCTTCATATCTGGGAACTATGTCCTACCAACAAAAGACATTAGTTTTACCAAACGAAGACATTCGTCTTACCAATAGGCCAACTATGTCCTACCATAGTTGGAATTTTGGAGATAATATGGAGGGGAATGTCCGTAGTGGTTTGGGCGGGATGTCCGTGTAATTTTGGCGCCAAAAACAAGGTTCTTCATTGGGGGAAGACGGAATGGCATCTGTCTGACCAATATTGTATATTTATCTTACCAATATCATATATCTATCTTACCAATAGGCTTAATATGTCATACCATACCTGAAATTTTCGAGAAATTTGTAGTGGATTGTCAGTAGCTTATTTGGCGGTTGTCAGTGTAATTTTGGCGCCAAAACGGGGTTCTTCTTTGGGGGGAAGGGGGGAGCATTTATGAGGGGAAAATACAATCATTGCATTGATGGGTGTTCCCCAAGCACATATATAAGCTTGAGAGGAGGATCTCAAACACCCCAACATGACTTGCAAAAACTGAGAGCAGAGCAGGAGAGAGTTGGTAAGGACGGGGGAAACCCAACCGTGCATCCGAGGATATACGATACAGTTGTCATCCTACCAATAGTACAGTTCTGACCTGCCAACAGTGTTGTACTCTCTTACCATTCCAGGAAAGGTGCAACAAGTTTGTTGGTGGCAGTGGCAGGGATGGGTAAGTCATCTTGTACCTTTCCTTTGTAGGTGTTCCCCTTTATTATATCAGAACTATCCCCCAAGCTGATACTCTTTTCCCCTGATGTACCCCAGGTGATAGGGTATGCATCAATGTGGTGTTCGGCGGTTGGTGGGCTCCCGTAGGTGGGAGCTTGGTCTTCAAGGGAGAGGCACGTACTGCAGCAATGGTGGTGCCACAAAATATTTCCTACGACCAACTGAAGGGGAAGATAGTCTCGAAATTCGACGTTGACATGGTGTTGTACGACATTGAGCTCACCTACCTCCCTCCTTCCATGGGTCGGGCAACTCCGATTCGGGTCCGGGACGACGATGACATTGAAGCCTACAAGTTCTACAACACTGAATACGGCACACGAGCATGGCCAATAGCACTGCACGTAACCTTACGGATGAAAACGACAAGCCCTTCAACAGCCTCCGGTGAACATCAGTCGGAAGACTCGGACGGGGCAGACGAGGTCTCCACTCCCACCCCAGGGGAGTTGCTCCTAACCGGGCCTCCCAGCACGCAGGAAGACTTGGAAGTTGGTCTAGATGGAGGCGGAGGGCCGGAGGATAAGGTTCGAGGCTTCGTCGATGACAAAGGGATGTTGGACGACCTTAGCAGTGACACTGGAGGGGCCTGCCGTTGTGCTGAGTGTCTAGCGGGGGAGGGAGAGTGTTGTAGGCCTGCAAAGGACAGCGTCAGTGGGAAGCATGGGGGTCTTGCTGGGAGTGGTAAACAATCTGGTAATGGTAGGATGGAGGACAATGTAATGGTCTGCCAGTCTGACGAAGTTGGTAGGATGGACGACAACATAATGGTAGGACAGGAAGAGGAAGTGGAACAGCTTAACAAGGAGGAGGGTGGTGATGTGAGCAGATCTGATGCCATCCGACGAGGAAAGCAAGTGGTGATCGTCGATAGCGACGACGATGTGGACGTCCTACCCCCCCACGGAATGGAGGACATCATAGACGTAGGAAGCTCCGACGATGACATGATCGTGGGTGGTTTCCCCGTGAAAGTGGAGGGTGGGAGTCCGAACGAGACATCTGAATCATGGGATGAGGAGGCTGAGGCAGCGCTGAGAGAGATAGAGCGATCGTACCAAGGACACAAACAGCCTTTGCCGACATTGGAGCAAGTGGAAGCGGACGTGGATCGGTCCATTCCTCTAGTCGGAGACCCTCGGTCAATGGTGAGGGAGTTACGTGAGGGGGAGATGTTCGATACCAAGGCTGACATTCAGTCCCGGGTGAAGTGGGAAGCTTTGCGTGGGTGCTTCGAGATTCAAGTGAAGCGATCCACATCAGACAGGTACCTGGTTGTGTGCCCCGAACCTAACTGTTCATGGTGTTGTCGGACGTCGACCTATCGGGAAACTAAGAGGTGGGTGGTTCGTAAGTTCGTGGACACACACACTTGCAAGGTTAGTGTCGTCAGCAACTACCACCGCAACGCCAATTACAAGCTGATGGGCCAGAGTTTGGTATCCGAGTAAGTTCTTAAACCGGTGTAAATGTGTTGGTGGAAATGTTGTTGGTGTAACCCGTTGATCCCATCTTTGCAGTTTTGGTGGGTCAGGGAAGGAGCTTCGTCCCCGTCAAATCAGGAAGATGATGAAGTCTCGGTTGTGCTTGGACTGCAGCTACTAGAAGGCACGCAGGGCGCAGGGAGCCGCACGGTACGGCCTCTACGGAACCTACGAAGAAAGCTGCGAGCGGATGGCCTCATACCTTTACATGCTTGAGTGAGCAAACCCCGGGACCGTAACCACATTAGTCCGTGATGATAACCAGCAATTCAAGTATGCGTTCGTTAGCTTGGGTGTTTGGCGGGCAGCCATCCCACACCTGCGCCAGGTACGCCAATAACACGTTATTAACATACCAACTGTTATATTTCATCTTACCAATTGTAGACGTTTGTCCTTCCAATACCTTTTTACCAATACTGCCAGTTCATCCCACCGTTTATAATCCTACCAACTGTGTAAGTTTATCTTACCCAATGTGTTATATTTTCTTGCTATTGACATAATTCCATCCGACCTTATTAAGCTGATTGACATTGGCAGGTATTCTCGGTGGATGGAAGTTTCTTGAAGGGGAAGTATCGTGGTTGCTTGATGTTTGCGACTGCCCAAGACCCAAACCACAACCTATACCCCGTTGCATTTGCCATTGTCGACGGGGAGAATGATGCGTCCTGGAGTTTTTTCTTCCGTCAAATGAAACGCGTGGTCCCGGATGAGCCCTATGTGGTGTGGGTCAGCGACAGGCACATGAGCATCACGAAGGGAATCCGAGCAAATTACGACTTGGCAAAGCATGGCCGCTGCACTTACCATCTTTTTCAGAATGTAAAGGCATATCACAAGGCGGGTGGCCTTCAAAATCTGTTCTTCCTGATGGCAAACGCGTACACCGTTGCAGAGTTCAATGGCCACTTCGAAGCATTCAAAGCCAAGTCGCCCACTGGTGCTGAATACATTAAGACGGCCGGCTTCTCCAATTGGGCCCGGGCTTTCTATCCCGCCAATCGGTTCAACGTGACCACCACAAACCATGCCGAGTCCTTGAACTCGGTTTTCCTTGAGCCTCGTGACCTGCCCGTCACCTCCCTGATGGACAGCATAATCGACAAAGTGGCTGAGTGGTTCGCGACGCGCCGGGAGCTAAGTTCAAATCCCGAGAAGGTTGTGACGGACCATGTGGATACCGTTTTGAGGAAAAACGCCATGCAGGCTATTTGTCTGGAGGTGAAGCCTTTGAGCGAACACGAGTATGACGTCCGTAAAGGGGTGTCCGCCTGGCTGGTCAACCTTTCTGCTCGGAGTTGCACATGTAAGCACTTTCAAATTGACCAGATTCCGTGTCCACATGCCCTCGCCGTCGCCAAGGTACGTCGGATCGATCCATACTCCCTCGTCCATCCTCTGTACAGGGCTGAGGCTTGGCGCGCGTGCTACGTCAATGTGGTTTACCCAGTGGCACCTCGTGAGACATGGGTGGTGCCTCCACAAATAGTTGCGAATAAATGCTTGCCGCCGGTGGTGAAGCGTGCGCCGGGAAGGCCGAAGACGAAGCGCTATCCGTCGAAGGGCGAATACAGGGGGCCAAAGCGCCGTCGATCGTAGTGTTGAATGGGGGACGCTCTAGTCAGCTGACGGACTTATTTTGGGCATCGACTTCCGTCGCCTTGAGTGTGGATTCTGCCAGTATGTTTTTTGCACGTGTCTCGTATTGTCGTGTTCCAAGGGGGCTAATTATGATGCAATCTTGGATTCTGCCAGTATGTTTATCGCATATTTTGGGCACATTCACATGAACTAGCGCATCTATTAAGTATTTCTCATTTTGTCCTACCACTATCAGCGCTATGACTACCCAATAGTTTAACATTATCCGACCATTACCTTTGTTTTATCTTACCAATTGCGTCTCAACTTCACTGCTATTGACGTCCTCAACAATGTTTAATTATCTCATGCCATAAGTGTCGTCTTATCTTGCCAATTGTTTCGTCTAATCTTACCACTTATAACATTCATGCAAATATAATACAACACACAAACAACCTTGGGTGTAAGCAGGAACTAATTAACGTGAACCATAAATACCAGTTTTAACCATTACAATAAGAAAACATCCTACCGACCGTGAACAAAATACACTACAAACAACAACATAAGTTTTGAAACTAACACAAGTGTCCAATCGACCAAAGTTTACTTAGAAGTTTCCATACCATGAGAGAATGTCTTAACAAACAGGAGAGAATCTCTTAACAAACAGGAGAGACCTACAACTCGTGGCGCTGGATGGAGAGCCCCAAGTACTGGCGGTAGGGGGCAATATAATTGTCGTTGACGCTGTCGAATGTCTCTACGCCCTCTGCCACCAGCTGGATAGTCCTGATAACGTATGCCCCACAGTCACCGCTGCACGTGAAGGAATTAACAACCAACATTAGTTACAAATCGTCTTACCACTTCCGTCAATTTATCATACCAATGGATGTAATATATCCTACCAATAGTCCTATTATATCCTACCAATATTAGTAGACGTACATAACCCAATAGTTAAGAGAAACTTACGAGGTTTCGTTCCTAGGGATCTTGGCGGTTCGGGTTATGGTGAATGGGTTGGGGACATCGACTGTGTGCCTGGCCCGGAGCTCGACAGAAAATTGCATCACCACCGGTATCAGCTTCGCAACAGGCTCGAGGTGGGCTTGAAGGTCCTTCTCCTTTATCTGGTACCAGTCAGAGTTGAGGACTTCTATGTTCCACTTAACGAGGTCGATGACGAGCCCAATCCAGTGCTTCGCCTTGTACAACCAAGGAGCTAATATCTTCGCGTTCGCCACCGACCAAGTCCTCCCGTGGTGGTCTGGCAGTGTCCCCGAGAAGTACCTCAGCAGCACCTTGGACACATTGCGCTGGTTAATGCGGTTCACATCGCCAGAAACAGCGTCCAACTGCTTCACCACGGCTTCCTGCCAGTATGGGTCGACCACCACAACACCCGACTTTTTATCACCCTCCCGGGCGTCCAATGCCTTCCGGACCAGGAGCATGGACTGCTGGATGTGCTGCGTTAACAGGTACGTTCCAAATTCCCGTGAGGGCTTGTCCCATGACGTAAGTGAATAAGGAAACATGCGTTACAGGACAGAAGTTTGCGTACCTCGGTGGAAAGCCATACGCCGGGTGATATTAGGTTGTTGAAGAACTCCTTGTTCAATTGGGTCCCGTCTGGGCCCTTCACCTGCGCGGGGAACTTCAGGAGCCAGGCCAAGAAGTCGTCTCTCTGTTTATCAGTGACCATCCCCTCCGCAGCTGCGTCGGTGGTTGGACACGATGCCTTTGCCCCCTTCTTGGCCCACTTAGCGGGTTGAGTAACCACGCAGTCCCCTAGCTTTGATGTGATCTTCCTGTCACGCTTGCCTCTCCTAGGCTCCAGCTTTGTCTCCTAACAATCAAACACACCCGAGTTATGTTCAAACAGCTTACATTATCCTACCAAAACAGATTCAATATTATACCAAAAGGGTAAATATATCCTACCAACTGGGTTATTATATCTGACCAAAATCAACTGCCATTTTTATCATACCAAAACGCACCTTTTGTCTTACCAACAGGGTCAGACTATCCTACCAATAAGTAAGGTTTACCTTTTCCTCCGCATCGTCTGCATCAAACTCACCCTTGGAACCCTCCCCTGCAGCTTCTTTTACATGCTCCTTGCCCTTCTTAATCTGTTCCTCAGCCTGCACCACCTTCTCTCCATCGTCCTTGCCCTCGTCACCCTCCTTTGGCTCCTCCTCAACCTTTTCCTCAACGTCCTCACCAGTGCACATGCCCTGCCCCTTCAGATCAGAGTTCAGCTCTTCTTTCTCCGCCGTGTTATCCTCAACGTTCTGTCCCTGCTTGCCCGAGCCCTGGTCATCAACATTCATCTCTTCCTTGTCCTCCGCCTTTTCCTCAACCTTCTCAGCATTCTCAACCACGTCGGCCACAACCTTGTCCAAATCTTTCTCAACATCCTTCTCAACGACATCGTCATCCAATACATCAACAAGATCCTACTAATTGCACATGTATGTCATACCATATGGCTTAAAATGGTTTACCAACACACAAACATTATCTTACAAATTGCACATATGATGGACAATGGAGCACATACTTTTCCCTTGCCGGTCCTCTCTAATAACGCCTTCTTGCATTCTCTAGAAACTGCAGTCACCTTCTCGTCGAGCTCCCTGAACCTGGACCCCATCTCCACCATCATGCCCTTGAAGAGAGCCTCAACCTTGGCCACAATCCGGGCCTCCAAACCGACGCTCGACGCGTCTGACCCAGACTGGCTGGTTCCCTGACTGGGTCCAGCAGTGGCATCCTCATGTCTCCGCTTATCTCTGCGGGCCCTCATGTGGTCGCCCACAATCTGATCAAAGAAGACGTCTAGAGCGTCTTTCTTGTACGATGAGTGGGGGTACGCATCTTTTTCCTTATGGGTGGGGTGCAAGATGGGCTCTGGCTTCGCCAGCAGAACGTGTTCATCAATTGGGTCGTCGGCGGGGGCGTCCAGGCTGAGGAAGGACTTCACATTCTCGTATCGTATGTGCGAGTTTGGCGTTTTCCATCGCAAGCACCTGGGGATGATGGTGTCGTCGATGTTGCGGCCAAAATGATTCTCAATCTCAGGGAAGGTCTCGTACACCCACAACTGCAGATACAATATGGTAAGATATTAGAACGCAACTGCACACACATTTGGGTAAGCTAATATTACACATTTTGCATGACATCTTCATAGTATTGGTAAGATTGAAAGACACAGTTTGCAGGTAAACATCATATATTTGGTAAGATAGAAATAGACTGTTGGCATGATATAATTGCCTATTTGGCATCCCACAGTCACACATATTCTGAAATGGCAAAGGTTCTGACTCTTTTTCATAACTTGGCTAACCTGAAAGGCCATGGGGAACCCGTATAGCGCGTACGTTGGCCTATCTTTCAGGTGAGCTTTTGCGGCAACCAAGTCCTTTAACGTACCGGCCAGGCTCTCGTGTAGCCTCTCGTACACAAGTCGGCCCCAAGGGAAATCCAGAAACCGCGTCGTGTCCTCCAACAGCAGCTTAACCACCCACCCTCTAATTTTTTTCTTCTTCTCCAAGCCAAAAAGAATGCCCTCCACAATGACTAGGAGGGCAAGCTTGTACTTCCTCATTAGGGAGCCCGAGTTCGTCTGTTTTTCGTGCTCCCAAGCGCTCTCGACATCCTTCAAAGTTACCTTTTCTTTCTTGAAGAACTGGTAGACGGCGTCCTTGTGATCCCCCTCCATCACATCCCTAGGGGGTGGTGCGCAGTTTAACCCCGTTATCAATGCGAACTCGTGAAGCGAGAATCGCACGTGATGCCCTTGGATGGAGTACCACGTCTCGTGTTGCTTCCGGGTCTTCAGCTGCCACAGGAGGCAATAGTGCACCAGCTGTGCGGCGAACTTGTTCCTCGACCCCATCTTCACTATGCCTCCGAATTGGCTCTTTGTGAGGGCCTTCACATCATCACGATCGATGGCTAAGTCGAGTCCGTCCAGGAGGTCAAAACTGGAATGTGATAATGCCCTTCCACTGAAGTGGTCCTTCTCAGCCACAGCCAACACAGCCTGCAACAGATGTAACACTCTTAGGTCCCAAATTTTTTTCCCAACCATGACTACCAAAACAAGGGAACTATCTCAGTTTCCTTACCCCCTGGCTGCTTGGTCTTGCCTTTGCTTTCCTCTTGCCGGCCTTTGTCATTTTTATGGTTATTGCACAAAGGGTTCCTGCAACACAATCACCACACACATGCATTCAGACATTCAGATCACCTCATCAGTCATACCAACAGTGTAATTTTATCCAACCAATAGAATATGATTTTCTTACCAACTCGGCTATCTTTTTCTGTCCTACCATATTCGAATTTCATACAAGTTTGATTCATTTTACCTCCTTCCCAACCCAAGAGATAGCCATCAGTATTTCACCAACACCAATTAACCAACAATTCATCATACATATAGGCATTTAACCAACAAGTAATTCACACATTAAGTTTCAAACATATAGCCAAACAACTACTCTGTTATACCAACATGTCTTACTTGTTTTCTTCTTTTTACCTCTTTCACAACACATCATATAGGCAATGAGATTATACAAAACCAAATCACCATTTATTCATCATATTTTGAGCATTTCATCAAACACTTGGTGGGCACTTACGGTTTCAACATTAAAAAACCAATCTTCCAAAAAATTCCTTCACCCCACTCGGCTTACCAGATGTTCAATTTTATCCTGCCATATTCGTTACCCGGTCCTACGATATCTGCTACCACAATTTCAGACACAACCTTCGATCATCAGTCCTACCACATGTGCACATATACCCTACCGATTACCCCCAATCTTGTGGATTCCCTACCCATCCGACCCCCTCCTTACCCTTTTGTCCCCAATTTCTTACCCAACATCACCTAACCCTTACCCATCCTTTTCCCGACACCCACAAACCCTAATCGCACCCACCTCCGCAAAATCGACTCACAATGTCACCCCTAACCCCTTCCTACTTCATTCCTCCTCTACTGCTAGACATCTACCCCAAAATCGTCTCAAATCCTTCACAATAACCGCATGTAACCGCACCCCCAATACACCAATTTCGCAACTCAAACAAAATCTCCACAGTTGCTTACCTTTCTCTTCGTCTTCAACCTTCTCATTCCTCACAGGCGATGACTGATGGCCTTCTTCTTCGACGAGTTCGTCCTCCCTCTCTCTCTGTGTATCGCTTCTCCTTTCTCTCTCTGATGGCCTTCCGTCTCTCTCTCTCTCTCTCTGTTTCGCTTTCAAATGAAATTAAACCGTCTCTCTCCCTCCCTCGTTTTAATTTGATAACCCACTACAACCGGTTACAAACAGTTGGAAATAACCGGCTGTTTTATTTGCACAAAATAGCCCGGCCATTTTGGCCCATTTTTTCACCCCCTTGGCTATTTGTGCAAATTGGCCCGTTTTTTAGGCTATTTAGTGCAATTTCCTCTAACGGGAACCTGCATTACCTTAAATCATCTGTACACAGTAATTCAAAACTATAAGGAAAAAACGCTTGATCTAACGAATTGCCTAGTTATGAAAAATAGAAAGAACATAATAATCACGTACTCAAGCTTCGAGCTGAATTTTGATGGGTCATTTTGAAATAATGGAAATTCTACAATCGATTTTGTGATCCAGGACCATAAGCAAATTAGGTCTCGATGAAGGGTTCTTGCATCCTGTCATCCTTGATCATTGGAGCTAAGGCTACAGATTTGATAGAGGGAATCCAAAAAATATTATAACTTAATAGCCAAAACATCGAAATAAAAGGTGATAATCTCTGCATTATTCGAACTTAAATACATTGAAAATTTCATTGGGAAGTTAAAATGATGATTTATAGCTCTATAATTAACTCCCTTCGTTTTCAAACAATCCATACTTGCCACATGTTTATGAAAAGTAATAATATAGTGGACAAATTGATCTTTCTGGGTCATATAACCACTATCATTAACCTAAGCACAAGAGTAGCAAAATAATACACACACTGATTTCTCTCTAGGAAACCTAGAGAGAGAGCTCCAACCACGGCCAAGCAGTACTACACCGGCTCCGGCCGCACTACCCCGGCTCCGACCGTCTCATTTCGGGCTTCGGCCTCCTTCGGATCTCTGTGGCACCTCCACTTCATCGCTCCGGTGAGTTGCCGGTTGTTATTCGTGGTCGGATTAACCCTAGCCCCGTTCTTTTGGGTCCAGTCTTCGTCTTTTCATAAATTGTTTGGGGGCTATTGTCAATTTGTGTCTCCTGTTCCCAAATCTATAATCAATTCGTCTGACTCGCTCATCTCAACCGGATCTCTTCCGTTGGGGTTCATTTGTTCGGGGTGTGGGGTGGGTTGAGTCTGCCTTCCTCCCTCCATCCATCCACTCTCCAACTCATCTTGCAAATCCCGACTCTGAGTCTCGTCTCCCGGAGGGGCCGTTGTGTGCTCCTCTGCCGCCGCCGGCTAAGTCCATCTCCAACGCACACCACTGGTGTGTCGATATCTCTTTGGATGCGCTGTGCAATCTCTTTGGGCTAAGAGTTTATGTCTGATCTCCAACCCGGTTGGTTCTTGTTCCCTCCGTTTGGACTCCTCGTGTGGTCACCGACCGTCTGGCTCCTCCGACTGTCCTCGACGTCGCGTCTTGTTCGGCTGATCTCCTGGTTGGTGTTTCTTCGCTGGCTACGGGGATGACCCGTTGAAGATGCTTTGGCCCAAGCTTGAAACACTTGGGCCCGAGACTATCTTTGATTAAAAAAAAAAATAAATAAATAAAAAATTCAAAACGTGTATGTTTTCATAGTGTTTATTATGTAGCCTGGCCCAGGTACTTGTGATGCAGTTTGGTGGTTTAGAGCTAGCAGTTTTTTTAGCGGTGTTCTTCTCCTTTGTTGACGCGTGAGAGGCCGTGGACGTGATCGAAGCCTGAAGGCTCTTAATTTCAGAGTCCAAATCTGAGGTTTCCACCTAAGTTCCCCATGGATTCCCTGCGTGCCTCTACCAACTGACAGAAGAGATGTCACTCACTGGTTCCGTGCCTCCAGCGATAGTACTAGCTTGCGCCTGTTACTGACTTACTGCATCTTTGTATTTTGGGTTTATGCTTTGCTATTATGTCTTGTTCTTTAACTTGTATTGATAGTTTATCCGTCGCCGAGTATCTCGGCATCTCGACCTACCGGGCTTGTCCGGTGCGTCGAATTTTTACTCAATAAAAAAAAATAAAAAAAATAACCTGAGCACAACTTTAGAATTATAGAGTATCATTGAAAAGAACGTTCTACATATCGTTCATAATTCATTCTAATTACTTTTCGTTTAAAAGAATGAGAATTTTTTTTTCCAATTTCAAATTACGTCCATTAGGGACAAATTAACATAATTCGACTTGAGCTCAAAAAAACATAATTCGACTTGGAAATATCTTTCACTTTCAAAAAATATTAACTTATGATTAGTGATACCTTCAATTTATTTTACAATAATAATAACAACAATCCTAGTATGAACCGTTATTATTGATCTTAAGATCAATTGATTGAATCAATTGAAGAACTAGATGAACACTCATAGAACACTCAGAGGAAGAAGAAGAGAATAAGCAGATCTCCCATAAACCGAAGTTGTATTACTTTGTAAAACGAGTTTCTGATTACACAGAGTTTCCTATTTATAGAACAAACAAATGCAGTACACACACACAGGCCTACACGGGAAAGGTTGTTACAGCAACAACTTCTTGAATCTTCTAACTGCTGCTTCAACAGCTGCTCCAGCTCAGCAACTTATTGGTTGATCACAAAGCTCCAACACTCCCCCTCAAGTTATGAGTTTGAATATATTCATAACTCCTAACTTGGTCATCATCTTCTCATAGATGTCCTGTGTCACTGTCTTAGTAAAGATGTCAGCTGGTTGTTCTTTGGTAGACACATAGCCTAGAGTGATTTCATTACTTAGAACCTTGTTCCTTACAATGTGACAATCACCTTCGATGTGTTTTGTCCTTTCATGGAATACGGGGTTCTTGGCTATATGTATGGCTGACTGATTATCACAGTGTAGCTCCACAGGACCTGTAGTCACTCCTAGAGCCCTTAGCAACTTCACCAGCCATGTTACTTCACAACAGGTCATAGCCATGGACCTGTATTCAGACTCAGCAGTGGACATTGCCACATATGTCTGCTTCTTGGTTCTCCAAGATATCAGGGATTTGCCTAAGAGAATGCAAAACCCAGTGAGTGATTTCCTAGTCATAGGGCAGCTTTGCCAGTCTGCATCACAGAAAGCCCTTAGCTGTAATCTGGAATCCTTTGCTAGTAGGAGTCCTTGCCCTGGTGCCTTCTTTAAGTACCTCAACACATGCTTTGCTGCTTGCCAGTGCTCAATGGTGGGTGAGTGCATGAATTGGCTTAACATCTGTACTGCATAGCACATATCAGGTCTTGTAATAGTTAGGTAGATCAGCTTCCCAACCAGTCTTCTATAGACAATTGGATCTACTCCTTCTTTGCTGCCTTCCATATCCAGTTTTGCTCTTGGATCCAGTGGTGTGGCAACAGGCTTGGCATCAGTCATTCCTGCTTCAGCTAGGAGCTCCAATGCATACTTTCTCTGGTTTAGGAAGATTCCTTTATCACTTCTATCAATTTCTATGCCCAGAAAATATCTCAATTCCCCCAGCTCTTTCATTTGAAAGTGCTTATGAAGATGGGCTTTGAGCTTAGCTATTTCTGTTTCATCATTCCTTGTGATGATCATATCATCCACATACACAAGTAAGGCTGTGATACTCTCTTTATGTCTTCTAACAAACAAGGAGTAATCTGCTTCAGATTGCTCATACCCTGCACCTCTTACCACATCTGGAAATTTTGCAAACCATTGTCTTGGGGCTTGCTTGAGTCCATACAATGACTTTTGCAGTTTGCATACCACATCAGTTTGATGTTCCATTTCCTGTGACTCCCCCTGAACATCAGACTGAGCAGATTTCAAGTGATGGTATGCAGGAGGGAGCTCCATATAAACTTCTTCTTCTAGATCACCATGTAAGAAGGCATTAGTAACATCTAATTGTGAGATATGTCAGTTCTGTATAGCAGCAACTGCAAGAATAGTTCTCACACTGATCATTTTTGCTACTGGAGCAAAGGTTTCACAATAGTCAATGCCCTCCACTTGACTGAAACCTCGAGCTACCAATCTAGCTTTATGTCTATCCAGACTTCCATCAGCCTTTAGTTTGAGTTTGAAGAGCCATTTGCAAGTGACAACTGATTGATGCTCAGGACGAGGGACCAGAGACCAAGTGTTTGTCCTTTCAAGTGCATCCAATTCAGTGATCATGGCCTGACACCATTCCCTGCAGTGTAGAGCCTCTTTTACAGTAGATGGTTCAGTTAGTGGTGCACTATTAGTGATGAAGGTGTTGTAAGCAGAGGGACAAGAGGCATAGGAAATGACTGAAGAAATGGGGTAAGGAGAAGAGGACTTACTGTTGGAAGAAGAGTTTGCAGTGATAGTGACATCTGGGATTGTACACACATAGTCCTTCAACCACCCTGGGGGTTTGGAAAGTCTGGAAGAGTGCCTGATCTCAGGTGGTGGTGGTGTGGGAGATGGAGAAATCTCAGGGCTAGGTGATGGGGGAAGATCATCAAACATGGGTGGGACAGGTGATGGTGAATAATCAGCCAGAGTTTCAGTTGTTGTGGCTGGGTTTAGGGAGATAGGAGAGGATGTGTTTGATGGTATAATTGGTGTGAATGGCCAGTCATCCACATACTGATGGTGAGGTGGAGACTGAGTGGGGACAGTGATTGGTATTGAAGATGGGGATGCAGAAGCAAAAGGAAAATAATCCTCTACAAACTGAACATCTCTACTAACATAACATTTTTGAGTTTGTAAATTGTAAACTTTGTAGCCTTTAAAACCATAAGGGTAACCTAAGAACACACAAGGGTTTGACCTTGGTTCAAATTTCTTGTGGTGTTGAAAACTTGTGGACATGTAACACAGACATCCAAAAACTTTTAGTCTAGGGTAATCTGGTGGGATACCAAATAAGACTTCATAGGGTGATTTGTTATGTAAAAGAGGTATAGGTAATCTGTTTATGAGAAAAGTGGCAGTTAAAATGCAATCATCCCAGAATTTTATTGGTAAAGAAGCATGAAACCTGAGAGCTCTAGCTGTCTCAAGAATGTACCTATGCTTCCTCTCAACACGTCCATTTTGTTGAGGGGTAGCAGTACAAGAGCTCTCATGTTGAATGCCTTTTGAGAGTAAAAAATTCCTCATCTCAGAGTTGACAAATTCAGTACCTTGATCAGTTCTTAAAATTTTGACTTTAGTGTCAAACTGGTTTTCCATTTTTAAAATGAACTGCTGTAAGACAGAAGCAGTTTCAGATTTGTAGGTAAGTAAATGAGCCCACACACTCCTACTCTTGTCATCAACAATAGTTAGAAAATATTTTTTGCCATTGTAGGTAGGAGATTCATAAGGTCCCCAAAGATCACAATGCACAAGTTCAAAAACATTTTTAGCATGAGATGAACTGTTGTAGAAAATATTTCTTGTTTGCTTTGCAAGGGGACAAACTGAGCATAAGAGGTCTGTATGTTTATTCATATCAGAAGAAATGCAAGGTACATGTAAGAGTTTTTCAATAGGAGCATGGCCTAGTCTGAGATGCCATAAGGCATTAGAGTCAGACTTACAATGGTTAGAAGGCAAAAACATAGGGAGGGTAGGGCTGTTGGCACAAAATTTGGTGTGATCATCATCAGCCTTTTGGGACTCTTCAATCAGACTTGGTATTTCAGTTTCAGGAACTAAGTGATACAATCCATCAATGTCTCTACTAGCTGCAATGCTCCTCTTCTTTACAGGGTCCTGAATGAGACACATCAAAGGTCTGAGATTTATATGATAGTGTAATGTATTTACTAAGGTACTGAGAGATATGAGATTGAGCTTGAAGTCAGGTATGTAGAGTACATTATGCAAAGACAAAGAGGGTGTGAGATGTGCAGTACCAGAGTGTGTAATTAGGCATGTATGGCCATCAGGAAAATGTATCTTGGATGGAGGAAACATAGGGACAATATTGGTTAGGTGTTTGAGATCACAAGTCATGTGATAATTTGCACCACTATCTAGAAGCCATCTATCTATTAAAGAAGTGACTACACCACAGAAAAGAGTACCTGCCAAGTTCACTTCATGATGCTTGTCTGCTTGAGGCTGATTCATGGCATTCAGAAGAGAGATCATCATCCTTTGCTGGTCTAGAGTGAGATTCTGAAACAGGTTTGGTTGGGATTCTGGAGCTTTCTCAGAGGTTGCGGCATTTGCTCTATAGTTTGTGCTCCCAGATCCTGCTTTCTTGCTGTCTACACTGTACGTTTGACCAGGTTTCTGTGGCTTATACTTGCTCTTGGAATGCCGGCTTGGATACCCCATTACTTCCCAGCATTTCTCAGACGGGTGATTTCCCTCACATTGTATGCACTTCTTCTTTCTAGCTGAGTTTGAATCACCATCTTTCTTGCTGAACATGGCTGTGGCATCTGGTGGTGACTTGACACTAGTATCTGGCTTCTTGTTGCTGGTCTCGTCTTGAACCAACAATGAGTGTGCATAGCTAGCAGTTGGGAGGGGAGAGCTCAACAAGAACTGTCTTCTTGGGACAGCATATTGCTCATTCAACCCCATGAGAAATTTGATCAATTTCTCTTCACTTTCAGCAGCTTCAATTCGAGAATTCACACTGCACTCACACTTTCCACATGTGCAGCGTATTGGAGGACACAGACCTGTCAATTGCTGCCAGGTTCCCTTGAGTTTGGTGAAGTACTCCGTGATACTCGTGTTCTTCTGCTCGCAATCCTGCAGTTCCTTTTTGATTTGGAACACAAGAGGTCCATTTTTCTGCCCGAAGCTCTCATGGAGGTCATCCCACATTTCTTTGGCAGAATCAAACTCATCTAGAGTAGCATAGATTTCTTTAGACACAGTATTCAGAATCCATGAGCAAACCATGTCATTTCCTCTATTCCACAAAGCCAAATTTTCAGAGGTTTCAACTAGTGATCCATCTATGAATCCTATTTTGTTCTTGACTGACAATCCTTTCATTACAGCTTTCTTCCATCGACGAAAATTCTCGCCTGTAAGCTGAATTGAAGTAAGGATGATACCTGAGTTGTCGGAGGGATGGATGAATAGAGGATTCTGCAAATCCATGGCCGAGATCACATCGCTTCGACGTCGCTCTGATCTCTCTCCAGATCTGTTTATGTGTTCTTCGTTGAGCGCCATGGATGCCTGATTGATTTCGCAGCAAGAACGAGATCAAACACTGCAATTTGATGCGGAAACTTCAGCGATTACTGATCGATGACAGTTGCTGGCTCTGATACCATATTGATCTTAAGATCAATTGATTGAATCAATTGAAGAACTAGATGAACACTCATAGAACACTCAGAGGAAGAAGAAGAGAATAAGCAGATCTCCCATAAACCGAAGTTGTATTACTTTGTAAAACGAGTTTCTGATTACACAGAGTTTCCTATTTATAGAACAAACAAATGCAGTACACACACACACTGGCCTACGCGGGAAAGGTTGTTACAGCAACAACTTCTTGAATCTTCTAACTGCTGCTTCAACAGCTGCTCCAGCTCAGCAGCTCCAGCTCAGCAACTTATTGGTTGATCACAAAGCTCCAACAGTTATAAATAGTACAAGCAGGGTTTGAGTTTTCGATAGGTCAAATTGTACGCACCTTTTCCTCAATCACATCAAGAGGATGTTTCCGAGAGACCTAGGGTGATAATTAAAAATGATCCTACAAGTAAATAAATTAATGAATAAATAATAGATTTATTTATTTATTTATTTGTATGATACCTAATTCATTTTAATCGATGAAAATAATTATTTTATATAAGAATGATTTTATATAAAACTTAAAAACGTTGTGAATCATATAAGGAATTACAAGTTTTTCTTAGGCCAATTTGCATAGATACACTTTTTAAAAAAAATAAACATAGATACGGCAATTTGATTGTATTTTTGTGAGTGATTATGGGATTCGGGTAATTAGTATAAATTACCCTTTTCTTATATTATACGATTTTTTTATATTACCTTCTCATTTTTATATTTAATCGAATAAACTTAAATAGCTTTATCACAAAAGAAAGGCCTGTTGGGCCCAAATCTTTTTAGAGAAATAAACAGATTAGTTGGACAGATTCACATAAGGCCTGAAACATCATCATAAAAATGTAGAAGAGGAAGGCCTGACATGTCTCGAAGAGTTTGGAAAGCCCAATAAATTCAATACTCGTTTTATTTTTTTTGTTTAACATGAATAAATCAATTTAGCCTTGAATTGGTAAATAAAAAACGGTCATTTCGGGGCTTAAACCCGGGACCTATGGGTACTACCCCAATCATTTCCAGTGAGTCATTTCGAAATGGTTTTAAATCAATTTAGCCTCCTAAATAAAATTAACGGATCTTTTACGAGGTAACACTGTAGTTTAACTTCATTCGGGTGGTAATAAAGGATTTCAAGATTTTTACCGGTTAACCTTAGACGTTCGAAACATTTTGCCTCGTGCCAGACTTGTGTTTTGATTGGAAAAGTGAGTTGTTGAACTTTTGTAGGATATATCATGTAATATTGGGAAAATGTGTGGTTTTTTTTAAGAAATAAATGTTCAGTCCCTATTAGGGCTGCTATATGAACTAAATAGCTCGAAATCGACTCGGGATTGGCTCGAAAAAGTACGACTCGAGCTCGTTCACTTATTTAAACAAGCAGAGCTTGAACAAATTTTTAAACTCGGTTGAAAGGTTGGCTCGTTCGAATAAAGCTTAAATGACTTGAATTCTATGGAATTTCTAAAATTTCCTTTAGGCTAACATATTATAAGTTATATAACCAAGTAGAACTACTTATAGCTCGAAAAAAGCTCGGTTAAAAATTCGGCTCGGCTCGAGCTCGTTTAACAAACGAACAAGTTTGAATATGCCGAGTTCGGCTCGAATAACACCCCTAGTCCCTATGCTTTGCTCTTCAACTGCGTTGAAATAATACAACAGCAGCTCAAAAACTGGATTGAAATAACGCCATAACAGCTCTCCACCAGCTCTAATTCCGTCATTTTCTTTGAGGTGGAAACGCTGTAAATTCCAGCAACAACTTCGTTTTGCAGCACAATGAAATGCCACCAGACAATATTGTACTATTGTCCCCTTCTCCAATTATTTTCTAATAAAAAAAAATTAAAACAGTACTGTCCCAGTCAATTGATGCATAAGTATACCAGAAAACACCATTAAAACATCTCCATTCGGACCATTCCCATGAAATCACCACAACCACAACAAATAGCACCATATATATAGCAGCAACGTACACTTTGTTACATACGTTTCCGTGAGAATGAAATCAAGCTTTGTCGTATTAAACAGTATTGCACTATTGTCCCCTTCTCCAATTATTTTCTAATAAAAATAAATTAAAACAGTACTGTCCCATCAATTGATGCATAAGTATACCAGAAAATCATGGGGTTGCTGAGCCCAATTAAATAGTGAATCATCGTGCAACATCATGTTCGATATTCGATACATACATCAAGAAATGGGTTATTCGGCCTTTAACGTCCACACAAATTTTCTAACTTCTTCAACTAGCATGGTAGACTCGGACAACCCGGCATTTACACAAAACCCGTGAAACATATTCGGATACTCGACTACCCGTACCTGCTTACCCGACCCGATTAACCAATCCAAGTACTTCCTCTGCCAATCTTGCAGCAAATCCCTCCCCCCAATGAACAACAACGTTGTCGGGTACTCCACACCCGCCAAGTCGACGGCTTCGGGTCCAAACACGTGCGCTGCTGGGTGGTTGCGACCCGACCCGACCGGCAAAAACGCCTTCCAGTAAATATCCGTGCTCCTCAGGGACAGCACTAGGCTTGGTTTGCCATCCAACCGGATATCCGATTCCGTCCTCTCCTCCCCGCCGAAGAACGGCTGCATAGACACCAGTCCCTGGATCCGGATCCTCTTGAACTCGAAACCGGATACCCGAACCGCAACATGGTGAGCCAAGTTCCCGCCGGCACTGTCCCCGGCAATAAAGCACCGGCCGAGGTCTCCGTCGTAAGAAACCCCGTTGTCGTCGATGTGTCGGATCATATCGAAGCCGTCGTCGTACTGGCACGGATACCGATGCTCTGGCGAGAGGCGGTAGTTGACGGACAAGACCACCGCGGGGAGTTCGCCGGCGAGCCTCCGGCAGAAGTTGTCGAAGGGCTTGGTTTTGGGGGAGAAGAGAGAGAAGCCGCCGCCGTGAAAGTAAACGATAACGGGCAGTAATCCGGAGGCCGCGGCCGCGGGGGAGTAGGCGCGGAACCAAAGGTTGCGGACGGGGTCAATGGAGTGGTCGGAAGAAACGACGTCGTATCGGTGGGCGGGAAGGAAGGAGAGCATGTATTCAAGAAAGTTGAGGAGGCGGCGGTTAACGGTACCGTTTCGACGGAGGAGGAGGTAGCTGAGGAAGTAGGCGGCGGAGTTTTGGATACGGATAAGAAACGGCATTTCGGTGATCAATAAAGTGTTAGCACATGTGCTTTGCTCTTTATTTATCAAATTTAATGAGTAGTTAATGATCATTCCGAAATTGTTCAATCGAAAAGGTCGTATAGAACTATAGATAGTATCTAAAGGTGTTCGAACCCGGTGGTCGCTCTTTATTACCAAAGAAGTTGTTAATTCTAAAATATTTGAATAATTAAAATAATTTATTTATAAATTTTATAAAAAATTAGTATTGTAATTAGAGTGTTGTTATATACACTGTAAATTCACTTTGTAATACGCTGTTAATTAATGTTGAAATATATGAACGTTTTACAATGTTGAATTGAGCATTAATATTAAGTGGAGAAGTTGTCGATGTTGAAAAATTAGTATTGTAATTAGCAATGTCGGATTGGCCGACGTTACTAGTATTAATATTGTATTAAAAGGATACAATCTCTCACACACAAAAAAAGTCATTTTGGACGTTAATTACAATCTCCATCATTTTTTTAACATTATATGTTGACCCGATCTTTCACTAGCCATTGTGTAGATCGAATGATTGAGTGAATTGAAGATGAACAAAGATTAGATGAAAGGAGAACAAGCAAATTGGAGTTTCTCCATTGATGAATTTCTGTGAAAGGTTACACAGATCTGGAGAGGGACCTCGCCCTCTTTTATACCCAGAAGCCCTAACAAACTATGGGCGGGAAACAACCTCCACCATACACGTGTCCCTTTATTTCTCCTAATTACATAGATTAGCCCAAAACTTACTGAAGCTAACATATTATCTTACACTCCCCTTCAAGCTGGTGTGTGAAAATACATCTAGAACACCCAGCTTGGGCAAAAAACGATTGAAACTATCAACAGTAGTAAGTTTTGTAAACATATCGGCTAATTGAAAACGAGTAGGCACATATGAGGTCACAACATGCTTTGATTGAACCATATCGCGGACATAGTGGCAATCCACCTCTATGTGCTTAGTTCTCTCATGGAACACAGGGTTCTGAGAGATATACAGAGCAGCTTGATTGTCGCAAAACAAGGCTGCAGGAGACAACTGAGGACAACGAAGATCACGAAGAAGAGCACCAAGCCATTTGATCTCAGTACAGGCATTGGCCATTGCACGGTACTCGGCTTCAGCTGACGAACGAGACACAACTTGCTGCTTCTTGGATCTCCGGGATACCAAGGAATTACCCAGAAGCACACAATAGCCCGTGGTAGATCTTCTAGTGAAGGCACAACTTGCCCAATCCGAATCACAAAAAACTCTTAGCTTGAGATCTGAATTTGCTGATAAGAGGACACCTTGACCAGGTGAGGCTTTTAAAAACCTTAACACTCTGATTGCAGCATCCATATGCAAGTCAGTGGGTTTGCTCATGAATTGACTTAGCAATTGCACAGTGAAGCTCAAATCTGGACGAGTTAGAGTGAGGTAAATCAGTTTCCCAACTAATCTCCTGTAATCATTTGGCTTGTCAAGCAATTTCCCTCGATCAATAGACAGCTTGACATTAGGATCCAGAGGCAGCTTCAATGGTTTGCAATCCAGAAGATTTGCATCCTTTAGCAAATCCAACACATACTTCCTTTGGGACAAGAAAATTCCCTTATCAGATCTTAGTACTTCTAAACCCAGAAAGTACCTTAGATCACCAAGATCTTTCATCAAAAAATGACTGCTAAGCATTTCTTTCACCTTTCTCAACTGGGTGGCATCACTGCTAAGAACAATCATATCATCTACATATATAAGAATTGTAGTGAACTTTCCTGAAGATGCTTTGATGAACAATGAATAATCTGCTTTGGACTGTCGAAAACCATTGCCCAACAAAGCTGAAGATAACTTGGCAAACCATTGCCTAGGGGCCTGTTTTAAGCCATACAGACTTTTGATCAATCTGCAGACCTGGGAGGAAGACTTGTTGTCTTGTACACTCTCCCCTTCACTAACATAGCCCTGAGGTAACTTCATGTAGACCTCCTCATGGAGATCACCATGTAAGAATGCATTAGATACATCCATTTGACTGATGTGCCAGTGTTTCACAGCAGCCACTGCAAGCACAGTCCTTACAGTGGTCATCTTGGCTACTGGTGCAAACGTTTCATCATAGTCCACACCTTTCCTTTGCCTACACCCTTGGATTACCAGTCTTGCCTTGTATTTGTCTATAGAACCATCAGCTTTGAACTTAGTTCTATAGATCCATCGACAACCAATAGCTCTTTTTCCCTTAGGAAGATCAGTAACAATCCAGGTCTTGTTTCGTTCTAATGCTCTAAGCTCAAGATTCATTGCTTCACACCACTTTGGATCCTCAATGGCTTGTTTGAAATGGGTTGGATCAGTAATAGAATTGAGGGCCAATATGTAAGACTGATTTGCAGGACAAAGATGAGAGTAAGAAACAAAGTTACTAATGGGGAATGATGTTACCTTTGAGGATGTGGTATGAGCAGTGGCAGTTGTATAATCTGCTAACCAAGAGGGAGCACGAGAAACCCGGCCTGATCTTCTGGGAATAACCACCTCAGGTTGAGGATTTGACTCAGGAGGCAAGACATTGGATGACTCTTCTGACACAAGAATGTCATCTGACCAAGGCATTGTGGAAGGAAATAGTAGAGGTTTTGGAGAGGCAATCTTTTGTGGAAAATCAGTTTGGTAAGGAAATATGTGTTCATAGAATTGAACATCTCTTGATACAAACCTGACCATAGTGAAGAGGTTCAGAAGTTTGTAGCCTTTTTGAGTGGAAGGGTATCCCAAAAACACACATGGAACACCCCGGGGGTCAAATTTGTCATGAGTTCTAGTAGGATTTGCAGCAAAAGCCAAACACCCAAACACCTTCAGTTGATGGTATGAGGGGGGTTGATGACAAAGAATTTCAAATGGGGTTGTATTGGACAAAACTGAAGATGGAAGGCGATTTATGAGGTACACTGCAGTGAGGACACAGTCACCCCAGAATTTCAGTGGAAGATGAGCCTGAAATCTCAAGGCTCTTGCAATTTCTAGCACATGTCTGTGCTTCGCTCCACAACACCATTTTGTTGGGGACGATCAACACAAGATCTGATGTACAATGCCTTGATCAGAGTAAAAAAGCTTACATTCAGCACTTGAAAACTCCAAAGCATTATCAGATCGAATGACTTTGATTTTGCTGGAAAACTGAGTGTTAACCAACTGACAGAAGGCTTTGAACATAGAGAAAGACTAGTCTTTGGATTTAAGAAGATAAATCCAAGTAGCTCGACTAAAATCATCAACAATTGTCAAGAAAAATCGACAACCATTATGTGTTTGAACACGATAAGGGCCCCAAATGTCAATGTGTATAAGATCAAAACAAGCAACTGTAGAGTGTTCTTTGACAGGAAAAGGTAACTTTGTAAACTTTGACATAGGACAAACAGAACAAATGGACTCAGTTTGATTTATTGAAATGCAAGGTACATGCTTCAATTTGGACATGGGAGCATGACCCAATCTCATATGCCAAGTATGAAAAGAACCAGGCAGTTTGTACCTACTAGATGTCAAAGAAAAAGGTATACAGGGCTTGACACAATCTTCAATCACTTTCTTGACAAAATCAGGCCTAAATGTGCTCATCCCTTGATTCAGCAAGAAGTACAGTCCACCACTCTCTTTACCAATCCCGAAAAGTGTCCTGCTGGCACAATCCTGTATCAAATAGTAGTTGGGGTAAAAGGTTACAAAACATTAATTGTGTTTAGTGAGTTTGGAAATGGACAACAAACTGAATTTGAAGGAAGGGACAAACAAGACTTTGTTTAGTTTAAGATTGTTTTCTAGGTGAATTGTGCCATGATGAGTAATTTGGGAGGTGTGTGATAGCATCTATTTTAGTCATATTTTAGGCATACATTTGCATATTAGTTTAGGTCATTTTTATGCATTTTTATCATATTTTATGCTTTATTTATTTTATTTTGTATTTTCGGAGTCTACACCTAGTTTTTATTCGTTTCAGGCATTTTGAGACTAATATCGAGGAAAATCAAGCTTTAATGCGGAGCGGCAATCATAATGGATCGGACCCGAGGAGCTAACTTGTCAAGTGCGGAAGTTGCTAAATGTGGGAGCTGTTTTGTGGAGTTAATTTATAATTGGGTGTTAGGATGCAATTTAGTTATTTAAGTTTGTGGTTCAAATTTGTAATTTTCTAAAAATAAAACTATATACTCCCGTGTTTAGAATTCAAGGGGGGAGTTCAGAATTTGGTTTGGCCGTACATGGCTTCGGCCACTTTTTAGGTTTAGGTTGTTCTTGGTTTCACGGTATATACTTTGGATCGAGGACGGAAATTTCGGTTTGCATTCTATTTTAAACTTTGATCTATTTCTGTCTATAATCTAGTTCATTGTTTATTTTATTATGCTTTTCTAATTTCTCCGTTCTAGGGTTAGGGTGATCCAAACGATGATTTGGTAGTGTTGAGATTGATATTCGTTTGTCTGATTATTGGTAGATTTAATCCTATTGCGCCATCCCTAATTGATGAAAATTGGTTAGAACTGATTTAGGGTTTGAAATCGAAAGACTAAAACCCTAAGTTAGAATTTAGATGGTGAATTTAGGCCGAAAAGCTATTGGATCCATCGGAACCATATGATTAAACTTGAAGCTTGATTATCGAAAGAGAATCGAAGCTTCTTGAGGATTCCTAGATTGTCATAGATATTTTAGATGATTTTGATATTAATCGATACCGAAAGGCGACGTTGATATGATTATCATCTAGAACTCTAAGAACTTAAAGGGTCTAAATTGGTTGCTTGAGTCCGAAAGGTGATTGTTAACCAATTTAGACACATTCGCTTTGATTCCGAAAGGAGATTTGCGATTACCTTAGACAATCTACCTTTAGCAAACTCAGACAATGTGACACAAATATCAATATTAATCTACTAAAGTGTCGTTGTGGTGATCCTTACCCTAGATTTGTCTCGTATCCATTGTTTAATACCTATTTTTGCATAGTTGTTTCTCATTAGTTGGTTACTTTCTCCATCCATATAAACATTTCGCCTTTATTTTCTTGACTTAGTTAAATCAGTTTGAATTGATAATCGATACCATATAGTCCTTGTGGATACGACACTCGATATACTACAACTGAACCCCATACACTTGTGGGTGTAGGTTTTTAGCCTATCAAGTTTTTGGCGCCGTTGCCGGGGACTATTGTTTGTATTGGTTGTTTATTTAGATTGATTTTTCTAAGTCATTCTTTTGCTTTTGATTTTTTTTTCCTTTTGTTTTTGATTTCAGGTTGTGCTCAAATGGATGGCATAAGCTATTGTGAGTTTTGTGGAGCTTTTGATCATGTAGCTAGTGATTGCCCGGTGTTGTTTGGGAATGAACAGGAGGTGTACTACTCGTTGCATCCTCACCTTTCTTACGAGAGGGATATCACCGAGGGATACGCACCGCCTGGGTGTCGAGATCAAGCTTCAGAAAATTCACAAAAATCGTCCAAGTTGATTTATATGGAAGAGTACTTCACTTTCTTGGAAACCCACCTCTCAAAGATCCAAGTTGTTTTTGAGGATGAGATGTTGCGGATCCAAGAAGCTCAACAAATGAATGTTCCATGTTTTCCCAAAGTTTTTTGTGTTGAAGGTGAGGTTAGTGACAATGACGATTGCACTATCGTCTTTCTTGGCATGGAGGTTTTTGAAGTCATGGAGATTTTAGAGCACAAGGAATGGGTTCCATTATTCAAGTTTAGTGAAGACACAAATGGACGTTATTCTAAGAAGAGAAAGAGCACATTTCTATGGAGTTTGAACTTCAATGAATCTATATTATTTTGCTCCGAAAAGACCTTACTAGATGGATGGATCGAACCATGGACCATCCATTCAGGAAGGTTCAAGCGCTTTCAAAAATCCATCCGAGGTAAGTTTTCTTTAATTTATTATTATTATACTATTATTATTATTTTTATTTTTATTTTATAAATAAAGGTAAAGGAAAATTGGATCCACTCGGTCGAGTGAAATTTCAACTCGGCCCGAGTGGATTCCAATGAGTATGGCAGTGCCGTCACTCGGTCGAGTGGTTTGGCCACTCGGCCGAGTGGAAATCGACCCCTTTCCAAAAAAAAAAAATAAAAAAAAAAAAATTGGAGAGACGCCAGACGCGTTTTTCTTTCTCCTTCTCCCTCCGTGATACCCTATCGCCCTCGTTCACCCTCCCTCCATCCTCTCGCCTCCACACCTCGCCGGAGCTCTCAACCGGCACCGCTCTACCAGCCACGCCCCCCTGGAACCCTAAACCTCTCTGATCGCCATCGCCGCCTCCTGCCCTCACCCCCAAATCGCCGGTGAACCCACCGTCATTCTCACCTTTTTCTTGTTGTCCTCCATCGCCACTCCACCTCCTCTCCGCCTCTGTTCACCTGCTGGCCACCGCACCGGCCACCGCTGGAACCACCTACTTCCTCGCCCTAGCTTCTTTTCTCAACACACATAGATGGCCGCTGCTCACCACCACTGGGAGATCTTACCTCTGCTGCTACTCTCGGCTTGGTGTCGAATTCGGCTTAATCGGCCCCAGTTCCACTCGACCTAGCTGCGACTCCACTTTGATTTCGATTCCGGTCAGGTAAGTGCAGGAATACATCTCAATTTCAATTTCTGTATTGTTTGATTGAGGAGATTTTATTGAATTTGATAGGTCGTTTTGGTAGCCTTTGGATTGTTCATATTATGTTGATGCTTTGTTGTGTTGAACATGTGCTTGAAAAGCTTAACTGTTGATGATTTGCTCAGTTTCAACATTGATCTCTGGCTGATAGATGTGTTTCCTGTTTGGAATGTTCAAGTGTTGCTTGCGATTAGCCTAAGTATGGGGAGTCGATGCTACGATTTTCTGGCTCTTGATCATCCTCCTTGACTAAACTTGTTGTACATGGTGCTTCCACTAAGTCTGTTTGCTCTTGAGTCGGTTAGCTCTTGCTTTAATTGAGGTGACTTGTTGATTTTGAGACTCCTACACTTGACCTTCCTATGACTGATTGGAATTTTCATGATCACATTTGAAATCAGCATAGTTGGTATTGGAAATCTTGTGATTAACTCCTCCGGTGATTCGTTTCATGGTGCTTTCGGATTAAATTAGAAGTGAAACTTGACTCAATTTTCATGCTAAACTTGAACACTTTAGCTCCTGATTTTGGTGGTGAAAGTTTTCACATATTAGAAGTGGTGGCTACTGAATTGTTTGATGACACTTGTTATCTTCCTGCTTGTTTATTGCTCTCTGAAATCACTGAAAATTCCATGTTTTTAATTCGACATAAGTGATTGAGCATGTGCTATTGGGGCTGCTTTCAATTGTTGTGGACTTTGTTGTTGTTCTTTGTTCTTGGATGGTTTATTTTCGTGGATGTTGGAATGTGTGCGGTTGTGGTGTGTTCTCTTTGTTTTTTCCTTGGCCAGGACCAATTGCAAAGGGATATGCCTTTGTTTTTCCGACTCCAGGAGGATTCAAAAATGCAAATTGCATCCAAGAGAGCTGCTGAAATTTCAGCAACTGTTGCACAACTCGGCATCACACCAAAAATTCGATTTGAACTCAATTTTAGTTTCGGTAAGTCCAGGTTCGACCCTTCTTAACCCTGATAATTGTTGGGATGAAAATTGAATAAATTTATTTGAATAATTATGTTGGGAATGGTTTGAACCTGCTCGGGAATCATATAGGTAGCATGAGCATTCATTGAGTCGTGAGATAATGGCTCTTGTTTGCTTTAAGCACTGTCATGAGCATGAGCTGTCTCTTAATTTTCTACATGCTCTGAGGTTGCAATTGATTTGTTTCATTGACTGGCTAGTGAGCCAACACTATTTGCTACCTATTTGTTGTTGCTGCTGTGTGTTGTGTTTGCTACTTTGTACAGTGCTGGATTTTCTGCTGAGAACTGCCATATAATTTGTGAGGACAACATCGTTTTCTGATCCTTTTCTTGAGCTGATGGGCTGCTTGATTTCAAGGAAACATTTCTGAAAGGCTTCACTACTACTCTCTCTTACGCTGATTTGAAGAATTGCTCAATGGTGCCTGATTCTTTAGTGAGTTTCCTCTTCCCTCACTCTTTATCATTCGCTACTTTGGGGACAAAGTAGATTTTAAGCATGGGGTGGAGAACTTCTGGTGTAACTCCGGATTTGCATTAATTTTTTTCATTTCGTTTCCTTTTCATGTGTATTTCATGCATTGCATTTTCATTTGCATATAGATGTCTTGAGATGAACCCTTGCTAATAAAAATTCCTTGCTCTTCTTGAAGAACATGTCACTTCCTTGATTGAAATTGGTTGATGATATCCTCTAAGGCATGTTAAACAGCTTGTGATGATTTGGATTATTGGGTTTATGTTCTAATTCTTTCAAAACTAATCATTGCTTGAGACTTGTTGAGATTGAAATTCTGAGACAAAAGCTGTGAGCTTCTGAGCCTAGGACTGACATCCATGAGTCCTCTTTCATTTGTGTGTGAATTGCTCATCTTGATTGCTTTATCTTCAGAACTTGCGTTAGAACCTCTCGAGGTCACATATATGATTTGTGTGCATTGCGTAAACATGATTGAGGCAACTTTTGTTAGCCTATTATTCCCTTCCTACCCTATTATGATATCCTTTGCTTGAAGCCCGTTGAGCCTATTTGCCTATTCATTTGTAGCTCCATAAGATTATCCCTAAGCCTATTTTAGCCTCGTTTACTCATTCGGGAAGTAGGATGAAATAGATTTATCTATAGTTTTGTGGACAAGAAGGAATATGTGCTTTGAGTGATTTATGTATTGAGTGGAGGATTTGTGCTTCAAATGTAAGTTTCTTGTGATGAAGAAATAAAAGAAAGAAAGAAAGAAAAAAAAAAGTGAGAAGAAAAAGAAAAAAAGAGAATAAATTCTTCTTCATCACTAGAGAATATTTTGTAAAAAGGGAATGGGTTATCAAAAGTTGTGAGTCTTGAGCTTATTTGATTATGTGATGTGGTTGTTGTGAGAAATTTTGTATGTGTTGAAAAAGAAGATGAATTGTGGTTGAAGTTTATGAAGTAGTTCTATTTCCCGGATTTAGCACCACATAGCCAAAGAATCCATACCCTCCGTTTCTTACCTTGACCCCATTACAACCCATGAAAAGACCTCATGATTTATGTTTATGTGCATAGTCCAAATGGTGGAGAGTTAGGACGCTAATTCAAGCTTATGGTAGATGAGTCTTCAAGATTTGAGCTAGAGCGAAACTTTTATACCTTAGACACATGAGTGAGAGTGTTCCACAAAATGTCCTATGTGAGGTCTTGGAATTGATGTTTTGACTTGTCTCTTGCATGATTTGCTTACTCTTGTTTTGAACCCAATGTCTAGATCTAAGTGGGCAAACACATTGCTTGGATTGAAACTGAAATCTTTCTTGTGAATTTTACACTTGTTCTTGCTTGAGGACAAGCAAGGTTCAAGCATGGGGTGATTTGATAGCATCTATTTTAGTCATATTTTAGGCATACATTTGCATATTAGTTTAGGTCATTTTTATGCATTTTTATCATATTTTATGCTTTATTTATTTTATTTTGTATTTTCGGAGTCTACACCTAGTTTTTATTCGTTTCAGGCATTTTGAGACTAATATCGAGGAAAATCAAGCTTTAATGCGGAGCGGCAATCATAATGGATCGGACCCGAGGAGCTAACTTGTCAAGTGCGGAAGTTGCTAAATGTGGGAGCTGTTTTGTGGAGTTAATTTATAATTGGGTGTTAGGATGCAATTTAGTTATTTAAGTTTGTGGTTCAAATTTGTAATTTTCTAAAAATAAAACTATATACTCCCGTGTTTAGAATTCAAGGGGGGAGTTCAGGATTTGGTTTGGCCGTACATGGCTTCGGCCACTTTTTAGGTTTAGGTTGTTCTTGGTTTGACGGTATATACTTTGGATCGAGGACGGAAATTTCGGTTTGCATTCTATTTTAAACTTTGATCTATTTCTGTCTATAATCTAGTTCATTGTTTATTTTATTATGCTTTTCTAATTTCTCCGTTCTAGGGTTAGGGTGATCCAAACGATGATTTGGTAGTGTTGAGATTGATATTCGTTTGTCTGATTATTGGTAGATTTAATCCTATTGCGCCAGCCCTAATTGATGAAAATTGATTATTGGTAGATTTAGGGTTTGAAATCGAAAGACTAAAATCCCAAGTTAGAATTTAGATGGTGAATTTAGGCCGAAAAGCTATTGGATCCATCGGAACCATATGATTAAACTTGAAGCTTGATTATCGAAAGAGAATCGAAGCTTCTTGAGGATTCCTAGATTGTCATAGATATTTTAGATGATTTTGATATTAATCGATACCGAAAGGCGACGTTGATATGATTATCATCTAGAATTCTAAGAACTTAAAGGGTCTAAATTGGTTGCTTGAGTCCGAAAGGTGATTGTTAACCAATTTAGACACATTCGCTTTGATTCCGAAAGGAGATTTGCGATTACCTTATACAATCTACCTTTAGCAAACTCAGACAATGTGACACGGATATCAATATTAATCTACTAAAGTGTCGTTGTGGTGATCCTTACCCTAGATTTTTCTCGTATCCATTGTTTAATACCTATTTTTGCATAGTTGTTTCTCATTAGTTGGTTACTTTCTCCATCCATATAAACATTTCGCCTTTATTTTCTTGACTTAGTTAAATCAGTTTGAATTGATAATCGATACCATATAGTCCTTGTGGATACGACACTCGATATACTACAACTGAACCCCATACACTTGTGGGTGTAGGTTTTTAGCCTATCAGTGTGACCATTAGGCATATGGATATTGGTGCTAGAATTGTGAGGAGTAGGATCCAAAATGCGATTGAACACTGGTGTCATGTGGTCTGATGCACCGGTGTCCAGGATCCACTTATCCATCATAGCATGAGCATTAAAACAAAACGAGTTACCTACAAAGTCACCCTCTAGCTCATCGTCAGTAATGTTCACCTTGTCATTCTGTGAGGTGCCAGGCAGACTCCTCATGAACTCAGCAAATTGTTGTGGTGTGAAGATCACATTTCCAGATCCTTCACCATCAACCATGGCCTGAGCTGCTGTCTTCTGTTTCTGTGATCCAGTATTCCCTTTTCCCTTTCCGGATTCAGGAGGACTGGTCTTTTGTGGGAATTTCTTTGATTTCGAATGCCAGCTTGGATATCCTATCACCATCCAGCATTTTTCCTTTGGATGCCACTTGTTGCCACAGATCTTGCATTTTTCCTCCGATTTACCATACAAGGCAGACATCTCAGTGCCATTTCCTCCAGGATCTAACACTTCTCGTTGAGATTCCTCCTGCTGAAGCATGGAACATGCTCCTTCGACTGTAGGCAATGGAGTCATAAGCAAGATCTGGCTTCTCTGTGCTCCATACGAGTCATCCAGACCATTCAAGAACTGAAACAACCTCGTCTCTTGTTTCAATTGATCAATTCGTCTCAGGTATTCAAGAACATCTGCACTGACATTGACCAATCTTGGCAGCAAATCCATGGCATCTATCTCTTCCCACAGAGATTTCATACGAGTGTAATGTTCATTTACATTACATCCATTCTGTCTCATAGCATAGATTTCTTTGTTCAGTTTGTATTTTCGTGAGCCATTGCTCAACGAAAATCTCTTTTCCAACTGAATCCAAATCTCATGTGCAGAATCAACATACAATACTGATTTTGCAATGGATTCAGAAACGGAATTCATGATCCAGGCGATTACCAGGATGTTGCAGGTGTCCCACTGCTCCGCCTTCAGAGCATCATCTGAAGATCGCACCACCGTACCTTTCACAAATCCCAGTTTGCGCTTGGTTGAGAGATTGATCTCCATGCTCCGTTGCCAGGATCTGTAATTGCTCGCTCCTGCAAGCTTTTCCGACACCGTGATCGTTCCAGGTCCATCGGATGGATGCAAAAACAATGGACTCTGCAACTCAGCTGCCGTCGGATACCTTGCTGCCATCGTTATCCTCTTTCTTCAAGCTTCAACGAATTCGCTCAATCTGATGCTCTGATACCATGTAGATCGAATGATTGAGTGAATTGAAGATGAACAAAGATTAGATTAAAGGAGAACAAGCAAATTGGAGTTTCTCCATTGATGAATTTCTGTGAAAGGTTACACAGATCTGGAGAGGGACCTCGCCCTCTTTTATACCCAGAAGGCCTAACAAACTGTGGGCGGGAAACAACCTCCACCATACACGTGTCCCTTTATTTCTCCTAATTACACAGATTAGCCCAAAACTTACTGAAGCTAACATATTATCCTACAAATTGAGTAACGTTGACAACTTCTCTACTCAACAATATCCAATTTGGCGTTGTTCAATGTTCAGTTCGACATTAAACAACATCCAAAAGGACAATAATTACTACTATCAAATGTGTATTCGTCGATATTTTTTATAAATATAATTATGAAATAGTTTTTTTTAATTAATTAAAATATTTAGATAGATTGTGACCACTATATTATTATTTTTTTGAAACTGGAATGGGATTTAATAGGAGAAGCCTAGCTGAATGTCCTAAGGGCATTCTTTCAGATGAGATCCCAAAGGATAGGATCAGAGAGACTATAGACACCCTCTAAATTATATGCAAGCGAGAAGCAATCCGATTAGTCAGTACTGAAAAACTCAATCTCCTAATGGAAACTCTAGACATCGGAAATCCAAAGCTCAATCACTCGACAGATGCTTGTAGGGTAGTAGTGGCTTCAGTAGAGATCATTGAGATGGGACTTCTATAATTTTTCATAAGAATGAATCCCAATTAGGGTTGTTATTCGAGTCGAATGAGCCGAGTATTACTTGTTCATATTTAGTTCATTTAGAATATGAACGAACTCGATCCGAGCCTAAATTTTGACTCGAGCTTAAAAATGTGCTCATATTCGGCTCGTTTAGGAAAAGAGCTAGCTCGAGCCGAGCTTTTTTCGAGCTTTAGGCAATTCTACTTGCTCATTATACAATAACTTTAAGAAAATTTTAGAAATTTCATAAAATTCGAGCTATTCGAGTTTAATTCGAACGAGCCGAGATTTGGACCGAGCACGTTCCTTATTTGGACCGAGCACGTTCCAAAATACCACCAAAGTTGGTGGCATTTTGGGATTCTCAAAATGCCACCAAAGTTGGTGGGATATTTATGAGGAAAGCACGTTCCTTATTACGGAGCATTAATCATGCACTTCTTTATTTGGTCCCGTTTGCGAGAATATATTTATAGCGGTTGTTATGGGCACCACTAAAAATTATTTTGGACACCAAAAAAAGAATCAAATCCTCTGTCTTAAATGCGTATTTAAAAATAAAAGTAAATTAAATTAAAAACTAAAAATAAAAACAAATAAAAAAAAAAAATATGTGAGGAGGAACAGGGAGAGGGGACAAGAACCGGAGACAGATGATTTGGATCCCCAAAAAAGTATTCATTGGGTTGTAGGCTTGATATGCAATTTTTTATGTTTTTTTTTTAAAAAGAAAAGCTACAGACATTACAAGCTTGTCAGGGGTGTGTATGGTTCACAAAATAAACAGTTAAAAATTAATTATTTGTAGATGTTTATTTTTTTTAAACAACTTTTTCGATTGTTTGATGATCAAAATAAACAAAAACGTGTTAAAAATTGTGTTTAAAAAAAAGCTAGGAAAGGGGGTTATTTGGGTGTTTATTTTGTACATGTGTTGTTTCACCCTTTCCTTTTTATCTTATTTTGCTTGAAAGTACTACAATATCCCTAATAACAACCAAATAAACTCTGCTTTTTATAAACTATCTATAAATATTTTTACTATGTTTATAATGTTAGTCAATTTATTAACCTCGTCTCATACGAACCCTATTAGACCAATAACCCGACATGCTTATAATTTAGGTGTCCATTTTTTTTTTTTTGGTAGGAATAAGGACTCCAATTTTTATATGATTGAGGTGGATATGATTTGGATGTAACTATTTACAATATTTTTTTAGTAAATGCGCTGTTATTTGGGTGTTTATTTTGTACATGCGCAGTTTACAATTTTTTTTTTGGTAGGAATAAAAAACAAAACAAAAATGCACGATTGAGGAGGATATGATTTGGATGTAACTTTTTTTTCTTCATACAAGGTAATAATTTGGATGATGTCATACCCTACTAATCCACCACCTAATCACGTCTGTCAATCCACCACCTATTCACCTAATCGCGTCCTTTCGGACGAGGACTAGGAACTCCGGATGGCGGATGCGGCGTGAAAAATCAAATATCCATTGCGTGTCTGAATTGAGCTACCTTGTCTGCAATCTAGTTCATTTATCGAAAAATATGCTTGCAGATAGCAACATCAAATGGATTGAATGTTAGGGTCCAACCAACTCATGCACGTGTCTCTTTTTTTTCTTAAGAGATTTTATTTACTTTTTTTATTTATTTCATAAGCAATTAAGTACTAGTATAGTTCTCGCGTCATGGTGTGATTTTAAAAAAAATAAAATTTTAACAATAAAATTTATTCACATTATACAATTAAATAAAAATTTAATTTAATAGTTTAAATTAAACTTATAAAAACAACCTCATAAGAGAATGATTTATTGAGCTCATTTAAAATGAACACCATTAAGATAGTATATAAATATTTACAAATAGGTATACAAATATACAATACATTATATATTAATTTAATATTTTGAATTAAACTCATTGGTTATGACAAAAATGAAAAAGCAATTGCAAAAAGAAAAAAAGGGAAAAAATGTGATTAGTTGAAAATAAAAAGATTAAGGTGGATGTGACATATATACGAAAACTTTTTTATTTTAAGAGTTCATAGATAAGCATTAATTATATTAGAGGGAGAGGATTCAAACTCGTAATCTATTGATCACATATGTACTATATGTCATCCTTATCAGTTAAATTAGTAAAATCCGACATAGATTTTATTTACTAGTGTCGGTGTCAACATTATTATTGATAGTAAAAAACCGTCAATATATATAAGAATTAAATAATTTTATAGGTTGGGCAATTGACTAGATATGCAAAGCGATGTAAATGGTTGATTGAACATGATAATATATTATATTGCTAATGAATATACAAATCTAAATCAATACTACCTCCGTTCAAAAATACATGTCCTTTTACTATTTATACACGTTTTTTTTATGAGTTAAGAACTATATAAAATATTAACTTTTTTAAAAATAGCAACACGTAGCCCGAACCGATTTGTACTGGGGCTAAATCAAAACTAGATTTTTCTATTTGGTTTCGGTTGGGATCACATTCTTAACAACCCTATTCTAAATATGAAAAATTATACCTGGTATGCCTCAAAATCAATCTTTAAGGATGATCTCCAACAACATAAACTATGTAAAAGTGTAAGAAGGAAGAGAAAAATTTTGAGATAGATTAATTTTGATGGCTCCAAATTGTCTTATAGCTGATAGATTACATAGGTTTTAATATTGTATAGTGGGCTAAAAGCCCATTAAGGTCCAATACCTTTGTAACCTATATATATATATATGTTATATCAATGAATGGAAACCCTAAGGAGGACTTTACATCAATTCTACAATTCTACATGGTATCACAGCCTTTTCTTCCTCACGGAACCCTAGTTTGATCCTCCCGCCCCACCTCCTCTTCCCGTCGCTGGCGTCGTCTCCTCGTCGCCTCTCTCTCTCTTTCCCCTCCTCACCGGCCTCCCGTTTGCACAAAAAAAAAAATCTCTTACCATGGCTCTCTACGATCACCAACATCACGCCTTCTCTGGATACTCTAGATATCCTACCCCTCGACATGTCGGTCCTCAGGCCTCTCTGACATCGCCTGACCCAGGCTATGTTCCGCCAGCTCTGCATCACGCCTTCTCCTCTACGCAGCCGACATCTTCAGACTCTTCTTGGTACATGGACACTGGTGCCACCTCCCACATGACGAACTCCTCAGGTAACCTCTCATCTATTTCTTTTAAGGGCCCTGCCCACTCTATTATCGTCGGAAATGGTGGTCGTCTTGCTACTTCAGGAATTGGCCACACCAAATTACAGACCCCAAACCACCCACTACACCTCAACAATGTCCTGATTGCCCCAAAGATTGTCAAAAACCTTATCTCTGTGCGTCGGTTCACTACTGACAACAACGTTTCCCTTACGTTTGATCCCTATGGTTTCTCTGTGAACGATCTTACTACGGGGGTTACTCGCATGAGATGTAACAGCACCGGGGAGCTCTACCCTGTCACACCACCTCCTGCGTCCAGTCAGTCGTGTCCGGTCGCCCTCTCGGCATCATCGTCCAGCCTGTGGCATGCACGCCTGGGCCATCCCAGCGCTGCCGTTCTAGATGTCCTCCGTTCCCAGAACCTTGTCACCTGTACTAACGACCCACGCTCTGGTTTATGCTCTTCCTGCCAACTAGGCAAACATGCCAGACTGCCGTTCCAACGGTCTTTGACCTCTACCCTTGCTCCCTTTGATATCATTCACAGCGACATTTGGACCTCTCCCGTGCCTAGCAAGGAGGGTCACAAGTACTACCTCTTGTTTCTTGATGATTACACTCATTACTTATGGGTCTTCCCGTTGCATTTCAAGTCCCAAGTGTTTCCTGTCTTTGCCAGATTCCATATCTACATCAAAACACAGTTTCACATGTCCATCAAATGTTTCCAATGTGACAATGGTCGTGAATTTGATAACAAAGACTTTCACTCCTTCTTTGCCGCAAATGGGATCTCCTATCGCTTGTCTTGCCCCTATACTTCTCAGCAGAATGGCAAGGCAGAAAGAATCATCAGAACCATTACCAACATGATGCGTTCTCTCCTCTTCCACGCATCTATTCCCCTTCCCTATTGGCCTCACGCCTTATCCACCACATGTTATCTCCTAAACATTCTCCCTTCCACTACCCTACACCATCGCTCGCCAGCTCAGACACTTTATTACGCCGAGCCTAGGTATGATCACCTTCGCACCTTCGGGTGCTTGTGTTTCCCAAACCAGTCCTCCACAGCCCCGCACAAGCTTCACCCGCGCTCCACTCCATGTGTCTTCCTAGGCTATCCGTCTGATCATCGCGGTTACATTTGCCTCGATATCAAGACCCACAAGATCATTCTCTCACGTCATGTCACCTTTGATGAGTCGCGATTTCCCTTTGCGTCTCCCACACCCCCTGTGTCTCCGTCAGAGTCTGAGTCACCATTCCCTCACTTCCTTATTCCCCAGAGCTCTCCCGGTGCTCCTGCGTCTCCCCCTCCCCCACCCCCACCACCCCCCACCACCAGACCACACACCCGTAGCGTCTCCGGTGTCTTCCGACCACGTCAGATCGTATCCATGACTACCACCCATCGCCCCACCATCCAACCTCATGGCCTAGCAAAGCAGACCCCCCGCCAAACACCAATGCCGCGGGCGCCGCACACTGCTGCGTCCGCAGCCTATCAATTGCCCATGCCCCCAGCATCGCATAACCTACTGGCGGCGCCCGCCGCAACACATGCTGCGCCCGCCGCATCCCTCCCCGTCTCGCATCACCCACTTGCGGCGCCCGCCGCAGGGTATGCTGCGCCCGCCGCATCCCACACCGCCTCTGCACCCCTTACCCGCAGCTCTGTTGCGCCCGCCGCCTCATCCCCATGCTTAGCCCCTCTTGCTCCCATCCGTCCCAACACCCAATCACCCTCTGCCTCCACCCAGACCTCCCTCTCCCCCATTCCCACCTCCCACAAAACAACCCTCCAAGATCCGAATTGGCAGGCGGCTATGCTCGACGAATACAGGGCCCTTACGAAGAATGGTACTTGGGTTCTTGTTCCTCGCCCTCCTGAGGCGAACGTCATTCGTTGTATGTGGCTCTTTCGTCACAAGTTCCGATCTGATGGGACTTTAGAGCGCTATAAGGCCCGTCTTGTGGTGAACGGTAGATCTCAGCAGGCAGGTATTGATTGTGATGAGACGTTCAGCCCTGTGGTCAAGCCTGCCACTATCCGAGTGGTCCTGAGTCTAGCTCTGTCGCGCAACTGGGCCATCCATCAGTTAGATGTCAAGAACGCATTTCTTCATGGCCATCTGAATGAGACGGTCTACATGTTTCAGCCGGCGGGGTTTGCTGATGCTGACCGTCCGAAGCATGTCTGTCTCCTCAAGCGCTCTCTGTATGGTCTGAAACAGGCTCCGCGGGCTTGGTTCCAGCGTTTTGCCTCTCATCTGCTCCGTTTGGGTTTCACTGGCAGCCGTTCCGATTCGTCTTTGTTTATCTATCGTCGAGGCTCAGACTTGGCATTCCTGTTGCTATATGTCGACGACATCATTCTCACCGCCTCTTCTGATGCTCTTCGGACGTCTATTATTTCGCAGTTGAGTGCGGAATTCGCCATGTCTGATCTGGGTCAGTTGTCTTACTTTTTGGGAGTTGCTGTTCAGCGTCATGCGTCAGGTCTGTTTCTCTCACAGAATAAGTATGCTGCAGAGATTGTTGCTCGGGCTAAGATGGTCAACTGTAATCCAGTCGCCACCCCTGTCGATACATCCAACAAGCTCAGTGCTCATTCTGGTCCTTTGGTTGATGACCCGACATTGTACAGGAGCCTCGCTGGTGCTCTTCAGTATCTCACTTTCACCAGGCCTGACATTAGTTACGCCGTTCAGCAGGTCTGCTTGTTCATGCATGCACCTAGGGAACCTCACTTTCAGGCTTTGAAGCGGATCATTCGGTACATCAGCGGCACTCTTAAGCTCGGCACCACGATCACTCCTTCCTCTAAGCTCGATCTTGTTGCTTACACTGATGCGGATTGGGGTGGTTGTCCTGACACACGTCGCTCCACGTCTGGGTACTGTGTCTTCCTCAACGACACCCTTGTGTCATGGTCAGCCAAGCGTCAGTCCGTCGTATCTCGCTCCAGCGCTGAGGCCGAATACAGGGGTGTTGCCAACGTTGTGTCCGAGTGCTCTTGGCTCCGGAACCTCCTCCTTGAGCTCCGTTGTCCCCTTCAGAAGGCCACTCTGGTCTATACGGACAACATCTCCGCCGTCTACCTGGCTAGCAACCCAGTCCAGCATCAACGCACGAAGCACATTGAGCTTGATCTCCACTTTGTAAGGGACAAGGTTGCCATTGGACATGTCCGCGTTCTCCATGTCCCGTCCTCTTATCAGTACGCTGATATATTCACTAAGGGTTTACCTCGACATTTATTCATTGATTTTCGTTCCAGTCTCACTGTAAGGACCCCTCCCGTTTCGACTGCGGGGGTTTGATAGATTACATAGGTCTTAATATTGTATAGTGGGCTAAAAGCCCATTAAGGCCCAATACCTTTGTAACCTATATATATATATATATGTTATATCAATGAATGGAAACCCTAAGGAGGACTTTACATTAATTCTACAATTCTACAATAGCGACATTACAAAGGTAAAGAATCGAAACTCGCCCACTACAACATTACGATCAAGAGCAATAGCTTGACTGTCATTAATATCATTCGGAGCGTCTAGAGCTGCCCATTGGAGTTAGAGATGTTAACGTCGAACATCCTTCTTCGATCTACTTTTCGACAGTTCGAGGTGATGCAGATTCTTCATGTTTTTTACGAGATCAACACTGTTACGAACAAATTAAAATTTTTAGACTTCTCCATTCACTTGGGATTTTGTGTTATAATCCCTAAAAATACATCTAGGTGGCGGTCTAGTAGGATCAAATTACCTTACCCCAATTCTTCTTCTTGTTATAAAACTAAGTAGGATTAACTTGTTAACCAACCTCGTTTGATTTGGTAAACTATAACCACCCTCCAATAAAATGAACATTCAATATGGTTAATTGAAGAAATTTTAGCACTAGTTAAACTTTTTTTCTATTGAGTTTTTCATTTTAAATCCTCAATAAGATCACCTACCTATTGTTTTGTACCTTTTTTTTTTATGATATGGTGTATTCTGACGGTCTTTTGTCTGTTGATTTATCTGTCTCTCGCATTTCAGACCTCTCTGATCTCAAATATTTTCCTTATAAAAAATTATATAGAGAGACATCATTTTCATTTTAAATCGTCAATAAAATCACCTAGCTTCACAAACGAAGGGTGAATCCGCTTCTAAGGTGCGTATAAACTTTCTAATTTCATCAACAAGCAAGGTTGACTCGGTCAATCCAGCTATTACAAAACAAAAGTGAAACATATTCGGATACTCCACAACCCGTACCGTCTTACACGACCCGATTAACCAATCTCGATACTTCCTCTGCCAATCCCGCAGCAAATCCCTCCCTGCTATGAACAACAACGTTGGCGGGTACTCCACACCCGCCAACTCGACGGCTTCGGGTCCAAACACGTGCGCTGCCAGGTGGTTGCGATCCGACCCGACCGGTAAAAACGCCTTCCAAAAGAGATCCGTACTCCTCAGGGTTAGCAATAGGCTTCCGTCGCCACCCATCCGGATCTCCGATTCCGTCCTCTCCTCCCCGCCGAAGAACGGCTGGATGGACACCAGTCCCCGGACCCGGATCCTCTTGAAATCAAAACCGGAAACCCGAACCGCGACGTGGTGGGCCAGGTTCCCGCCGGCGCTGTCTCCGGCGATGAAGAACCGCCGGAGATCGCATCGGAGGTCATCGCCGCCGGAAATTCCATTCACGTCGATGTGCCGGACGACGTCGAAGCCGTCGTCGTACTGGCAGGGATACCGATTCTCCGGCGCGAGGCGGTAATTGACGGACAGAACGACGGCGGGGAGCTCTCCGGCGATCCTCCGACAGAAGTCGTCGTAGAACTTGGTCTTGGGGGAGAAGATCGCGAATCCGCCGCCGTGGAAGTAAACGATCACCGGCAATGGCCCGGCCGCCGCCGCGGGGGAGTAGGCTCGGAACCAGAGGTTGCGGGCGGGGTCGACGAGGTGGTCGGACACAGCGACGCCGTATCGAGGGGTGGGGAGGAGAGAATGGAGGTACTCTATGAAATTGAGGAGGCGGCGGTTAACGGTGGCGTTGCGGCGGAGGATGAGGGCGAGGATGAAACAGATGGCGTAGTTTCGGATACGGATAAACAACGGTATACCCTCCATTGAAACGTAGGTTTCAATCCAAATTGAGTAATTCGATCAATTAATACATTCGTGTTAGTAACAGATGATTTTATAGCTGTCACCAGTGGGTGGACGTAGTGGTTGTGAGAGCATGTGTCTCTTTCGTAATATGTAGTCGATAGGGTAGATGTAACAGTTGATTTTATAGTTAAATATACATTAAATTAGTGTTTATAAGTTAAAAAGGTATTTGGTAATACAACCATTAGAGTAGATGGTATACGAACAAGCCGATAAGATAGGAAAAAATAAATAGAGTTCTGAAAAGCTTTTACTATACAACTTTTTAAAAAATTAATAAATGCACTATTTTAACATTATTTATTACGCTATTTTTTTATTT
The DNA here is from genome assembly GCA_963922045.1 of Persicaria maculosa. Lineage (NCBI taxonomy): Eukaryota > Viridiplantae > Streptophyta > Magnoliopsida > Caryophyllales > Polygonaceae > Persicaria > Persicaria maculosa. The sequence continues at coordinate 10,487,621 of OY998252.1, forward strand.
TATCTAAAACTATAACTAATAATTCTCAAATAATTATGAGAAAATTTGCGTTTTTAACTATCTAGAATGTTCTAATTAGGTTAGTAGGTAATTAAAAAGTTTTTTTAGTAATTATAACTAGGTATGAACCTTTATTCCGCTCTCTGCCCTTTCCCCTTCCCGTGGCTTATTCAATAAGCCTCTCTTCATCTCCTTGGCGATTTCTCCCTTCCGATCGGCGATCTGTGCTCATCCTCTGCATTCGAGCTTCGTTCTCCTCCGTTTCGCTTCCTTCGTCCTCCTTTCATCCTCTCCGTTCAAATCCTTTGCTCATCCTCCATTCTATTGCTTCATCCTCCGCGGTTATCAAGCTTTCTTCCTGTTCTTCGTGGTTTCGTACGAATCGACTCGAATGGCTGCTTCTTCAGGTATTTATTTCATGTTTCCAGTTTATTTTCCTTATAATCTGTTACCTCTTTTCCTTGTTAGCTTCCGATTTTGTTGCGTGATTTTGTTGTTTTTGAAACCGTGGTTACTTTGTGAATCTGGCTAGTGTTTCGAAATTAGGGGTCCTATGTTGCTAAATCGTTTGTTAGAGTTTGGAATCTGTTTACATTTGGTGTTGATGACATTCTCGGTTCAAGCTTTTCTTTGTGGTTACGGTTAGGGTTTCGAAATTAGGGGTTTATTGTGGCTAAACCGATGGTTAGGGGTTTGGACTATGTGTTCATTTGCTTTTGATGCCATTTAGTTTCCTCTTTTAGTTGGTTATTAACTTGGTTTGATTCCAGTTTGTCTCCATTGATGTCATCCCTCCCTGTTTTCTTAGTTGTCCTCATTTGCTATTGATGAAATCCAGTTGCTTCCACTCTCTTTGTTCCTATTTAATTGTTCTCATTCAGTTTCCCATTGTTGTCTTTTTTGTTTGTGAAATGTCCTACATTATATTGTCCCCATTTTATGTGTTTGCTTTAGTGATGAACTGTTTTTTGTTTTTTTATGTTATTTATATTGTCCTCATTTTGTATAATATATTCTGTTTACTTTGTGTGTCTGTATACAGCTTTCCTTCTTTCTGATAGTGATGCCTCTCAGGACTTGTCTTATCCGGTTTGTATCCTTAGTTTCCTTTGCCTTTTGGTTTTATTTTATGTTATCTATACTGCTTATTCTTTTCATTAATTATATTTTTTTTGTTTGGTTCTGTCTAGGTGTTTGATTACATTTGTGAAGATCGGAGCAAGTATAATGGGAAGTATAATCTATACTCCCGTATTGATGTGATTCCAGTCATTGAAAAGGGATTGTCTGCTGCTGATTGGTCATCTATTTGTTCTTCTTTTCTTGGTCGTGTTTTGTGGTTTGGTGCCAATTTGAAATTGCATCAACAACTTTACAACCATTTCTTGCTCCATGAATTGAAAACATCCAAAACTAGAGAAATGTGGTTTCAGCTAAAATTTTCTCACCCTACTAGGTTTTCTATGGCTGAATTTGCTGCTGTCACTGGGCTAAAATGTGCGTCTGATCACTCTGTTGATGTACCTGAGATTGATGTTAAATCTGTAATTGGGGTAGATAATATCATGTATGATGACTTGGTTGATCTATTTTGTAAGACACCAAAGAATTCGCCCAAGAAACTCATTCTTGCGTATGTTTTGGTAATTGATGGGATTCTGTTACCTCATCGCTGTGGATTTGTTAAGAATGAAATTGTGTGTCTAGCTACTGGTATTAGTCGTTTATCTGAATATCCATGGGGTAGATTAGTGTATGTAGAAACTATTACCTCGCTCATGAAGGTCAATCGTGCATCTGATCGTAAATTGGCCAAGCTTGTGAAGGAAAGTAAAAAAAGGAGTTCTGAGAAGTTGTCTAAGAAGTCTCTGCAAAAGGGCTTAGATCCGAAAGTCCCAAAGGCGAGGAGCGGTTTTAACTTGCTAGGCTTTCCGCTTGCTTTAGAGGTTATCATTCTTTATTATATGCGTTACATGTGTTTGTGTGTTTACTTTGTCTTTTATATTATTATATAAATCTTGTCTTACATATGTGTTTTTTGTTATTTTTGTCTTGTTTGCTTCTGTTTGTTCTGAGATTCCAGATCTGGATGTTGGAGGCTTTTCCTAAGCTTGCACCAATTGTTTATTGCACGTCTATAGCTGATGACAACGACCATCCTTTCACTAAATGGGCGAGTATAAACTCTAAATGTCCTGTGACAGCTCGCCATATTCAGACTGAATTGACTAAGAGTCTTATGGTATTGTGTATTTTCATATTTTGTTTCAAATTTTGTTCCGTTTTTTAAATAATACCTATATTTGTGTTTATTCTATATCTATCTCTTAGTGTTTTTAGTTATATGGTTAGTTTCATTGATGACTGTGTTTTTTGTTTTTTTTTTATTGAAGGACACAATGTATCCTACTTATGGGGAATACCTGGATTCCCCTTTGATGGCTTTTCAAACTGAATCGGATGATTCCAATGTTGTCGGGTATCTTCTATGGCTGAAACAGAAATGTCCTTCAAAGGAACCCACACCAGTTGACGGACTCACGACTAATTTGTCCTCACCGGAATTGCCTTCTACTGGCCTTCTTGATCAAGTTGTGCCGTCTTCAAGCACCAAATTGGTTGTCTTTTCTCCTTCGTCCATAGCTGCCAGGACACGCTCTAAGGTTGCATCCCCTGCCCTACCTATTGCACTGGTGGAGTCAACTTCGAAGAGGAAGCATGTTGTGTCTCCTTCTTCTGTGTCCGATAGACATCGCAAAAAATATGCAACTGATGACAAAGCTTCAGCACATGCGACTGATCCTGTGAAGGCTTCCCCACACTTGTGTCCTCCTAAGTTGTCTTGCCTTAGTGGGAAATTCAGTCTTGCGCATGCAAGGGACAAGTCTCGTAGTGAATGTGGTGTTCCGCCTGAACCTGTCTCAGCGGGAGATACTCAATGTGGTGTTCATCCTGAAGCGGTGCCAATTGTAGCTACTGGACATTCATCAAAAAAAGCGGCTGGAGGTTTGAAAGGTGATGGGGTTGAAGCAGCGTCTGAGCCGGACCCGTTTGGTGATAATGAACGGCTCACTCCAACTGATACAGCTTGTCTGACACGCATTAGGCAGCATTTGGCCCTGATTGCCGAGTCGGTTTTACGGTGTGAAGCAAGAGTTATGAAGATGTCTCCAGTTCTCAGATCTCTGTCTTCCATGTCTGGGTCGCTCCAATCAATTTACGAATCAGTCACACTGAAGGTTGATTCCCTCCCTCCGAAGGTTGATTCCATCCGTTCAGACTTTGAATCCTTGAAAGATATTGTGACTTCCCTCCTTCTGATGCATGATGCCATGAATACGAATTACGAAGCTCTCAAATCTAGTGTTGATTCACTCCATATGAAGGTTGATTCCTTACACCCAACGACTGATGCCATTCCTGTTAACCCTGTAAGTCCTTCTTTCCATGTTGATTCTGAGTTGTTCATTCAATTTTGTAATATGGCCACTGATGAACGTTATTCTTCAATTCAGGATGCCATAAGAGGTACTTGTGTCCCCACTCCTGCAACTACTCCCAAGAAGTCTCCTTGTTCAGTGCCATCTGATAATCAGTTGAGTGAGCCTACAACTAAGAATCTCCATTCTCCATCAGTCCAGAAGGCTATAGTTGTTGCACCTAGGAAATCGACTCGTGTTGCTAAAGCTGCTCCTGCTTTGGAGACTCCATACACTCAAGGTTTGAAGAAGAAGCCTACACTTCCTAGGAGGCCTAAGTATTCACATTTTGAACTTGATGATCGGAAACAATTTTATGAATGGCTTCATTCTGATGAGTATGTTGTGTCCTTTCCTTTCCTTTTTCATAGTTTTTCTGCTTTGTTTTCTTTTATATTCTATTGTTTCATTATTTCCTTCATCGTTTACTGTTTTTTTTTGGTTATATAATTGCTTTTATATGTGTTTTGCATTCCCTTATTTATGTTATGCATTTTATTTTTTGTTTGTAGCGAGCATAATTCTCAGATTGTAGGCAATGAGGGCCTGCTTGATAAGAAGTTCTTTTCTGACCTTGTGGGGAAGTGCCACTGGCTTCGTGATGAGGTGAGTCCACTATATTACGTCCTGCATCATCTAGTTATGTTCCAATCTTTGGTTTGTCCTCAATTTTATTTCCCTTTTGTTTATTTGTTTTAGCATATTGGAGAGGCCTTGTCCCACTTTAGGCAGTATATTGCTGACAACAGCGAGAAATTCAGTGATATTGTGATACTGGATTGGGTTTTTGCTGGGAAATTTACTGAAAGTTACTTGAGGAAGTTTCAGTTGGGGAAGGTTGCTTTTGGAAAGGGATTTATGAAATATTTTGATGGTGTGGTGCCCAAGTTCTATGGGAAATCATGGGTTGGTGCAAAAAAGGTCTACATGCCCTTCAACATCAGAAATATGCATTGGGTTGCACTGGAGGTTGACCTAGTTGAAAGAAGAGTGAATGTATGGGATTCCAATATTAATCTTACCACCAATGAGCAGCTGCAGCTACTTTTGGATCCTTTTTGCATTATGTTACCGGTTCTATTTAAGGAATCAGGTCGCTTTTCACACTTGGGGCAACTAACTGATTTGGAGTTTACGGTGGAAAGATCTCGTGACGTTCCTCAAAACAGTGATGGGTATGTGTATTATTTAAGCACATACAAATGTTTTGTGTGTATTCCTAATCTGATAATCTGATTGCATTTCTTCATTCTGTTCTTAGTTTGTGTGTTTGCTTATTTGGTTGTAGGGGTAGTTGTGGTGTCTACACCATCAAAGCAATTGAAGAGCTGGCATTTGGCGGTGATATACATGCTTTCGACGATAACCATGTTCAAGCCTACCGAGAGAAGATGGCAATTGAGCTATTCCGCAAGTGTTTTACTGTCAAGACTCTTGTCTGATTTCTGTTTCTTAGGACTTGTGTTAAGACTTTTCTTATGTTGATTCCAGTATAGAGCTTGCATGCTCTCATTTTGTCACTATGGCTGTTATGTTTAGTTTGCTTGTAAGTACTACTTGTTTAACCCTTAACAATTAGGCCATAGAGCTTGCATGCTCTCCTTTTGGTTGTGACTTTGACGTATCTATAACGTTTAGAAATATATATGCTGGGATCTTCGTATAAGTTGCGAACTGAACTTTGTGTTTTGACTTCACTGTTTATATTTCATGGAAAGAAGAGTATACTTGTGATGAACAATTCGTTTGTCAACCTAACCTTTAACAAATCAGTTGTATGAAGTGAGTGGCATCACCCTAAGTACATAATCAAACTTAATACTTTTGTCCATCTAATTGTTAATGAGATTCAACATACATTCGATGAGTCCTTCCTATTGTAATCACACTTATATAAGCAGTACATTGTTCTATGAGATGTCATGCAAACTGACATACAGTAGATGCCACCCTCCTCTGATTTGTTATGCCTTGATGTAGTATGTGCTGCTACACACTCATTCTTCTGAGTCCTTCGTACTGGAATCACACTCATATAGGGATGCAATGTATATATGGTTTCATTTATATAATAAAGTTGTTAAACCATTGAAATGCACTGTATATATGATCAAAAAAAACATAGAGATTATGTCTATTTGCTTAACTTCATTATCTTGTCCCTATATGCAAAAATAAAAATAAAAATAAAAAATAGACATAAACAGTTTCTGGATCTCTTTGCTTTATGCTTCTGGATGTGTTTGTGTACTGCTTGACGCTTTGTTTGGACAGGTAAGCTTGTTGTGTCCTTTCCTCCCGCAAGTGCTACATGTGTATGTGAATGTTCTTTTCTTCGGTTGCCCTTCCCCAATAGATGGAATCCTGCACTTCCTTGGTCTTCCACTCTTCTTCCGCACAACAGGAGGCCGACATTTGGTTGTTCTAATATCCTCTGGTACATACCATGTATCTTCACTAGGCACCGGGTATATGGTTTCTTGGTATGCCATGTACCAAGACTGTATTTTGTAGTAGTCACTCACAAAATCAGTGATATTGAGTTTCATCCTCTGAATGGCAGCAACAGCATGGACACATGGCATATGGTCCAAATCAAACACCCTACAACTGCATGTCTTTTGTGCCAAATCAACTACACCCGTAAACTTCCCACCAACTACGTGAAATTGTGTATTATTTAACACCTTTACCTCATATCTTCCTGACCTATCATATCTTGTTTGCAAAATTTCCTTCACCGTAGACGGTACATCACTGATTTTTGCCGCCTGTTCTCTACGGTCAGTGAACCAATCAGCCAGTTTAGCCCTTATATGCTCAAAAAGTGCAATAATTGGGTATCCTCTAGCATCTTTCAAAATTGCATTTATACACTCTGCATTATTTGTTGTCATAATGTTGTACCTGTCACCTTTGAAGTGCGCCCTTGACCATTTCTGAAAGTCTGCATCCTCAAGGTATTTCCCAATATCCTTGTTGATATCACAAATGGTTTTGAAGTAGTCTTCAAATTCTCTTACAGTGTAGCATTCAGATGCTTTTTTGACAAAATGCATGACTCCTTTGTGCTTGTATTTCGCCTTTATGTTTTGTTTCAGATGGCGTGTGCAGATGACGTGCTTTGCAGCACTGTACACAACCTCAACAGCCTTAGCGATACTCCCATGCCGATCAGATGCAAACACCAACTCACTTGAATCCGGAATCACACCAGCTAATCGTTGGAAGAACCATTTCCATGCATTATCATTCTCTGAGTCCACCACTCCGAATGCAATAGGGTATACATGTCTGTCAGCATCTTGTGCGGTTGTTGAAATCAGAATTCCTCTATATTTTCCATGTAGAAAAGCGGCATCTACCATGATAACCTATATAATTCAATTTATAGTTGTTACACTAGTTTAACCATATATACACTTTTTATCAATCAAAATTACAGAGTTTATACCTTTCTCATCAGCCGGAATCCTCTAATTGATGCTCCAAAAGAGAGGAATGCATACTTGAAACGATTATATCCATCAATCTCCATGCATGCATATGATCCTGGGTTTACTTGTTGAATCATGTGGAAGTATGCTGGCAACATTTCATAGTTTCCTTCTGGAGTGCCTCTTATCATGTCTTGTGCAGCCTCTTTTGCTTTCCATGCTTTCCAGTAGCTCACTTCATGCCTAAACTCCTTTTGCATTGCATTTTTGATCTGTATAGGATTTGGGCCTTTTGTCACACCTTCATACCTTCATTCATCATATGCATCATGTAAGCAACAAGCAAGTAATACTCCTTCTGCAGTAACTTTTTGTTTATATATTTAGATATATTGAAGATGTAAGCATACACCCATTGTCATCTTTACTAGTATGGCTGAGATTGTATACATGATGTAATTCTAATTAATCATACCTTATCTTCATCTTTTCCGCCACAGCTTGATAAGATGGTTTCCGATGTTCTCTGCATCTGACTGAGAATGAACAAGTGTGGTCTGTTTTCACCTTTCTGATCTCAAAGTAACTCGAATTCTTTACACATGTAGCTAGTACTGTCCACTCGCAGCTGGAATCAATGCAATTGACCTTGTACCTCTTTGTTGTTGATTTATTCACTTGAAATTGGAAGTTCTCTTTAACTGCCATGTTAGCCACTGCAACCTTTAACTGTTTTTTTGAGCTGAAAATCTGTCCAACATAGATGAAATCAATATCATCTTCATCATTCTCAGTAAGGGACTCATTTGGAGCTTCATCATTGCTGTCACCCATATATTCTGATGCAAGATCAGTAACAGCGAGTACCAATCTGTCATCTACACTTGCTTCCTGAACGTACTCATCAGACACCGTCACCACACTTGCTTGTTGAACATCTTTACTTATCTGATTGCCATTCAACTTTTTCTTTGCTAAAACATGCAGCGGCAAAGACCATGCAACTTGAGATGCATCATTTATATGCATGAATGCATTGAGATCTTCATTTTTGCTGATTGTAAAGGGAGCTTTCAACTTTTGTAGAGGATGTAGGTGTGTTAACATCAGCTCATATGCCTCTAGGCATATGTCAAACCTGTCACTAATCATATTCTTCAGTGATTCCAACTCAATATCGCCTTGAATCACAAACGCCTTTGATTCAACTTCACCAACATACTCACAATATCCATTTGTCATCTTCAATTCTCCTCCAAAACAGATTGTCATAATTTTGAAATCCATACCTGTACAGCTATGGAATCTGTATTTTACACCCATACACAGTTCATCCTATTAGTACTGACAATTAGATTCCATTGAACAACTCACAATCGTTCGTGTAAGAAGCACTACTTAGATCTAACCCTAGATATGGAATCGGGAATTTGGAGTTTGCAATTGACATAAGAAAATGAAATTTATATCGAAATTTCGCGTGTTACCTTGGTTAGATTCCAAATAGTGGCTCTTGTCGTTGTCTAGCACTCCATATTGCATTGATTTTCCACCATTGGTGACAGCTTTCAATGAATCTGGAAAATTGATTTTCGATTTTTTCTCCAAATTCGCCGGACTCGCTCCTCAGTTGGAATCACTGGATGGAATCCCGATCTCGATCCGGAATAAGAGATCTCGGTGTCTCACGCTTGCTTTCGGATGATCTGGATTTCGGATTCACTCACGCCGTGGCTCTCCATTGATGAAGCTTTGAAGAAGGTTTGGTCGGCGCTGAAAGAAAGGCAAGGGGAGGGGGGCGCGTTAAATGAAGCGCGTGTGGTGTGTTTAAGTGGGATGGATTACTCAATTTAATTTAAAAAATTTGTTAGTTAATTAGCTTATTAAAGGTTCTAATTAGCTTATATACCTAAATCACCCAATAATTATAGTGATATTTTGTGAAATAAAATCCAAAATAGCTATAATGACAAGTTTTATCGTAAGAATTGAGTAATTATTTTGATCATAAATTTATATTAAAACATTTATATATATATGTATATATATTCACTTATATTATCATAAATAATTATACTTTAAAAATTATTAATTATTAAAAAATCTTTTATTCTATAAAATTAATTTTTATAATAAAATTTTATAAACATGTTAATATTAATATATATTACAAATATAATTTTTTTAAAAAAAATAATATAAATTTATACGTAAAATAATTAAAAAAAATATTTATATTTAAAATAATTTTTTTTTATACTCAAAATAATTAATATAATGCAGACTCATCTTGTAGACATTATAATAATATTATATCATAATGTGGTCGATAGCCGTTCTCACTTCTCACCCACAAATAATTGTAGGTGTGATCTCCAGAATGGCTGTATTTTAATATATGCACATGCATTCTGCATTGGATATTAGAGGTGTTACTATGGACTTATAGGAAATTGTGTATAGTATCTATTAAGATTTGATTTTGTTTTGAAAGTTGAAATGATTTTATAAAATCGATTTATAAATCGAAATATTAAAGATTTTTCAGGTTTCAATACATAATTTTATTTATTTATTTTTTTCAAATTTGATCTATTGACCTAAGGCCTCGTAACTTAGAAAAATTGGTATAAGTTATCAAGGTAACATGGTCATTTCAATTTTCTTTTATGACTTAATTTGCTGTGCAAGTTTGTTTTTTTTTTTTTCGCCTTTGTTAGGAGAGTGTCCCCCGTACTTACTTGCATTTTGTCTATCTCTATTTTTCTCCTGCTGAGATCTAAACCTAATATCAAATCCAACTCTAGCTTGCTCTCTTCCTCGCCGTTTCACCATTGCTCAGATCTCTCTCTCCCTTTCCCGCTCGCCCTTCCTTCCTTATCATCGTTCCTCCTCTCCCCACCATTTCCGACCTGTTGCACCACCAATAATGAAACTATAATCTCAGATATGCGAACGAGTCGCACTGCTGCACCATCGTCGCGCCGGAGAGAACTTCGATTCAATGGTGGAACTCCGATTCCTTGCTCCCTCTTCCTTCCTTGTTGAATCCAAGGTCCGAACTCTAGCAAGCTCGCTCCCATGGAGGCTCGTCACCTCCTTCGATCCCTTCCAAAGAGGTCGAGCACTGTCGTCCCCTTCCTCGATCTCTTCGATTTCCATAGGTAGACCGATCCTCTTCCCGGCTCCGATGGCTGCCATCCTCACCACCACCACCTGCATCCGTGTTTCCACACCGACCTATGCTGAAATTAGGATCTGCTGAAACGACTCCATTGGCCAAGCGATGGTTGCTTCAAAATCTTCTCGAACGGGATCTGCAGAAACGTTTGAAGATGATGACGAGGAAGACCGATCCTATGCTGAAGACGCAGAAGGAGTTTAAAACCAGATCGGCATCAAAGACGACCAAACGTTTGAATTTGTGTCTTGCTGAAATCATATTGGAATCAAGATTTGGCTCCTTCGGCGCGACGATGGTGAATTTATGTCTTGCTGAAATCTCTTAATTTGTGATGGTGTCTTGCTAAAATCTCTTAATTCGTTGAAATCTCTTCATTTGTGATGATGTAATTTCTGTTGAAATTTCATGTTGTAATTATTATTGAAATCTCTTAATCTGTTGTGGTTTGTAATTATTGCTAAAATCTCTTGCTGAAATGTCTTAATTTGCTGAAATTGGTGTTGAAATGAAGCAACTCTGATTTCAGCAACTCCAGTTTCAACAACGTCAACGTCAACAACTCCGGTTTTAGCAGTTTCAACAAACACGGTGGACATTTAGCTAATATGGATAGGTTGGTGGACAAAATTCTAATAAATACTGAAAATATGGGCAGTCTAGTAAACACCCCTTCTTTTATCACAATTTAAACCGAGCTAGATGTGAATAGGGTTGTGATTCCACAAAACTGGTAATTTTTGAAATTTTAATAATAAGGGTGATTTTTTGCAATGTTGGGCGTAATAACGTGTGGGTTTGTGTTACTCAAAATAAGTGGTGATTTTGTGTCATTTTGAAAATGCAAGATGGCTCCAAAGTCTATACAGTACATTATTTAAACCTTTTTTTTCTTACATTAGGTGAAAACTAGTGATTTTCCCTAATTGTGCTAAAACCCTTTTTTTCATAATGTTTTCGGTCAAGTTTGACGTATCACAAAAAATACTCGACGCATCATGCTCCTCGCTACCGTTCTTTGAAATCTTCATTTGTCATGACAAAGTCTTTCTTCGATGTGATCAATACTTTAAATTTGACAAAGAATATTAGACCGATTCCTTTTCACTAGTCCTAATATCTGTCTTACTTGGAAGCAAAGAAAATTAAGAAGCCTTGTAGTTTTTTGCCTAAAAAAACTGAGTTGGGATCTTCCGTGATACTTTATGTGTTATATATATATCATATATATATGTTACACCTCTCAAATTGGCCTAAAATATAAACTAATTCGAGAAAAAGATAGCCAAGATTTAAATATATAAATTCTATGGAGCTAAATTATTAAAAAAAAAACATTTAGTGCATGTTTTTTTTAATAATGTGTTAGACCCTTACGTTATAAAGGATACCTTACATAAACTCTAAGAAAGCAAAATATTTGAATCGGTTTCGGTTTCGGTCTAAATTATAAATCGGTTTCGGTTTCAATATGTCCAACTTTAAAAATTAACTATGAATCCAATTTCATATTTGAAATATTAAGTATTTCGTTCGATCTAAAATATAAGATGTTGGACTTTCAAGCATGCATTTTAAAATTATATACATAATATCAAATTTTAATGATTTTAAAATATATATTATCAAATTTCTTATTAAATGTTTTTACAATTTAACACTTTGTAAAAAAAGAAGTGACATTTCAAATAGTTTTAACTGTTTAAAATGTTTATTGAAAGGTCAAACGTCCTATATTTTAGATCGGAAATAGTACTTTTTAGAGGCAATATTTCATCGAACACGTCACAAGCAAGGACTAAACACAAGAAATCTCAAGTTTATAACTTTCAATAATATCATCAATATTTTGCCCAATATAATTAAATAATTAAAATTTCCATTCAATCTTATTTTGAGCTTTAAAAGAAAAAAAAAAGAAATATAAACACAAATTTCTTTACTGAAGTGAACAAAGTCACCCTTTCGAGCATATTAAAGCAATTTATTTTACAAGCGTATTTACTTTATATAATATGTTATTATTGTATGACCTATTGAACTACAGTATAATATATATATATATAAAATATATAGGGGAGGTTCAAGTGGAAACTCACATTTCCATAGAAACACATTTACAATGGAAACTTTTAATCTCGACCATTTATTCCTTGATCAATGGCTATCAGTAAAGAGGTGGCAATTTTGAAATATCTATAAACTTTGAGCCTCTTTTATCAAAATTAATAAAGAGAACTCGGATAGAAGCACGTTTAGTTCAAACCCTCGCCCTTCTCTTCTCTGTGGACGTCTGGACGAGATGCGTTGCGCCTCTCCCTTCCTCATAGAGCGCCGGTGCCACTTCAGCCAACGCCGCCTCCTCTTCCTTCCGGTCACCGCATCTGGGTGCCGCCTCCTCTTCCTTCTGGTGCCGCGCCTCTCCCTTCCTAACAGAGCACCGACGCCGCCTCCTTTTCCTCTTCCTTCCGGGCACTGCAGACGCCTCTTCCTTGCCGGTCGTTTCCGCTCTCTGACCACCCTTCCCCTCTATTTTATCCTCATCTCCGAGGAATTGAGAGGTGAAACCCCCTCCCTTCTCTTCTCTGTCAGACGAGATGCGCTGGTGTTGTGAATTGTTATTTGCGCTGATATTGGAATTTGTTATAGTTTCAGAGTGTTGAAATTGGGGCTTTGATTTTGATTTGGATTTCAGTTTTAATGTCTATCGATTTTGTTTAAGGTTGCTTACTTGAGGATGGCTTACATATATGCAAAACGTAGCTGATTTTTTCTGTCTTTCGTTACTTTAATTCTATGAGCTATCTATCTATATAGAATGCTCCGGCAAGAAATAAACGACTCCTCCTACTTGCTAGCGAGACTGATTAATTAGCAGCTACTCAAATCTATTGTTGTCTGTTTGTCATCTACTAAATTTTTTTGCTCTGTTTGAAGCTGTTGAGAAGTGAAAATTGAAATGGAGTTGTGGGTAAGAAATTGAGAACTGAAACTGGGAAGTGAAATTGAGAAGTGCAATTTGGTTTGTTTCATTGTGTAATTTTGAGATTCCCTACTTGTTTTGTTTCACTAAACTGGGCAACAATTCTGAGTCTTTGAGAGCAAAGGAACATTCACAATGAAAGCTTTTAGTTCAATGGAAGAGTTATGGATTTATAAATATCTTTTAAAGTCTATTAGCTCAATGGAAGAGCAATGTGTACATTATCACATGATGTGGGTTCAATTCCCATATAGGCTTTCTCTAATTTTAAATTTTATGTTTTTGATGGAGAAATGATAGATTAGCTTCTCTAATTTTAAATTTTATGTTTTTGACGGAGAAATGATAGATTAGCATAGATAATTTTGTCATATAGGTTCCTTGAATCCATGATAATCATTTTGAGACCTGCAATCCCGAAGCCCATTTCCTCTCAGTTGCAAGCTGTCTCCAATTCCTTTGATAACCTGCAGCATACAACATATTCATGCATTCATACTAATTCCTTTCGGTTTTGGATAATCCAGTTTTTTTGTACAAATGCTCACTTCCTTTTGCTGTTCTTGGGTCTAATTAGGCTTAAAAGGTTTTGGTTAGTCCAATTTGGACAGTTGTGACAAAACTGAATTAGGCTTAAAGGTTTGGGTAGAGATTCTTGGGTAGAGAAAGTCTACATGGGATTCGAACCCATATCATGTATATAATAACACATTGCTCTACCATTTGAGCTAATAGACTAAATAAGGTAGCCAAGACAATTTTTGTAGACCAAAAACTAAACTAACCTATGAGAAGCAAAAACAGACAGTAACAATCTAAAAACATGGACAGACAGTTGTGACAAAAACCAAACTTATCACTTGCAACCCCTTGGAATTATAATGCTGTCCTAAGCAGTAAACATATATGACAGGAAGTGAAAACAAGTCCAAACATTGGAATTTTTCATATTTCAAGAGATTGATAAGCACCAATTTTAACACTGGAAGCTATAACAAAATTCCAATAGAGCACAAATAACAACTCACAACATTTCAGAAATAGAAATACAAACAGAAGCAATAATCTCAAATAGCATAATATTCAAGTCAAAGAAGCAACAACCTAATCTGGAACTCCAATTCACATTCACTAATATGGAACTCCAATTTTTACATTGCACTTCTTAGTCAGACCAAATTTGGAACTCCAATTCTCCTTTACTAATATGAGCATACTCAATATCACAATCGAAAACAGACAAGAATTGATCGAATCGAAACCGAATCAGACAAGAACCAGTGGAGGGACGTACCGTCGGAGACGGTGGAACCAGAACCATCGCCACCAGCAGCGAGCACCTTTTGTCCTTTTTTTTACACTTTTGGCGGCCATGAACAGAACAGCCCCAACCATCAACACCACACAGAACTAAGATTTTTCTGAGATTGCAGGAGCCCCTTGATTTTTGTCGAAAGAGGCAGACTATGGCTCAATTCGGGGCTGATAAGGGGGCTGTTTTTGGATCTGAAGAGAGATCAACTGGGATGAAGTTGTAGCGGCGAGCCGGCGAGGCCGACTGGTGTTTTAGGGTTCTGAGTTTTTCGATGGTTTGAGAACGTTTTTTGATGGGGCGAGAGAAATGGCAAGGAGAAGGCTAAAGTTTATTTTTATTACAAATTTGCCACCGTGTTAAATATAACCATTGATTTAAAATAAATGGTTGAGATTAGAAGTTTTCACAATAAGAGAGTTTCTATGTGTAGGTGAGTTTCCATTTGAACCTTCCCCTATATATATATAGGGGAAGGTAAATATATATATATATATATATATATATATATATATATATATGGGACTTTTAGGTGAGTACACCCCTTACCATGAAATGGGGGAACAAATCTATGCCCTTGGATGAAAGAAAACCAATGGTGTGGATTAGTTTTAAAAATTCTTGTTTAAGCGTGTAACTACCTACTACCTAGTATTCATATTTAACGTTAAATATGAATACTAGGATGTTAACCGCTTAAAGCAGGTAACCAAAAACTATTATTCCCAGATTGTGCTAATATTCATATTTTATTATCTAATTATTCATATATAAATTATTAAATATTCATATTCAGTGCTTAGTGGTTCCAAGTAAAATATCAGGGATTTCATCTCTACGCTTAAACATGTAACCAACTAGTATTCATATTTAAATGTTAAATATGAATACTAGGTAGTTTTACGGTTAAACAGTTTGTTTTTCAAAGTTAATCCTAGCCCTTTATTTTTTTGATTCAAGAGTTGAGATTTGTCCCCCCGTTTCATGGTAAGGGGTGTCCTCAGTGGAAAGCTATTCTCTCTCTCTCTCTCTCTCTCTCTCTCTCTCTCTATATATATATATATATATATATATATATATATATATATATATATATATATATATATATATATATATAAGAGAGAGAGAGAGAGAGAGAGAGAGAGAGAGAGAGAGAGAGAGAGAGAGAGAGGCAAGAGTTCAAATGTAAAATTGTCATAGGGTGTAAAATGCTTAAGGTGTAAAATTTTCTTAATGAGCCTAATTTTTCTAAGTAAATTGCTAATGTGTCTAATTTAATTAGCAAAAATTTCAACCACATGTGCCCCCATCGCCCCATGCGTGTGCCCCCTGACCCATGTGCCCCTCAGCTGCGCCCCCCCCCCCCCCCTTCTCGAGGCTTTTTTTTTATTTTGGTTACGTCTCAACATTTTTTTTTGTGCTGTCACTTTCTGTTATGCAAATATAACTTGATGTTGTGCACAAATAACATTATGTTGTGCAAATATAACTTTATGTTATGCAGACATAATAATTCCTTATAGGTTAATGAGCCTAATTTTATGGGTAAATAGGTAAATGGGTATAATTTTATGGGTAAATGCACTTTTTTCTTCTTCCGTTTTCAGCACTTTTTGTTGTACAAATATAAAGTGTATAAATAAAATGATAAAGTGCAAGAATAGAATGACGATGTGTATGAATAATAATATGAAGTACACAATTAAGATTATTGCTAATGTGCCTTCCGGGGGGGGAGGGGCAGAGCTCCCCGACGGAGTCGGAGGTCCAGGGGGCGAACGGGCTTATTGTCTATCTGTTTTTTACGTATAACAATTTCAAATTAAAGTGCATAAATAAGATTAAAATGTGCATATATAATATTATGTTGTGCAAATATAACATTATATTCATTACATTGTGCATATATAATAAGCTTTTAAATTAAAGTGCATAAATAAGATTCAAATGTGCATAATTGAGGTTAAAAAGTGTATTACTAAGATTATGATGTGCATGATTAGCAATTTGGGATTGTTGTGTTCTTGTCTTATTATGTAACCTATGTGGGATTTGAACCCACATCTTTGTGCAAACGCACATTGCTCTATCAATTGAGCTAGTAGGCTAAATAATGATTTTTCATGCTAAAATAGAAGAACCTAATCGACCTAAAATATATCGCAATAAAATTCTAAAATCCAATTAGCTCATGATCCATAAACAATTTGACAATGCTATGAACATGAAATTAGCTCCAAATCAACCCAACAACACAACCATATCATCAATTTCAGTCAATTTGGCTTTTGGCAAAAACCCCAAAATTCTAAGGCATATCGCAATAAAATTCTAAAATCCAATTAACTCACGATCCATAAACAATTTGACAATGTTATGAACATGAAATTAGCTCCAAATCAACCCAACAACACAACCATATTATCAATTTCAATCAATTTGACTTTTGGCAAAAAGCCCCAAATTACGCTCCTAAATCAAACCCTAGGTTTTCAATCTCAACCTAAATCATTCAAACAATCTAAATAATTGTAATAAACAAGTTTAGGGTTAGAAATCATACTAAATTCGAATTGAAACAAGGAGAAAAATCGGGATTTCGAATGTATTACGAGCCAAAAGGACTGAACAACACTGTTGGGGAAGATGGGTTCAGTGTGAGCTCGGCTGGGCACGAAACAAGGGGGTTCCGGTCTCGAGGGGTGCGCCTGAGTGAGGGGGTTCGTGGGTGGCGGGGGAGGCCGAGAAAGTGGTGGATTGAACAAGGGGGAGAGGGTTTAGTGATGGTGCAACTGGGCTCGAACCAAGCCAAGTCAGGGCTCGGGGGGTGCGCACAGGGGTGGGCTCGAGTGCGGCTAGGCGCTGGTGGCCGAAGGTGGGTGTGGCGTTCTTCGACGTTGTCTCTAATGTCGGGATTGCTCGGGTTGTGCGTAAATGTGGTGCATGTGTTAATTTCAAAATTGTTTACACTCTAAACATTTTACACCCTATGACAATTTTACATTTTAACTCTTTCCTAATCCCTATATATATAGTTTATAATTTGGTGTTCACTTATTATTACTAAAACTACAGAGAGCGTCATTGTGTGCCTGCCTCAAACTTTTTAAAGATCAGGTCTGTTCTTGTCTTAACACCAAACTATGAAGTACGGAGTATAAACTAACGTGCTCGGACCCGGGCTCGAGCAAAAGGACCGGCGACGAGAGTTCCGAGAAGTCGGGAAATTGTGGGCAGCTTTTGAGGCAACAGATCAGTATTCAAAGATTTCCAATTTCCCGTCAATTGGCTCGGCTTCTGGGGACATACAAGTACTACTTTTGTAGATCTTGAAGTCGCGGCCGCGGATTGGGGCAGATCTCGTCAATCGGATGTCAGACGAAGCGGGAAATCGCGTTTTACCGAGACGTCGCTTGTGTAGAGGCGAGTCCAAACGGGGCTTGTTTGAGAGGGATTGAAGGGCTGCTTTGGGGTGAAGTTTTGGGGGTGAATGGAGGGTGATGATGGGGCTGTGGAAGGCATTAGAATGGTGGTAAAGTAGGGGATGGGGGTTGAGGGATATGTGATGCAAGAGCGCTCTAGGCCTCGCACTCCGAGCTCTCTCCAACACTCGATCTTCCACACTCTCGGCCTCGCACTCCGAGTGTTTCCAACCCTTTGATTCCGCCATCTCTCACTAAGGAATCTCCTTCAGCCTCTCACCGAAGGTTTTTTTCCCGGCCTCTCACCTAAGAACGAGATTCTTGACCCGAATCACTGGAAGCTAAAAGGCTTAACTTTTCTCAAAATTCAACTTATCTCCTAAAAGAAGTTCTTACATCCCTTTATATAGGAACATATGGATGCTATGAAAAATAAAAGAAATTAAAATAAATCGATAAACTAATGACGGATAATACGAAAGGGTTTTCCGAGATTTATGACGGAGAGATGGGCAACCATAATGGGGGGAACCAAATGGTCTTGGTTGCCATCAAAGAGATGGAAGTTCGGAAATCTCTAAAACCCCGTCATTTAATCCGACTTTATTGATTACATTCCGTCTTCATTTATTGCATTTCCGACAAGCTGTCTGGTTTTCGAACTGCTCCAAAGATGCCAGATTTCGTCCATCTTCCAAGCTGATTTGATGATTTCATCCTTCAATAAAGTTGTAGCCACTTAAAATATCTTTCCAACAAGTGCTCATCGACTTCAATCGGAATTTTATACAGTCAGAACAAGCCAAAATACCGAAGTGTCGCCAAACAGTCTTCACAAATGAAAGTTGACGTTCTGCTCCGAAGACAAATCCTTGTAGGAAAAAAGAGTCAAGCTCATGGGCGACTACGATCACATCATAAACAAAACAGAGTTATAATAAGGATATAATTTTCCTCTATTAATTGTTTCAGTAGTTGTTACGGAGTATTCAAATTAATTTATAAATTACGGAGTGAATGGGCTTCTAAATTCGTTAGTTAACCTTTCGGGACCTTATTCAACAATTGAGTGAATATCAAAGTGGTTAAAGGAAAAGGCAAAATAAAAATGGCTGTTTTCGTAATTATGAACCAGAGATTGAAACCAATGTGTGTTTAGTCAGGTTCCTGTACCTCACAGAGTTTGTGTTTTACAAATTATTAAAACTCATAAGGAGAATTGGTCCAAAACTTCCCGATTAGAGTATAATTTAGATAAAGACTCCCCCTACACGCACGACACCCCAATCTCCCGATGAAGAAAGTAAAGCATGCCAAAACTACATGACGCAAACCCCCGAGGGGAACCCTCAAACTAAATTTTGATGGATCCACAATCGCAAATAATGAAAGCTCGGCTGGAGCCGTAATTCGGGACTGGAAAGGACGTCCTATATACACATTTCCTATAAAAAACTTTGTAAACAAAGTCCTTTGAGAGCGGAGGCTCTTGCTCTTAAATTGGGAATCCAACATGTTTGACAACTCGATATTGACAAAATTCACATTGAAGGTGATTCCCTAATAATCATAAACCACCTAAAAAACAGAGCTAAATGTCCGTGGGAAATCGAACTGATATTATCAGATGTTCAACTCCTTTTATCGACTGTGAAAAAAGTGTCTTTCTTTCGTGTTCCCTGGTTAGACAATAAAGTGACGGATAAGTTTGCACGTCTTTGCTACTCTGTCTGGGGTGTCGATATCTACAACGATTTTGGTCTTTTAGATCTCATCCGTAAGGCAACTGCCGGGTAGAGTTTGGTCGTCCGAATTTTTTCCTAATAAAAAAAATAAATAAATAAAAGAACCAGAGATTGAAATTGAAGCGCGTTTTCGTAAATTAAAAAATAAAAATTAAATACATTTGATATTCAGTCTCAGCTACCCCAAAAAATTTCGCCTTTATTTCCCGCTCGTTTTTTCACTCGTCCAGACGCTCCGATGTTTCTCTCTCCCTCCATCGGTGGCTGGTCCTCCATCTGCTTCCACACCTAGGGTTTCTCCTCCCTTCCCAAATCATGCCAGACCTTGCAAGCTTCCTCACTTCCAATTCTCTTTCCCCGATTCCTTGCCCTAGTCACTTCAAACCCCTCCCCGGCCGGTGCGGTTCCGATCCTTCGATGCTTTCTTGTTCCACGGCCGAAACCCTAACTCTGGTGGCCGATTTCCCTCCCGGCGATGGGGATATGCCTCATTCTGCAACCAATCGCGAAATGCGCGACGTTTCAAGGGGTAAAAATGGCATTTTGAAGCTCACCGTCTCTGGAATGAGCTCTGGAGCTCTTGACAGGAGCAGGAAGTCTCTGGAAGCTCAGGATTTGGAGAGTCACGTCTCTGCTTGGAAGGAGAGGAGAATCGCTGCTGGTGCTCCTGAGAATCGATGCTTCCTGTCATTCCTCGTGGGCGCCAAGAAATTGGTATGCTAAATTGCTGAAAGATCTTTACTTCATTTTCTTTAAAGTAAGAGATTAGCCCTATCTCCTGTTACATTCTATGATTTTTCTAGTACCTGCAAAATTGGGAGTTTGTTTTTCTCTAGGGAGGCATATGCAATGTACATTTCTTCAATTTTCGGTTCTTTTGACTTGTACAGTTATACATACTGGCACATTATACTCGAAAAATTGTGCAATTCTATAAGAAGCATCTTGAAAAAGTAAACCAAACATACTATGTATATCATGTTGAACTGGCATTATGGGGAATGCGATTTGATGTACACGAACCTCATGCTGTACTCATTACCGTGCGAGAGTGGTCTTAATTGGATTATTGGCTTGCTGTGAAGAGAAGGGGGCAGCTGAGGATCTGAGGTAGGCAAACTCGGAAAAGTTGGCATCTCGAGTTAATTCTAGAAGGTGCTATGCATCAGAATCTACTCAATGTTTATATGCTTACGGACCTCGGCAGTGTCTGCTAAATGAAATGAAATGTTTGAGCATGCATTTCTTGGTGGACTCATAGCAATTCATGCCTCAATTATGATCTTCCATACATTTTCATTTGTCCTTCTCAAATTGAAGTCTATTTACTTTGTTATTGCTTAGATCTTTGGGCAGTCCCTATCAGTGTATAACTCTTTGAAAACTGTTTATACTGTTTCAGGTTGAATGCCGTGTTTGTTTGAAACTCGTTTACCCTGGGGATGGGATTTCATGCTCAGTACGTGGTTGTCGAAGTGTCTATCACCTAACCTGTGCAAGGGGCAAGCATCATTGCTCAAGCTGGAAAACTTTCAAGTGCCCTCAACATGTAAATATTCCTCAGCTTTTGACCTTAGTGTTAGATGCTCACTTGTCTGGTTGTGAACTACCAACTTTGTGGTAAAACTGTGAATATGTTGTTACACTCAGTTATTATATTTGTTTAATTGGGTTACATCTTACAAAGAGCTCACTAAATGGACCTTTTAATTGAGTTAAGAATTTGTACTGGATAGTTTTTGAGATAATGAGTCTTTTACATGCAAGGAAAGCCAGTGTAACTCTGTCAGATACTTTTTGTAACTTGGTTACACCCATCTTATATATATTTACCAGTTCAGAACTCTGTCAGATACATTCTCTACTATTATTAATGAAACAGGCCTTATAGAGAAGCTGGGTCTTAACTGTTCCATCCATTGACCTTTCAATTTCTTCTCACTCCAGTCTCTTCCCTCTTGCAAGTTCAATGAAATAGGTCTGCTCTATAAAAGGAATCATCTCTATGTTAGTAGTTTTTTTTTTTTTTTAAAAAAAATTTCTTGAACAATGGCTCCTTTGGATTACACATCCTTCAGAGTTCAAACCTTGTTGTGGATATATCACTGGAATTTCTGTATTGTTGTAGCATGAATTTTGATCTGTCTTCATCTGATATTATCCATCCTTTTACAAGGAAATCTATCTTGTAAACGTCCAAAAGCGGAATATAAAATCAGGTTTTGTCAATATTTTTTTTTTTAACTTGCATGGTTTTGCTAAATTTACTTCAAGCAATTCAGTGTTAATGTCAATATTCCAAATATCTTGACTTTGGATTTGCTATTGAGATAGAGGCTAATATTTATTGTCACTATCTACTTATGTCATCATCCTTATACAGGCATGCTTTTTATGTAAACGGAAAAATAATCTTTGGAGGTGCATGAGATGCTCGCTGGCTTCACATGAAGAGTGTGCACCGTGGCCAGGGGAAGTTTTCAGTGTTGGTAGTCGAGCAGGCTGGGTAGTTTGTTGGAAGCATCCAAAAGATTGGCGAGTAGAAAAGAAGGTCAATCCCCTCTTTCCTTCACCTGCGTGTGATTTTTTACTTCATCTCTGCTTTGGCATACCTTTTATTTTTCTTAGTTTTGGGACTTCGGTACATCTGTTATTAATGATTTCAAAGCCCTTGTATAGATGACTGCATGGTCAGTTTTGCTCATTGTGGTAAATCTACATGTATATAAGAGAAACAGGGTTACCTTTTGTATAAGCTAGTGTTATATGGCATTTTTAGAAATGAGCATCTTTTTATTATCTTATTTAGATCTTAGAAGTTCTTAGGAATTATAAGCTGATCCACACAATTTCAATCCAGGAGCTCTGAGGCTTTGTCGCTTCCGTGCACTCACTCTGGTCAGTCCAGAATGGATAATAATTTCCTTGCCTTTTTCTGCCTCTTGTAATAAACTGATGTTAACATTTATCAAAACTCTCTGTTGCATAATCTTGTTATGAATTGTGACTGTTTTCTAATGGGTATCTTTGAGAGGGTCTCTAATTTTTGCTTGAGCATGTTGCAAGTTGCAGTGCACTTGAAGGTATAAAACTAAATGTCAGTTTTTCGGCTCCTTGATTTTATATAAATTTGCAGTTAGCTTTACTGGTTGTGCTCTTAAATATATATGTGTGTAATATGTGGTGTTAACATTCAATTCATCATTTAAATGCGAAAATGAATGGCATCTGGAATGAACAAAGCATTGGTGATATATATGCTTCATACGTGAAAAAAAACTTAGTGAAGGAGGTTTTTCTAGGAGGTATACCAGTTTCGGTGCAAAATTGTTATGTCTTACGAGCTCCTTATCAGCACAAATGCGCTCTTTCCTTATCAGAAAGCACAATAAGCTGCCTATCAACATAAATGAGTTCCTTATCAACTTCTTACTCACGTTGTAGGATCCCATGATTTAATTATTTATTCTTATTATATATTGATTAGACTGGATGACAGGACTGATATCTCTTCTTGATTGGGCAGAGTGCAGTTCCTACTGACAACATAGAGGTCAGACTTCTTCTCTGACACTCTTTTCTCTAGTTATCAACTTTGCTGGACTTTATGAAAAAGTTCCCATCGTGTATTACATATCATGCAATATTTAACACAGCAATGTTATAATTTGAAATTGTGCTATTGCCTGTGTACGTTGAAATTGGGTAGTGAACCATGCACTTAAATTGACATTTGATATATGTATTCCAACAGATTTCTTATATGGCATTTGTTTCTTTGATTACATTATCATAAATAAACAACGTCACTTTGCTTTATGAAGAAGTTCTTATTGCATTTTTATATGCGATGAAATATTTAACCCAACAATGTTACTCCGTGTAGTTTTAAATTGTGATATTGCATGTGTATTTTGAAATTGAGCAGTGAACCATGCACTTCAATTGATATTTGATGTCTTTATTCCACCAGACTTGTTCTATGACATTTTTTTATTTGGTTGTTATGTATCATAAATAAACAACTTTGTTGTACTATATGAAAAAGTTCTTATGGTTTTTGATATGTCATGCAATATTTAACACAATTATGTTATAATTTGAAATTGTACTGTTGCATGTGTACTTTAAAATTGGGCAGTGAACCATGCACTTCAACAATTGATATTTGATGTATGTATTCCAACTGACTATTTTGGTCTTGCTTTGGTTTTCCAATGAGTATATTGTGGAGAGGTCTGCAGTATCTTGCCCAAATAAAGTTGTTATTTTCCTGAGTTATTGGGCACTTTGAGAATTCTACTTGATATTTATGCTCTGTTGACTTGCTTCTATGCTCATGGAAAGCACATATATTTTATTTAATTCATTTCTGATTGTTGCTATACATTTGACTGTAGGAAATTTTTTGTCGCCTTCCTTTGCCTTATGCAGAAGAGGAATTTGAGATGGATCATGCACTGAAAGAAAGTATCAATAATAAAGACGAACCTCCCACATATGTGCACATCAAGCGCAGTATCCTATCTCTATCTTCAGTTGCTATCCTTCTTTGTTGTCTTCTGTTTCTTATGTCTTGTGATCGAGTTAACTAATGTATATGGTTGGTATGAATCAAAGTACCTGTCATCATCTGTTCTTTTGAAGAACAAGGAATTGTTTATATCTTGCTATAAGAACACTAAATTATGACTTAATATAATAACAAGTGGCGCTAGTCATTGAGTTTTAATATTGTCATAAAAATAATTAAGTTGTCAGTATTGTATCAGTTCCATTTCCATCTCGACAATCTCTTGTTTCCCATGACTTCCATTTAAACTAGATGTGTACCTGGTGAAGAAAAAGCGTGATGCCTTATTTGTAGATGTTGGATGTACAAATTGCCGGACAAAATGTGGTGAAGGTTGTGTTTGCAGGTATAGAATGGCACTTCTTTTGAAAATTGACTTGCATTTGGCCTGGTTACCAAGCTATGGCAGCAAACCTGGGCCCCGGATATTGAGTTGTATTTCTGTTATCTTTTAGCATTCTAGTCTAAGCTCATGCCTGATTGGAAGATTTACTATTACATTCTTTTTTATGTCTTTGAGAGTAGTTCTCCAACGATTTGCTAGGAAGCAAAAGTTTCGAAGAAAAACAGCAGTCATAACCAAGGATGTGCTGAATTGTCAGAAACTGATATAAACTGTCTGCAATCAAACATGAATTTTATACCATTTCATTAGCGAGCAAGTAGTCCTTCCCCCTTACTGCTGATGATTCTGATCCAACCAATTTTCAGTAGACCCTTTGTAAGTATCCATGTAAAAGTTAATGATTCACAAGAAGTAAAATAATTGTTTTACAGGTTATCCTTAAGACTTTATGCAACGAGTAACTGAGTTCAGATTATATATAGCCTCTATGCTGTAAAGGAGTCATATTCTTACGGAAAAAGGAAAGAAAAAAAGATGTAAACAGTGTTAGGGTATGTATTTTAAGACAATGGTGCTGATAAGTATGAAAAGATAGTTGGTAACTGATAAGGTGAGGTGATGATAAAGAAGTCTTACTATATAAATTGCATGTTACCAAAATAACCCTTTGTGTTCTGCTTGGGTTATGTGGACTGATGTAATCTATACTATTTGTCTCTACTAGGGTAGAATAACTGCATCAGCTAATCATTATCTTCTTGTTTTTCAAATCTGTTGGAAGATTTCAGATCTATATTAGTATATTACACAATTATAAGTTGCAACACAGTTTAATAAATTTTTATAGATGGTTTCCTTGAACATTTATGGTGAGTTCCGTTTCTATAGAAATAGGACTTAGGCTGATTAAATGATCAACAATATTCAATATAGTATTATGATTACGTCTGATAGGGTTCAATGCATAAGCTGCTCCAAAGCTTGTCGTTGCTCAGAAGCCTGCACAAACAGGCCATTTCGGAAGGAGAAGAAGATCAAAATGGTCAAGGTATGATATGTATTCTATTGACTTCTGTTTACTTGCTTCGTTATCAGCTGGAAGATTTGCTGGGGATCAGAGTAATCACTGTTGCCACCTTAATATCCTTTCATAATCAAATAGGGTTTTCCATACTATTATCTCTATTGACATTCTTTTTTCCCTTTCCCCTGTTCACTTCTCAGACGGAACATTGTGGTTGGGGAGTAGAGGCTGCTGAAGAGATCAGTAAAGGTGACTTCATTATTGAGTACATTGGTGAAGGTAAAGGGCTTATCTTTTACACTTTTTAGGGCAAATTCATTGTAGCTTACTTTTCAAATGATCAAAATTTTAAAACAAGTTCTTATTGTTATATTTTCTCCACTTGGTTTTCATATTCATGAAGGGCTTATTCCAGCCAGTAATATGATGGGAAGATAATACCAAATTATGCATGTTACACTAACTTCTGACAAAAAAAAGCACCAATTATTGTAATATGTTCAACATGTTCGATGCGAATTGCCAACAAGGACAATAGTCACAATACCTTTTGAGAAAGTTGATGTGTTAAAAGATACAAATTTACTTGAGTAAAATCTTATTAGATGAAAAAGAAATCAAAGTAGAAAGTTAACAGAAATAGAAATTCTACTTTCAGTCAGCTTTAGTTCAAGTTATTTTTTGCACTCACCTAAAATTTATGTTATGCAAAGTGATTTCCTAAAGTTCATGTATAAAAAAAGTATCACAGATTAAGGTTTTCTGAATAATTCCATTTGAAAATAAAGCTAAAATATGTTGAAGAGAATAAGGCCTTACTACATACAGACTGCCACCATATTCTTCTTTAACTAGGATTCGAAAGGACTGGCAGTTATTCTTGTTATAATGAATATATGTGTGATATTTTGGACAATGTTAAATAGTTCCACTTTGTATGTTGTTTTATTGCACGCCCTTGTATGAGTAGCAAGTTTTCAGTGATTAGTTAATTGTGTTTTTCAGTTATCAATGATGCAATCTGTGAACAAAGGCTTTGGGGCATGAAATTCACAGGCGTGAAGAATTTCTACATGTGTGAAATTCAAAAGGACTTCATAATAGATGCTACTTTGAAAGGAAATACATCTCGTTTCCTAAACCACAGCTGTGCACCTAACTGCAAATTGGAGAAATGGTAACCTGATTCTGAACTTGTGATATCTACTTTAAACTTCTCACCAGTCTTTTCTTGACATGCTTATACTTCAACACAAGTAATCTTGGATCAGGAATTCATCTTTCTAATGCTATGCTGGGTACAACAAGTTGAATGGTGTATATATTTTGCTAATAATGATATGCATTTCTCAAATTCCTTTATAAGTTGTAACCATTGCTGCAACAGCCTCATTGTCATAGCCCATAGTCCTTGCATTTTTTCCTGCTATCTTTATAACAAATGAGGACAATTAATTACTTCAGCTAGACAATTGCTCGTTGCTCACACTTGTAACCTGAATTGAAAATTATGTGATCAGATCCTTGATTTGATTAATTATTGGCGGGTTGCATAAGAAAGCTGTGATCTCTATGGGATTCATCTTACCATATTCAGCCAAAGCAATCTAATGCTGTCTACCTTGCATGTCTATACAGGCAAGTAGAAGGTGAAACTCGTGTGGGTGTATTTGCAGCTCAGGCCATCAAAGTTGGTGAGCCGCTAACGTATGATTACAGGTAAATGCTCTCTCTGTCATTGAGGGTATTCCTTTATTAGAAAACCATAGGGGGCTGTGTGTTCGGTAATGCTTGGAAGTATACTGTCCATGCCAACACGTTATTCCTTATAAGGATTAGAACTCAATATACTGTTGCTTGTTTGCAGATTTGTGCAATTTGGTCATGAGGTGAAGTGCTATTGTGGTTCTTCAAAATGTCAAGGGTACCTCGGTACTAAAAGGAATGATTGCGGTTTGTCAAAATCCCAAGGCAAACGCAGCATTAACCAGAAAACTGGTTTGGGTGATATCTGTTGGGGCTTGAAGAGAAAAAGAACAGTCACTGTCCAACAATAGCGCCATCTGTTTGGATGCTGTACCCATTCCTTGTGACTCAATGTTGTAGATTGCTCTGTTAATAGGGGATTTTTTTTTGAGAAAGAAAAGCTTATACAACACCTGATCCATGTGAAATAAACTGAGTTACAGATAGCATTGCCTTATCCAGTGAAGTCAGAAAGTTGAGAAAGCGGCATCAAACAGGGGTAAGCTTTCTTGCACACTTCCATTCATCTTGGAGCTCTTTCTAGAACATACATTGTTTTGATTCTATGCATCCTGTAATATCATTCAACTTGTAGCTGGCTGTACTCATCCCATACTTTCACCAAAATGTAATATTGTTTTCAACTCATCAAGTCCGTAATCGTAAGTAAGATTAGTGTATTCTGTATGAAAATATGCAATGATTTACTTTTTTGTTGTGAACTGATATGGTGGTCTTAAATCGGAGCATGAGCCTTTCGGGTATACAGGAAGTCAAGAATGCTAATGTAGTTAGTAAGCAGCTTGACATTTTGTTAACACATACAGAGCAAAAATATAGCCTTGGTGGGCATCTGGACTCTGGAGGAGTAATCTGTAAATGGTGGGAAGCTGTTAGGGACTTAGGGTTGTTAGTTGTTTAGTACTGATTAGAGGGGTTTATTGGCTCCATATTTTCGTAAATTCGTAATGAAATACAAAATACACACAAAAATATGGAACCAAGAAATGATTTGGACAGTCATCTCTTGAAAGAAATACTATCTGCATACCTCTGTTCCCTATACACTATATCAGCTTAGCTTCATCTTCACTTTTAAACACACTGCCTTGAAAATTTAAGCACATATGAATGTGCTTGATCAACACACAGCAACCACACCAACTCAGCTAGATCTCGGATTCTTAGTGACACATGAATAGAAGGGCATATTAGTCTTTTCACTAGCTAACGAACTCTAACTGCACTTTGAACATTCTATATAGGCGGGAGTATAGCTCATTTGTAAAACAACTTGTTTTCTCCTTTTGCTGTAACAAACCGAAAACCTCCAATGAAGGGTTCTTGAGATTTCCTCCATTTTTGTGATCAATTTCTTCGATTTCACAATTCCAAATGGTATCAGAGCGTTGAGTTTCGATTTCTGGATTTTCGAAGATCAATTGATCTTCGTTTGATTCTGGAAGCTGGTTAGCTTCGATTCCAATTACAGATCTAGTTTTCGTTCTCTCGTTTTTTTTGTGTTGTCGTCATGGCTGGACGAGGCAATCCAGGTGGTGCGAATAGCCAAGGATCTGGAACTGGAGATCCTATTGGCAATGGACAAGGGAGAGGAGGCACTTACACTCCTCCAAATGGACAAGGAAGAGGGATTGTTGTTACTCCTCCCGGACCTGGTGCAGGAATGGGAAGAGGATGGAATTTTGCAAACGCAGGCATGAATTTTGCGAATACAGGCATCCAATTCGGAGAGATAATGCAAGGTATGCATAACTCGCATGTCAATCCATGTTTTCTGTCAAATTCCGATCATCCGGGAATGGTTTTAGTTTCTACTCCATTCAATGGATTGAACTTCACTAGCTGGAGTCGTAGCATTAGAATGGCTTTAGGAGCGAAAGCAAAGCTCGGATTTATTACTGGGAGTTGTGTTAGGCCTGAGGAAGGAACTGAGGATTTTGAGAAATGGATGCGCGCCGATTCTATGGCGATGTGTTGGATAATAAATTCAATGACTAGTGAGATTGCAGAAGGCTTTATGTATGTTGAAACCACAAAGGAACTGTGGGATGAGATCAAAGGTCGTTTTTATGAATCAAACGATCCTTTGGTTTATCAGTTGAGACGAGATCTTGCTACTGTTAAGCAAGAAAACATGTCAGTTGGAGCCTACTTTGGGAAATTGAAACAGATTTGGGATGAATTACAGTTCTTAGATGCCTTACCTGTATGCAACTGTGGTGGTTTCAATCAGTGCAATTGTGGTGTAGTAAAGAAAATTTTAGAAAGGGAAGAGAAAGCAAAGGTTATGCAATTCTTGATGGGATTGAATGATGTGTATGAAAATTTGAGGAGTAATGTCTTGTCAAAGGACCCCATGCCAGGTCTCAATAAAGTTTTTCAGATGGCTACACAAATAGAGAGATCTAAGGTGGTCACAGGGACAAGTCAGATGGATGTTGGGGCTCTTGCTGTGTCTAGATTCAATCAACAGGCTGAGCAGGAGGCAAATGCTGTGAATAGATTTAGGTCTGAGCAGTTCAGACAATTTGATCAGGCTAAGAGGGATTACAAGAAAGCTAAACTGGAAAGGCTCTGTGATCATTGTGGAGAGAGGGGACACACAAAGGATTTTTGTTTCAAGCTTGTTGGCTACCCAGAGTGGTTTAAGGGGCCTAAAGAGGAGGAGAAATCCAAGCCCCATGGAAAGTTTGCTGCACAACTGGAGTGTGGATCACAGGATACTCCCTTTGATGAATTTGTACATGCTCAAAACAGTGCTAAGCCTGATCAGGCTATGATCAATGCTGTCTTTCAAGAAGTGATGAAGATGATGAAAGGGAAAGCTCCCTTGGAGAGTGTTGATAGCTCTGCCAACCAAGCCATGATCCACTTTGCAAGTACTTTGAGTACTTCTTTTCTAATTGGTGCACATAAGTCTCAAAATGATGTTTGGATAGTAGATTCAGGTGCTACTGGCCACATAGCCTTTGATGTTGATATATTCTCTGAGATTTCTGATTTACATCCTCATATTAAGTTGGGATTACCTGATGGGAATTGCATAACTGTGAGACAACATGGAACAGTTGTGTTGAATTCTGATTTGATTTTAAAGAATGTGCTTCTAGTTCCTCAGTTTCGTCATAATTTGCTCTCTGTGTCTAAGAGTTTGATTGATCACAAGGTGAGATTCATTTTTGATGCTCAGTACTGTTGGCTACAGGACCATACAACTAGTGTCATTCTAGCTAAAGGAACTGAAGCTAAAGGATTGTATGTGCTAAGGCCTCATGGAGTGCAGAAGAGCTATCTGTTGGATTCTCAGACTTTTAATACCAGTTGTTTTAGTTGTAATAACATGCCTTTGATGCATGCCAGACTTGGACATATGTCCTTTTCAAAGTTTCAGCATATCCCTGATTGTAAGGGCAGTGATGTAACAGACATACATTGTGATACTTGTGATATGACCAAGTTTCACAAGCTGAAATTTGATAGATGTGATTCTGTTGCTTCTACTCCTTTTGAGCTCATCCATGTGGATGTTTGGGGCCCATATAGGGTTCAATCTAGGTGTGGTGCAAAGTATTTCTTGACAGTCCTGGATGATCACACTAGGACTACCTGGATCTACTTGATGCAAGACAAGGCACAAGTGTTTAGATTGCTATCAGGTTTTCTTGAAATGGTAGAGACTCAGTTTCAGATTTCAGTTAAGAAAATCAGATCTGATAATGGAACTGAATTCACTCAAAGTAAATGTATGGATTTATTTGCCTCCAAAGGAATCATCCATCAGAAATCTGCTCCAGGAGTTCATGAGCAAAATGGCCGGGTAGAAAGGAAACACAGACATCTATTAGAAACAGCTAGAGCAATAAGACTACATGCTGGGCTACCTTTAAAGTTTTGGGGTGACTGTGTGTTATGTGCCACTCACATCATAAATAAAATGCCATCATCAGTCCTGGGTTGGAAATCTCCATTTGAAATGCTTTACAAAGTTCCTCCCAAGTATGATCAGCTGACGGTAGTGGGGTGTCTTTGCTATGCACTTCAACCATATGACTACAGAGACAAGCTGGGAACTATTGCCAGGAGGTGTGTGTTCTTAGGTTATCCTCCAGGACAGAAAGCTTACAAACTTCTTGATCTAGAAAGACAAACTGTCATAATCAGTAGACATGTCAAATTTATTGAAAATGTCTTTCCCTTCAAATCACCTCCACCAGTGCTTGAACCTCCTCCCTCACCTGTTTCAATGGATGAAGAAGATATCCCAACCATTTTACTTCATGATTCCCCATCTCATGATCCTACATCCAATAACCCCACAGTCACACCCCCTGTGCCTGACTTTGCTAGCAACAACACACCCTCATCTAGTGTGAGCCTCCCATCATCTCCTCTTATGCCTACTCCCAATGCTCCAGTTGTCCAACCTGTTCATCCCATGCCTCTCAGAAGAGACATACATAGACCTGCTAGGCTCCAAGATTTCATATGTTCAGGGTTGCCTCTAATGTATCCAGTCTACAGCATCTCTCTTCATCCTATGCAGTCTACAGCATCTCTCCTGATTCTTCCTTATCTGTCTCCTTTAATGTATCCAGTCTACAGCATCTCTCTTCATCCTATGCTCAGTCCTTGGCCAATGTATGTGCTGTGTTTGAACCTCATTCATACACCCAAGCCAAAGGTATAACAGAATGGGAAACAGCTATGAAGGCAGAATTAGATGCTCTCACTTCCAACCATACTTGGGCTGTCATTCCATTGCCAGAAGGAAAAAAGGCAATAGGTTGCAAATGGATATTCAAAATCAAACATAGACCTGATGGTTCTATTGAAAGATACAAAGCAAGGTTGGTGGCAAAGGGTTACAATCAGATCAAAGATAAGGACTATAAACAAACCTTTTCTCCAGTAGCAAAATTGTCAACTGTGAGAATCATCCTAGCACTTGCAGCCTGCAGAGGTTGGGTTCTTCATCAACTGGACGTCAACAATGCTTTTCTCCATGGTTACCTTGATGAAGAGGTTTACATGTCTCCTCCACCAGGCTTCAAGGTACCATCTGGTCATGTTTGCAAATTGCAGATGTCCCTTTATGGCCTTAAACAGGCTAGCAGGCAGTGGAATGTTGAACTCACCAAGTTCATGATCACCCTTGGCTACTCCCAATCTAGTCATGATTTTTCTCTTTTTATCAAGGGCTCTGGATCCTCCATGACTGTAGCTTTAGTTTATGTGGATGACATGCTACTGCTAGGCAATTCTCATGAAGATATTGTCATGACCAAGGCTGCTCTACATAAACAGTTCACCATCAAGGACTTGGGGAATGCCAGATACTTCCTAGGAATGGAGATTGCAAGGTCATCTTCAGGCATTTTGCTCAATCAAAGGAAATATGTCCTTGACATATTATCAGATGCTGTCATGGAAGGGTGCAAAGAGTCTGAATTTCCTATGCAACATGGTGTGAAATTGTCAAGCAACATTGGTGATCCTATTGATAACTCTGAGGATTACAGAAGGCTGGTAGGGAGGCTCCTCTATCTCACACTTACACGCCCAGACATATCTTATACAGTTCAACAACTCAGTCAATTCATCCTTCAACCATTAAAGCCACACTGGGATGCCTTGATGCATTTGCTCAGATATCTCAAAGGTAGTTTCAACCTTGCTCTCTCATACCCCGCTACCTCATCCCTGGCAATTAAGGCATTTAGTGATGCTGATTGGGGAAATTGTTTAGACACTGGGAGGTCACTATCAGGCTATTGTGTCTTCCTTGGATCTTCCCTCATCTCGTGGAAGACCAAGAAACAGAAAGTTGTATCCAAATCCTCAACTGAAAGTGAATACAGGAGCATGTCATCTGTAGCAAGTGAGTTAGTCTGGCTTCAGGGTGTTCTTTCTGATCTGGGAATTGAGGTTGTCTTGCCAATTCAACTACACTGTGACAACAAATCCGCCCAACAGCTTGCAGCCAACCCAGTGTTTCACGAGCGGACCAAACACGTTCATATTGATGCTCATTTTATCCGAGAAATGGTGCACCAGGGATTCATCACCACTATCCATGTGCCTTCTGCTCTCCAACTTGCCGACATCCTAACTAAGGCCTTAGGTGCTAAACAACATGCCTTTCTTCGAGCCAAGCTGGGCCTTATTGTTCCCTGCATAGGTCCAGCTTGAGGGGGGTATGTAAGCACATATGAATGTGCTTGATCAACACACAGCAACCACACCAACTCAGCTAGATCTCGGATTCTTAGTGACACATGAATAGAAGGGCATATTAGTCTTTTCACTAGCTAACAAACTCTAACTGCACTTTGAACATTCTATATAGGCGGGAGTATAGCTCATTTGTAAAACAACTTGTTTTCTCCTTTTGCTGTAACAAACCGAAAACCTCCAATGAAGGGTTCTTGAGATTTCCTCCATTTTTGTGATCAATTTCTTCGATTTCACAATTCCAAAAAATTTGATACAATAAGTTCGATTTATAGTGATGTTGCCTTTTCATTTTTCAATGATCTTCATATTGCAACGAGATCACTGAGGGTGTAAGTTATCGAAAATGTCAAAAAACAAACCGCAGCTTACAGATTCCAACTATGAAACATTGCAGATATTAAGGATTCTATGGAATGGAACCATAAAAACCAAATAATTTTCTAACAACATAGTAGAGGTGCCACAAAGGTGACAAAGGGTGGGGAAACCCATAGAGAAAAAAATAACAACAACAACAACATCCCAGTGTATCCCGCAATTAAGCAGGGTCTGGGCCCTCTGGGGGGTCAGGATGTACGCACTTTTACCCCGGGGAGCCCAAGAGACTGAGAGAGTGTTTCCGAAAGACCCAGAACGAAATGTAACAAGGACCCTAGTAAAGCATGAACACAAATCTAGTCACGGAGCAAGCAAACAAAAGAGAAACATAGCGAAAGCAGGACAAGCCCACACAACACCACTCCCCCCGCACTAAACGTCTGCCACCCGTATACGTCTCCTCCAGTTGTCTCTGTCCAATGCCATATCCTCTGAAAGCTGCAATAAATTGAGGTCCTGACAGATAGTCCCCATCCAGCTCTTCTTTGGTCTGCCTCTCCCCCTACGAAAAGCTCCAAGATCCAGAGTCTCGCACCTTCGAACCGGGGCCGATCTAGGTCTTCTTTGCACATGTCCGAACCAGCGCAATTTGACTTCTCGCAGTTTGTCAACAATACTCCCCTAAGCCCGCACATCCAACGCAACATTCTCATCTCTACCACTGACAACTTCTGTTCCTAAGCTTCTGAGCCGTAAAGAAGGGCCGGTCTGACATAGAGGAACACAACAACGGAAACATATGCAAGAAAGAAAAAAGGGGTTAGAAGAAATCAACCAATAATTTCTTCAAATAAAATTTTGATAAGAATGAGAAGGGGCAATGGGCATTCTTATTAAAGATTCCCAAGGAGAATCAGTAACAGTTAAAGCTATAAAGCTAAGCCAAGTAGTAAAGAAGGTTTACAATTAGGTACTTGTAGATTGCTGAAGAAGATAACCTATAACCTGTGTGATTAGTGGTGATAATACTTGAAAATATGCTATTTGAATATGGTCTAATCATGTGAAAGTGAAACAGATGATACTAACATATCAGAATGGTTTTGCAATACTTGGATGTGAAAAGATTGTTTCAAAATGAGACAGCCGGGGCAAGTCGACCTCTCACCCTTCACAAAGAAGTGAAAGAACAATGGTAGTCTTGCTTGTGGGAAGATTTATGCAGTGCTTAGAGAAAAAAGGACCAGCTGTTGACCGAGCAGCATGATATGACAAAATGCACAATGCAAGAGATGGGCATTCATCGTTTGGCTCGCTATTAGAAGAAGGTTGCAAGCCAGGCTGTGTATCTCTAAATGGAGGACCAACACTGAACTCAAATGTGAATTGTGTGGAGAAGGTGTTGAGAGCCTGGACCACCTATGGTTCCTATGCCCTTACGTACGATCAAGATGATGGCGATCTTTCAAAGCAAGTTGATGGTTCTCAGTGCCCTCGTTTATTTTGTTTGGTGGGTATGTAATAGGCATATCTTCTAGGAGGAGATGTACACACCTACCTAGCGAGTGTGCTAAGACGGTGGTTGATGCTTGTAAACCTCGCATTGTCTTGAGCTGTAAGTCTTAACACATCTAGGGAAAGAGGCCAGGGCACTCATATGTTGAAAGAGGTAAATCAAACCCATGAACCTTCCCACCACACCGTATACCCCAGGGGCCAGGGCGCATACACATACGGTGGTAGATAAGGTATAACAATGTATGTTATGAGTATACGATGAAGCAGTGAACAAGGAGAGAAGATGGCAAGTGTTTTTTTTTGTCGTTTTCGAATGTTTTGCGAAGGGGCAATGGTCATGTAGTGTAGTGAAGTAGGCATTAGGTAACCAAAGATGAATAAAACCCCCATTCCACCTCTCTCCGAAACTATAAAGATAATAAGCAACCAAACACAAATAGTGTACTTGGAGGGCATCCAAATGAGAAATAAAAAGCAAAACAACCCACTAAATAAGAAAACCTTGAAAGGAAAATGAAAGAAATTAGAGATACATAGCTGCTGTGGCTTCTGTACATGAGAAGAAATCCTTGCTACAATATACACATAGAATACAACCTAGCCGCAATTCCAAAAAAGCCCTCGTAATCGTAGAACCAAAGCTCTTTTAGTGCACAAATGCATCCAAGATGATGAACAGTGAAAATACAGTTACAAGCCGCTTAATTCCAGCACGACCGTCACCTGAATGAAACAGAGTGCATTGCTATAACTTGTAAGAATGGGACCAAACATGTATGAAAGACGTACAACACACACTCAAAGTAGGCATAATTACTAATGCCATTTTCCTTCAGAAAGCCAATGCAGATTTCTAGCTGTATTTGACAGATTGAGTAAAATGTTCTAAACTGTGATGATGGTTCGGATAACTTGTATTACAGAGGAATCAAGCATCAAGGATACGTTACCATGGATGAAAAGGGCAAAACTTAAACCCTCTTATATGAAAAAGATCAAACAAAAGAACTTCTGTGGGTATCATCTTTCCATACTTCAATTTTTTTTTAAAATAGTGCTTGAAGATGCATGACTGTTTTAAATAAGAGAATGAAAACATGTTGCAGGTGTAACAGAAAAGTAATACAACCAATCAGACGTACCAGCATGACCTGAAGTCTGCTTTGTTGGTCGTGCAGGTAGTGATTTCTCTGAAGGAAAAAAAAATAGATGCATCAGTCAACTACTTTTAACAGTAGTATAATATATTGCAGCAATATTGATATCAAGGTACCATAACTATTTGGATGGGAAAACATTATAAACTTACCTGCACAAAGTGAAAAGGAAGACATAACAGATGACAAGGGCCAAGGGGCTTCAGTATGGTCGTTGAAATCACATGTTATACTGTAGCCTGTAACATTGTCGTAAACTACGTCTACAGGCATACTTTGAAGCAAACAACCTGCAAGCTGATTAAGTGAGGGAGCATACTGGCAAAACTACATTAATCAAAGCAAAATTGAGTGCTCAGCTAGCATTTAGTTCATAACTAAAAGTAAATGAGAAACAGATCAAGCTAGCAAGACTACATGAAATGTATCAGTAATGACAAGATAGACAAACGGACCTTGTTCACCAAATGCTGATGTTCCATTGCCAATCAAAAGTTCCACAAAGGAAGAAAATACCATGTTAAAATCAGACGGTGAAGATGTAAAGAGCGGTTCAGTGGTTCAAGAAGAAGAAGAAGAGGCTAAAACAGTTTCAAGGTACCTTGGAGGCTAAAATCTTTCAAATCCACATCACAAAGCTCATACACATTTGTCATAACACCAGCTTCTTGTAACATTGATGCCAAAGTTGTGGAACACATTATCGCTTGTCTATTTGTAAGCATCTGCTTTTGCACCCCACTAATATACGTATTCAAAGAGCTGCAACAAGAAGGACTAGGGGCTGCTACATTGCGACAAGCTTTTGCTACTTCTGACGGCTGTTCAAAGTCAAGAGGACAGACTGCAGAACATTCATATGATTTAGAATCTCCACATGTAACATAAACAAAAGAGAAAAGCACATAGTTTCTTTCTAATGAAGAATGTATGTTGAATATAAGATAAGAGACACCAAATATTAAAATAAACTAAAGGTATGTCATGCCCAAAAACCAAAATAAATTCCAAATGAAAGGAAAGGAAATGGGCACAATGTGTAGGTAGGGATCCATCTAGCAATAACTACTTACGGAAGAAGATGGTCTGAAGCAAAAGGGGAAATGGTCAACATAAAATGGAATAACAAATGTATCTAATTGACCAAAAGCAATTCACAGCTACTTAAATGTAACCAAACATACAATATGAAATGAATTACTTGTCCCTTTTCAAACAGTCTTAGCATTATGTCATATGGGCCCTTTGACAATAAAACTAGACAAATATACAGTGAAATTACAAATGGTTCCACTATTATTCCTGTAAGTTTCAACTTGAAGCTAGTAAAAGCTATAAAAATGTGTCTGCTAACACAAAATGACATATAGAGATGCACATATAGAGATTGAAGGTTAAGCTAACAACTGTTTACAAGAAAATAGAAAAGCAAGTTGAATCTGCAACAAGCTAGCAAGTCACTGAAAAAGCATTAGATAGCTTTTAGAAATCAAGAGAATGCATGCAATGATGCAATAGAGTGGGTCAGGCACACAAGAAGCATCTAATAACAAAATACAAAAAATAAAAGAACAGTCTCATGACAGTCATTGACAACCATTGAATTTAACACAACTAATGTTAAATTACATACCTTTGTTTACTTTACATGAAGATAATGCACGAAATGCACTATTGGCGGCATCGGATGTGAGCTTTCTCGCAAGCCATGAATATACCACCCCTTTACAATCATTAAGAGCATCAATACTACCTGCTCCTCCGACCACTGTCGTACCACCACCAACAAACTCTCCTCCTGAAAGTTGAAGGGCTGCTTCAGCAATTGCGGGTTGGCAAACTGGACTGCAACACTCTTTAAGTTCATCAACTGTTGTGCATGCTTCCAACAAGTGGCTAGTATTCACAATTTTCTCAAAGGAGGATGTATCCTTCACCGGACATGATGTCCCTGTGAGATTTGAAGACTTAAGCGAGCAGATTGTTGGTATTGTACTATTGGCCCCTCTGCTGGCCAGTATACTAATGATATCTAAAAAACAATCACGAGCAACTGAATCCTGTAAAACTAACTTATCAGCACTTGTGCTGTAGTAGCCCTGGAAGATGTGAATTAGGCTGCTAAACTGTGGACAGCATATAGTATTTCCTGCAACTGTGTCAAATGGCTGAGTACAATCCGATGCTGTTCTCTCAAAGATGTCTGAAATGGCAGTGAAATTCACAGGGCACTTCCCAGTCAAGACTGGAACATATCTATGAGGAAAGGTTGGATACAGAGGAGAAACCGGTTCCTTTGGTAGTGGATAGTGTGGAAGAGCAGAAGGTGATATCTCTATTGGGTCAAAGAGCTCGCTGGTGGGTGAATGTGCAACTTTAGACTCCAATGACAGATGATATTGTCCAGTATGAATCTCCAGAGCCATAACATTTTCCCAGCTGGATAGCAGGATAATTACCAATATGATTCCCATGAGAAAACAACCTGAAACCATTGTTGCAATAATTTGTTGTAAACAGGGTTCTCAAATTATCATGGACGCACAACTAAATGAACTAACTCGCAAAGTGATAAAAAAAATACCATATTGAATTAGTGATGACATATTGTGTGACATTCATTGTAAAGGTCAATGCAACAGAACCAAGCATCCATAAGGCAGGATTCAATCTTAAATCATCAGATAATATCATATGATACATTCAGTTCCCATCATCTAATTATATGTGAACTGCATTTTCCGGCAAGTATAAAAGTTGGGAAGGATCCTTCAACTCCTAAGTCCTATCTATCATTTACAAACAATTACATCCAACTAGCTATCATTCAAACATCTTCAGCCTAATTAAATATTGCAAAAGCAGTAAATAAACTCATAACAAATGTTACATAAATAAGGAATCAAGGATGGAGATATGATCAGTTCCCATGTTTTGTAATATTAAGTTTAACATTTCTCTCATCTTTTCAACTTTACATTTCAAAATGCAAATGAAAAGTACTAGTTACAAAAAAATAATCCAAAACATGCACGTTAACTATTCATTAACTTTGGGTAGTGGATCTTAAATCTTTTTTAAAGAAACTTAGCATTTTAGGTTTTGAACAACCGAATCACAATTATAAATTTATAAGAGAGAGGAATCCCTTCTTATAAACTCCAATCAAAACTTCAAAAACAACTTACCCTTCAAACGTGTGACGACCTTTACATGGACCATGATGTGACTAACCATTAGGCATCATTGAGACCTCCAAGGAAATCCCCTCAAGAAAGCTATTTGCTCAAGAAAAATCTAGATCCAAACAATGTTTCAGCTTCCTCTGTATATGGTATCTGCCAGGAAATAATAAAATTCTGATTTACAAAGTAGTCAACATTAAACAAAACCTCTGCCTAAACATGATGCAGGCAAGTAACACTAAAAATAAGAGATTTCAACTCTCATCTATATAGACATATGGCATATCTAAAGATAAAAGATGATTATCCAAGGTTACCTTGTTACCAAATTGAAAGAAGATCACTTCAAGAATATGCAGATCAGCTAAAATGGTGTAAGAAGGAAGCAGAATGTATGAAGCTAACACTTCTTATAACATGTTCAGAGCCCCAAAAAAACAAAAAAGGGGCTAGATTAGCATATGGAATTTTGCTAGTTCGCTACAGTTCATCCTCTACTACACAACACTTAGCAGCGCATCTAGAACAATTCAGACATACAGAAGCTAAAAAGACAGTCCAGAGTTCACAAAACAGGCACATTCCTCATTCTGCCACGCGAATCACGAGCATTTCCCACGATTCACGATCGCTAGCCTATCCACAGTAAAAAAAAACCCAACAACCGCAGATTTCGATCAAAATTTGAGTCTCATTCCCAAATCCAGGAACAAGAACCAGGAAAAAAAAAAGGAGAGAGAGATTAAGCATACCAGAAGAAGAAAATCGGAGAATGGAGTGGTTGGTAGCAGCTGAGATTCCCAGCTAGGTAAAACGGGTGTAGCTGTGAAGCGCCGGCGGCGTGGTGGTGGTCGGCGATTCCTGCAACAGGATAGCGAAATAGGAGCTCAGTATGGCCGGCCGGAGGAGGCACGGTTGCCGATTTGATGGTTAGGGTTTAGTGCGATGGGAGGAAATGGGCGAGGGGAGAACGGAAGCTTGGGGGGATTTGGTGAAGTAGAGAGAACAGTGAAGGTGAAACGGAGTTTTTGTTATTTTACGGAGAAGTATTATATTTTACTTTTCCCTTTTTTTTCTTCCCGTTTTGTCCTTTTTTTTTGCCCGTTGATTTGAGGGTCAAATTGGTCAATATAAATCCTTGGGTGGTATGAAGTATGAACAGTCAGCCGCTACTATTATTGAGGGTCTTTTGGGAGTGGCCGTGGGGTGTGGACCGGTTCAAATCGGACCGGGCCCGGTCTGAAACTGGATTAAAGTGGTTTTGTGGTGTGCAAACCGTGAATCGGTCTAGAGTTGTTCTGCTTTTAAACTAAAAGCTGGGGACCGGAACCGAAAAACCGAAATCTCTTTTACCATCCCTTATTTCGATTTCACACTTTTTATACGCAAGGTTTCGTTTCGACAAATACAGATTCACCGACTTTAGGTATCGATAAACTTTTTTTAGAAAAACTAGTGCGGGCAAAATAGTTGTCAATTTTGTCGACACTAACTTCTCATATCGACGAGATTTTTTCAAGCCACAAAAGATTACTAACACTAGAAACCGGTGAATGACCGTACATTTGGCTAAAATTTGGCCATGCGTATAACAGGAACCTTTAATTTTTTTAAAGTTATGTCGATATTTTTTTTATTACCATCAAATAAATAGTTTGAAAGTATGTTGTCTTTAGTCTGCACAAAGACAAGGAAAATAGTTTTAAAAAAAAACACTGAATGAGTTGTCTTTAAACACAAACTAAAGCATTGTTAATAATAGTTTGAAAGTAGTGAAGGCTCTTAAGGACAACACCAAGATTGACTGGAAAATCTACAAGACTGTGAAGAAGATAAAGATTTTAAGTGAGCATGTCAACATGATCGAATTCAGACACTGTTACAAAGAATCAAATATGGCAGCGGACTATATATTCATATTTAGGGTTAGTATTTTGACCCTCCCCTTGAATGGGGAATTTATGAACATCGCCCGTAGTGATGATCATGAATGAACCCTGCCCGACAAGGCATTCTACTGTCTACATACTATAAAAAAAAATAGTTGACACATTGGTTAATAATTACACAATGGTTAACTTTTATCTCATGAAAAAATTCACATTGATTAATGGAGTATTATTTAATTCAGTGCACTTTATTGTATTATTCTTACACTTTATAATATTTTTACAAGCTTTATAAACTACATCATGCAATACATTATCTTATTCATACACTTTATAATATTATTTATGCATTTCATATTAACAATATGTATAAGACTACGTAAAAAAATTTAATAAAAATTTAATAAAAATTTAATATTTAATAGAGTTTTTAGCTCATTAAAAAACGTGTCAAATAGTAAAGGGACTTATATTTTGCAACGGAGGGAGTATTTTTAAAAAAAATAAAATTTATTGATTTTATAATATAATAAACACTTGTGCAAGCACAGGTAATAAACTATGATTATTCAATTGGAAATTTGGAAGACATTCTAAAACTCCATTTATTATGACAAAAAATCATATGGGGCAAGCCATTGTGGATCTGTGGGCAATTACAATCACAAGTGGGGCAGGCTAGGCCCAATACAACAAATGTAAAATTAAGATTTCTGCAAGCAAAATTTTAGTCGACCTCCACAAATGTAAAACTAAGATTTCTGCAAGCAATTTGAAAGATGAAACCAACCTCCGCTGATTGATGACTTATATGAGCTATTTGAGCTGTTTCTTTTGTTTCAGCTCGAATTTCTATCGAAAAAAAAAAAAATATGCACCATTCGAAAGTGAATGATTCACATATTCGGCGATACACTTTGGCAATATATATAAAATGGATGGTAAGAAGTGCGCGCATCTAAAGACATCGCTCAATTCGCTAAGGAATCAGCCCTTTCATTTGCTTGGCGCGCGGCGAATCTATCATAATCAAAACTTCCATTATGTATCTCTTAGAATCATTTAGCTTTCGGCTGAGAAACTTGAAATCCGCTTGGGCTTCCTCTCTTCCACCCTCAAAGCTTTGGCAATCTCGACGAAAGTATTGATCACCACATACTCATTACGAGCTTATTTTTACAAGAAGCACACAAGGTAGAGTAGAAGATGAAGGAAAATAGAGTTGAAGGAGGCAAACAAAAGAACCAAATTTCAAAGAGGGTGGGAAATATATAAATTTGACATGATATGATGGATTGATAATGTGTAAGCAATACATTTGTACGTGGAGATATAAAATACTTCATCCGTATCGCAAAATTTGTAGTTTTAGAGTAGTAAACTTGTATAAAAAAACTTGTTGTTTTAGCTATAGTTATTATCTTTATAGGTAACTAGTATGATCCCCGCGCCATGGCGCGATTTTTTATAAATAAAATCTTACTAATATATTAAATTAATATTATAACATAATTGTAAAAGTTCAGATAATTAAATATTTTGAATTAAACTCACGGGTTGAGAAAACGATTAAAGTAGTATATATAGATATATATAGATATATATGTAGAATACTAATATTAATTTTATATTTTCTTATTATTAATTTTATGTTTTGAATTAATCCCATTGTTTTCTTAGAGAAAAAAAAACTACTCAAATTATAATTTAGGCTAAGATCAATGTTTTGAATTAAGCCCAATAGTTAGTAAAATTAAAGAAAAAAGAGAATTAAAGGGAAAAGAAGAAAAAAAATAGAATTACAGAAAATCAAAGAAAAATGGCAAAAAAAATAATTGGTCGAGACTCCTAAAATTCCTCTAAGCTTGACACATCATCCTAAACTCTTCTAAATTAAGAGTTTATATAGATGTTTTTTTAGAGAAAAAAAAACTACTCAAATTATAATTTAGGCTAAGATCAATGTTTTGAATTAAGCCCAATAGTTAGTAAAATTAAAGAAAAAAGAGAATTAAAGGAAAAAGAAGAAAAAAAATAGAATTACAGAAAATCAAAGAAAAATGGCAAAAAAAATAATTGGTCGAGACTCCTAAAATTCCTCTAAGCTTGACACATCATCCTAAACTCTTCTAAATTAAGAGTTTATATAGAATATAGATGATTGCTCTTTTTATAGGTAATAATTAGTGCTTTTAGGTACTTTATCCTATAAAAGTAAAGGAAATATAGGTATTATTAATAAGTGTGCATAAAGCTAAAACTACAAATTTTACGATACGGAGAGAGTACGATTTAGTGTTTCTTTACTCTCATTTGTTGAAAGATAATGATTAGTGTTTCGAATCCAGTCTATTTTTAAGTTTTTATTGATCAATG
The DNA here is from genome assembly GCA_963922045.1 of Persicaria maculosa. NCBI lineage: Eukaryota > Viridiplantae > Streptophyta > Magnoliopsida > Caryophyllales > Polygonaceae > Persicaria > Persicaria maculosa. The sequence continues at coordinate 10,531,567 of OY998252.1, forward strand.
TTATAACTATTACCTTTTTTCTCCATTTTCTACACAAATTTTTTTCATAAAAAATTTATCCTTCCATTTGATCACTTAATTTGCACACAGGGTAACTATATCCCTAAAATTTTTTAACAACTTCCTCTTCCCTTCTCTAGACTAATAAAAAAAAAAGTGACGATCATACAAAATTTATACAAAATTGGGTAAATTACAGAAAACTACCCTTAAAATAGGTGAGTTTTCACAAAACCACCCTTAAAATAAAAGTTTGAATAAAACCACTCATAAATTTACTTTTCTTTCAAAGAACTACCCATGACCATTTGAAAGTTGTAAAAAATTGTCTTGACAATAGCCTTTTTGAGATCTTGTCTAAAACCTCACTCATATAAATTAGTTGAAAATGTTAATTTCAACAGGGGTAAATTGCAAAAAAACCACCCATTAAATATCAAGTTTTTCACTTAACTACCTATTAAATTAGAAATTACACAAAACCACTCATTAAATACAATTTGTTAACAAATCACCACCCATTAAATACATTAGTCATTTTTATTGATGTGTTTTCCTGGGTGGTCATTTGTTAACAAATTGTATGTAATGGGTAGTTTTGTGAAATTTCAAATTTAGGGGGTGATTAAATGAAAAACCATATCTTTAGTGGGTGGTCTTCTGTAATTTAACAATTTTTTTATGAGTGAGGCTACAGTCAAGATGTCGGAATGGCTATTGACAAGATAATTTCACCCAAATTACCACAAGTCCTTTTCATTTTTTCCGAACACATTGCAAAAAGGCTCAAAACTCTCTTTTCCGAATCAAAACCTAAATCTGTCGAACGAATTGTTTTGATTGAAAACAACCTAAAATCGATGAAATTAGTCAAAAGATCAATCAATCAACACACGAATTGGTATATCGCTCGCTTTACGTGATTATCGAATGGCGATTTTTGGTCTTCGTCCGAAAAAACTGTCGAAGGAAGAGCTCGGCAAATCAATACGAGGTGAATGAATAAGCTCGGCAGGTTTAGGTGAGGTGAATACGTAACCTCGGTGCATAAAAACGAGGTTATGAAGGAGCCTCGTCTACTTTTCATGAGGTATATAATGACCCCTTTGAAGATCTTATCTAAATCCTCGTTTACATAAGCCGAGCTAAATCAATAACCTCGGCTTCTGTTGTTGAGGTGAATGAGGGGGCTCGGCTTCTGTTGTTGAGGTTAAGGAGGGAGCTCGGCTTCTGTTGTTGAGGTTAGTATGTAAGCTCGGCCAATGTTGTTGAGGCTATAAAATAGCCTCCTTGACATTGCATAAATTCATTAAATTGTGTATATGTGTGATGGATATTGTTATAATGCAAACTCATATGCTTCTAATAATGAGACAGACTAAATGACTAAATCAGTTTAGAAAATGTTGTTTTCTCCACTTTTGATTGCGACTCTAAATGACTAAATAAATATCATAACTTTATCCAAATTAAACAGTAAATTAGTTCTTCTTAAGCAGAAATGAAACAAATTAATGCATATTTTAATGTTTTATCTTACAGTAATTGCTTCAAGTGCCCACTTCCCACTTATCCTCAACCTAAGGATTAATGGCGAGTCCGTCGAGCCAAGCGGTTAATAACGAGGGTCATAGGTCTGCCTGATGTTAAACTGGCATATGTCCAATCAAACATGAGCTTTAGAAGTGATGATCTTCAGTAATTTTTTCCTTATCCTTTTAATGCTTATATGGTTATATCCTTGGTACAACTTGTATATGACAATTTTTTTTATATATATATTAGGCAAAAAAGGGGCAGAAGTCCCGCGAGGGACGCCACCCTAATCATCCTTTCGGATGAACTTGTATATGACAGTTGAAAATATCAAATATCATCTTGTAAATATCAAAAATATATTTGCATTTTTTTTTTACATTGTAAATATCAAATAACATATATATCTATACTTTTTTTAATATATATGAAATTTTTTATAAATATTAAAAGAATCATTATTTTAGAATAATAATCATAATATTTATTACAACTATCATCTTGTAAGAAAAAATATGCAAATATATATTATTGGACATGCACAATATAAATATAATTTTTAAATTATTTGTATTAATTAAAAGTACTCTAAATAATTTTGGGTTACACCTACATACAAAGTATTCAAGAATACTAATTTAAATACCTTGTAGAATGAAACAAGGTTGAATGGGTAGCTTGGGTGGTAAAGGGCGAGAGGCGTGCTGAATGCTGAACTGGTTTGGTAGAAGTCACAGGTTCGAAACCCATTTCTATTTTATTTTCCCATTTACAACTCTTTTTTTCCCCGCCCTGTTTTCTTCTGTTCGAATTTTTTTTTAAGCTCAGCAGGCAGGAGAAAAGGGAACCGCGAGTGACCCAGAGGCGTGCTGAATGCTGAACTGGTTTGGTAGAAGTCACAGGTTCGAAACCCATTTCTATTTTATTTTCCCATTTACAACTCTTTTTTTCCCCGCCCCGTCTTCTTCTGTTCGAATTTTTTTTTCAAGCTCAGCAGGCAGGAGAAAAGGGAACCGCGAGCGACCCAGGCCCTCCTCTCGTCGTCCCGCTCTCCGCTCTCCGCTCTCCACCACCCGCCTCCACCACCGTCGCCGACAACCTTGCACCCGGTTCGGTTGGCGGCCTTCACGACTTGGACCGTCGACATCGCCGTAAACTCGCCCAACTTGGACTGTTCGATTCAAAGGTACATTAAATGCATATAACTTATAAAAGAGGATTTCGTTTTGCCCAGTAAATTAAATGCATTAACGAAATATATCCTTAACAATTAGGAAAACTTTTAGATTAAAAATAATAACAATATATCTATTTAGATTAACCATTTTACAATTAATATTTTAAATCATAATAATCATATAAATTGGCATAAACATCATTTTTTAATTAAAAATCAATATATTATCTCATCAGTGAGAAATATCCTTTTTAGATTAACATTACTCATTTATTTAATTTCATCATTTTAAAATTAATATTAGAAATCATAATATATCATATTAATTTGAATAAATAGAAACAAGAAAAGGTTAGTTGTATAATGTTTGTGGTCTTAAATATAAATGTTAGTATGAAGCACGAAAAACTATACATTTGATAACAATTTAGCGGTTAAAGTTCATCATAAATAACATAACTATATTTATACAAAAATATTTTTCCCTAGCGATAATTCTTTAATAATTATAACATAAAATATTATTTTATATATAATTTATATAAAAAAAATTTAGACTCGTGAATAGCACGGGCCAAAACACTAGTGAATAGATTGTATTCGTCATGAATGTAACTAACATCAATAGAGGTAATTTAAGATTTCAATATTACTTGTCGAACCGACATATATCAATATTTTTTGTTCATGAAACCATCGTGAATGCAACGTGGATGTAATTCCTAGTTGCTTTTCTATTGCTAATACATTAGATTTCCATAGCATAACTACAGTCACTACCAATGGCTTGTTATTTAGATTAGTACAGGTAATGTAGCTCCAAGTAATTACATTTTTCTTATTTACATATAAGGTATTTTGTGTAACTGCAACATGTATTAAAAAATGAGTTTAAAGCTACATTGGAAATAATTTACATACAAGGGAACGAATTCTTCATGACCAATGTGAAGATTCTCAACTTATCCTTGAGTTCTTCGCAGATCATTGCTTAATAGTGTGATTTTGTTCTCCGTTCTTCTCTCTCTATTTTTGTAATTCTGTTATTTTTTTTACTTCATTAATTAATTAGCTTAACATGTCAAATCTAATTTTGAGGATAGGTGGAAAGTGGCTACTTGAAACAATTACTTGAAGATAAAACATTAAAATATGCATTAATCTGTTTCATGTCTGATTAAGAACAACTAATTTGCTATTTAGATAAAGTTATGATATTGATTTAGTCATTGAGAGTTAAAATCAAAAGTGGGGAAAACAACATTTTCTAAACTAATTTAGTCATTTAGTCTGTCTCATTCTTATAGTCTGTCTCATTCTTAGAAGCATATGAGTTTGCATTATAACAATATCCATCACACATATACACAATTTAATGAATTTATGCAATGTCAAGGAGGCTATTTTATAGCCTCAACAACATTGGCCGAGCTTACATACTAACCTCAACAACAGAAGCCGAGCTCCCTCCTTAACCTCAACAACAGAAGCCGAGCCCCCTCCTTCACCTCAACAACAGAAGCCGAGGTTATTGATTTAGCTCGGCTTATGTAAACGAGGATTTAGATAAGATCTTCAAAGGAGTCATTATATACCTCATGAAAAGTAGACGAGGCTCTTTCATAACCTCCACTACAAAAAAAAAACATTTTAGCAACGGTTGTTTACCGTGGCTGAAAGTCCATTTGCCGTGGCAAAAAGGTAGTAGCGACGGCTATAGCCACGGGAAACCAGCCGTGGGGAAACCTTGGGTGGCAAAAGAGTCTAGCGACGGCTATAGCCGTGGCTAGAAGCTAGCCACGGCAAAAAGCGACGGCAAGTTGCCGTTGCTAGATTATTTCTAGAATAGAAAAAAAGCACTACTTTTTAGCCCGGATTCTTAAGGCCCGGGCTAAAAAGTCTCATTTTTTTAAAAAAAAATTAAAAATAAAACGCAAATCGTCATTTCTGTATTATACTGCCCATGCTAAAAACACTCTGATTCTTTCTAAAATCAAACATACAGATTTAATTAATTATTCAAATTTAGGTATACATCATAATTCAAATTTACATACATATAACAAAATACCGAAAACTACATAATTTACATAAAACTATAAAATACACACAATATATTCAAAGTGTTTCTTCCTACCATATCATATAAGAAACTAATCGTAAATAAAAAGTAGACTCCTCCTAAACCTAGCAATCTTAAAATAATTAAAATATCCTTATTAAAAAATCTCACTAATCCAGACAAACAACAAATCCGTATTCCTCATAATAAAAAACCTTTGGAGAATGTTAGCTATTTTGAATACCTCAACTCTTAACAAGTTCTTGAATAAAATTTCTTCAGATTTGAGCAACCATCTTGGAAAACTCTGCCCCGGCAATGGCCATCTGATTAGTATTTTATTCCTACTCAATGGCCATCTGTCAGATATCACAATATTGAATGTCCAAAACAAATAAGCACTAAATCAGAAACACCTCAATCCTATGGAGTATTATGTTAGAATGCCATATTAGAAAAATTGCATCCTCCTATGTATTCATAATGTTGGCTGCCAAATAAATGGCTAGGAATTCAAAACAACCGTTAACTTGTATATATTTAACCAAAAACTAATATGATTAAGGTAATATAAAGGCCACCTGTAGTACGCTTCGCAAAGGCAGCCACATGTTATATATTTATATCATTCTTCATTGCTCTCAAGAATAGTCCAATAAACATCTCCACCTATATGATCAGTACAAAGGAAAATAGAGGTGTCAACCTAAAGCAAAACATAAGCTATATATAGTTGAAATAGTGATATACAGAGATGAGGAACAATATAAAGCTTTTCGTTAATGACGGTTAACAAGATATCATTGACATAGGATATGTATACAAGATGCATAATTGACATATCATTGACATAGGAACAATATAAAGCTTTTCGCAACACCAATATTCTGTACAAGGTTTTGAACGCAACAGTGTAGACCCATAAAACAAAGACAAAGAAAGCACATGCCATTCAAAGAAAGCAAATCGATCAGTAATGAAAAATTACGGGGAAAGGTAGCAAACTCTACCTGCCATTAAAAATAATTGACATATTATATGTATACAAGATGCATAAATGACTCAAGATCCCTCCACAAAATCGGAAATATCAGCAGCAGTAACATACCTTCATATAGGATGCTCAGAAAGGAGGTTTGACAAGTGATAATCAGCATTAGATGCAGCCTTATTCTCAGGATCCCCCAACTGCATGCAATAAGAAAATGAGAGATGACTTGTTGTATAGAATAATTAATGGATGTGATGATTTGTTGTATTCGAATAACACCCACTAGTCACTTGTCTAAATTTTTGAATATATAATCTCTAAACTTGTAATAAAAATTGAAATATTATAAGGAATTCAGCCATCTCATGATCAGAGTAGCTACAACCTTGCAAAATATAGGAATTGATTTGGGAGTCTTGGGGGGGGGGGGGGGGGGGGGGGGGAATCGAACTTTTACAACTTGTAAGAATGCAATAAAAATCACATTGAGCACCAATAAATCTTGGAACTAGTGCAGGATACACCATGGGTAACATGTTCTTATCACCTTGTTCTAGAAGTGGGAAACTTGGTACCTGCCAACATCATAGCTTGATTAAATGGAAATCAAGTTACTTAAGTCTATAAACACTCGACAAAGAAAACAGACACTACTATAGAGCATATAGAGACGATCAAATAATCTTGATCATCCGTAGGCTTTAAATTATATTTTCAGGTTAAGCCAATAATAGAAACTGGTAACAAATATGGAGCTTATATGCCCAATGTTGATTTTCAGCAGGTGTTGGTTGCATCAGTTCTACATTAGAGATAGAGCCATAGGAGTATTAATCTAAGAAAATAAAATCCTAATTAGGTGTTAACGTGGCAGAGGACTAGGCAAACCTAGACAACTCGGATCGAACAATTAATACTAGAAGATATCAAACGGTGGAAAGAAAAATCAGATCAAACCTTTTGTCGAGGCAGGGTGTGGACGAGATTTGACTGAAGCATGACGAAAGGGCAAATCTAGTTTAGCAACCAGAGGCAACAACCTCGCCATCTTCAACATCTCACTTCTTCGTGTCTAAAAATAATAATAACCAAATGACTAAACCCTAGATTACAGTCATTACACTAAAGCGTTTAAGTAACTAAAATGTAAGCTAAGATAAATGAAAACAAAACCCTAGAATGAATGAATCACAAGAAAGTTACCTGAATGAGTAGAAACCATCAGTAGGAGGCAAAAGAGGAAGAAACAGGGAGTAGCTAGCCCTAGATTCACAAAATTGAAACGAAAATTAGTCCAAGATCTGCAATTTGAATTGTGAATTGGAACAAACACTTGAATCTGCACTAAATAAACTAAAAGTAAATCGACATAAAAAAATAGGGAGAGTTGGGAGAGTGACCTGAGGACGTGTGCGACTAGGATGATAGAGAACCTATTGTAGGAGATGTCAAGGCCAGCCGGTGGCCAGTGAGGGATCGAGAGGAAGGGTCGAAAGGACAACCAATCGCCATGGGAGAGGGAGAGAGAATCTTCTGCTGCTTGGGCTTCCATGGGCGCTCGATTTGTGGAGAGAAGTGAGAGGATTCGGTGGAGAGCGCTCGATCTGGAGAGAGAGCTAGAGAGGCGGAGAGACGAGAGCCTCTTCAATCAAAATCGTTGAGGAGAGAGAGATGGGCGGAGAGAGCGCTGGATCTGGAGAAAGCACATGCCTGGGAACGAAAGTAGAGAGGCGGAGAGATGGTTTTAGGGTTAGAACGAAAGCTCTAAAGCCCTACTTTTCACAACCCGGGAACTATACCCGCCCAAACAACAATCAAATTTTTTTAAGTTTTCACAAAAAAAAAATCAAATGTTTTAAAGTGTAATACTACGTAGTATATAATACGGAGTAGTATATTTCTCTTTCTTTTATTTCTTTTACTTTTTTTATTCTTTTTGTTAACAAAAAAAAAATTACTCAAATTTAGCCACGGGACTCCACTGCTGTGGCTATGCAATCATAAAAATCAACCCATTTGCCACGGCAAATTCGTGCCGTTACTACCACATGTGGCTAGTTTATGTTTTTTTCCTCATAGCCACGGCAAGCCCTGCCGTTGCTACCACTCGTGGCTAATTTGTGTTTCTTTTACACATTGGCCACGGCAAATCCTTTGCCGTTGCTACTAGGCGTGGCGAATATGATTTTTTTTTGTAGTGCTCGTTTTTATGCACCGAGGTTACGTATTCACCTCACCTAAACCTGCCGAGCTTATTCATTCACCTCGTATCGATCTGCCGAGCTCTTCCTTCGACAGTTTTTTCGGACGAAGACCAAAAATCGTCATTCGATAATCACGTAAAGCGAGCGATATACCAATTCGTGTGTTGATTTGATTGATCTTTTGATTAATTTCATCGATTTTAGGTTGTTTTCAATCAAAACAATTCGTTCGACAGATTTAGGTTTCGATTCGGGAAAAGAGAGTTTTGTCCCTTTTTACAATATGTTCGGAAAAAATGAAAAGGACCTGTGATAATTTAGGTGAAATTATCTTGTCAATAGCCATTCCGACATCTTGCCTAAAGCCCTTATGTTTTTTTTATTAGGTAATTTAACAATTATGATACGAGAGATTATTTTGGAGTCTAAAATATAAATTTTTTTAGAGGTTATTGGAGATTATTGAATTTTTTTTTTTAAATCTGAGATTATTGAATTTATTTGGTTTAAAAGACCTAACTACCCTTAGTACCAATTAAGTAAACCCTACATCTCTTCTGTCCAATACTGAATTTATACTATTTCACAATTTTATAATAATCTTTATTTAAAGCAATTTTTAATATTATAAAATTGGGGCTCCTAGTTTGGAGTTTACTGTACCACATAATAAGGCTAGATGGGTAAACAAACCCCCCATCCCTGTCTAAAGAGAGAAGTTTTGCATAAGACAGGCAAAAAAGTATTCAAAGGGATAAAAAGTTGGACTGAGGGGTTTCATATGAAAAAGAAAGACAGACAGGAATAAAACAGTGGTTTAGTTTTAGTATTTGGTTTAGGACTTGTGATGTTGAAATTTCCATATTTTTTTGTTAGTTTAATTTGCACCAAAAAAAATAATAATTCATAACTAGAATACTAAAATTTCATTATGATTTAGGAGTGGATGAAGATCAAAATGTGTTTGGAGATCCACATTGATAATTTCAATTCAAATATGAACAACATACACACAAAAACAAAGAAAATTGAAGAGATAAAGATAAACCAAAATTAAAGCAACAAATTAACAATTGATTAAAATAAAAGGTAATTAAGCACTAGTTCTACCACTACTGCTAGCTAGTCTGCTATCATTTCATAGCCAGAGATTGAGCCGTTCCGCCAATATCACAACCCGCCTCCCACCGCCGACCACCGCCGCCCTATTCACATGAAATGTGAAGAGGGGCCTGTGTTTTTCAATCCAACGGCGGAGACAAAAAAATACCCATCACAGTAAACCACTCCCAGAAGCAAACGGCATCGCTGAAACAGCACATTTACCTCCATAAAGCAGGGGAAAAATGGCTTCCGCCACCGTCGCCGACGTCTCCGGCGCCGCCGTCAAGAGGGGGAGTCAGGAGCTGAGAACCGAAACCCAGATGGGAAATGGGGAGGGCTGAAATGGGTCGGAGCCAGAAAGGCGAGAGAGTTGAAGAGACGAGGAGGGTAGTGAAAGCAAGGTGGTTTCTTGATTGGGTGTGTGGCCATTTTCCGGTGGACCAGGAAAGGGGAAAGAGGACACAGGGATGGATTAGGAAGTTAAGAGGAGGAGAGAGATGGGTTGGTAGAACATGACATGACATTTAAGAGGCATTTGGATTTTGATTTTGGAGAGAGAGAGAGAGTGTGGTGGGGGTGAAGAAGCGCAAGTTTAGGGTTTGCCCGGCCTCTTCCTTCATCCTGGAGTATTAAAATGATTAAATCCTTGTCCCGGGGCTCGGTCTGGATCTCATTGAATTATTGTTGAATCCATGGGGAAAAAAAAGTTATTTTGTCAATGAAATTTTGGTGAACGAAATTTTTTTAAAACTAGTAAGGGAGGCTTTACTATATTATCACCTATTCTCCTAGGTTTAAACATGCTTAGTTAGCCATGAGTATACAACTCGTCGTCTTTATAATGCACCTTTTTTTTAATGATTAAATGTTTGACGGTTCACCGTCTGTTTACTTATCGGTCACTCGAGGAGTCAGATCTGACCCTATAATTCATTACCTTGTCAAAAAAAGTAAGGGAGGAATTTACCTCTTTAGAGTTACACTTTGTCTTCTGTAAAGATGTTATTAGGTGGTGGATCAGCATAATCTGACACTATTTAAAGCTTTACCTTATTTTAATTTTTTTAAATGGATGTATTTTACTAATCAACCTATACAATGTTGAATGGATTAGATGATGAGTTTTCAGTATATACAAAAAACTACTCGATATTTTAAAATTATTATACGTGGTTTAAATTTTGTTAATGGAAAACTTGTGAGGAAATATTTTTCTGTAACCAAGATAAACAAGTTGAATATATGAATTCTTGTATTCACCTTCTTGTTTTCGTCTTATGATCTCAATCTCATATCTCCAATCACATGGTAGATCCATTTAACACGTGTTTGGGTATGTGTAACTGATCTATAAGATCGAATTTAGGCCCGATGGCTCAATTGAAAGGTTGAAAAGCCACACTTGTTGCCAAAAGATTTACTCAAGTGAAGATAAAGATTATAAGTTTATTTTTTATCCAGGTGCTAAGTTCTCTACCGTCAGGTTTATTTTGGCTCTTACTACTTCCAAACAATGGAATGTGCATCAATTAGACAAAAAACATTGTGTTTTTGCACGATTTACGGGATATGGATGAGGATGTTTATATGAAGCCTCCATAAGGATTCTTTCATGGTCGTACCGGACAAGTGTGCAACGTACTAACTGATATCCTCACCAGACCATCGAGATAATGGAAGTTATTTCAAAGTTTGTATTCAAACTTGGGTTTCATGGCCTTTAGATGATTTCAGCAGCGTACGTTGACGATCTGCTGCTCATTGGGTCTGATTCTTTCTTTATTCAACATATAAAAGGGATTTCTTTCTCTGAAGTGAAAACAATTAAGGTTTACCTTATTTCTTACCATTAGGTCTAGCAGATCTGTGCAAACCGGTTTACTTGATGCGTAACTCTTGTTGACTGGGTTAAGTATCCGAAATTTACCAACAAAGGTGAGTTAACCTCATTGTAAAAAAATATTGCTTTTATTATTTTGTTTTTACTATGTTTTTTCCCTTGTGATTTCATATGTAGCCGTAAATGCAAAAAATAATAATTTGTTGGTTCACGGTTTCAAGAGAGGTCCAGCAGTAGCTAGATCTGTGCAAACAATCTCTATCCTTTTCTTTATTTCCTTTGACTGCCCCAATTTTCTCCACATATCACATCCCTTGCCCTCCTCCACTTGTCAAAGGAAATTACATATTTTGTACGAGTATTGATATACTATTGGGACGGTGAAAATCTTGATAAGTAAATGGTGATGCCGATGATTTTGAAAGTTGTATATTTTTTAATGGATTAAGCCACATACATAGTTTTGCATGTATCTTATACAAAATCGGCCATAGACGCAGGTGTTTTTGGAGTCTATAGACATTGTGTTGCACCACGCTTAATATTTGCATGACCATGGTTTTGAAAATCGTGGTCAAATATTATCTCACTACTTTTAAAACGACAACCGATATCATTTATTTGGTGAGATTTTGACTGTTCAGATATCCATCCGGTTTTACATTCAAGTGTAAATGAAAGCAGAAATAACACTAAAACTACATCAAACTTGAGAAAAATAGATTAACTGGACCTGTAAAAGTTAGCAACACAGGGATAAACAGAACTATTACTGTCAAGTGAAAATGTGAAATTTAAGTGTGTGTGAAGAAGGACCAGTGGTTTTGAAATTTAATGTGCCAAGTCCATCAAGATCTAACCCTACAAATCTAGCTATAGAGCTCCAAGTCCAATGGGTCCACTCCAAGTAGCAAATGCTATAGAGCTCCAATGCCCAACATTTACTGCTTACTTTCAGCCTCCACATGTTCACCTCCTCCTACAAAACAAAAAAAAAAAACCACTTATTGGCTAGGAAAAGGAATTTAAATAAACTATTTAAAAAAAAAAATAGGAGCCCTTACGGAACTGTCAATTCAGTCTTTTCCTAATATTTGCTGTCGTCGTATTTTCAGAAAATCTAATACTGTTACATATAAAATCGTCTATATTGCCTACGAAGAAGGATATCGAACTTCGGATTCTCATTAACAAAGACGCTCTAAAATAGGTCACCACAAGAAAAAGGCACAAGTACTCTTCTAGAAAGACCAGAGTACCCTTGGTTGGATGGGGGGTGGTTGTTAATTAAATTCATGTGAAAATGGAGATGTAGTGAGTGGTACACTCCCTCCCCCAACTCCCCAAGTGTGTGTGAGGTAACCAAAGTAGACATTGGAAAGGGAGAAAGCAGGCAAAATGTGAAGGGAAGAGTAAAAAAAAAATGAAGAGAGAAAGAGGAAGAAGAGCAGCAAGAGACAGAATGTCTGAGCAAAAGGGTCAGAGGTGAGGACAGTGGTGGTGGGCCACCCCTCCTAACAAGGCCTATGAGGGAGAAACACCCATTTCATAAACTTTACCTTGTGAGACAGAATGGGGAAAGTTTCCATTCATTTTATGTATTTGGTATAATTTTTTTATTAACGTAAAAGAATAAATAAAGGAGAGTATAATAATATTCTTTTTAATCTTCTTTAAAGATTGTGCAATATGCTTAAATGACTCGTTTTCTTAAGGATTACTCATTTCAGGTTTAAACACAATTTTTTTGAAAAGTTTCCATTCAATTATATTATCATATTATTGAATATTCACTTTTTCTCTAAATTAATATGTACTAAATCATTTTTTAAAACGAAATACGTTTTTTAATTATAATAAAAAATATTACTTATTACTAAGAAGGAAATTATTTAAAAACTAATAAAAAAAGTTAATATTATATATAGAGAGATATATGATTAATCTTAAAAACGCACGAGGATATTAAGCAATATTGAAAAGCAAATGAAGGGAGGGAGCAGTAGACAATTTGTACAAAAAATAAAAATAAGAATAGGGTCAACAAAATAAACTTCACAATGGCTATGGTGGTTTAAGAAACCATTGGAAGCTCTCAAAGGTTAAAGATTTCACCAAAAATCTTAGGCAAGTCCTCAAAGATTCTGAATTCGTGGGCGGATTGAGGGGACCATATATGTTGATTTCATGGATTGAGGTTTGCAATGCGCCAAATCCCTTTTGAATTTGAGAAAATATTAACATTGCTATAGTTTTTGAAATTGTGAGAAGCCCTTGTATCCCACTACATTTACATTGTTATATTATATATTTTTTTTTTACAGTAAGCAAACATTCGGAGCTGTTACAAAAAATATAATCGCGTTCATATATCATCTTGACAGATGACGGTATAAAGATCCTTATTAAAAGAGACTGTAGATCTATCACTAATGATGCCCTTCGTGGCTATATAATCTACAACTCTATTTGATTCTCTAAAGATGTGTCTGAATTCAACTGATTCGAAGCGGGGCGGATATTTTCACTGCTAATTTTTACTATTTCCACCGTTAATCACCGCATAGGTATGCGATGGACTTAATCCACTTTTTCTCAAACCCACCGCATATACATGCGGTGGATCCGTTGACCGTATACGAACCCACCGTATACCTATGCGATGGGTTATGGCGACCCGTATACATGCGGTGGGGTTTTGGGCAATTGAAAATCGTTTGTAGAAGTTATCCAAAACCGTCGCCATAACCTATCGCATACCTGTGCGTAGGGTTGATCATCGGCTCAAAACCGATCCGAACCTGGCCAAACCGAACCGAACCTAAAACCGAAATTCCCAAAAATGAAAACCGAAAACCGAACCTAAACTAATAGGTTTGGTTCGGTTTTACGCCGGTTTGGTTTAGGTTCGGTTCGGTTATAACCTAATTGAACCGAAATAAAAAAAATGCAAAATTAAAAAAAAAAATTACATAGTCTACAATCCTGTATATCTCTTTCATTTTTCAACTACCCATTCATCAGATTTCCAAGCGATTTCCTAAATGGAATCTGGGGAATAGCAATGGAGGTTGATTCAACCATCATTGTCCCTCCGCCTCTAAATCTCAGTAGTCACGCCATGGAGCAATTCTCAAACATTGCTACCTAATTAGATCGTCAATTGAACCTCACATATAGCCCCGTGGTTGATGAGGAGAGAAATCCACAGAGAAGAAGATGAAACTGAAGAGGAATTGGTACAGAAAGCCGGTTTTACCTCGGTTCTGTGTGCAAGTTTTACCACGGTTCTGAACCGAGGTAAAAGTGGCTATAGTAAATTTGTTTACCACGCGAACAGAACCGTGGTAAAATCGCCCACCCGTGGTAAATCTGTCTGTAGTTCTAGGCTTTGTGAACCGTGGTAAATATGTCAACCGTGGTAAATAGGTCGTGTGGTAATTGTTTTGAACCGTGGTAAATTTGTGAACCGAAGTAAAGATGCATGTGGTAATTTTGTTTTGAATCGTAGTAAATATGTATTGTGGTAATTTTTACCTGATTATTATAGTAGCCTATGCGGGATTTGAACCCACATCTTTGTGTATAAACACATCGCTCTACCATTTGAGCTAATAGGCTTGAATAAAATAATAGTATAATCTTAACTATCATACTAATTACCTCACATGCCACACAACAGTAAGCCATAAACATCCGATTTCTAACTTGCATGCTGAGCTAGTGCAAGAGACCACACAGATATGACAACATATATGATATATGCAATTTATATCAATGTAAAACCAACATGTACGTACAACCTAGGAAGAGAACACACATGTATCATCAGCCAATTGGCACATTCATATATTATAGAATTCAGCTTAAGGTAAAACAAGAAAACATGAAGAAGAACTTCATCTCTTAACTTCCTTCAAGGAAGAGATGATCGAGATCCTATATATATAGATTGATCCAAGATGCCAAGATCAGTAAGTGTATATGCATCATATATCAAAAGATTAATAAAAATGGTCCATCTAATTAAGCTAATAATTAGATATACAGCTGCAACCGTGTATCATTAGTATGATACTCTGTAGTATGGCCCTTCATTTAATTATTAAAGTCTAAATCCTGATGGAATTGATGTCAATGAAAGGAAGAGCATCTTAAGCCATTAAGTACTGCACCCTCATCCCCATTAAGGAGTCCAACAACAAAGTGTAAGAAATAACTAATTGCGAATGTTTCCAAGCCACCATATATTTTCTATGGTTATACAACTTGTTCAATGTACCAAGTCATGCTGTGAGTACAAACAAGGCAGGCAAAACAAATTGTATTGTTTCCATAGTTTAGTTGTCAGGGATTTGCTAGCGGTAAATGTAAACCTCACCTAATCACCACACCTAGCTATTTCTACATTCTTAATATTTTTATATTTCTAGCTAGAGTTAATTTTATTTTAATTGATTGACAGAAACATGGATACATGTAATGTAACTATATTATTTTAGCAGACAAAATAAGGCCTCTAGAGATCGATGCAAATTCAACGAGAATATTGCAAAATATTATAATTTCTCACCCTTGTCTCCCTGCAGAAATCTGGATTTGAAAACCAGCTTTCATCCATTACAACTTCAGGTGTTCGAGGTTTACCATTGTATACCATAGCAGCTACTGAAGACGTCATAACTACCCTTTTCACAGATGAAGCTCCAGCTACGGAACCAAGAACATGTCCCCTTTACTGCTGGATCAATTAATTCTACCTGAAACGAGAGCCGTGCAGAAACAGTATTATTCAGCATCCAACAAGAACATGAAACAAGAAGTCTTTGTCTGAACTCTTGAATCTCAGACTATACATCAGACCCAAAAAACTTAACAGTATCTCAAGAGAAGCTAGAATTTTATTTAACTAAGAGATAAGCAGTAACCTGTGGATCCTTGACATCATGGTAAAAGGGCAAAGCAGTATGAAAAACACCCACGCACCCTGCAATGCTAGCATCAAAGGAACCCTCTTCCAAAAGGTTGGCCTTGAATAAGTGGAGTCTTTCCTTAATTAGCTCCATCAAGTGCAAGCAAATGCTTAGTTTTCTTAGGATCAGCTACAAAACATGGTACCACGATTATGTGTGTGTGTATCCATTGAGGAAATGAGAACTGTTATGTATAAAACTCAAAGCCTGTAAGAAACATTCACACCCATTCACCATGGAGAATATAAGCACCAGTAATAGTAATTCAGTGAACAAAATTTCGCATGGTAAACCCAATTCCAATACCCTTTTCCAACTCCAATCAAATTCCACTTCAAACCTTAGATCAACAATAAAACCTCATATAAATGACATCTGTAGTTAACCAATTCTAATCAGGAAAATCTAAAGTCAAGTTCCACTCAAATCATCTCCTAAACGTTTTATCAAACACCTAATAAGCATGAACTTGGGATTCAAACTCTAATGGTGATTCTTCTTCTAGACATTTTATCAAACACCTAGAAGGCATGAATTTACTCAAATCTCAATCTCAATTTCCAATCCACAAATCTCAATCCAATTTCCATCAATCAAAAAATTCATAAATCCAATCAAACAAATTTCATTCCCTGAATTAATTAATTTAAATTAACAAATAAAAATCTTAACAAAATCAAAAACCTAAATTAAACCGGGAATAATACCTATTCAGCGAAAATCCAAATCCAGGAACTCAACATGGTTCGTGAATGAAGACTTGGTGATGGCAGTGCTCGGTCCTGGTTCTCTATGGAACCGTTCGACAACAGGTCCTCTTTATGAGGGATTTGGCTTCAGATTCGGTGAGGCGGCTTCGCAAAGTTCAGTGACTCCAAACAATTGTTCAACAGTTTTCCATCGATGTCGATATCGAGAAATCAGACTACACCGGCCACCAGGTACGAGAAAGAGATGATAGATATGGCATCAGCAAAGAGGAGCAGCGGGCATTAACACCGAGCGATCAGACACCGATCCGAATCGAGAGACGAGGGAGACTGTCGAAGAAGGAGCAAAATAGTTATAGATGAGACAAATGCGCGCAATAGACAGAGCGAGAACGAGAGCAACTGAGCAAGAACTCAAAAAAAAAATCGAGAGAGGGAGATGAGCAGGACGAACGTGGTGCTCACAGATCTGAAATATGGAATGAGGGAGGCGAGGAGCAAGGCTGACTAGGTTAAATTAGGATGAATTACCGTTGAATTTTTTATGTTGATTTACTACGGTTATTTAAGAACCCGTGGTAATTTTACAAATATTGCAAATTTACCACAATTTAAGACATAACCGTGGTAAATTTTGGTGTAGTATTACTACGGTTCCTTTAAGAACCGTGGTAAATTTGCACTTTTGTAAATTTACCGCGTGAAGACACGGAACCGTAGTAATTTCACCGTTGCCAAAGCCTATTTTTCTACCAGTATGGTGATTCCGAGTTCTCTTTCGCCCACACAGATGCTTGTTTGTCGATTTCTGTCAAAGAACGGTCGGAGGAGGAAAAGATAGATCGAATAAGATGAGAGTGAGAAAGGAGTCAGAGGACGAACGCGATAAAGAGAAGTCGAGCGAGAAGGAGAGACCAGAGTGAGAGAGGGGAGCCGATCGATGGGCTGGTGGTCGGCCACCTCGCCGGCGGCGCACGGATTTGGGCTGGAGCCTGGAGTGGTGGACGTTGGACAGAAGGGATTCAGCGAAGACGGTGAACGGTGAACTGGGAGAGTGACTGGGAGGCGAGGCGAGAGCCGCGAACAGTAACAGACCTAACCTAACCTTCCTCAAACAACACAGCGTAAGGCTAAATTAAATTACAAAAAAAAAATCGGTTTTGTTCGGTTTAACCGAAACCGAATACAAACCGAACCTAAAACCGAAAATTAAAATTCCCTGAACCGAAAACCTAAACCGAAATCCCTCGGTTCGGTTTGGTTTCGGTTATTTCGGTTCGGTTTGGCCGAAAAATTCGGTTCGAACCGATTTTGATCAGCCCTACCTGCGCGGTGGGTTATGACGACGGTTTTGGACTGTTATGGAGACGGTTTTGGGTCGTTATGTCGACGGTTCAAACCCATTGTACACATATGCGGTGGGTTATGGTGACGGTTTTGAACTATTATGGCGACAATTTTAGACATGTATACTCCTCGATCCACCGTAAAGTATTGCGGTGGTCCACCGTAGACCTATGTGGTGGGATCGTTCACTGTCATTAAAGTCACCGCAAACCTATGTGGTGATTAGCGGTGGAAATAGTAAAAATTAGCAGTGAAAATATTATCACCCGATTCGAAGTCTGCTCTCATAATATTGATTTCTTCTACTTGACGCATAACTTCCCATATGATGCCGTTTCCTTAGTAAGAGATCTCATTAGCTCTTGATTATCTCCCTCTACCGTAATCTTCCGTAGGCCCATTATTCGAGCTTGTTACATGCCTAACTGGATTGTTGCCGCTTCAGTTTGAATAACCGTACCTTGGCTTATTTCCTGGTGGAAAATATCAATCACATGACCCTCAGAATCACGAATGATTCCCCCCACCTGGCAGACGCCAGTGGGCTTGACAGAACCATCTACGTTAATTTTGTAGATGGTTCCATGTGGTCTAGTCCACTTAGACATAGACCTCTTTTTTCTTTTCCGACCTTCCTTATTTTTGTCAGTATTTGCCTGTCTCCAGTCCTAAATTTCTGTTTTGATCTGCCTTATTAGATTCCCAAACGAGTCGAGGTTTGTTTTTCTGAAGATTAAATTGTTCCTAATCTCCCAGATCATTTGCCAAATGACCACTAGATCTTCAAAGTGATGATTTGTTTGTTTGATTAGGTCCATATTGTCACAAAGAGGACCTTGCATATAGAGGTTGTTAAAGAATTTACCTGTAGATTGTTCATATTGCGCTATTAACTCCTTTGCAAATGAGCATTCTGAAAACGGATGAGCAGAGTCTTCATTACTTTGGTCGCATAGGGAGCAAATGCTACGTACTTTGTTGACATACCTATTTAGCCTGCTAGTTGTGGGAAGGGCGTCAACTTTAATTTTCCAAATAAGATTTATGAGTCGTGGCGGAAGGTTTAGGTTCCAAATCTAGCGGTGATTGCTAGTGTTATGGTTTTGGATATTTGTAATTTTCTTCGCAGATTTAGTAGTAAATTTTCCTGTTGAATCAGGCATCCAGATTAGCCTGTCCGGAGTTTGCCAAGTTGGGATTTTGAGAGCTATAATGCCTTTAACAATATTCGGAGGAAATAGGCGCCCAATGAGGGGCTCATTGCAACGCTTTGAGGAGTGAAGAGTTGACAAACTTTCATATTTGGGTCATTATTACCCATCAAAGATTTGAGATTTATATTAGGATTTCAAGGATCATTCCATATATTTATGGAGAGTTCATCCCCTATGAGCCAAATGAGACATTTTTCAAATTTATCTCTTAGGGATAATAATATGTCGAATTGCCAGGAGGGGCCTGATTTGGTCTATCTTTAATGCAGTTATTTTGCAAATATTATTCTTTAATGACACTAACATTGTTATATTATCTTATTGTTAGTTAATATTTAGTGAAAAAACTAAAATTATTATATTACCTACTGCTAGTTCATATTTATTCAAAAAAGTAATTAATATAATAATAATAATAATAATAATAATAATAATAATAATAATAATAATAATAATAATAATAATAATAATAATAATAACAGGCGGGTCGTAGAGGGTGTGTTCCGGCCGTTTCGCCGCCGCCTATGGGTGCCGCTGGCAACAGCTCCGTCGCCGGCGTTCCCCCCTCCTCTCGGCGCTGCTTCTGACCCCTGCCAATCTCCCTCTCTCCCTCCCTGCTGTACCCCGATCCGACTGGCCCTTCCTTTTCCGGCGCGATTCCGCCGCCTCCGGCCTCCGATGGCTTCGCCGGTGCCGACAGCAAGACCCCCTCGACAAGCCGCACCTCCCCGCGCCCTCCTTTGGTCCCAATTTCCTTGATCCTAAAATCCAAACCCTAGCCCTGTTGGTTGCACTGGTTTCCGTGGGTTTCGGATTTGCTTTCGATCTTGCGCCTTCGTTTCGCTGTCATGCAGGTCCCTAAGGACCGCTTTCTGTGTCCCTTTGTTAGCCTCCATAATTGCCCCAATGGGGGTGGGCGCGGGCTTGTCAGAACTGCCTTCTTGCGTCATTTCAAGGATAGGCATGGTTCTGGTATCGCTGCCGCTGATACTTGTTCACTTCTGTCGTCTTCTCCGGCCGTCTATGCCGATGCTGAGGCTACTTTCCGAAAGTTGAACGTATGGTTATGTGGTGTTTGTTGTTCTCTTCACACGTTGCGTTCTCCTTGCCGTCATCCCGATTGAGTTGTTGTTTCCCCGCCAGACGACGGTGACGGTAATGCTCTGTTTTTCATTTTCAATATTGATTGCCCTGTTCTGCCACCTACTTTGCCTACGCCAGGATCAGTCCTGTCATCCCCTGTCCCTTTAGATGATAGTGTGCCACGTGATAGTGGGGTAGCACAGGTGGAGTTTGGATGGGATTTGGTTACTTTTGATCGTCTTTTGGGCAAGGGACTACGTACGGTTAAGTCTATACCGCCACGGTGTCGTCTTGGTTTTGCTCGGGCCCTTAAGGGGGTGCTTGACCGTGTTATTGCCGCCCCTACTGATATTGCTGCTTGGATTCGGCTACTTGCTATGCCCATTTGTGTTTTGCGTGCTTTTGTACCAAGGAGTAGTAGTGATCGTCGATCGGGTGTTCGTCGTACACGCCAGGAGGAGTCGATTGCCAATGCTCTTGTTGATTGGAGCACTCCGGGGGGTGACACCGTGTTGTTGGGGGCCGCCTTGAAGGCAGCACCTGTGTCTTTCAGCGAGGGTGTTGGGGATGATGATGAGCCTCACACACCGGAGCTTAACCTCCGTCAATGTCGTAAGAAGATTTCGGATGGGCATTTCACCGCTGCTATGCGGGTTCTCTCTTCTTCCGGTGTTGCTCCTTACTCTAATTCTACTTTGATTGCGCTTCGTGACAAGCACCCTGTTGCCCCTCTCCCTGCTTTGCCTTGTGGTTTTGCCCCTCAGCCTTCTATTATTGCTTTCCCGCCCATTATTTTGGATTCCATTAGGAGTTTCCCGCGTGGTACTTCTTGTGGTAGGGACGGGCTCAGGGCCCAGCATCTGTTAGACTGTTTGAGTGGTGCAGCCGTTGCTATTTCTGATGAGCTTCTTGTTTCCATTACGGGTGTGGTGAACATCTTTTTGGAGGGCCGATGTCCGTCTGCTCTTGGAGAATATGTTGCTAGTGCCCCTCTTACTCCCTTGGTCAAAACGGGGGGTGGCATCCGCCCTATTGCTGTCGGTACGATCTGGAGACGCCTTGTGTCTAAGGTGGGTGCTTTCTTGGTTGGGCCTCAGTTATCTGGGTATTTTAGGGACTTGCAGTTCGGAGTTGGTGTTTCTGGAGGTGGGGAGGCCATTCTGCATGCCTTGAATAGGCTTGTAGAGTCTCGTGGTTCTGAGATGGGTCTTTCTATGCTGTTGGTGGACTTCCAAAATGCTTTCAACTTGGTTGATCGTACTACTCTGCTTTTGGAGGTCCGTCGTCAGTGCCCTGGCCTCTCGCGTTGGGTCGAGTTCTGTTACTCTAGCCCTGCTCGACTCTACTATGGGGAGCACTGCCTTTGGTCTTGCCAAGGGGTCCAGCAGGGTGATCCCCTTGGTCCGTTACTCTTTGCTTTGGTCTTGCATCCTCTGATATGCAAGATCCGGGATACGTTCGATTTATGCTTCCAGGCTTGGTATTTGGATGACGGCTCTATTGTAGGGGACACTCTTGTGGTTAGCCAGGTTCTTGAATTGATTGCGTCTGAGGGTCCTGCGTTGGGGTTGCACCTTAATGTGGATAAGACTGAGGTCTTTTGGCCGGTCGTGGATCCTAGGGGCTTGGTGCCTGGTGTTTTCCCAGTTGGCATTGCTCGGCCTATTTCTGGCGTTACGGTTTTGGGTGGGCCTGTCAGTACTTGCCCTGTTTACAGTGCTGAGATTGTTGCGACTCGAGTGGCCAAGACCGTCGATCTTATGGGTCTTGTTGCCAAACTTGAGGATCCGCAGAGTGAGCTGCTTTTGATTCGGGCTTGTTCGCGTATCTCTAGACTCTACTTCACCTTGCGTACTTGTCCGCCGGGTGCCGTTGTTCCCGCTCAGTCTACTTTTGACAGTGCCCTCCGTGTCTGTTTAGAGCGTATTGTGGCTGCTTCTGGACCAGGGTTTGGTGATTGGCAGTGGAGGTTGGCTACTCTTCCGTTTCAGTACGGCGGGCTTGGGGTTTATGCTGTTGGTGATGTCATGCACTATTCTTTTCTAGCCTCGCGCCTGCAGTCTTCTGGGTTGCAGTCCTCGCTCCTCCGCCTTGTTGGGCTGCCCCTGGGTGAGGGGACCTCTTTCGACGCTGCGCTGTGTGGTTTCAATGGTCTTACTGGTTCTGACTTTAGTCGTGATTCTTGCGAGTTCGCTGCCCCCAAACTTATGAAGAAATTGGCAGATGTGTACTTCGCCCGGATTGTGGCTTCTTCTGAGTCGGTTTTTTCATTGACCCCGCGGCAGGTGGTGTTGTGGAGGTCTCAGCATGGTCCCCATTCATCTGATTGGCTCAGAGCAGTTCCTATTTCTGGGCTCGGTCAGACCATGAATGGTAGGACTTACAGGTCTGTACTCTGCTATCGTTTGGGTATCCCTCTTTTTCGTGCTGGTCTTCCTTGCTCTGCATGTGGTCGGGTTTTTGAGGATGATACTTTTGGAGATCATGCTGTGTCCTGTCCGAGTTCTGTTGGGCTCAAACATCGGCATAATCTTGTTCGTGATACCCTCTTCGACATTTGCTTCCGTGCTGGGATCTCCTCTGGGAAGGAGGTGGACATTGGTGTTGTTGACAGTCTTGGCGGACCTCTTAGGCCCGCTGACATTCTTCTTTACTCTTTGGATCGGGGTCGAGATGTGTGTGTTGATATCACTGGTTCCTCCCCCCTCACTCAGACTTGCTTGGCTTCCTTCGCTCCTGGGCGATGTGTCCTCGACGCTGCGCGGCGTAAGTGTACCAAGTATCGGGATGTGTGCTCTGCTGCTGGTTATGGGTTTTTGCCTTTTTCTTTCTCCTCCTTTGGTGAGCTGGATGGGGATGCGGTTGCGCTTCTGGGACGGATCCGCTCCTTCTCTTTAGCCTTAGATTCTAGTTCTCGTCTAGCTGCTCATATTTTTACCAGAGTGTGTTTTTCCATTGCTAAGGGGTTGGTGCGCAGCTTGTTTCTCGGCTGTCCGCTAACTTCTTGTAAACTTTCGATTGTTTGATTTCTATACTATTTGGAGATTAATAATAGGGAAATTCCGTTTGGTACCCCCGAGTTTTTGACAATTCCGGATGGTGTCCCACACTTTTTTTTTGTCCGGATGGTACCCCTGAGTTTTGTCAAAAGTCCGGCCCATGCCCAAAACTCATAGTTTCTTCTTTTTAATGAATAAAACCACCCATTATTTTTATTTTTTCATAAATATGCCCATTTACTTTTAACATTGAACAAAACTACATATTAATTAACAAAATTCAACACAAAAGTGACAAAACCAACTTTATTTTTTAAAATTTTACAAAATCACATATTATTTCCAAAATTTTTATTGCAATATTTGTAAATGTGATTGATCAATATTTCCAAAATTTTTATTGCAATATTTCCAAAAATTTTTATTGCAATATTTTTAACACATATTATTTTTCAAAACAATATTTAACTTATATCTCATTAACTTTAAACATTTGTAAATGTGATTGATCAATTTAACCAAATGCTTGATTATAATTTTTTTGAAAAAGAAAAGTAAATTTTATTTATTTATTTTTCTTCTTGTAAAAGAAAAATATAATAAGAGATTAATCATTCTTATTTTATTAGGTTTTATGTATTCCAAACAAAAGAAATGAATAACACCTTCTTTTATTACACAAGAAATGATTTTGTGCATTTTTTAAAGCATAAAGGGTGGTTTTACACAAAGTATGGTTTTACAAAGTATTTTTTTATAATGTATAGGTTAACTATTTTTGTTCACATAATAAGATAGTGGATTTGTGCAAAATTTTGTAAATAATGGGTGATTATGTACATGCAATATTTGACAAATAATGAGATTTATTTTTTTTAAAATATGAAAAATATGTAACGGATCTTTTGTGTAATGTCAAAAATAATAGTTGATTTTCTTCAAAAAAAAAATTTGGAAAGAATGGGTATTTTTTGCTACAACTTTGGCAATAATGTGTGATCTTATTAATTTTAAAAAATAAAGGTGATTTTGTCAATTTTGTTTTGAATTTAGTTAAATGATGAGTAGTTTTGTTTAATGTTAAAAGTAAATGGGCATATTTATGAAAAAATAAAAATAATGGGTGGTTTTATTCATTAAAAAGAAGAAACTATGAGTTTTGGGCATGAGCCGGACTTTTGACAAAACTCAGGGGTACCGTCCGGACAAAAAAAAAGTGTGGGACACCATCCGGAATTGTCAAAAACTCGGGGTACCAAACGGAATTTCCCTTAATAATAATAATAATAATAATAATAATAATAATAATAATAATAATAATAATAATAATAATAATAATGTAGTACTCGTAGTATATTTTTATATATGTTACAAGTTACCATATTAAATTATAAAGTCAAGCTAATGATAAATAATACGGAGTAATATTCAATCCCCATTATTATTATTATTATTATTATTATTATTATTATTATTATTATTATTATAAATTTCAATATGCAAATTTTACATGACTGCATGATGTCTTGCATATCATGAAAATCAAATAGATAATTATAAGTTGAACTTGAATATAAGAAAAACTCACAAATTAACGGTTTTTCTAGGTAGGATAAAATCAAGGGCGGGGAGACAGTGAGACACTGATTAGAGAGTTTACCAAGTTTAAATGATACTAGGTGAAATTTCAATTTATACAGTACATTTTTCATTACCCTAGACAATGATCCAACGAGCGACCCACAAGTTGATCAATCCCGACCCATAAATTTATAGGTTGAACGAGTTCGAATCGTTTCGAATTTCAGTTGAAATATTTGCGTCAAAATCCATGTCTTACAAGTTGAAATGGGTTGGGTTCTCGGATCGATTTGCATTTTGACAATTTGACGGGTCTACTAATGATGAATTAATGAAAAATCAGCAATGTAAATTATTAATACTCATTTCATTTTGTAAAAACATCATGTAACTCATTATTCATGCATGTTTTTTTAAATGATAAAAACAATATAAATATCAATTTTTTATTAAAATTTTAAAATAATATCATGCGCTAAATTAAGTATGAAATGATAAAAGAAAAGAAAATTTATATAATTTTTAACTCTTGAAAGGATGTGTATAAATAATAACATGGCATATTCTTTATAACGAAGGTATTAATAATTATAAAATTATTTTTGATTCTAAAAAAACATGTATAAATAATATACGATAACTAAAAACAAAAGTAAGGAGGATTATAAGCCATAAAAAAATGTAAACATAAAATGAACCCTCAAATAACATGGGGTATTTATTTGTTTGTTTTGTTTCTGTTTGTATTATGACAACCCCTTCATTTAACGAGATTTAGCCCTCTCAATCCACCCGATAATGATTTATCTGATATTTTGAATTTTTTTTAATTAAAATTTAATTCTACGTATTTTAGAAATTTATACACTTATTAAGAAAACAAATAAAAATACACATATAACCTTAATTATTACTCTATTTTTTATACTTTTTAAAAAATTACAACTAACAAATACGGAGTATCTAATAATTATAACTCCAATTTCATAAAGTAGATGTTTTATTAACAAAATTATTTATTAAAATTACAAGTTTTAATTAGCAGAAATATATACTCCCAAAATTTTGGTTTCCCAAAATTGGAGGAAAAAAGGGTACAAAAGCGATAAAAGGATTCGAAGAAAACGTCAAAAGTGAAAAAGAAATTCCGAAAATCGAAGCAAAGAAAAGGATGGTGGGGCCCATCGGCCACCACTAACTTGGTAACATCGATTATGTTTGATTTTACGCATAAACTTTGGTAGCCGTTTTATCTGACGACGAAAGATGGGAAAAAAAGAGTGGAAGGTGTTTTTGTAAAGAGATTTTGTTAATGATGACATCGCCTTTGCCCTTTGCTCTTTCTATTCTACGGGGAATGTAATCAATGTATAGTACTCCATTCGTCTTCGTCCCTATTATTTTACAAATCTACAAGGTCAATTTCGTAAAATACCTGTCGTCGTTTTTACCCAAATTTGTGTTTTTTGTTTTAACTGAAAAGAATTTGGCAATAGGGGAGACCCTAAATGTCAAGAGCCTCCGAACGAATGAAACTGCGAAGCGTAAAATCGCCAGGAGTCTCAGAACCTGAGAAAGCAAAGTCCAGATGCGATAAACGGTCCGCAACCTGATTTGCTTTCCGATAAACATGACGAATCTCAAAAGTATGGAAGAAGTCTAAGGAGACTAAACTGTCCGAGACCATCATTTCAGAATCCCCAATAGGCAACCCAAAACCTGTAAGGCTATTAATAATAGTTAGGTTGTCCCTCTCAATTACAAGGCTTGTTATGTTTAGGTCTCGTGCTGCTATGATCCCTTTCCAAAGAGCAAAGCCCTCCGAACCAATGACAGGCGGAATAGGAGAAGGCCCGACCCCTAGGAAAGTCGGGGTACCTGTGTGTGATCTCTGATTATGAATCCGTAGAAGCCCTTGGAGGATGAGGAGAGGGCTCCATCAAAATTTAGTTTATACTTTGTCACCATCTCTGATTATGAAACCCAAATTTGTGGTTAGAAAAAAAAATCAAGATACTTTGTCACCTCTTTCAAATATTGAATTGTTTTTCTTATCGTTAAAAGGTGGAGATATTTTTTTAACACACCTTTAAAAGTTGGATTATTTGAATTAGTTTTGCCTAGGTATAACTGGCACCAAAATAACATATAATCATTGTTTTCAATTACATCTAATTGAAAATATATGACACTTTAAGGAGAAGTTTTTTTTTTTAATATCGAAATTTACACAAAAAAAATAAAATTTATGTTCGAAATAACTTGATACGATTGAGGGAGACAACTTAATGGTAACCAATCCCCTCAAAGGTTGCTGGTTTGTGATTATTGGATCTCTCACGTCTTCTGGGAGATCAATAGGTGGGATGACCACATTACCAGCTTTTTCATGTAAGACGTCTTGACGTTGCTTTTAGAAGACAAAGACTTGCGCATCCATAAGGATGCCATTGTATGGTGATCTAGCAGGGTATAGACACATCCAAATCATCACCTGTATCCAAAAAAATTTCTTTATTTTTTCATGTGTTTAGAATTTGCAACTGTGGAAACATATCATTGTTTTTTAAAATTCTCACATCATTGTATAAAACATCTTACATTATAACCGGGAAGAGTATTGCTCTTTATATATACTTTGCTAAAAAAACTCCATATTATTGAAAAATATAAAACATTTAAAATTTGTAAGTTTTTTTAATAGGCTAAAAAATATAGTAATATATTTTTATTTTCACTATATTTTTTAACTTCTATAAAACATAAAAAATCTAAGAAAACTTATATATTTAAATGGAGAGTATTCTTTTTTTTTTTTTAATTTGAGAAAACTAATTCGATATTTCATATAGACTTAGAGCATCTCGAACAACACTTGTAAAATAGAGAAACTAGGTTTTTTTTTTGGGTCCAACAACTCTTCTACATTCATCCCGGTAAAGAGGAAAAAAATCCTCTAAATTTAGAGAAAAAGAAAATGGAATAGCAAAATCTCTAAAATGTAATTCTCCTCAATATCAATGCAAATCGATTGGAATTTATCACCAATTGGGGATGAGCAATTTTATTTTATTTATACAAATCTTAATCTTCATGTTAAATCAAAGATAGGAGTTTTTATTAAAATTAACTTAAGTTAGATGTTTTTAATATCAAGCACATTGTAATTAACTCTCACAAGGGAGTTTTTTTTATTAGAATTAACTAAATGTTTAAATTAAATACATTATCATGTTAAACTTAAATGTTTAATTTACACTAGTTTACATCCTATGTTATGTTAACCTTAAATGTTAAACTCCATATTTCACTTAAACTTGTTTACATTTTTTTTTAAAAAAAATTGACTTCAAATTTATGTTTATGTAGTTGTATTAAATTGTTTCACAATTTACACAAAGTTTAAGGAAAAATAAAATTATATTTATTTTAAATAAAGAGTATTTATAGTATGTAATAAATGCTTAAATTTATAAGATAGAGAAATTGTTGGAATTAGAGTATAAAGATTTTAGAGATTTTGATATTTGTTTTTGCATTGGAGATGCTCTTACAAACTAAGTGATCGAATAAACCAAATGGACTAACTGTCATAAACAAAAAACTTTATAAAGTATCGACTTTTAAAAATAATTTTATACAGTATTTATTAGTAACAATTATAATTTTTTTGAAATTAATATTTTATATAATTTTTTAGTTTATTAAAAACATATTAAAAGTAAATGACTTAAATTTCGAGATATCGTAAGTAATATGGGTGATCTAAAAATTAAATGTTGGTTTATGAAAAGTGATTGATGCACATGTCACAAGGATAATACTTTTTTTTTACAAGACAATACAGTTTGGATGGTGTCATCTCTGGCACGACCACCACCCAACAACGTCTTGGAGAATGAGAACATACAGTTCTGATCTTGAAACCACTACAACAGAATCTAGCGAATGCCATAGACGTTCTAAACAATCCGCAACTCTGTTGACTTCACTAAAAATGTGGAAAAGCTACATCATGAAGAGCGTGTCCGAGAGACACAAGGGTAATACTATTTGCACATCACAGAAAACAAGCCATGCCAAATTTTTTTTAATGGGCATTGGAACAGTAGTAGGTAAGCAAATTGGTATGGTTGCAATGTTATGTGGGAACTCACATTGTCGCATTGGTATTCAAACATGCACTCATCTTGTCCACTTCCAATTTTGTGGATCCGAGCGTTTTCTGCCTTATTATCTTCTGTTTTTGTCACTAATTGTTTGGGGTTTTCCTGCTTCCACCATCTAATTTCACTATTCCAATTCAACTTGTAGCTCTGCAATGTGGTCGATGCACTTGTTTCCTTGCTGCATCGTCCAAAAATCTGTGAACTAGAGCGGTCAGAGTGACCAACAAGAAAACCGAAACACGCCCTTTAAACGCACTTGAGATGATGGGCGCGCTTTGACATTTTTCTCGGCGCAAATATCATTGCCAACCAAAGCACAACAGCACCGTTTCCTAGCAGAAACAGCACCGACTGGCTTCACAAGGGTCATTTTTGCAAATGCCCATTTGGTCATACACCGACAAACGGCTCAATGCCAGAAAGAAACCATGCAACCATGACAACTCCACCAAGTAGAACTGTAGAAAGACAGTTCAGTTACACTAGTTTTATCTAAAGTGTCGTCATAAAGACAGGGAGAAAGGAATATAACATTTGGCAAGTAGGCAAGATAGGCAAGTATGACTCGTTCCTGTGGTCCACGATATGACCGTTGTGGACAGGTGCATCACTAAATAAAGACCCCTAAATATAGGATGAAAGTGTGCAACACTGAAAGGATGTACATCTCCTTATTCACAGACATTATAAGTAGTATCTGTAAAACTTGATCAGGAAAAAATATGGAGTCATTCACTTATCTGGTTCTAAAACATATGTCTACAACTACAATGAAGGCTCGGCTAAACTACTATTGCATTCACTGATAGCTCTTCCATCGCAACAGATCATCCACAAAGACTATGAATACTACCTGCTAAGATTATTTGTCATAGTTTCCACAAATATATGGTTACAGAAGTAAAGAATCAACTAATTGACATTATTCTCTATTCTGTATAGTCAGTTTTATCATGAAACAAAATTATTCTATTAAAACATGGAATATGAAAATAAGCTGTCTTTTACTGTAGCTTTTAATGGCTCTCAACACTGAGAAACAATAAAGTCACTTTAGTGAAGCAATTTCTTTTCAAGGATGTGATAATATAATTAAATCAGGAAGATGTCAGATTTAGTTATAATATACTGGTATATGATCTCTTATCTCATCTCTATCTCCCCCAACTTGTCATTTTTTTGAGCTTTTACCCACTTTCTATAAGCACAAACTAGGAAAACATTAACTGATCCTTCAAAATTCTGTAGAAGCAACTCAGGCAAATGCAGACACAAACAAGTTTGTCCTTCAGAGTTCCGCCTACGTATGACCGAGATGCAGCCCCTACCGGCCCTCATTCAGCAGGAACAAATCAAACAGATCATCCCGAAACTCAAGGGAAAGTAGGGAACATTGTGATTTAAACATTAAGAAAGTTGTTATATTAAAATGCAGAATTACCAGTTCATAAAATCAACCTTTTTTACACTAATATACAGTTCTCTATTTCATATAAAAAAGGGGTCATCAATCAATATAGTAATAAAGCAAGGCAGAGTAAATGCACAGACATAACAAAATTGTAAAGGCCAAGACCTTGTTGTTGTAAGCTGCTTCATTCATAAAGAACAACTAGGTTGTGCATCATCATTAGACATTCTACAAGTACTGCTTTTAGCCAATAGTTAAGCCAGAACTGAAACAGTGAAACCAATCTACCGATCATGATAACCAATCTAAATTCTGAAATATTTATTCTATATATTAAAGTTAATCATCATGTCCACAAAAAGCTGACTACATGCCAGACATTTATCAAACCGTAACAATTTAACAAAATCATATGAAATACAGCACCTCCTTGTACTTCATTGCATTCTTTAAAACAAAGAGTAACAAGGTTAGCAAATTCACCTCCATCATAGCTTCCAGTGTTGTAAAAATCGACTTAGGCGCAAGGTGGCTCTCACTGCCTAGGACCCGCCTAAAGTTTTTTAGAACACTGATAATAGTTGGAGATACGCCAGGTACCACTTATATGTGTGCACTAGACCATCCCTAAGCGAAATCTTGGGCTTCCATCCAAGATCCATCAGCTTCGAGCTATCCATGAGCTTCCTAGGGGTGCCATCTGGTTTTGTTTCGTCCCAAACCAGCTCGCCTTCAAACCCCACCACCTCTTTAACCAGCTCAGCCAGCTCCTTGATGGACACTTCCCTCCCACTCCCAACATTCAAATGACTCAACCCACTGTACTTGTCCATCAAGAACACCACAGCATCAGCCAAATCATCAACGTGCAGGAACTCTCTGAGGGGCGAGCCTGTTCCCCATACAAGCACCTCTTTATCTTCCCTTTCCTTCGCCTCGTGAAACCGGCGAATCAATGCAGGCAGAACATGAGAGTTTTCAGGGTGGAAGTTATCATTAGGGCCGTATAAGTTTGTTGGCATACCTGCGATCAATCAAGAAATTACGAATCTTCAGGCCAATTTCCAAACTAAGAGGTTCAGATTGACACATTTCGATCTGCAATTTTCGAATTTGCAGATTATAGGTCCACAGAAAGAAGGTAAATTTCAACAGAAATTGTCAATGCCTAGATCAATTTCAAATTGAAGGTGTTGCAAACAGCTTTGAGATTAAAGACGTGCCTGAAATAGCATCAAAATTGTGCTGAATCCGGTAAGCCTGGCACATCTTGATCCCGGCGATTTTGGCGATCGCGTACCACTCGTTGGTAGGCTCCAACGGGGCGGTCAACAGCGCGGACTCGGGAATAGGTTGCGGGGCGAACTTGGGGTAAATGCAGGACGATCCGAGGAACAGAAGCTTCTGGACGCCATGGGCGTGCGCGGAGTGGATGACATTGGTCTGGATCTGGAGGTTGACGGCAATGAAATCGGCGGGGTAGGTGTTGTTGGCATGGATGCCGCCGACCTTGGCAGCGGCTAGGATGACGAATCGAGGCTTCTCGGACGCGAAGAAGGCGTCGACGGCGGCTTGGACGGTAAGGTCGAGCTCGGCGTGGGTGCGGAGGACGAGGTTCGTGAACCCGAGGGATTGGAGCTTTCGGGTTATGGAGGATCCGACCAGTCCTCGGTGTCCGGCGACGAAGATCTTCGCCGATTTGTTGGAAAAGAAGGAACTGCTGACATCGGCGTTCGCGCCGGAATCCGCCATGATCGGTGTTGAAACGGTGGAGGAGGGAGATTCCCAAAGTGAAAGATGTGGAAATGAGATGCGGGCAATTGATACTTGTTTGAAATAGCGGGCCAACCCGGACCTAGATTGGGCCCGTTCGGGCTAATTTGGGCCCAACTTTTATCGTTAAACTTAATCCGATCCGATCCGATCCTCTATTTTTAATTTCATATTTTTTAGGGGGTGGAGATTATGGGTTCGTATGAGACGGGGTTAATAAACTGACTAAAATTATAAATATGCTAAAATTTATAAACTGTTGGTAAAGTAGTTAAAAATTTATGAAAAAATATAAACTCCGTATGAGACGAAAAAGTGTTTATTTGTAAAAAAAATGGTGTTTATTTGGTCATTATTACGGATATTATGGTACTTTCAAACCAAATAAACACCAAAATAAGCTATCACAAGTAGCTTATTTTTTAAACACAAATTTTAACTGATTAATGCTTATTTTGGGTTGCCATACACATTTTAGCTTTTTTTTTAAACAGCAAAAACTCTTTCAATTTTAACAACTAAAATGTGGTGCCATACTCACCCTCTGTGTATAAAATAATCCCTTACGTATTTGTTTGAATGAAGATAGGTTTTTCGGTGGAATAGAGAAAAAGACAAAAAAGCTCTTACAATACCCTCTTTGTACCCCTCAAATAAACACCATGTTCGGAGACAAAGGCTATATGAGCGGAGGATGGCGGGGTGGAGTCGGAGACGGGTGATTTTGAATCAGGATGGCGGCGGATGTGAAGTCGGAGAGGGCGGAGAGTGAGGAGGAGGATGGCGGGGGTGGAATCGGAGACGGAAAGGGGCTCGATGGATGGGAAGTCGGAGCCCGGAAAGGGCCTCAGCGGCAGATGGTAAGTTGGAGAGGGCAGAGAGTGGGGAGGAGGATGGCGGGGGTGGAGTCGGAGACGGAAAAGGGTTTGGACTACAGTTTTGCAATTGATCGAAGTCAAGTCGGAACCCTCCTTAACTCCGACGAGTTAGGACTTCAACAACATCTGGCTCTGCTAATTCGACATCAGTTATGCAAATCTCTCGACAATCTTGACTCTGGCAGGTGGACGATTGATCGAAGCAGATGATTCGAAGTATTTCAAGTTGGGTGTCGTGGTAGGGGCCGGGGACAAAAAAGTCCATCCGGGGTGAAAAATTTCTCCACCCCCATCCACCCCGGAAATGAAGATGGGATAATCACCCTATTCCCCATCCCCGCATCTACCCTCACCGCTACCACCCCTTTCACCTCCTCCTAAACATGCGGACCCGATTCCCGAAAAAAAAAATCTACAACCCCTCCTACCCCTGTGACCCCGTCCCAAACATGCGTTTACTAGTACGGGCTTCCATGTTAGTCTCGAGTTGGCTAAAATTTACTCCATTAATTCGGAAAAACATGATTCACACACACTTTTTTTAGAATGCTAAAAACAAACATATACATTTATTAATAATTTTTTAACAATTTCGTACTTGTTAATAGTAATTACGAAATTGTTAAATTTTTTAATATAAAATGGATATTTTATATAGTTTTATCATCATAAAAAAGCATGCATGAATAATAATGACATGTTTTGCTGAACCAAGGGAGTGTCAGTTTAAATTGGATAATATAGGTTTATTATTATATGTTATAAATTAATGGATATAAAAATAATTTGAAAACATAAAAATAATAAAATAAATAGGTGAAAAATAAATAAAAATATTTGAGCAGTGGAGTGGTTAGTAGAGATGTGACGATTACAGAAATGAAATAACAATAACACATGAAGTTAATGTGTTTTAGTGATCCACATGGAGATGTCATATGGAATGGATGATATAGCAACCCTCCTTCACAAAACGTGGGACAGAATCTTCTGGTGGGTAAGATCATTCACTTTTGGTTTTATGTATAGTATTACTAGATATGAAAAAATGTATATATAATTTAAACAAATTGGATTTTTTTTTTGTAAAATAAAAGTTGCATATTTGATAATGTAGATGACATGATGTGAGATATATCTTTCTATATTTTTTTTGAGATACAATTTTTATGCTTAAAGGACCTATAATAACATTGATTATTTTGTATAAATAAGATATTTTATAAGAGAAAAGATAATTGTAAATAAAAGATAAAAGTAATTGTAAATAAATAAAGAAAATATAAAGTTTTCAAAAACAAAAGGATGATACAATTATTTTTAATTCATTTGTGAAAATGAGGTAATGGGCTATTAACGGAGTGAAATTATATTTGTTTTTTTTTTTAAAAAATTTAGATGCCATGTGAATGACATATAGTCTATAGATGCCACATATGAGATTATAGTGAAGAAGATGAATAAATAAGTGATGAGGTGGTATATACCTAAATAACATTTGGATACGAGGTTTTTAGTGAAGCTACGTAGGACGATAATACTTCTGCTTTTATATATACTAAAGATATATCATACAATGTAATGTGCAGAGTTGTCACAACTGGATATATGACCAACTGAGTCATCCGAACCCATCCCTAATTATACCACAATTTCATTAAAAATTTATAAAATAAAAAACAATCCAACCTAACCCAATTTGATCCATACTGAAAAATGATACGAGCTCGAAATAAACCCCAATTGACACGAATTATTATGACAAATAGAAGCAACCTACTCACACACTACTTCCTACAATTGTGTGAGCCTGACGCTCACTACGTTTTTCAGTTTAATTCACATATAGTTAGTGCACACACATCTTATTCAAATTTTCAAACTACCACGCAGGTTTACCTTGAATAGGTAAATAGATAGAAAAGGTGAGAAAACCAAGAGTTATAAAAAATTAGACCAAGCAAAGAGTCTTATACAAAAGCAGGAAATAAACCTAGAATCCAATCCCTCGATACCTCCCCAAGCTACCAAAAATATACCATCCAACTACATCCTATTCGCAAACCCCCCATCTGTACCCTTCCACTATATATGACCAAGGAGCCTTTGTTCGCCACCATATATCCATTTGTGACTTGCACTTGCACATAGTGGATATATACGTGATTACGTGACTCTATAATCTGAATAATATACGAATTTGCATTAAAGTTTTCATTACTGAACACCGACTTGTTTCTAGCCATCCAAATAAAGTACACAATAGCTTGAAAAGCGAGGAGCTTAGCTTGGAATTGCAAAGTTTTTTGCCCTTTTGGGAGAGTAGATGCAAACCAACAAAGCCATTCTTCAATAGATCCAAGGCGACGGAAAATCCCAGCCCAATCAAACACTACATTATGGACTTCCTGAACCTTGCCGCACTCAAACCATAGGTGTTGCACACTTTCTTCTTCAACACCACACAAAGCACAGACATCAGCTTCAGACCCGCAATAGTGTTTAGCTTTATCGCCCGTGCGAAGTCGATTGCGAGCAGCAAGTCACACTATGAATGCCCACTTTCTACATTGAGGCCTCCTCCAAAGCATTTGACCCCAAGTCACAGGATGCCCTTTAGTCCGAAACAGCTCATATAACCCTCTACATGACACTTTTCCGTCAGAACCCAACAACACATCTATCTGATGAGGATCAAATCCAGCAGCTGACATACTCATCTTCAACTTCTCCTTGCTGTCAATAATACTTTTCCAAATCCATGTATCATCTACCCTTCGCATTGTGTCCCAAACATCCCCAGAATTTAGGTGATTTGAGAGGCACCAGCGCTGCCAAACAGTAGGAGTATTTAAGTGAAGTTCCACGAACAACTTGGCTTGCACACACTTATTCCAAGCAAGGGCTTTACAAATTGCTAAACCCCCCTCGGAATAAGGCTTAGTGACTTCCTCCCAAGCCACCAAGTTTTTCTTTCCTTGCAATGTGCCTGGCCACAAAAAATTCCTACACAGGCCTTTCAACTTGGCTATCACCCCTCTTGGAAGTATTAAGACTTGATTCCATAACGTGCGCGCGCGCGCGCGCACACACACACACATATATTCCTGCACATACCGACTTTATCAGTTGCAGTCTACCAACATACGAAAGTTTTCGGGCAGCCCAAGATTGAATAACAGTGCTGAACTTGTCAAGCAGAGCGCCATGTTGATGTACTGTAATCCTATTAGAGTTCAAGGGGATGCCAAGATACTTCATTGGGAATTCGCCCCTAACAAACCCCAAATGCCGAGTGAATTCATGAGCTTTCGAATCAGCTATTCCAACAAAGTAGAATATACTCTTCTCCTTTTTGGCTCTCAAACCCGACATGGCAAAGAATCTATCAAGACAATCATGTATGAGTTGAATAGAGTCAGCATCAGCATGATAGAACAACAAAAGGTCATATGCGAATGCCAAATGCTCAATCTTGGGATTCTTGCATTTGGGATGGTATTTAAACTGTGGATGATCAACATTTTGTTGCAACATTCTACTCAAGATCTCCATACACAACACGAACAAGTAAGGTACGTGATAGAGGGTCTCCCTGCCGGAGCCCCTTCCTACCTGAAAAGAAGCCTTCTGGCGAACCATTTATGAGCACAGAAAATTTCGGAGAAGTGACGCACTCCATTATCAGATTAATCATACTGACCGGGAACCCAAATTATAAGAGAATGTCTCTAATAAAGTCTCAGTTTAGGAAATCTTATGCCTTTTGTAAATCAACTTTAATTGTGCATCTTCCTAAGACACGCTTAGTCGCATATCCATTTACAACTTCCAGAGCAACTGCTGAGTTATGGGCGATAGAACGCCCAGGAATGAATGCGCCTTGGCAGTCAGAAATTAAACACCCTAAGAGGCTCTTAATTTGCCCAACAATGATTTTAGTGACAACCTTCATTACTGTGTTGCAACAGGAAATCGGTCTCCAATCTTTCACATACGTTGGGTTTGGCACCTTGGGGAGGAGCGATATAAATGTTGCGTTAAGTTGTTTCAACACATTACCATTCCTAAAGATTTCCCTGACAACTTCGCAAGTATCATTCCCAACAATGCCCCAAGCGTTTTTGAAAAACTGACTACCAAAGCCATTCGGACCCGGAGACTTATTAGCACCAATACTCCATATACTATGTCTGAAACCACGCAGATTTACCTCAACACACACAATTTACACTAATTCATGCAAAAACTAAATGCAAACCATCACAGTATCACACACACACAGGTTTACCTCGATAAATTGGTCGACACTAATCCAACCACCGTGCAAGTTGACCTCGACACCCACTCACCCACTTGGAACAATTTACTACAATTTAATGCAACCGGGTTGGTTCCATTCTATACTTAGTCAAACTCAATCACAAATTACACAATTTCACAACGTCGATCAAATTATACAATTTCATAAATTCTCCAATTTCAATCAAATTCACAATTTCAACCCTAAAAATAAGCTACTCACAAATCTCACGATTTCAATCAAATTTCTAGCACAATTCGTCAATTTCCTAATACAATTCAATCCAATTTCATATTTAAAGTGAAACCCCTTTAAATCTTGAACTGAATCGAACAAACTCATCAAACTCGAACCGTCAGGGTGGCTCGTTCGTTCCATCCGATTTCAACTACGACTAGGCGTGGGCAAGGGTTTTGGACCTCCTTTACTACCCATGCCAATCCGCCTAAACAAGCCCTCATCGGACCTCCGCTGTGTTCGAGATTCCGGGCGTTGACGCTGGACAGTAGTTGCGTGGCTTCTCTGCTCGCACCCACATATTTGAGCAACTTAATAGTTGTGGGCATAAGACTTGTCCATTGACAATGAGAATGAGCAATTTGAATTGAACTTAGACAGTGGAAAAAAAAGAAGAAGTTGGAAGTGTTTAAGGTTATTATTTGCAATTTATCACATCATTTGTGTTATTTTATGCAACATTGAAAACTTATACTACTTTTCGCAACTATTCTCAAAATTGGGATTATGTAATGCAATTTTCTGGATCTCTTTCCCTCCTTTCTATCTTTTTTTTTTCTTTTTCTATTTGGGATTCATTCTCTGATGAACAATTGAAGAAAGGGGTCAAAATTATAACGATCTTGTTCGCTAGAACAAAATTACTCAACATTGTAACGTTTTACCTTTTCCCTCATTTGGTTCAGAAGAACCTATTTTCTTTGTATTAGGTAATGCACTCTATTTTGATCTCTTTGGATGAATTTGTTAACATATCCTGCTTATATTTTATCATAATTTTTTATAGTATTGGTTAGATTTGCTTATTCTAATTTTTTTAAGAGGATGATATGGATTTGATCTATGTTGAACATGTGAAAGCACTTGGGAATTCAAAGTAAAATGTAGAATTAATGGTAAACCTTGAATTTATATTAGGGCAAATTGTACATTTTTTCCCCTTTGTTCTTTCCACCTTATCATCCTTCCTTTATTCTTGGGATATTCATAGTAAAGTTGAAACTATTTGCTCCTTATCAGCACAAATTAGCTTCTTAATATTAATCAACACAATGCAGCAAATAATCCTTAATGTTTCCTTCTCATAAATGATTGAAAACTATGACATGGAATTGATACATTGAATTTTCCCTGAATTCTATTGCATAATTTTTTAGTGCATAAGACTCAAATTTGCAATTTCATGATAGGAAATGAGAGCTGTATGTCATTCGGTTAGTCAAATTCGATCAATTTTGAGGTGTCGAGGATACAACTACTTGAGTAGATGCTTTTTGGTGAAGAGACATCATTTTAGGGATGAAAGATTGGCTTTTGTTTATAAGTTTGTCCATAATGTAGAATTCTATAAGACAGGTGGTCTATGTCTACCCTTTGATCAGATCTCCAAAGCCATATCTACAGGTTATCCTTGTAAAATAGATGATTCTCTCCATGGTTCTCTGTTTTTCTATATTAAAAAAGGGTTGGATTTGTTGTTGTTTAGTGGTGGAGCTGAAAAAAGGAGGGCCGCTTGTGGAATATGAGAGGAGAATCTCTACCGGTGATCTTTCTAAGGGCGATGTCTGCCAGGTATTACAGAGAAGTGAGAAATCCATTTGGAACGGTTCTTAATCCAGTTGGAATGGTTCTTTTATAAGTCAAATATGTGATATGCAACTATACTTTGTTTGGACGATCTGTTGATTACAATTGAATGTACTTGCAATTTGTAGATTTGTTAGTTGGTGCATCGGAAAAGTGAAAAGTATCACATATGTAATTATTGCAGATCAGCACAATACATAAACTTCAAAGGCTTTATGATGAGCTGGTTGAGAATGCCAATCAATGCAAGTTAGATCAATATGCTACTTTTAACAAATCTCGTAGGTAAGTTGTTGTTTTGAGCATGATTAATCTTTTTGTTCTTGTTATTCTTCAGTTTCATCTAGTTATTGATATGTATCTGACATTTTATTGGAGATGGAAGCCAGTAGGTTGAAGTCCTCTTTATAGCTCTAAAACTTGTTTCAATATAGAGAAACTGTTTTGTTGAGAGAGAATCTCTCCCTTTTGTTTTGTTCATTTTGTTAATGGTTACAAAAGTTGATCTTTATGATCCTTTAATCCTCTTGATCACTTTTATTATTTATGTTTCAGAAGCAGGTGGTCGTGGTTCCATTTCTTAGAACAATCTTTGTCTTTTCCAGTTAAAGGATTATACCTATATGGAGGAGTTGGAACCGGCAAAACCATGTTGATGGATTTGTTCTTTGACCAATTGTGAGTTTGAATTTCTTCATTTATTTTATCCATAGTTTGAGCTTGTGCTTCATACCAATTTCCTATTGTGCTACAACTCAAGTATGATCTTTTAATTATCTTAATTGAGAGATAATGTTTTCAAAACTCCCAGACCTTCATATTGGAGAAAGATGAGAGTACATTTTCATGACTTCATGTTGGGTGTCCATAGCCGCTTACGGGTATTTATAAATCTTTGTTGGCTTGTTCCTTTGTTGTACTTGCCATTGTCAAATCTCAAGAAAAGCTTTTTCTTTTTAAGAATTTGTTCAAAGCAAACATTTGCATAATGAATTTTTTAGTGTACTTCTAAGCTTCAAGCATTGTGTTTTCCAATATCATATTTCCTACCATGTATCATATCACAGGCAAATGCTATTTGTAGAAACACAAAGGAGTGTCAGACCCACTTGAAGTTGTAGCAACAGAAATAGCCGATGAATCGATGTTATTGTGTCTTGATGAGATTATGGTAAAGTCTTAATTTTAAGACAACTTTGGAAGCCAATGAATTGATTTTTATTATGATATTTTATTTATATTTCAGGTGACTGATGTGGCTGATGCCTTGATCCTAAATCGCCTATTTGGACACTTATTTAGCAATGGTGTTGTAAGCATTTTAGATTCTTTATGTTCTATATCCTCTTGATTGTTTAACAATACCCCTTTTTGCACTTTGTAATAGATCCTTGTTGCAACGTCCAATCGCCATCCAGATGGCTTGTATGAAGGTGGACTTCAGAGGGATCTGTTTCTGCCTTTCATTGTGAATTTGAAGGTGATCAAGAGAATTTGTAAATACTCTAGCTTTTCCTTTATTTTCTTATATACTTTTCTTGTGCATTATTTCATAGCGAAACAAAAAATTCCTTGTACACTGACGAATTTGTTTTGAACACAGGAAAGATGTGCAGTGCATAATATTGCTTCTTCCGTGGATTACAGACGCCTAACTTCCGTATTTTCACCTCTATGCATCTTCTTTTTCACCTTTATGTCACAATTCACAACCATACATCTTCAAAGTGTACTTTAACCGCAGGCTCAACAAGGCTCCTATATTGTCAGCGAGGATTTTTCAGCCACTCTAAAGGATAAGTTTCAGGAGTTAATTGAGAATGTGGAAGCTCACCCACAACAAGTAGAAGTTGTAATGGGGAGGACATTAGAGGTACTTTGCCAAGATAATTCTTTCTAATCCTATAAGTGTCCTCTATTGAATATTTTCGATTCTGGATAGGTCCCGTTAGGTGCTAGCGGATGTGCATATTTTTCTTTTGATGAACTCTGTGACAGACCAATCGGTGCAGCTGACTACTTGGGGTTATTTAGTAAGTCATTCTAGCATTGGAAGATGTCTTATATATGTATATATGTATGTATTATACTTTGAATCATTTGGTGTGCATTTGTCGAATCAAATTTTTTGGCAGAAAATTTCCATACCCTAGCATTAGAAGATGTGCCAATTTTTGGATTACATAATCGTGCTGCAGCTTACCGATTTGTCGCCTTAGTTGATGTACACCTCCTTGCCTTCCATTTCTCCATTAACGAAGGTCATTAGCCTATAATTGATTTCCCCATGATTTGGGGGTACATTTTCAGGTGATGTACGAAAACAAGGCGAGACTACTATGCACCGCAGAGGGAAGCCCTCAAGAGCTCTTTGAGAAGACCATAACGATAGCCGAAGCTAAGAAGAGGCTCCCGAGAACCTCCTCTAGGTCAAGGAGAAGCGACGAAGCTGACTTGTGCATTGACAATGAACTCGGCTTTGCCAAGGATCGCACCATTAGTAGGTAAGCATATATCCATTTAATTTGCATGATGTGAATGACAAAGAGCACCTAATGTATGAGTTTAATGCAACAGATTAACCGAGATGAACAGCAAAGAGTACCTAGAACGACATTTTGCTGAAAACTATTAGCTCTTATAGATGTGATCGACATCCATTTTTTTTAGGGTTGACACATCCTATTTTCTTAGGTGACATTCTTGTTTCACGATGTTGACTTTATATGAGTTATACATGTTTATGACGATTTTCAAATTATTGGGATCATGAAGATTGATTTCGCTATACCCGACCTATTGTGTTATTTGCTAAAATTTTAAGTCTATTAGTTCAAAAAACAGAGTGATGTGCTCACATAAAGATGCAGGTTTAAATGTCGCATAGGCTACTAAGGATGAAACAATTGACGCTAAAGCTTTAATTCTTGGACATTTAGATTTTCATGTAGTTCAACAATTAAATTAGGCTATCTATGTTTAAGATATGTCTATAAAGCAAACAACCAATCCACTAAAACGTACACTAGGAGATGACCAGCAAAGGTGGAACAAGAGAATAACCAATGCACATGAAAAGAAACAAGGTTATTGGAGTTTAACATGATGTAAGATACGTACGATTATAAGCCATTCGAGATCGATTTTGACAGTCGTCTAGTGGTTGTCTCTTCCTCTTTGTATCATGGAATGCAGGACCTGCTAAACCTCGTGCACATCCACATTGTCATTTGACAACCAAGAATAAAGATCGGATGGGCCGGAGATATTAAATCGGGTAGAACTAGCTTTATTCTGCTTATGATCATCTTCGTCGCTGCTTTGAAGATAACATTCTTATGCTCTATCTAATAAAATCCTCAATATTATAGTTTTCTTCCACTAGCCACTACATTTATAATATCTCCACCACCCAGTAAGCCACTATATTTATAACTTCTCTACGTTCATATAATTCTACAACAAAATTTATATTTTATAAACTTAGATTATATTAAATTTTATTTCAAAATAATTTCATACAAAATATATATATATATATATCTTTTTTACTTTTCTTTTTATAAAAAATAAAGACCTATCATAATGCTAGCATCAATATAATTTTCTTAATATAACCACAATATATGATATATTATCAAAAGAACTATAACTATATATACACTTTTAAATTAAAATAATCAATACCAAATTTTATTCAAATAGCAGTTTCTAAGATGCGGGGATAAGGTGTGTGTATTTTGACTCCCTAGACTTTGCTTCTTTATGGGATATCCTGAAATGTTCTTATTGTTTTACCCATGTTAAAACCGTGTGTCTAACACTAGCGAGTTATTTTCCCAACCACATAATTCGATTCTTTATTCAAATGCATGTAGACAATTACCACTTGAATTTTTTAATACATGCACATGAGATAGTGACCCCTTGTTCACATGATGCTTTCACAAACAAAATAAGGTCATCTAAAAAGAAGAAGATGTGACATAGACTTTTGTCTTGGTCTCCATAGGTTCATGGCCTCGTCGATAGGATAATATGAGAGTATTTCCATACATATGGAAAAAAAAAAAAGTATAGTGAGAGGAGATCTCCTTGTCGAATGCTTCGAGATGATGTAAACTTCTCAGCTTTGGTCCGGTCCCATTCCATAACACTTCAACTTCTTCCACAGTTTCGCATTTCATTGTGACCCCGATAAGCTAGGGAGGGAAGTGAAGTTTATGGTGAAAGCTTGTGGTGGATCTCACATAAGAACTGCGTTTTTTAGATCGATTTTGATAATCATCCAGTGCTTGTCACTTCCTCTTTACATTATGGAATGCAGGATCTTCTGGACCACAACCACATTGTCAATTATTTGATGATGACCAAGAATAAAGCTCGTCTCCTGGACCTGACAGATTAAATCGGGTAGAACTGGTTTCAATCTGCTTATGATCATCTTCCTCGCCGTTTTGAAGATTACATTCTTATCCTCTTTCTAATAAACTCCTTTTTCTTTTACTAAGTCACTACATTTATAATATGATCTCCATCTCTATCTTTAGAGTAGTGAGTTGCCAAACACCTCGCCGTGTGTTATTTTTTTAAAAAAACAAAAATCCAATAATTACCACAATCCAACACATTGCCGTGTGATAAAAGAAAATGTTCGAGAAATTATCAAGTATACCTGATTCTCGATAGACCGATAAATCGATAGATAGACTAACCGTTATGAGACAATAAAAGGAAAACAAACAAAAATTACAAGAGTAACCCACGTTGAAAGCACCCTATTATATAAAGTGAAATTTAGACGAAATGAAGAGCGTCAAATTGAAAAAGCCGATGAAGAACTAAACCAAACACTACCGTATTAATGGGTGGCCCATGTTTTTTTCAATCAAATCTTTCACTTATCCATCCAAACACGTACCAAACATTGGTAATTTAATTCAGACGAAACAAAAAACAATTGCAGTTTAATTCATGAAATATAATAATCACATTTGGCTCCTATTATATATAGTAGTATTAGGTTAATTAATGACTTTATTTTTGCCATGATATTAGTTATATATGAGCTAATCTATTCAATACTCCTTGGATTGGTAAATAAAGAGCAGCCATTCCGGAGTTCGAACCGGGGAGCTATGGGTACTACCCACAAGTCCTTTCCGGTGAGTCATTCCGGAATGGTTTAATCTATTCAATACTCCCTATAAGCTATGTAATCAGCCAATGCAGCCAAAGGTGCTGCTTTCTCCTCATCAAACACCTCCAGATGATGCTTTGCCTCCCTGTTCAGCTCCGCCGCAAACTCCCTCGATTTGTCGATCCCCATCAACCTCGGGTATGTAAGCTTATCAGCCACTAGATCCTTCCCCTCCGTCTTCCCCA
Source organism: Persicaria maculosa (assembly GCA_963922045.1). Taxonomy (NCBI): domain Eukaryota; kingdom Viridiplantae; phylum Streptophyta; class Magnoliopsida; order Caryophyllales; family Polygonaceae; genus Persicaria; species Persicaria maculosa. The sequence goes on from OY998252.1 coordinate 10,576,131, forward strand.
ACGTCGACGACGACTTCGTCACGTCCAAGATGTCATCCACCACCTGATAGAGCAGTCCAATGCACCTCGAGTACTTCCTCAGCCTCTCCACTTGACCGTCGCTCCCACCGCCAAAGACCGCCCCTAGCACCACCGCCGCCTCGAGAAGCGTCGTGGACTTACGAACATGGATGAACTCCAACGTCTCCAATCCAATGCCGTCGGCAGCCCCCTCGGAATCGACATCCACCACCTGCCCTGCCGCCACCCCCTCGGGGCCGACAGCCCGGGCAAGCTCGACGACCGCGCGGACTACGTGGGGCGTGGGGACTCCGCGAGCCGTGGCGATGTGTTCGAAGGCGAAAGCCAAGAGGGCAGTGCCCGCGTAGAGGGCGACGTGCTCGCCGAAGACCATGTGGTTGGAGGGCTGACCCCTTCGGAGGACGTCGTTATCGACGCATGGGAGGTCATCGTGGATGAGGGTCATGGTTTGGACCATCTCAAGGGCGCAGGCCACGGCCATGATGGAATTAGAGGAGGAGTAGAGGCCGCCACCGACGAGCTCGAAGGCGGCCATGCAGAGGACGGGGCGGACCCGCTTGCCGCGGGCCAAGAGGGAGTAGCGCATCGCGTCGTGGATCTTAATGGGATGCTTGAAGGCCACGGCCTTATCTAGGGCTTGGTTGATGAAATTCACTCTCTCGCTCAAGTAGGATTCGAAATCGAACCGAGGGTTAATCTCATATTGGTCGTCATCGACCGGTGCCGACGAGGGCATAGGTTTGTAAGAAGAGACCACAAGGGAAACCCTATTGTTAGAGGAAACAAAGGGTTTGGTTGAGCTTCCATGATTAAAGGGTGAACCACTCGGAAGTCGAAACCCTAAACACAGATTTAAAAGGCTCATTTTCTTAATAAGAGGGATCCCTCTAAATTGTCTCCTCTTGTGAATGAATATAATGCTAACAAGAGGGGTCGAGATATGTATATATATAGTTATACTCCATAGTTTTTACTTTTACCGGGGCATGTATATAAGTGGTGCTGCGGTGAAGGTAAAGGATTGAACATATAATGAATCTAGTGTATAATAGACAAGTGCCTTTACGTACATTCAAGGGATATATGATGGATCGGATATAGTCATATAGAAGATATGAATAATATAATGAATAAAAAACTTCCATATAAACGGGTAAACTACTCATCTTAATGCTAAAACCAATTTTAGCATGGTACCTTAACAGGTGAGATTAAAATTGCCGTTGGTATTGAGAGATTATTCGTTGAAATGAAATTATTCAGTAGTATTGACTTTTTTTACACTCTTTGTACAGGCGAATAATTATATAATTATAAGCGAATTAAGCAAATAAACAAATAATTTGTACATATACGATGAGGTCTTTGTACACCAGAACCAACCCCGCGCTCTATATATATTATCTATTAGTTGTGAGATTGATATTGCTTGAATTCGATCAGATAATTACTACGGAGAACAATTGTTCCAAATGATATAAAATAATTTGAAAGTAGGAAGGGAAAAAAACTCAAAAGTATGCACAATAAAATTGGGCGATTGTGAAGATGAATCACCATATACTAACAAATTTCACAACACATTTCTCCTTGAATGTTTGCCTTTTACAACTTAAGAGTATAGTATAGATAGATATTGCGACTTCATTAAAAATATAATAGGATTAAATTCTGATTTAGTGAAAAAAGAAGGGTGTGGTTATATACACCACAAATCACAAGGCTGAAAATATAATGCACGTCCTTAAGGACGTGCAAGCCTTGTGACTAATTAACTTTTTAAAAAAATTAATTAGCCCCTTTTAACCATGCACGTTCTTAAGGACGTGCATGATTTGGGGTGTATATAGCCAACACGAAAAAGAATGTATACATTCTTTTTTCATTAAAAATACGGAGTATGTTTTTGTTAGAGATGTGAATGAGACCACAAGTGTCCCACATCGGAAAGTTGAACATAACAAGCCCTAGTATATGAGTCGGTGGGCTACTCCTTCTATTGCCAATTGGTTTTAGAATGGAACCCCACTCGGCTTGTGTGCTAGCCTACTAGCGCATGTGCGCCCGTGCACACGACCCCCAGTCATCGGTCCGAGTCGGACTTTGATATGGTATCAGAGCGGTTAGCCTAACGACCCGTGTTGATCCTGATCTGGGTTACCCAGTTGTCCAAGTCTCAACTAGATGGTCATTCCTAGTTGGACTCATATGAGTCGGTGGGCTACTCATTCTATTGTCAATTGGTTTTAGAATGGAACCATTCCTAGCACATGTGCGCCCGTGCACACGACCCCCAGTCATCGGTCCGAGTCGGACTTTGATAGTTTTTACTCTAAATCCTTGTAAGTTGTACCAACGTGCATTACGTACACTCTTCTTGAATAGATCGATCCCACCATGAATGTAGACCATGTGAATTTTAATTCATACACGTTTTGGTCCGAGTCGGACTTTGATAGTTGTTACTCTAAATCCTTGTAAGTTGTACCAACGTGCATTACGTACACTCTTCTTGAATAGATCGATCCCACCATGAATGTAGACCATGTGAATTTTAATTCATACACGTTTTATGTTTTTTCAATCATTCGTTGATCGGGGCTTCGGATGGCTGAATTTGGATTTTAGAGTTTAGGGCTCTAAAAATTTTGGGGTTCTTGCTTGTTTGAAAATTAGGGTTTAGAATTTAGGATTTTGAATATGAGTTTGTTAATTTTAGTATTGGAGTTGCAAATAAAATTCGATATTTGAGTATTGGACTTGCTATCTTAAATTGTTGAGTTTGAGTTTCGAATTAGGGGTTTTGAGTTTGAGTTTCGAATTAGGGGTTTTGAAATTTATTAGCATCGAGTTTGAGAATTTGAGTCTTGAATTTAGTAATTGGGAAAGAATTAGATAATTGTGTATTGGATGTTTGTGAATTTCTATCATTCAAATTGGAAGCTTGGAAGTTTCTACATTTTACTTTTGTCATGTCTCTATTGTTTGTATGGTTTTCTTATGCATTTTTTACTTCCGTCGACATTATGAGTGTGTATGGATGTCGAAAAAAGCAGTTAAAATTTAAGTAGAAGTAGGGGTTTATTTTTTAATTAGGTTAAATGGGTGTATGACAGCCTTAAAACAGGTAAAAACTGTTTAAAAAAGTTAAAAATGAGTTAAAAAATAAGCTAGAAAACGGTGCTTATTTGGGTGTTTATTTTGTAAAAGTACTGTTTTACCCATTCCTTTTTATTTTATTTTGTTTGAAAGTACCACAATACCCCTAGTAACAACCAAATAAACTCTACTTTTTACAAATAAACTGTTTTTTTCGCCCCATACGCAGATTATATTGTTGTTTAAAATTTTAACTACTTTTACCATCTGTTTATAAATTTTACCTTGTTTATAATTTTAGTCAATTTATTAACACCGCCCCATATGCAGTGGCGGAGCTATTCGGAAGCCGGAGATGGCCTTAGCCCCCACAAAAAAATTAGGGAACAGTAATTAATGTGTTTTTAGAAAAATTAGGGATTAATTTTTTTTGCAGTTTCAGAGGTATTGGCCCCCTCATTTACTCAAACTCCTCGTCTCCCACGCAACCTGGTCACGCCTGCTTTCAAAGCTGGAACAATGGAACAAAGTTGAAAACTGCAATTCGCCCATTTCTCCCACTCTCCAAGACTTTCATCTTCAATTCACGGCACCGGTTGTTCTAGCTCATAAATTGCGAATTGGAAAACCGCAATCGTCGGGCACGGGCAAGTCTTGTGTGTTCTTCATTTCTCCTCTCCAGGCCACTCGTCACCCTACTGCCCTACACCGTTTCCGGGACGCCGACCCCTCTGTCTTCCGTCGACTGTAGTCGTTCCCCTCTTTACTCATGAGTCATCCTCCCAAATTGAAGGTAATCTTTGAAATTGATGGATTTTTTAAATCAACTTTTGAATTGAGTTTCTTAATGAAATGGATGGATCTTTGGAATTGAGTTCATTAATATACGGAAATTTGAGAAGGAATTTGTTGAATATTCATAGTTTAGTTGCTAATTGTTAAGTTTCGGATTGAATTCGATGAATTTAAGCAAGAATTTATAAAATTGGTTTTGCAATTATTTGAGTTGTGATTTGAGTAGTAACTGACTACTGGTACTAATTAATTGACAAATCCTAGCAATGTGAGAAGGAAATGTACAGGAATATTGATATTGAGTAAGGATATACTGTTTAGTTTTTGCAATTGATTGAGTTTATATATATTCCATTGAATGTGTTCCGCTAGATCGAGTCCTGATTCACTCCTTCAATCCCTCTTTTTTTTTCTCGCAATAGTTTTTGACCCCTTTAATCGGTAGATCTTATTCCAAAATTCTAAACAATTTTTTTTAGTAATATTCGGCCCCCTCATAGTTGAGCTTGAGGTTCCGCCACTGCCCATATGAACCGTATGTCATATCCTTGTTATTTGTATGTCATAAGAAGGGGGGAGTGGGTAACCATCAGACCATTTAGTTTCTTCTTTTAATTCTATAAGCACACAGGGCCGTGCCGTTGATTTAGGAGGCCCTGTTCTAAAATTGTAATACCTCCGTCTCATAATTAAAGTCGTTTGGTTTTTTGACACACTTAATAGTAATAACTTTGAAATTATTTAAAAAAATTTGAAATTTTTTATATTTTATATAGTTTTTAATGTATTAAAATCCGTGTCAAAAAGTAAAATAACCTAAATTATGAGACGGATGGAATATTATAGTCTTAACATTATTGAAAGTTTACATACTTAATTAGCATTAGATTCCTATAATTTTAGGCCCTTCAACTAACTAAAGTGCTCTATTTTTTTTTATCTCATTTAAAACTGGTTAGTCATAATTTTACTAAACTATATTTTATTTAGAAAATTTATTGAACCCTTATCATTTCTTTAATCACAAATCGATGTTCGGATAATCAAGTTACGGATTCACGTTTTATAGTTAGCCGTTGATATTTTTTGATCCAAAAAAGGAAAATATGGGAATAAAATAATTTATACTATTTAAATAAATTCAAAATCAAATTGCATGAAATATAGTATTTATTTTATTACAAATAAATGCATGTTTTCAGTTGAAAGATGATTTAAAATGCTGAAAATTCTAAAGTTAGAAGGGAAAAGGTTGAAAATCTTAAATGATTATAAAATTAACTGAGCTTGGGTTAAAACTTTTAGGACAAAAAAAAAGTAATATAATAAAAAAAACACATTAACTAAAAATATTGTAAGAATTTAATAGACCCTTTGAGAAACGAAATACGGAGTGACTAAAAGAAGTGACTAGTATTATAAAAACTAGATGAACCAATTAATGCTCTCAAAGTCAAAGCGTGTCCAACACGAGGAAGGTGCTTTAATTAATTAAAGTAATACTCTGATACTCTGTATGTGCTAATTAATATGAGGCCCTTAAACATCCCGGGGCCCTGTTCGGATGAGCTAATTGCACCGCCTTAAGCACGGGGTTGTAAGCACATGATTGCACACTACGTTCCAGAAAACTTTCATGAATGGCATAAAAAAAAGGATATATCTTCACATGTATGTCCAATATGAATCCTTCTCTATCTTTTCATGTGTCATGGATCATGAAATATTCATCATATACAGGGATATCAGCATCATCTCCATAGTAATACTCATAATCCTCCAACGACATATATTTGTTGTCAGCTTTCTTGTCTTCAACAACACAGAAGTCTTTAAAATATTCATCAGATTCAAAAGCCTTCCTGCTTTCTTGGTCTTCTGTTTCAGGTATGTCAATATCAGCTTTTGGTTGTGTGATAGACAATATATATTCCATCCTTCTTTATTTTAATGACACACAATTCAACAACAAAATTCACTCATTCGAGCTTACTTAATGTCAAGAATTCCTGTAATTAAATCGGCATCACAACCGACAATAAAAGGTGTTTTAAAACCTTTCATGGGTGCAAGTGGTTGAATTCTAGATCATATATAAACATTATGATCAATGTTGAACCTGTTGAACACTCTCATAGCCAGTGAACCCAATTAACTAAATCATTTACTAGGAAAGGCTTTGTTGTTGTATCATCAACGAAAAATAAGTTGTACGTTGTCAACATTCATCTATTCTCCCCCACAAACAACTGTAAGAATGTGGGTTCACATTACCGCTTGATCTGACAAGTGAACAATTTCATAAGCATGCTGACAATCGACTAAGGTATGATATATATATATATGTATGTATGTATGCATGTATGTATGATTATTTCTGACTTCACATATGCTGATATATATGTATGGTTTTATCTGTATTCACATACGATGACAAATGTTGATATATATGATGGTATAAATGTATAATTATCATAATTATTGAAATATATTTTATATGCTGACAAATGACTTTTTGTAAATAAATATGTTGACAAACGTATTTTAATGTGTATGACAACATATTATACCTTCGTGATATATTTACAAAAGGCTACATGAAAAACTATGTGCTGATACACGAAAATACATTACACATTCGTGATATATTATAAGGGGAATACGTATATGTATGCTGATATTGAAGAGATTTATATATGAAGAATTTGTTTTGTGTGCTATTAAATACCTGGATGGCAAAATTCGACGGACAAGGTGGGGGAACTCCCTTGGTGAATGGGGGACTTGCTTCACAAGAAACGTATATAGGTTGGGGGTGATCTTGGGGAGAAGCAGGAGCAGGGGAGGTAGGATGCCCGGTGGACATTTAATAAATAAAGCTAGTTTGGTGGATATTTACTCAATTAGGTAAGATTATTAGAATCTATAGGATTAAAGTGGAGTTATGTTAGTTATGGGTTAGATTAATAGATTGTGCAAATTTGTTAACTTGATGCACTCCAAGAGGGATCGAAGTATTATATATTTGCACAATATTTCTTCTTACTCGATATATATAGTAATTTCTCACCATATGGGAATGCTCAAAGGAGGTTCTTACTCCTACGTACAACGTACTCATAGAGGAGGAAAGCATTACAAACTTCTCTAGCAAAATTGTCTATTTGTTATTAATAAAAATTATATACTCCGCATAATTTAATTCGATTTTAGCAATATGTTAAAAAAAAGTGATTTTTTTTCCTGAAATAAGTTGCTTGGAGAGATTTGATATTATCAATTTAGCAAATAAGTTGCTTGGAGAGATTTGATATTATCAATTTAGCAAATATGAGATGAGAAGTTAGCTTCCAATAGAATTCTTTTTTTTTTTAAAGAATCTTCCAATTAAAGTTGATATCAAGTACTCCGTATAAAGAAATAAAGAAAATCAAAATAATAAAAAATTTAGACACGTCTTCTTTATTACTATAGCAAATGAATAGGATCATGATTTTCATATTATTGATTTTTTTTATGAACTTCATACTATATTGATTTGGGATCTTTGTTTTTGGTAATTATAATTATAATAATGGATATATAAATAAATATAAATGCATTGCACTAGCTACCAAAGGAATAGGATATTTTTCATATTGATTTGGGATTTTTTTTTTTTGGCAAATAATATTGATGGGGGAATACTGAATCATATACCTTCTTTTTTTAATCGTAAGAATTAAATTAATTAATTTTGTCATGAGAAATAACCCATATAAATAGCACTCATTAGTCATTGGTCTCCAAGTTTATACACAAACTAAGAACTTACTCCATCATTTCTAACACCAAGCAAACTATCCATGGCAAAGTTTTCTTACATCAGTCTCGTCCTCATCTTCGTTCTTGAACTCACCGGTAATTCATGTCATTTTAAATCAAATTTCTTCCATTAAAAAGTTTCTTATCTTGATTCATCCTCAAATCTTTAATCTTGTTTCAGTCATTTCTAATCTAAACCAGTGTTATGATCTAGTTTTCTTTTGTTCTTGTGAATTAAGGATATCTTGTTAATGTTTTCTTTAAGTTGGAATACTAGGTGATTAATGTGTTCATTCTTATTGTCGAAACAGTTACAGAATGGGTTACGGAGACAAACGGACTATGTGTGGCGGATCCAAATAACTGTGAGTTAGCAACCTGCAAACAAACGTGTTACGAGCAATATCAACAAGCTTTTGGCCAATGCATCCAAAAGGCTGGCGGTGACCCGCTTAATCCTCTGTATGCTTGCATTTGCACCGGTGGTAGATGTTGAGCATAAACTTATTATCAATGTGTATTTCAATTTTCTATAAATAAATCTGAAAACTTTTATTTTAGTCCTGCCTGATCGTGAAGTTCTCTTCCTTGTGATTTTCTTTACCGGTTTATTCAGTTCTCAATTGTTCAGAACTTATTTGGCTTTGATCGAATTCAAACCATGAATCGCCAAATTCAATTCGATTAAGAGTCCAAACAGATCTTGAATTGCAATAAAAACCTTTACATACCACAGATTTCAGATTACGCCAATTTGCTAAAATCTTCGCATCAAAAATCCCCCAAAAATGAAGACTTGCAAATCCCTAAAATCCGAAATCCATATTGTAACCGCCTCCTAAGCCCTCTCACCTCTGATCCTCCTGGCAAGCTGGATGTCCTTGGGCATGATCGTCACGCGTTTCGCGTGAATGGCGCACAGGTTGGTGTCCTCGAACAGGCCGACGAGATAGGCCTCGGCGGCCTCCTGGAGGGCGGAGACGGCGCTGCTCTGGAAACGGAGGTCGGTCTTGAAGTCCTGGGCGATCTCCCTCACCAGCCTCTGGAACGGAAGCTTCCGGATCAGAAGCTCCGTGCTCTTCTGGTACTTGCGGATCTCCCTCAGCGCCACCGTCCCCGGCCTGAACCTGTGCGGTTTCTTCACCCCTCCCGTTGCCGGAGCCGATTTCCGCGCCGCCTTCGTTGCCAGCTGCTTCCTCGGCGCCTTACCCCCGGTGGATTTCCTCGCGGTCTGCTTCGTCCTCGCCATTGATTGCTGCTGGATTCGGGCGCCTGGTTTTGGATGATTGGAGATTCTAGGGTTTGGTTTTGGCTTGTATGAAGCTAAAACTTTGATTTATATTGAGCGTTTCGGGGGGCGGGAAAGTTTTGGGGGAAACGTTTCGAAATTGGCGGGTTCTGATTGTGAAGCGTTTGAATATGGAGCAATATGAGCCGTTCGATTGGATAAATGTAGATCGTTGGATTAGCCAAGCACGGCGATCCGTGGCTACTTATGGCGACCAATAGCATTGAAACTCTCTTGGAATTTGAAGAAATTTCATTTTGGGACCTTTATTTTGGTGCAATTTCACTTGTGCAATCACTTTTTCCTTTGGAAGTTTAAATGGTATCCCTGGATTCTGAATTCTTTGATGCCCTTGTTTTGACAATAGAAGGAAAACTACAATATGAATTTTGACTCTTTTTTTTTTGTAAAAAATAAAATTGATGAGCGGATGGAGGTTTGATTGAAATAAAGTGTAAAGATATGATTTTGGTTGGAAAAGGATATTTACACATATAATAAGCATTGAAACCAAACACACCCTACGCTAATTATACATAAATTAAGCATAAGCATAATACTTTTTCAAAAATAAAATGAAACAAATTTTTAAGAAATAGTAAAAGATATGTTAACTATTTATAATATATAAACATAGAGTAAAAATTATATTCTTACTTAATTATATTGAAATTATGTAAAAAATCATTACAACTTGAAAGTCTATTATAATATTATTGCAGAATATTTCGATGCCTAAAAAATCATCACGGTTAAAGAAATATGGAATTATATATATAAATCCAACTAATAATTATTAATATTAAAATAAAAAAGAGAATGAATTTCATGGGATCTACACTAATTTTCTGATAAAAATATGTTATATCATAATAAGTGAAAAATTTAAAATCAGATGATTTACGTAATTGATTTAGGATCATTTTTATTTTTGGTAGATGATATGAATTGGTTAGGGGGATGAATCATATTATATTTTTATTTTTTGATTGTATGAATCGTATTATTTTTTAAAGGATATGAATCAAATTATACTGATTAAGGTAATTGGAAATTAAATTAATAACTCCAAATTTAATGTTGTGATAAAAATTAATAAATATAAATAGGAAGGATTAGTCTCTAAGTTTATACCCATGCTCTAGCAACTTACTAGTTAATTTGTAGCTTACACTGATTAAACAAGGATTCATGGCAAAGTTTTCTTATATCAATCTCGTCCTCGTCTTCGTTCTTGTTCTTACAGGTAATTCGTATCCCATTTTATGTCAAATTTGTTTCATTTAAAGTTTCACGATCTCCTCTAAGTTTATGTCAAATCTCGTCTTCGTTCTTGTTTCATGTAAAGATGGCATGACTAGCCGTCTCCTCTGCTCCTCCACATTCGACGCATGATGCCGAATCCACAACGTGTCTCCTGGCGAGGGAAGATCGGACCGCTAGTGCACCTTGCAGTGCTCTCCAAGCGAACAGTAAGACCTTTGGCGGGGCTCTAAGTTTCCAAATCCATCCCCAAACATCCTCCCCCACTCCATTAAGACGTTGAAACCACCCCTGCTGATGACCACAGCATCCCAGCCAGTAGGCTGACTTAACGGTGAAATTCCCATCTCTGTTCGGGCACCAGATCCGGGAACCTTGTGGCCTTCGAGCGCTGATAGGAATTGCTAGGATACGCTGTACATCCTCCTCCCGAAAATTGGCGGTAAGCAAATCAGATCGCCACATTCCATTACTCTGATCGATCAGCGATTCCATTGTCAATCCCATATCCGAGTGTTGTTGCAGGACTGGTGCGGTTGGGCGCCCCTCACTGACCAGCCAGTTAGATCCCCACACATCGATTTCATTCCCCGAACCCACTCGCCATCCTAGTCCCTCCAAAAGAAGCGCCTTTGCTCCCCAAATACTCCTCCACGAGAAGCTCGGGTTGTTCCCCAAACTGGACTCCAGAAATGTTCCCCCATGGAAATAGCGCGCTCGGAGCACCCTCGCCACTAGGGACGATGGGTCTTGGACCAGCCGCCACCCCTGTTTGGCCAGCAGGGCATCGTTGAAAATTCGAAGGTCTCTAAATCCCATCCCTCCCATCTGCTTAGGCGCACAAAGACTTTCCCATCTGCACCAATGTATTTTCCTACTCTGTTCAGAAGAGCCCCACCAAAAGCGGGATAAAAGACGATGAATCTCATCAATAAGACCATCGGGCAATCTGAAGACCCCCATTACATACGTAGGGATGCTCTGCAATACGGATTTGATTAGGACTTCTTTACCCGCCTGCGATACGAGCTTCTCGTTCCAGCCCTGAGTTTTGCGCCAGATTCTTTCCTTGATCTGTTCAAAGACTGCTTTTTTCGATCTGCCCACCAGTGTCGGGAACCCCAAATATCGCGAGTGACGATCCACCATGTGCACCCCCATCAAGCCAGCAATAACAACCTTCTGGTGGTATGTCATGTTGTTGCTGAACGAAACCTCCGACTTATGCCAATTAACCTTCTGCTCGGAAGCTCTTTCGTACTGCCGTATCACACCGGCAACCTGCGAGCATTCCTGCGGAGTGGCTCTAGCAAACAACAAACTGTCATCCGCAAACAATAGATGACTAATTCTAGGAGCATTCCGACTGATTTGAATGCCCCGTATGCGATTCTCCTCAACCCTTCTAGTGAGCAGTGAAGAAAAAACCTCTGAACAAAGGATGAACAGGTATGGCGATATTGGATCCCCTTGACGCAAACCTCGCGTCGGGATCACTTTGCCGCTCACTTGTCCATTGAATTTGAAGGCAAAGGACACACTGGAGACACATCTCATCAAGCGCCCACACCACGCCTCCGAGAAGCCCATCCTCTTCATGACCTCCTCTAAGAAGTACCATTCCACTCGGTCATATGCTTTGCTTATGTCTGTCTTCAGCGACATCCACCCTTTCCGTCCTGATCTCAAGCCCTTCAGATGGTGGAAAACTTCCAAAGTAATAATGGCATTGTCCGATATATTCCTCCCGGACACGAAAGCACTTTGCTCTGGAGATATAAGCATCGGCAGCAACACCTTTAAGCGATTTGCCATCATTTTGGACACTATCTTGCAAGCAACATTGCATAGGCTTATAGGTCTGAAATCTGCTGCCTTTTGTGGCTCCACGACCTTAGGAATCAATGTAATAACTGTCTCATTGATCGCTCCCAATTCTGCGTCTCCATTCCACCAGGCTTGAATGAAGCTGGTGACATCAGTGCCGACAATATCCCAGAATTTCTGGAAAAAGACAGCGTGCATACCATCCGGCCCCGACGCCTTTGATGGGTGCATTTGATGGACGACTTCCCATGTCTCTCCTGCCGTGGGCAGCCTATCCAGATTTGCGTTTGCGCCCTCGGGAATTCGGCTAGTAACCGCTGCAAGTGCCTCTTCTACCTGACTAGTTCCTCCTGATTTGAACAGCTCGTCAAAGAAGTCGACAAGCACCTTCTCAACTAACTTGTCCCCATGTTGTCTTGTACCCGTATCATCCTCAAGGAAAGGTATGTGATTCCTCTTCTTTCTTTGGCTTGCTCGCCTATGAAAGTATGATGTATTTTTATCACCATCCTTTAGAGAGTTCTCTCGGCTTCGCAAATGCCAGAAGGATTCTTCATCCTTATGGAGAGTATCTAGGCGCCCCATGATCTCCCGCCCTCTTGCTAAGATATCCCCGGAAGGGGGGAGTTTCTGTAGCCCGCCTAATTCTGCTTCAAGCTCTCCGATCTCTTGCTTACGGCCTTTAAACTCTCTACGCGCCCAAGCCTTCAGTCCCGACGCACACCCCTCGATCTTTTTCTTTGGGCCTCCACTTGCACTGGACGACTGGGTTTGAATAATACTTCGGCATTCATCGTACTGTAACCACATTGTTTCGAAGGTAAACTGCCGTTTCCTCCCCCGAGTCTCCCGGTGCTCGGTGTCCATCACTATGGCTGAATGATCCGAGCAATACCTTGGCAGCGTTCGTGAGTGGTAGTGTGCGAAGTGCTCACGCCAGTTCGAGTCTGCCAAAAACCGGTCCAGTCTCTCCCTGATGATTGAGCCCGCTTCTCTTCCTCTCTCCCACATGAATTTCATCCCACTCCATCCGAGATCAATCAGGCCACAGTCCTCCACCGCTATTCTGAAGGCATCCATCTCCTGTTGAGTCCTAGATATACCACCTTCCTTTTCCTCTTGATAAAGAATTTCATTAAAATCACCAAAGAAGCAAATCGGCATACTATAATTGCTATGGATAAGCCTCATAAGATCCCAGGTTTCCTGTTTTCTTTCTCTCGCAGGCCATCCGTAGACCCCTGCTGCTATCCACTTGAAACCATCCGGCTCGGTGATCTCCGCACAGATGTGGCGAGATGAAAAAGATCTAATATTTGCATTTGTATCCCTCCACCAGAGCCCCAACCCCCCTGAAAGCCCTTGGCTATCCAAACACAGCCCCTCGGTAAAGCCACATCTTCTCATTTTCGGTTCTAAATCCTTCTTTGATATCATTGTTTCCATTACAAATACAATATTCGGGCGTAGGTTCCAGGACAAATCCTGGAGAGCGCGAACTGTCCGCGGGTTGCCCAACCCATGGCAGTTCCAGCTGAGGATTTTCATTGTCCTTCGCGGGTCTGGTCATCACCAGCACCCGCTACTTGTCCGGCGTTGTGCCCTGACCGATCGTTAACTTCTCCTCGAGCTCTCTTGCTTGCCTGCACATCCACGGAGGTATCCCCACCCGTTGTCGATCTGTCATGTGGCTTTCTCTTCCCCTTGTTATGCTGTCTACGAGCATAAACAGACAGATCCTGGACTATTTCATTCAGATTCCCAATCCCCCTCTCCTTTGTGCCACCCTCGTCATACATATCACCACTACGCTCCACTGGGGCTGTTTCATTTGTAGTTTGCACTTGTGTATTGTTTTCAATTGTACCTAGGCATAGCGGTTTGTTTGACTTGTCCGCTTGGGCAATGCCCGACGCCTCCCCTGTCTCATTTGCATCCAGGTTCATCATTAGCACGCCTGTGGAGTTAATGTTGGTTTCCTGTGCCTTTGTGGATTCCACCTCCACCCTTTCTTGTGTGACTTTCCCTGCCATTGTCTCCTTCTCCATCTCTATTCCCCTATTTCGGAATTTCTCTGTCAGGATGGTATTCTGCTCGCGCTCCTCAACACTTAGCCGCGGCCCTCTTTGGTACACCGGAGCCCTTAGCCACGGACCAAATTGGTTGGGACTCTGAATTGCGTTTTGGACTACCTTGTATGGACAGAATCTTACTATGTGCCCAATACGACCACATTGGAAACAGAATGTTGGGAGGCGCTCATACTGGAGATCGATCCACTTCCAACTGTCACCAACTCTGAGTTTCACTCCCCTTGTCAATGCCTTCGATAGATCGATCTGGACTCTAATTCTCATCTGTTTCTGAAAACCTGCGAATTCCGGTTGATCATAAGCCAAAAACTTTCCGATCCGGCACCCAATCGCTTGCGCTGTGGTCTCGGTTTGCTTTCCTACTGGCACATTCCTCGCCACCACCCAGAATGGTGACTGATTAAAGACCAGGTCGTCCAAACTTTCTGTTGCTTGTACTTCGTTCAGCACCAGTAAAGAGTCGTCGAACGTCCAGGGACAACCCTCTAGAACTCGCTTCTTATCGGCCTCGTTAAAGAACTGAAACATAAATTGCTTGTCTCCCAAATCACGGATCAGTGGCTCTTCCCTGACCCTCCAAATTTGTCTGATCGTACGGCGAAACGCTGCTTTATTGATTGTTTGATCTGTCACAAACATCCCGACTAGGCATAAGGAGTATTGACCAGGTCGTCCAAACTTTCTGCCTCAACGACCGCCGCCTCGACATCTGATAGTCGTAGCCCTTCCCATGCCTTCCTTAGGCCATCAACGTGGCCCTCCTCACCATCATCCGCCATCTTTCTGGCCCTTTGCTCACCGGAAATCCCACTAACTGTCGTGGAACTGCCAACTAACCGCTCGTAACTGTCTTCTCCACTAGAACTTCTCTCCCGGACTCCCGGACTCTTTTTCATGAATACTTGCATCTGATTAGAAGAATGTGTCTTTTTTTTCTACTTAAAAACAAAAGATGGAATGTTAGATAATTAATGTGTTAGTCATGGTTATTGGAACAGTTACTGAATGGGCTACGAAAGCAAATGGAGTGTGCATGGTGGATCCAAATAATTGTTTGTTAGAAACTTGCAGAAAAACGTGTTATCTACAATATCAACAAGCATTTGGCCAATGCATTGAAAAAGCTGGCGGTGACCCATTTCATCCTAAATATGCTTGCATTTGTACGGGTGGCAGATGTTAAGTAACTAATTGTTACAACTCTATTTATACTTTTCTTAAACTCAGCACTACATCTATACAAGAATAATGTTATGTATTTCAATATCTACTATTAATAAATAATTATATTTATTTCTATTTCAGCATTTTGCATAATTTTATGGATATATATAAGGTAGATATAGCGCAAGAGCTGCTTACCAGGGATCTAACTCCTCTCTCTCTCTCTCTCTCTCTCTCTCTCTATATATATATATATATATATATATATATATATATATATATATATATATATATACATATAATTAAGTTATTCACATTTGCCAAATTCAACAATCAAAATCAGTTTCATTGCTTATGAATTTGTGACTTAAGATCGAGTTTGAGACCACGAGCCAGAACGATTGCATCTATCAGCAACTTCGTCAATGGCATCCTCTCAATAGTCGACATAGTCTCGATCTCCATGTTTGTCAGTTCAGTCCCTCTAAATTAAAGCGCCAATCAAATCACTCGAGGAGCTCAGGGAGGGGAAATTAGTGCATATAGTACTATGATCCTAATCACTTAGTTATACTAGATTCTAGTATGTCGTAGGAAGGTCCGATGATCCGAATCGCAATTTTATAACTATGTGCTCATATTTTTCTTCACATCGATCTAGGGTTTGTGATTGGGGTAAAATCCTTTCCTTTAACCTATATATATGTTAAAGCATGCATTGTGAGTAATTAGGGGTTGTAATTGGGCATTATATATGTCTTTTCATCGATTGTGCATCAATTGTGCATTAAGGGCTTCATTTTGGCGGTGCAATGTCTAAAGTGTACGATGTAATAATGCATGTGTTGCTTGATTGAACAAGCAAAGAGATTTCAATGCAGCTAGCTAGCCGAACATCAAGAGAATGACCTCAAAGGTTAGATCATGGGTGTTGAAATATAAAGAGATTAAAAGAGTCTCACTTCGAAAATATAAAACTAGATACACGCTTAGTATATAAGTTAATGAGTTATTCCTCCTATTATCAATTGATTTTAGAATTTCATCGTGTTTATGTGTGTTGCCTGCGTTACAGGCTTTAGTATGTGGTATCAGAGTGATAAATTAAACTAAGTGATCCAACTCTCGATCTTATGTTAACTAAATAGCTAAAAAGAGAATGAGATATTAAAGGAACCTCACTAGTCCAAACAGACTTCAATAATAGGGTACTAAATTATATATAAGCAAGCATTTTAAGCTCTACAACTACTACTTTAACAAAGGAAACAATTAGTTAAATGAAGTGTCCATTGATCTCCTCTCTCCCATGGTGGAGATCAAGAGAAGGAGATGGCACAGGAGCAGCAAAATGGACAGGGTGACTATGAACCCTCCCAGCTTTTTCCATTTGCCCTCTATCGTCCATAGGAATGCATCTTTGCAGGACGTACTCGCAATCGAAGCACATTTTTGTACTGCTGTTGTTAGCCCAGCTATCGCAATCTGCACTTGCTATATGCCCCAAGCTCTCGTTGGGCGGTCTCTTCCAATACGTCGCATTCACATACTCCATCTCGCATCCGCGTGGTGGCATGCAACAACCAAACAACCAAACAACAACAAAAAAAAAAACGTTACGTGACATTAAATAATGAGAAACGCTTTCATACCAAACCTTTGAAACAATTTTTAAATGGCGATATTTAAGAAAATAATTAATAATATACCTCTATAGGGGATAGCTTGGTGCTAGTGAACTCATTAGGCTTGATGGACAAAGACCATGAGATGAGATCATCACAAACCCTAGTATCATATATACAATGCTTGATGTCACTCCAAGTGTATACTCTACCAATCTTCATCCTCAACCAAGCAGGTGACACAGGTAGCCTGTGACTGGCCGCGGACCCATAACTCCCGAACATCCCCAAGCCAACGATAGCTGAGAAAGCCAGCATAGCAATGGCCACGACACACCCTGGAGGAAACTTTAACCTTAGGAGAACAATGAAATTGCTTACTATGAACACCACTACCGATCCAACTTCTACCATCAGCCTAAGCCTTGAAAGGCCTAGGATGCTCTCGCAATCATAGTTGCCTATGTAGAAGAGCCAGATCGCGGAGAAGAGGATCGGCAAGGAAAGGATGAAGGCGAAGGCAGATAAGATGGCGGAGATTGTGGCGGCTTTGGCTAGTTTCTTAGGAATGTATAGCTTTCTAAGTTTGGATTTTTTGTTACTTTGAGGTTGGATTAGATCAGTTTTTCCTTCAGGGATTGTGACAGCTACTATGTCTAAGGATTTGGGAGGATCTGGAGCTGTCATTTTGCAGGGTTTTGGGGGTTCAATTAGTGGTTTTGTGCAATTTGAAATGTTTTTTAATAGCATATAAGGAGGGTTTTGGTGGTTTGTTTAAGTCAGAGAAAATGAGGCTGAAAAAGTTGTCAAGAATATGAAGAAATTTTGGGTAGATGATAACGGTATATATGCTTTGTATATCTTAACAACCCGAAGAAAAAGCTAGATGGGGAGTGCCGGAGTGTAATGTAAGCTTATGACTTGGTTAATCTTTGTCCAAAATTAGAAAACTACTTGTTAGCGGTTATGAAGATTTAATTTGCTCTCTTAAGTTAGAACTGCTATAAATCATCAAACTGTAGAGAGCAAATCCACCTTGATGGCAACCAGGCATGTTTGGTAACATGCTCTTTATGTCACTGGTAACATGAGAAACACTTCTTTAGTGGAAAAAGGACAGCAGACACCTTCATCTACTTTAAAAACCAATAGGCAACAGGTGGGAGTAGCTTTAAAATTGCATATGTGCTCTTTCAAATGACATATACATCCAGGTGCGGCAATTCCTTTCTCGGCTATCACGTTATTGAAGCCTTAGAGATCTAAAGAAAATCATATAAGCATGTTTTAGAGATGGACAAAAAATAGTTTCGTCCAATTTGGCAAGCAATGACTATGCAAGTCAGCAGCTGCACTTTTGAAGACCTTTTGTAGAGGGTAGCAGGACCAACTTTTTTATATCAAGTATGCACCATTTCACCTTATATATGCACATTGTCTATCTAATATTGCACTACAATATTAAGAATGTGCACATTGCAGAACCACTGCATCTCCATATTGCAGAACCACTGAAATTAAACCACATTGCAGTGGTGTATAGACCTCATTGCTAATTTGCTAGTTGAGATGGAAACAAAATACAAAAACAAAACGCATACAGGGAGAAAAGAGGTTCAACTAAATCAATCAGGTAGCAACAACAAAATCAGGTAAAAAGCAGCAGAAAAGCTTGAGAATTGATAAATGCCTAGGATCAATCAAAGGTTAATCGTAAAGCAAAAGAAAACATGGAATGTCATCAAGCAAATGAGCAATCACAATTAAACTTGGTGAAATGCTTACCTATTTTATCAGTGGGGGTCAAGGGGGGCACATGGGATTGGTCATTTACTTGGTGAAAATGTCAATAACAAGAGTCCAATTTATATACCAACATTAGAACCTTCCCAATACCATCACAACGAAGAACGCTAGCTGTATCCCCAATAACAAGAGTCCAAATTATATAGCAACATTCTCAATCTTATTCTTGGCCATTGCCCCTATTAAAGAAGAAAGTGACAATGCTCTAAATGCACTTACCTTTTGAAGACATGAGAAGATTAACACTTTCCACGATGTCTAAGAAAACCTGCAAGAAAAGAATGTCCAAATTCAGGCATATGACCCTTTCAGTTCACTTGGTGCGAGGCAATGAAGCAAAAAACTGAGAATGGAGAACAAAAGGGACCCTGATAGATGAGATGCCAACAAATAGACGAGAAGAAAGAGATTTAAAATAACATATAAAAAGACACCAGTGCAAAGAGTTACATGCCTCATTCTTTTTGTAGAGAAGGCCCTCTCTCCTCCATCCAACAGCTCCAGAGAGCCCAGATTACAGCACTCACAATCAGAGATTACAGCACCCACAATCACAAGCAATACGGATTCAAATAGGTCAGGAAAGAACTAAATGATAACACCACACAAACCAATATTAGCAGCAAATCAATTCCAGACAAATTGGCTTTCATTTGCATAAGATCATCCACAAACAACCGATCATCCACAAGCAAACAAACAAAAAAATCAAGATTACCATCATTATACTTCGTTAATTTCATGGGGGGTCATCAAATTTCAAACCTTTAATCAGATAGATGATAGTGCTGACTTTTCTTGATGTTCTGTTAACTGAAGCCTTAAAAAAATAAAAAAGGCTAAAAGATTTCAAGGGGGCGAAAAATTAAGAAGCTCTGGTAGGCTTTTGATTAATTTGTAACTTGAATGCAGATGGACACACGACCAATTTTAGGGTTCTTGGAAAGCACAAGATTCAGCAAGCATAAAAAGGAGTCACTTTCGAGAAACTACGGTACCTTCTAAGCTGGTGGAAGTGGAGTTCGAATCAGATCCACCGCCGTCGTATTCGTCGCAATCAAAGGTCCCGCGGCGGTTGGGGAGGTGGAGGAGTTCGAGGAGGTTGAGAAGAGACCCAAAAGCCAGCGTTGCTTGGGCAAGCCGCCGCCTTCAGGTGCTTCGGCAAAGCCTCAATGGCCTCCTTCTTCATCCCGAGGAGCGTCGTCTCCGCCTTCTGCCTCACCCGGTGCGAGGTGCTTCCATCGACGAGCAGATCTGGCCGGCGATCGATCAAGGAGCGAGGGAGCACGAAGAACGCTGATCCGTTTCTCAGAGACTCAGATTGAAGGAGATGGGCTAAATTGGGCTTCCTTTTTTTTAATAAAGCCCGTGTGCTAATTCACTACAAACAAAGCTTTACACTTTATTTTAATATAAATAATTAAGCATTTTATACTATGACAATTTTACATTTTAATAATATATATATATATATATATATCCAACTAATAATTATTTATATTAAAATAAAATAAAAATATGTTAAATCATAATAAGTGAAAAAATCAGATGATTTACGTATTGATTTAGGATCATTTTTATTTTTTCATGGGTAGATGATATGAATTGGTTAGGGGGATGAATCATATTATACTTTTATTTTTGATTGTATGAATCGTATTATTTTTTAAAGGATATGAATCAAATTATACTGATTAAGGTAATTGGAAATTAAATTAATAACTCCAAAATTAATGTTGTGATAAAAATTAATCAATATAAATAGCAAGAATTAGTCTTTAAGTTTATACCCATCCTTAGCAACTTACTAGTTAATTTATAGCTAACACTGATTAAACAAGGATCCATGGCAAAGTTTTCTCGTATCAATCTCGTCCTCGTCTTCGTTCTTGTTCTTATAGGTAATTCGTATTCCATTTTATGTTAAATCTGTTTCATTTAAAGTTTTCAGATCTTGATTTCTCCTTAAATCGTCAATATTGTTTTATTCATTTCTAATCTAAATATGCGGCATTCATCTATATATAAAAATTTCATCGAAATTCCATTTGTACATGATGATCGAGTACATGATTTCTTTTAGCCAAAAATATGAACAAAGCAACAATAATTTACCATAAAATTCTTAAAAGTCAGTACTCATCAATTTACAATATATATTTTTGTGTCTTTTTTATCTACTTAAAAAAAAGATGAAATGTTAGATAATTAATGTGTTAGTCATGGTTATTGGAACAGTTACAGAATGGGCTACGAAGGCAAATGGAGTGTGTGTGGTGGATCAAAATAATTGTTTGTTAGAAACTTGCAGAAAAACGTGTTATCTACAATATCAACAAGCATTTGGCCAATGCATCGAAAAAGCTGGTGGTGACCCATTTCATCCTAAATATGCTTGCATTTGTACGGGTGGCCGATGTTAAGTAACTAATTGTTACTTCTCTATTTCTACTTTGCTTAAACTCTGCGCTACATCTATACAAGAATAATGATCGATATGTATTTCAATATCTACTAGTAATAAATATTGATATTTTTATTTCAGCATTTTGCGTAGATAATAGTTATGAAAATCTGAGCTCGAAAACTAAAAGTGCGCGTGCACACACACATATATTGGATAGATATACCGTAAGAGCTGCTTACACATAATCCAATCCCCCTCTCTCTATATAATTAAGTTATTCACATTTGCCAAATTCAACAATCAAAATCAATTTCATTGACGAAATCCCCCTTAGAAAATCTCGTTTTAATATATGAGACCTAGATGGGACCACCAGGAACCATCCATAGTCAACACGGACTTACTTGAAACACATGGTTGAAGACCAAATGATTTTACTTGTGTCGTGGTGTCGTGAACGAAGAAAAGCCCCCTGGCCCCCACCATAAAAGAATTCGCCCAACCCACGAAGAGATTTGGAAGTATACTTGCGTCGCGAGTGATGTTGGTAAATGCTTGCGGATAAAGGTTACCTGCTCTCGTGGAGGCCTCTCGAAATTTTGTATAGTACATGGGACGCGGAACACACTAAGCTATTCAGACATCATATTTGGGTGTCTTTCCACCAAGTACCTCTATTTCTCTCTCTCTCTAGAATTGTTTTCCTCGATTTTCAAAAGCCCTTTTATGTAGATTGCGCTGGACTTAATAGGAGTCTAGTTGTACAGACACGCAGGGGTGTGCATGATTCGGTCCAAACCGAATTTTTGGGCCGAACCAACACAAACCGAACCTAACCGAACCGAACCGAAGTTTTTCGGTTCGGCTTTCGGTTCGAGAATTTTCATTTTTCGGTTTCGGTTCGGTTTGTGTTCGGTTTAGGTTCGGTTTGTGCTAAACCGAATTTTTTTATACACTACATAAATAGATTGTATATATATTTGTATACTATATATATATATATTTGTAATTTGGTATAAAATGTTTATATAATCATACTGTATTTGTATAAACATTGTATATATTTGTAATTTTATATACAATGTCTATATATATGTACAAATACATATATATTTGTACTATGTATATAAACATTCCATATTTCCATATATACACATACTGTATTTGTATACAATGTTAATATACACACATATATTTGTAATTTTATATTGGAATATGTGTATATATAATATATTATATATTATATATATATTTGTATACTTTTATTTTTTTTATAGAAATTCGGTTCGATTATGTTAAAACCGAACCGAACACAAACCAAACCGGCAAATAACCGAACCGAACCTAATGCATTCGGTTCGGCTTTCGGTTTTAAATTTTGAGATTTTCGGTTTCGGTTCGGTTCGGTTCGGCCCGGTTCGGTTAGGTTTTAGACCGATGCACAGGGTGGATAAATGTCTGGGAGGCCGACCATTACATGTGGCAGATACACTAGGACCCGTGCGTAGTGGGCATGTGAGACACGTGGTCACTATGGCAGGGTCATGTTCTCGTCCACAGGTGCCTCTAGCAGGGATTGAAGTCATCCGATCCATCTTCTGACGCGGAAAAACCCCTTTGACGGGCCTCTAATGGGGTAGACATACTATCGCGTCAGAACTTATCGAAACTTCTACAGGTTACATCATTCATTGCTTATGAATTTGAGACTTGAGAGTTTGAGACCATGACCCAAAACGACTACATCTATCAGCAACTTCGTCAATGGTATCCTCCCAATAGTCACAAATAGTCTCGATCTCCATGTTCGTCGCTTAGTCCCTCTAAATTAACACGCCAATTAGATTGATCGAGGAGCTCGGGGAAGGCAAATTAGTGCATATAGTACTATCCTAATCATTTAGTTGGCTAGATTCTAGTATGTCGTAGGATGGTATATATATATACAATGATCCGAATCGCAAGTTTAACAATGTGCTCCTATTCTTCTTCACATCTAGGGTTTGTAATTGGGGTAAAATCCTTTATTTTAACCCATAATGCATTCATTGTGAGTAATTAGGGTTTGTAATTGTGCACTATTTCTTTTCATCAATTGTGCATTAAGCCATTAAGGGCTTCATTTTGACGGTGCAGTTAATGTATATATGCATGTGTTGCTTGATAGGTCAAGCAAGAGATTTCAATGCAGCTAGTCGAACATGAATAGAATGTCTCAAACATTAAATCATGGGCGCCGTTGAAATATAACGAGACGTCTCATATCGAAAATATGAAACTAAATAAGCTTAGTATATAAGTCAATTAGTTATTCCTTCTGTTATCAATTGATTTTAGAATTTCATCGTGCTTATGTGTTACACACTACAAACTTTAGAATTAATGTGGTATCGGAGTGATATATTAAACCAAAACGATCCAACTCTTGATCTTAGGTTCACTAAATAGCTAAAAAGAGAATGCGATGTTAAAGGAATGAAACCTCACTAGTCCAAACAGACTTCAATAATGGGGTACTAAATTATATATAATTTAAGCAAGCATTTTAAGCTCTACAACTAATACTTTAACAAAGGAAACAATTAGTTAAATGAAGTGGCTAACTAGCTTCCATTGATCTCCTCTCTCCCACGGTGGAGATCAAGAGGAAGAGATGGCACAGGAGCAGCAAAATGGACATGGTGACTATGAACCCTCCCAACTTTTTCCATTTACCCTCTATCGTCCATAGGAATGCATCTTTGCAAGACTGGCAATCGAAGCACATTGTTGTACTGCTGTTGTTAGCCCAGCTATCGCAATCTGCACTTGCTATATGCCCCAAGCTCTCGTTGGCCGGTCTCTTCCAATACGTCGCATTCACATACTCCATCTCGCATCCGCGTGGTGGCATGCAACAACCACGCTTTCATAACAAACAACCAAACACAACAACAAAAAAATGTTAACGTGACACAAAATAATGACAAAAAGACATATATGGCGACTATCTATCTTATACAAAAATTAGACACGCCGCGTATGGAGCAATTAATGTCGTGTAAACCTTTATATTTTAAAGGTAAGAAACGCTTTCATACCAAACCTCTGAAACAATTTTTAAATGGTGATATTTAAGAAAATAATTTAATATACCTCTATAGGGGATAGCTTAGTGCTAGTGAACTCATTAGGCTTGATGGACAAAGACCATGAGATGAGATCATCACAAACCCTAGTATCATATATACAATGCTTGATGTCACTCCAAGTGTATACTCTACCAATCTTCATCCTCAACCAAGCAGGCGACGCAGGGAGCCTGTGACTGGCCGCGGACCCATAACTACCGGACATCCCCAGGCCAACGATAGCCGAGAAAGCTAGCATAGCGATGGCCACAACACACCCTGGAGGAAACTTTAGCCTTAGGAGAACAATGGCATTGCTTACTATGAAAACCACTACCGATCCAACTTCTACCCACATCCTAAGCCTCGAAAGGCCTAGGATGCTCTCGCAATCATAGTCGCCTATGTAGAGGAGCCAGATCGCGGAGAAAAGGATCGGCAAGGAAAGGATGAAGGCAAAGGCGGATAAGATGGTAGAGATTGTGGCGGCTTTGGCTAGTTTCTTGGGGATGTATAGCTTTCTGAGTTTGGATTTTTTGTCACTTTGAGGTTGGATTTGATCAGTTTTTGCTTCAGGGATTGTGACAGCTACTATGTCTGAGGATTTGGGAGGATCTGGAGCTGTCATTTTGCAGGATTTTGGGGGTTCAATTAGGTTGGTTTTGTGCAATTTGAAGTGTTTTTTAATAGCATATAAAGAGGGTTTTGGTGGTTTGTTTAAGTCAGAGAAAATGAAGCTGAAAAAGTTGTCAAGAATATGGAGAAATTTGGGGAAGATGACTTGGTTAATCTTTGTCCATAATTAGAAAACTACTTTTTAGCGGCTATGAAGATTTAATTTGCTCTTTCAAGTTATTTTGGTTTATCAGTTTTTCTATCCTATGCTTTTGGACATATGATAAGATTTCCATTCTACAAAAAATATATCTTTAATTAAAATGTATTAGTCAAATTTTAAATTATATTCCTATGGTTGTTTATTTTTAATAGGTATCTTTCACAATTAGGATCTTATCATATGCCATAAGGGTATAGGATAAAAAGACCGTTTATTTTTTTATTTTTTATTTATTTAGATAATTAAAATCTCTTTATAGTCCCCAAGTTTTCAAGGTGGTTCATTATTGAGCTATAATCTAGCTTTCTTGATTTCAACTTTGAAGTTTTCTTGTTTTATATATGTGATTGTGATACTCTATCTAACTAGTAACTAGTATAATTTACACACCATAGCGCAGATTGTGATACTAAATTTAACTAGTAGCTAGTACAATTTACACACCATAGCACATTTTTTTTATACAAATTAAATCATAATAATATAAAAAAAAAGTACGTAGTATAAACTAAGAAAGGTTGAGTTGAAAAAAGTAAAAATGTGTAAAAATATTTAAATTAAGATGGTTATAATCTTAAGAAAAACGTTTCTCATTTGATAGTTAGATATAAGTTGAAATAAAAATTTCATTTTTTTGGTTTAAAAATAAAAATTTCATTAGTTAACAATTTCTGTAAATCATAAAGTTAAGGTGATACCTAAGCAAAAATGCTTTTTACTTAATAGTCATATAGAGATATGGATAGATTTAATAGTTATATATATATATATATATATATATATATATATATATATATATATATATATATATATATTATAGATGGGTATAAATATATATTATACTTAATTCAATGTTTTAAATTAAATCAATTGATTAGAATATGTTCAATAATAAAGGAAAACCCTATTACAATTCCATTGGTTGACAATTAACTAATTCAACGTTTTAATTGAACCAATTGAATATAAAATGTATAATATATATTAAGAAATCAATTATATATTAATTTAATATTTTGAACATGAACCGATTGATTAGAAAATGTAGAATATGTTAAGAAAATTTAAAAAAATCTATTTTAATTTGATTGGTTGAAAACTTATAGTTATGATGACGATGACACCTCATCAAAAATATTTTCTCTTTTAATAGTTAGTTACAATTACTTTAAAGTTATATTTTTACTTTCCTAAGTCTTATTTGGCATGTAATATGTATGTTATATGTTGTATGCAAGTGTTGTATATGATGATGAAAATCCTAATAGGAAGCTAAGTTATAACCTACTATTGATGCTCGGTTGTATCTAGGCTCGGCTAAGTCATATTCAACCAAAATAAGTTTAAACTTCTAATGAGCCTAGCGGACAATAGAGATGGAAATCACAATGTGTTATAACCTATAGTTTTTATATATGATTTTCTTAGATCGAACTTTGAGCTTGTCCCAATATTGTTGGGCTCAACCACTGGCCCATGCGCGAAAGCCTGGTAGCTAAATGGAGAGCTCGGCTTGGATTTAGGTGAAGGGCTGCGTTTGGAGCTACAACGTTGTGCCTTAGCTCGCTTGACATAGCTATATAAGCTCTCTTCAGTTGATTGCTTCACTATTCTTAGCCTTCCTCTCTCCAAAGAAAAAGAGAGCTTATCTCTAGCTCATAGGGTGTGCTATCTGGTTGGGGTTGCTAGGGTTTTGATATCCAAAACCCTTCATTCGTTCACCGGAGTCGCTTGAAGACAGTGAATCTACGATGACGACTTTTTGAATGAGACATTCTTTCTTAGTTGTTGCTTTTAGGGGGGTTTTCTTTCTCTCCTTCGATTTAATGTACTAAATTATATTTCCTTTATTTATGTCATCATGACGCATCTATGCAGTTTAAAAAACACCGGGAACTAAATAAATATACCAAAATCTGATTAAAAAAATCTACGATTTCATCTAATCTAATATATATTCAATATTCGATAGATCATGAATTCATCTAATATAGGATTCCATATCATACAAATCACAATTTCATCTAAACTAAGATTCAATATCGGAAAAATCATGATTTCATCTAATCTAGCATTCCATATCAAATAAATAATGTTGTATACTATAAACTTCAATTTCAACAATGAATTAATCAAATAAATATACTCGTGCATTCTTGCCTTCGCTATCAGATCTGGATCTATCTTTATCCTCTCTAGACATATTCGATTTTACAGTGAAAATCCTCACACCACAATCTAAGGTCCTTATATAGGAAAAATATGTGGATCAACTAGTCGTTACAACGGCTAGTTTGTAGACTTAAAGCTACATATGCATCCTAGATGCGTATAGACCAAGAACAACAATCTTGCCGATGCGTGCGAGAAATTTAGCCCAATTCCACCCATATGATAGCTCATTTTTAGGTAATATATAAACAAACACGCATCTTGGACGCGTGTGGTGAGTTGGATGCACCATGACCAACAAGTTCAAAATTCAATTTAACCTCCCCATGAAAAATCCTAAATTCGCCACTTGGCACAGCAATACATAGAATTTCATCCCCTTAGAAAATTTATGATGCCCGCTATAGTCTATAGCAAAATCATTTGGCGTGCATTAGCACTAGCAAATTAAACTTGCACATGAGTAAAACAGTCTATTTCTAAATGAGCCATATTGTCAAATCTGATGTAAATTGAGTTTAATTATATGATCATACCGGACTAACCAACAAAAGTTAATAAAAAAAATCCAATTTAAAGCAACCATAATTAAGAAGATATGATTCATTAGGGTTGATTAATTAGGGGAAGCATGTGGTGTGTTGGCGTTATCGTCTCATATGTCAAGTCTTCTAATTAAGACGTTTAATCTTTACTTATCAACAGATATATGCTGAGGGAGAAAAAACCAACATCGACTTGAAAGACCAAAAAAAATAAAAAAATACGTGATCGAAATTAGGAAATTATAATTTCATATCAATCACAAGTTTATGAAATATTAGGTTTAATCTCCTCAAGCATTTGTCCAGAGATTTATGTTCAAACTAGTAAATGTGTAATGTGTTATGTACAAGCCCAAAAATATGTTAACATAATATTATAAAATTACATCTGACTATTATTTATAATCTATAAAAAAATATTAAAATATAATAAAAAATAAGAAATATGAATTATAATGTGAGAATTAATTAAACTAATAATGATCAAAGTGTGCAAGAAATATAAAATTAAAATTAATCTAGAAATAAATAATTCATTCTACCAAAAATAATATAGATATAAATAAAATAATATCCATTAAATAATTAATTTTGATATAAATAAACTTTTTATATTAAAAAAAATAATTTTGATATAAATAAAATAACATCTATCAAATATTTATCTACTAATATTTTTGGTAGGTGTGATTGTGAAATAGTTTTGAGTTATATTTTTATCTATTAACTAAAATATGTATACATAAATTGTAGTTTATGACAAATTTCTATAACATATGACAATATATTATTTTAATAATTTTTTGACAATTTTTTCCCTAGAAACAATCATAACACAACACCATAAATCATCTCTAAATTAGGAAATTATACAAAATTTCGTACCCCAAATTAGCTTTTCCTTTAATAAACCACCAACTAGATTATTTATGATTAAATAACGTTAAGTTATCATTTGTTATTAATTAAAAGCTAACTTTATTATAAAATCAACTAATTGACATTATATCTTATTTTATGGTGGTTTTATGAAAAATCTCGGAAATTAAGGGCCATTTTTGTCAGATTTTAATAGGTTATATATATATAATGTAATTCTAGAATATTTTGTTAATATATTCTCATATACGGGAAGTATAATCAGGTATATTTCATAATTAATTACGGATTTATATGCAAGTCCTTGATTTATACACCCTATCATAATAATTGCCCTTTTGGTCAATTTTACATTTTTTAATAAAGCTAAAATTTTAGGGAATAAATAATGTGGAAAAAAATGGACCAATGAAAAAAAAGTATGAGAAATTGGGGTATTAATAAAATATCTTGAAAATCAAATACAATTAATGAGATGAATTGAAAATTTTAGAATATTTTATCATTAATATTGTTCAAAGGATATATTTTTTAATAAAGCTAAAAATAGACAGAAGAATAGCTAAAATTTTAGGGAATAAATAATGTGGAAAAAAATGGACCAATGAAAAAAAATGTATGAGAAATTGGGGTATTAATAGAATATCTTGGAAATCTAATACAATGAATGAGATGAATTAAAAATTTTAGAAAATTTTATCATTAATATTGTTCAAAGGAACAAATATCTTATTACATGAAAAAGTGATCAAAATACCAATTTTTTTTTTTTTTGATTCAACAAAATACCAATTATTTTGATACAGAGTGAGTATGTATAAAAAAAACGAATGTAAAGTGTATTAAAATCGTTGAGATGTAGTAATCAAGCGACACTCAACTACTAATTAAGATGGATTTATATGGCTATCCTACACATAGAGATTAAATAGGATACTATAGCTATACCTAGGTAGCTATATAGGTTGTTGAATGAAATTAATTGATGGATGGATCGGGTGAAGGTTAAGACGCACCCCCGCCCACAAGTTTCCAAATTATCAACCTTTGGAATTGAAGTGAAGTTAAAGTGGACACGAGCGAGCGAGAGAGAGCGATCGACTACAGTGGATCTCAAATTGACCTCTTTGAGAATGACCTCCCAACCGCAACAGACAACTTCCATTGTTCACACAGCGAACCGATAGCCCCGAAAATCGGGATATTGCTCCATCCATCCATCCATCCATCCATCGAAGAAGAAGAATATTGAAACGTACAAACTAACAGTATCCGCATGTGGCGGTGCAGGCAGCTTGATTGCTGCGTCGACGTCTTATGTACCGTGTCAAGCTAAGTCGTGTGGGTTCGGAGGGAGGGCAATGGCACAGTGTGCAAACTTGGCTGGTTGTGCGTCCGAATAGCGGTTTGGTACATACTTCCAGCCTTTCCAATTAATTATGAATTCCATCACTCGTGCACAAACCACGTCGTGCTTTTGGGTGTGTGTATGAGTTGTCCATCGATGGATGCTTGCGTTTTATCGCCTTTTGGGAGGTGTGTATGTATGAGTTGTCATGTGTTTATCGCCTTTTGGAGAGGATCGATCGATATCGATCATATATGATGTATCCGATCGACTATCCGAGAGAGGAGGGATATGTTTTGCAACTAGCTACATTATCTAACATATATATATTGTAGGGAATTATTTAGTAGAAGATTTGTACTTTTCAGAATTAAATCAATGATTATAAATTATATATTGATTGCCAAATATGGCATTAGTCTCACATTGAGTAAAATAAAGGAGAAATAAATCAATAGAATAGGTAATATTTATTATTATTATTATTATTATTCTGCAGGCCACCAGACTGGCTGGTGTTTTTCCACCTAACATTGCTAGGCCGTTGCAGGGGGTTAAGCTTCTTGGTGGTCCTGTTAGTGTTAATTCTGTGTCCAGTAGCGAGCTTATGTTGAAGAGAGTGGACAAGACGATCACCCTTATGGATGCGGTTGCTAAGATTGGTGATCCGCAATGTGAGTTATTGTTGTTGCGTGCTTGTACCGGGGTCTCAAAAGTTTATTTTGCTCTGCGTACATGTCCACCTCGTGCCTTTGAGTCAGCTCGGCTTAAGTTTGATCTAGCTCTTCGACGTTCCTTGGAACGTATTATCACTGCTTCTGGCCCAGGTTTTGGCAATTGACAATGGAGGCTCGCCACATTGCCCTTTAGGTTTGGGGGCCTTGGGGTTTATTCGACAGGTGACGCTCTCTTCTATGCTTTTCTGGCTTCGCGTTTGCAGTCTGGTGGCCTGCAGAATAAGCTTCTCCATATGCTAATGTCACAACTTCTGGATATGCCTTCGATGATGTCGTGCGTGTCTTTAACACAAAGGTAGGCTATGATATTCTAAGTAATCCAAGTGAGATCGCTGCCCCCAAACTCATGAAGAAACTGGCAAACATATATTTCACATGGATTACGAAAGATGCAGAGAATACATTCTCCTTATCGCCGCGTCAGATGGCTTTGTGGAGTTCTCAGCGTCGAGACCATGCTTCTGATTGGCTTAGGGTTGTCCCCATCTCGGGCCTAGGTCAGGCTATGAATGGTAAGACGTATCGCTGTGTACTGTGCTATCGATTGGGCATCCCTTTGTTCTCCATTTCGGAGCCTTATTCTGCTTGCTCCAGGGTATTTGTGGGAGACATTTTTGGAGATCATGCGGTGTCATGTGCTGGTATTGTGGGGATTAAACATCGCCATAATGATGTTCGTGACACGTTGGTGAATGTCTGTTATCGTTCTGGGATCTCAGCTGGTAAATAGGTTGATATTGGCCTGTGTGGGGGAGACGGGAAACCCCTCCGTCCTGCGGACATGCTTCTTTATGCATGGGATGAAGGATTGGATGTTTGTGTTGACTTGACAGGGTTATCCCCTTTGACATAGTCTGGGATGGTTGATTTTGTTCCAGGACATGTGGTGGTCGAGGCGGCTCTCCGTAAGCGGGTTAAGTATCAAGATAAGTGTAAAGTCATTGGTTATGGGTTCTTACCATTCTCTTTTTCTACACTGGGGGAACTTGAGGCAGACGCCATAGCCCTTCTGAAGAGGATCCAGAAATTTGCTCAAGCTCATGATATAGGGGCTCATAATGCAACTCATATTTTCACTAGGGTGGGGTTTTCTATTGCTAAAGGAGTGGGGGCCCAGATTGTCTCTCGGCTCCCCACTAATTCTTTGTAAACTCCTACATTTATTATTATTACTATTATTATTATTATTACTGAACACAACTTTATTGTGATGAAAAAAGATTTACATAAAGCTAGTTGGAAGCCTCGTAACAAATTGAGCTCCAACCCTTTTTTGAATAGTAAAGCCAACTCTATGAAATATAAAATCACCACTAACAGACCCTGCCCCATGACTTTTCGTAACCAATTGAACCCGCTTCATAAAACCAATAGCATCATCCCCCAGTTCTCCAAAAGTAGAGAACGCAAATGTCATGAAATAATACCCCTTAGCAGCACAAATATCCACGTACTTCTTCTCCTTTCTTTGAGTGGCTTGAGAGACCACCTTGCCGGGTACAAATGAATCATTGGCTCTAGTTATGAACGGTGAAGCCCCAACCACATCCACACAAGTGTCTCTACCCTTGTCCCACCCATAAACCAACAAATCTTCTGGCCTCAACTCAACACCATCTTCATTGCTCATACCCGTATGCGCTTCCTTTTGAACTGCGATGCCCGCTTTGTAACAAATGTCAGCCAAAACATCTCGAACCATGTTGTGTCGGTGTTTCATCCCGATGCCTCGACTGCAATGCAGAGCGTGATCTCCAAATGTGTCCATCCTATCAAGCTCACAACTAGGACATGTCGGATGGCCACTAAACATAGGGATCGAAAGATGGTATTGGAGGCCAGAACGAAACTGGCGAGACGGCATGGTCTGAGCTAGACCCTCAATGGGGGTAGTCAACAAAAAATCATGCGCTCTGTCTCCTCGATCTCGCCGCTTGCAAAACATGCAGCTGCCTTGGAGTCGGATTGAGTGTGGACACTAAGTTGTTATTATTATTATTATTATTATTATTATTATTATTATTATTATTATTATTATTATTAACAAACCGTACCCTTGGAAAAATAAATAATAATTTAAATTGATTTTTTTATCTAACAAATGGATTTTAAATCAAACCATTAAACCATTAGTATAAGTTTTCTTATACGGAGTATTAAGTTAAAATCTTAATAATATAACAAATGGATATTTTTTCTATATGTAAATTCTTATATATTAGATTAAGTTAAAAGCATTTTTTCAACATTTTATTCTCTACTTCAATTTTTATCAAATTATGTTTAGATAAATATTTTAAATAATATTACAATAATGTTAATTTTTTTTTTCCATTCCAATAGGATTGGTTTAAAATATCTATATCTATATCTATATCTATCTACCTATCTCTCTATCTTTCTGTCCATTTATTTATATATATATATATATATATATATATATATATATATATATATATATATATGCTTCTGTAAATGAGAAGATTTTTTCATAAAGATTTCTAAAATAATTTTATGGTAAAGTTTATATATTTCTTATTTATGCTAAGTTTTATTAGTATTTTATAATATTATTTTGCTATATTATTAAGATTTTATTCCGAAAAAATCATGTCATAACGTGGATACATACTATGTAAGTATGGTTAATTTTTTACTATATAAATAGTTTTTTTTTAATATAAGTGATCTACACTTTATTTTAGATCTATAGTGTTATAGACATTGTTTAGTCAATCAAAAAATGTAAGAAGTAAAAATTCACAAAAAGCTAGTATGAGAAATGCTCTAATATTTTTGAAATACAAAAACCTAGGAATTCAAGTATTTAGAAAGTTAAATTCTTTCAATTTATAGATAGTTCACTTATCTAGTCTTTCTAATTATAATTAAGTTCAACTTCCACTCTTTGTTATTGTATAGAAAGTTTTCAATTCCCTCCTTAAATTCTCAAAAATAAAAAAATTCAACATATTTTTTACATTTCTCATTAATTAAAATTTTTAAACCAACCGTAAGAAGAATGAAATATATAGTGAAACACTAATATATATCCAAAACATTAAATAGTTATTAAATTAATTGTTGCGAACTATTCCATGTTGAATTGTAGTGAATATATATATATATATATATATATATATATATATATATATATATTGTAGTGAAGATCAATTGGATATACATTATTTATGTCACTGCATTTGTCATTTCCTTTGATTGATTTGGGAAGACTTGTATTGTTTAATTTATTTATGAACGAGTATTGTGGCCGCGTAGCATGCATCTTTATGAATTATATTATTAAAAAAAGTTTTTTTTTAATAATATAATTCATAAAGATTTTTTTTTCAAATATTTCAATTTTTTAAATTATTATTATTATTATTTTGTTTGGAAAAAGTTTTATAGAAAGATACTTGTATTTTGTAACCTAATTTTAATCTGCAAAATATTATCATATGGATATTTTCCCCACTTCATATTACTGTTGAAAATGATTTTTTTTTTTTTTTGATTAGGTAAAAATTCGAAGGTCAGACAGGCCTGACTCATCGAGAGGCCGACCGAAGTCGGCAGACGGCGAACCGTCTAACATAGTAACCTAAAAACAGAACTACAAATAACAAGCGTAGTGAACCAAACAGTAATAAACTCTACTACAGAAATTCCAAGAAGACCAAACACCCGAAAAGCTGAGGAAGCCACCGAAGAACGCAGCCAAGCACCACCGAACAGCAGCACCGCGGGCCAGTAGTACAGCAGGACTCTAACTCCTGTGGGTAGTGCAGACGAACTCCAAGGAAACTCTGTCCCGAATGCGGAGTCGCCTTGAGCGCACCACCTCGACTCCAGCCAGACCCGACTACAGACTCCACGCCCCCCAACCAAGCAGAAGATCTTCTAGAAACATCGGAAGCAGAACCGCAAACTGCTCGAACAAAACGCCACCAAGCTTTCACCTACAAAAGTATCGACAAGCCCTTGCGGGATTTTCTCAAACCCTTTCGGGTGATAATACTCAAGACCCTTTCGGGTTTTAGACTTAGTGTGTGTGTGTGTACACGTATTTTTTCCTTTTTTTTTTCTTTTTTTTTTTTTTACAAAATCTCAACCTTGGGCCAGAAGGACCCGAGACTTGGGCCCGAAGGACCCGAGACTTGGGCCCGAAGGACCAAAAGAGAGAGGAAGCGCGCAGCCCGGAGAGACACCTCGAGCGGCGAAAACAGGCCGGAAACCAAGCACGCCGGAAGAGGAGGAGGAAGGCCATGAGGAGGGAAGGGAGACGCAAGCAACGGCTAGGGGGAAGCGGCGCAGCGACAGCACCACCGACCCAGAGTCGGCACCAGCAGCGCAGAAAGCAAATCAACGGGAGATGCCACCTTGGAGAGCAGCGATTGCCACTACCAAAGCCAACGAGCCCCGAATAGACGTATCGACATGTCAACCGATGGTCGACGAGCCCGAAACCACCAACAACTAGGCTGCGACGGAAAAAGGGCGGAGGGTTCAAAGCTAGGGTTACACACCCACCCCAAAACGAGCCCGAAACTCACCGGGAGGAGGTCAATCGACCACCAAAAGGCCAGGAACGAAATCGAGGAGCGGCGAGAGGGACCGAAACAAAGCTATGGCGGAGGATTTACATGGCCGGAGGTTGAAGGTGATGGGAATTTAGGGGCGCGTGGCCCCTAAGGGCCAGCGCGTTCTTTCGCTGGAAAGGGGTTTCTCAATGAAACTGAAGTCGTAATCTGGCTGAAAATCCACTGTTGAAAATGAAATGTCATAACTAAACATATATTGATGAATAAACTGGAATATTGATTTTTTAATTTAAAATTTAAAATTTGTTAGCAAAAAGCTTATTTCAATATCTCAAAGGTATAAGATAGAAAATTTGTTAATTTATTGGTAAAAATGGTACATATAGGGGTTTCGGAATGGCTCACCGGAAATGACTTGTGGGTAGTACCCATAGATTCTCGATTCGAACCTCGAAATGACCGCTCTTTATTTACCTATTAAAGGAAAATAGCAAAAAGAGAACAACCAGTGACAAAACAAAGTAGACACAATCAATGAAAAGTGAAAACCATAAAAATAGCCACATCTAGAATTAGACCAAACAAGCAACTTACATTGAAAGCCAACCAAACAAAACTAAACTAAAGCGGTAGCAACTAGCACAAAACTAAATTAAACATTGATATATAACTCGAATGTACTCTTCCTCTAGTGGTTTTGCTCCGTCGTCATATTTATCGTGAGAGTTAATAGACAAATTAAGTCCTTGTGTATCCAATTCTTCTTCGATCTACTCTTACCCTATCGAAAATCCCCTAAGTCAAAGTCTCACACATATGCATAACTGGCACCTAGGCAAAAGGTGTTGAGAATATAAGTTGAAGTTGTGGAATAGATCCCACGTTGATTAAAAAGTGAATTCAAACCTTGCATATAAGTCGGTGGGCTACTCCACCTAACACCAATTGGTTTTAGGATGGAACCCCACTCGGCTTGTGTGTTCGACTGCGTGACCCCTCACGTCGTATATGACCCACCGTTATTTAACAAAAAGTTACCGCCTTTTTACATGATCAAACCAATGTAACCTAGTCTCCTGAAGCTTAACTCCAATGTTAGTAATTCCAACCTTCTTCTAAATGTCTTTGCATCCAACAACATCTCCTGCTCTTGTGTTTTAGTAATCTACCAAAACTTCTTGTCATACAACAAAGCTGGATGGATCATCACGTTAGAGAATTTCCCTTTAAAGTTTTACAATCACTTTTTCTATTGTACAGAGTTGGCCACAATTCTCCGTTTTTGCCACCCCATCTGAATTCGATGCTTCGATATCATGGTCTAACCCACATTTTCTTTACTCACTTGATCCTAATAATCTAAATCGCTTAAGGACAAAATCCTCCTCCCAAAAAAATCTCACCCCTAGGCCTCCAACCCCGTTAGTACACCGAAATAAAACTGGACATTACTTTGTCTTAGTCCTACTCAACCGAAAGCCCTTAGGTTCAATTACCCTCCTCTACCTATTGAGTTTTCTTGATAATACCTATCCTTAATTCGTTTACGAGCACAATATCATATGTGAAAAGCATACACCAAGTAGTTTACTCTTCGGAGAATCGGACTATACATCCATGATCCATCACTAGACTAAATAGGGAAGGAACCGAGTTCCCTCCAAGAGTGCTAAGACTAGCCAAAGCTCCTTTTGTAAAATAATACTCCATCCGTTGGATAAAATACTGTTATGTCTAAACTTGTATATTGTAAAGTTAGGCTTATGGGTGGCATGAGCACTTAGATTTTTGTTAACTTTAGGACTACTTGGGTGATGAAACAATATGCACCTAAGTAACTTATGATATATGTGACATTGCTTTAAGGTTGCAAGAACCCCTAAATACTTTGGTATTTAGGTTTGGATCACTTGGCCTATAAGAGTGATGACTATATATTATATGTGTTATGTGTGTGTATTGTTTCACCATAGAGTGGCTCAAATCAGGTTATACAGAATTGGGCCTATTTGTGTTGGGCCGGATCTGCTTGCTTGGTTACTTCTGTATTGGGCCGATCTTACCGTTGGAGAAGCTCTTGTAACCCTAGCTCAGCTGAGGGCTATATAAGCCTCCTCCGGTTACTGTAGCGCCTTGGAGCCTCATTTTGTAAAACCCTAGCAGAAAGAAAGAGAGAGAAAGAGAGAGCGACGACGATGTC
Organism: Persicaria maculosa; assembly: GCA_963922045.1. Taxonomy (NCBI): domain Eukaryota; kingdom Viridiplantae; phylum Streptophyta; class Magnoliopsida; order Caryophyllales; family Polygonaceae; genus Persicaria; species Persicaria maculosa. The sequence goes on from OY998252.1 coordinate 10,613,696, forward strand.
TCTGATGTGAGCTTCTCCAAGGAAGACGGTGTTCAAGGGCGTCTCTGGTGTTTGACGACTCGATCTCCGTGAGGAACTTCTTCAAGTTCCTCGGTTGCCTTTTCAGGGGGCCTTCCTTTATCTCTTCTTCTCCTTTTCTGTATTCCAGGTTTGAGGTTCCTAGGTTACTAGTCTTTGTGCTTTGCCGCCATAGCCGAACTTGTAACTAGCTTCTGATGCTTAGTGGATACTGGCATCGGATCTCCCCTCTTGAGATCTCGCAGAGTAGGGTTTAACCCGAACTGCGTCAACAAATCTCGTGTTGTTTTTCCTTTCGTTTTCGTTGTTTACTTGTGTGTGATGGCGATAAACGAACTTCAAATTGGTATCATAGCTTGAGTTGGCTAGATCTGAGATTTGTGGTCTTCGACCTAGGGTTTCGGATCTAGAAATCGCTTTGAATACTGTTTGCTGCTTTGCTTCCGCTTGTTCTTTTGTTCTTCGTTTTTTTCACAAAAAAAAAATTTCTCAACACAGATTTGTGGGTTTTGCGAAACCCTAGATCTCCCTTCGATCCACATCTGTAGTTACTGTGTGTTCTGTCCTAGTTACTTGTGTGTTCTAGGGTTTCTTGTGTGTCTTCTTCTCGAACTTTTCCACACTCCGATTACTGACTGTGTGTTGTTTTACAGGTACAAAAATGTCGGATAATGGCATGAGAATCAAACCATTTGATGGTACCACTGATTTCTCTATATGGCAGCTCAAGCTTAAGGCCATACTCATTAAGGAAAAGTGTTGGAAGACAGTTCTGGGACAGTACCCAGAGGGAGCCACTGATGCTGTTAAGAAAGATTTGGATGACTCTGCTCATTCTGAGATCTTTATACGGCTTTCTGACGACGTGGCTCGTCAGGTTGTAAGTATTTCTAATCCTAAAGATCTATGGGATACTATGGAAACTCTTTACCTGACAAAGTCCTTGCCTAGTCGTATTGCCATCTTGTGTCGTCTGTTTAACTTTAAAATGGACACAAATCAGTCTCTACAGTCAAATTTGGATAAATTTTTGAGGATGACTCAGGATTTAGAGAGATGTGATAAAAAAGACACAATTAAAGATGAATATTTGGCTATTCTGTTGTTGAATTCTTTGCCACCTCAGTTTGATGTGTTGAAAGATGTCATCCAGTACAGTCAGGAGTCTATAACTAAGGATAAGATTCTTGAGTCTATTGTGCAAAAGAATGAAAGCCTGAAAGTGTTTAAGACTAAATCTGACAACAAGGGTGAAACTAAAACTGAGGTTCTTATGGTCAAAGGTAAAAAGAAAAAGAACAACAAACAGAAAAACAAGGATAAGAAATCTGAAAATGAGGATAAATCTGCTGCATCATCTTCTAATTCCGATAAAAAGAACAGAAAGTGTCATTATTGTGGTATCTATGGTCATTATATTAAGGAATGTCATAAGAAACAAAGGGATGAAGCTGAGAAAAGTCAAACTCAATCTGTTGCTGTGCTTGAGTCTCATTATCCCTGTGAATTGCTTGTTGCTAGTGACTGCCATACCTTTGATGATTCCTGGATCCTAGATTCAGGATGTACTGTGCACTCTACTCCTAACAAATCTGATTTCAGTTCATTGCAGGTGTTCAATGGGGGTGAGGTCATGTTAGGTGATCACACCTCCCTTGAAATCAAAGGGGTTGGTAATGTGCCTCTATGTATGTTTGATGGTAAGGTCAGGCTCCTCCAAAATGTTAAGTGGGTACCACAACTGAGGAGGAGACTGCTTTCTGAATCTGTTTTTGATGATATGGGATTTGATATAAAAATTAAAAATGGTGTTAGGGAGGTCATCAAAGATGGAACCACAATTATTAAAAGCATTAAAAAGGGAGGGTTGTACTTTGTACAGTCCTCACCTGAAGTTAATGTTGCTAGTAATAGTGGCTCCATGGATTTGCATCAAACTAAGTTGCTGCATAGTAGGCTAGGTCATATTGGAAATCATGGCATGCAATATTTGTTTAAACATGGATTAATTGATCACAAACCTATGCATCTTGACTTCTGTGAGACATGTGTGTTTGGTAAAAAGGTTAAGCATGTTTTGGTGTTTCTTCTTATGTTGCTGAAAGGCCTTTAGAATATATACATTCTGATTTGTGGGGGCCTGCACAAGTTGAAACCATTGGAGGTAAGAGATATTTTATCACCTTTGTTGATCATTATTCTAGGAAAGTTTGGCTTTATCTTTTGAGAACAAAAAATGAAGCATGTCAGACTTTTATAACCTGGAAAAATTTAGTTGAAAATCAAAATGGTAAGAAGATAAAATGTCTCAAAACTGACAATGGGCTTGAGTATTGCAATGCTGAATTTGATGATTTCTGTAAGCAACATGGCATTAAAAGACATCTTACTGTTCCTGGTACTCCACAACAAAATGGTACAGCTGAGAGAATGAATAGAACATTGTTAGAAAAAGCTAGATGCATGCTTGTTAGTTCTGGTTTGAAACACTCTTTGTGGGGAGAGGCTGTTACAACAGCAGCCTATCTTATCAACAGATCCCCATCTTCTGTGGTGAAATTCAAAACACCACAGGAGATGTGGACTGGGAAGGTACCTAACATGACCTATCTTAGGCCATTTGGTTGTGCAGCTTACCCTCATGTTTCACAGGGTAAGTTGCACCCAAGAGCTCAAAAAGGGGTCATGTTAGGCTACCCAGATGGTGTAAAAGTATATAAGATCCTCCTTATTCAGCCTCATGGCTATAAGGTTATCATCTCTAGGAGTGTAACATTCAATGAGTCTGAATTTCCTTTCAAAACAGTCTGAATTTCCTTTCAAAACAGTACTAACTCCTTCTCTTGAGCAGGTGAACACCAATGGAGATACTGAACAAGATGTCACACCACCTAGACACTTCTACAATCAGAATGACCTTCCACCAGTGGATGGTGAAGAAGAATTTGACATTGGACAATACAGTCCTGCAGCAGCTAGTCCAGATTCCTCTACTCAACCCCTCCAAGAGGGGACTGAACCCAATGAGAATGCTGAGCCTGCTGTGGCTCCCACAAATTCTCAAGATAAATCAAGTGAGGCAGAAAGCACACATACTCAACAATTAAGGGAGGGAATTCAACAAAGGGAGTTACATTCTAACCCTAGCTCTTCCTCTTCTACTCATGAATTTATTGCTGATGATGCATGTGATTCTGGTGTGATTTCTATTCCTCAGCATGATAATTCTGACTATCAATTAACAAGAGATAGATCTCCTAGGGTGAGAATCCCAAACAAAAAATTTCTGAACAATATTGTTGAGTATTGCTTGCTTGCTTCTGAGATTGTTTTGCATCCTTTTGTGCCTGAGACTTATGAGCTTGCTGTTAAATGTGCTGAGTCTAAACACTGGTTTAAAGCTATGTGTGAAGAAATTTCATCTATGACAGCTAATGAAACTTGGATTCTTGTTAAGAAACCTGAAAAAGCTAGAGTCATTCAGTGCAGATGGATCTATAAGTTGAAAGAGGGTGTTAATTCTAGTGAACCTCCTAGGTATAAAGCTAGACTTGTGGCTAAAGGGTTTACTCAAAAAGAGGGCATAGACTATAATGACATATTTGCTCCAGTGGTTAAGTACAAAACTCTGAGATTGTTGCTTGCCATGTCTGCTGTGTATGATTGGGAATTGGAACAAATGGATGTTAAGACTGCCTTTTTACATGGTGAACTGGATGAAACTATCTATATGTCCCAACCAAAAGGATTTGTAGATAAGTGTAAGCCTGAACATGTGTGTTTGCTGAAAAAATCTATTTATGGGTTAAAACAGTCACCTAGGTAGTGGAACCTGAAATTTGATTCCTGCATGTCTAAGCTTGGTTTCCACATAAGTGAGTTTGATACATGTCTTTATTTCAAAGGTGTTGGTTCTAAGACTCCCTTATATGTACTCCTGTATGTTGATGATATACTTATTATTTCTAATTCTAAGATTCTCATTGCTGGAGTTAAAAGGGATCTAAAGATGCATTTTGATATGAAAGATCTAGGACAAGCTCAGAAAATTCTTGGTATTAAGATCAACAGAGACAGAAAAAGAAAACTTATGTGGTTGTCCCAATCTGAATATGTTCATAAAGTCTTGGATAGGTTTCAAATGACTAACTCTAAATCTGTTGTGGTTCCTCTAGGAGGGCATTTAGAGTTGTCTAAGAAACAGTGCCCTACATCCCAATCTGAAATTTTAAAAATGAGCAAAGTGCCTTATGATGTTGCTGTTGGATCTGTCATGTATGCTATGCTTGCGCTAGGCCAGATCTTGCTTTTGCTATCAGTGTTTTGAGCAGATATATGTCTAATCCCGGTGAACCTCACTGGAATGCTATGAAATACTTGCTGAGATATCTTTGTGGCACTGAAAAGAAATGCTTGATGTACACTGAACACAGCTCTAGAAATGATTTGGTTGGATATGTAGATTCTGATTATGCTGGCAACAAAGATAATAGGAAATCTACTTCTGCTTATTATTTCACTTAGGCTGGCAATTGTGTGTCATGGAAATCTCAACAGCAGTCAACTGTAGCTCTCTCTTCCACTGAAGCTGAATACATGGCTGCTACAGAAGCAGCCAAAGAAGCTATTTGGCTCAGAGGTCTCCTTGAGGAGATTGAGAGAAAGACTTATCTGCCTACTGTGTTTCTTGATAATCAAAGTGCTATCTATTTGTGCAAAGATCCTCTTTATCATGAAAGAACTAAGCATATAGATGTCAGATTCCATTACATTAGGAAGAAGGTCAAACATAAAGCTCTTAATGTGTGCAAGATTAAGAGTGAATTGAATCCTTCTGATTTTGGCACCAAGGTTGTCACAACTGACAAATTTGCTTACTGCAGGGATGCCCTGCACATTTAGGATGCCCCTTAGCACATGACACACACCATGGATCGAGGACGGACGGGAGATTCACACCAGGACCCTAAGGTGGCAGAAGCTGAAGTTCCAATTACAAGTTTAAGAGGGCAATTTGTTATGTCTAAACTTGTATATTGTAAAGTTAGGCTTATGGGTGGCATGAGCACTTAGATTTTTGTTAACTTTAGGACTACTTGGGTGATGAAACAATATGCACCTAAGTAACTTATGATATATGTGACATTGCTCTAAGGTTGCAAGAACCCCTAAATACTTTGGTATTTAGGTTTGGATCACTTGGCCTATAAGAGTGATGACTATATATTATATGTGTTATGTGTGTGTATTGTTTCACCATAGAGTGGCTCAAATCAGGTTATACAGAATTGGGCCTATTTGTGTTGGGCCGGATCTGCTTGCTTGGTTACTTCTGTATTGGGCCGATCTTACCGTTGGAGAAGCTCTTGTAACCCTAGCTCAGCTGAGGGCTATATAAGCCTCCTCCGGTTACTGTAGCGCCTTGGAGCCTCATTTTGTAAAACCCTAGAAGAAAGAAAGAGAGAGCGGCGACGATGTCTCTGATGTGAGCTTCTCCAAGGAAGACGGTGTTCAAGGGCGTCTCTGGTGTTTGACGACTCGATCTCCGTGAGGAACTTCTTCAAGTTCCTCGATTGCCTTTTCAGGGGGCCTTCCTTTATCTCTTCTTCTCCTTTTCTGTATTCCAGGTTTGAGGTTCCTAGGTTACTAGTCTTTGTGCTTTGCCGACATAGCCGAACTTGTAACTAGCTTCTGATGCTTAGTGGATACTGGGATCGGATCTCCCCTCTTGAGATCCCGCAGAGTAGGGTTTAACCCGAACTGCGTCAACAAATCTCGTGTTGTTTTTCCTTTCGTTTTCGTTGTTTACTTGTGTGTGATGGCGATAAACGAACTTCAAATACATTTTTAGAATAATAAAAATTATATAAAATATCTCGGTTTAATCCGAGGGAGTATTATTTAGAGGGGGGTTTCTCTAGCAAATCCATGTGCGCATTGATATATATTTAAGTACTCCGTAATAAGGAGTACAGTATTATTCAAAGCTATGACATATTCAAAATTTGTTTGAGCTGGATTAGCATGCCCTAAATAAGTGAGAGTGAGGGGGATGTACTTATAATTTCATTTGTTTGATTCATGATGTGACTTGTTGATTGACCAATCCAACTACCATACCAATACCATACATGAGTTACTAGTTAATTAGATTAATGTTGCTTATTACTATACTTGTACTAATTACAAGTTGGTTTAGTAGGTTACGTTCAATCTTAATGTTGATATTGATTTATGTCTTTGATACCTAATCCGAATCAACCGTCTTTATGGACTAGATATTGATCACCAGATCACGGATTAAAAAAACAAAACAAAAAATGTATTAATTAATTAAGCACCATCAAACCAGATCTCTAGGGGTAGGGTAGTGAGGACTAACTCCAAAGAATCAGTCAACCCGACTAGTGGAGAAGCCATGTCCAACTTGGTTTAGGACTGATCGGTTTAGTTTTTCTTTTTAGCGTGTGTCTGCTTGAATTTGCATCTTTATGTATTATTGTATGTTTTTTAGACGGTCTCACGTCTATCGGCTTGTTGAGGCTTCGAGTTTCAGTTATGTCTGAACTCGAATTTTACATAATAAAAAAAAAAAATCAAACTACATCTCTATCTTTAAAACAATATATACTAATCCGGTAAAACTACACACTCCATCAACAGTTTGTTCCACCCTCTGCCTATAAATACAGGCCAGATTGACTATAAAATTCACTCCTCTTTCACATTTCTCTTTCAATTTGAAGAAGCTTAATTGTATAAGCATGACAAGGAGGAGTATAAGAGGAAAACAAAGGGTAATCCGAGTGAGGAGGGCAAAGACGACGACTGGGAGGAGAGGCGAAGAGAAGGTAGTTGATGAGCTAAAGCGGATGCTACCTCCCTATGTAGCTGCAACCATGGATGAAGGCGGCATTGGTGGCATTGACATGGATGCTTTCGCGGAGAGGATAGCCGATTACATCTCTAACCTTAAGCTCCAAGTTTGTCTTCTCCAACACCTATCAACTCTTTATGGTGTCTAACTACCTACTTAATTACACACTATAAGAGCTACATATGGGAGATTAATTCATATGTACTCCATCTCCTGTATATGATTACATCCCAAAAAAAAAAAAAAATATTGTGTGCTTTGGTTGGTATACATATATAATTGAGGAGATCAATGGGTCTTTCAAAATGTATTATATATATGATTGAATTGAATATGGTGATATATATACATGTGTGTGTGGTTTGTGTATAAAAAAGAAAGGGATCCAGTTCAAAAAAAAAGAAAGGGATAAATGTTTCTTTAATATATAATTTTGTGGTATAATTTCAAGTTTGTCTTCTCCAACACCTATCAACTCTTTATCTTGCCATAGGAGAAGTTTACAAGAAATTAGTTACAATACAACTTAAATACAGTAAATTGTTTACAAGAAATAAGTCGCGCACAAATTGAGTGTATGTGCTTGGGAGATCAAATTTGGGGAAGAACAAAGGGTCATTCGTGAAGCTCGATTGATCTTGCTGATTGGTGTCTTGCCTCCATTTGATTGTCTTGGCTGCGAGGTTGCATCGTCCACCATTTCCTGTCATCGGTTTGAAGGTTTCAATCGAACAATATCTAGTCAATTAGTTCTATTGCTTTCATTTGATTTCATGAAGTCCTTTGCAAACCCAAATAAGGATTTATGGAACTTGAGGTTGGGAATCTTTTTTATTTAAATAGAGGGAGAGGGTGGAGTTCTCAACCAATTTATTAATTAAGTTAATGAAAGGAGGTAAACAAAGAGAAGTAGAAGAGAACTAAACCCATCATCCCAAATCAAATGTCTAATGGGGTCTATCAAAACATGAATGAGTGACTCAAGCTTGTGAATTCTGATTATTGAGGTGCTGTTTGACATGCCAGAGAATCAGAGATTAAAATCTAGATTGCAATTTTGATGAAATTTTGAAGATATATCAAAATTTTAGCCTTTGTGGATAAATTAAAAAAATAAATTCTTATTTGATCTGATATATTAAGGCGTTGTTTGACATGCCAAAGATTACCCCTATGTGCACTTGCATTAAAAAAAAAAATTCAAACCTACAATCTTTAAAAAAAAAACACTAAAACTTGAACCTCCGGTCAAATAATAGTATGGGTATTTTCATCGGTCATTATTGAAGGTACCTAATATATATACATGCTACATGAAAGCAATATAACTATGGCTTCTAATTAACAATTAGTAGCAAACAAACAAAGGCAAAAAGAAAAGCTAATTGATTAACAAAGGCAAAAAGTAGCAAGCAAACAAACAAACTCGAGAAAGTTGAATAGGTAAGGAAAAGCTAATTGATTAAGAGCATCCCCAACAGATTTGGTAAAAAAATTCTAAAATAGAGAAGAAAATTACAAAATCTCTATAAGTTTTATCTTACAACTCCAACAGTTCCTTTATTTTACAGATTTTACATTTATTATTCTGATCATTCATTGGTTCAATTTGAATTAGAGAAACACTTTTTATTCTTTTTCTTTTTTTTTTGTGATGTATGTGTGATGGGGTTTTTGGAGATAATGAACATTTAATTTTAGAGATTTTTTCAAATGCTACAAATATGGAGATTTTTTCATTCTCTCTCATCTATTCTCTATTTTAGAGAAAGAAATAAAGGAGCTGTTGGGTGAAAAAAACTCCAATATTTTGCTAAATTCTCACTTTTCTCTATAATAGAGATGATGTTGGGGATGCTCTAATATACCACTAAAAGGGTAGCATTAGTATATAGTAGGGGTAATTTTTCCTTAAAAAAAAGTCGTGGTAATATATTTGAAAAGTGTAAAAAAAGGCAAAAAGAGGAGATTTGGAATTATATATGGTTAATAACTTAAATTTAACTTTGATGGGTCTAAACTTCATAATGGTCAAGACCTACGGTCGGATTTGTCATACATGATGCAAATGGTTCAGTCAACCCTTCGGGCAGCCTCTAGTGTGGTTTTGCCTCTCCTTTATAGGTGGAAGCTTTAGCACTCAAGACCAGTCTATCAACATTGAGAAAGACAACCTAATGATCATCAACTCCATTACTACTTTGTCATTTTGAATGGTCATCCTACACACATGTCTTAGAAGCTTGCAAGGGACTTCAGTCTTAGATGCTTGCAAAAGACCACTCATATCACCTTTTTTGTTAAGATTGTTGTTCAATGTGTGAAATTACCATTTTTCCCTTGTACTTTTAATAAATTTGAAGGGTAAAACATGAATCACCCTTCAACAATTTTCATTTTCCATTTGAGAAGAGAATCCAAAGGTGAAGGATGAACACCTGGAAGAACTTCGAACGAACTAAATCAAGGATGACCAATTTTGAACCAATTAAATTAAAGACGAAATATTTGGAAATTGTCAAGAGATGAATTAGGATATGGGTGATGAAGGAACAAAGTAGCAATTTTGCATTTTTTAACATCAAAATTAATGTAAAAGGTGAGATGGGTGGTCTTTTACAAATATCTAGCATTTAAAGGGTAGTTTCCTAGAACTTTCAATTTAAGGGTGCTTTTATGCAAAATAGTGTATTTAATAGGTCGTTTTCTAGAATTTGGCCAAGTTATAAGTACAAAACAAGTGTAGAAATAAAAACCAACTTCACACTCATATCTTTCATTTACACACCCAAGGAAGAGAAAAGGGTCTGAAAATGGGCTTGGCCTAATGTGCTTTCAGGCCCAACAATAATTAGAGGTAGATGTCATTCACATCACGGGTAAACTGCAGAAAACCACCCTTAAAATAGGACATATTGCTCAAAACCACCCCTTATATTTCTATTTTCCGAAAACCACCCTTTAAAACCCTTCCGTTAGCATTCAACCACCCCTTTCACTAATTCCGTCTAAATCCACGTTAAGTGAGTAAATCACACTTCTGCCCCTCATTTTTTTAATTACTCGTATGTTATAATTGAATGTAACAAATTTAATGTATTATATTAATATTAATTAAAAAAATTAAACAAGAAGTGGAAAAGCCCCAAATCAGTTCCTGATAAGAATGAAGGAAGGCATGAAGGCTGAAGCTTTCAATGGTGCAACGTAAAGAAGTTTGAGAGCAAATCTTCAATAAATTTGGTGCTATTCTTATTGGAATATCATTGGGGGTGACGAATTTCAAATAAATTTCCATTGTAGCTTCTCTCACACAGGCTAGGGTTTACGATTTTTGCCATTTTTGTATGTAGGACTTGGTGCTCGATTGTTGGGTGAGATTTCGATTTGAGAAATCATTTTGATCTTGTGATTTTGCAAAGGGGAAATTACTGGGAAGTGATTTTAGTTTGGATATCGGTGAAGAAATTGAAGGACGTACTGGTAAGGAAAGGGCCATTCGAGGTCGAAGGGTTTTGGATCAAGAGGTAACGAATTCGGGGATGGCGGAAAGGGCCCTCCTCCCGAGCACACGAACGCACACCCGAGTCCTCCGAATCCAGACTCCTCGGCCTCCGACCGCCTAAAAACCCAGATCTGAACAAAGACGAGTGGATATGGCGGAAAGCTGTATGGAACTGATAAATCCGACAAAGGAGAAGCCGGATGAGGCGGTGGCTTGGCCAGATCTGGAACCTTAGGCCGAGGATCTGCAAAGGATCGGAGCAGGCGGTGGCTTGGCCAGATCTGTCTTCTCCGCCTTTCGCTCCTTCTTCTCCGTTGAGAGTTGAAACCGCCGGAGTTCAACCATAGCCAGAAAGGGTGGCTGCCGCCTCCGTCCAGTGCTTCCATGGCCGCCCAGTAGCAGTGAAGGAGGATCCAGATTCTCCTTTAATTAATTATTTGAAATTAACACCAAAAAATTAATTATTTTATACATTATTGATTTTAATGGCTTGTTTTACTGTTAAATTTTATTAAAAAAAATGAAAAGGGGTTAATAATTGCCTAGGATTTAACGGAGTATAGACGGAAATCTTTGAAGGGTGGTTAATTGCTAACAATAATGATTTTAAGGGTGGTTTTATGCAATTATACATATAAGGGGTGGTTTAGAGCAAATGGGCATATCTTAGGGGTGGTTTCCTACAGATTACCCTTCACATCACATATGGAAGGAACGGTTCTTTTTTTTTTTTGGGTGGGCTGGAAAATTGATGAATTCAAAGCTTTATTTCCAAACGACATTTATACATTGTCCAAGATTTTAGTACTATAAAATAGAGGGATTTTGTTCAAATGGACCTTTAAGCATATTTGGTTAGTTAGATAGGCCCATCAATTGTTTTTTTTTTTTTTTTTTTGATAAGGAAATAATTCGAGGCCGGACATGCCCGGACCTCGAGAGGCCGACAAAGTCGGCAGACGGCAAGCCGTCTAAACAAACAGCATAACTAAAGAAATACAACAGAAAACAAATACCTAATACAACAAAAGAACTACCCAAAACAAACCCGGAAAACCCCGAACCCTAAGCAAACAAGCGGACACAGCAATGAGAAGATGGAGACCCGACGTGGTGAAGTGGATAGCGAGCGCATGGGACAGCACAGCTGACACGATGTCTCGCCGCCGGAAAGACGGAAAGCAGAAATCCACGTAGGGCAAAGACGACTCCTGGGGAAGTGTGGATCACACGACGTTCCCTCCACCTAGATGAAGGATCTTCGGAGACCACGAACACCACCAACACGATCACTTCGATCAACCAGGGCCGCAGAACTGCTCCTCAACCGAAACTAACCACGAACCAACAAACAGGACTCCAACCACCCGAGAAAATGAAGCACGACCGCGAGAGGGCAAAGAGCGCAAGAGGATTCCGGATTTAATAAGATTCCGGATTTAGTAATTTACTACGATTAATATGGATCAGATTTAACTCTTTTATTTATATAATCAATATATGCAACCTACCCATCGGGCCAACTTTGGGCCCAAGGTAAAGCCTTGGGCCCAAAGAATTAGAATCGGGCCCAATGAACAAGAAGCAAAAGAAGGGGTTTGACCCTAATGCCGCCACACGCCAGAACAGGGCAATTGCAGCCGACGATGATAGCATCGACGAGAGGGATTATACCTCAACCCCGGCGGCCGGCGACCGACGACCGACGTCCACTACCCAGATTTTCCATGACCCTTGGCCCAAGGATCAAGAGTGGGAAGATCGGCTACGACGACAGATCAAAGACTCCGAACGAACACCGCACGCAACGAAGATCGGCGACGACGACAGTCGGGCCAGTCGGGCTCGAGAGCAACCAGGACGATAAGGAAATCCGGACAGCACCCACAAACCTTGGACAAGCCAAGGCGGAGCGCCAACAGAGCGAGAAAGAAGCTCGCCTGAGAAGGCGCGGTGCAGTCGGATACCTCATACCAGAGTAGCAGGGTTGATGCACAAACGCTAGGGCGAGAGGCACAAGTGAGAGAGTAGTAGTTAACCTGCTCAAATTACCAAAAGGAAAGATAAACAAAGGACGATTAACCCAATATCATCGGAAGCCCCAAATTAATTTGGGTTTTTCACAAATGTGGGGAAAGATTATCAGGTAAGGGTTTTTTGATTTTGTGCATCAGGACCCACGCCACCAAACAACCCATGGCAACCACTGTGGGGAAAAGGAGTCCGGTGACAGTAGAAAGGCCGAGGCCGGAGGAGGGCGGCCGAAGCCGAAGTAGGACTCCCGAAGGAGATGTGGGCTCCCGAAGGAGAGGTTTTGGAGCTCTAAAAAAGAGAGCATTTTTTCACTCCCTGTACATGTTTGGGAGAGATTTTAGGGAGGAGATCTAACTAATTGATCCCATCAATTGTTTTTTTAGCATGCTTAGCCCATTAATTGTTTTTTTAGCATGCTTAGCCCTCTTAAACGGTCAATGGTCAACCGTTGACCGGTCAACCCATTTTGATGCAAACTTTTTTTTTTTTTTTTTTTGATGCCAACTTTTTTTTTTTTTTTTAGTGATGCTATATTTTACCGTTTTGATGCCAAAATTTTATGGTGACAATTTTATATAATTGATGGCATAAGAGCTTAAAACGTGGAATCAAAATATTGTCACCTTATTGTCACTTTTCTAATGAAATGATTGGATGACTTTTTTTTAATGCCACTTTTTTAAAACATTGATGACATTTTTTGTGATGTCATATTTTACTGTTTTGATGCCAAAATTTTATTACATTTTATTTTCACTCTGATGCCACTTTTCTAATTAAATTATTGGATGACACTTTTTGTAAACTTTGATGACATTTTTTGTTTACTCTAATGTCACGTTGACCATTGATGCCATTTTGAAAAATTTGTATCACATTAAAGAAAAAAATGTCATCAAAAATACTACTTTGAAAAAATATCATCAAAAATATGGCATCACGGTAAAAAAAATATTATCAAAAAATTGACATAAAAAAGTGGCATCAAAGTGAAAATAAAATATAGTAAAATTTTGGCATCAAAACGGTAAAATATGGCATCACTAATAAAAAAAAAAAGTTGGCATCAAAATGGGTTGGTCAACGTTGACCGGTCAATGGTCAAACAGTTGACCATTGACCAACCCACCTGTTTGACCATTGACCAACCCACCCTATTGGGAAGGGAGTTAGGGCAAAACTAATTAAATTGATTTAGGGGCTAAGTGACTAATTGAATATTCAAAAAAGGCCCTCTACCAAAATCACCCTATAAAATATTCCTTTCACAAATTCAGCTAGTAAATTAGTTTGGACTTCAGCTTTAGATGAAGGGTTCTAAGTTTCTAACCATTCCGAAATGACTCACCGAAAAAGATTTGTGAATAGTACCTATAAATCTCCTGTTCAAACCCCAGATGACTGCTCTTTATTTACCAAATTCAAGGAGAGTTCTCGTTTAAATCGACTTGTAAGTCTCTTTAATCGAACTTATTCTCTTGTGGAAGAAAGTACCTCTCCACATTCTATTATGCAAGCAGAAGCCTAGAGAGGAGAATAAACGAACAAATCCACTAGATATATAGCTACCTTGAAATTGAGGGCTCTATCGAGTTTCAATGTTTGCCACAAGAAGGATAATCAACCCCCTCCCCCAATCACAAGTTGGTGTAGTGGTTATGGGGCTACATCCCATACCTCGAAATTCGAAGTTCGAATTCCCGTGGAAATATGGAGGCGCTTGTGAGTGGGAGGGTCAACCCCTTAATGGGCCTACAGTAACCCGACCCAGATGTAGAGTGGGCTAAGTCCACTTGAACTGGTAAGGAAAAAAAGATTTTTACCTCCCATATCTATGATGATATTGCTACTAATGTAACTCAATTTAATATTCATATGGATTTTTTTTGTACTTTTCATATCTATGATGATATTTTATTACAATTTTTTTTTAATTCTGGTACAATGAAGGGAAAAGAACACATTCGATTTTGGACAATTTTACGTTTCTCCCATATGTACTCGGATCGGATTTTTATTATATCAATCTAATTTAAATCTAAATTTCTTCCGTCCGGATGAATGTTGATCGGTTCAAATCGTCTACCCCTAGTCTTATTCCCTCTCTCAGTTATCCTTTCCACAACAACTCTATTTTTTTTTTAATTTTTTTTTTGTTAATTTAATCTAATTAGTTTTAATTTAGAATTTGCAAGGGTGAGAGAGAGTTAGGGGGAGGTGGTAAATTCGGGAACAGAGGATTTCAGTCGGGACGGGGCTTCGGAATTGGAAGGTGTGGAAAGAACAAAAACCCGTTCCCGGGCGCCGGTTGCATTCCGGGTAACGTCTCCTTTGGTGTTCAGGTGAGACAGAAATACCCATTTCTCCCTTCCTTTTGTTTCTTTCTTCTGCGTACTTGTCAATTTGTCTCTTACATTTCACATCTAGATTGGTTACTGTTCTAATCACTCAGGAGACACGAAATTTGTTCTAGCTGGGTACTTGTCAATTTGTCTTTTACATTTCATATCTAGATAGGTTGATAATTTTGTATTATTTTAGATGGGTACTTTGTAAAATCAAGCATTTGGGGGCTGCTTTCATTCAAATACCAATAACCTGATTGCACCTGGATACCGTTGGTTCTTTTGCCTTTTCATGGTTTAGCTTGAAGATTTTCGAATGGATTGCATTGCATCCAAATTAAAGCCACTTGCTTTGGTTTTATGGGCAATGGAAATGAGCTTAACAAATTGTGGTTTTTAGGGTTTAGCTAAAGCCTTGAACTTTGGCATGCCTACATGTCATGGATGTCTCAGAAGTCGGAACCTTTAGTTGGACATGAATTTCATGATATGAAAGTAATCCTAAATTTACTGAGAATCGCGAAAGCTATCACCACCACTAATCTTTATTTCTCCACCACAAAGTAACGCTGCCTGCGGTGTTTATCTTTGGACACTTCTTTCGCCCAATGCTTGTCATGGCGCATTGCCAAGTGACTAAGGGAGTAAGGGACTGATTGACACAAGCTTATTGAAGCTTTTCAAAGCGGTGTGACAAAACTTTTTGTGATTTTACAAAACATTGTCAGGCTAAACAAGAATTTACTCTTTTAATCTACCCACAAAGGCTAAGATTTTGATATATCTCTAGAATTTCATTAAAAATTACATTTACATTTTAATGTTAAGCTAGATTCTAATATCTAGTTTAATCCTTGACATGCGAAACAAGGCCTAAGTGGTTGAGAATTAAAAAAAATTGCGGTGGAGAAGTTATCACTGGTTTAGAGCTAACTGCTGAACATAAATTTGGCTTTTATGCTGTCAAATTAAGCTAAGAGACTTGGCACATCCTATTTTGAATTTCAGCTGTGGTCCAGTCACACTTATTTCAGGGATGTCTGATCTCTATATTCATGTCGTTCTCTATACATTTAAGTGTCGTTTAATTTGTGAAATTGACGACCTGGCTTAACAGGTTAGCAGCTAGCTATCTAAATCATCCTGAAATATGTCCTTTTGATGGGCTTTTCTTGGCATAAAGTTATGGACCATCTTAGTCGATCTACGTGGCTTCTACGTCTCCGTGTGCATATATTATATACGTGTTCATGCCTGTTGTTGTGTTCTCCTTTGTGAAATAAGCTAGGGAAGCATGTTCATTTTACCTTATTCAAGTGTCTAAATCTATTTATATTTTTCCGATATATGTAAAGAAATTAGGATATTTCAAGCATGAGCAGGGGCCAACCTTGAGCATCCTCGCGAATGAGGATATAATCATCCTTAGGCAGGTGCCCCAAGTTAGCAAGCTTTTCGGTCACTTTAATTCAACTGTGTATATCAACTCTAATCTCACCTTTTCAATGTGTTCTTGAAATATGGAAGTATAGTGTCAAACCTTGTATAGTTGGTTGATAATGATAGCCTTTGTGGAACTGTAACGAGCATTGTGGCATTGTACTGGTGTTCTAGATGCATTGGTAATGCCAACCATCCATGATTATTGCTAGAAATGAAAAACATATTATTGTGGAATCTTGATATGAAGTGCGAAATTAGAACATATAACTCCGGTAATTACACAAAGTGACACAGTACATAGAACAACACATAAAAAATAATGTTACGAGGATAATACAGGGTGCTGCATAGGGATTCCGTATGAAATGATCAATACTTGCAGAACTGAAGTTCATATTTGGTGATTGATGAAGAAAGCCTGAGCATATAGTTAATGGTAGAAGTCCATGTCCTGCACTTCTGGTAGTCGTCTGTCATGTCCAGTTTTACGATCCCCCTTGTTGTTGTCAGTGAAACCTGGTAGCATGTGTCGTCTTCCTCGCCTTCAGAATCTCTATATAGCTCGATGTGCTGATCAAGCACAATACCTTTTACACAGACATTTATAGCACTACTTTAGATTATCGGATTTGGAAGGAGAATAAGTTTGAACTGATAATAAGTGGAGGAGGAAAGGAATAATGATTCTGACTTACTTTCCTTCTTGCTTGTGGTGATATTGAATATGTTAAGCTTCTTTATCTTCAATATGATCTGTGGACCATTTAGAATGCGACTAAAGGATTAGACACTGACATACTCCATGGACCGAATTCAGAAAGTACAGAAGTAAGGTCTAACCTTGGTTTCATTGTTTAGATGTATTGAAACTACCCTCATCATGCATCTGCCTGTTCATACATGAAAACATCAGATTGTAATTAGATGATTCACCGTGGTGTCTTGGTATCTTATATAGCAGATTAAGGATTATATATATACTGCTTACCGTCTGATGTCTCGATGCTGAACCGAGCACCCTTGGCAAGCAACAGTCTGTTCTTTTCGAAGTCAAAGTCCATATCTTTTGTATCCTCAATGGGCAGCACAGGTACAGTTCGCCTGTTTATGCATCCGGTTCTTGCTTTCAGCGTTTGAGCTCCTCTTAATGCTGTATAACAGGGAAATGCATAAATATAAAATCAACTGGATTTCGCTTGTTAATTAGGCAGAAATGGTCATACATGTAGCAGCAGCTGCGGTCAGAGTTAGGATATCGCTTGTGTTGGTACCGCTGATGGCTGAGCCTAAGATGGTGCTGAGCTGTTCCCTCTTGGCCCCCATCAGCTCAGCCATCTGAGCACACTGGGCGGCCACCAGGGTGGCTGCGGATGCAAGCGCTGCTTCCCTCTCCTTGTCAGGTTCCTCGTTGTGGTCACCCTCGGCTGCAACTGCTGCCAGTGCTGCTGCTAGGCCTGCTATTGACACCGCTGCGTGCACCTCTGCTCTCTGAAGCCTTTTCTCCTCTTTTCTCTTCCCTTTGATCTCTCGGACCCATTTCTTGATCGGTACGTTCTTCAGTGGCGGTATCTTCCATGAAAATGGCTTCAATTACATGAGAGTTTGATGTGTTAGCTACAAGTTTTATGCCATTTGTATATCAAATGGAGAAAAAACAATGGTTAGCTTACCCATTTCTTTTTGAAGCAGCCGCCATTGTAGTTCAGCTCCGGGTGCATAGCTTGTTGCATCCATATCCATGACTACAGGATCACATGAAAGATGAGTCCTTTTAGACTCGGAAACTCGTGGTTTTTACTGTTGCGAATCATATAAGTACATTGGTTTTCTTTTCAAGGATAAAGTGAACGTCTCCTTACCTTGAGGTCATTGGATTGCCATTGGGGCAAGGACTTTCTATCTTGATCATCCATCCTCACACTCTTTTCCATCTTCTGCAAATTTACAAAGCACAAAAACCCATCAGTTTCACTATGCTTATATATAGTCTTACCACAAGGAGTAAGAACCACCCTTAGGTAACCACAGTTTTAGTACAAACCGGGACTACAGGAGGCGTGTGGCTGACGAATTCCTTAGCTGGGATATCTCGTAAAACGATTGCTTGATCTTGCAGCTGCTCTGGTTGGAGAGCTTGGACCGCGAAGTTGCACCAAGCACGAGACAGGAAGTCCATCGTTTCGGGGTGTGCCTCAGAGGATGTAAGGAGAGGATTAGGATCCATGCTTGCTTAACAGGGAGGTAGAAAGAGAGGTTGGGTGAGAAAACCAGCCTATAGATCAAAAGATGTGCACTTAAGCACTAAGCACAGTTGAGGGGAAAAAGGGCAACTTGGAGAGGTGACAATTTAAATAACAAGGCAACCAATTAAACACAGTTGGTGCCACCCAGTTTGTTCATACTTATACTACAATTGTGTAGGAATAATCATATTATACTTCATCACTAAAAAGCATCATTGAGTGCAATTATGTGATCCTTTTGCCATGATGTGGATTAGCCACTATACATGGTCCACCTCTCCACCCCATAACAACTTAAATGGGGATTAATTGATTGAGAAATAAAGGACATTCTCTTTATATCATTAGCATCAGTTGGTCCACAAGCACCAGCTTCACACTTTCTACAGATTTTACACCCATGTCCTAACCCTCCTTGGTTGGCTACTCGCGATTACCGTCACAAAGACAGGTATTTCAGATAACCATGTCGGGGTGGTTGAGCCGGAAAGGATCTCATGGTAGTACTCGAACGTCCCCGATCCGACTTCCGAATGGCTGCTCTATATTTACCAAAATCAGAACAGATATTTGAGATCACTAGTTCGAGACCAGAAAATGACCACTAGATCTACCGTGTAAATGAAACAGTACATCGGTGTAATAAAACCTTAGGGGATCGGATAAACCCGATGAGGTTAGTTGGGCTTACAAAGTGAAAATCTACAAAAAGAAAGAACATAGTATGATCACATTTGTTACTAGTTGTTGGATTAGATGTTAAGTAATTATTCTATTTTGTGTGTAAAGTTGTCCTTACTAGTTTTAGGCTTTATTATCATGTTGTGGCTTAAAAAGACTTCTATTTGTTCTTCTTCAAGATCCTCCCAAAATTTGTTGTTTTCGCTGCATTGATTTCCTTTTAAGTAAGAGTGGAACGATAGACGTTACAAACTTTAAAAAGCCAATTCCCTCACAAGTCACATGCTATTCAAGATGTTGCTTCAAGAGAGAAAAGGAAAGGAAAGAGTTGTAAGGAGAACTTTATAGATCTTTTTTGCCCAAAGTTATAATGCCAAACAAAGCCTTGAGAAATAGTTGGAGGGACAATTGAGATAGAGGAGGGAGAGAAAGGTACCCTTCATTGGCAATCAGTACTGTCATAAATTAGGTGTTTCCCTTGAACATATTCACTTATGTGTAACAATCAACATGGTGAGCCATTAGAGGAACACCAAGCAGATATTGATGAGGTCAAATCATTGAAGACAAGGAGGGGATGCATTTGGCCCCCAACACTTTAGGATTTTTTTTTGGGTGTGGTTATAAACTACAGATTTCAAAAGCCAGAAACTATTATATTGATTTAGCTCTAAAGAGTTTTGATCAGATCAACAGTACACCATAAAACCAGAGCTGTCCTGGGCCATGGGAGAGACAGTGCTAACAAAGGGTCTTGGAAAGCATGATAACTGTGCAATGTACATGGGGGCGGAATCGATTGAAAAGCTAACAGACATCCATGATTGGAGTTGAGAGAGATCTTTTTTCCCTCTAAGTGCTCCGATTAGGCAGCAGATTAAACTAATCCTAAATGGTAATCAGCTTTTGAGGGCTAAGAATATGACATAGGAGTCACTTTGAGTGTGCTCGTTCGCTTCCTTCCGCCTTTATTGATTCTTTCTTTCTTTTAAGCATGTTTGTTAAGCCTGTTTTGTCGCCTTTTTTCGCATTGTTAATTGATATCAATCCTACTGTTGTTATAGGAAGGCATAATTAGAGCATGTGAAGTAGTGGTGGAACATCTTAGGAAGATGGTTGGTTGTTCATAGAATAGTTAATTAGTTCATCCTTGGGATCTCTTTCCCTCTCTTCTACTGTTGTATTCAGATTGAGGCTCTGATTTCGGTAACAGTGGATTTGCATTGGGGATGAAGTTGGGTTAGGTGTTAGTTCTACCTAAGCTTCTCCCTCTTTTTTTATTGCTTTCTAGGTATAATCAAGAACCTTCACATGAAAGTTCCATCCAAAAGCTGTGTGAGGTTTTTTCCTAGAAACCCATCTAAGGAAACACATGTACCTAAGTACCTTATCTCGTAGTCATAATGAGCTGCAAGAGTTTTCCATAGCCAAAATGGGCGAGGCAGGTTTCGTTCACCTTCACAATATTCCACACTTGTATCAAATATATCACAGACACTTAGGTCATTACAATATGAACAATACGAGGGAGGGGGATTCGAACTTGGTCACTATGTATCATCCTTACCAACTAAGTATTAAACAGTTTGTTGTTTAGAACGAGCATTCCTACTTTGCCTCATATTTGCCATGTTAGAAAAAAATCGCGTTAGTTCAAAATGGATAAATTGAAAGTAATTTTTTTTGAAAATCAAATCAATTTTGAACTTGTGTGATTTTTTTTTTTTCGACATGGCAAATATGAAGCAAAGTAACGACAACTTCTTTGATATTTTAATGGAAGGACTATTCATGAACTCGGATAGAAATGTCAGGAATGTGAATGAGTTATTTGATAGGTTAGAAACTACAGTATTTGATAAAGTTGTGAAAATTGAGGACCAATCATGAAATTTACTAAAAAAAATATAATTCCTCTCTTCGATAAAATATATCATTTTCCATTCACGCAGGTCTTTTTTTAGTGATGAAAACTATAAAAATAGATCCATTTTTTTAATACAATTTTTTTTTAACAATTTTGTAGATACTAGTATTAAATATTAATAAGTACGAAATTGTTCAAAAAATGGATGTTTTTTTTATAGTTTTTATCATCTTAAAAACCATGTATGAATAGTAAACGACATGTTTTTTCGAAAAGAGGGAGTATATATGCAAGATATTTCGAGTAACATTATCTGTATCAAAATGGGTTCCCTACCTGAACTGCTTAAATGTTGGGAACTGATGATGATTTAAATCTTGGGAGGTAGTGATTTTTCTAGGTTTATGCTTTCGGACGTATATGAAAGATAGTTGCTGACAAGGTTTCCTGTATCTGGATGGAGATGACAAACAGTGGTGAAACAGGACAACCAACCAGACTCCAAAACTCGATCCGACATTGCTGAACCCGAATTCGTAGAATCTACCATCTCAACAAAGTGTACTTGTTCCATGTCATACATTGAATACCTGATCTAAGCTCCTTACACGACAAATTGACATGTCGACAAACAATCCGGACACCCATTGGTGTAACTATGATGTTGTTTTCTTTGAGGCCCCAACTAATCCCACAGGGCTCGAGTATGTAATCGGGTCTCGACCCATGCCAATGTGCCATTCCGATAACCCAGAGGCCCGAGTAAATCCTCTAGTGGCCACCCATAGGACTCGAACTGGGTCGAACCAATTGAGCCATGAGGTAGTGGTGGCTGTGAACTATTGAACTATTGAACTGATCCATGTTGTTATCTGAATAGAAACTAATGTGAGATGTGAGAGGCCACTGATGACAGCAACATTAGTAGAAAGTTGGGATATGTCCAAATGAAAGAGTGATGGCTGCACACTACTATTTAGGACTGCTAATAGATATCCCAAAATTGACTATGCATTGACACAAAAAGCACACCATGAATTATGAATATATGCCTACAGTCTACAGATGATGTATGAGTTCATTATTTTTTGGTTTATTTTGTGAGAATCATTATTGGTTTTCACAGTATATGGCAACTTGTTATTTGTTAAGTTCAGCCGTTCAGGGATGTATCTGTATTCTGTAGTGAGAATTTGGATTGTCACATCTTATTTCACATGTCTATAAAATTATTTTGGATATAATTTTACTTTTAAAAAAATAAGAAATTATATTCGTGTTTCATACAATTATATTATGGATTTTTTTTTAAAAAAAAATATATATAATTAAAGATCGCTAAAATACAATTTTTTACAATAAACTTTTCTAGATATGTAAATATAATTGAATGAAACATGAACATATTTTTTTTAAAAAAAATTTCAAAAGTAAAATTATCTTCCAAATAACTTTGGAGTTTGGAGTGCACCGAGTTTTGCATTGCAGGAGATCCACACTAGTTTGGCCTGATTTTGATGATCATTTCACAATTCACATGGAAGTTCCATGAAAAAAAAAGAAGCTTTGGGTAATTTGCGGAAGATCAGCCACTGATTAGGACAATGTGCTCAAAGCCACCGGTTGAATTTAAAATTACTGAAAATCACTCATTACCAAGAAGTCCAAATTTCTTGTAGCAAAGCAATATAACATTGTACTCCCATGTAATATTATTTTAATTGGCGGTGTAAAAATCGATTTCGAATCTAAACCCTAGAACAGATTTAAATGGAGAGCTAAGCACAGATGAGAGAAAGTAAGAGAGAATACAAAGATTGGTGACACGGTTCGGTTGCCCTACTATGCGGAGCATTAAGAGGGAGAGACTCAAACCCACGAATCCACTAAGTATGATCGAATACAAGTCATGGATACAGATTGACGGATAAACTAGAAACGGTCCTAGACCTAGCGGCTCAAGCAACAGGTAATCAAGGAGAAACACGAAATAGGAACATATACTCCCTTCACTCCATCTGAAGACGAAGATGAACAGAAGCTGGTGAAGAGCCGAGGTTGAGCACCGAAGCAGCGTCTTCTTCCTAAGTCGAGCAAGGACTCCTTGAATCACATCAGGAACTTGAGATTCAAGCTCATCGGAGTGAGGAACCGGGATCGTCGTTGAATCGCCTCTAGGGTTTCTCTGTCTCTCTTTCTTTTGGTGTAAGCGGAAGCGAATGACTGAAGCTCTCAACCGTTTAGGGTTTCTGAAGGGAACGCTTTATACTCAAGCCACCACTAAGGGAAACGCAGCGTTTCAGTCAGCAAGGACAAGAGCCGTTGGAGCGTCTTCAGGTAAGTGTGGGCCAAGTGAACATAGAGAGTTGGGCTAGTCTATAGCAATGGGCCGAAGACATTAGGTCAGGCTTTTGTCTCCAACACATTCAAATGGTCTTGGCGCCATGGAACCCTTGAGCCGAGCTTCTTCAACTTGATCATGTCTTTGAGCCACCTAAGACCTTAGACCTAGATTCTAGTCTATCCATCTTTAGTATCCATTGACCCTAATACACATGCATCTAGATTATATTAGGCATAACAATTTGGCCTCATAATCTAGCCACCATGTGTGGTATTCGATCATTTAAATAGGGTCATAAGGGTTTGTATCTTCTATTCGTCCGTCCTCGACTCGTGTACCTGCATGGTTAGTGAACATCAAGTATATGAAGAAAGTTCCTGCAATAGTAGAACTTGCCGGAAGAAACTATCTTCGTGCCAAAGTCTGCTGGGTTGAGCTCTCCTTTGATCTTCTTGACGTCCAATGCCTTGTCTTCGACCCGGTGCCTAATGAAGTGAAACCTAACATCTATATGTTTGGTTTTCTCATGATACATAGGGTCCTTACACAAATACAGAGCACTTTGACTATCCATGTTGATCACAGGTACAAATTTCTTTATGAAAATCTCTCCAAGTATGCCTTTCAACCAGATAGATTCCTTTGCAACTTCAGTAGCTTCCATGTATTCAGCTTCTGTTGAGGATAAGGCCACCACAGATTGTTGTTGAGACTTCCAGGATATGCAGTTGCCTGCCTAGGTGAAGTAGTACGTAGTGGTGGATTTTCTTGTGTCTTTGTTGCTGGCGTAATCAGAATCCACATACCCTTGGAGATCACCAGCAGATGCATATGCTGAGTACACAAGACCAAGCTGGTTAGTGCCATTCAGGTATTTAAGCAAATACTTTATTGCATTTCAGTGAGGCATTCCAGGATTGGACATATATCTACTAAGAACACTAATGGAAAATGCTAAATCAGGCCTAGTGCATAGCATGACATACATGATTGAACCAACAACAACATCATAGAGAACATCAGCCATATCTTTCTTTTCATATTCAGTTTTAGGGCATTGAGCTTTGCTCAAAACAAGACGCCCTCCTAAGGGTATAGGTGAAGATTTAGAGTCAGGCATGCTAAATCTTTTAAGAACTTTTTCAATGTAATCAACCTGGGAAAGCATGAGCTTTTTCTTGTGTCTATCTCTAAGGATCATGACCCCCAGAATTCTCTTGGCATGGCCAAGGTCCTTCATTTCAAAGTGTTTCATCAAATTTCTCTTAGTGTCAGAAATAATTATCATAGAAGCACAAACAAGGAGAATATCAATCCACATAAAGCAGAATAAACAAAGGAAATTTGGTGGTAACACCATTGATGTATAAGTAGGAATCATATTCACTTCTAATAAATCCAAGAGATCTCATGTTAGAGTCAAATTTTATTTTCCATTGTCTTGGAGACTGTTTTAGACCATAAATAGACTTTTAAATAGACTTTTTCAACAGACAAACATGATTTGGTTTGCTTTTATCAGTGAATCCCTTAGGTTGTTTCATGAAAATGGTTTCTTTCAGATCACCATGAAGAAAGACTGTCTTAACATCCATTTGTTAAAGTTCCTAATAAAAAACAGTAGCAATAGCAAGGAGCAATCTAAGAATTTTGTATTTGACAAGTGGAGCAAATATATCATTATAATCCAATCCTTCTATTTGATTAAACCCTTTTGCTACAAGTCTAGCTTTAAACTTAAAGTGGTTCATCAGATTTTATCCCTTCTTTGACTTAAAAAACCCACTTACAGTCAATAGTTTTAGCATGCTCTGGTTTAGGAACAAGAATCCAAATTTTGTTGGCTTTCATAGACTCAAGTTCTTCAAGCATAGCTTTAAACCATTTCACATAATCAGAGGATCTCGTAGCAGATTAAAAAGTCTCAGGGGGATTATTTTTAACAATCTCAAATGCAACATAAGCAAACTCAACAATATTAATATCATCTGTATACCTTCTGTTAGGAATTCTAACTCTAGGACTCCTATCTCTAGCAAATTGATAATCATTTTTAAAAAATCAACCAATTTACAAATCGGTACTAAAATCCGGCATAACTTTTGGTTTCATGAGGGAAAAAAAAAAGAAATGAGAGGTTAGACCGGACAAACAAAAAAAAATTAATTTTATTAAACTCATGGTTGTTTTCACATATAGCATTCAAAACTTGAACTTTAGTGATACCTGCTCTATTTATCGATCTCCTCGAAACCCTTATGTTTCCCTTAAAAGTTAAAATTCACCATCATCGCCACTTGGAGGAAAGTGGTGCTTATTCAAATTAGCAAAATTTCGGTTTAATAAAACCAAATTTTATTTTGTTTGACCGGTCTAAACCCTCATTTCTTTTTTTTCCCATTAAACTAGGAATTATAATGGATTAACCCTTCATTTGTAAAAAGGGTGATTTTTTAAAAGACCATTTTTTCTATGTTGTCAACATTTTTTGCCCGTGAAAAAACACTGGCAATATGTTACTAGTACTACTACCCTCAAATGTTAGAGTATTTTTATTACATTTGAAAGGTGATGATATATTTTTACCATGTCTTTAAATGTGAGGTAGTTTAATTAGTTTAAATGTTAGAGTGTTTCCTAGTTTGTCTTCTTGGGGTATCCTTTTGGGTATAAAGGGTACAAGCTTTACAACTTAAAAACACAGAAATGTTGTGTTAGCAGAGATGTACTTTTCCATGAAAACATTTTTCCCTTTGCTTTGCCCAACCCACAGATACCTCCAAATGTGCAGTCCTCACCTGTATCTCCTGTTACCTACCCTTCCTTTGCTGATGATCTGATCATCTCTGATCCTATCCCTGAAAACAACTTACCAGCTTTTACACCAGTGCCTATTGTTGACCAACCAACTATGGATTCCACTTTCTTAAATCCAGTTGACAACCTGGATAACTTTGCCACATATAGCCCTTCTCCTGTACCACCCACCTTTGATGCTGTACCTTCTTTACCAATTACCAACCCCACCAGGCATTCTACAAGGACACACAGACCACCATCTTGGCTCCAAGACTATGTTTGCTCTTCCACTTCTTCACCATCTGCAGTCATCTCTTCTCAAAGTAAGGTCACTACACCTTATCCTCTCTCTTCTGTTTTGTCCTATGCCTCATGCTCTTCATCTTATCACACATTCATAAATAATGTAGCTTCACTTACTGAACCACATTCTGTTAAGGAAGCATTGCAGCATCATGAGTGGTGCCAAGCTATGGTCACTGAACTCTCTGCCCTTGAAAGGAATAATACTTGGGAGATAGTTCCCAGGTCCAATGCTGAATCAGTGGTCAGTTGCAAATGGCTCTTCAAACTCAAATTCAAAGCTGATGGCTCATTGGAAAGGCACAAGGCCAGGCTAGTGGCTCGAGGGTTCTCTCAATTAGAGGGCATTGACTATAGTGAAACCTTTGCACCAGTAGCAAAGATGATCACGGTCAGGACTGTCTTAGCCATTGCTGCAGTTAGGGATTGGCATATCTCTCAATTGGACGTCACCAATGCCTTTCTTCATGGAGATCTTGAAGAAGAGGTGTTCATGGAACTCCCACCAGCTTATGCTCAGTTAAAACACATGCTTTGTCCTCAGGGGGAGAGCAATGGTGAGTACAAAGGCATGGTGTGCAGATTGCAAAAATCTCTTTATGGATTAAAGCAAGCCCCAAGACAGTGGTTTGCAAAGTTTTCTCAAGCAGTAAAGCTAGCTGGGTATGTGCAGTCTAAGGCAGATTACTCACTATTTACAAGGAAGGAAAGGGGATCTATTACAGTGTTACTTGTATACGTGGACGATATGATAATTGCAGGTGATGATAAGCAAGAGATTGCTCGACTGAAAATGCATTTAAATCAACACTTCCAAATGAAGGATTTAGGGGAATTGAGGTATTTCCTTGGGATAGAAGTGGATAGAAGAAAAGAAGGAATCTTCTTGAATCAAAGAAAGTACACTATAGAGTTGCTTCAAGAAGCTGGAATGACAGGTTCCAAGCCAGCTGCAACTCCTATGGATGTAAAGATGAAGCTGTCATTGGAAGGTGATAAAGATGAAGTAGAGCCAAATGCTTACAGGAGACTGGTAGGTAAGCTAATCTACTTAACTATCACCAGGCCAGACATTTGCTATGCTGTGCAAATGTTGAGTCAGTTCATGCATGATCCAAGGAATGAACATTGGAAGGCTGCGAAGCATGTTCTGAGATATCTCAAGAATGCCCCTGGTCAAGGATTGCTCTTGTCAAGTAAATCTGAACTGAGATTGAATGCCTTCTGTGATGCCGACTGGCAAAGCTGCCCAATGACAAGAAAGTCGCTCACTGGATTCACCATATTATTGGGGAACTCACTAATTTCATGGAGAACGAAGAAGCAAACCTATGTAGCCATGTCTTCAGCTGAATCTGAGTACAGGTCGATGGCCACTACATGCTGTGAGGTAACTTGGCTGATCAAACTATTAACTGATCTAGGAATGAATCGACAAGAGCCTCTTAGATTGTTCTGTGATAATGTGTCAGCTATACACATTGCAAGGAATCCCGTATTCCACGAAAGAACCAAGCATATAGAAGCGGATTGCCACCTTGTGAGAGACAAAGTGCTGCAAAAGGAGGTTCAACTGGGTTACATAGCTACTGGAGACCAACCTGCTGATATATTCACTAAGATTGTTGCTCAAGATCAGTACACTAAGTTGTTGGGCAAGCTTGGAGTTACAAATATGTTTTCACGGTCCAAGCTTGAGGGGGAGTGTTAAATGTAGTGTAATGATCAACTTGTATAGGCCTATGTTACACTATAAATACAGCTTCCTGTAACTAACTACACCAACCATTACACTGTATTGTGGAATAACAGAATCTGTTCAAGCTCTTTCTCTCTCTCTCGTTTCTTGCTCTCTCTTCATTGATGATCAACTTGATCATCTTCAATTATCAACATCAACAAGCTTGAATTTTTGAATTGCTTAAGAGTTTGAAATTCTTGAAAATATCAATCAATCTCAAAAAGGATGGTGAATATTTGTGAATTATGCTTTTGGACATACATGAAAGAGGAGGATTGCTTAGAAGCTGCAATATATGCGTCTTGATGAAGTTAGCCGGATCGGAGTGTTTGCAAAACGACATTCAGTTGAGTCCGAAAACTCCGACATCTGCGGACCCAAATTCGTAGAATCTACCCATCTAATCCAAAGGGATCGAAAGTTGTTCTATCTCGTACATCATGCCTCTAATCTTAGCTCTAATATATACGCGACAAAATGAGTTGTGTGTGTCCAAAACAAGAGTGAATGATTGAAATTATATTGGTATTAAGAGGGGAATCGATTTTTTTTTATTATTATAGACCTTCGGCATGTTAGACTCGGCTGGGTCCGGTGAAATTAAGACAAGGTAAAGGGAAATGAAATCGTGTGCGGATCCAGGTATGAAAGACACAAACAATGTACATACAAATCCACCAGGATTCTACCTCAAAACCAATTAAAAATGAAATGAGTAGTCCACCAAACTTATATGTTGTTCATAATATAGACCTAATAAAATAATATCAAACCAAGAGTGAGAAAAATATTGAAAGGAAGTTTCTTGAACTCAAATCCAATTATTTGTCTCCTCAATTTCGATATAGTCATGGCTGCTAAAGCTGGTAGTTTTTATGAGATTTTAGTCTTACTATATAAGTTTTAAAAGAGATAAAATTAAGATTAATATTCAATAAACTTATAAATGGAGATTTTTACTAACTTGTCGAGATTTTTAACATGTATTTTTTGTAAGTGTAGGTTAATTTTTTTTATTTTGTATAGATTTTTTTTGGTGCTAATTTTGTATAGATTTATTAATTTACCTTCTTTTGAATACTTTTTAGGGTTTATTTATTTTATATTAGGATTTTATTTTTCAATCAAGAATGATTAGCAAAATAGGCACAAATTAAACAAATCATAATCTAACTTGAGTGAGATTTTCTAGTCCTTTGAAAAAGGAAATATTTTGTCATCTCGAATGCCACTCGAATTCCTCACAAAACAAGTCATAGTTTAATTTGAGTGAGATTTTCTAGTCCCTTGAAAAAAGAAATATTTTGTCATCTCGAATTCCACTTGAATTCCTCACAAAATAAAAATTATTAAGATCCGATTTTGTTGGAATAAACTTGAATTCCTCACCGGAATCTCAAAAATCAGCCCCACAAGAGATTCGCTTCAAAGCCTTGAATATATTCCATGGGGTTTTCAATTTGGTAAATAAAAAGGATTTTGTTTTTAAGAAACCTGTGAAATTTCGAGCGGTGTTGGGTTTATTTTAATTTTTGGTTATAAAAATCGAAATCTATGATTCAAACACAAAAATTTAATCTATTGTGTAGGGATTTTTCCATGTGGGAGAAGTACCTAAACACCCCCTCTCATGTGCAATTCGCTTGAACGAGTTAACACTTGAACATATTTGTTTTTTTATGATGAGTATCAGTATTCTCAATATCTTTTAGCCTAACTCAAAGCTAGAACCGACCCAACTCAATCTATACCATGTGAGATTCTGATTCTGAGAAACTTCGGTCGGGTTTAATGAAAATGGGAGTCGTATGGGATTTATTTTATTTATTGGTTATAAAGTCGAGACCACTCTTCTAACACAAAAGCTTGAGCTCAACTCTTAATTCTAATATTATACCCTATTCAATTTATTTCATTATAATCAATATGGGACTCAAATACTATTATACAACAGGTACATATGGGGCGATGTAGAAAAAATGACTAAAATTAGAAAAAAGTTAAAATTGAAAAATTGTGTGAAATAAAGGTTGAAAGATTATGGAAAAAAATTACAATATATGTACAACATATCAAACGATTCCTAAAGGTTTGTTTAGATAAACATTTATTATAACTTATATTATATAATATTGTATTATAATATATATTATAAGTTATAATATATGGTTATCCAAACAAAACCTAATTCAAGGTGATGTTTTGAGCTTCTTAAATTCATTTTGGGAAAATGGGGCTTTATCATTAAAATAAAAGCTACATAGGTACATGGGACATTTTGGGCCTATTCTCATCATGGGCAAGCCCAATAATATTTTCACCATTAAGCCTGAAAATTTAAAACTCATACCAATGTGAAAGAAGTTCATATGCAAGTCCAACCAACCCGTGGAAATAGTTTAAAGTTTTTTTTTCTTTTTTTGTTCTTGATAAATAAATTAAAGCTTATGAAGTCGTAATTACATGATTAATTATTAATTATTAATTTATTACGGAGTAGCCTTATCAACTCATTATAAAAAATCAACATATGGCATACAACAAAACAAGAGTGCAAATCAAAAGCCCTAAAGCTACACTAAAAATAAAGTGTTGCAAAACAAAGAACTAATGGATTTGTTTTGTAAAATGAAAACCAATCAAGGAGAGGAAGTTGACAACAAGTGAACAAGAGGTCACACCACAACAACTCTCCAACATTTGGATCTCTTTATATTTGAGTCACTTGTGTGACTCAAATATGTGTGTTTAAAACAAGATTCAAATCCTTGAGGCTAAATGATTTGAATCCGAGTAAAGAAGTTTAAAATATGTGTTGAAAAATTGTATTGAAATCATGAAAAACTTTAGATCGGAAAACAAAAAGGCAAATAGCTTCGATTTTGGAATTTGGTAATTGGTAGTTTATATATGTTGCGGTTTAATTCAGTTTAACTTCATATATTTAGGTTTATAATAGTATTTGGTTTTACAATATTCAAAACTAGTTTTATTGCTCGTGATCTTCGCGACTCCAATGAACAACTGTGTGCTTTCTTTCGCTTTTCATTAAAATATATGTTTTGATTTCTTTAAACTCTATTATGATACCAAAAGTAAGTATCAAACCCAAAAAATAACATAAAACTAACCAAATGTACAAACAAGTGGATCAAATGAAGGTTGAATTGATGCAGACGGAACTCAACCCGTCAAATTGTTTACTGTAATTTGACAAAGGGAAGCAGGTACATTGTGCATCAGCTTTTTCAAGTTTAAAGCCTGCATTAGTGCATTGCAATATTGCATCATGTGTTCATAAAGTGGAGGAATTAAATTCGGCTTTATATTGTTTGTCATCTTCTTTCATTTGCATATATGTATAGTGTAAAGAGTCCCATTTATCCTTTTATTTTCCAAATCCAAATTTCTAATAGGTTAGTAAAACCATCTTCAAAATAAGGAAACAAAAGCCATGTTTTCTAAATTATTTTTGTTTTTATCTCCTAACAGTTTTCCATTTCAAAATTTTGAAGAATTATTAGTTTTAAAAAATGTTTCAAATTTGAAGAAGAGTCTAGTTTTTTCTATTGCTTTTCTTATTTTCGAGAACAAGATAGAGAATCCGTTGGACCAAAAAATGATTAAATAAAAAAAATTCTCTAAATCAGAAAGCTTCGTCATTTTGAGTGATCGTACTGCACACATGTCTTCTGAAAACTCAACTAGGTAGCAGACAAAGTGGCGCAACTACGATATAGAATGAAGCACGAAAGGATGCCATCGGGTAGAGCTTGCTCACTCGAAATATTGCCTCATAAAAAAAAATCGTTCATAGGGTATTTTAAAATAGTTCCAATTTGTCTATAAGGCCGATTTTAGAGTATATATATACCGTCTCAATCATCTTTTCGTTTTCGCTTTGGCAACCAAACTGGCATTGGGTATTGGTTTTAGATGATAAATTCCTGTGAAACTTCCTACATTGCAATACATTCATTATGCATTATACCACCTAAAGTTATGAGATCCTGCTCTCCATCTCTATTTACACAACATTGTTAGGCTTCATCTCCCCTTTTATCCACCTATGTCCGATACCGAAACCCCTACTCTACTCGGTAGCCAATCCCCGTCCCCTCGATCCTTCGACATGTCATCGAGTTCGAGACGCACGTCGGGGCATTCATCCGATGGCAAAGGTGCCATTCTTGTCTTGACCTGGTGGATGGCCGGAGCCAAGACTTGCTCCACCCATGAATCCAACCCGGTCTTCCCGAGCCATGCTCCACCCAGAATCTTATCGAGCGCTTCGTTTTGCACGCTGAGAGAGGTATCATCGCCAAGGATGGCGCGGAACCTTGCTTTGATTGCGCTCTCTAAGTTCTTCCTCAATAGACCAAAGTCCACCGGCTTGAGCACGATGGCTTCGTCTACCAAATCGAGGAACTCGGAAGTGGTCTTGTCCTCTTCGTATTCTACCGTTAGGTCACTCGAGTTGTGGGAGCTGTCTACTCGGTCCTCTTCGAAATCCGTTGTTTCGTTAAGATCAAAGGAGAGTGATGGACTCATCTCCTTTCTTTGCTTTGAGGGTCGTTCTTCATCTTCGATTGACAAGCTACGATTCCTCTTCGTTGCCCTTCGGTTTCCCATTGATAGCCTCAGCTGCCAGCCGCCGCTTGCTACCAAAGCAAGCTTCTCCTCATCGAGCTCGTGATCGCTTTGCGACGATGGTGGTTGATTGTTCGTAGTGAGGACGAATATGATGCTTCCTAGGCTGAGTTCTCGTCCGTATGAATCAGTGAACCGACCCCTTTCCATTGCGCGTTTGATGCTTCCACGGACCAACACATCCGCCTCGTCAATGTCCTGAAGCATCAAGACCGAGAACGGGTTCCTCCTGATCGCCTCTGCGATGCGATCAAGGACCGTCTTACCGCGGAATTTCACTTCCGAATCGTCCCTATCTCGCTTAGAACCCAAAGATAACACAACCGGATCGGTGCCGTACATCAGCTCCGAGAGTGCAGCTACCAACTTCTTCTTGCCTGCCCTATCAGGTCCCGTAAACATCATCCAGATATCGCCTTTCGCTCCACCAGCACGCTGCCTTCCATTGCCTAGCCTGCATCGCGTAATAGCGGTGGTCACAGCAGAGGCCGCATCCCGCTGCCACCACACTTTCTCTATCAGAACCTTTAGAAGTTTCTTGAATGAATCTGCTGCATCCAATGGTTCATCACTCTGCAGCTCACCGACTTTACTTGGTCTCGTCGTGCTATTACCAAGTACGAGATCTGTCCTGACCGGGCTCGAGGGAGGGGTTTGCGAGCCTGTGGTCAGACGTATATCGTCCCCAAGGCTCTTCTTGGGCTGGCATCCGAGCAAATTTGGAATCGCGTACAGGCTTGCGAGGGGGAGAGGTTTCGGAATGATTCCATCAAGGCTGCCATTCCGATGAAAACCGGGGTGAAGAAGCAAGCATCTATCACTCCATTCCCTCATAAGTTCTTGCGACTTTTGCTTCAATGCCGGCTCTTGATCCTTACGCTGGTTCACCATACAAAGCGATTTTAAGATCAATGTATCATCAACATCAAATGGAAGCTTGGCAGCAAGAAACCGGACTAGCGAGAATCATACCTGAGACAGCTCGAACTCTCCCTTGTCGCCATTGTTACGAATCTTAGCATCCTGCAACCACTGCGGCAACTGCTGTGGCGTCGCTTTTGATTGCCCTCCTGCGAGTTTGGAAACCTCGTGCTCGTAGCTTTGCAAACAATGAGGGCAACAACTTAGTTTTCTAGATCGATCAATGCCGGTCATAGGCTGCATCATCATATATAAGCTCTTCGAAGGACTGGTATATGACTCCAGCGAACTTCCATGGATTCCATTCGTCACGAACCTGATCAACAAGATACCGAATCATCAACAAGGAACAACTAGAAACTTAACTGCCATGGCATTGCATAACAAACAACAATTTGATCAATTCACCTTGGAAATCTGGGGGCCTTGGATGCGATCGAAACCGCCTGAAGATCCCAATCCCTCTCCATTGAAGGATGATAGACCTGACACCTCAAGTAAGTCTCACAGGTAGCGGTTCCGATCACCCAAAGGCGGCTGCCGCCATTGCCTTGGCCATCTCGGTATCTCGCTATTACCTTCCCCATCTCTGCCACGGCCTCCCTAGCACCCTCCGACACGGACTGGTGGCCCAACCCGATGCTCGGAGGCTGCTGATTATCAACCAGCCATTTCAAGTCCCCCAAATCAAGAATCAGTCCGCCACTGGCATTCATCCTGCTCTGAATCAATACACCCAATTCCCTTAACCTAACAGGGCAGCTCAGTTCGTTCATCACTGAAGCGACCTCGACGTTTCCCAATTCAGTGTGTTGGATCCGTTTTAGGACCTCTCTCAGGACGAGATCCGGTTCCGATTCGCCTACCAGGATCGGATTCTTCTTCCTCGATCTGGACAGGATTTCGATTACTTTGGTTACATCATCCGGGCCGGAATTAGGGATTGCGGATTGAGGGGGCTGAAAGCGGGGATTCAGATACAGGTGTCGGGCAGGAAACGGGCCGAGCTTGGGAGCCGCCGGGGAAGGGAGTTCGAAGGCGGATTTCACGGCGGGGCTTGAGAAGCTGGCCTCGCGCATGACGCGGCTGACACTGGGGTCGTCTAGGATGGAGATGATGAGCTGGTCGAGGTCGAGCTTGAGGGCGAGCAACGGAGGCTGGTGCTGGTCGGGGAAGCCGCGGCGCTGGTGGGCCTGGGCGCGCTTGAGGGCGGCCAGGAGGGCGTTGGAGAGGGGAGGGTCGGAAGGAGCGGGGGAGGAGCTGGGGAGGCGGTCGAGGGCGACGGTGAAGCAGAGGTCGAGGGCGCGGCATTGGAGGGGGTGGGAGGAGTTGGGGTGGGAGCGGAGGCAGGCCTGCCGGAGTAGGCCGGAGGGGGAGGAAAGTAGGACGGCGGCGACGTGGAGGGGGGTGGTGTGACCATGGCTGCGGCGGGAAGCTTCGGAAATGGAATTGTTGAGGACGATCGCCGCCTCCGGGGTTAGGGTTTGCTGGATTGTGCTTAAGCTGCCTCTCATGGCCGATCGATCGATTGATTCAATTGAATTCAGAATTCAGATGGAAATCATAAATCGAAAATGGATTTGGAGGAAAGGGAGAGAGAGAGAGACAACTTTAGAAGACAAGAAAGGAGAGATGCAGTGATGAAGGGGGGTGCAGTGCAATGCAAGCCTGCAACTGCAAGCAGCCAAGCAAGGTGATGATCTCTGAAGGGAGCTCATCTCTCAGCTATGCCTATAAAGGCTATAAAATGCAATAAATTAAGAAAGAAAGAAAGAAAGAAAGGGCATTTGGTGATAATCTGTACTGCATTCCTCCTTTTTGCTCTCTCTTTTAAAAGTTTGTTTGTTGTTTTGGGAATTTTGGATTTCAAGTCAAAGAAAAATATAGTTACAAAATTAAAAAGAAAAAGGCTGCAAGTAACGCTTAAAAGTGGAAAGGTGAAGATAAAAAAGCAGGTGAGATGAGATGAGGTGAGGTGAGGTGAGGCGAGGCGAGCTCATGTCTTCTTTACGATGGCCTTTTACGGGATATGTAACAAATTCAATAATTCAGTCCCAATCAACCATAAAAAAGAGACTATTCTTTGACCATATTTTTAAGGGAAATTTATATAAACCCACCCGTCAAATATATACTTATATTTTTATACTTAATCACTCATTAAATACAAAATTATAGAAAACCATCCATTAAATGGTATTTATTTTTAAATCACCACCCGAGGTTTTGTCAAATATATATATATATATATATATATATATATATATATAGGGGAGATATCTAATGAGAAGTAACATTTAAATGAGAAGATGAGAAGTAAGCCTTATACCCCTTAGATTAAAATAATTTTTTTTATATGGATATAGGGGACATATCTAATGATAAATATATCAATGTTTTTTTAAAATTATTTTTTATGCTATTTTTTTAGATGATGAATGAAAAAGCTAATTTAAATTAGCATAAAAACCCTAAAATGAATCTTAAATCACCCTCTAGATAAATAGCGTAAAAAATAATTTTTTTAAAAAAACATTGATATATTTCTCATTAGATATGTCCTATATATCCATATAAAAAAAATTATTTTAATCTAAGGGGTATAAGGCTTACTTCTCATCTTCTCATTTAAATGTTACTTCTCATTAGATATCTCCCCTATATATATATATATATATATATATATATATATATATATATATATATATATATATATATATATATATATATATATATATATATATATATATATATATAGGGAAGCTTTAAAATGTAAAAACTCCTTAACGTGTAAAATCCGCTTAACGTGTAAAATTTGGGTTTAGGGGGCGCGCGCCGGAATTTAGCTTAAAAAAAACCGGGTTGAACCGGGTCGGACCGGCCCAGAAAAAACAAAGCCCTCTCCCTGACAGACCGTTTCTTCTGCGATGGTAGAGAAGCGAAGGGCGATTGTAGAGAATCGCCGCCCTCTCTCTCGCGCCGCCCTCCCTCGAAATTCCTACCACCGGTAGCAGCACCATCTTCTCCTCCCTTGCCGGAATTGCCCATGGAAGCCTCTCTTACTCAGTCGATTTCGAAAGGTCGCCTCCGCCTTAAATAGCGATTGCCGGAGGTTCCTCACCTGTTCCTTACCAAGTACAAGGTACAAAATGTCTCTTACTCTCATTCGGAGCAAGTTTGATTCCACAGAGCTATGTTGTGACTATTGAGTTATTTCGATTGGAAAACCTAGAAATTGTTCGTTGTTGCTGAATTTACTAGGTGTTGTGTTGTTGATCGAAATCCCTGAATTGATCTGTAGATTATCTTGTTTCTATTCCCTAAATTGATTTGGATTTGGGGATGGCAATTGAACGGTCTGTTTGTCTCCCTTCATCTGTCTCTCAGTTGCGATGAATGGCCTGTCTCAGAGGCCGGGGAGAAGGGAGGAAAGGTGGATGAATCCCTGATTAAGCTTCTCTCTGCGTTTCCTTTCTTGCCGGCAGCTTCTCTCTGATTGTATGTGCTGTTCTTTTCAGGAGGTAGAACACTTCTCTCTGTTTGTAAAATGCTTAAAGTGACTCCTTTTTATGCTTGCTGAATCTTGTGCTTTTCCAAGAACCCTAAAATTGGTCGTGTGTTCATCTGCATTCAAGTTACAAATTAGTCAAAAGCCTACCAGAGCTTCTTAATTTGTCGCCCCCTTTAAATCTTTTAACCTTTTTTATTTTTTTAGGATTCAGTTAACAGAACATCAAAAAAAGTCAGCACTATCATCTATCGGATTAAAGGTTTGAAATTTGATGACCCCTAGGAAATTAACGAAGTATAATGATGGTAATCTTGATTTTTTTGTTTGTTTGCTTGTGGATGATCGGTTGTTTGTGGATGATCTTATGCAAATGAAAGCCAATTTGTCTGGAATTGATTTGCTGCTAATATTGGTTTGTGTGGTGTCATCGTTTAGTTCTTTCCTGACCATGAATCTGTATTGCTTGTGATTGTGAGTGCTGTAATCTCTGATTGTGAGTGCTGTAATCTGGGCTCTCTAGAGTCGTTGGATGGAGGAGTTTATGAGGGGATCGCTGTGCGGCGGTGACCATGGACGCATGTCTGTCTTCCTTCTCCCCTTCACTTCCCATCTCACTTCCTCTATGTCGATGGTTGCATATGTTAGTTCAGCTGCTGGTATCAATTTTTTGGTCCAACTTGCTTTTCTCTGTGATTGGCTTCCTTCATTGGCGTACTTCATGAAGGAAAAGATTTACAAAACTGTGTATTTATGGACATCTGACTAGCTCATTTAAATGATTTGAAATAGGAAAAACACACAGACAGGAAAAAAGAGTGAGCGGCTTGCTGCACAGAGAGTTGTTAACATACTATTGTAGTGTACTTTGTAGGAGAAAAGAATGACCCTTTCTGTTGAGTGTTAATTATATTTGTATACATCAATGCCCTTATGTTTGATGATTTAATTTATGTAGTTGAACTTGAAGGGGTAGAGAATCTTGAGGTCTTCATTTGCTCCACACTTGCTTTGTCATTGCCTCTAATCAGATTGCTGATGGTTATTTGAGCACCTAATTGTCCATATTTTAGAATTGAAAAGGTGCAATTTTAGTTTGTCCAGATTTGAGTACCTCATTGAGAATTTGAGCACCTAATTGTCCAGACTTGAGGTTACTTGTGTTATGTGCAATTTTAGTTTGAAAAAGTGCACATATAAAACCGATAAGTGCAATTTTAGAACTCAAATGTTATTAGCTTGTCATATTTTGGGTTAGCTTGTTACTTGTCTTAAGATCCATAAGCTCAATCAGGGATGAGCGCCTGAACGGTTGTAGTTGTTCAGGAGGATGGTGGTTCGACTCCACCTGGATCTACCTATTGTTTCAATGTTAAAAGTTTGAATGTCCAAAGTTTAGATCTATTATTATTTGTGAACCTAATTATTTTATTTATGAACTTTGTTCACAAAAAAGAAGAATTTAGTTTATCCAGCATATATCATAAGAGTTCACTCAGAGCTCAAGAATTTGATGTTTTGGTGCCGATTTTTGTCATGAATATTGTAGTTAAGACTATAAGCTTGAGTATGACCCTTTTCCTTGAAGGAGAGCTGTCTGTAGTTTATGACTGCTTTGTATATCTATACTTCTCTACAAATCTTCAAGCAAATATATTCAAATATTTATACAGATCCTACTTAATTTGCTGCTATAGGCCTTTATCGGACAGAGCTAGTTGCTTTAACAACCTGCAATTTGTGTTCTTTATGAAATTCAGCAGTTGAGCTGAAGCTGCTAATTTGATCTAATTCTAATTTTTTTTATGGCAACTTGAAGGCCTATGTTTTACAAGACCAGGGAAAACTGCTAGAGATCATAGATCCAGCTCTCGGTACAGACTACTCGAAAGAAGAGGCGTTGAGGCTACTTACCCTGGCCTTGTTGTGCACCAACCCATCCCCAAGTCTCCGACCAGTGATGTCCTCGGTTGTCAGTATGATCGAGGGCAAGACCCCAGTTCAAGCCTAGGTTGCCCGTCTAACAGAGATAGAACTGAGTGCTCTCCGTAACATGTCTCGTAGCACTTATTTTCAGGTCTCTACAAATTCACAGCACAGCACACAGCAACAATGACAGCAACAATGTAATGACAGTTTTTCAATCTCTTTTAGACTAGTTTGTACTCAAGATCATGCAGGCGATGCACCAAGTGTATGCATCAGCAAATGAATCCTTTGTTGTAAAATTTGTAAGAGATATGTTCTGATTGATAATCAATCATGTTATCTTTTGAGATTCGACGTTCACATGCATTAAGTCTTAGTTTAGTGGTTAATATTATGATTGTATCTGTTTGATTCTGTATTCAAACTCAAGTCAGTTTTAGTCACTATACATTTTATGGCTAGTAGCAAGGTGTAACCCAAATATTGTACCTTGAACAGTGAACATATCCTAAGACACTAGAGCAATGAGTAGCTGGAGTTTATCGGCTAAAATCTGCATGTATGGCATGACAAACATGGCCTTAAGCCCTTTTCTTGGCTCATACTTCACTGTTAGCTAGGATTTGCTGGTCTCGGAAGGAAAGTGCTTCCTCAATGGCCTTAAACCCTCAATTTACCCTTAAATTTTTTTGACCTATTAGCTCAATTGGTAGAGCGGTGTGCGTATACACAAAGATGTGGGTTCGAATCCCACATAGGTTATATTATAAACAAGAACACATCAATCCCAAATTGTTAATCATGCACATTATAATCTTAGTTATGCACTTTTTAACCTTAATTATGCACTTTTTAACCTTAAGTATGCACTTTAATTTGAAATTGTTATACGTAAAAAAATCGATTTCAAAATCACATCTATCAACCTAAATTATGCGAGAGATGAACCCAAACTCTCAAGAGTAAAAAAAATAAAATTAAAACATCGATTTCAGAAGCACATCTTTTGTCTTATTCATGCACATTATGATCTTACTTTTGCACAATTGTATTCTAAATCTCCACAATTGTAGTTTAAATTTGCACAATTGTATCCTACTTTTGCACACTTGTATTCTAAATGTGCACATTACAATTTTATTTTTGCACTGTGTTATTATATTTGCACTTTAAAGTTGCACAAATGCACTTTAAAGTTGCACAAATGCACCTCACAGTTGCACAAATGCACCTCATAGTTGCACAAATGCAGTTCACAGTTGCACAAATGCACATTATAATTTTATTTTTGCACCTTATACTATTCACGAAGAGAAACATAATAAGAGATACCACATAGATAGCCTATACGGGGTTTGAACCCGCATCTTTATGCGTAGGCACATTGCTCTCCCATTTTGAGCTAATAGGCTTTAAATCACATCACTTTTTTTGGGCAAGAAAAAAAAAGACATTTAACATAGCTTTACATTTGATTAAAGCAAAGGGACATACATCATTTTGTCGTTAATGAAACAAAGCCAATTGAACCAAAGACGAACACAACTAGCAAAAAAGAAATTGCCAAACAAACATACTGTATAACCTAGCCACTCACCTCTGAAGGATTCACGAAGTATCTGTTCAGAAAAGACCATTGAGAAATTGTAAGAAATCTATATGGAATTA
Organism: Persicaria maculosa; assembly: GCA_963922045.1. Lineage (NCBI taxonomy): Eukaryota > Viridiplantae > Streptophyta > Magnoliopsida > Caryophyllales > Polygonaceae > Persicaria > Persicaria maculosa. The sequence continues at coordinate 10,654,572 of OY998252.1, forward strand.
TGTTGCTATGCAACATGTTTCTTCACTGAGAACGTTCATTTGTTCAGCAGCCTTTATAGCTTTAATAGAAGGGTATACAAGCTGCAAATGTTGGTAGTCAGTTTTTTCCCATTAAAATTTCAGGACATTATCAAGACATGGGAAGCTAGACTGTCACATTTTAGGGATAAATTGCACATTTGCACCAAGTCAAAGTAGCAGTTAGAAATTGCCAAACAAACATACTGTATAACCTAGCCACTGCAAATCAAATAGTCCAAGAAATTGCCAATTTTGTTAAACAAAATTAAAAGGAACCATATTCAGAATTCAAAATTTCAGGTTACTGTCTCACCAAGAGATGATGGCATGCTTCGTCCTGCAGTGAAGTTCTCCCTATCGAATTGCCCATCCTACAAAGTAAATCAATGATTTCAGCAGAAGGGGGCAGAACTAGGATAAGAAATCAAAAAGGATTCATAATTGTAGATGCTGCAAATTTTGGTGAAGGTCATCATAACTATTGTTTGTACAAAGGTTTTGCAAACTTTGATGATAGTTTTTATCTTTCTAATAAGGTATTTCTTTTGCACTCTCATACCTAAAAAATGGATCTTTGTAAAATACCAAGAACAAAAAACACTAGGTAGGAGGCTTCTCATTACTCGATTCATTTTATTCCACACGTCTTTAGCGGTGGGATAACAGCCCTCAACTAAGCCAAAGCATGGGAGAACAGTCACACTGACATTCTGAGTCTCACATGCAGCAACAGCAAAGGTAACAGGTCCATTGTTTTTTGCAGTCCTGTCACAAGAGCATTTGTAATCCACATTCGTCAAAAGACTCATTCAGTTGTATGCGGGAGAAAACTCAGGTGAGAGCAATAACATAAACAAAGTTAAGAACTTAATTGCTTCCAAAGACCAGCGAGGGGAATATCAAATTACTTATACAGCCGAAAACATGGATGAAAGATTATGATCCGAGAAAGATCTCTTTATCCAAAGGTGGTTGGCTCAAGTAATTTTATACCCCTATGAGGACTTGAGAAAAATGCATAAATATCAGATTATCAGAGGAGGAAGGATGCAAATTGAAGCATATATTGCCATAAAGCACTTACAGATGCCAACCTCTAACATCAAATGTATATGATCATTAAGGGATTATTTGATAAACACACTGATCAAACAAATTGCAGCTTAATTGATGTGATGGTTCAAAACCACATTGAATAAATTGCAACCTAATCGAACAAATTGATTCTTAATAGAACAAATTGTAACTCAAAACAAAAATCCTACTTTTGACAGGACAATAGGGCAAAACCTAGGTAGAGCGATAGGACCTGAAGAAGGACGAGCAGAGAAGCATATTTGAAGGAAATCTGAAGGGAGAGGAAAGGAGAAGAAATCGAGCACAAACCTGGGCGCCTTTGAGGGGGAGAGGCACCTAATTTCGCCGACCACAGCTTCAAAGACAAAGATCTGCCATCTGCTTCGCCATTGTCGTTCTCCATTCAGAAAACCTCCAAGATCGAAGTAGAAAGATGATGACGACGACGCGTGACAAAGGGTGACGAGCGAGGGTGAGATAAGGCGAGAGAGGAAGCGCGATATCAGATCTGAGGATGATGAGTGATGGAGGAAGGAGAAGCAATAGGAAGAACTGAAGAACGCGCTAAGTAAAATCACCCCAAACGGCCAAAAGCCCCCAAAACGCAGCGTCTCAGAATTTTACACGTTAAGCCAAATTTTACACATTAAGGATATTTTACATTTGAAGCAAACCCTATATATATATATATATATATATATATATATATAATACTATGATGTTTTAAGTTTTATATTTAAATTAAAATCTCAAATAGATTTAAAGTTTCTATGTTACTAAAAAAAACTAAACATTTGTTCTATTTTATTCCAGGCTCAAAAGTTTTTTTTATATTAAAAGTATCATTATAAAAGTTTGCTAATTTTTTTAAATAAAATTAAATAATATTTTTCACATTTAGAACCTCTGCCCTCCAAACAAATTTAAAATTTTTATACGATTTTTGCCCCTAATATATTAATATAATTTTTTATCCCTATCGTAAATATAATTTAAATATATTCAAGTTTAAAATTTAAATTTTAAGTATAAAATATTAAAAATATACTATATTTAATGAAATTCTAATGAAAATACGTGGTGGGTGGTGATTTGAAAACAAAAACCATTTATTGGATGGGTTTCTGTAATTTTATATTTAACGAGTAGTTAAGTGTAAAAGGCTATATTTAACAGGTGGTTTTATATAAATTTCCCAATTTTTAATTATTGGCTAAATACTTGTCTTACACACACACAGAGAATCATATGTACACAACCCTTATTGTATATCATGTTAACAAATTTGGGTCACTGGATTAAGAAGATCAACAGATGAGATTAAAAGTAACTTCTGATTATTCGTTGGTATTGGGAGATTATTTGTTGGTATTGGGAGATTATTCTCCCCTTGAGTTTGACATGCTTAACGAGCTTCTCGAAGGAGACACATTTCGATATTACGTACAAGTTGCTCAAATCTCTTGGTTGGTAAGGACTCTGTGAACAAGTCAGTGAGATTCTTGATCATCTGATCAGATTCGCTAGGGAAGAATTTTGGCAATATGTGTTTAGTTTGGTCCCCTTTGATATAACCTTTCTTCAGTTGAGTAACACAAGCAGAGTTGTCTTCGTATATCATAGTTGGCTCACCTTTGATGAACTTGATGAGCTAAGTTGTATCTCGATAATAAATTTACACCGAAGATAATCTCGCTCAAACCTTGTATTGTTGGCTAAGTACATCAAGACACCAACAACACTTAAATATGGTGTTTCTAAACCAAGTACTCCATATTTCCTTATCATCTTCTCAAGGTGAGAATGAATCATCGTGTATCTTAATGAACGATATAATTTAACTTGTTTGAAAAATATGAAGTTATAGATAATAGGGCTTGTAAGATTATACCAGACTCGTGAAATTGAAACGTACTTAAAAATTCAACTAATGATCGAACATAGTGATAGAGCCCAGAGGAATTTAGGGATCGATCAAGTTGAACAGACTCTTTAAATATTGATATTGTAGCTTACTTGAAGCTAGCTTCAAGTGTTTTGTCTTAGCTAAATGTGGTTATGGCAATTAATAAAGATATATAAAGCATGTACAAAATTTTAAAATTATCATAATAGTGTATGTTACAACTTACAAATAATTTTGAAGAATGTACAATGCATAAAAGTAGGATGATTTTTATGTACTGAATGAAATGAGGGCACTTAATTAGAAGATGTTATTTCTTTCAAGTCTCGTTCTACTTTGAATTGAATTGAAATGGAAACCTTTAAAGCTTCCAACATTTGCATTACTTCTTTAAATGAAGATAAAAAGTTCTTTTTTCATGAAATGAATAATACTATTGTAGTTGGGAGTAATAAAGAGAAAGGATCAGAAAAAACAAAGGCAGCTTTTTAAGATGCCATGGGCATGGCCCATTAATCCATTATTACTGCAAAGTTGATAGGAGTTCCAATCGCCCAAAAAGGTGAAATCGGAGGTACTTGTCTTTTGTGGATCACCGAATTTGCGATATCCAAATGAGATGGTTTACCTAGGGGTGGGCACAAATCCCACAAATCTCGGGCTCGTCCCGATCCCGTTCCGGTCTCGTCCCGTAAAAACTATGCGGGACGAGCATTTCATATCCCGCAAATCCCGTCTCGTCCCGCACATTATATATAAATAAAAAATATATATATATATATTACATTTATTCACTATATTCCAGACACATAATTATTTACCTACAGTGTATATATATATACACCTATACACTCACAGTATAATATATATATATATATATATATATATATATATATATATTACATTTATTCACTATATTCTAGACACATATTTATGTACTTACAGTGTATATATATATACACGGATACACCTATACACTCACAGTATATAATGTATATATATACTATCTATACATATGCACAGTATACAACTCACACTAATTCTATACGGTATATACCAATTCTATACTTTAAATTGTATTAGTATGCGTCTATATATGTATTGTAATTATACGTATAATACTATAATGTATCGAATGTGTATATATATATAACAAAAATCGTAAAATATAAAACTATTATAAATCTATATATATGTTACGGATTTGAAAACCGTAAAATATATACGAATTTTAGCATTTTTTTGAATATTTATTATTTGAGAGACAAGGCCCGTCCCGTCCCGCACCGTCCCGCAAAAATTACGCGGGACGGGACGCGGGACGACCCCAATCCCGTCCCGTCCCGTCCCGTCCCGCGCCCACCCCTAGGTTTACCTTTACCTTCACCAATGTAGTTGCGTGGGATATGAGATTTGGAATTTCAATCAATATGAAGACCATCATCAGTCACGAAACCTTTTACCTATTTTCTTTTCTCTCTTCCTATCCTAATTTGACAGCTTATGTATTTTTTATTTAAATTTATTTTTACTTTTTCTAACTTATCCTAACAGGGTTGTTCTACAACCATGAGGAAACCTCTTACCTATTTTCAAATTTGTTTTCATTTTTTTCCCTTTATTATGTGTCACATTCTATCTTTTCATTTACTTTTTGATTATATTAAAAAAATTAGAAAAGGGAAAATGTTACCTCTCTCTACCAAGATAATCTCTTTTATTCCCTTACCTTAAGGTAAAACCCACAACCATGGGGTTACCTTTTAGTAATCTTAAGGTGAGCAAAACTCATAGTTGCTCATGCTCTAATGAAGTAGCTCTACTTTTTGGGTGCAGTAATTTTTGGGTAAAATTGCAGGAAATATCCCCAACTTTGGGGTAGTTGCGCTAAACACCCTGAACTTTTCAAATTTCGTGTAATATCCTATACTTTAGGGTAAGTTGCTTTCGGTATCCTCACATCCCCCATCGATGAAAAAATCTGGCTATAGAGGATGACATGGCATATTTGGTGTAATTAGGGGTGGACATGGGACGAGACGAGATGGGATTAGGGTTATCCCGCGTCCCGTCCTGCGTATTTTTTGCGGAACGGGATTGATTTTTTATTCAAATCCCGTCGGGTCTTATCCCTCACGGGACGGGACGGGATCGGGACGGGATTTGTCCCTCGTAAAGTAAATAAAAAATAATCCAATTAACTTAGAAAGGTGGAAATTACTAATCCCATTACAAATTAAAGTATATATTACATACAGTAGACTAGCAAGTTCTCCAGGCAATTAAAGTATGTATATTACATACAGTAACCACTCCCAAGTATATATTACATACAGTATATATTACATACAATAACCACTGCCAATTAAGTGCAACGGTAAGTCTATTTTTATTTCTTATATGTTTTTAATGTTTTTTTATTATTTAAAATTTAGATTTAAATAAATGTTAAGGTACGTATAATATAAATATATTCTTATATGTTTTTATTAATTTTAATTATATATATAAATATATATACTTTTATATATGTGCGGGACGGGATTAAAAAAAATTCCATCAATTTCACCGGAATCGGGACGGGATGCGTGATGATGAAGCGCCTACAAGGAAGTCAAGCTTCAAAACTATTAATGAGGTTGATGCCACTACTAACAAGTAATAAATTATATAAAAAAAATTAATTAAAAAAATAAATATTTTATAGAGTTTTCGCTCCTTAAAAAACATGTCGAAAAGTAAAAGTCCATATATTTTGGAACGGAGGTAGTATCAAACAGCCCTTAAATCCCCCTTCCTCCCATTTGTGTATTATGTGTTAAAGTGAACATGAAATGTTATCCTCAAATATGCCATGTCATCCTCTATGGTTAGATTTTTTCATCGATGGGGATGCGGGGATACCGAAAGTAACTTACTCTAAAGTATAGAATATTACACGAAATTTGAAAAGTTCATGATATTTATAGCAACTATCACAAAGTTGGGATATTTCCTGCAATTTTACCTAATTTTTGTCAAAACATACTCCTTATTTCCCAATTGGTGTAAAATCAACAATAAGTAGGGGATTTTAACGTTATTATAATAAAAATAGACTCGGAACTATTACATGTGGAATTGAGAATTATGAAATGATCTATTCATTCATTATTTATTTATATAATCACATTATTTCATTATGTCTAGTGGGTCTAGATTAGCTGCTCTAGTTATATTATCTCTTTTATTTAGTTATATGATTGGTAATCGATCATAAGTCCCTAAGTTTGTTTTATATCTCTGTCTCATTTATTACATAGTGACTAGTGAGTACAAAGAGCTAGAGTTTAAAAGTCTCAAAATATTAGGTAACATTAGGGAGAATAGAATTAAATATTTTTTTCCCAACAATTACAAAGAATAGAACTTGAAATAGAATACCCAAAAGGACCGAGAATTTGCATTTTTTTAACAACGTAAGATTTCAGATGATGTTAGCTCTAACATGATCACTGTCTCGAAAGATCTGCATCATAAAGAGAATGCTAAAAAACAACATCTCAATTTTTCAAGGATATCTCCATGCCCCCTACGTAGTGTTCATGATAGACAAGTTGTTCCTTCCCCCTCAAATCTGCGGAGTCCCAATTCGTTAGCTGTTGTAAGCCCAGTCCAAGAGCTTTGACATATAGAGCATAAGCAGATCCACAATGTGTTGGCATCATAAGCAACAATCGAGCCTATGTGGTCACGAATCACAAAACTCGTGTTCACTTCTCCTGATGTCATCTTGGATCCATCGAAGTAACAACCTATCTCGATTTTACCATACCCTAGCTCCTCAATTGCACATGTTCTTTTGAGTAAGGCTAGTGCTTCAATTTTTAGAATGGTTTATTTTTTTTCACATTTTTCATGCCCTGACGGCCTGACCAAATGCATCCTTCATTTTTGTTAATGAAGTCAAAGGTGCTTTCCCCCCGATGGGAGGGTTGAATTGTCAAAATTTATTGTAACAAACCCATTATGTGGTTTTTACCACTTTCATTTTTATTGTGTCTTGATTTCTATGTTCTGTATATTTTTTTTATTTTGTTATTGCAGATGTCTTCATCTTCTTGAAAGCATTTAACAATTGTAAGACCCGAAGTCTTAAAAGGTGTTGAGCATGCCACTTAGCCCTTTCAAGTTCGTTTTTCAAGTTCGTTGTCCTTACTTGAGTCACTTATAAACCACACATAACATCTTTATCATGTCCAATGTAGGATGTGTATTATAATCTTCCTCACTTAAAGCTTTGATGACCCTTTCATCCCTAAGAGACTACCTCTAAAAGGAGTGTGCTCGAGCATACTATCGGAACACCTCTTAATCTGAAGTCAACTCTGATACTATTTGTAGGACCCGGGGTCTTAACAGGTGCCTGTCTTGAGCACTTAACCCTTTCAGGTTTGTTGTTGATAGCGTCTATTTAGTCATGTTTAGAGGACACTATTGGCTAGATTTTAGGGCGTTTTACTCGAGTATTTGCCTATTTCTTAGCTCTTAGTGTTCCATTTCGAGGAATCAGTGTCTACCGCTAGTTTATTGTGATTTCAGGTGTTATGGAGTGGTTTTGGAGCTGATTCAAGAGCTTAAGGAGAAAGGGGTGGTTCAATGATCTTTAGTAAACTAAGTAGTCATTAAAGACGAGCTAGGAGGCACGTGATCAAGGAAATGTGCCAAGAGATTCGAAGCAGAATCGAACAAAGTGGACAAGGCGGATCAGCACGGAGAAGCTTCCTCTTTTTGCCCTTTAAAACTTCGAACCAACTCCTGATGTCTTCATAAGAGTTGTTGTCCTCGAGAATAGCTTTTCAACGCATATTCATATGCATTAATCGGACGAGCGAGGACTCCAGAAAATGCATTTCAAGGCGACCCTGCTGAAGCCCACTCGACCGAGTGCAAAAGCACTCGAGATGTGTTCTGTCCGAGTTCTTTACAGTGTTCTCACTAAGCTGGTCACTCGACCGAGTGGACTTTACACTCGACCGAGTGTCGTCTGTGTCTTATTGTATTCCGGTTTTTTCCGTTTTATTTGGGATTTCTTTTCAGATCTTTTTTTTTGGAGTCTTTAGAGGGATGTCTTGGGGGGAGGGGGATAGAAAGAGGGCAGGACCTGATAGTGTGGAGTGGATTTTGAGAAGGTTTTGAGATCTGTAATCGAAGACGGGATCGGATCTATCGAATTTCGGTAACTCTTCCACTTTATCAATGGATGTTTTGTTGAATTTGATTGATTCAAGCATGGTTCCTGTTATGGGTTGCTAGATTTCATTGTTCTAGGGTCGGGGTGATCCCGACGATGCAAATATAGGCTTGTGCTTAGTATTGTTTGAATGATATTTGATTCTATTTGGTGATTTAATCCTATCGCGCCAGCCCTAGTTGACGAGAGTCGATTAGAACTGATTTTGGGGTTTGAAATCGAGAGACTAAGACCCCGAATTGGAACCTAGATGGTGAATTTAGGCCGAGAGACTATTGGAACCATTGGAACCATAGGATTATGGCTGAAGTTTAGTTGATCGAAAGAGAAATTGAACTTCTTGTGGATCTCTAGATCGTCATAGATATTTTAGGTGATAATTGTATCGACTGACACCGAGATGGTTATGTTTGCACGATTATTACCTAGAATTCTAAGCACGCAAAGGGTCTGAATTGGTTGGTTGAGACCGAGAGGCGATCATTAACCAATTTAGACACATTCGCTTTGATTCCGAGAGGAGCTTTGCGATTACCTTGGACGATCTACTTTCACATTTGAATTAGATATCATTCAAGCAAGAAAATATTTTTGGTCTATCGATGATGCATTGTTGGTAATCCCTTGTCCTAGAACGCCTTCCCCATATATATTTCTCTACACTTGATCTGTTTTCGTTGTTACTTTAAAGATAAACTCTCAAATCTGCTTGTTACGTTTGAACTTGGTCGAACTAGCTTGAAATTACCGTCGATACTCCTCCGGTCCTTGTGGATACGACACTTGATTACTACAACTGAACCCCATACACTTGTGGGCGTAGGTTTTTAGCCTATCAGTTGCCATCACTTAGAGCTTGAAAATGAAGACCTCTTATGGTCATGGCTTAAATTACTTATAAATACTCCCTCCGTTTTGTTTTAAATGTCGTTTTGAAGTTTTTTCAGTTTATTAAATTATTTGCCGTTCGTACAATTATTGATTACTCACCTGCATTTTAAACCCTCTTTTCCTACTAATTCTTGTACTCGTCATAATCACTTGTAAGATGTACGGCCTAATTTGTGTACGGGGCATTAATTAGTTTTTGTCTACATCTTCTCATCCAATTAATTAAATGTACTTTTGAAGGTGAATTGGTGGAGTTAATTAACAACTGGGAGAATCCGTACTAAGTTTAGACATCACAAAGCCCTGTGATGGTTTTCCTTAATTGATGTGCAATATGCTTAAACGACATTTAAAACCGAACGGAGGGAGTATATACCAACCTTTCTTTTGACGGGAGCCCGTTTTGCATATTTTCGGGGAAAAAAAATAACTTTGGTAAATGTGTCAATCTTCTAGATTCACTACAATTTATCCATTTTCAAGTGTTGTAAATTGGTAATGAAATTCATAGCACTCGTCATGATGAACCTTCCATCTTGGTTTGGCCACTAGTATATCCTATCTTGAATTTTATTATTAGGGATGTGAGGTTTCAACACTTCCTCCTTTGTTGGACCTCTTCGGAGCTTTTGTTAATGCTACTAGATAATCTGAGCGGAATAAAATACAAAAAATAAATGCATGACACACGATTGGAAACCCTCAAACCAACAACCCATGGGATGAAAATTAACCACCACCTTCCTTTACCTTGGAGATGATTTTGAATTGTCTACTTATTTTATCAATAAGGATACCTAAGACTTTACTAGTACAAACCTGACATACTAGTTTACAGGCCATACCCTTATAATAAAATCCTAAAATAAACCTACCCAACCAACCCATGACAAACACCTAAACCAAGAACACATAAACACGTACAAATCATAAAACGAACTATACAATAGGCCATCACCTTTGTCCCTCGCAGCTACAATTTTCTTCAATATGTTTTCATCTATTTTAAACATGAAGGAGATTCACCTTTTCCATGGAAATCGGCTGCAATAAATAACCTCAAACACTCATTTCCCTCAAAGCAAGGATCTTCCCCACTTTTGGAAATCGATTATTTTACCTTCAATAAAATGTTTTTGCAACCAAACAGATACTTCCCATAAGTAATGAGATCTCCTTTTCCTCAAAATCAGACTTTTATCATATCTTTCAACAATATATAACAATGATACACTATGGAGCTCACTGAAAATCTTGTCAATCTTCTCACCTAGTTATTGTGCAATTTGTCATTCAGGGCCAAGTTCTTCAAGGACTTTTATGTCCTCTTGTGACTTTCCTTCGTCCTTCTGCGACTTTCTTTGCTATCTTTTCTAGGCGCCTCTGAGATCTTCTTGAACCAATGTTCGGGTTCACAAGGACAAACTATTCTTCGCATGTGCCTGTTTTTTTTTATCATAGCAAGATCACATCTTCATGCATCCCTTACATACACTTCAAACCTATTTAATCATTTGCAAAGCATCTAGGCAAATCAATCATATACATATATACTAGACGTTGATGTCACCAAAACACATAAGTTCCTAATGAACCTAAAGGTACTCTAACAATATTCGTCAAGTTAGCAAGAGTGCTCGGTGAAATTTATTTCGATCCATCTTCTGTTGTGATCTATATACTCATTGACTTTCTGGTTGATCTCAGAGTTCGCTATCGGACACTATTATTATGATAGGAGCAATCAATACCCATATGTCCATCCAAAAATTGAAAGACTCCATTTCCTACTTCCCATATGAGTAATTTTTGGAAGTTTTCTTTTAGCTCTATCAGCTTGCCCCGTTGCCACGAGGCGTTTGGTTTCCTATATTCTAGGATATATGTTATTTTTGGGTACTTTTCTTTAATGATTCTTGGCCATATTTTTTTTTCTATCTACTAGTATTTTTCAAAAGAAGTTTCATTTATAAAGCTTCATTCATGTCTTAATTAAGCATTTCTATGTCCTAACCCTCCTCTGTCTCTTGGTTTGTATATTTTATCCAAACTAAACAACGATTTGTGGTTTAAATCCTTATTTCTATTGATTTGGTCGAGCTCATAGACTCAAATCACAAATTCATAAGCAATGAAATTGATTTTCAAGCTCAGATTTCCACAACTATTTATTCATAGATAATCGAATGCAAAATGTTGAAATAAAAATACCAATATTTATTACTAGTAGATATTGAAATACATATCTTTTTCTTGTGTAGATGTAGCGCTGAGTTTATGCCAAGTATAAATAGAGTAGTAACAATTAGTTACTTAACATCGGCCTCCAGTACAAATGCAAGCATATTTAGGATGAAATGGGTCACCACCGGCTTTTTCAATGCATTGACCAAATGCTTGTTGATATTGTTGATAACATGTTTTTTTACAGGTTTCTAACTCACAATTATTTGGATCCACCACACACACTCCATTTGTCTTCGTAGCCCATTCTGTAACTGTTTCAATAACCATGACTAACACATTAATTATCTAATATTCTATTTTTTAAGTAGGAAAGAAAAGACAAAAGGAAAATATATTGTAAATTGATGAGAGACTTTTAAGAATTTCATAGTAAATTGTTGCTTTGTTCATATTTTTGGCTAAAAAGAAATCATGTGCTCATGTAAAAATGGAATTTCGATGAAACATTTATATGAATGGATGCCACATATTTAGATTAGAAATGAATAAAACAACATTGAAGATTTAAGGATAATGTAGAATTTGTGAAAGACAAATCTTGCTTTCTTCCTTGATTTCATGAGAATATGTACAGGCCTATAAACTTGTCGTACTAGTAATATAAAATTCATCCTAATATATATATATATATATATATATATATATATATATATATATATATATATATATATATATATATATATATATATATATAGAGGATAGATCATATGAGAACAACCCTTATTGTGTATAATGAGAACACATCTAGGCCGTTGATTAAGGTAGAATGGAGGGCTGAGATTATTCAAAAAAAATTAATTAATTGTGATTTTGTTTTTTGACAAATTAAAAGACTCTCATCAATTGAGCGCGTGAGGCAATACTCAAAACCCTAACCCTGCCATTAACATAAATTGGCAGTAGAGAGCCGAGGAGATCTGGAGGCGAGAGGGAGATCCGGGGCTGAGGCGAACGCGAAGCGGAGGCGTGAGGGCGATTCGCAGGTGGAAAGACGGAGGGACGATGGCGGAGTGGACGGCGACGTGCGTCCCAAAACAGCCTCCTCGGATGGCTCGTGAGTCCATCAGAGAAAGAGAAGGAGAGGCGATCGGGACCCCAACGACGGCGGCGGCGGCGAGTCTCTTTCCTGCATTCGAAGGCGGATCCATGAGGTGCGACGAAGGCGGATGGAAAAGGCGGACCACGAAGGCGGAGCCGTGAGGTGCGGATCGGGGCAAATCGATGGCGATTTCGGCGGCGATTTTTAACGGTGATGGTGTGCTGGTCGGATGCCTCCTCTCTTCTGGCTCAGATCGGAGTATCCCATGGCGGTAGCGGCGGTTTGCTGCCCAGATCTGGGTTCCCCTCTTCAGATCTAGGCTCCTCTCTTCTGGCTCCCATGGCGGAAGAGACGAACGGATTCTTCGATGCCCATGGCAGCAGCGTCGGATTCTTCGATGCCCATGGCGGAAGAGACGACCAGATCTGCAATGCCCATGGCGGAAGAGACGACCAGATCTGCAATTTCATTTTTGAAGGTTGATTGTTCAAATTCAAATGCATGTTGCTGTAATTTCAATTTGATTGTTGCTTGCAATTTCCTAAATTGTCGGTTCATTATTCAATCTTGGAGGTATTCGGGAGAAAAATCGAATTATTCAGGGGTATGAACCAAATTATTCACCTGTATGAACCGATTTTGTGCGTAAGGAGATGAGTTTTTTTTTAAATGTTGGTGGTCGTATAAATGAAAAATGCATCTATACTATCGAATAATTATGTGTTACCATCGAATAATCAAACGATACCATCGAATAATTTTTGCTAAATAGTTTATGTTGTTTTCATGTTGCTAGTCGATTAGAATAATCCATCGATATTGTTGCATAATCCATTAATACGATCGAATAATCCAGTGATATTATCGAATAATTCGAAGAAAAAAATAACCACCCATCATGTGGCAAGTGGATACGATCGCATAATCCGTCGATAGGATTACATAATCCGTCGATACGATCGAATAATCCAGATATAACATCGAATAATTTCAAGAGAGTGCATCACACACGCTCCCAATTCAGCAAGTGGGCTAGAAAAAAACGTGGGTCCCACTGATTTTTAATAAAAAAAAGCTAAAATTGCCTTTTAATCTCATCCATCCATTTCATCTAATCAACGGTCCAGATGTGTTCTCATTATACACAATAAGCCTTGAGTACCCCTGAACCATCCTCTATATATATATATAATCTGATATATACATATTATTAACAGATAAATCAAGATGTGAAACTTTAAACTAAACAAATTTAACATAAAATGGGATACGAATTACCTATAAGAGCAAGAACGAAGATGATGACGAGATTGATATAAGAAAACTTTGCCATGAATCCTTGTTTAATTAGTGTAATTAGCTAGAAATCAACTACGAACTTGCTAGCTTGGGTATAAACTTAGAGAGTAATCCTTGCTATTTATATTGATTAATTTCCATCACAACATTAATTTTAGAGGTATTAATTTAATGTCCAATTACCCGCAATCAGTATGGTTTGATTCATATCCTTTAAAAAATAATACGATTCATACAATCAAAAATGAAAATATAATATGATTCATCCCCTCAACCAATTCATATCATCTACCAAAAATAAAAAAATGATCCCAAATCAATATGTAAATCATCCATTTAATTTCTTGTAAAACTATTATCTCTACTCATCTCCCCCCTCCTCTTTAGATAGATAGATAGATAAGGCCATGTTTATCAAGGGATACTAGAAATACTAATATTTTATTCTTCTCTCTCCGCCACATCATCCTATCATCTCATTCTCATTTTTCCCATTTTATCAATAGCATCTCTATTATCCCAAAACCTATCTTTTCATACCCACTCAATTTACAAATATACCCCTCCCTAACAATTATTTACTTTCTCAATTATATTATTATATTCATTTATTATGATCAAAATAGTAATATTAAATTAATATTATTATATTCATTTATTACTATTTATTTCATTTCTTACATTATTTATTATTTCAAATTTTTTTCATAATTATAATTCAACTTTTCGGATAATATTTTGCATATTTATAATCAAAGAATTTTTTTTTTAAATATAGTCAAACATATTGAAGATTGATGTCTATATGTAGGTAAAAATGAATCTAGTATTGTGGTTATTTTTTTATATATTTTTTTTACATTTTTTTTTCGGAAAATTGATTTTAATGGGTGAAATCACTTTCACCCCCCACAAAATCACAGCCACCCATCATCAAAACGTGGCAGCTACATGGCTTCCTCTCCTGCGCGCGAATGGAGTAGCGACATGTGTCCTCTGGGTGTGCAGCATGCGTCAGTGCTTTCCTCTCTTCACCCATTTTCAACCTTTTTTTATATGCTAGTATCGATACTGATCAGGTATCGGTCGAGTATCGATCAAGCAACTGTAGTAATATTTTAATGGGAAATTCCGTTTGGTACCCCCGAGTTTTTGACAATTTCGGATGGTGTCCCATACTTTTTTTTTGTCCGGATGGTACCCCTGAGTTTTGTCAAAAGTCTGGCTCATGCCCAAAACTCATAGTTTCTTCTTTTTAATAAATAAAACCACCCATTTTTTTTATTTTTTCATAAATATGCCCATTTACTTTTAACATTAAACAAAACTACTTATCATTTAACTAAATTCAAAACAAAATTGACAAAATCACCTTTATTTTTTAAAATTAATAAGATCACACATTATTGCCAAAGTTGTAGCAAAAAATACCCATTCTTTCCAAAAATTTTTTTGAAGAAAATCAACTATTATTTTTGACATTACACAAAAGATCCGTTACATATTTTTCATATTTTATAAAAAATAAATCTCATTATTTGTCAAATATTGCATGTACATAATCACCCATTATTTACAAAATTTTGCACAAATCCACTATCTTATTATGTGAACAAAAATAGTTAACCTATACATTATAAAAAAATACTTTGTAAAACCATACTTTGTGTAAAACCACCCTTTATGCTTTAAAAAATGCACAAAATCATTTCTTGTGTAATAAAAGAAGGTGTTATTCATTTCTTTTGTTTGGAATACATAAAACCTAATAAAATAAGAATGATTAATCTCTTATTATATTTTTCTTTTACAAGAAGAAAAATAAATAAATAAAATTTACTTTTCTTTTTCAAAAAAATTATAATCAAGCATTTGGTTAAATTGATCAATCACATTTACAAATGTTTAAAGTTAATGAGATATAAGTTAAATATTGCTTTGTAAAATAATATGTGTTAAAAATATTGCAATAAAATTTTTTGGAAATATTGCAATAAAAATTTTGGAAATATTGATCAATCACATTTACAAATATTGCAATAAAATTTTTGGAAATAATATGTGATTTTGTAAAATTTTAAAAAATAAAGTTGGTTTTGTCACTTTTGTGTTGAATTTTGTTAATTAATATGTAGTTTTGTTCAATGTTAAAAGTAAATGGGCATATTTATGAAAAAATAAAAATAATGGGTGGTTTTATTCATTAAAAAGAAGAAACTATGAGTTTTGGGCATGGGCCGGACTTTTGACAAAACTCAGGGGTACCATCCGGACAAAAAAAAAGTGTGGGACACCATCCGGTATTGTCAAAAACTCGGGGGTACCAAACGGAATTTCCCTATTTTAATCTTATTTCTCCTAGTATTTTCTACAGTACACAGACCGATAAAAGTGCCCTAAAGAAGTTAGCTCAGTATACATGCACAACTCTATATAACAAGTGTAAAAAATTATTTGTTTGTTTACTCATGATTATTCATCTTTTTCACATGATTATTCGTCTATAACAATGCAATTATTCATTTATAAAAAAGTGTAAAAAATCTATATTTCTTTCTGATGAATAATCACCAATACCACCGAATAATGTCATTTTAACAAATAATCACTCAATATCACTACATAATCAGCTGATGTGGCACTGAAGAAAAAAAAACACGCCCCAAAAAGTCATCAATACACCCTCATCTCTCATCATTGGTTGAACTACACCAACTTTGTATTTCTCCCTCCGTTATACGGCAAGAATAATTTCACATACAAGTGCCTTTATATGTGTAGAGAGAGAGAGAGGTGCTCGTGCTCGTGCTCGTGTTCACCGTTCTTACGGTGTACACAAGCGTTATCATGCACACAAAAATTATTCATCTATTTGGTCATGATTATTCGTTTGTTTCACATGATAATTCGCCTATAATTATATAATTATTCGTCTGTACAAATAGTATAAAAAATATAAATTTTATTCTGACGAATAATAGCCCAATATCACTGAATAATTTCATTTCAACGAATAATCTCCCCATACCACCGAATAATCAAAAGTTAATTTTAATCTCATCAGTTGATCTTCTTAATTCAATGGTCCAGATTTGTTAATATGATACACTATAAAAATTGTGTACATATGATATATTGTGTATGTGTATATATATACACACATGCTTCTGGTGAGTATTTGGTGAGTATTCACGAAGATACTCATCAGAAGCATCTACCTTTGCATCAAATAATTTGGTTGATTTTGCAAATAGGTTTGCTCTTATAAGAGTTGTTCTTCCTTCTTGAAATAGGAAATTGACCATCCATTTACGTGATTGGTCTTTTGTGCTTCACACAATTTTATCAAAAGTTTTTTTTTTACTCTTCCATTATGATGGGATAATCCATGTATTTTTCTAGGGCAATTAAATTAGTAATATGGAGGATATTCTACATCTCCATTTTACTAGGATTTGATATTGCCTTTGTTGAATTGCCTCGAAAGTTAACTTAATGAAAGTTGACCTTCTGTCCCGATATTTGACGATAGTGATCAACAATCTATTGTGATTTTGCACATGCGCGCATGAGCTATTAACTTTAGTAAAAATAATGATGTCATTTGCAAAAGCGACGAACAAAATTTTGACACCTCCACGACACACATTTAATTCGATTTGGTTATTACGGAGTATTTATCAATTACGTACTCTTGTTGTACGTGTTTTTTTTTTGCTAGAATTTCCGCTCCTAGGATAAATAGAAATGGTGACATCAGGTCCCCTTGTCGGAGGTCCCATTCTGATTTAAAAAGATCAATAGGAACATTGTTGACTAAAATTGAAAATAAAATTATAGTCATACATTCTTTGATCATTCTCATAAATATGTGATGGAAACTAAATTTTTGTAGAATTGTAGCTTTGAAATCTTATTCTACTTTATCATGGGCTTTTTCTATATACCTAATGAGGTGATCTAACTATCTTTTTTTTTTGCCATAAGAATGAAAAATTTCACGAGCTATAAGAATATTGTCCTAGATGTATGGCTCTATTAGAGGCGAAAGCTCCTTGTAGAATGTGGATAAACTTCTCTACCACTTTTCATTCTTTTCTTTTGGAAACAAAGGAAAAGATTCGACTCGGTAAATTAATAGCCTATGAAGTGCGGAATATGCAGACAAATACTCTAGAAAGGGGGGAAGAATAGAGTATGACAACTTTTCGCAAATGCAGAAACTGGTAAGACCTTACAGGCGCCAGAGGTAAGACCGTATCTGAAATGCAGAAACAAGTTAAGATAAGAAATAACGAATCATAAGCAAGGCAAACGTAAACAATAAAGATAAATCGCAGAAAACAAATGACACGCGAATTGTTAACGAGGTTCGGCACAACCTTGCCTACGTCCCCGCCTAGGGTTATCCAACCCGTAGGATTCAACACAACTTTATTTCGCTTTATCTTATGAGCCCTAGATACAACCTCTAGAAGACCTTCCCTCTTCTAGACTAACTTCCTATCTAGCAACCCAAGCACACCAGTGAAACAAAGTTCCTATGGATACCGGAGTACCCTATACGTTTGGGTAAAGAACCCTTAGTATAACCCTAAATGAATTGTACGATAAAGCTCAATGTAAACCTCACACTCTCAAAGAAATAAAACACTCAAACCAAAGAGAGATGCGAGATCGATTGGTGCAGGAGACGAGATTGCAGAAGACGTTATGCGCTGTGGTGAAGACTTGTCCCGACTGCAATCCTCTTCTTCTCCTTATAAAGGGCGCCCGTCCGAGTATAAAGAATTTGAACGTTTGAATGGTTGTTGAACGACGTTGCAAAAGATCCGCTAAGAGAAGCACTTGACGTTCCTTCCAGAAACTTCGTCTTAGATATGCTGAAATTTGTTGAATTGGAACGTTGAAAGAGCTGAGGTCTTTTTCAAACAAATCCCCTTAAAATCTCAACAAATAAAGAAAACATATCTACGTAGTTAGTTAGAAAAGATAGAATTTTCAACATATAACCAAAATAAAAGGTGGCCCATATTAACCCCACTAAAATCGACAGAAACGCCACCCTGCATCATCTTAAGCTTATCCAAGAACTCAGTCAACTCTTAAAACAAGAGTCGTGCAACTCTTACAACAGAGTCGTGCAACTCTTACATCGTATGTTGTGCAAAATATAATTTTTTTCCGCTTTTTTTTTCGTTTCATAACTTTTTGTTTTGCAAAAATAACTTTACGTTGTGCACATATATGGACTGATCGAGTCGCAATCGACGAGCGACGAGATTCACATTCAGATCGCAGTCTCTCTCCCATTCAGATCGCAGTCCGGAAAACATATCGTGAGCGATACATGAGTTTTTTTTAATTTTTAATTTTTAATTTAATTTTATTTTATTTTATTTAACATTTTGTCGTGCAAATATAATAGTACGTTGTGAAAATTTAACCGTAAGTTGTACAAATATGACCCAAGTCTAGTTTTTTTTTTAAATTTTGTCGTGCAAATATAAGAGTACGTTGTGCAAATTTAACCGTAAGTTGTGCAAATATAACATTTTTTTGTGCAAAATATAATATTTTTTTCCGCTTTTTTTTCGTTTCAGAACTTTTTGTTGTGCAAAAATAACTTTACGTTGCACAAATATAACAATTTGTTGTGCAAATATAACTTTATTTTGTGCAAATGTAAAAATAAAAATATAGTAGATGTGAATCACATAATAAAATATAGATATTTTTTTGTAATTCCCATATTTATGGGGTAAGTTTTGTAATTTAACAAAATTTCTTCTCCCTCCCCGATTCCAGCGCTCGCCATAGATCTGGAATGGATCTCGGAGCCGCCGCTCGCACCGCCTCCGGCTTCGCTCGCAAGCTTGCTCCGGCCTGGCTCGCTCCGGCCTCCTTCACTCCGGCCTCGCTCACTCGCCATAGATCTGGCCGCCTAGCCATAGATCTGGCCGGATCTGTAACCGCCTCGCCGGAGATATCGCTCGCTCCCTCGCGCTTGCTCGCTTTGGCCTCTGCTCCGGCCACTCGACTCGACTTGCTCGCTCGCTCTCCGCCTCCGCCACCGGCCGCTCGCTCGACCTCCGAGTTCGCTCCTCCTCCGTCCATGGCGGCTCCTCCTCCGGATTCTCAGATCCAGCCCTCGCTCGCGATCTCAGAGGAGATGTCCGGCCATCTCGGCCTCGCTCGCTCCGAGGAGACGAGAAGATCCGAGATCTGGAGGAGATCTGGCGATGCTCCGAGATCTGGCGGAGAGAGAGATTGGATTGGGGGCAACTCTCAGAAAAAAATAAATAAAAAAAATTTGAGAATTAGTATATATATGGGACATCTTGCTAAATTATCCAAACCCATGGCTATTTTGCAAAATCGTCCAAATAAAGTGCCTATTTTGCAAAATTTTTCTATAAATATTACTAATATCACATTCAGTTAAGTACGTCTGACAAACTTTGTCGGTAAGGATCTACAATGATCAATATACCATGATCGAATTCGAAGCCCTCTTCCCCCTATATTGTAAATTTGCAATAGTGAAAATTAACGAGACGAGAGTCTCGAATTTTAGAAAAGTATAATCTCAATTTAAGGCTTCTATTTCTTATTAACAGAGTTGATGATCACTAAGTTATGACTGACATTTTTATAATGATTCTTTATCTTATGCTGATTCGCTCTCTTAATTTTGCTATATTCTTATCTTTTTTCTATTGTTTCCATAATATAGCAAAAAAAAGGAATTTTTTTTTTTTGTTTTCTATAAGGAAAAGATTCGAAATATCAAACATATTTCAGACTCTCAGAGTATGAAGA
Source organism: Persicaria maculosa (assembly GCA_963922045.1). Classification (NCBI taxonomy): domain Eukaryota; kingdom Viridiplantae; phylum Streptophyta; class Magnoliopsida; order Caryophyllales; family Polygonaceae; genus Persicaria; species Persicaria maculosa. The sequence goes on from OY998252.1 coordinate 10,675,107, forward strand.
AGAATAAAAAGAAATCAACAAATAGATATTTACCGTCAATCTAGCATAATTAAGTAAACAAATTGATATTTTTAGAAATTTGCGGATATTAAGGATTGATAGAAACTTAAAAGAAAGAAACTTATCAAATATCAAAGACTCATTTTCATGAACATAAAGTTGAATAATGCACACGAGTCATGATCAAACTCTATAAAACACTCTTTTTTTGTTCTAGTTTCAAAGTTGGCATGATGACTTATCTTTTAAAAACATGCCATATTCTTTTTAGATAGGTTGCTTTTGGAATCCTCAAGAGTTGCTACTTGCTACCATATAAAGCAACACTAGCTTGGAACAAGCGAGGAAGAAATATACTATAAAGCTATTTTATTTTTTATCCACTTGCTAATAATATTTGCATATATAGACTTTATCTACAAGCATATTATTCACCTTTTGTAAAAGTTAGCTTTTATGTAAAAGCTTTCATGGAATTGCTTGATTCTCTTGGATACTGATTGAAAGCAAGAACACCTGTATGTCACGCCTAAACTTTTATACTAAACTATGATGATATACACACTTTTTGAGTAAGTTACTACTTTCAATCCAAAATATTTCAGGTTTTAGGAAAAAATAAATTTTTTTTAAAAAACCCACCTTTTTTTTAAAAAAATATCTAAATATATCCGTGAGATCAAACAATACATTAGTTAGCTAAATCGTCCGCTACACACAGTTTCCCTCTTTATAAATGTGGATAATAACCAATCCTTAAAAAGAAAGTCTACATCGTAGGAATGCAAGTGGGTGCATGAGAATTGGAGGGGTGTCATTTTAATATGTAACAAACGGTAAGGAAAGAGCGCGCGGTTGGAGGGGTGTGAAGGTTCCTCTACATATATATATATAAGAGCTCAAGGCCAACGTATTAAAGGTCAGTTCTTTCGGGATCTAAGAGGCTTACGCCTTTCTTTATACTTTTCGAGCTTTACCGGAGAGGGATTTGTACTAATTAGCATGAACTGGACAATGGAAAATCGATCTTCAATCGAGAGTGGACCGTACAACAATCTACACATTTTCACTTAAGGTGTGTCGGTCTATATATATATAAAGATCTTATCGTATATATATAAATAATTCGTTTGTTTTCTTATGATTATTCATCTATAACAATGTAATTATTCATCTACCCTCTTTGGAACTGGTTCTTCAATTCTTCTATGGAAAGCAAAGAACAATTATTTTGCCCTTAATTAATTTTACAATTACTTACCCAAAGGCCAAATTTATGTTAATTATTATTATTATTATTATATTTTGAGTTAAAATGAATTTTTTATTCATAAATTATAATCAATATATCAATATTGATTTAATAAGATGTATATAATACATAAATATGTAATTTTTAAAACTAATTTTTCTCTTATATATATATCGATCAAAAACTTTGAAATTTAAGAAAACAAAAAGTTATCTTTTGTCGTTAACAAACGAGAGAGGCCCCAATGACAACTCTAGCTTACTCCCTTCCACATGTGCTAAATTACAAAGTTTATGGTTGATAGAATGATAGATCAACTTCAACCACATATTAATTTCGATCTTTTGGTGTAAAATTAACCACACATTAACTGCATGTGTGATGTATCCTCCTTTCTTGAATATCCTCCATTTTATATGCATTCACCTTTTAACAAATCCACTTTTTGGATAGGCACATTTAATGCCCAAGCAAGACATAATTTATATAGGTAATAATACGTACTATATGGTCCACAACATTAATTGCTTCACTTGCCCTACGTTTATCAACCAAATAGATGCATACATGGAGTACTGATGTATCTATCAATTGATCTACTACTACTACTACAAAAAAAAAAAAAAAAAAAAAAAAAAACCATTAACAATTGACTGTTAGCATTATCTAAGTAATCTTGATCAGTGAAGTAATTAATACGTTAATTTGAGGTGTCAATTTCGAGTTTTGACACCCAAAAATGTCAAGAACATAGGAGAGTGGGGCCCTGATATTGTAAATTTTGACAACTAAAGATGTCAGGAAAAATAAGGCATTTTCGACACCCCAAGGTGTTGGGAATATCAGCGACGGGTATAGGCGTCGAGAATGGTAACTGTCATTCGTGATGCAAGAAATTCTGACGCTTTTTGAAAGCGTCGAAATTGACATTTTCAACGATTTAAGGTGTCAAGATTGGCAGTAAAAAGCATCACAAATTGCCCTCTTTTCCTGTAGTGTTTACTAATTACCCCATAGTGAATATTCCGCTGGAATGCAAGTTGGTTTCACTCGTCGAATTAAAGGAAGGGCAAATGCTCCCCTTGTCCTTCCCCAGCTCTGCCTATGGTATGATTATATAGTACCCGATCTAGATGTAAAATGATTGAGCAAAATCAATCTAAATTAAGAACAAAAAAAACCCTCTTAAGTATAGAAAATATGCTTTTTTGTGAAAATTGAGATTGAAAGGTGCATTTCAATGACAATGTTCAAGGAGGAAAGAACATCAATTAATTAAACTCCTTTCTCTATTATGTTCCCCTCCACTTTCACTTTCCTTCAAAAGGAAAATCTGGTTCTTCAGCTTTTGTTGTAGGCTTTAGAGCTTGCAACCTCCTGTTTACTTTTAGATTTCATGTTCCTTTCTTTTTCTCTTTTTCCCCTTTGATCATTTCTTACCTGCAAAACTGCACCAATCATTTACCCTAGAGCATCCTTGCATTAAAAAGTTTGAAGTTCATGATAAGTGGAAACAATAATGATAAATGGTGCAAGGGATGTATATGAGCCGAGTAGTTCGAGCTCGGCTCACTTGATTTAAGCTCGAATAGTTCAAAATTTGTAAAAATTTCTAAAATTTTCTGTAAGTTTACTACGTTTTAAGCAAATAGGGGTGTTGTTTAATGCTAAAAAAAACTCGGCTCGAGCTCGGCTTCGTTCGTTGTCTAAACGAGCCGAGTATAAACACATTTTAAAGCTCGAATCCAAATTTAAGCTCGGCTCGAGCTCGACTCGTTTATAAACGAACTGAATATGAACAACTAATACTCAGTTCGTTCGGCTCGAAAAACAAATCCAGACTGCAAGACTTGTATGGACTATGGTTAGCTACACAGGGAATTTTTCATGCTTAAAAGAAACATTAGTGAATTTAAATAGGTCTAAACAGAAATCCGAGATGATCACATTCAATTTCTATTTGTTGAAGCCTTGAAGGTTCAAATTGGTTGCTTCTTGGAGTCCTACCAAATGAATCTTTCAACTGTGCATTTGTAGGGCAACATGCTGCACAACACAAGGGAAAACCAAAAACATTACTGTAACAACAATAGAAACAAACTAACTTTGCTTTATGAACACTGTTAAATTTGCTTCATGTATATACCTTTATTCGGGTCCGGTTATAAGTGTAGGTGACATGAACCAACCCATCACTGGACTCAACAACAGCCGGGTATGAGAACTCCATGCCCGAGCCATCTTCCAATGTCATGGCTTCCTTCCAAGAATCACCATCATCAGAGGAGACGGCAACCTTTAGTACCTCTCGCGACTTTGTGTTGTACGCAAGAACAAGGCGTCCATCTCTTAGCTTAACCCCATCTATTCCTGGTTGCATAAAATTCCACTTCCATGTGCATCACTTAGCTTAATTTAGTATCTTTTGCTATGGTGTAACTCAAATGCTTACCTGAATTAGGATTTGGGAGCTCAATGGGCTTTGCGAATGTCCAGCTATGACCGCCATCAAAGGACTCGGAAATGCAAACTTTGCCAGTGTGATTCGAGGATCGCATTAGGAAACGTAGAGTTCCGTTTGTCGTGTGGTAAGGAACCGGCTGTATCACCGAAAGGGTCTCGTTTTGAACGTAGATTGGCCCGTATTTTCTCCATGTTTTACCCACATCCGAAGTGACCTGACTACAAATGAATCAAAGCCATGATTGTTATGTCAAAAGAGGTAAAATGAATGCAAGAATTTGACATCAGTAAGGCAAATTAAACCTCAGCCCAAGCTCCCCAAGACTTCCAGCTCTCTACTGATGATCCACAGATGAGCCTCCCATCCTTCAGCAAGATAGGCTGATCATGATGACATCAAACCGCGCAGATTAACATGGATTTGGACTAAGATAGCGCGATAAAGAGAATATATACAGCGCGCTGAACCTTGTTTTTAGTCGGTCCTAGAATGCCTGGAGGGAGTGGCTCTCTCTTAGTCCATGTCGAACCCCTATCAGATGAACGCTTCATGAATCCGCTCCATCTGATTTCATCAAGCCATCATTCAAAGGGTCAGTATTGACAACAACAATCCCAGTTTATCCTGCTACGCATGTTAACTGATTACGAAGAAATGACATACTTTTCAGCATCCTCTCCGATTTTATAAAACAGAAGCAGCTGGTCAGGGTGCTTGAAGAGCACAGGGTTCCACATTGGTACATTAGGCTCTTCATCCACCGCGACGGGCGCACTCCATTTACCGTCCTGTGCGACGGTTTTTGGCGCTTTTAGCTACGGCATTGTAGTAGGACGGTTTAATATAACTCAAGGAGGATGTGTTAAAGTCTTAAAGAGCTACCTTATACTTTTGCAACCAAATTTTAACATCCGGTTCGCCCTCAGCCGAGCCACCGAAATAAGCAACCAGGAAGTGGTCCTTGTCAACCTCAACGATGGTGGAGGCATGGCAGCTCTGAAATGGAGCCGAGTTTTCTGCAAATGTGAACCCCTCTTTGGCTACAGAAAGCATAGAAGATCCATTCTTTGAGCTCAAATTCCTAGACATAACAATTTAGGTGAGGTTTCATCCTAAAACCAATTGGCTATATGATAAATCAAGAGGAAATAGAACAACCTACCTGCCGGAAATCTGCTGATGGGAGGGGCCGATAGGGCGACCTGTCTGTATGTTGAGATTGGGTTCGATCGATTTGGATTGGGCAGCACGAAATCGAGACAGAGGTAGTAATAGGAGGAGAGGAATAGATGCATAGCGGATCAGTACTGAAAGATTTGATTTCACCATTGATGAATCAGATTCAGAGCAATGTAATGAAACAACGAGTTTGTTGGATGAAGAAAGGCATTACCTTTTGGCAATGGAGCAGTTGGAAACTCAAGATGGAACCAGTTGTTGATTAAACGGATTGACTTTTTCTTCTGTAGCTGAATTCGTTTGTGACGTCGAGGTTTAAGGCGGAAAATCATCTACTTGGAGAGTATTAATCACCATTTTTAGATAAACTCAGCTTATAATTAGGACTTGTTTTTCAAAGCTTATGATTTTAATTAGTAATCATAGTTTTGAATGAATTAAATTGAAGATGATTAGGACTTGTTTCTCCTTGCTACTACGCGGAGCTTCGTCAAATCGAAGATGGAGCGATGGTCAAATAAGCTGTCTGTTCATCCCTGCCCATGGTTGATATGACCAAGTGACAATACGAGGATTAATTGTGACTCGTGTCGGTCATGTTCCATGCACGGAATATATGTTAATACAATATTATAAATTATTGAGATAGAATCCAATAAATAAATAAAATATATAGATAATTTTTTCTACCAAAAAATAATATAAATATAAATAAAATACTAGCACATATAAATATAGAGATCCTGAAGGATGATTATAGAGATCCTTAATGGATAGTGATCATATTTTTCCTTTTAATAAGGATCTCTGTAAGGATGATTAAGAGTGAGATTGCCTATTGTTTAGGGTAAAAAAAAATGTCTAGCAACTATATCTTCAAATGGAGTGGTCACTAATTACTATGGTAGGCCGTGTATGGGCGAAATTACACTTGCACATGCCTATCAACATTTCATCAAGAAATTAATACCTTATTTATTCAGATCTTGTTTCTTGTTGGGAAAAAGTTAATGCGCGTAGCGGACTATCTCGTTTTCATTTTGTTACATAAACTTGCTTATACTTGTAATGTAATGTACTCTCTCCGTATCGCAATACTTGTTGTTTTAACTCTATGCACACTTATTAATAAAACCTGTCTTTACTTTACTTTTATAGCTTAAAATACCTAAATTGACTAATTATTACCTATAAAAAGAGCAATCATTACCTATAAAGACAATAATTATAGCTAAAACAACAAGTTTTTTTATACAACTTTAACACTCTAAAACAACAAGTATTGCGATACGGAGGGAGTAATAGTTAACTAATATATATGGAGTTATTGTGGACTTTTTTGCAAGCCATATATATGATAAAGTGTGTTGGAATCGAGTAGGGTCGTGAGATACAAACTGAGTTCGAATCGGGGGAATAAAAGAAGGAAAGAATTTGGAGGGAAAATCTATTTTTATTTTTTTGATGTATTGTTTGCTCAATGAGGCTTATGTGTGTCTTTTATGTAATGAATTGGGCTCCGGCCCGTACAAAACATAAAACCGGCCCATACAACCCAACCTACCTAACTCGAAACATAAAACCCGATGTTTACTATTTGTGTAATGAATTGGGCTCCCCGATTTTTTTTTTCATATCCATTTAGTGACTCGTAAGTAGACTTGTTAATCGGGTCATTCGGATTGAGTCGTTTCGGGTTGACTCGAACTTAGATTTGACCCGATTTCGAGTTTGACAATTTTTTCTTTTTAAAATTAAAAAAATAATAATTTGTAATGTTGTGATAATTTTAAAATGCTAAAATTAAAGACGTGATTCATAAGTTATAGTGCTTGTAATTGTATACTATATCGTATCTAGATTTTTTTTATTTCTCATAATTTTTATAAAATAATTTCATGCAATTAGTAATAAGCATAGAATTGTTTTACTATTTTTTAGAGTTTTTATCTTCTTAAAAAAATGTGATGAAAAATCCAAAATCAAATACTATTGATCGGAGAGTATTACACAATACAAATAAATATAAAAGTTGATTTGAAAATGAAAGATCAATTTATTATAATTATAAAATATTAATCATATACGGAGTATAATTATAAATCAATTGGGTCACCGTGTCAGCCGAGTCAAAATTACCGAGTCAATCGGGTCACCGGGTCCTCGAAAAATTACCGAATTTTCGGGTTTGGATCGGAGAAAATTTACTGGTCAAATTTTTCGGGTCTTGACCCAAAATTTTTCGGATGTTCAGGTCGGGTCGGTTTTTGACAGGTCTACTCTGTTAACTCGGTTGGGCTCGGTGGATGCAAGACGCTGGAGGCGGAGATCGTGTGTGCAGGCCCACATACGGGAGACTCGAACAACATATAAACCCAACAGGGTTCCATCTCAAAACCAATCGGCAATGAGATGAGTAACCCTTCAACCTTATATGTTGTTCAAGTATTCTCTAGATTACCGATGTGGGACAACCACATTCCAACATACTCCTAAGACCATCCACAATGGTGGTGTGCAAATGTGTATTTTTAGACATTTTTTAGCTCCATTGGTTGTTTTGGGTGTGTGCAAATGTGCAAATTTGAGCATGTGGCGTTCAAATTTGAGCACACCATCTCCACCATGTGCAAAAACTTTTACAAAAAGCAAGACAATTTCATTGGTTTATTTTTTATGATTTTATTTTTCTTTTTATTTTAAATGAATTATATTTCAATGACGTGTAAAAAATACACATTTCACTAATGAAGCAAATTGTTAAAAAATGATGGGTATTTTTATACATCTTGTACAAATGTGTACATTTTGCACAAAACCATTGTGGATGGTCTAAGATCAGGAGTATATATAAAAAAGATTTTTTTTTTTAATTAACTCTAGTGGATTCAAAATTTCAAAGTCGGGTCTTTTTCTTTCAAAGGTGTGCGGTCGCAGCTCTAAGATGGTGTGCGCCCTCGATCCCCCTTCCTTCCTACAGTACTATTTCATACAGCAATTTAGAACATTCTTATTGTATTCTTAATTTTGGAATAAAGAAGTTAAAATCAAATTAAGAATCAACCGTAAGTACAGTTTGGGTAATTAATTTTGTCAACAAAAATCTATAATTAATTGAAGACGACGGAGGACTTCTTCGTCTGCTCCATTTGCGGTACTCCATTTATATATGCATGCATTTGGTCAAATCAAATCCACATAACTAATGGGATACCCATTTTTATATTGATACCAATTTTCAATATATATATGTTAAATACTACATCCTTAATTAAATCTAGACACTTATTAAAAAACAAACAAAAATACACTTATACGGTACATCCTATACACTAAAGGTATAAAATATGATCTCAAATTAAAAAAGATTCTCAACTAAAAAAATAAACGACACTAAAAATCTAATTAAAAAAAAACTAAACCAATTAAATTTTAAAAATATTTTTAAATAAGTACTCATATCTTATACTCAACGACACCGGATAGAAAAATCATTCTTGAAATAGGCAAGCAAACGCCCCTATAGACATTAGCAATGTCGTGATTACGATGGAGGACAATGTGGGGGTTGGGGACTTGGGGGTATGGACTGATTCCATTCATAACTCCTTCTAGATATACCCAACTCTTCAATTTACTATAGTATTATTTTCGATATTTCATCCATTACATAAAATATGTCATTTTAAGAAAAAAAATCTTATTAAAAAAGTTGTGCTTTATTTTATCTCAAATCTTTCAAAGTTAAATAGTAGGATTGTTTAAATATGTGTTTAGTCTTCGGTTTACTCAAGTTTGTTAATTTCACTAAATGAGTTGAATATAATAAATTTCCTAATTTCAATTCAGTTTGAGATTTTACTAGACTCTATCTTAAATTTTATAGAATTTATAAACTGTGGGTTCAATTTTTTAAAATAAAAAACTCGATTTGATTTCGTTAATAGAAGTACATTTTTTAAACAAAACGAATAAAAGAAAACGAATCAATTATGAATCTCGAAACTCTCAAAACATGATAAAATGAGATTTATTATTCTTTAATTCGTGAAATATACTTCTATTAGAGTTTAAAAATGATTGTAATGTAATTGTAATTTCAACTCTAAAAATTACATTTTTAATAGGAATTTATCTATAATAATCCATCAATATAATCTAGGATCATCTTCGGTAAATTTATTTAATTACTTTATTTACTAGGGAAAGGTTGGACTATTGCTTAAAAAAGCAACACATTTAAAGCCCTTTGAGAAAATCCGGCGACAAAACCAACTCATATTCTCTTCATATTGCTCGTTTTCTTGAGCAATTTTCGTCTCCCCGCTTTCTCCTCCTCTCAGGTTTCCGGCGACTCCGACGCCGCCGCTGTCCTTGCCGCCGCTCTATCTTCACTGTCCCCTTTCCCTATAAATTCGCATTTTTACTTCATTATCCTGGTATCTAAAGTTCCTAAACCCCTCCAAAAAAAACCGCCGACAGCAAAAAGGGGGGAAATTCCACTGGTTTTCTGTTCGTTGCGTGACGACGCAGTTTCGAAGCTAACCGTTTCTGGTTTTACTCACGGAGTAAGCGAGGACAGAGATGGACTCGTCGGAGGCGCGTGATCCGACGCGAATCGCCGCCCGGTCGTCGATGGTCGACTCTTTGAAGGGATGCGGCTTGTCTGGAGTCCGAATCGACAAGGAGGATCTTCGCCGGAGGCTATCGATGCCGCAGTATCTCCGCATAGCCGTCCGCCGTGCAATCGACTCCAAAGACGTCTCCGCCGGCGCTGGATCCGCCGCCGACTCCCTTGGAAGTGACGGCACCGTTGAACCCCCTGAGAGCCCTATGGTCGTCTTTGTCAATTCCCGGAGCGGCGGTAGGCATGGCCCCGCGCTCAAGAGCCGTCTCCAGCAACTGATGGGTGAAGAACAGGTTCACTTTTTCTCCCTATCGCTGTTTACACTTTACAGAATGGAATTAATCACGCTTAATGGTTTATTAAATTAAGGATGATTGTGTTTTGTAGTGTAATACATCTTTTTACCAGTAAGTTCCGTGTGATGTGTGTGAGGCTGTGAGCATCTCTGTAGCCTGTAGATTCGGATTGCACGTGATTATGGTGACGAATTGTGATTGAGAAAGAGAGTTGTTAAAATTGCACATGTAAAAAAGAAAAAGAACACTAATTTTCTATTTGTTTTTGAACCGATATGGTGTCTGATGCAGTAGTCGGTGGCCCAGATTTGAAGGTTTCAAAAGAATTATGGGAAATTGTTATGATAATTATTTATTTTCTGCAAGTTGTTATGGACCTACATGTTTGCTGGAAGTTTATAAATTGGGATGATGATGAATATATTTGTGCTTGTTAATGATAAGATTTGTATTTTAAATTATTTGCTTATGGTTTTCAGTCATAAATTAAGGTTCTTGGGTTTTTATCTGGGCTGTATTGTTGGTAATTTCATTTGGCTTTAAGTTGGTGGATGCGCTTGATGAAATTCTTTGGTCGTTTTGGGGATTTTCTGGTGTATTGGTAGTTGTTGGTAATTGTTTTCCATGAGTGTAAATGTTTGGATTATCTTAGGCGTGCTTCCCTGAATGATGGGAAATTTTGACTATTGTCATGTTTCTTGTTTGTTTAGGTAAGCTTTTTATGACGAGTCCATTCTCTGTGTTGTAAATAATCAACCTGTTGTCACAAGCTATGTGTGCAAGGATGTAAGAGTAAAGTCATTCTCGGTGTATAAGTATTCTTTGATTGTGGTGAAGGTATACATGATAAGATCAAACTCGTTTCAAAGAATTATGTGCTGTAAATCTGAGCCTGGGCTTCAGAGGAGCATTTTCTTTTTCAAAAGACTTTCTGATGTGAAAATTAAATGCTGAGGACAGATTGTTGTATAAAATTTGACGTACTTTCATTGGAATTGGGCTTCATGGAATATGAAAGATTGCTGCCACATCAAGTCGGAATCTCTTCTGGCTAGATGGTTGAGTATCCACTTCTACTGATTTCTTAAGTTAAAAATTCTCTTGATTTTTAGGTATTTGACCTTTCAAATGTGAAGCCCCACGAATTCGTTCAGTATGGTTTGGGTTGCTTAGACCAGCTTGCTAGTAATGGTGATCGTTGTGCCAGAGACACTCGGGAAAAGCTGAGGATAATGGTAATTAATTGTTTTCTTCACTATCTCCTTCCCTATCGTATAGTAATTTTTACAGATTTTGAATGTTGCATCTAGCCAACACAATGTAATTGTAAAATCTTAATGATTGTGAGTTATAGGTTGCAGGAGGAGATGGTACTGTTGGTTGGATACTTGTGAGTCTCGGAGAACTTCACAAGCACAGTCGACCAGTTCCGCCAGTAGCAATTATACCTCTTGGCACAGGGAATGATTTATCTAGAAGTTTTGGTTGGGTAGGTGTTTCATTTTCCTCTTACAATTCACTCATTTTATCATAAGGTACTGTACCTTACGTTTTAGTTGAAATTTAATAGGGTGGTTCGTTTCCATTTGCCTGGAAATCTGGAGTCAAAAGATCTCTCCATAGAGCTACTACAGGTCCTCTTTGCCGTTTGGATAGGTAGGCATGTGAAGCTTTAAATTAATATGTTCAGTGCTTTTCACCTTTGCATATTTTAACTTTCATTTTTAGAATACAGTTCTTCCTAATTTTAACTTTGCATATTGCCACCTTTGCCCACTACACCATCACAAATTGTATTTCTCCTACTTTTTATTTTGAGTTTCTTTGATTGTTCGAGTCTTTTTTTTTTGCTAATGGTTGCATTTAAATGCTGCAGTTGGCATATTTCAGTAACAACACCTGCTGGAGAGACAATGGAGCTGCCACCTGCGTTGAGGTTTTCTGAAGAATCCTCTGTTGATCAGGTTGATGTCAACCTACCTCCCAAGAGCATGCTTTCTTTTTTTGTTTCCGATCTGTTTGTTGTTATTATGGCTCTAGCGAATCCCAAACTCTATAAATTGCATTGGCAATCTAGCATTCATAATGGCGATTCAGTGACTTATTATATATCATGAATTAGTTACGATAATCAAGTCACATAGACCTCACTATGGCCCAATAGCTGCATTCCTGCATTGCAGGGTTAAGGGGGTGATGCTGGGTATAGCTTTATAATTGGGTCACTGAGTATGCTGGTCTACCAAATAACCTGCACATAGTGCTTCTTGGTGAAGTCTGAAACAGTGTATAAAACAGGGGGGATAATGTGACTTTTTAGTCTGTGTATACAAATGAGTCATACTATCAGTTATTCCTCTTTTGCCTTTTCAGATCCAGGAGGATCATCGTTGAAAGGCATGTATGTTGTTAATGTAATGTAAAAGAGATAGTGGATAAAATACAGGGTTCATGTGATGTATAAGAGATAGTGGATAATGTACAGGGTGATGATGTGGCAAGCTTCCCTCTTGTTTAGAAGTGCTGAAATTCATAATTCTTTCCGATTTTTTGCTCTGAGAAGTATTTAAATAGAATATAAAGAGTTTTAACATTCTTGATGCAAACAAGGAACTAGTAAGTCGTTGATGATCAGTATACATAGGCTGTGTGATTGAGGAACCAATGCCATAGTATTTCTTTTGTTACCATAAAAGATTGGTACATGCATAAACATCAAAGACTGCTTCTTCCCAGTCCCTGTTTTGCTTACCATAATGCCTTTGATAATTTTGAAATGAAATTACTAAAATTGGCTTGTTTCCTTTAGAGAAAATGAAATAATCAAGGTAGTATTCTCTTGGATATTGTGGTTGTTCCAACTTTGATTATCTCATTTCTGTTGTTTGTTGGAACTTCTTTACTCTTTTGGTTTTCAATATCTGCTCCATGAGACAAATCTGTCACTTTCCAGGACTTGGAAGCAGAAGGTCCACTGCCTGAGAAAGTGACTTGCTATGACGGAATATTCTATAATTACTTCAGCATGGGTAATATATTCTCCTTCAAATGAGAGATGATCTAATTATGTGTATATTTTGTAATCTTCATTTTCAAACATTGGTATGATACAGTTGTGTCATATTGCTTACTAGTACTATGCTGAGTAGTTGGCGGCCCTTTATTTATTATCTTTTTCGGCTGGCTAGAATGTAAATAGTAAGCCAAGCTCATGTTGAGGCTGTTTTCAGGATGGTTAACGTTTGCGTTGACCTAAGGTGGCAGAAAATGGCTATGGGTTTATCATTAGCCGGGTTCATTTTCAATGATATTGAAAATGAAAATCTTACTTTGGCATGCAGGAATGGATGCACAAGTTGCCTATGGTTTCCATCACTTGCGTAATGACAAGCCTTACCTTGCACAGGGGCCAATTACAAACAAGGTGTGATTGTTTCTCCTTCTCAAGCAATGATTCTGATGTTTTAGGCAAGCTTGATTGAACTTTATAACTAAACAATCCTATTACAGATGTATAAGTATTAGCTGAAAGGAAAACTTCAAAATTGTTCGTACTACTTATCTTCTTCTAGATGTGGCTCGTTTCTCATGTCATTTTTTTCATGGAAAATCTCCAAGCTTGAGGATTGACTTAAATGTCAAAATGTAGATCCACTGTTAAGCAATAAATCATATAGACACTGAAATCAAAATGTTTATCTTTTCATTTTCCCCTTGAAGTCATTACTCATGACTGCTTTTGAAGTGGGCAAGCAACTGCTTTGTGCTGATTCGATTATCTTCTTCTAACAGCCTCATGATGAAAGCTTACTACTAATCATTAATTTATTGTGGATTTATTTAATTTCGAACATTATCTAAGCTAACTAATTGTAAAATTTGTCATCATCAGATTTCCTGTTCTCGCATTCCGTTTATGAATGCTTATTGATGCTTAACTGATGTTCCGTTTCAAACTGCGGCAGCTTATATATTCTGGATATAGCTGTACACAAGGTTGGTTCTTCACGCCCTGCACCAGTGATCCAGGTCTAAGGTACAGTCTCAATGCATCAGTGCCATGTGCCCACTGAAAGACAAATCAAGGATGTCTTTGGAAAGGCGCTATTGTAGGATTGTTTTGTTTACGTAATGTCTTGAACCGGTAAATGTATATATGCAACTAAGTATATATGCAACTAACATAGTTACAAAAATGACGTGATCCAAACAGTGGGAACACGTGTAAAATGATCCTCTCAAAACACTATCATCCCAAAATGCCCTCATTACAATTTATCTCAACTAATTTTTTACCCAAAATTAATCTCATGATCATTATTACCCACCTTCCATTTCTTCATGGTTGCTCTTGGTTCTCATCTAATAACCGGCCTACCGAATCCCTTTCTCTAGATGTTTTGCCTTCACATCTTGAAGAAATCCGACTTTCACAAGCTTCCACAATATGCCTAGCACACTATCTAGCATTACATGGAACTCTATGAAAAATACGCCTATTTCTTTCTAGCTATCCATGTCTAATAACTGGCCTACCTAGTCCCTTTCTCTAGATTTTGTGTTCACATAATGTCATTGACACCTCCAATGCATTTGTTTGATGCAGGAGCCTCAGAAATATTCTGAAGATCCGCATTAAAAAGGTCAACTGTTCAGAGTGGGAGGAGATTCCTGTTCCTTCCAAGTAAGCTTCATCCTCTCCGCATTTGCTTCAATTTGTAGATTTATTCTAGATTATTCTCTATTTAAAAACGTTCACTATGGAATAAATGGTGGCCTATAGAAGTCCTCTTCCTTTACTTATATATATTTGTTTTTCTGAATTTCTGATGATGTTATAACAGATTCTTTCTTCCATTCAATCAATTATGTTTTTTTTTACATGGAATTAGCCTAAAATATGTAAACATTTTACAAGAAACCGAATAACTGTATTAAAAAAAGTTTAGATACTCCTTGTACCACATATCGTAAAGTCAAAACAATGGATCTGTTACCTTTTTGTTTGGAAAATTCAACTCTGAGAACATTCAAAAGGCTTTGGCTGACTTCTTCAACTAATTGCAGATATGTATCTTAATAATTACCCATTTTTCATATATACTTTTGCAGCATAAGATCCATTGTTACTCTGAATCTTCATAATTATGCTAGTGGAAGACATCCATGGGGCAATCTCAGTCCAGAGTATTTGGAAAAGGTAAAAGCCTTGCTCTTGCTCTGTGTGCTTTCTTGAACTTACACTAGCTTGTAAAGATATGGCTTGGTTCCAGGAACTGTCAGTTCTTGTTCGTTGACACTTCCATAATTCCATGGTTCTCGGGGAGGAGAACCGGAACCCTTGGTTCCCAGGAACTGACAGTTTTGCGTTTTCTTGGACCCGTGAGCTATCTCCATATGTATTTATGTTCATGGAGGGGTTTTTTTACTTCATTGCCCATCCTACTTTCATTTTTGTTGTTAAAATTATCCATTTGAACCAAACTTTTGGGTTTCTCTTTTCAGAGAGGCTTTGTTGAGGCGCATGCTGACGATGGCATTCTAGAAATTTTCGGCCTGAAGCATGGATGGCATGCGTCTTTTGTTATGGTAGAACTCATCTCTGCCAAACACATTGCCCAGGTCAGTAAAAGAAGTCACCTAAATTGTCAGCTGGTAGTTTTATCAAATGAACAATTTATATTAGTTTCCAGTGTCATGTACAGCTACCAATTTGTGTGATTTATCTCTCCAGGCATCTGCTATTCAATTTGAGGTCCGAGGTGGGGAGTGGAATCAGTCATTCATGCAAATTGACGGGGAGCCATGGAAGCAGCCGCTCAATGGGGATTACTCGACATTTGTGGAGATTAGGAGGGTTCCCTTTCAGTCTATGATGATTAGAGGAGACTCGTAAAGCTGTAAAATGCACCATTGCCAACAATCCATCTTCCTATGGACTTGTCCATATTGTTACTATTATTATGAGCTTCATATAGTGTATAATCATATTTGGTTAGCTCGGCATTTGTAACTTGAGAGTACACAAAATTGTTATGCCTTCATGATGTATCTTTGTGTAAATTCATTTGGCTATCAACACTGTTTCTGTGCCGGATGTATTTTACCCCAAAGGTTGTCTTATAAGTGCAGCTTCTGGAGAACTCTTGAACCGCCGAAATCAGCTTGATGCAATATCAAATGGCCTCTTTTTTGGGGATTTATATCCAAGGTTTACCTTACTTCCTACCAGTGGGTTTAGTTGGTCGGCTCAAGCTGATTTATCTGGTACGTGGCTCTTGTCGGCTGGGTCATGTGTTCGGGGTTTACCACTAAAAGGTGAGTTCCTCGTCAGAAAAAAAAATATATCAAACGGCCTCCTACGTAAGCTGAGCATGGTCCATTTGACTTGTGGTGAATGACATCGATTGAGATCTCTAAAGCTTTGGAATGTGTTTTTTTAGCTGTACATATTCACAATTGTTTTCATTGATTCTGTCATTTCTCTTGGATTATTTTCTCAGTCCTTGTGATACGATACTTTTCGACACTGGCAACATCAAACTTCAAAAAAAGACAAAACTGGGGTTTCAAGTGGAAGATATGCGAGGAACTCGGCTAAATGGAGATCCTAAATAATCTGGCAACTCTTACCACTTGCATTTGGTTTCTGGTCCATGCCATTGTTATCAGTTGAGTCACCATAATTTACCTCATATCACAATTTCGATCGGGACGGCTAGGGTGAGCGATTTCACTTTAGGAGCATTTGGTTTCTGCATTGAACTCAAGACAGAGGCTGATTTGTCATGTTTAAAAGTAGGGGTGGAAATGGGTCGGGTGATGGATGGGTGGAGCCATTTTTTCACCCGGCCCGTCACAAAAAAATTTCACCCGACCCATCACCCGTCCGTCTAATATTTCACCCATCACCCGATCCGTCGGGTGAATCGGGTGGGTAATCGGGTGAAGTAAATTAAAAGAAAAAAATTCATAGGTCATACTTAGAAATCGATCATATTTGATATTTTCACAAACCACGTCAACGTGGAAATCTTATTAATTGTATAAAAGGTATTCATACATTATATCATTATCCCCATCTTACAAAGTTAGCATTAAAAGTTTAATATCAAATCAAATGAGATAAATTTTAGCCCTTTGCTAAACTCGTAGTTAAAAAAAAGAAAAATAATTTGGTTAAATCATGTCTTAACACACTAAATGCTAAGTCGTTGAAATGAGTGAAATTGTTAACATTCTACTAGTGTATGCAAAACAAATAAAATAACTTTTTTTAAAAGATGTGATGCGAGGTTAAATAAAAATAAGTTTATATTCTTTTAGATTTTTTTTGCACAAAAACAATCATAGAATAGAGAAGATAGAATTAGAAAAAAGGAAAAATATGTAGTTATGTTAGGCTATATTTTTTTTATAAACTAAGATTTTTTTTAAAATAATCGGGTGGGTTAGCGGGTGGTTAAGCGGGTCGGGTAATGGGTCGGGTGATGGGTCGGGTAATGGGTGAAAAACATATCACCCATCACCCGACCCATCACCCATTTCACCCACCCATCACCCATCCATCACCCGATTTTTTTCGGGTTTTCACCCGTATAATCGGGTCGGGTGGATCGGATGAATCGGTCACCCACGGGTGATTTCCAGCCCTATTTAAAAGCAAATCATTTGTTCTTGCGTGCCTTATTTGTGTTCCATTTCATATTAATCGGTTTGTGTTAAATGTCGCAGCTATGGTACGGGAGCAATGGCTGCATTGAATTTTATATTATTTTATTTCTTAATAAAATTATTTTTTATTTAATCTAAAATTAATCGGTTAATCATGATGGATTATCATATAGAGTGATAACTGATATTAGACCTAGGCCGTAAGCTATGGGTTTGAGTACTGATTCACAAGTACAGGCATAATACAACAACCTGATGAGCAAAGAAAATAATGAATTGAATTCCAGTCAGTACATACAATTGATGGTCGTAGAGAGTATAACATATACATATTAATTGAATTTTGGAATCCAACAGTACATTAGAATTTAGAAAGGGCCGATGGTGTAGCTGCAAGCTTTTCTCAAGTAGGTGTGTCCGCGTCGCTCCCGATCGACCACCTTCGCAACTTCCATTGGCAACTGGTCCTCCTTCCTTCGAGTCAAGCAGTCTCCGGCCTTCGGATGGTCGTGTAAGACCTTCACTAACGCATCCGCCGCCATGTTCCCTTCCCGATGAATGAACTGAATATCGGGTCTTTCGGGAAATTCTGCGAGGATCTTCCGAATGACATCCAAGACCTCTTCGTCGTATAATGCATTATTTGTCCTCCTTCCTTCCAGGGCGTCGATTAGAAACTTGGCGTCACCTTCGATGCATAGCTTGTGGAATCTTTGAGAGCGCGCGTAGCAAAGTCCGATGAGGAGAGCGTTCGCCTCGCCATCGTACGGGGTTTGGCCAGCGAATCCGGGCCTCGCAACCCCGTAGGAGAAGATCGGGACACCGAGGTGGTCTCTGAAGATTCCAGCGCTGATGGCACATCTCTTAGATCGTAGTAAACCCCCGTCGAAGTTGAGCTTGATGTAGCCTTCTTTAGGAGGTGTCCATATCACCTCTCTCAGGAATATAAACTTGATGGCAGACTTGACGACGACGTTGACGACGACTGCCGGTGGGAAAAGTGGGAGACACTAAACTAGCCATAGATTGGACGGTGTTGCTAGCTCTAATGCTCTATGCAGAGGATCGGATGAGGGTTTAGCTGGCTAGGTTATGTAAAATTGAAGTGAACAATTTTCAGCTACGGTGCTTACTATTTATAAAGATTGTTGGGCTTTCTTTCTGTGGAAGCAATATAATAAGGCTAATTTCTTTAGAATATATTTTGTTGCAATGGATTTAGGAAACCATATACAGTATATATATAGATACGATATAGATGGATATAATTTATATATGGGCGGTTTTGCAAAATAGCCACGAAAATGGGCTTATTTTGCGAAATATCCGCGTTTTGGGATATTTTTGCAAAATATCCTCAATATAAACCTTTTTCTCTGTCCTGTCCTAATTTTTCTCTCTCCCGTCCAAATCCTCTCCCCGGACCTCTCTCGCTCTCTCGATCTCTTCTCCCCTCATGCCAGATCTGGTTCGACTGCCTCCAACGGAAACAATTTCCGACGACTATTTTGCTGGAAGAGGCCTCGCCAGGACAACGACGACGATGTTTCTCCAACGCCGGAGGCGGTGGCGAGCGAGCGGCGGAGTGAACGAGGGAGCGAGCGCCGGATGCGGCCGTCCGATATCTGGAGCGAGAGGTCGGATCTGGTCGAGCGAGCGCCGGAGCGAGTTCGAGCAAGCGCCGGAGCGAGTTCGAGCGAACGCCGAGATCTGAATTAGGTTCGTTCCTTCTTTCTCTAGCCTGAAGCAGGCGCTTTCCCCCTCTTGCTCCTTTGATTTTCTGTGTACTCGGTCTTCTATAGTGGAATATGTGAAACTATACATCAGATTTAGGTATGGTTGTGACGATTTTGTGTTTGATTCCTAAAATCGAACACCAGGTTCATTAGTTCAGGGTTTGTTATGCATGATTCATGGCCAATTGGTCACAAGTTGCTAGAAGGGGATCAATTTTTGTGTCATCTACCTGTTCTATGTGTGGTCTTCGATACTACTTTGATTTCCTTATCAATCGATCGAGATAGATTGATAAGGAACTCGATCTTTGCTTCCGACGGTTTTCCTTATCAATCGATCGAAGATCGATTGATAAGGAAATCAAAGTATTTTATTGCTTGATTGGAAATTGAATGGATTGTCATGTGTATACTGTGAGAATCAGGGTGTTCCTATCCCAATTGATTGTTCTTGTTGCAGGTAACCCTATATCAAGAATGTGAATTTGAGTTTTGATCCGTTGCTTTTTCTTTCTCTCTTCCTGTCTTTGTGGAGTATCTGAAGTTTGATTGTGTACCACTTTTTCTTGCAGGTTATGGTTCTTGTGTCTTTATAGGAAGGTAAAATGCTCAATTCATCATCAACTATATATGCCAGTTGCTTTGTTTCTTTTCACATTGGAAATGGATTAATGAATGAGTGTGTTGAATGTTAATGCAGTTTTAATGGGAGTAGCAGTAGAAGATTTTCACCAACAGCATTTGGACCTGTTAGTCCATTGGCAGGACGGTCGAGTAATGTGCTACCTGAAAGCATCTGTTTGATTGCAGGATTCATTTTGTTCTTCTTCACAGCTCTAAGTTGGATGTAAAAACTGAGGAATTCATTGTTTCTTGATTTGTTTGCAATGATTTTGTTAGGAAGCATTTTACTGTTAGTTTCATCAGAAGTGATTGGATGTTGATTATAGTTGTATTATAGTTGGATGTAAATACTCCTGATATTCTTGTTCAGCATCTTAAAATTTTGTATTTAACTTCTCTCCAGGGAATGTCCTTTGGACTTGAAAGAAGCAATATCCAGTGTGTGTTTTGCTGCTCCAAGATGTGATGATTTGCCTGAATTGCTGCAAGTTCAGTTAGCATCTGCTTCTAAATATGCAAAAGAATTTGTAATGGCTGCAACTGGGCTCTTGCCAACTTGTGGTGTTAATAGCCAGGTTATATTTGCTGTGATTATGCACTGTTTGCTGAAACTAAAGAATAGATGCTGCCATCTCTGTATCATGACCTAATTTGGCATTTTTTGTTGTTTTTGTCTGCTGTTCCAGCTAATAGAACTGTTTTCAAACAGTGCATAATCACAGCAAGGGTGGAAACCCTACAACCTTAGCTTAGGACTCGGCCTTAACAAGGTTGCCGGAAAGGTCTTCTGAATAGGTCATCTCGGCAACCTCAATGAGGTAACTCAACTTGCAAAAATTTTATATGGTGTCGGAATACTGCTTAATCTGTTTCTGCATTGCCAAATGTATAGTATCGTCGCACTTGAGCTTGAAAAATAGAATTCCTCAAGTTGCTTGACATGTTTGGCTGTGTAATGTGTATGTGTGCTGTATGCAGCTGCAATTGCTAGGCTGCCTTGCTGGGGTGGAGATTATACTGAAAGACATCGGCTACCCAGTCAAGCTGAGTAGCGGGGTTGCAGCTGCCTGCGCGTAACTGCAGAAAACGACTCCTATGATCGTTTCTAGGATCTAATCGGGTCCGCTTCTTGCTCAGGCAATGCTCCCATTGTAATTACTTTGCTCTACTAGGGCTTTGAGTGATGTGTAAAGAGTGTGTGAATTCCATGTTTTGAGTTCTCATAAAGCACATACATATACCAAGCACCGCCTGCTCTGTAGACTGTACTTGTGAGCTGCTGCAATCTAGCTTTGGTCTTCTTAAGCACAAAACTGTGTGGTTTGAAGTTAACTAAATTTACGAATGGTTTTATGTAGTTTCCTATTTTATGGAAAGTTTGTAAAAATCTCACTAATTTTGAGGGTTTAGTAAGAATTTGAGATCCGATAGGCCTGATTCTCGATAGGCCGACAAGTCGACAGACATATATAGGCCAATAAGTCGACAGACGGAAGACCATCGAAACATACAACAATTATTTTCACCACTAGTTGTGCAAAAATAAAGTATTGATGAGCAAAAATAAGATCACGTTGTGCAATAATTTATTGAGAAAGTATGAAATTATATTGAGAGAAAATAAGATCATGTTGAAAACAAATTCACAAGTTTCGATTTTTGTGCAAAAATAACCTATAGTTGAGCAAAAATAAGATGATGTTGAGCAAAATTTCACCAATCTCCCATGTTGTGCAATTATTGTCTATTGATGAGCAAGAATAAGACCATGTTGTGCAATAATCTATTAAAAAATTATATAAAATTATATTTACGAAAAGTAAGATCATGTTGAAACACAATTTCACAAGTCTCAAATGTTGTGCAAAAATAAAGTATTGATGAGCAAAAATAAGAGCATGTTGTGCAATAATTTATTGAGAAAGTATGAAATTATATTGAGAGAAAATAAGATCATGTTGAGAACAAATTCACAAATCTCGATTGTTGTGCAAAAATAACCTATAGTTGAGCAAAAATAAGATGATGTTGAGCACAATTTCACAAGTCTCGATTGTTGTGCAAAAATAACCTACAGTTGAGCAAAAATAAGATCATGTTGAGCAAAATTTCACCAATCCCCCTGTTGTGCAATTTTACTCTATTGATGAGCAAAAATAAGACCGTGTTGTGCAATAATCTATTAAAAAGTATAAAATTATATTTACAAAAAATAAGATTATGTGGAGACACAATTTCACAAGTATCGATTGTTGTGCAAAAATAAAGAATTGTTGAGCAAAAATAAGAGCATGTTGTGCAATAATCTATTGAGAAAGTATAAAAACATATTTAGAGAAAATAAAATCATGATGAGAACAATTTCACAAGTCTCGATTGTTGTGCAAAATTAACATATTGTTGAGCAAAAATAAGATCATGTTGAGCAAATTTCCACCAATCCCCATGTTGTGCAATTATAGTATATTGATGAGCAAAAATAAGATCACGTTGTGCAATAATCTATAAAAAAAAGTATAAAATTATATTTACAAAAAGGAAGATCATCTTGAGACACGATTTCACAAGTCTCAAATGTTGTGCAAAAATAAATTATTGATGAGCAAAAATAAGAACATGTTGTGCAATAATTTATTGAGAAAATATAAAATTATATTGAGATAAAAGAAGATCATGTTGAGTATAATTTCACAAGTCTCGATTGTTGTGCAAAAACAACAGAGTCGTGCAACTCTTACAACAGAGTCGTGCAACTCTTACAACAGAGTCGTGCAACTCTTAAACAGAGTCGTGCAACTCTTAAAACAGAGTCTTGCAACTCTTAATACAGAGTCGTGCAACTCTTAAAACAGAGTCGTGCAACTCTTACAATAGAGTCTTGCAACTCTTAAAATAGAGTCGTGCAACTCTTACAAGAGAGTCGTGCAACTCTTAAAATAGAGTCGTGCAACTCTTACAAGAGAGTCGTGCAACTCTTAAAACAAGAGTCGTGCAACTCTTACAACAGAGACATGCAACTCTTAAAACAGAGTCGTGCAACTCTTACAAGAGAGTCGTGCAACTCTTAAAAAAAGAGTCGTGCAACTCTTACAACAGAGTCGTGCAACTCTTAAAACAAGAGTCGTGCAACTCTTAAAACAAGAGTCGTGCAACTCTTACAAGAGAGTCGTGCAAATTTAAGTTTATGTTGTGCAATTATAATATCAGAAAATTTGCACCGTAGGCGCAAATTTTCGGACAAAATACGCATAAAAACGATGTCAGCACTAATAATCTGTTGTGCAAATTTAAGTTTATGTTGTGCAAATATAAATGAGAAAATACGTATAAAAACGATGTCAGCACTAATAATCTAGTTTTATTAGGAATTCATCAATTAACGAGTTACATTACATATAAAAGTCAGCACTAATAATCTAGTTTATGCTGAGCAGTTTTGAATTTTGCTTGTGGATTATTCAAGAAGCCTGAAAATTTGTACTAAAATCAGTAGGGGTGGGCACGGGACGGGACGGGATTGAGCCGGGACAGGACTCGTCCCGCGAAATTTTTACGGGACGGGATCGGAACGGGATTGACACTTTTTTTTCGGGACGGGATCGGGACGGGATGGTGTCTGGACGGGACGGGATCGGGACGGGACGGGCCTTGTCCCGCAAATAAAAATAATAAAATATTATATAAATTTGCAAAGTGAAAAATGCTTTCATAATTCATTAATTTGTATAATATGTTGAATACGGTATTCTTCTCAACTATATTATTCAATATTATTATTATTATTATTATTATTATAATACTATTATTAATTCATACAATGATTGTATAATTAATTATAATGTTCAACATATTTGGCTACATTATCTTACTAGATCAGGACGAAAAGGGATTGAGACGAGATTCACCAGATACTGTCTCATTATCGATTGATAGTTGGGAAGAATACCGTATTTAGCTATTTGCCTCTTCTAGCTCTAAATGGGTATAATAATAATAATAATAATAATAATAATAATAATAATAATAATAATAATAATAATAATAATAATAATAATGCCACGTTATAATTAAAAACAATAATAATAATAATATTATTACTTATTTTTATTGTTATTATTATAAAATAATTATACTTTACAAGAAAAAAATATAATATGATATAATAATAATATAATAATATAATAATAATAATTTTATTATAAAGTAATATTATTATTAAATTATATTATAATATTAAATAATAATAATATTATTATTATTATCAATTAATATTATTATAAA
Organism: Persicaria maculosa; assembly: GCA_963922045.1. Classification (NCBI taxonomy): domain Eukaryota; kingdom Viridiplantae; phylum Streptophyta; class Magnoliopsida; order Caryophyllales; family Polygonaceae; genus Persicaria; species Persicaria maculosa. Next base: position 10,699,240 of record OY998252.1, read on the forward strand.
TTGAAAATTATTATTATAATTATAAATAATATTTGCTCAAATAATAATAATATTATTATTATAAACAAATATTATTATTATTATTATAAATGGAAGATTATGATTATAATTGTAATTATAATATTTGCTCAAAATAATAATACTAATAATATATTATTATTATTCTATAATACTCCCTCTGTCCTAAAATACATGGCCTTTTAGCCCTTGAATTTTTGTCAAAAATACATGGGTTTTTAGGTTTATAGGATAATTATTACCCCTAAAAAGTACAATAGTAACTAAAATTAAAGAGTTATCATCTCTGTAATAATAATGAGATTTAATTATAAATAGGTTTTCTTAATTAACGTGTAAATGTCTAAAAGACCATGTATTTTAGGATGGAGGGAGTATTATATTATTATTATTATTATTATAAAAATTATTATTATAATATGTGGGACGGGACGGGATTTGCGGGATCCCACCGGGATCGTCCCGCGTTTCGTCCCGCATAATTTTTGCGGGACGGGATCAGGACGGGATTCGCTATTTTGTCCTAAATCCCACCGGGATCGGGACGGGACCGGGACGGGATCGGGATTTGCGGGATTTGTGCCCACCCCTAAAAATCAGTGTCAGCACTGATATCAGTGTCAGCACTATATTTTAGAATTGATAATGGTTAGAGTTAGACAATTGGACAATTTCAAACTCTTGCTTTATTGTTCTATTGCGTATAGGTCTTATTGAATTGTGATGTTACAAATTTGGTTCAATAATGTTCCTCATGTCGAGCTGACACGTCATTAGCCATTCGTATATGTCAGCAACTTACAGCCATCAAAACCAAGTTTGATTACAATGTACGTACGTACATACATGTCTACAAACACAAACGATAGCCTGCAAGATACATTATCAATTATCATGTACATTCACACCATCAAATTAACATATAGATATGTTATACATCCCAGACCATTTCTTAGCCCAAGATATATATATGCACGCAAGTGAACCCTATTAGAATTTAGAAGAAAGATCAGTTCCAGTCAGATCTGAGTCTCTAACAGACTAAATTCTTTTTACCAATAATACTCTATGTGTCACAGTCACAGACAGCTTTGGTCAGAGAAAGAAGTGCCCAGCTGCGAGTTGCATCACTTAGCGTCGGATGCCTCCTTTTTACGAAAAGAATCGGCTGAATCCACGAACATGCTTCTCTGGTGTCGGTGTAGAAGACGCAGAAGAAGATCCTGACCGGGTTCGTCTGTGCTTAGGAGATTTTAAACTCATTGCTGATCGTCCATTCTCAGCTGGGCTTGAAGGGGCAATGTAGGATACAGGTGGTGACTCAGCACCAGTATTGTTAGTGCAAGGATTTGTGGGGTCTATCTCAGCTGGGTATGTCGTTACCCGAGTATTCGTTCCACTGCCACTGGTAGCAGGCTCCTCCTCAGTTACTCCCTCAAAAACCCTCTGATCGCTCTCATTTAGTGGTGAACTGGCAACACTACTCTGTGGATGGAACGAATTTAATTGTCTTCCTAGGAGAAATATGGTTTCCTGGCATTCTGCAAGATTCGCTGCTGTTGTTGCTAGCTCGTTCTCCTGCAAGTCAAATGTTATTTTCTCATTTGAGTTCTACTAATATTCATAATCATATCCTTCACACAAGCTAAGTTTTACGACATGAAAGAGATAATTGCAACAATACACAGGAGAAAGTAACGATTAATAGCTGCTCTATGCTCATCGATTTATATGTAGTAGTATGGTAATTAAGAGTTGTGCCTTCATACCTGTTTGTTTTTGCTCTCTAGATCTGAAGCCAAAGATGAACACACCTGGCATTCCTCGTTCCTTTAGAGATCAAAAATATGAAACATGCTAGAATTAGAATCTTATGCAACCTCATTTACAAACTTGATAAACTTAACACTATGGTATTGAATAGTTACATGTTCAAGAAAACTTAGTGACCTAAATTTCAGGGCTAATGATGGATGCAGTTTTAGGAATGAATGAGACATTTTGGTTTAAGGAAAAAGTACCTCTATTCCATCCTAATTTATTTTAATCCACTTCTTCTTTTGAGCAATATAAGAGACTGTTGAACATGAAAACGATGTCCAGTGGCATCTGTAACAAAGAAAAAAAACTTCAGTAAAGGAATTGACATCTTACCAACACCACAAGTTGCAAGGTAAAATAGAGCTGATGAGCCTAAGCCTCCAGCGCCAACAACCAGGACTGAGGAATTCAGCAGGTTTGATTGCCCTAAAAAACGAAAAAACCATAACCAACAAGTAAAAGAGGCACTGAAAAATATGATTGAATGAAGATTATAAGCGTAACAATCATAACAAAGCAAAGAAGACTGCTTACTTACAGAAAGCAACATACAAATACAATCAAGAGCAAGGAAATCAGCATTAACTTCAAAGTAGAAGCCCTTAGAAGGTTCATAGTGTACAGGAAATGCAACAACAAATATCTTAGGTGCAGAAACAACGTTAAAAGTAACAATTTGCAAATCAACTGAAAACTAAAAAAATCAAGTATCACTTCTGATTTCTTTATATTTATCTTCACAAATCAGACATTTTGACAAACATGTGGTGGGCTGGAAATCCTCATCAAATTCACAATCAGTACTCAAACTAGCTTCCTGATTTCATATAAATCATCAAACCAGTTTTCAATATTCCAAACAAAATCAAAGTTTATATGTTGGAATCCTACTAGTAAATAGAGAAGGGGAATGAAACATTTGATTCACATTCTGAACCTATACACAGTGAGCACAGAGATCACATAGATCAATTGAAGTAGCCAGTGGTGATGTTAAGTTGAAACTATACCGAGATCTGAGGTGATGAAGAAGAGCCGCTCCCTCAACCTCCGTCTGCTCGACCTTGCTCGCTCACTCGATCTCAGAGGATGCACTCACTCCAGTGATCGCTCGCTTCGGCTGCTCGACCTCCCTCGCTGACGCTCGCTCGCTCGACCTCCGAGTTCGCTCCTCCTCCGTCCATGGCGACTCTTCAATGGAAAAAGGAAGAATTTGTCAAATTGGGGAATAAAAAACCAAATTTGTGAAATTGCCAGTGAATTGGACAGATCTGATGCGAAAACCTCTAACGATTGATCTCCTCGCGGAGGAAGATGGACGGAGATCTCATATCCAAAGCTGTCTTGCGCTCCTCGATCCGTCTGGCTGCTCGACCTCGCACACTGCCATGGCGGTAGATCTGAAACTTCGACGAAGCCGGAGCGCATCGCGAGGGCGAGGGCGACAGACATCGAGAGGGCGAGCGCATCGCGAGGGCGCACCGCCATGGCAGTTGCAGGGAGGGAGGAGACTGGAGAGCGATGGATACGGAGAGAGAAAGAGAGAGGGAGGGAGGTTGAATTAGGGTTATATAGCGGCTATTTTCCTAAATTGTCTAAATACGCGACCATTTTGCAAAAACGGTCAAATAAAGTGCCTGTTTTGCAAATTTTTTCTTTATATATTGTACATTTTCTAATCAATTGGTTCAAATATTGAATCAATGAATTTTCAAACAATTAAATTGTAATATTGTTTTTCTTTATTATTGTATCAATTGGTCCAATTTAAAACATTGAATTAATATATAAATTATCTATCTATCTATCATTAACTATTAAATAAGAAATATTTAAAGATTTTTATACATTTCTTACATTTTCAACTTAAATGTTCTTATTTTATACTAACTTCTATTAATATTTTATTTTATTTAACGTTAATTTGTATGATTTTAGTTAAAAAATCGCGCTATGATTTGAAAATTGTGCTAATTTTAGTATATACAATAGTATAGGAGCCTGAAATGGGATCCCATGGCTTGGAGGCAGGATTTAGAGAGGCTTATGCTGAATGGGATGTGTATAATATAGGAGCCTGAAATGATCTTTGTAACCGAAAGATAAGGATAGATATGAAGATTATTTGCAATTTATTTATTTAAATAAATTAATTTCCCTCATTTAATATTATAAAAATGTGAAATAACATCTCACGAATTTTGACATATTTAAATAATAAGAATAATAATCATACTCCCGCCTTTTATGTAATCAAATCCAAAAATTAAATAAATGGAAATACGATATTATTTCATTCCACCACTAGCTTGCAATAGTTCGAGATACATGTCCATCTCGCATATGTTCTACAAAATCAACACAGTGGCGGATAAAGTGGCTCGTTTGTTTCTTACACACCCATCACCCTCCTTTTACGACGATCCTAATCTTTTATTCTCATCCGAAAGAAGTCGGGTGACAAGAAAACCAACACCGCCGCCATCCAAGCTATACTTTGCCTACTTTGCCGCCACCTTATTTTATCACTTTCTCCCACTTTTACCAACACCAAAAGTCGATAATAACACTGTATATTTGAAAAAAAAATATAAAAAAATTTCATCCCTATTATCATCCTCATCCCATTGGTCATCGTTGATTGGAACAAACAAGTAATGTACGTAGAAAGAATTGTCTAATCCTTTACCCAACTTTATTAGTTCTTATCCCTTTCTTTGTAAGCTTACCGTCTATTAGTTAGGTTTTGGTCGAAACGTTGCCCCAAAAAAAAAAAAAAATTAAAAAAAAAAATGAAGGAACTCAAGGGAGTGTACGTTAATAATAAAGTGACAAATATTATAAGTTTGTAATTATTAAAAAAATTAATAAAAAAGTTAATATTTTATATAGTTTTTAACTTTTAAAAAAACGTGCGTGAATAGTAAAAGTCCATGTATTTTTGGACGGAGGTAGTATTATTTAAACATTAAATTAAAAACATGAAACTAATAAGAAACGGAATGATGGGCCGAGGAAGCAATGCAAGCATGGTGTGATAAATGTTGTTACGTACCTTATAAGTGGTGACGTATTATATAATAATATGATGATTCCTATATGTTTCATTCCTTCATGGATATATATATTTAAGAAAAATAACGCATATATTATTATACCTTCGTATTCTAGTATTTTTTATATATACTAGGTGGGGTAGGCGCGCGAATGCGCGCCATAGCAGATCCATTGTCAAACCATAGCAGATTGAAGCTATAAAACATTCCAGTTAAAATGAAGTTAGCACAACTAAAAATCTGTGTCAACAGTTTGTAACTATAAAATTCTGACAACATGAAGGACTGGAAAAAAGTATACAATTCTAGCACAGTAGGTTCTAAACATATTAAAACAGCCCAGTGTGTTTTCATCATATTTAAGCAGCACAATTGAAGTTAACAAGCCATTGAGTTACACTTTGCTGAGCTCGGCTTTGTGCCTGTCAAGTTGATCTTGAAGTTGCCTCCTTCATCCTTCTATAAGTTGTTTTTGATTCTTGATTATAACTCTACTTCCATTGTAGCAATATCCTGTTGCAGCCAAGCAAAACATTGAGCAAATAAAATTACTGTTTTTTTTTTAATTTATATCAAGAAAAACGAAACTGAAATACTACAACTACAACCTTTCGTAGCATCTCAGCGCTGCTACTGCTTGGATCCTCGCGTTGCAGTGCAATAAGATATAACTGGAGCTTCTTGGCAGTCTCCATAAAGTCTCTTGCATGCTTCTCAACGTCAACTGAACAGCAGGACATAACACTTCCAGTAACTCAGCAAGTTGATTCCAATTCAGTGCCGTATTTGCATTTGATGTCACAAGTAGACAAGAGAACCAACGAATATGTCTTCCCTACTCCTTTCAGTTATGAAACTTAAAGTTATAATATCACATTAGCCAACTGAGATACAACAGTAACTTTCCCGGCTCAAATTACAACAGAAAATAACTTCTATGTTCTAACAACCCTGTTTATCATTAAAGGACCAACAATTCCATATAACACGGTTAATTCATTAAAGCAGAATTAAAGAACGTCGATAATAATCAAACTAAACTGAGAGAAATGTAATTAAATAGGCCAATCAAAAAAGGCATTTGCAGAAGTAGACCAACTTGGTGTCTCAACTTCTTTGGAAATGGCATATCACAAGAGCATGCATGTGCAAATATTTAAAAAAACCACATACGAAAATCCTCAGCCAGAATCTCAAAAGTTCTAGACAAAGAAAATCAACGTAAATCATAGAAGACAGAGAAGTATAGAACTCTTAGCCCTGGCCTGTCCAATTTTTATAGTAAATCCTAGATACAATCTCGTGGTGACTCGTGAATGGTGACTAAGCAACCATCCGCAAATTCTGATTCAATAACTTTACAATGACTACACACCGAATAAGTTGCCTATATTTATTGGCAAATTTACATCCACTCAGGACTTCTGCAAGTTTATTCAAATCCAGTGTTGTCATTGCATCAAATGCCGCAAACATATAAGAGAACCAATATATTACCTTTCTACTACCCCTCATCGTCTCAAGTATCCAAATCCTAATCTCAAAGCAAATTACATTAGAAAACAGCTACAATTTTGATGAACACATTATTTGACATACACATGCCAAAGGAACTCAGTTTCATGACATCAAATAGGAAGCATTTAACTTATCAGACATCTCGGGTATCCTAGGTAGTGGTTAGGGTCCTTAAGAGCAATAGAGCTCCTTTACAGGAGTAAACAGCATCAATGATAAAACATTAAAACCACAATTGAACTGACAGAAATGCAACTAAATAGGCAAACGTAAGATGCCATTTGCAAAAATAAGCAGAACTTTGCAAATCGTCCTTAAACAGAAGCAATATATCAACAAATGATATTCACATAAAAAATTCGATATCAAGATGATCTCTTTAAAATTGTGGGCAAAGACGACCAAGCTATATATAGCTCAGAGAACATAGAACAATTAGACCTTGCCTAATGAATTTTAATTAAAAAAACCCTAAGCACTCATCCATAGAACTGATTCAATCGTTAAAAGATTAATTTCTTTCCAGATTTCAAGAAGCATCACAGGATACACATTCCTCAAATGCAGATCCCACAAACTTTTGTCACTCCAAAAATAAATTTGTAGATAACTAATTAATTAAACCTTGATTTGCACACAGAATAAGTAGTGCCTGTGATTTCTCAACAAACTCTGATGAGAAGGGTGATGAGAATGGTCTATAGCTTGGAGCTCTCTCGTGGGCAAGCATGAGAGCAAAGGTGCTTCTAACGAAATTCCTGGACTAAAATTCCAACAAACATATCCATTATAATCTTAATTGGTGCAATATTATGGACAACATTCAAAGGGAAAAAAGGGCAGAATTATGATAATAGCCAAAATTCCTGGACTAAAAGTGGCCAATGATACCCCAAAATACCTAAGCAAACTATTACACCAATTAAATTCAAGAATGCATAAATTAGTCCCTAAATTTTGAGAAAGCCGAATAAATCAAAGAGGGAAAGATTTACCTTGTCCATATGAAAACTGAGGCAAACACATAGATGCATCTGAATCCAACTGCCATATAGCTACAATGGTGAAAATGGAAGGAGATAAAAGGGGGAAGAAATCGGATATATATTGGTGAAAACATAATCGAACAATTCAAACCCACCTCTCAATCCACAAGAAAAAGGAAGACTTGAAATTAAGGTCAAAAGGAAGGCCAACAATCGAACAAAAATAGAGTGGCAAGGAGACAATCAAGCAAAGCGACAACAAGAAACACAAATAGAATCCAAAATTAATTATGAAATCGAGAAGATATGGGTTCAAAACTAAAACATAGAGAAATAGGACTCACAAAATGAATCAGCGCCAAAGACGGTGGCTAAATCGGTGGTGGCTAGCGACTGCGCTAAAAATGTCGGAATCGAGCCCCAATCATGCTTCCCGGTCTCTAACTAATTGAATTGAAACTGAAACTGAGAAAGATGGGAGGTCTGAGATTCAAAATGAAGAAGAAGAATCCCTTCGCCCACACTCTACCCCCGTCGCCATATGAGAAACAAATGACCAGGAGGTGGAACTAAAAAGACCGAATGGTACACCAAAACAAAACAAAAAAGTTTAAAATTCAAACTTTGAGGGCCAAATAAGATATTACACCTTCAATTAATTTGAGCCATTAATTAGATCACTTATCAAGAGTGGACGATCAGGATGACATAATTGTAGACAGAATAGTAACTATTATAATGTACAGTAATTTCCTTCCCATACATTAATAGTAGTAGGGATTTAACAAAATGAAATTATTGAACAAACATATTTAAACTATAAATAAATAATAGTTTTAAGGTTATTTTTAACTCTGTAAATAGAAATTGTGATTTCTAATCATATTCTAAATAAAATAGTAATTTACATAATATTTTAAAATTTTATTAACATTTTGAAACACAAATTAAGATAATAATTCTAGGGTATATTTATTATTATTTTTTAAAAATAAATAAAATGATCCATAAAATATAATCCAACCCTTAAATTCAAATTTTGAATATAGTTATAATCAAATTTGAGTTTAAAAATATTAAAATATAATATATTTAATGATAAATTAACGAAAATAGATAAAGGGGTGTGGTGAGTTGTAAATAAAGAACAATTAAAGGGTGGTTTTCTATAACATTGAATTTAAGGGGTGGTTAAGTGAAAACCCCCATGTTCAAAGGGTGGTTTGTTGTAAATTTCCCTAAAAAAACAAAGCAAAAAAGACCCACCAAATTGAACACAAAATTATCCCAAAAAGGAAAAAGAATAAGTTTGAGAATTAGACCTCAGTGGCAGCATGTGTTAGCAGGTTTGAAAATCTCTTTAGCAATGCATTCAAGAATGGTGATCTTGTTCTTTTTAAGGATGGCAGATGCTATATGAAGCAGTTCAGCCCTTTTCCAAAGAGTTATCTTTGCCTACACTTTCTGTGCCATCTTGGCTGATTCCATCACCTTGGTTGCCTCTTCATGAGTGTATACTGTTGCAATTTGACATTGAGAATCATCATATAAAACCCCAATTACAGAACTATAATCCATCAAAGTTCATTTAGGCATTTCATCATTTTTTTTAGCAAAAGCATTTCATCATGCATGCCAAGCAAAGTAAGCAAATAAGTATGAAATTATTAAAAAAAGTGGATAAAAAAAAAATTTAATATTTTGCTATATTTTACAACAGTACGGAAAATTCTGTCATTGTAGAAGTTGTCTACAAATACTTCTAATACCACTGCAGTTTAGCCAATTGATTAACATAAAATAGAAAACATCAAATATAATAAATAGATTCTTTTAAAAAGAGAGTCGGATTCCACGTACGGTGCAAGCATTCAATTCTAAAATCTGATATTTGAACCCCAAACAGATCCAAATGGGCTATCCCAGTCAGACCTAAAGCATGGAAAGAAAGGTTCACATTAGCACCGTAGTACACCATATAGAGTTACCAGTTATCAGACATAATGACCTGTCTTTGAAAAAGACATTTTGATAAACGGACTTGGATGCAAATGGGAGAATGATGCTTACTCATCACATCTACGCCTATGGCTATCCTAAAAAGTTTGCCTGGGGCAGCACCTTGGCATATGTCCTCCTCACCCAAACAGTTCTCATGTAAGCAATAATTTAATACGATACCTCGAAAATAGCACAATAACTATGGAAAACTTACATTACCATGAAGGGACATTTCTAACAAATTTGCATCTTCGAAAGGTCTCGGGAGCATTATGAACAAATGGAGTTTCCAGAACTTTAAAATCATAACACTAATAGCTCTAAAACCAATTTTAAACAAATGTTGCTGCTTAAGTGAATATCATTTGCTAGTCACTACTCATCTCTTAATACAATTTCCATAAGAGAAGTTGAGAAATTTAAATAAGTAGTTCATTGCCAACAAGTCAAAATATGCATACATGATTTAGAAGATAATTACCATGTAAAAGTAGCCAAAGAAAGCCACGTGTTATATAGATGAATTTCATTGCATGAGTTCCAACTGATATTCAAAACTATTGTAGCCAAATGTAAGAAAGTACCCATAAAATTAGGCAATTTAACACAAGCACAAAGAAAATCAGATATCAAAGATTCAAGGGAAATCATTAATACAACAAAATTAATCGAATATTGCACCTCTAAAAGAAAAGCAAGGAAGAGATGGTGAGGTTCTGTTTGTGAAGTTCTTCAAAATATCCTTCAAATTGGTGACGTAAAGTGGCCTTCAAGAGCAACTTGCCTAGGTTTCGACACATTCCATTCCTGCAACTGGACATAAGAAATTTAAAGTGAAGTCGAATTCCGAAATAAAAAAAAGAAACAAAATACTTGGCTTGAGAAAGGAAGAAGAATTGGAGTCGATAAACCCAACAACGGTGGGTCTAAGGCTACGGATGCAATTGTCTATTACAATAATCAGCACATATTCCCTAATCATAAATAATTAAACAAACCAATGAAATAAAAAACCCAATTCATACATCACTCTTCAAATCTCAAGCCATAACCTAACAAAACCAATTCAATTCATTTATCCAGATCAACTCAACTAAGTGCAATTCAATAAAAGACTAACAAAATCAAATCAATAGATTCTCAAAGGCATAAGAAGCGACAATCAAGGGTTACAGATGACAAAAAGGCAAACACAGCAAGACAAGGGTCTCAGTTCCAATCACACAAACCCACATATAACACGAGGGAAATAACGAGGAACTAAGGCGATAATGAACAACAATTGAATCAATGCTATGAATTACTGAATAAGAATAATTAAACAACACAAATTTGTAAACTTAGATCGACCCATTCAACCCAAAATCTCTCTTAAACATTTCTACGAACACCTTGAAAGCACAACAACAAACAATTCAACGATGCAAAAAAAGTAGAAGTTGTTCACCTGAGGTCGGATTCATCAATTGGTGGTCGAAGTGTCGGAATTGAGCCCCAACAAATCATGTGTTTTCGATCTCTAAATGATCGGATCTGAAGTTGAAAGAGAGTAGAGGAACATAAGTAGAGAAATAAACTCCAGAAGGCGAGTAGAGTTAGATGTTGGGACAGATGGTGGAAAGTGGAGATTGGCGCGCGATGACGAGGAAGATGACGATGACTGATGAGGAAAGGAAGGAGATGGAAAGGGGTAGCCAAAAGCAGGGAGGAGATTAGGAGAAGATGAAGACGGTGGCCCGAATCCCGATTGCCCGAATAGCAGATGGAAAGAGAATGGGAAAAGGTGAAGCACAGGATTTCAGAATTAGATGAAAAGACCAAAAAGAATATTGAAAGAAAAAAATAAATAATTTTAAATTCAATGTTTCAAGGGCAAAAAAGACAATATACGTCAGGGGAGATGTCAGCCGTTGATCCCATCCCCTTGAGTAGATCCAACAATTAATATAGCAAGTTTTTATGAACAGTAAATTCTGGATTGCTCCCTTTAGGGTAGGAGAGATATAACTTTCTTAAAAATTAAAACCGACAATCCATTAGTAATTATAATAATATTTCCGTAGAGTAGCTAGAAACAAAATACCTATAACATGACTTAATATATTTGATAGAAATTAACTACTTACATTATCTAATAACGTTTCAAATCTTTATTAAAACTCATGCCTCCGATCCATTGGTGATTTGGTGTGGTTTGGCACCCTTATAGAGGATAAAGCAAGACACTAGACATTAGACAACCATCACAATACCAATTTTAATTTTAAAAAAAAATCCGAAATTGACTCGATTTGACCCTAAATTAGATCAAATCCGGTTTCGAATTAACTCCGATATATCCAAGACTTATTTTACCCAAAATCCAAAATGATCCGACCGATTGACATGTCTAATATTGAGTATAAATTCCTCTAAATTAATAGGTAATTTAGCAAAATTTGAATGGGTCCATCAAAGTTGGATAATTGATATTCTTTATAGGGTATAACTAGACAAAAATCAATGATGTGATGAAAGCACTGTGGGCCTCACACACAAAATGTGGGACCTTTCTTGTAAGAGTAAGATTGAGCAAACTAATGAAACAAGTCCCCTATTAATTTGTAGGTGCTCACCTTTATTACAAATTGAAAATTAATAAAGCAAATGCTAACAGCTTTTTTGAACCGTTTCTTTGCTTTATAAACTTAATTAGATGAATTATAACCCTCACCGGCAAATCAGCAAATTGCGTGTGCTTTTGAATTTGATAAAAAGTTATTATATAAACTCAAATCATCTTTATATAACTTACCACTACTCCGTATAACAAAAGTCGTGGATTAACTAGTTCGATTCCTTCTCTAACATTTTAATGTTTTAAAAAAAATGGTTAGATTTATATCAAGTCAAAAAGTATAACATCTTAAACATTTATCTCATATTAGATCTATTAGTTATGTGGTCGAGGGTGTTTTATAAATACTTAAAATCTACTAATTTTGATAAAAAGTTCTTACTCTTTAGGGTTTTATCAAGACAAAGGCCTCACGTCTAGCTTGCAAAATACACACTAAAAGTAGTGTTTATGACATTGAGATTGAACCAAATATAAGGTTGATAAATTATTTTTTTGTCAATATTGATTGATTTGATATTAAACTAATTGAGCTTATATTTTAGACTTATCACCAATTTCGGATCTATTATATAGTTAGGTTTCTCTTGTCGCGAGTTTGAGTTGACCTATAATAAACTGCAATTCGACACTCGTGTAAGCAAAAAGTTATAAATGTTTGAATAATGAAAAGTGCAAACTACTTTAGATGTCATTTACTAAATCAAAGATAATCCTATTTTCGGCTAAACTTCATATCTTCCTACTATAATTAAATTATAGAGCTTCGAATATGTGTTTATATTAAAATATTTTTAAAAAATAGTATAATAAACTATGTATAAATTAGTTAATTATAGTTTCGCATTTATAATCTATGACAATCTCTTCAATTTTTTTTTGTGTGCACATTGTACTTTATTTTTGATTTTTTTTCGAAATAACTCCAATAGACAATTTTCCGATCGACGATCTGACTTCTTAAGAAAAATTTTCAAGATCCGCCACTGTTTATTGTACATGTATGCATATTCACACCTTATGTTTGAAGAGTAAAAATTATTCATAAGTCATGAAAGCGCCCTATGTTTGTTTTAGCTAGAGGCCGGTACATTAATTTGTTACCTAAGTTGCATTGTGTATACATACAAAAATGGAAAGTAAGGGTGTCGACTGTCATGGCAGATTGGCAGCTGAATATGGTCAATATAAATACTCATATCAGAAAGTACAAATACTAAAATGCAAAAGCAAGATGATAAAATGAAGGTGTTGATTGATCGTAAAATACGATGGTTCAATGTTCATGAATCATTTTGTGGGCCCATCGTGCAAGAGGAGCGATCACTGTACTTATTTATACTATTGTGTTAAAAGTTGGATGGCCTAGTTGGATAAAAAATTTAGAGATCGATCGATGAGTTGGATGTGAGGTCAAATATGGGGTGTGGATATCTAATTCACCTGCTTTATTCGTATTATTTTTATGGGTGTAAATTCGTAAGATCGAAGTAGGTGACAGATGATGCGGGTGATGAATAAAGTGGGTGACGGAATGGGTATAGATGATGATTTTTTCACCCAAAATCTGCTCCAATAACCCGTCTTATTAACTCGCACTAATAATCACCCAATAAGTAATCAATAGCCTAATTAAACATACGATTTTACCCTTCTACCCTTTAAAAATTTCTAAATTTCTTTCTTTTGTTCCTCACATTTATTTTATATTTTAAAAGTGTTTTATATTTGAGTTTATATTATTAGTAGCGAAGCATTAATTCTAAAAAATCATCAATACTTATTACCTGACTTTGGTGATGTTTCCCCTGTTTTATAAGACCAGGGCAGATAATACTTGTATGAGTATAACCTAAATAGAAGTCTGGGATAGAACTTAGTTCCTATTAACTCGGCGTGATCCTTGATTGTTTCGCGATTGGCTTCTTCGCCAATATTGATTCTTCGTGGTTAGTTATAATCTATTGTTCAACCATTGTTGTGAAAGTAACTTGATATGTTTGGTTTATCCAAAAAACAATTCCTTTCCGCTTTAAGAGACTTGAGAACCTCAAACTCCGGGGGCTTTAATTCTTAGAGATAGTTGCAGAGCTCGTCGTTTTCTCTCCGAAAATCGGTCCCGAATTGTGGTGTTGAGGAATGTATTTATAGTGTTGAAGGACGGGGACTCGGCAAGATCGACCTCGTGTGGGCACCACGATACGTAGGCCAATAGGATGCCCCTAGCGAGATGGGGCGTGAGGCCCACTCTCGCCAGCACAATTTAGTGTCGTCATAGTATAAACGATTTCGTTTGGGATGGCAGGCACCGCGTAGGGTGAGCCAATGATCACCCAATAGCGAGACAAGAAGGTGTCTCTTGGTCGGTTTTGATCCTCCGATCATGAGCTAATGATCGCGAAGGTTTGTAGAATAAACGAAAGTTTTTTATTACTGATACAAGAATACTTGCCTGATCGTGGAAGATATGATCGTGATATCTTGCGTCAATGGACCAACGACGTTTGATCGCGAATGCATCTTCCTATCCTTGTGCTATTTTTTGTGTTGAGCGGCTTATTTATGACGTGTAAATGGATATTTTAAGGTGTCCATTTATTGGGATATCGTCAAGTAGAGTCCATATTTAATTTCAAAATTAGATTCAGTAGTGAATTAAAAAATGTTTCAATATTTTGATCTTATTGAAGATATTTCTGTTGTTTTTTTATTTCTAAGTTATGTATATATTTTACACATATTGTTGAATTAGACAAAAACTTATATTTTTTTAGACAAAAATTATCTTGATAAAAACACTTTCTACAACTATAATAATACATTTTGAAATTAAACTTGGATAAAACATAATAACCTTATAATGATGGATATGCAAATGGAGCCATATTAGCTTGAGGTGATGGGTTCCAATCCCTTTAACCTCACTTTTTTTTAATAAATTTTTATTTCTCATAGTTTTTTTCACTAAAAACGTCTAATTAAATGACAAATGTAAGGTTTTCTCTAATAGATTTAAACAAAAACATTCTTTTCCATATATACATATAAAATAATTTCTCATTTTCGATAATTTTTGTTCTTTTCTCTTTTTTTGATTAAAAAAGACTATTTAAATCATAAATTTGAGGTTTTTTCTAACATTTTTAAACAAATAATAATAATTTTTTATATGAAAGTTCAAAAAAAAGGGGAATTTTTTTTAGCACTAAAAAATCATGAATTCGCAACTAGTGTGTGTGTGTGTGAGAGAGAGAGAGGGAGAGAGAGAGTGTGTGTGTCAAAATATGAGAGACGTACTATACGGTACGTACTAGTATGGTAGTTCCAAAAAAAAGGGTATGAAAATTATAGGACTAAATAGGAGTATGTCAAAATTATTTTTGTTTTTATTATAGGATCGAGATTTTACCGTCTCTTTTGTATTTTGGTCATCATAAGAAATTATTTTTCTCTTTCATTTTGGTTATCCATTGTAATTAGCCTCCCATCTGACGTGGAAGCGTTTTTTTTTATGACGAGTAACCCACCTGTTAGTATACACTAAGTACTTGTAAGTCGGGATTGTAAGAAACACTATAAATAGGCCTCTATGTACATGTTGTAAGACACTTCATTGAATGAATAACAACATTTCAGTTTCCCGCTCCTTTCTTCTCCTTTCTGATAATCTCTAAGATCAACATGGTATCAGCTTAACGATTTTCTGGTTCTCGTCTACCGCTTCCTTCGTTCTGGCTATGGAGCAAGTTATCGCTCCAAATCCAGTTCCTTCAATGGATCACAACGATCCTCTATATCTGCATCCTTCGGATAATCCAGGTTGCATTCTCACCACAAAGGTATTTGATGGCACTGGTTTCTTTGCGTGGCGACACGCTATGGAGATCGCTATGTCGGCGAAAAACAAACTCGGATTTGTTGATGGCGAACTCCCTCGTCCAGCTCCTGGTTCTCCGACATTGCGTTTCTGGATTCGGTGTAACGACATGGTCGTTTCTAGGATGTTAAACGCGATGACAAAGGAGATCGCCGAGAGCTTCATGGGAGCTCGCAACGCGCGATTGATCTGGCTGGATCTAATTGCTCGTTTCTCTCATTCAAGTGGCGCTCAGAAGTTTGCAATTGAGCAACAGTTTTATTCAATTTCGCAAGGTGCAGACTCTATTTCTAGTCTGTTTACTCGCCTCAAGAAGATCTGGGAGGAGCAAGATTCACTCCGAGCTGTTCAGATTGCGCTTGTCCTGGTATGTGTGGTTTCACTCAAGCGATCAAACAAATCGAACAAGATCGGCGTTTATTTCAGTTCCTGATGGCACTTGATGATTCGTATATTCCAATTCGCAGTGGAATCCTAATGAATTCCCCTCTTCCAGATATTAATCAGGCGTACTTTCTTCTTTCTCAAGAAGAAACACAACGATCCATGAAGACCTGCAAATCTCCGATTGATGCTTCTGCTAATTCGGTTACAGTCAGACCTCCTAAGGATTCTACTTCTTCGTCCTCGAAGGAATCTGATGCTGCTAATTCTTCTAAAGATTCAGTGAATCAAAATCGTCACAATGGCAACAAGCAAAGGCATGTCTGTTCTCATTGCAACAGAACTGGCCATTTGGTCGATCGGTGTTACAAGCTTCATGGCTATCCTCTTGGCTCCAAGAACAAGAGTTCTGCAAATTCATCCATGACCTCAGACGATGCTCCTTCTTCGTCTTCAACAACATCTTCTTCAGCTATTCCAGGACTATCGGCTGATCAGTACACTCAGCTTATTGCTCTACTTCAGCGATCTTCCCCATCATCCTCTAGCAACACTCCAAGCTATGGGAATTTTGCTAGTATTTCTTGTTTTTCTTCGTCTCTTCAAACTAATTCTTCTGGTATTATGTTTGATAAGTTCACTTGGATAGTTGATACGGGGGCTAGTGACCACATGTGTCACAATTTGGATTTCTTTACGGATTTGAGTCCTTTGCGTCATCCTATTCAGATTAGTCTTCCAAATGGGACTTCAGTTTCTGTTTCATTGGCTGGTACAGTGAGAATATCTTCAGAACTGACATTGTCCGGTGTATTTTTCGTGCCTGTGTTCATGTTCAATCTATTATCAGTACCCAAGCTTGCTGCTCAACTTGATTGCATTGTATGCTTCTCATCTTCCATGTGTTGGTTGTAGGGCCCTTCTCTGAAGAGCCGTCTGGAGCTTGGTAGAGTTCACAACAGATTATATGCTTTCTCAGCCCCTCCATCAGTCATTCATAAGAATAAGTTGATCACAGCACAACCATCCATTGGTTCATCTCCTGCTGTTTCAGTCAATTCTGTACTATCTGATATTTGTTTAATGCATTCTCGATTAGGTCATTTACCTTTGTACAAGCTTAAAACTCTATTCTCTTGTGATATAAATAAAGAGAGTATAACAGCTTGTGAGATATGTGCTAAGGCTAGGCATCAAAGATCTCTTTTTCCTAGTAGCTCTATTACTACTACATGTGCATTTGATTTGATACATGTGGATACATGGGGTCCTTATAATTCCCCTACCTATAATGGATTTCAATATTTTTTGACAATTGTTGATGACTTCACCAGAGTTACATGGACTCATTTTTTGAAATCCAGAAAAGAAGCTTTTTCTACTTTGCAATCTTTCATTCAGTTAGTACATACTCAGTTTGGCAGATTGGTGAAAGTGGTCAGATCAGACAATGCTCCTGATCTTGGCTTCAGTATTGTTGGCATTGAATACTTCAAATCTAAAGGCATTGTTCACCAGTCTTCATGTGCTTATTCTCCTCAGCAGAATGGTGTGGTAGAAAGGAAACATAAACACCTATTGGAAACAGCTAAAGCACTGCTATTTCAGTCTTCAGTTCCTATTAAATTTTGGGGGGAATGTCTATTGATTGCTACATATCTCATCAACAGGTTTCCTTCTAAGGTCCTTGGCAATGTATCTCCTTATGAGAAGCTATATGGGAATCCTCCTTCTTACTCTCATCTCAGAACTTTTGGATCTTTGGTATATGCATCCACTTCTCCTGCCGGTAGGACAAAATTCATGCCCAGGGCCTCTCCTTGTGTTTTTCTAGGATACCCACCAGATAAGAAGGCTTACAAGCTTCTTTGTCTTTCCACCAAACAAATCATCTTGTCCAGATATGTAGCTTTTCATGAACATATTTTTCCTTTTGGTAATCCCTCTTTAATGCCTGATTCCAGTTCTTACAGGCCTATCCCTACAACAGATCACACTCCTACAGATCATACACATACTTCTTCTTCAGATCATACACATGTCATTCCACCAATTCCTGCTCCACCTCGAAGATCATCCAGACTTTCTGTCCCTCCTGCTTATCTTTAAGATTACCATTGCAATCTTGTTTCCCAATTACCCAGCTTCTCTTTCAATGCTCTAACTATGGCCTCTCAACAGCTGTTGACAAATTTAGCTCCTTTGGTTGAGCCTTGCTGTTATGAAGAGGCTGTTGTTAATCCTGAATGGCAACAGGCCATGCAGTCAGAATTAGATGCTCTACATAGAAACAGCACTTGGGATATTGTTGATCTTCCAAAAGGCAAGAGACCAATCAGTTCTAAATGGGTCTATAAACTGTTATTTTGAGCAGATGGAACTCTTGAGAGATACAAGGCACGTCTAGTTATTAAAGGGTGTACTCAGAAAGCTGGAATTGATTACCAAGAGACCTTTTCTCCAGTAGCAAAAATGACAACAATCAGAAATTTGGTTGCTATTGCTGTTAAGAAAGGATGGTCTCTCTCTCAATTAGACGTCAACAATGCCTTCTTGCATGGAGATATTGACACTGAAGTGTTCATGAAAGTTCCTCTTGGTCTTCAACACATTCATCCTGGTAAGGTTTGTAGACTAAATAAATCCCTATATGGTCTAAAACAAGCATCACGCCAGTGGTACAACAAATTATCTGAATCTTTGGTTGCTCAAGGCTACACTCAGTCACTCAATGATTACTCTTTATTTCATAAGAAACACAACAATCTGTTTGTGCTCTTGGTAGTATATGTTGATGACATAGTAGTCACTGGAAATGATTTGCAAGGGATTTTTTCTTTGAAGCAAACTCTGGATGAGCAGTTCAGTATCAAAGACTTGGGTTCTTTGAACTATTTTTTGGGAATTGAGTTCCTCTCTCACAGCAAAGGGATCCTCATGACTCAAAGGAAGTTTCTTCATGAGCTTCTCAAGGACTTTCCCAAAGAATCAGCTCGAGTTACTTTAAGTCCACTTGATCTAGCTCTCAAACTTGGAGACTCTACTGGCCCTCTCTCCTGACTTGTCCTTCACAGTGCAGCACTTATGTCAATTTATGCAATCTCCTGCTGAGGCTCATTGGAAATCTGCAATGCATGTCATTCAGTACCTTCACTGCACTCCTGATCTGGGAATTCTCCTTGACAATTCCTCTAATTTCCAACTTCAAGCATCTTGTGATTCGGATTGGGCTTCTTGCCCTGTTACAAGACACTCAATCAGTGGTTATTACATCACCATTGGTGGTTCTCCTGTGTCATGGAAATCAATGAAGCAAGCAACTATTTCTCTGTCTTCAGCTGAAGCTGAATATCGATCAATGAGGAGAGTGACTACAGAGCTTGCCTGGCTAAGTCGTTTGTTTCATGAGATGGAGGTGCCTGACATCACTCCTATACCTCTCAAATGCGACAGTCAATCTGCTATATACATTGCAAAGAATCCGGTTTTTCACGAAAGAACGAAGCACATTGACATTGACAGTCATTATGTTCGTTCTCAATTGCTTGCTGGCCTGATCAAGCTACAACATGTGCCCACGCATTCTCAGCTAGCAGATGTGTTTACCAAGCCACTACACGGGCCTCTACACTCCTCTATCCTGCCCAAGTTGGGGTTGATGTCTCCAGAATCTCCACCAACTTGAGGGGGGGTGTTAGTATACACTAAGTACTTGTAAGTCGGGATAGTAAGAAACACTATAAATAGGCCTCTATGTACATGTTGTAAGGCACTTCATTGAATCAATAACAACATTTCAGTTTCCCGCTCCTTTCTTCTCCTTTCTGATCATCTCTAAGATCAACACCACCTTTGGTGACAAATTTCGGGCACGTGACCCAGCCGGCAAGAGCCGGTTTACCAGGTAAACCGGCTTGCGCCGACCGGCTCGACCCACTAGAAATGAGCAAGGCAAACCTTGGATTTTAATCCAAGGAAAGGGGCGGAGGTAGGGATCGAACCCGAGACCTCCTGACATCCCCCCTTGCTCCCCACCAGTGAGCCACCCCGACCGGGGCACGTGGAAGCGTTTTTATTTATTACCAAATGTAGGTCTGTAGCTAATGTTGGTTATCCTTGTTAAAGTCGGGTGGGTTTGGTGGGGTCAAAGAAAAGTTGGAGAGAGGTCGTGTGTACAAGCCCACATACGGGAGACTCGAACATATAAACCCAACAGGGTTCCATCTCAAAACCAATTAACAATGAGAGGAGTAGCCCTTTAACCTTATATATTGTTCAAGTATTCTCTATATTACCGATGTGGGACAACCACATTCCAACAATCCTAAGGACTTGTTTGGTTGAACATAGGAAGTATGCTTCCTACGAAGTTACTTTCCATGAATTCAATTCCCATGAATTATTGTTCTCATAAACTTTAAAAAGTTGTTTGGTTAAGTTATAAGATGTAGGAAATTTAAATGTAGGAAGTTGAAATTTTCCATAAAAAAAGGGTGGAATTACAACTTACCTAGTTCCTCATAGGTAAGTGAAATTCTTCCATGTTGTAGGAATTGGAATTCCTGTGAAGTCAAATTCCTGAATTTTTTCGTGTTAAAAAAAGCAACCAGACACAGGTATTTATTATACTTCTTAAGTTTTTGAACTTCCTAAATTTTTTAAATGGTTACCAAAGAAGCTTTAAGATTTTTATTTTTTTCGTCTCATTTCTCCAATCAAATGTTATCACATGATTAGGAAAACTTGGTTATCTTAACCGATACATAGGAGAAACCACCTTGCTATAATGCTATATATTTAAGCGGTGAGAAAGAAGACTATGTTATTATGTTAACCCCCTTCCATCAATATTTGTGTCCATCACTACTTGTTTAACCACACATGCAACATGGGTAAAAGTTCTATTTACAACCCATGCAAACTTAACCACCAAATAATTAATTCCTCTAATTTAGGGTATCCGATCGTGAAACTCATTTTGTATTCCTTAACTCTACTTTTAATTTTTATATTTTGGGAAATTTCGCGAGGTACCCTCGTGGTATTGCAATTTTCGCTGGGTGTACAGAAGTTTGGCATATTTCGTGTGGTACCCCTCAGGTTGTTTTCCTTTTCGTCTCGTGCCCATCCAAGTTAAAGTTAACAGTTCCGTTAGTTTTTATAATTAAAGAAAATTATTTAATTGAATTAGAAGGGCTAGAAAGAGCTCGATGGTTTTATGAGAGCGAATAAGGGAACCGGAGAAGAAGGCTTTATACATCTCGATGAGGAAGCAGTAGGCCCCTTGTGCCGACGCCGGCGAAGGTTCTATGGAGTCCGGCGAAGTTTCCATCGAGGTGGACCTCTAGCTTTCCGGCAATAAGGTATGTATTCGCTCCAATTTTGCCCCCCTTCTGCGAAATTAGGGTTTAGTTGTTGGGGAAGAATTGCTTCATTGTTGCTGATTATTGATGCTGCGACATGATTGTTGCTTTGTTAATGGTTCTCCAATTGTACCCCTTTTGCGAATTTGTGGAAGAATTTAGCGATTCTCCTTTGTGATTTGCGAAATTTGCAAATTGGAGAATTTAGGGGTTCTTCAATTGTGCGAATTTGATTCATTGTTACCGATTAATGTTTCTGCTATATTTGGGTGTGATCTTTTCTACAAAAAGAATGATGTGATTTTCCATAGCAGCAAAATCATGACAATCATTTTGATTCTTTACTTAGTGAAATTATCAAATAAACTGAATGTTACAGGAGTATTTGGAGTTGTTTGCGCTATTTTTATGATGTTCTTTACTTAGTGAAAAATCATGACAGTCACGAGTTAATGAATCTATTGATCCTTTTATTCAGTAGTGTCCAACTGTCCATCTTAGTTGTGCAATGAACTTGTTGAATTATTTTTTGCTAAACTTTTATGCTCAAATTCTATCAAACAAAAATTTTAGCCTATTAGCTTAAATGGTAAAGCAATGTGTTCACACACAAAGATGCGAGTTCAAATCCCGCATAGGCTATTCTCAACTTAATTTTAATCCTATTGTCTTTAATGGGCATGTGCATTTATGTGAGATAAATCAAATAATCCATGTGGTAATGCAAATGGAAAAATTTGGTGTGATGTTTACAGAGGCTTCCCTTTGGTAAAAATACATTTGGTGTGATCTTTGGAGAGGCTTCCCCAGGGTTAAAAAAAATACGCATCTCCAAATGATGCAGATTATACCTAAAAACAAACAGGGTTACCCCTCTTGTTTCTTTTCCAAAGGATCACTCCCTAACTACAATTTACAAAAAAAAACATAATATGAAATACAGTATATAGCAGCTGAAATACAGAATATAACAAAAACCTAAAAATCTGAAAATTAATGCAGAACTTGAAATACAGAATAGATAAAATCTGAAAATCTGAAAAATTAAACATCTGAAATACAGAATACCTAAACTAAAATACATAATACAGAAAAAAAAAAACTAAAAATCTAAACAATTAATGCAGAAAATAAAATACAGAAAATCTAAAAAATTGAAAATCTGAAATACACAATACATAATATCACTCTCCCATAACAAATCTGAAAAATTACAAGGCTCTTTTTTAGCCAAGTGCTACTTGTCATCATTTAATTTTAGAGTCTATGAGGGACTCGAACCCACATCATGTGTAATCACACATTGCTCTCCCTTTGAGCTAATAGATTAATTGAAAATACTTAAATGAAAATGTTGTATAAAGCAAGAATACGGTAACAGCCTCAGGAAAAAGAAAATTTAAATGGTGGAGAGATAAATATTCATTTCTACTAAGAGGATAAATGACATACAATGCCAGGATCATTTCAGTCTTTGGTTGGTGGAGAGAGGGAGATACCTACAAGCTAAGCAATCCTTGAGAGAAAATAGAATATGCTATAGTTCAAATGATGCATGAAACTTCCCAAAGTATTGTCTCTCTCTACTTGAGATGAGACGTAAATGAAACGTTTTCTACTTCTAGACTCAAAAGTTCAAGTAAAATCCATTTTCATGAATGCATGTATAAATGCATATTTATCATGCTTCAGAATTCTCACTTACAAAAGCTAGTGTACCCTCAGTTAGAACCTCCTGTGTAGATTTTTTTTGGTAAGCTCCTGTGTAGATTTATCAATGAAGCAGAAGCAATTAATGCAAAGAGCATCCTGAAGGGCAACAACAATTAAAAAAAGAAGAGAAGATATTGAAAATTGTCATTGTTCTCATACAAAAACAACTAAGATCATGCTATAGGAACCAAAATTAAACCACAGCTTCATGCCATTTGGCCGTTATATGCCTCACGTTAATCTAATAAATTGTCACCTAAACTCCAGTTTGATAACACTAATGTATTTGTCTTTTGCTAGACCATAAAAAAGGCAATCCCACTCACATTCCTAACAACTATATTGAAAAGAATCCTTTTTGATCAGCAATCTAGCAAGGTTTGGCACCATTAATGATGTTGATAGACCGAAAATGCTCATTTAAACTATCTGCAACCTAATGACTGTCTGATTATAAAACATCAGTCAGCCATCATCAACCTCAAGTACTAAAATTAAACACTCAAAACTGTCTATAATAAAAATTAGCGGAGCACCAGATTACCAGTGCTTGATAACAACAACAACCAACACACAAATCTCTCGAAATTCCAATCTCTAACCCATTCGACGTATCAATCCATTCAATTCCACAAATCCAAACACATAAACCCTAATTCGAATCCTCAATTCCAAACCCAAATTCCAATACTCAGAAGCTCCAATTCCAAACCCTAATTTTCGAAGAAGATAAGGAGGAAGAAATACCTCCACAAGTCGCGACCTAGACACCGCACCGCGTGCTCAGACACCGATCTCTAGGTCGGTCCTTCTCCCTATCGCCGGACTCTATTCCAATTTGCTCTGGAGGACGGTCGTTCGCTTCGTCGTTCGTTTCTCAGTTCACCGGTGAAATCTCATCTCTGTCTTCGCGAGTTCCTTTGTTCAGCTTCTTTCTTTCTTTCTTTTTTGATTCAAAGGTAACGGAGGAAGATAGCTCGGTTAAACTTAACCCTTGGAGGGCGCGAGGTGAAATATCCTCAAATCTCAGGGGTACCACACGAAATATGTCAAACTTCTGTACACCCGGCGAAAATTGCAATACCACGAGGGTACCTCGCGAAATTTCAGTTATATATTTTTTTTCTTGAAAAAACTCAATATAACTTTTCACCGGCCTACATTTGTATAGTCCTTCAAAAATCCATTTTTTTTTTATCGAGCCTCTCTTGGATAGAAACTCTTTATCCCCTTTATCTTTTTTTTTTTTGATAATAATTATCCCCTTTATCTGTTCCTACTCACAAACTTCTATTTATTTTTTATTTTTTTATTTTATTTTTATTCTTAAATAGAGATTTGTGAGGAGGGGACGGGAGTGGGGGCAGGGGATTTGGTTGCCTTGCGCGCTTTTTCTTTCTTTCTTTCTCTAACCCTCTCTATCCTACATTGTTGACCCACCCCCTCTCTTCTCTCTCTCAGGTTCCTTACTTATAAATGTATCAAATCGTTCCTTAATTTATAGGTGATTCAAGCCTATGAATCAACGTCTCAATAGCTCTTCAAATTCAAACTCTAAGTGAGGGTAATAGAATTGAAAAATCTTGGAGATATGAGTTGACAACTCAATACATCGAGTCTTATAGATGATATCATAGCCGAATTTAAACTTGGATGTACTTCGATAGTATGCTAGGTACGCTGCATGTGGAGGGCAATCACATGTGTTTGGCGGGGGTCACTGATTCTTTAGATATGTGGGAAGACTCCAACACCCGATCCCACATCGATTATATGAAAGATATTCAAATTAAATAATTTATAAGTGATTTAAACCTTATCCACGTAATATGAGCTCTTCATTTCCAAGTTCATATGGATTGACCCTCCCAAGACCCTTAGTCTTAAATATGGAATTTCAAATCTTTTTTCTTAAGAAAATTCAATAGCACCAATAACGATCTTCATCCAATAACATCCTTATAAATTACATACATATGGAATTTCAAACCTTTTTTCTTAAGAATTTGGATTGTATCAATAACATCATCCAATCACATTTTTATAAGTGAAAATTATGAGTTCTAGGTGAGACATAATGCACTCCAACATAAGGTGGCGATGAAGGAAAGGGATCATACTAACGATGTTGTTGACTTCTCTAAAAAGTGGTTAAGTAAAAAGAAGAGATAAACTCAGAATTTCAAAATCATTTCTCATTTGCTTCTCTTTTAGTTATTAAGTATTTTTGTTCGTTGGCTTGTTTCGAAAAAGGTGTAAAAGCTAGAGAAAGACAGGAACCAAACAAAAATAAATAATAGAGATTGGAAGCAAAAAAAATCCCCCATTTCACAATTATAAAATTACAATATAAACTAATTACTCTTAATAATGCATTTGCATCCGTGTGGATTATACATGTAACCACAGTTTATCCTTTGTGTACGTACTACGTACTATATAAGTTGGGCATAAGTTGAACAGAATATATGTTGGGATAAAGTCTCACTTTGGGTTGAACAATTAAAACTACCATAATACAATGTGTTTTAAACTTTCGTCTTATATTATATATCCTGATCTTATAATCAAAAATAAAAATAATAGTCCAATATGACTTCTGTTTTCATACAACTCATCAGAATTTTTCGAAATTTCACATCGTATCAGAGCAGGTTAGAGTTGAATCGATTTTCCTGACTTTGAGTTAGGCTAAAAAAGATTGAGAATGACGAAACCCATTTTAAAAAAAAAATAGAATATAAAAATGGTCGAGCTAAAGAGAGATTGAGATGCCCGGACCAAAAAGAAAAACAAAAGTTCAAGTGTCAACTTGGCTAAACGGGTTGCGTTTGAGGGGACGTGTTGCTTCCAACCATCGCGTTGGGCAATAAAAACTACTACAAAAATATAAGAAAAGGCTAAACCTCTATCCAATAACTTAAACTTTTGCGTTAAAAAAATTGCATCTCGACCTTACAACCAAAATAAAAATAAAAACCCAATACGAGTCCTGTTTTCATACGAGTCAGCTACCAAGTTTCTTGAAATTTCAGAATAAAAAATAATGTTTTCCAATAAAAGTTGGCATTGGTTTATATCAAAGATTGTTAAATGATACGTCCGATTATATAAAGGATTTAAATTTAAGCTGCATTTGGAAATATTTAAATATAATCCCAACATAGTGTGAATCATCCGTTGTGCAAGTGTAATCCTTGTACTGAATTACTTTGAGAATAAATCAATTTTTAAACAAAAAGTAGATTCCTATTGACACTTTTATAAGTTTTTGCCATAAAAAAAACATCCTGTAAAATTCTAGATAATTAAAAAAATTCAACATTTTATAAAAGAAATTTTTAAAACATGATTTTAATTTGTTTTTATAAAAAACAGTATAAATGTATTAATATTATGGTATAAATAATAAAATAAATTATTTTAATTTAGATTTATACGGAGTACTTGAAATAAATAATAAACCGATGGAGAATCCACAGAGATATCAACGTTATCTAAAAAGGCCATATAATAATGTACTCCCAATCATGCAAGGTTGCAAGTATCACCCTCTTATTGCTTGCTAAATGCTTATAAACTTTTCCCCACTATCAATCAATCTCATAAAATAATTGCCTATAATTATTAAATATTCATAATCATGTTTCAAAAGCAAAATTGTACTGTACGAATTTCTTATATACGGAGTAGTTAATCTTAAAGGTAAAACAATAATGCAAACCACTAATATTAATTTGGAATAAATTAATTTTATCTATTAATTAAAAAACCTAATGAAAGAAAATGTTTGCTCTTCTCGTCACCCGCTCTCAACCTCCATCATTCCCAGGCTCTACCCAAGCCCAAGGGGGTGGACGAGAAGTGCGACGGCGTAGGACCCGTAAATTTTAATAAGTATATTTATAATAGTAGTAATATATTTATAAAGCATAAATAAATAGTCCAATCGGGAGATTTATAGTGATTATATCACATAGTTGTAGGTTTGAATCTAGCCCCTCGCTTGCTCCCTCCCTCTTGTCCAGCCTTGCCCAATGAGGAGGCCTTTGCTTCGTCGCCTGAATCAAATCTATAGTCTCTCTTCTAATCTAAATTGGATTTGTTGTTTTGTTGACCCTTGTTGACCTTTGCGGTCGTTGTTACCGCGCCTTGAGGGTTGGAGATTAGTTTTGAATTGTTGTATATGTGATTGAGGGCTTAGGGTAGGAGTTGAGCGGCTTGTGATGGTGTGTATTTGTACCTACTATTATTGAATGGAAGTAAAATAATTGTTGCACATCTTTCTTTTGGAGATGATATCCTCCTTGGAGATTGATGGATTTGGTTATCTACTAGCTTGAGCCATGGATTTGTTGCTACACAGCTTTCTTCGGTAGATGATCGATCTCCTCCTTGAAGATTGACAGATTTGGCTATTTTCTAGCTTGAGCCGGGGATGTGTGATCGACATTTGAAGGCTCCTAGTGAGTTCATAATCGGAGATATCCACAACTTCTTCCCTAGGGTCCTCTTGTGTTGTTTGGACAGTTTGTCAACCTGTTTCTCTTTCTTTTTGGTTTAGTTATTTGTCCTGTGTGGCTTCATATAGTATTTCTCATGTCATTTAATTTTGTTGTGTGTTTTATTTGTTCTATTATCCTTTTTTCGTGATGGTTGATCCATCTATCGACTTATTCGACTTCTCGGCCTTTAGATCTGTCTAGAGTTCCGAATTACTTTCCTAATATCTATAAAAATTATTATTTAATTAGAAATTCTTATATATACACACACACAAATGTTACTTTTAGATATGTTAAGTGCAATATGTAAGTGTCCCTTTAAATGATTGTTAAGGTCTCGGAGGTATGTCTTGGCTCTGATGGTATAACTGGAGTCGAATTTGATCCTTTTTAGACTAAAAAAAAAGAAAAAAAAAAAAGAAGAAGAAGATATGTTACGTGTTAGATAACTTATTTTTAATTACACATCTCGATTATACCAGCTTGTCTAGTATACCAAATTGCTTTCCTTTCCAAAAAAATAAACAAGAAATTCGAGTTAAAATATAGAGAACTGTTTAAAACTACATATACTTATCATATCTACCCAATATGAAATATTATTTCCATGGATTTTGAGAGAGAGAAAAAAAATTTAACTTGATTTTTTCAATAATTTTTTTTTATAATTTCATACTTATTATTAAATCATAAAAAAAATTCTAAATGAAAATTTAATATTTTATATTTTTTATATTAAAAAAAATATACTGAAAAGTTAAAGGTTAAATTTGGTAAATATCCATTTTTCATGTCAAAATTAAGTAAATGTCCATTTTTTTACATAATTAAGTAAATGTCCATTTTTTCCAAAAATACCCCTCCTTCCCCATCCCTAACCCTTCCTCCTTCCCCCTTTGACCATTTTTAATTTTAACATTGACTAGTCATCATTGACCATTCCGGTCAACGTCTGCATTTGGTGACAGTTTTTTGGTGACAGTTGGGTGTATTTTTTTGGTGACAGTTAATTGTGACAATTATTTTGTTGACAATTAATTTTTTGTGATATTTTATTTTTTCCGGTGACAGTTAGGGGAAAATCTTTTCTAGTGACAATTGATTTTCTTTTTTCCTTGTGATAATTGTTGGTGATAAAAAAATTTGGGTGAGAATTGATTTTCTTCCAGTGACAGTTGCCAATAATAATTTTCCTCGGTGACAAATGGGGTTTTTCTGCTAATAGAGGATTTTCCTGATGACAATTGTTGGTGACAACTATTAATGACGAGTTTGATGACAATATATTGTCACCATGATATTGTAACCTTAAAAAAATTGTCACTATAACATTATACATCACCAAGACATTGTCACCAACTACAGAACACTGTTTTCATATTGTTTAATCAACTGTATTGTCACCAACTTATAAAAAACATTGTCACCAACCTCTTTTCAGTAATCTATTGACACCAACAATAAAACAGTGTAACCAACCTATTTTCATCAAGCTTTGGTCAATAATCTACTGTCATCAATTACAAAACTTTGTCACCAATCTAGTGTCAACCACCTATTTTTAGAAATTAATTGTCACCAACGACAAAACAGTGTCACCAACCAATTGTCACCAACTACAAAGCACTTTCATCAAACTAAAATGTTTACAATGCTAATGTTATTACATTTCTCATCTAATATTAACACATTTTTGTTACAAAACTGAAACCCTAGAACAAGGGGATCATAGACCCAAGAGGGGCTAAACCTGAGCAGACGAAAATTTGATATACAGTATAGTTTAGGGTTTAGGGTTTAGTCTTTACCTAAACCCTAAATCCTAAACCCTAAACCCTAAAATGTGTGTACAGTACCAATGTTATCAGATTTGTCATCTAATATTAACACATTTTTGTTACGAAAGTGAAACCCTAGAACTAGGGGAGCATAGACCCTAAAGGGTCTAAACTTGAGCAAACGAATAATTCGATGTACAATACTATAATGGCATCACATTTGTCATCTAATATTAACGCATTTTTGTTACAATAATAACCCTAAGTAGATGAAATTTGATGTAAAGTTTAACTTTATAATACTTAATTGTCAGACTACATCAACTTGCAAAAATATCAAAACGAAGAGGAACAGTTGAAACATTCATACTTAACATCCAAAATAGCAAGACCCTATATAGCCATCATCTCTCTCTATACGCATCCATATACTTGTCTGAAATAGCTTCAATACCACCATGAAATGCAAGACCCTCGATATATTTGATTGTATACATACCACAACTTCCACTACAATTGAACAGAAGGATAATGAAAATTACATTATAGCTAAATGGGATATAAATTCCATTTGTCACCAAAACAGAATATATAACTCTACCAATTGTCACAAATCTAAAAAAAAATAACAACATAAATTCCATTTGTCACCAAAACATAATATATAACTCTACCAATTATCACCAATCTAAAAATAACAACATAAATTCCATTTGTCACCAAAACAGAATATATAACTCTACCAATTGTCACAAATATTTTTTGGTGAGAATTGATTTTTTTTTCTGGTGAAAATTGATGGTAGAATTTTTTCTTGTGAAACAATGTCACCATATTATTTTTTCAAACATATTGTCACCAACTACAAAAACAATATCACCACCCTATTGTTATCAATCTCTTGTAAGTAATATATTGTCACCAACGACATAACAGTGTCATCGACCTATTGTCACCAACTACAAAAACAATGTCACCAACTACAAAAACAATGTCACCAACCTTTTATCATCAACCTCTTGTAAGTAATATATTGTCACTAACGACATAACAGTGTCACCAACCTATTGTCACCAAGTGTCACCAACCTATTGTCACCAACTACAGTAATTGTCACTAACTACAAGACACCGTCATCATATTCTTTTTTCTCAAACGTATTGTCACCAACAACAAAACATTATCACCACCCTATTGTCATTAACCTCTTGTCGGTAATCTATTGTCACCAACGACATTAGACCCTAAAGAGGTTAAAGCTAAGCAAAGAGGAATCTATTGTCACCAACAATATATCATTGTCACCAAATTATTTTCACAAACCTATTGTCATAAACTACAAAACAATATCACTGACCATTTATTGTTACCAACTACAAAACACTATCACTAATCAATTGTCACCAATCATAGAAATATGCCTCCAACACTGCAATTATTGTATGAGAACCTCAAAATCTCAGTTGATGATAAAAGTCACCAAAACAAACCAATTCAATCCAAGGGAAAAATCCAATCACACAATCAAAGTCAAACCAATTCAACGTTGACGGTGATTTAGAGCAAAACGCGGTCAAATTCGTGGCCGTTTGTTGCTGTTGTTGTCTTTGAGAGAGCTTCTCGTACAACAGCTTCACCTTCTTCAGGCAAATTTAGGCAATCTTGAAATTTGTAAATTTGAGGACAAATTTGACAAGAAACGAGTTGATTAACTCATTTTTTTCATCAGTATAGATGCTTATTAATCATCTCCTTTTTTTGTCAATACCTGAACATTAAAGCAGCAACAATTGGAGGAGAGGGGAATTGGAAGCCATCCGAGCAGAAATCGTTTGCATAAGTTTCGCTAGACTTGTTGAAATCGTACCCTAGATCTAAAGATCTTCTCTCCTTTTCTATTACTGTCATCGACATTCTTGGAATCGAAATCAACGAGATAGGAGAATTCGGGCTATTTGACGCATCATCGAGTAATTGAATGACGGATTTGAGGTAGCAAAGGGAGGGAGGGAGGGAGAGAGAGGATGAGAGTACCTGGAGGCTGGAGATCTAGAGGGAGAGACAGGAGGAAGTTCAAGTGAGGGGATGAAAGATGAAAACGATGAACATACTTTCTTAATGGATATTTTGGTATTATCAAATTATCAAATTAAAACAAGGGTATTTTGGTATTATCAAATTATTATGGACACTTTCTTAATTACCCAATAAAAATGGACATTTACCTAATTGCACTTTCTAAATGGATATTTCACCAAATTTTTCCAAAGTTAAATAATATTCATGTTTTTTTGTTGAGTGTGTCCACTTTATAAATACTGCACCCAACATCACCCCTTTCGCCACCCTCACCTTCACACTTCCAAACACACACACACAAAAATCATGAGGCTAAGGGCAACACTTGCTTCTCCAGCGGCAGCATCGCCGGCGTTCGGGCAGGCCCGAGTGACTGCGGCGACAGTAGGCGACGACGCGCGGCTGCAGCAGCAAACGGGGTGGCACTCGCCGGTGCCGTACCTCTTCGGAGGGCTAGCGGCGATGCTCGGCCTAATCGCCTTCGCCCTCTTAATACTAGCCTGCTCCTACTGGAAGCTCTCCGGCCACCTCGACTCCGGCGAGAGCGAGGCCGAGGCCGGAGGCGAGGGCGAGAAGGGCGGGGCCGGGGAGGCGAAGGCCGCCCCCTGGGAGGGTAAGGTGCTGGTCATAATGGCGGGGCACGTGATGCCGACGTTCTTGGCCACGCCCTCCACCAGCAGATCCTCCTCCTTCGGAGACGCCGGCGGGAGGGCGGCCGTTTGTGATGCGGAGGGGGAAGATCCGGTGCGGCGAGAGAACAGGGAGGATGGTGGTCATCATCATGACCAACAACAACACCCAACCGGTGATGGTGATAGAGATTGATGGCTAATTTGGAAGCTCTTATAGGTGTTTTTATCCTCTTTTCATAAAGGAATTTTTGTACAGACAATTTATTTTCTGCATCGGTTTTGTTTTTGTTTTTTTGCCTCTTTGGGATCTTTTTCATCCTGATTGCCAATTTGGATTTGGAATGGTAATTTAGCAATTGAGAAAAATCAATTGAAATTTTAAATTTTGAAAAAATAGTCTATCAATCTTATATACTGGTACTACTATTAAGTTTATACTGTTCAAATGAACTTTTGATATAAACCCATCAATTACCGGGGTGAATATGTTGAGAATACAAGTAAATTGTGGTATAGATCTCACATTAATTAAAAAATAAATTCGAAGTGTTCTATATAATTAGTCAATGTGCTACCCCACCTAACACCAATGGGTTTTAGAATGAAACTCTACTTGGTTTGTGTGATCGGTTTGGTTAGCGCGTGTTCACTTGAGCGTGTGACCCTCACGTCGTATGACTCCCGTGATTTAACCGAATAAGAACAACGGTTCAACAAGTGATTAAAATTTTGAAAGTCAACCTCATTGCATTTTCTTGTTTACAAGTACAACAAAATTAATACAATTTCTTTTTATGATTCACTATCATGATCGATGTCAAGGGTTCAAATCTCTTGTAATAGAATGAGTATTACAGGCTAGCGTTTACAACCATGAAAAATTAGTTGATAACGTTGTAACATCCATATTGAAAAAAAGTACAACAAAATTAATCAAGTATAGATATCCAATTAACTAATCACATTATCTCCACTACATTAAAGATATTTTTGTGCACAACTTAATTTTAATTTCTTTTAATTTATATATGACCTCATAAGCACATAGGTCTTTATTTAACATATAAATATACCCCATAAAAATAAATGGCACTACAAAATTTTGTCCGTTATTGTACTGTACATAATTGCTTTTTACGTGAGCATCCACTCATCGAAAATCATATTGATTAATAATACTTCATAGTCATATACATACTCATATATGACATGAATGCATAACAGAAACATATATATATTTCGCGATCTATATATCATTAATGAATTCAATAATTCATACTTTCTGGAATTGCTTTTTTTTTTCCAGCTCTTTTAAAACTAAGTTATTAAAATTTGAAATCTATGAAACACAATCAATTGGTTGCACAAACAAAATGGATTTTAGGAGAATCTCAATTGAGCTGTAATTCGGTTCAGTTTGTTACAACCAACACAAACAGAAACCCCGCCTTTTATACTAGTGAAAACAGAACATGAAATGTCGAAACTACCCTTCTGTATCTCAGCTGTGAATGTGATCAAGTTGTGACTAAATTGAGATTGCATACACACACTCATAGCCCCCCCTCAAGCTGAGCCTAGTGCAGGAAGGACGAGGCCAAGCTTGGCTCTGAAAAATTCATGTTGCTTAGCCCCAAGTGCCTTGGTAAATATATCAGCCATCTGAAAAATTCATGGACAGTGTTGATGAAGCCATTGGCAATCATTTCTCGAATGAAATGGGCATCAATCCTTACATGTTTTGTGCGCTCATGGAATATGGGATTGAGAGCTAGCTGCTGAGCTGACTTATTGTCACAATGCAAAGGTATAGGAAGGGCAATGCTGATGCCAAAGTCAGATAGGACTCCTTGCATCCAGACTAGCTCACTGGCAACATAGGACATGGCTCTATACTCACTCTCAGTGGATGACTTAGACATCACTTTCTGCTTCTTAGTTTTCCATGACACCAAAGAAGAGCCTAGGAACACACAGTACCCAGACAAGGATCGTCCAGTATCCAAGCAATTGCCCCAATCAGCATCTGTAAATGCATGAACTCTGAGGGTTGAATTAGCTGGGTAGGAGAGAGCATAATTGAAGGTGCCCTTGTGGTATCTAAGGAGATACAGTAGTACATCCCAATGTGGTTTCAAAGGAGACTGAAGGAACTGACTTAGTTGCTGGACAGTGTAAGAAATGTCAGGCCTGGTTAAGGTGAGGTAGAGCAATCTCCCAACAAGTCTCCTGTAATCTTCAGGATTGGGAATAGGGTCACAAATGGAGGCTGATAGCTTAACTCCATGTTGCATAGGGAAAGAGGCTTCCTTGCATCCATCCATATGAGCATCACTAAGGATATCTAACACATACTTCCTCTGATTTAGGAGAATACTTGCAGAGGATCTGGATATTTCCATTCCTAGGAAATATCTTGCAATGCCAAGATCCTTGATGGTGAATTGCCTGTGGAGAGCTGATTTGGTAGCAGCAATTTCAGAAGTTGAGCTCCCCATGATGAGCATGTCATCTACATATACAAGAGCTACTGTCATGTGGCCACTTGTTGTCTTGATGAACAAGGAGAAATCATGAGATGACTGAGAATATCCCAGACTGATCATGAACTTGGTAAGCTCATGGTTCCATTGGCGACTAGCTTGCTTTAAGTCATACAAGGATCTAGTCAGCTTGCATACATGGCCTGTAGGAACCTTGTAACCAGGAGGTGGACTCATATAGACTTCTCTTCCAAGAATCCATGCAAAAAAGGATTGTTGACATCCAATTGGTGCAACTGCCATCCCTTACAAGCAGCAATTGCAAGGAGAATTCTCACTGTGGATAGCTTGGCAACAGGTGAGAATGTTTCCTTGTAGTCTCTGTCTTTGACTTGGTTATACCCTTTAGCTACCAATCTGGCTTTGTATCTTTCAACTGTTCCATCAGGTCTATATTTGACTTTGAATATCCACTTGCAGCCAATAGTTTTCTTGCCTGGAGGGAGAGCAGCTACTTCCCAAGTATGATTAGCTGTAAGGGCATCTAGTTCCTTGGACATAGCAGTTTCCCACTCAGGAGTACCCTTAGCCTGAGTGTAGGAGTTTGGCTCAAAGATTGAGCAAGCATTGACAAGAGAGTGAACATAATCTGATGACAGATGAGAAAGATTGGTGATGGCACAGCAAATGAATCTGACTGGGAAGACTCAGGACTACCTCTGAATGGGAGATGAGAATATGTAAAATCTTGGAGTCTAGCAGGCCTAGTAATGTGTCTCCTTAGATTCAAGTGAGGAGTTTCAGGAGAGACAGAAGTGTCTAGGGGCTGGATATGAGGTATGGAAGCTGATAATGGGGAGGAGTGTGGGGAGTGGGAAGGAGCAGGTGACTGAGTGATAGAAGGTGAGCTATGAGGAGATGATGGCTCAATCTGATTGGGAGATAGTTCAATGGAAGGACTGCCAGATATAGGAACCCACTCAGTAATGGAATCCAAGGGATCACTGGATTGAAAATCATGTGGATGAACAGGTTGTGGAACTTCTGTATTGTGTTTAAATGGAAACACATTTTCTTCAAATTTGACATGTCTATTGATGATGACTGTTCTCTTCTCCATATCATAT
Source organism: Persicaria maculosa (assembly GCA_963922045.1). NCBI lineage: Eukaryota > Viridiplantae > Streptophyta > Magnoliopsida > Caryophyllales > Polygonaceae > Persicaria > Persicaria maculosa. Next base: position 10,735,198 of record OY998252.1, read on the forward strand.
AGCTTATAGGCCTTCTGATTAGGTGGGTAGCCAAGGAAAACACATCTCCTAGCCACAGTTCCCAGTTTATCCCTATGATCATTGGGTTGAACTGCATAGCACAGGCATCCAATGACTCTCAGTTGATCATATGTTGGAGATGTGTGATAGAGGATTTCAAAAGGTGATTTCCAATTGAGAGTAGGAGTAGGCATTTTGTTGATAAGATGTGTTGCCCCAAGAACACAATCTCCCCAAAATTTTAGAGGTAAACCAGCATGCATTCTAATTGCCCTGGCAGTTTCTAATAAGTGTCTATGCTTTCTCTCTACTCTTCCATTTTGTTCATGTACCCCAGGAGCTGCTCTTTTGTGCATAATTCCTCTTGAGTCAAAGAGCTCCCTGCAACTTTCTTGAGTAAACTCTGTCCCATTATCAGATCTCACTGTCTTAACAGATACCTTGAACTGAGTTTCAACCATATTTAGAAAGGCAGTGATCAGTCTCAAAACTTGCATCTTATCATGCATTAAGTAAACCCAAGTGCACCTAGAATGATCATCTAATATGGTGAGGAAGTACTTAGCCCCACACATGGCTGGGACCTTGTATGGACCCCAAACATCCAAATGCAAAAGTTGAAACACACTCTCAGCAATAGAAACACTTCTGTCAAACTGTAATTTGTGTGCCTTAGTCATGGCACAAACATCACAATGTAAAGTCTAAATATCAGTAGAAGTACATCCAGGAATATGTTGGAGCTTTGAAAAAGACATATGTCCCAATCTGGCATGCATTAAAAGCATGTTATTACAACTAACAGTGTTCAAAGAAGAAAATGATTGCAACTGAAACTGTGGATTCACACCAGTCTTCAACACATATAATCCTTTGTCTTCAAAACCTCTTGCAATGATAGCCTTAGTTGTAAGGTCCTGTAACCAACAACTCATAATGTCAAAGCTAAATCTCAACTGTTTCTCATACACATACTTAGAGACAGACAACAAATTATGTCTGAACTGTGGCACCAAAAGAACATGTTCCAACACCAAGTCAGAACTCAACTTGACTGTACCAAACTGTGTCACTGTGATGCAATTTCCATCAGGTAACCCAAGTTTGATAGCAGGATTGAAATCAAAAACTTCTGAGAAAATGTTGCAATCAAATGCAATATGATCTGTGGCCTCAGAATCCACAATCCATAGATCATTTTGAGATTTATTCACACCAATTAGAAAGGAAGAGCTTAAGGTACCTGCAAAATGCACCATGGCCTGATTTGCATTGCTATTAGTGCTTTCCACCTGAGATTTTCCTTTCATGAGCTTCAATACTTCCTGAAACACAGCATTCACAACTGCTTGGTCAGGTTTGCTGGTGGCATATGTATCTTCTTCAAAGGGACTCTCATGCTGTGTTGACTCAAACTGAGCTGCAAACTTCCCAGTGGGCCTAGGCTTCACATCATCCTTGGGCCCTCTAAACCACTCAGGGTACCCTATGATCTTGAAGCAAAATTCCTTGACATGTTCTCTCTCACCACAATGATCACATTTCCTTTCCAGTTTAGCTCTCTTATAATCTCTGTAGCTTTGTTCAGAATTCCTATCAAAGTACCTTGATTGATCACCAGTCCTGTGATCTCTATATCCTTTCACAACATTAGCTTCACTTTCCAACTGATAACTCCTGTCAAATTGCCCAAACCTGTCTTGTGCAACCCTATCAAACTGCCTTGACACATTAAAGGCACTTTGTTCACCTTGAATAGCATTAGTAACTCCCTTAGATCTCTCTATCTGTGTAGCCATTTGAAAAGCCTTATTCAGCCCTGGCATAGGATCCTTAGACAGTATATTGCTTCTCAGATTCTCATAAACATCATTTAATCCCATCAAAAATTGCATTACCCTTGCTTTCTCCTCTCTATCAACAATCCTTTTCAGTAGTGCACAACTACAGCCATTCATACTACCACAGTTACACATAGGAACAGCATCTAAAGATTTCAATTCATCCCAAATTTTACTCAATTTTCCGAAATAAGCTCCAACAGATAAATTGTCTTGCCTAAGATTTGCTAGATCCCTACGCAGCTGATAAACTAAGGGATCATTAGATTCGAAGAATCTTTCCTTTACTTCGTCCCAGAGTTCCTTTGATGTCTCAACATACATCAAGCTTTCTGCAACTTCTCTAGTCATAGAGTTAAACAGCCAACACATGACCATCTGATCAGCTCGCATCCACTTCTCAAATTCCTCGCTATTTTCTGGAGGTCTAACACAACTCCCAGTTATAAATCCTAACTTGACTTTTGCTCCTAATGCCATTTTGATACCTCTACTCCAACTCGTGAAATTGGCACCATTAAAAGGATTCGAGACTAGTACCATACCTGGATGATCTGAGTTTGATAAGAACATAGGATTGACATGTGCATTTGCCATGCCGTGCATCATATCTCCAAATTGAATGCCTTGATTTGGCATATTCCATCCTCTTCCAGCTCCTGAGCCCGGTGCTGGAGGAGTTACAAATGTTCCTCTCCCTTGTCCATTTCCATCGCCTCCGACGCCAGATGATTGTCCTGCTCCTCTTCCAACCATATCGACTTCGTCAAAGCTAGATCTTATCAACAATCGCCAGAAAGCGAACACCAGAATACAGAAAAACACCAGAACTTCGAATTTCCTTTGAATTTCGAAGCGAGACCAAGCACAAACTATAGATCGCGACTCAGCGCTCTGATACCATTTGAAATCTATGAAACACAAGCAATTGATTGCACAAACAAAATGGATTTTAGGAGAATCGAAAAACCTCCATTGGAGGAGCTCAATTGAGCTGTAATTCGGTTCAGTTTGTTACAACCAACACAAACAGAAACCCCGCCTTTTATACTAGTGAAAACAGAACATGAAATGTCGAAACTACCCTTCTGTATCTCAGCTGTGAATGTGATCAAGTTGTGACTAAATTGAGATTGCATACACACACTCATATAAACCATCCAGTAACGTCGATAATAATCCATAAACTTAGAAAAGCTATCAAATAGCCTTAATTAATACTCCGTAGTACTTTTTTTAAAAATCTAATTGAGTAATTGTTGCTCCATTTAGAACAGCTATGTTTTAATAATTGATGATTGTATAGAAAATTTATTAGATCTAAAAGTGTGTTACTACGACAAAGATCGAGGATTTTTTTTTTTATTTTTTTTTTGTATTTCTCTTTTAAATTAGCGGAAAATGTACATACTATTGAAATGTGTTGAGATTCATGATAGGTAACACATAAGTCTACTTTTATTTTAAAACAAATTGGCAATACAAGAAGTAGTCTACCGACTTATATGCTAAGCTTGTTTAATTCATCGGTGGGCTATCGCCAATAGATTTAAGATGAAACCTCGCTAGGCTTAGGTACTTCGAATACTTAGACCTATCTAAGAGTCTAATTACCTGTAAGCTAGATCATGTCAACAAACATATCAAATATAGAATTATGTGGCAAGTCGTATTGAGTGAAAGTCGTAGTGTGTGTGTGTGCGCGCACAAATCTCAGCCTTTGGATCAAACCAAATCAAAGGCTCACAATAATCAAAATAAAGAAAAGAGAAAAGAAAAGAAAAGGGGGGCTGTGAATTGTGATGGAGGAAGTAATTTTTTTGCTTTTTTTGTTATTTTCGGCCATTTAAATTTTTTTTTATTGATGTAATTTATTTTTATCTACCTATAGACACCCACTTTGCATATGTTTTGCGGAAAAAAAAAAATTACGATAACAATTGAGCTTAAGAGTTTTCGTTTTGTTTGTGCCCAATTTTATTATTCGGTGGAATTGGTGGGTTTTTAGATATTATTCATTGAATTATATATGTTTATTCAGTGGAATGTAGTATTTTTTTTGTAGTTCGAACTCATTTGGAGCCACATTGAGCTTAAGGGTTTTTGTATTATTCATGCCCATATTGATCATTCAGTAAAATTGGATGATTTTTTTGATATTATTATTTGAATTATGAATATTTACTCAATGGAATGTGTGTTTTCTTTTTACCAATTTCTTTGAATATGCTACCGAATAATTAATAGTATATATTACCATGGATATAGCTTTATTCAATGGTATAGCTTTATTATTCAATAGTATATATTACCATCGAATAATATTACCGAATAATATTGTAACACCATCGAATAATTAAGTTATACCATTGAATAATAAAGCAATACCATCGCATAATCCGTCAATACGATCGAATAATATAGTGATACCATCGAATAATCAAAATGACTAACCTACAAAACAGACTCATACGACTGAATAATCCTTCATATACTAGTGCATAATCATTCATACTCAACTGCATAATCATCTATGGGAATCAAAGGCTCAGATTTGTGTACATGATACACGTTAAGGGCTGAGTACACCGGAATCAACCCCTATATATATATATATGTTGTGAATGTGTGGATGATTGTCCCACATCGAAAAACATGAAACCCCCGCAGGTCTTGTATATAAGTCAGTGGGCTACTCCTTCTATTGGCAATTGGTTTTAGGATGGAACTCGATCTGTTGGTCTTGTGTGCTCGACTTGGGTGCGCATTATGCGCTCTGACGTGTGGACCCCCCACGATTATATGGCCCACCGGGATTTATCATGGTATCAGAGCGGTGCGGTTCGAGACCCTGGTTTATCTACTGGGCTGGCCGGCCTTTAAGGCTCAAGACTTGCGAGGCCAGGCGGTTGCACTTGAGGGGGTGTGTTGTAACGTGTGGATGATTGTCCCACATCGAAAAACATGGAACCCCGGGCCTTGCATATAAGTCTGTGGACCACTCCTCCTATTGCCAATTGCTTTTAGGATGGAACCCTGCTGGTCTTGTGCGCTCGGCTTGGGTGCGCATGATGCGCTCTGACGTGTGGACCCCCCACAATTATATGGCCCACCGGGATTTATCAATATACGGTTTGGGAAGAGATCTTTCATATCTCAAGATTCACCCTACAATATAGGGTCAAAAAACCAAAAATAAGTGATTTTGGCTCTTAAAAAGAAAATTTTTAAACCCCTTTCATATTCATGTCACGTTGAGGTATTGCAGAAGAAAAAACTACAAAATCTAAGATAATTTATCGTAATCGATTAGTTAACATATTGGTTAATTAACCGTATTTTGAAAAAGTGGAAAAAAAAATCATTGGCATATCAATTTATCTATCAAGCTATGAAAAAGATTAAGGGTCCATTTGCATAGCAAGGCATTATGATTTATAATGACTTATTATGCATTATGGAGTATAAAAATTTAAGTGTTGTTTGGGACTCTGCCCTCTTTCATTCTCCCTGTTTCAGTTCTCTTTCACCCTCTCTATTTCCTCTTTTCATTTCTACAAGTCAAAACTTCTACAGAGCAACACCTCCAACCATGTGGTCGTCGTTGTCGCCGTCGGTGGATCCATTAAACCTTGAAGTCATCGTTGTCACCGCCTCTCCTCTTCAGGAAGGAAGCTCGCAGAGCGTATGAACAGCCGGAGGGTAGCACAAAGGGACTCAACCCGACTCCATGGACACTGAAGCTGAGGAAGAAGACGAATCGGCATAGGAAAACAAAGGGGACAAGACCAGATCTGAGCTAATGGGGTAGCGGATATGGCTTAAAACCTTGAGGGTTCAGACTTCAGTAGATCAAGAAATGGCCGACCGGATCTGGAGGTGGCGACACCGGTGACGACCCGTCGGCGCATGAATCTGAGAAAAGCCCCCAAATTGGATCTGAGAAAAGCCCCCAAATTGATTATTGAAAATCAGAACTCTATTTTGTTTTGTTAAAAATTGAAATTATTTGGTTGAATCTCATGGAATTAAGCCTTGAATTATGCATTTTTAGAGATTTTTAGGTTTTATTCTTTGAGGTATTTCTCATTAGAATAAATGACACAGGTTTGAAAGAGAAGATGAATAGTGGTGGAGTAAAGGCTAGATTTGAAGCAACATTGTGTTAGGAGGTGAGTGGCAGTGATTGTGAAGGCGGCAAGTGGAAGCTTCTAGGCACAATAACCTTTTTGCTTGAAAAGAAAATAGAATCCAAACGAGCCCTTACCATAAGTCATTATAATTCATAATTGAAGGACATCCAAACGAACCCTAATTCATCAAGAGACATAAACAAATACATGTCTGTTTTAAGTCAAGCAATGCGTAGAGTCACTCCCGATATACTAGTAAAAGAAAGATGTGTAAGTGGATGATGTGGATCGACTCATCAAGTTTCCACTGAAATAGAATCAACACAGAGAATTGCATTTGTCAGTCATTGGTTATTAGGAAATCCCGAAAAGTCTGGATCAAAGAATGGCTTTTAAACTAAGTTTTGAATTAGTGGAAACTACCAAAAGGAGTGTCGGTGCCATACACAAAAAAGGAAGATCGAGGGTCGTAGAATGGCGGAGGCAAATAGAGCTTTTACACGTACATTTTGTTAATCTATGAAAAAATATCTATATAATGAACACCTAGATCTATACAGTTATACTAGAACGTTGTCAAGTTTTCATCAATGTTACCAACCAAATAAAAAGCCAAAACAAACATAGCTAGATCACCTCATTTACGTAAATACAACACACGGTTAACTCAAGATACTTAACAAAATTTTAGAAATTTCAAGAAAGGTAGGATTATGTCAAACCAAGGATCTGAGATCCATTGATGAATCAAAGAGAGAAACACATTGGGAGCGTGAAGGAGAAGGAAAGCAACTGATTGTTGCAACTGAATTTCTTGCTCTTAGCTGTGTAACAGAAATGGTATTTATACACATATGAGGTGATCCCCTGTGATGCAACACAGTAGGGACTCACCAGCTTAGCTTGTATACATCAAGCTGAGATTGATCTTAACACCCCCCCTCAAACTGGGAAGGGAGACATTCCCAGTTTGGAAAGCAAATTGTTCTGGTGAGAAGATGCTAATTGCTTTGTAAAAACGTTAGCCAGTTGAGATTCACTAGGGAGAAAACATAGTTCAATTAAACCATCTATAACCTTTTGCCGAGTAAAGTGGCATTCAATCTCTATGTGCTTCGTTCTCTCGTGAAACACGGGGTTACGAGCAATAGCCAAAGCTGACTTGTTGTCACAAAACAATTCAACTGGCTTAACTGGATCAGCACCAATTTCTTCAAGTAATCGAATTAACCAAGTAACCTCTGAAGCTGTAGTGGCCATGGCTCTATACTCAGCTTCTGAAGAGCTCCTAGAGACTACACCTTGCTTCTTAGATTTCCATGAAATAGGAGAGTTGCCCAACAAAATGACGAAGCCAGTGACTGATCTTCTAGTAAAGGGACAAGAAGCCCAGTCTGAGTCTGTGAAGGCTTTCACAACAGGTCTGTCATGACCTTGAAGGATAATGCCTTTGTCTAAGGTGCCTGCAACATATCTGATTGTGTGCAGTAATGCCTGAAGGTGAGAGCTTCTAGGATCCTGCATGAATTGACTGAGAGACTGGACAGCAAATGACAGATCAGGTCTTGTGTGAGTAAGAAAGTTGAGTTTTCCTACCAACTTTCTATACAGAAAAGGATCAGGAAGTGGGTCACCAATGCCTGGAGCAAGCTTCAAGTTTTGAGGTAGGGGAGTGCATGTATGAGAGCAATCAGTGAACTGAGCATCATGGAGTAGCTCCTGACTGAACTTCTTTTGTGAGAGAGCTATGCCATTCGACACATAGCTGACCTCTAGGCCAAGAAAATAGTGTAAAATGCCCAAGTCTTTAATGCTAAAAACATCATCAAGGTACCTTTTAAGCTGGGAAATCTCTGAAGGATCAGAGCCTGTAATGAGTAAATCATCCACATAAATGGCAATAAGAATCTGATGATCACCACTCTTTCTAATGAACAAAGAATGATCACTTTGGGACTGAACAAATCCAATTTGTCGAAGAGCTTCAGTGAGCTTGTAAAACCACTGTCTGGATGCCTGTTTCAACCCATAAAGGGACTTGAGCAGGCGACAGACAAGCTTCCCAGGGTTGGACATACCCTCTGGAACCCTCATATACACTTCTTCAAACAAATCCCCATGTAGGAATGCATTGTTGACATCACACTGATGGATCTCCCATTGCTTAGAAGCAGCAAGAGATATCACAGCTCGAATGGTAGTCATTTTTACCACAGGAGAAAAAGTGTCATGAAAGTCAATACCTTCTCTTTGTGTGTAGCCTTTTGCAACTAATCTGGCTTTGTGTCTCTCTAATGATCCATCAGATTTCAATTTCACTTTATAGACCCATTTACAGCCTATAACTTTCTTAACCAGCTCCCATGTCTTGTTAGCAGATAAGGCCTTGATCTTCTTATCCATAGCCAAAACCCAGTGAGGATCATTGATAGCTTCTTTGTATGAGGTGGGTTCAGTATAAGATTGGATGGTGGCAACTAAAGCAAAAGAAGAGGCAGGTAAAGAAGCATAAAAACAACTCAAGGGAGATTCAGTCAAAGATGTGGTACAAACATAGTCTCTGAGATATGCTGGTTGTGTGTGAGCTCTTGAAGACCTTCTTACTGTCACAGGAGGGTCAGGTTGCACATTTTGAGTGGTGGATGGAATTATGATGTTTGCAGGAAAATCACAATCTGTGGGAATGGGAGAAACCACAGGCAGGGGAGAAGAGGGATCCAAGCCAAAAGAGTTTGAATGAAATGGAAAGAAGTACTCATGGAAAGCAACATCTCTGGAATGGAATATGGCATGAGAAATGAGATTGAGGAGTTTGTATGAACTTTTGCCAAAGGAGTATCCCAAAAACACACAAGGGACAGCTCTAGATTGAAACTTATCTCTGTCCCTTTTCAGTGTATTGACATAACACAAACAGCCAAAGACTTTCAAATGAGTGTAGGATGGGGGCTTGTGAAATAGCAGTTCATAAGGTGTGGAATTGTTCAAGGAAGGTAAAGGTGATCGATTGATCAGGTATGTAGTTGTCAAGAGACATTCACCCCAGTATTTGAGAGGAAGATTGGATTGAAATTTGAGGGCACGAGCAACCTCTAGAAGGTGTTTATGTTTCCTCTCAACAACACCATTTTGTTGAGGAGATTCAACACAACTTGTTTGGTGAACAATTCCCTCAAGATGAAAGAAGGTTTGAGTGGAAGAATCCCAGAATTCAGCTGCATTATCTGATCTGAAGGCTTTAATATGTTTCTGGAACTGTGTTTTGATCAAAGCAACAAAGTTTTTGAGAATGGAAAGAGCATTGCTTTTGTGAGACATGAGATAGGTCCAAGTGCAGCGAGAATGATCATCAACAATTGTTAAGAAATATCGAAATCCATCATGAGTTGTGTGTTTATAGGGTCCCCGTGTATCAATATGCACCAAATCAAAGGGATAAGCAGTTCTAGAGTGATGCATAGAAAAAGAAGGCATGTGCTGCTTGGCCATTGGACATATTTGACAAATGACATCATGTTTGGGAGATATAGAAGCATCTATATGATGCAACTGATCAAAGGGAACATGCCCCATCCTACAATGTAACAAAGTTGATTTACAAGCCACATTGGCCTTATTGAAAGTAGAAGAAGAAGTAACAGAAGAGGCTTCAAGGCCCTGTGTCCCCAGCATATCTTGAGAATCCTTGGTTGCAACATAAAGGCCTTTGCATTCATTGCCAAGGAGAAATGGTTGCTTCATCAAAGGGGCCTGAATGAAGCATTTGTCAGGGGTAAAAATGATGTGAGAATGTAGATCTGTGGCAAGTTTCCTTACTGATATAAGGTTGAAATGAAAACCAGGGACATGGAGAACATTTTTTAGAGTGATTTGAGATGCTAAGGAGACAGTGCCAACATTAGAGATGGAACACTGTCTTCCATTTGGCATGGTGATAAAGGAAGGTTTATCAATAGGTTTATGGAAGGTAAAAGAATGTATATGTGGAGTAATATGGTCTGTTGCTCCACTATCAAAGATCCAAACTGAATTATGACTAAAAGAAAAAAGACAAGCACCCGTACCTGCTAACATAGCTTTGGACTGATCAATGTCTGACTTGATAAGGAGTGAAATCAGTTTGTCATACTGCGCCTGTGTCAAGGAAGTAGCAGGTGCTGATGCAGGCTTGGAAGATGTAGGCGCAGGAGTTGAAGATGAAGAAGACGAAGGATCTTTCTCTGGAGGATATCCAATGAGCTTCCAGCATCTTTCAATGGAGTGTCCAGTGTACTTGCAATGGTCACATACTGTCTTTGCAGGAGGCTGGTAACCTGGTGGATATCCATGGATCTTCCAGCATCGATCCATGGAGTGGCCTGAAACCTTGCAGTGATCACAAAAGGAAGGTTTCCTGGGATTGCTAGAAGTAGGAGCCTGAGGCTTGGTTTCATTAGGTGTTGAAGTCTTGGACTGAGAAGCAAAAGCCATGGAATTGTTGGAATTCGACTGAGAGGATCCAGTTGACACAGATCTCTGATCTTCTTCTTGAAGAAGGAACTTGTAAACCTCATCAAGGGATGGTGGTGGCACCATCATCAAGATATTGCCTCTCACGATGCTGTAGGACTCATTTAATCCCATTAAGAATTGCATAACTTGCTGTTCTTCAAGGAGCTTCAGCACAATGGTGTTGGAACCACATTCGCAGACACGATTTTCCACAAGGAGTCTGTACTCATCCCAGATCTTCTTGCGTTTGGTAAAATAAGCAGTAATCGAAAGATTTTCTTGAGAAATGAAAGCAGATTCTTTCTGAACCTGGAATAGTCTTGTGCGACTGGATTTGCAGAAGCGAGCGCCGAGTTCATCCCAAACTTGTTTTGCTGTCTTGCAGTAGAGCACAGATTCGGCGATGTCCTTATCGATGGAGTGAAACAACCAGGCAATCACCATGTGATTGACGCGATCCCACTGCGCCATGGTCGGACCAGAAGCAGGACGCTGACAGGAGCCGGTGACGAAGCCTAATTTGTTTCTGGCGAATAGAGAAACTTCACAAGATCGCTTCCAATGGCTGTAATTGCCATCGGTAAACAATCGAGTTGATAAAACGAAGTCAGGGCGATCTGAATGGTGAAGAGACAACTCATCATTGATGGAATCAACAGCAACTTGTTCGTCGGCCATGGAAGCGACAATCAGAGAGCCGAGAAGATGCAATTGATGATGAAATTGAAACCGAGATTGAGCGCGGAAGCGTAGAAAGGACTAGGATCGAGATGATCTAGCCTGATACCATGTCAAACCATGGATCTGAGATCCATTGATGAATCAAAGAGAGAAACACATTGGGAGTGTGAAGGAGAAGGAAAGCAACTGATTGTTGCAACTGAATTTCTTGCTCTTAGCTGTGTAACAGAAATGGTATTTATACACATATGAGGTGATCCCCTGTGATGCAACAAAGTAGGGACTCACCAGCTTAGCTTGTATACATCAAGCTGAGATTGATCTTAATAGATTATATATAAGACGTTATATATAATTTAAAGTAAACCTATATAATCCTAATTAACTCGAAGAGATCTATTAATAAGGGTCAAATATAGAAACATAATCCTATTTAGATAGCCATATTATACCTATCAATAAGGCTCAAAATTAAAATTGAACTCATTAAAGCATTTAAAATAGATTTCAAGTAAACATATTGGTCGCTTGTGATTCCAGAAGGTGTGGGATGCGATCAGCTCTTCAGGCTGAGGTGGTTGGCCTATAACTCGGGCTGCTGGAAGCTCGGATCGGAGGAGGGGGATTCGTAGACTCACGATGGAAGGTGACTGTCTTTCGGTCGTGAATGTGGATCAATGGGACCTGGAAGCCCCCTAGGAGATTGACATTCTGATTTCGGATGTGCTCCTTCTTTTCGGTTCCTTTTGAGAGGACCTCCATTACTCACATATTTAGGGAGGTCAATAGGACGGCTGATCGACTTTTGCACCTGGCTTTGGATTTCGCCTCGTCTTTTTGGAATTCCAACTTAGAGTTTCAGTCTCCCATCCGCAAAGACGCTCATGATGGATTGTACAACCTTAGTTGACACACCCCAAATTCTCACCTTGTATAAAAAAAAAAAAATTAAGTAACCATTATATCTTGATGGTGTGGTTGGAATAGAACCCACCAAAACCTTTAAAATAAAACTGAATTAAGAGCTAACTCAAACAAAGCATAAACTTGGTTTCATTAGTTTATTTATTTATTTATTGTTACAATAAGTAAGGAAATGAAAGTCTTCAAACAAAGAATCATCTCTTTTTGGTGCACAAAGAACCATCTCTAATCCTCCAAACGGATGACTTCATTAGGTTGATTAGCACTTAACACCACTTGGAACATGTGAATTAACCAGTCACCTACCGTATCAAAAAGGCATGATATAATGTGCGAAAAGTTCCTTTTCTTTCGGGTAATCCTTATTAAATCCACACCGTTTATTATAGAATAACATCTATCCTTATCCAACATCAAGATCATTTTATCTGTTCTTTAAGGTACTACGGAGTAATGCCTTTCAAGTAAATTACTCTTCAGGGATTTTAAATTAAATAAACTTCTTTTCTTTTTTTTTAACCCTCTTATACAACATCCGATAGATTCCTAAAATGATATTTGACAAGAAACTGAAATGATATTTGACAAGAAACTGAAGAAGACAAAATTGAGGACTTCTCAAAAACCAAAATAAAGAATCGAAGATAAATGCCCTTAAACGAATCATCTCAGTAGAATTGGTGAATAAAATAACAAACATATGGATTCCAAATAACCACATTGATGAAAGAGTTTATTACAAAATAAATATCGTTTGTCATTTAGTGCACGCATTTTAAGGAGGTAAAAACTCTATAAAATATTATATTTTTAATCAATATTTTTAATTAATTTCATACTTGTTAGTTATTAAGTATGAAATTATAAAAAAAATCATTAAAAATATTATTTTATAGAGTTTTTACCTGATTAATATATGTAACAAAAAATAAAGTGACTTTTATTATGAAACAGAGGAAGTATTAAATAAGAGTTGGAGATACCAGATAACAAGTTGTGTGATAATTCAATAGGTCGATTAATCGGTAGATAGTCTATTTGTCAATCATACAACATATATACTACCTCCGTTCGGCAAAATATGCCCCTTACTATTCACGCACGTTTTTTTAGGAGATAAAAACTATATAAAATATTCATTTTTTTATAAATTTTTTAACTAGTTTGTGCTTATTAATAATAACTACGAAATTATTAAAAAACTAGATATTTTATATAGTTTTTATCTCTTAAAAAAACGTGTGTGAATAGTAAGTGACATGTTTTGCTGAACGGAGGTAGTAGTACTAAATAACACAAATCAACACATATGAAAAATAGACCCAAACAACCCATAAAAGTCATCATCTAACGGAGGAATCAAGGAAGATCCAAGGCGGCCCTCGAATGTCGAGAAGACGAGAGAGCGCGACAACTCACACGGCGTCTCGACGCCAAGAAAGTGGAAAACAGTGACACACCACTTAAAAGGACGAAACCTATAAAAGTGCAAATCACCGACTTTGTCCCCACCTAAATGAGCGATGTTGTACAATTGTAATGAAATTCATTAATAACCTCCATAGCGAAAATTAATTCATTGTTTTTAGTAAATTTCTTTTCAATTTTCCAGAAACAAGTTGTGATTCACTTCATATTCACTATGTCTGATTACCTGGTAAAAATATAAAATTTATATACATACATATATTAAAACTGATACATAATATTTTATGTGGCGTGTTGTAGTTGATTAAAGGGGAAAAGAAATCTCGTCAAAAAAAGTTATTAAAATAATATGTTGTAATAATTTATAAAAAAAACTATCATAAGCCATAACCATAATCTATCTATCTATATTTTAGTTAATTTGATAAAAAAAATTATATAATTCAAAACTATTTTATACTCATACTTACCAAAATATTACTCCCTCCGATCCAAAATAAGTGTCGTTTTATATTTTCTAGGCAATTTAATAGATTGATTAATGAAAATTGTTATTGAAAATTGTATTTGTTGACTTCAAACTCTCCACTTATTGGTTGAAAAAGTTGGTAAGCAATTAATAAATGATAAGATTTAGAAAAAAAATTGTATAAAATCAATGATAATTAATAATTTACTTAAAATTGTGTCAAGAGTTAAAATGACACTTATTTTGGATCGGAGGGAGTAATAGCTAAATATTTGATAAGTGATATTTTATTTATATCTAGATTATTTTTTTGTGGAAAGAAATATTTATATCAAAACTAATTATTTGATAGTTGTTATTTTATTTATATTTGTATTGGTAGAATAAATTAAACAACTCCAAGCAAAGCCTAACCAAGGATAACAAATCCAACAAAACAGAAAAAATATGAAAGTGTAAAAGCTCTCTCCTCTCTCTAGTTTTCCACAAAGAAGGAAAACCGGTACCAACCCTTTTCCCACAAAGCCCTCCACTACCACCAAGCAGCCATCCATAACCCCCAAGCTGAATCCGACCACCACCATCCCTATCGTCAATTGACATCCGTTGTCACTGAAAACATCTTCCAACCTTTGTCAATAGCCCGCAATCGTAGCCACCTTCAGCCTGGCTTTGACACGAGTCGTCACCATGGCCCCTCCGCTGGACTTTCTCCCATCGCCACCTCCGCCAGACTCTCACCCACCACCACCTAGGTCTCTCCACCGGACCATCTCCCACCGCCTCCTTGGTTCCTCTGTCAAACCCTCTCCCACTACCCTAGCTCCGACATGGGCCATCACCATGGTCCCTCCGTCAGACCATCTCCCATCGTCGCCCTGTTGTCTAATCGTCATTACTTTAATCCTCACATTATTTAATTCTCATATTGTAATTCAGATTGTAATTATTTTAATTTGTTTTATAATTCTCACACCATTTTATAAAATAAAAATTATTAATATCTACAGTATTATGAGTGTGTTGTATGATCGCTATTAGCTTAATTCTTACATTGTAATTCAGATTTATTATTTAATTTATTTTTATTAGATTGTTAATAAATGTTTTTATATATTATAGATATAATTTTATAATATTTTATTAATATATTCTGTATACGGGACAGAAGACACAGGGTGTGTATGGATGCAATTTTAGTAGTTAATAAACTAGGAAAATTGGGGGTTGAAAATTTTAACATGGTATGGGAAGGGGTTATTTAGTAGATTTTAGTTTATTTGGGGGTTTATTTAATAAGCTATTTTTGATAGCTTTTTGGGAGTTTATGTGGTTTATTTGATTTGAAAGTACCATAATACCCCTAATAATAACAAAATAAACTACACTTTTTACAAATAAACTGTTTTTCACCCATACAGAGTTTATATTTTTTCATAAATTTTTAACTACTTTTTACCAACAGTTTATAAATTTTACCTTGTTTATAATTTTAGTCAGTTTATTAACTCCGTCTCATACGAACCCACACTAGTATTAATCTATATCAGAAGTTATAATAAAGAACTCCAAATCAAAGAAACATTTCACCTCATTCCGTACTTTACATATTAGATTGTTGGGCTTATATAGGGTTTGTTGGGCCTATAAAGAAACTTGTTATATCCACTGGACTCTTAATGTTAAAACAGATCCCAATAGTCCAACTAGTCGAGGTGAAGGCTCACAAATGCTCATTTATACTCGTCTCATAAATAAAGTATGGAGTTTATTTGAGGTGAAGGTGAAATTAGGGGCACTAGGGGTGGGCACGAGCCAAAGATAGCCCATGAATGCCATGATCCAGCGAATTAGGACGACGGGACTGATTCGATGGATCGGTAATCTGGTGAGTCATGGAGGGAAGTTCGCGTCAAGATCGGTGGTAGATGACCCACCGGTTCAAGCCACCTTTTTTTTAAAAAAAAAATATAATTTATATAATAAAATTTATTTTTAAAAAAATTTATATAATATTTAAATTCACATGCAAATCTATATACATATACTAAAACCGATGCATTGGTGCCTGCGTGGCGGCATGTGAGTGAATTTGCCTACGTGGCAGCGCGTGAGCGCGTCTCGCAGAACTTTCTCCCATCAAAAAGGAAATCTAATAAAAATAATTATTTTATTTTACCATTGACATATATAATTGGATAGATGGAATAAAGAGTAAATATTATATAAGGAAAAAACTATATCAATATAATTAAACGTAATAGTAGTAATAATAAAAATAATTAATAGAACTAATTTTTATAGTCATACTTACCAAAAATATTAATAGATAAATATGTAATATTTGATAGGTGCTATTTTATTTATATTTAGATTATTTTTTTATGGAAAGAATTATTTATATCAAAATCAATCATTTAACAAATGTTATTTTATATCTATCTATATTATTTTTTGAGGACAAAATAAATAATTAAAACATTACATAGCCATATATGTAGTCACAATCCATTCGTACATAGATATTTTAGTAAACTAATGTAATAAATATATACTACATATTTAATAAAAAAGAATATTAAAATATTTTTAAAAATCAACTATCTAATTAAATTATATGAGATTTAATTAACCATAGATAAACTTTTACGTAGTACCTTATAAATGTGAATTTTATTTATATTTTGAGAGAATCTAATTAAAAGATATTTAGAATATATATAACCTGTCGAACTAATTTTATTTATATTTATATTATTTTTTGGAGGAAAAAATAATTTATAGTTAAATTAACGCATTCCCCGTACACGGGACGGGATCTACACTAGTGATGTAATACATGTTAAATTTTACATTTACTTAACTCTTTTTATAGGGTTAGATCCTCCCTCTCATTTTTAATTTGGGACAAAAAAAACAGTATTTTTTTTGTCAAAACGTCTTCCTACACCGACAATACAATGATAAAATGTTCCAGATCTAAAGTTCAAGAACTTGAACGTAGTCTACATATTCCTCACACAAGAGCGTTAGAAAAATATTTGGGTTGCCCCATTATAAACGGAAAAGTAAATCGAGAAACTTTTGAAGACCCTGTATGCAAATCAAATGAGCAGCTTTGTAAGTGGAGAGTCAATTCGCTCTCTCAGGAGGGAAGAGCGGTACTTATTAATTCAAATCTTTCTTTAAAACCTCTCTACGTAATGCAAAGTTTTATGTTGCCGATCAATATTCACAAAGAATTAGACCAAATCAACGGAACTTTTTTCTGGAACAAAGACCTCCAACATAGACCATTAGTAAGCTGTGATAGAATCTGCAGGCCAAAAGGTAAAGGGGGGATCGGGCTTCGAAAATCAAAGGATATGAGTGAGGCTCTCCAAATGAAATTACTATGGAAAATCCTAGCAGAACCTGATAACTTTTGGGTTAAACTGATAAGGTACAAATAATTGAAAAACACAGAACTTCTATAATATAAAGCAAAGGGCAACTCATCATGGCAGTGGAGAAACCTTAACCGACTCATTCTTTATCATTGAGGTGAGTTCTGCTATTTTAGTCTAATTGATGGAGGTACGGTTTCTGTTTTGTTTGTTTGTTTGTTTAATCATATAATGTAATGGGTGGTGTATGTTTTCAAACCTAACAAAGGGTGGGCTCATCATAAGTTGACTTGTATCTACTTTCCATTAGTTTAGTGTGTATACATTCATTTGCCCAATCCCACCCGTCACCCGTGACGTGATGATGGTGGCAATACTTGTTAGTGCTAACTTTCCGATTTCTCTAGAACATTCCTTCCAATGTCCTCCCCTCCTATTTCTAAACCCATTTCCACTGTGTGGTCGGATATATGTATCATCCAAATGTGATAAACAAGCTTTAACCTGAAAATTTGTATCAAAGTTTTTATTGTAAAAAATAAAATGATAGAGATTAACTTATATGTTGACCAACTTATTTGGAACTATGTTAATTATGTAAGAATGCTTCTTTTCTTTTGTAGCTTTACTTGCTTATTTGTTTCATGAAAGTAGAAATATTGAATTACTTCAATGTGTTTACAAAGTTGAACGTATTATCTATTTAGATGAACTAATTTAAGTTTTTGTTTGATCTTCGGTCATATTCGTCAATATTTTGTAAGTTGTAAACAGTGTTCTAAATATCGGATATATTGGCCGATATATCGGGTCAATATCGGTGATATATCGGGGATATTTAGAATTATCAATTTTTATAAGGCAATTTTAGCCTTTGTGACTCAATATATCGGGTCAATATCGGTGATATATCGGGGATATTTAGAATTGCCAACTTTGATAAAGTGATAAAGTTGGCTTTAGTCATTATGAATGAAGTTGTTTTTATTTTATTAAGTTTATTTGATAATTTGATAATTTAAATATTAATTTTTCATGTGTATTTTTACATTTTGAAGTATAAATATAATATTTATAATTAAAAATTAGCGAAAACGATAAATCCAATATATCCCGATATATCATTTTTACTCCTAACCGATACGACCCCGATACGCGATATTTAGAACCTTGGTTGTAAATGATTTATATGTAATTTAGTCGTATTTATTTTATCAATAAACATTCTATGTTTGTCTATAACTTGGCTAAAAAAATTGATTTTTTTGAAAGATGTTACAATTGCAAATTTGATGCAAATCAGCAAATATAACCCAAAGTGGATGGTCTCTATTCAATTTACCCTTTGACATTTTCACGGTCCAATTCTGTATTAACGACTTGCCGGATTAAGTTTTCCGGCCGTGAAACTAAAACTACTGAAAACCACCAGCAAGGCGGGAAATGATACACTGATCAGCGATCAAGCCGAGATCGCCCAAATTGCTCGGAAATGGAATCTGCATAATAATACATCAAATTCCAGTTCCATTCTTAATTTTACCTGCGAATTCAAAATCTAATTCCCCAGTCAACAACCGATCCAGAAAACGCCGGATCTCTAGAAAAGCGGGACGACGCCGTGATCCTCGAGGATGAATCCACCGGCGCCGTCCGTGCGGTTGCGCTTTGCGAACCTGCCTTTGATCCTCGGCCGCGTCTCCGCGTAGGCTTTTCTCGATGCGTAACGGACGGTTTTCTCGAACTTTCTGTTCTTCCTCTTCTCTCTGTACCTCATCACTCTCGCCGCCCTAGCTATCCCTGAGAGCGGCATTGGCTGCACGGGAGGGAGAGCGGTCACGGCGGAGCCGCCGTCGCTGCTCGTCGAATGCGAGAACGCGAGATTCGACACATCTGACATCCAATTGGAGGTCTCTTCAGGTACTACTCCTACTTCAGAGGATGAAACCTGGTGGATACGGAATCCAGCTTCGCAATTAGAAGAAATTCAAAATTGAAATTGAAGCAGATCAGTTGTAATTCGATATGAAATCGGAGAAGGAAATTACGCTGTGGCTGATGCACTGAGCAGAGAAATCGAAAGTCGACTGAGCAAATTCGACCTCAAATCCACTGTTAGTGTTACTCTTTATCGTTTGAATCGGAACGACGCTATCAGCGCCGTAGATCCGACTGTCCTCCAAGAACGAATCGAGATCGTCGGGGAGGAAGAAGGCGGATGCGTTGGTAGCCGAAACGCTATCAAAGAAAGGGACGACGGGGAGGCGGTGGTGGCGGGCGGCGAGAGGGTTAGCATCGTGGATATCGCGGTCGCAGGAGGCGCAGAGGGAGGCGGAGTCAGCCTTGCAGGTGACGGAGGCGGGGGACAGCTGGCAGACGTCGCAGAGGGAGACGCGGGGGTGGGGGGAGGCGACGGGGGAGTGGAGGGCGGCGTCGCAGGGGAGGCAGAAGGAGGCGTTGTGGGGGAGGCAGAAGAGGAGGGCGGGGGAGGAGTTGCAGGAGTCGCAGGGCTTCGGAGGTAGGCCCCACTTGGATAGCAACGCTATCAGGTTCGTCTCTTGAATAGTCATCTCTTTTAAGCTTAACGTCTCCTCTCCTCTGCGTCTGCAATTGAATTTGGGAAGGTTTGGTTTTTGGGTTTGAAGGGATTTTGGGGTTCGAAGGGTGGCTTATAAATGAAGAGGTTGACTACTTGCTTTTGGTTTCTGTAAATTGTTTTTATTAGAAAAAGGAAATTTCACATGTTATAGGTGAGGATTTGCAAAATCGTGTGATTGCTTTTTAAGATATCGTCGATTTTTTAGCCAAATTTGGAAATGATGATCAATTATATCCGTAAGCATATAAACCTTCGTTTTAAACTGTATAGTTAATAGTTAATTATATCAAAGCACATTTTATTTTTCATATGATAAAAATTATACAAAGTATTAATTTTTTATTATTTTATACTCTATATAATTGTTGACCAAAAAAATACTTTTCTATAATTTGTAAGACAAAGCATATACAAAAGAGTAGGGGGTGGGATTAGAAAATTATGTAATGAGAAGGCTAAAAAAATGAAAATTGTTACAAGGCATCATCAATAAAATTAGAAAGACCCGAAAATGCCCTTTTCATTCTCAATTGTATCAACAAATGGATTAGAATGAAGAATTCCAATAGAGGTTAAATAAGCCAGACAAAGGGGGGCTAGAGACCACTCAATAAATGAAATGTTTCTTTTGAGCTATTTTAGAGTTATTCAACTTGAGTTATGAGTGCAAATGGTTTTTTTCGGAAAGAAGAATGAGAGCAAACGCGGACTTAATTCTTAGTGCTTGTTTGGATGGTTTAAAAAATCCCAGGAAGTTAAATATCCCAGGAAGTAGATTTGAATACATGTGTTTGGTTATAATTTTTATTTTCGAAAATCCCAGGAATTTGAATTCCCAGGAAATTGAATTCCACCAAAATGGAGGAATTAGAATTACCAAGTGGGGGGTGGGTAAGATGAAATCCACCTTTTTTTTTATTTCAAGAAATTTATTATTTTTTCTTTTAAACTTGCAAATTACTTATTTGTCCATAATTCAAATAATTTATTTTTATTATTAAGGGTTGCTCTAGTAATTTTACACAAATTCCTATAAAGGTTTATATTTAACCAAACAAAACGTAGGATTTTAATTCATGGGAAATTAAACTTATCCAAACGTGTTTTCAACAATCCCAATAAATTTAATTCCCAGAAAGTTCTCTTCCCATAAATTAGCTTCCTGGGAATTGCACTTCCTATGTTAATCCAAACGATCACTTAGTCTAATTCATTTTATGATGGATCTATTTGCCATTCTAATTTTCTATCTACACAACTTGAAAAAGAAAAAAAAGAATCACAAATCATTTTTCTTGAGCCGTATGAGGGGAAAACGCCGTTAGAAAAAAAAAAAGTAAAATGGGAAAGGTTAAGTTTAAGGAGAGCTTTATAAAACTAAATTTTGACGGAGCGAATGTAGCCTCTAGGTAAGTCGTGTCAGGCTTTGTCATCCGTGATCGCCAGGGATGGGTGGTGTCCTGTGGTGCGCATAGTCACGGCATCGCTTCAAGCGGAGAGTGTCGGCCTTCATACTGGTTTACTGGAAGCTGTGAGATGGAGGGTGATTGTCTGACATTCATCAATGCCCTTAAAGGGATCTGGAGGTGCCCGTAGGTTATTGAGATGGTGATCTCCAATGCACTTGGCTTGTTGGTGTTGTTAGATATGCTCTCTCTCTCGCTCATCGCCTCTCGACTCTCTCATATCTGATCTCGCTCTCGCTCTCGCTCATCACCGCCTCTCAGAGTTGGCCCTCGTCCTATTGATGCCTTCATATATTCTCTCGCTCTAACTCATCGCCTCTCGACTCTCTTAGATCTGCTCTCACTTTTCTACGTGTTCGCAGCTTGATCTCTCTCCATTATCAAGTATTGTTACAATTTACAAACCCATTCAACAGAAAATTTGTGAACTGTTTTAATATTTTATAATGGAATGGTATTGTCACTTTAATTTGTAAATTTCTAAAAACTTGTGAACATTAACCAGAAAATCAATTTGGTTGATGTTGAAAACCGAGATTCGAAGATAACGAAAACGATTTGAGCGGAAGCGAGTGATATAGAAGCGAGATACTCAACAAACATGCAAGAACGAACACCAAGATTTTACGAGGTTCGGCAAAAATTGCCTACGTCCTCGGCGCCTCAAGAATCGGTCGAATCCACTAAGTAATTGTTTCAATAGAGGGTACAATCAAGCATGCATGCAAAGAGAAACCCTAGATCTAGCATGTATGAGTATCAGAGATAAGGAAAGAAGAAGATCCCCTGTGTGGGATAACCGGAGATCGAAGAACTCTTCGATTCTCCTAAACCCTAGGTCTCCAGACGCGGAGGAAGCAACCACCCAAGCCAGGAGCTACGCTGCGCCACCACCAAGAGATCTCCGAGACCAACCAACACCTTCGTCTTTACAGTCGTCGGAGAGGAACCCAGAGATTGAGACCAAACCCTAGAACCCCTTTGAGAGCGTTTGTGAGGAGACGGAGGAGAGAGAGAGAGAGAGAGAGAGAGAGAGAGAGAGAGAGAGAGAGAGAGAGAGCGCTAATCTTATCAACCAAGAAGCTGTCGCGAGCTTATATAGCTAGGTCACCGAATCCCAAGTGAAGCCAGGCAAAACGCAGCGCTTCAACTCAACCGGGGAATGGGCTATCAGGCTCGCTCTAGCTTCTGGAGATTGGGCTCGGATATGGGCCTATTAGCCCACACATGTTTCTTCTTCATCTTACATATCATACATATTATACATACATAATATATATATATATATATCATACTATAGGTTATACATTGTACTTCACTATTGTCCATTAAGCTCGTTAGAGGATCAAGTCGATTTGTCGACTCAATACAACTCAGTCGAGCTTGACTACAACCATGCATCCATGTATACCTAAGTATATAATATACATGTTATATGTGTACTCATCATACACACACACATGATACAAGCACATAACAATATTACATGCAACATATATAAAAGCAAGACATAGGGAAATAAACACATAACATTACAGTTGACTTTGTGAAAATTTGTGAAATTTGTGAAACTTGTAACCAAGCAAATGAGCTCACGAGCACGAGCTCGAGCTCGAAAAAAAAAAAGAAAAATGATTTATTAGGAGGACATATGACCTCATTTGATTGGTTTCGAATTTAGAAATGTCCTTAATATATTAAGGTACTAGAAAACTGGAGATGTTATTCACACTGGTTAAATTGTGCAAATCTAATAGAAAAGTAAAATAGAGAGGTTAGTTCCACCATTCAACTAAGGATTCGTTTGGTTTAACACGGGAAGAACAATTCTCAAGAAGTTACTTCCCAGGAATTCAATTCCCACGTATTGCATTTCTCGGGAATTGAAAAATATGTTTGGTTGGATTTTAAATGACAGGAATTAAAATAGGGAAATTGGAAATTTCTTTTTATAAAAGGTGGAATTAGTTAAGTTAAATCCCCTTGAAATTTCCTGGATTTTCCTGTGACTAAAACTCCAACCAAATACATATATTTTATCTACTTCCTGAGTTTTTCTACTTTCTGGATTTTTCAGTTGCTAACCAAACGAACCATAAGGAGGTACTCTGGATTCCATAAGGTAGGGAATGGGACCCAGTTGATGGCGAGTACACGTATTACACGTGGAAGCACAATGGCCATGAAAAGTGGGGGATGTGTATCAAAAATCAAAATCTACAACTACAAGGGCAGCAGGAAAGGGTGGGCGGGTAATGTCAGATTTGAGATATTATATTAAAATCCCAATCAGTATAAACAACTCCGGAGGATTTGTGAGTTGTGACGATCTTCCTTTTTATGTGAGTGGCGATTCTGTGCGGGTACTCTACTCCAGTAGTCCAGTGCATATCTTTTGCCTCAAGATCCCACCCGTCTCATAAAAATCTTTTAACTTTAAATTAATATTAAAAGAATTTTAAAAATTATATTTAACATCTACATAATTATTATAACACATTTGAAAAAAAAAACTCAAAAAATCAACTTATAAAAATTTTAAAAAATTATATAGTAAAATAGCATCTTTTTATAACTTTTAAAAATCTTTCTATCTCTATTGAATTATTATAATTTTTGTAAGTTGATTTTTTGAGATTTTATTTCAAATGTGTTATAATAATCATGTAGATGTTAAATATATATTTTTTAAAATTTTTTAATATTAATTTAAGAGTGAAATATTTTTGTAGAACGAGGCTTTGGGTGGGATCTTGGGACAGAGGATATGAACTGACTCTACCCTGCCTTTTTTTTTTTCCCACCAAATCGCTATTCAAATGCGGTGAAGATCCCCTGTGCCCTCCTCCCTGTCTTCCCGCCCTTCTCACAAAAACTACGGGTTTAAATCGTTTGTTCCCAATCCCGTCCCTTTGGCCTGTCCCCTCTCACAAAAAAAATAATTTTTTAATTCTTTTAAATTTAATTAAAAAAAATTTCAATTGGGGTTTGTGAGGGGGAGGGGGTTAGGAGATAGGAGGGGCACATTTTAGAGGACAGGTGATTTGGAGCCAAAAACTACCCCTTACTCTATTTCTTTTTTCTTTTCTTTTTTCATTTTAATTCTTTTTTCTTAATTTCCAATGGAGGGGAGGATAGTGGCTACAATACGGGGTCTGTCCTTTGGGACAGGTGGTCCCGTCTGATTCGAACGGGAAATAGTTGCAAACACATATTGATTGACATTTTTGTGTTACAATTTTCACGAGAAATAGTTGCATATTGTTTTTTAAATTGTGAGAAAAAAATCGGTTATCATATCTTCAAAACCATATGTAACAGGTACATTTTTACGATGTTAAAAATCTTAATCATTTAGGATTCTGATTATTTTGAAATTGTGCATTTAGGTGGCCTCATTTTAATTGGTAGTGCTATTAAGTTCATTTACTTTGATTTCTCTAGTGTGATTTTGTTAAAAGAAAATTTAATTGGCAGTAATTTTAATATAGTATATTTTAATATATTTTTTACCATTGAGTGGATCACATTATGGGTTATAAAATGATACTCTCTTTATTCGAAAAAACATGTCGTTTACCATTCACAAACGTTTTTGTAGATGATAAAAATTATATAAAATATCCATTTTTTAAATAAATTCATACTTATTAATAGTTACGAAATTGTTAAAAGAAAATTATGAAAAAAATAAATATTTTATATAGTTTTTATTTTTCTAAAAAAACGTGTGTGAATAATATACAACATTTTTTTTAACAATTTCATACTTATTAATAAACATATTTTATATATTTTATATATCAATAGTTACAACATATTTTTATATAGATATAGATTTTTTAATGTTAAACACATTTACTGTTGGGCACATGTTAGACTGTGGTTCAAACTAATCTAAGATTCATTCGTTTTGACTGCATGGATAACTCCTCTTTGGGGCAAGGGGTGACAGCCTCCCCCCTAATTAAAAATAAAATTTAATATACATATTCTTCTCGTCGATGGCTTTGATTTGATATATTATAAGCTTAAATCCGACACCCGAGTAAAAAGTTATAAACGTTTCAAGCTTGAACCGATATAAATTATTTTCCACATCATATACCAGATTTATATACTTTTTTCGTAATTATCATTGTTTAAACTTCATACCTTAATACTCCGTACTATAATTAAACCCGAAAATTAAAATATTAAAATATTATAAAATAAAGTATACACGATTTATATTTATATTTAAATTACATATTTATAATATTTATGATTTTTTCGTATAAAAATTAGGATTCAATTTACTGTCTATCGATCACTGATTAAGTGTATATGCACATAAGTTCGATGCATATACCAATTGACCTTAGCAATGGAGGTCGGCAGGCCTCAATAATATAAACAATGGTTGGGTGACAGGCTGACAGTCACATTCATAGACTGGAAGCTTTGTCTGGAGAAGTTTATACTATAAATGGAATCTTTTTCGAACTCCGAAGCTTCTAAGGCCACGTCATCTCCTTCTAGACTCTTCTGTAGATATATACGTACATGCTCGACAAAATAGCTCCAACTCACCTGCTTATCTCCAAACATACTTCAGAATCTTACAAATTACAAGTACCAAAATCTTAGAAATTACTTGGTAAGATAAATTTTCACAAAATCACCCACAACTAGAAGATAGCTTAAATTCATCATCAAATCTATTGATAAGATACAAAAATATTTATTAAATAATATAGTAAATATTAGAGCAATTACAAAGCACTGAAATCTAAAAAATTAATATTATTATCCAAATTCTAACCACACCTCAAAAACACTCCCCTCAAGGTGTCTAATTCAATGAAGTGCAAAAATAAACTTATTGTAGATTCATTTCCAGTCTTGGTATTGGTACGGCATAATCTCGTCATCTGCACGGCGCCGACTTTAGTGTTCATCATTGGTGAATATGCCGACCTAGGCTTCCCGAGTTGGTGAAGCTGCCGACCCCTTTTGGTGATTCCATGTGTGTGATCTCTTACTCATCGAATGGCTGCCGACCAGTGCAGGTCTGCTAACTCCAGAAGTCGGTGACTGAACAGTGCGAATGGCGAGAAAATCACCATGCATATAACAGGATTAACAGCCCCTTCATTTCGAACAAATGTTAGAAATAAAACAAAGAACGATCTCAATTAAACTTTTATTACATGAAATGCTTGGGTGAAGAAAGACCGTCACTTGATCGTGTTCATACACTTTACCAATTTTTTTTTTTATCAACAGATATTAACAGATATGGTTTTTTAATTTTGTGAGTTTGTTCATCCTCCCACTGCGTCGTCTTAAAATCACGACACAGGTTTCATCTATGTTTGAGATCAAATCATGCCTCTCAATTCACCCATGCAGCAATAAGATTGAGATTTTTGTTCATCATTTTAATTTGTTGAATTTTGGATCTAATTTCCATTAAATTTAGATATATTACACATTTTTGCTTTATAAC
Organism: Persicaria maculosa; assembly: GCA_963922045.1. Classification (NCBI taxonomy): domain Eukaryota; kingdom Viridiplantae; phylum Streptophyta; class Magnoliopsida; order Caryophyllales; family Polygonaceae; genus Persicaria; species Persicaria maculosa. The sequence goes on from OY998252.1 coordinate 10,762,107, forward strand.
TCATTGAATTAGATATTGTAAGTATCAAGTGATCTTGCAGATGATTTTGACGATATCTGTTACATTTAAGCATGAATTAAGAATCTAAGATATTAGCTTGAATGTAGTTTGAGTCTGGGTAGTATTTTTCTAAATATTTTTTTTAAGTGAAAATGACTCAATAAATGTTTTTACTTCTTGGCATTAGACTCTACAATTAAATGACATATGAATTTGGACTTTAATTAATTTCAAGGAACCGCCCATGACTTTGTTTATGTCATTTTTTTAAATGCTAAACTATCCCTTTAACTAATAAAAATAATACAGTTGAAATATTTAAGAATAAAATAATAGTTTAGCCTTTTTTTAAAAAAGTGTAAATAAAATAAAAATTTAGAAACGATTTTATAAGGGTGTGTTTGGTTAATACTTTTATTTAAAATACCGTATAATGGGTTCAAACTAACGTATATTTTTGAATAAAATACATTGTAAATTATGTTAATCAATTATATTAACTTTATCATGTAATTATAAACTTTATGTAATAGTAGATGTTTAATTGATCACAATTTACAAAGTATTTTATCTAAAATTTACGCTATTTTAAACACATTATAAATTATGTTAAGTAAACATTGTTCAAGTTTTTATAATTATAAATGTATTAGAATTAAAATGCATTAGAATCCAAACACACTTTAGACTTTGATTTGTGAGTTGTTTTGTGAAAATTTCCCATTCTAAGTATGGATTTGTTCATTTTGGCCGATATAGTGAAAAGTGAAAAGATACAAATTCCTGTATTTTTTTTTTATAAGGAAAGACTTCGAGAGTCGGATATATATACCTAGAGTATGCAGACGGCGAATTGTCAAAACAAATAACATAGAAAAAATAATGCAATACAATCGATGACAAGCATATAAAACTAGTCGAACAAGCGAACCTAATCTTAACACATTGGGAACAACATAGATTAAGAACCAAAACCAAGCGTCTCCAAGCGGTATTTCAGGAGTTCTTGTGGGCAGTGAAGATGATCCTCTAAGGAAAATTTAGAATTCCGGAATCTCCTCGATACACATCGCCTTGACCCCGGCCAGACCCGACTCCGGACGCCAAAGCCCCAACTAAGAAGAAGCATCGCGAAGATCAACCAAAAATACAGTCGAGAACCACCCTAACAAGGCACACCAGAAATCCGTTTCGGGTTAAAATAGTCATGTAAGTGAATATATATAATCAAACAAATATAAGTATAATTATATATATCCATTTGGTTTTTTTTTTTTTTAATCTGGACGACTTTGGGCTCAAGACAAAGCTTTGGGTCCAATGAAGACTATACCATACAGAACCAGTCTTCGGGCCTCCTTCGTGCCCAAGGAAAACCCAGGGGCCAACGAAGCAGGAGATCGCCCAATTCACCACCACCGACCAAGGCGGCCGAAGATAAGATTGTCGACTACCAATGCACGGAGCTGGCCGAGGGCCGGCTAGGAAAGGTGAACGAAATTGGAGGAGGCAGGAGGTGCAGGTGGCACAAGGAGGATCCGCCGAGACACCAACCGAACGCCTAGAGGGCGATTGAAGAGAGGAGAGGGAGGACTAGCACGAGCCGGCCGGGCTTGGAGGCGGACCAGAAATCCACCGCCCCACCACCACCGCAGGGAGAGAGGCAGACTGGCGGGTTGAGTAGATCGGAGCGAACATCACCCGAACAAACGACCCAAATAAACTTCCGATAACAGGGAGAGAGGTAGACCGGCAGGTCCATCTATGAGTAGTGTACTAACAGATAAACTTCTGATAACAGGCGTCAACGTCCAATTTATAGGTTCAATCGTTCACAAAACGTTCTCATTTCTTTCCTTGCCTTGATGATATAGAATCATAGATGGCTGTTAGTTCAAATTGGTCCAAGGGAATGGACAAGTTGATGTTTCTCCTTGAAAGACAATGAACAGAAATTGCCAATTTACGTGCGACGAACGCCCTCTTACAGAGCAATGAAAAACAAGAAGATGATTGCAGGCCTAAAATCAGATCTTTCAGAAGTTACAACATTGCAAATTTTAGGGATTGGTAATATAGAACTTCACTTTGTCCATGCCTTTTACCCCCCGCAAATCATACAATCTATCTAGTTGTTATAATCGGGGATCTTAAGATGAACACGCAAAACTTACAGTAATCTCCACAACATCTTCACCAACAGGGTAACGAGAGGTACTAAAATTGCGCGATTTCTAGCATTTCCTTTGCCTTTCTCAACTGTATGTTTCAATTCAATTTACTTCAATCATTCAATCACAGCTTACCCACTAACCACTTGCCTTGAGTGTATTGCTCAACCTGCATCCAGTTTTCGGTTTACCCACATTAGCAAAAAAAAATCGTCGGAAATATGTCTAAGAAGGTAAAAGCAAACTGATGTTGCCTTGAATGGTTTTGTATAGGAAAGTTTTTTTTTTTTTTTACATACCAATCCAACCCCTCGAAAAGGCCTTCTCCTTTGGTAGCGGAAGTCTTGAAAATAGCCCATTGTCGGCTCTTAATTTTGTGCAGTTCTAGTGCCTCGGTCACAGCAGCATCATCTAGTGCCCCTGGAAGATCCTGCATATTCATTGCATTCATAGTATCATAAAGTTCACAACAGATGCACATTTCTCGCCTTTCTAATTTTGAAATTAGAAAGCCCTAAAATAAGTCCTTCATTGTAACCTTACAGTGCAGTGTTTTACTTCCGGTAATAAAAACCTAAACCTGGAAAATGCAAAGATAGAAAATGGAGAACAGACTGCATACCAAGCAGTGGACCTAAATCCTCAATCACAACCAATAACTCAGACAGCTACACTAATGGAAAAAAAGATCACAATTCGTAATTGATATGTCTATGGACATGGTCCCAATCCCATGGACCACGAGAATATGAGTTACCGCCTTTTGGTTGCCCATATTGACTAACTTCCTTTCTCTAATTAATCCTCCCAAATTTTCAGAATCAAGGTCAGTTGTGATTTCTGGTAAAACTATACAATCTAATTCAGTGGTCATTTTTCAGGGGTTCATCCTGTCTCAAAACCCGATTTTGGGCAAATTTTGCACAATGCATATACCCTTCTGATCAAAGTATTCTTCTGGGCAAACTTACAAGTGTTGTTATCTTATTGTGTACATTTATATGGGTTTGTTTGAAGCATTAAAGTATTCATCTAAAGAATCAGAAGTAAACTATTCATCATGGGAAATAATAAAGATCTGAAATTTCTGTCAGGCCAATCATGTTTAGTGCACACTCAGTATTTTGTCAAGACTAGAACACCATCTTTTCTCCAAAGACAAATCACATTTAATCATTTTCAAAGCTCATGCATTGCACTCTTTCAGATAGTACAACAACAACAACAACCCAGTGTATCCCGCAATTAAGCAGGGTCTGGGGGGTCGGGATGTACGCACTTTTTCAGATAGTAATCTTGTGAAACTTATATTAATGTGGGGACGTACGTACATGCGTGATCATCATTTACTAAAGCACTTGGGCCTTGTATGCACTATTTGAGCTTCTTCAAAGGAGAATAATGCTTTATGTGACAACTTGGTGCTAGATTCCAAATCAACTCTTTTAAGCATTTTCACGATAAGGCATTAGTTTATGATAGATATGAAGAAACTCACTTATACCAACCACAGAAAACACAAGTATGGACTGTATGGTTATGAACCTATGACGGATAATAATGCAACCACAATACTAACCTGCTTGTTCGCAAAGATGAGAACAACAGCACCTTTTAGCTCTTCCTCCTGAAAAAGGATCAAACATATGGGTTAGCCTTCTATAGCAAGGCTAAAAAGATGGATGAATTGAATGGTTACCAAAAACATATAGACTTGTTATCGAGGAAGAACTGTCCTCAAAGGAGCCCCTGATCATATCAAGGATCAATGAAACAAAGGAAATTGCAGAAGACGACCAAGGGAGCAGGGCCACCTGGCATAAGGCCAGTGGCCTGGATTGCTGAGGATTATCACTAGTAGGATAAATAGGACATTGAGGTTCTTATATAATAACAGGGTAACATGGTTGCAGCCTTGCAGGGGCACCGCGATTGGACAAATTTTATCTAATATCATTTCTAAGAATAGTGTAAACTGGAGAACACACGTTTTTATCAATCCATCTTCTCTATTCTTGTTTCTTTCATTTCTAGAATGGTAGTTTGTGGGTAAGGCTTCTAATGTTGTGACAGTTGCACTACGTTTCAGGCTTGAAAGCATCATCACAAAAGGTTGCAAAATGCCAATAAGATAAAACAGGTACATTCCTTTATCCACTTACAGAAAATGGGAGACCAATGATGATACTTGCATCAGCTAATGGATTACTATAAGTAAATGTGGTTAGACATACAGAAACAGGGTATCCATCATTTCTTCAGTTTCTACATTATTCTAAGCAAATTGAGAGAATATATCCTGAATTAACAGAAAAAACTCTTCTACATCTACGCTGGTAACCTATGTCCCAAAACATACTCGAGGGTCGATTTATAAAGCAAACTCTTTTCAAGACAGTGTAATGAGATAAAGCAACACATTTACCTCCAAAATTGCATGAAATTCATCCTTAGCTATTGCAAGCCGGTCAGTATCGCTTGAATCAACAACATAGATTATGGCTTGAGTATTGGGAAAATAGCACCTCCAATATGGCCTGATCACAGAATAATTCAGGTAAAAATACTAGAACAGCTGCTTCAGTTTCTTCATTAGCATATGTAGGCAATGTCCCATTTCACGAGCATACTTAATAGAAAATACAAGAGAAATCAAAAGCATTTGAACAATATGCTTCACACAGAATAAACTTCAATGTGAAGAATGTGAGATATATATTTAAGCTGTAACATCTCCACTCTGTCCAAAAAAGTGCAGTTCTAAAAAGTACTAATGGTAGCACTCCTATATGTGTATGAAACATAGGTTCAAGAGATTAAGAGAAACAACACACTATAAAGCGTGATAATTTGGATGAAAAGAGATACCTTATGCTAGTTTGACCACCTGCATCAATACAATCAAATAAAATATGGTCAGATAAAGAGAAAAGATTGATACAAAATTGAATCATCTGGACACCTATTTTATCCATTATACTTAAAATCGTTCAGGAAAACCATTCATCAGCAATGATGAATAATATTTCGCTTCTCTTCATGGTTCATTTTACCAGCCCAACAAATTCACAGCTAATGCGTAAGAGTGCATTCATATAAATTAAATTGCTCGTTATCTGTAAAGAAACTTTGAGATATAAGAAATAACACATATTTATGGATAGTGGATATGGAAAATGCCCGTGCCGCTAACATAACAAGAGAAGTCGACAGGAAACGATGATTTCTTTTTCAAACGAACAAAAGCCGGAAGTTACTCAAACTGAAAAGGGAATCACAGAAGGATACTAGCAAAAGATACCCTAGTAAACCTTTGGAAAATTGCGAATAGTTAACCTTGCCAAGTGCAAGACAAAAGAAACACCTATTAATCCTAGATGATATCTGATTTCTTTGCAGGAGGCAACCAGTACATACTTCAGGAAAATGGAGAATTTTATTCAGAACCAAACCACAAAAGGTGCACACAAGGGAAATTCTATTTTAGTAGCCCAAATCGAATGAAACTTATGAAATGGCAATACGTATTTCAATATGCTATGATGCCAGTATAGAATCTGGAAAGAATAAGATGAAAGCAGAAAAGGTGCACACAAGGGAAATTCTATATTTAGTAGCCCAAATCGAATGAAGCTTATGAAATGACAATACGTATATCAATATGCTATGATGCCAGTATAGAATCTGGAAAGATGAAAGCAGAAGCTCAATTTCTAGCAGAACTATTTAATGGTATTTGGTGAAAAATAAGCAGAGAATGGATATCCAAATTCAAACTTGGCATCTCTGCAATTGCATCTGCCCGTCCACACCCACCAACCAGAGATCACACTTCCACAGACAAGGTAGGATATTTCAAACCAAAATGACCTATATCACATCCCCACACCTTTAATTGGAAAAAAAATGTGGAAACTATATCGCTACTGCGTTTCAAGATCTTGTCAAACCTACACCACTAATGAGAAAGCAGAAACAAATCAAGAACATCTCTCAATCAAATCTCAAACTATGGACCACACCAAGGAAACTGAAATTCCTCAAAACGCATAAATCAACCTCAATGGGCATTACAGTTGAGGCTGATAAATTCATTTCACTCAAATAAGAACCACAATCTTCCTAACATCATGTTATACAATAAAAATATTTCTATAAGTACTATGCCATGATCAATCATCTTGCTAACTGTTGAGTGCAACATTTCATGACAAGATCTGTTCTATTTTCCTGCTGTGCGGTTCAATTACGCAGCTAGCCAATTCCAAGCGACAAGCAACTACGAAATTCACAAGGAAGAGATTCCATTACCAAGATCCCAAACTTGGAACTTGATGTTATTATACTGCACCGTCTCGACATTGAATCCAATAGCTGCAAGCTCAAATCAGATCAAATCCATTAAAGCAGGAAGAAAAATTCATCTCAAACAAATCAATCAGAGGAAGCTACACGGACACCTACTTGGAATAGTGGAGACCACTTCACCCATCTGGAGCCGATCTGGAAGGGCAACCAAAAACAAGTAAAAATCAAAACAATTGGGAGAAACCTAGAACAAATCCAGATTGAGTAGTGAGGGAAATTGAAAGCGAAGGGAGTGGAGGTAGTACAGAGGATGGTGGTTTTGCCGGCATTGTCGAGACCGAGGACGAGGATCCGAGCTTCCTTGCTGCCGAAGAGAGAGGAAAAGAGACGAGTGAACACTATACCCATCTCGGAAAAGCTTGTCTTCTGATCAAGGGTATCAACGGAATCGGAATTAAAGGCTGTTTCTGGATCTTGGCAGCAGAAATTGGGGGAAATAGAGACGAAATCAGAGTAAACTGCAGCAGCAAAAAGAAAAAAGTGGGGTCGTTTTATGGGATTGGAAGAGAAAGTCAGCTTCTTTTGGTAATTTTCGCGGAATTAAAATTTCAGAGGAGGGATTAACGGGGTTGTTCTCCCTCTGCCTCTCCCTCTCCCTAAATCCAATTCCTTTTGGAGGAAGAGGAACGAAATAGAGGAGAAAAAAAGTCGTTCTTGGGTTGGAGAATCGCCAAACCCCTTTTTCACTTGTTATTACTCCAAAAACAATTTAATTTGGGAAAATGGCTTCTGTTTTGTTTTCTAATCCCAAATCTGCCCCCGGTGAGTCATTTCGTAATAGTGTTGTATACGTAGTACTCCCTCTGTTCCAAAATAAGTGTCATTTGTCTTTTAGTACACGTTTTTCAATGAGTTAAAAAATCTATAAAATATTATTATTTTAATTAAAATTTTTATACAATTTTATACTTATTAGTAATAACTATGAAATTATATAAAAAAATTAATTAAAAAAATAATATTTTATAGAGTTTTTAACACCTTAAAAAGCGTGCCAAAAAGAAAAATGACATTTATTTTGGAACGGAGGGAGTACTATTTATTCGATCGGTAAAAGCATAAATTTTGATTTAGAATTGTATGTGAAGGATCGGATATACTAAACAGAGATGGCTAAATTTTAAGAGTCACTACTTCCGGTTCATTAAGTAGGAATCGAAACTAGAATCTTAGGTTTTCAAGGAGGGTTGCTCAGAATATGTACTGGCTCAAACACTGAACCGAAAACTCGGTATTGAATCAAACCCGACTTTTGATTCAGCCCGGGTAGTGATTGGATCAGGCTACGGTCTTTAATTTCATAAATTTTAATTATGGACCAAAACCCGAAACCGAACCGATTTTTTCGACTTCCTAACCAAGTGCCTCGTTTAAGTCCCTAATCCGGTTTTGAGGTTCAGTTCGACACATTTGAGCAACCTTATTTTCAATAACAGAATCGCCTTGGAGAGTCAAACCTAGACCCAAATCAATGTTTTGAGCTTTTTTTATAAAAAATTATGTTAAATTTAAAAATGGAAAGATTCAAAATTAGAAGCTACAAGAGGGGTTTGCGGCATCTTAAGGTTGAAGAAAACCGCTTGATCGTCATCAATGGCTTATAGAAGGCCCCTTGGGAGTCTCTTTCTCAAACATTGTTAGGGAAGGGAACCAAGCAACTCACCACGACTATGCTTGAGGAGAGCTCCAGGACGTGCTTGGACGGTGGTTTAACCATGGTTAAACATTCCCAAATCATTGCTTTATATCCAAAAAAAAAAAAACTTTTTCTCATTTCAGGCAGAGCGTTGTCAGCTCATCCATACACGCCAACTGTTCCCAAGCATGCAAATGTGTTGATACGAGGCGAGATAAGTTGACAAGAAACTCGCCATGTACCAATATAGATGCAACACGCCAACTCCAAACTGATATCCAAGGATCCAAATTACACAACATGAACTGTAGCCACATGATATGAATATAAACTCAACAGTTGTAGTCAGATGACACTCAGATGTGGCCGCATCGCAGAAAGTTACTGTAATTTAGAAACAGTTGAATGTATAGATATCATCCACCACATTATCAAATTCACTGAAAGTTAAGGCCCTTCACAAAAAAAAGACTACTACTACTTCTACTTCTACTTCTACTGACATTATTGTATTCACAACCTACCAAAGCGTCCTTGGATAAGGTGAAGCTGCAACCTCTACTAACCGAATTCCTTTCTCATATCGCGGATGCAAAGATCATTTCCGCTAACTCCTGCTTGGCTGAAGCAATCTTGGGTTCGCCCCATTCCATCACCTTCTTCTCCAGCAAGTCAAAATCGACCTTTCCAGCCTGCTCATTCCAACAATTCACTAGTCATTCAATCATTTTGCTACTCGTGTTATAATCCATCACATTAACCCACAATGGATGATGAAAACGACGAGATTGGATCAAATCATACCTCTATTTCTGCACCCAGTTCTGTGTCAAAGCTTTGGTATCGCTTCTTCACGAGCTCACCCAACGATCCATCCTATATTTTTCAAAACGAGGATCCATAACATGAATTTTTTTAACACAAAAGTACAAAATGTGAGTACAAAAGGTCTGGATTTTGAAGTTATATATATTCACCTCGATTATCTTTGCAGCATTACGGAGACCCCGAGCCAAAGTATCCATCCCAGAGATATGGGCAATGAACAAATCCTCGACATCTGTGCTCTCTCGTCGCCTGAAATACAAAGGTTTATTCAGACTTGTTCAAAATAATCCATTTCACAGATCAAGATGGGAAAAAGAAGGAATAGCCAACACAATAGTAGAGTTATAAACAGATAAAAGACTGACAATTTGGCATCAAAGTTGAATCCTCCAGGGGCTAGCCCTCCCTGTTGAACAACAGTAGTTAGTGAGAACGTTCAGAAAAAACTTTGCCCATAAAATGGAAGTGGGTAAAGCTTGACCATCAAAACATACATTTTTAATCACACTAAGCATGACCATAGTCGCCTCTTGGATGTCAGTCATGAACTGATCAGTATCCCAGCCTGCAGCAAATTCCTAATTATAAGACGATATAAAAAATAAAGAGAACAAAAACAAGTTTTTTAAAGTAGAAGTACACCAGTCAACATACCGGTTTGAGCGTCTCCTGTGTTGGCATCAATGTTGCCCAGAAGCCCATTAATTCTAGCCGTCTCAAGCTCATGATGGCAGCTGAAAATAAACAGCTTATCAGAAAATCGAGGACAAACAAATGCCCGTCACTATGGACTTCAAATATTAGTTAGGAGCACACCTATGACCAGATAAAGTAGCATGGTTGCATTCAATGTTAAGCTTGAAGTCACCTATGAGACCATATTTCCGCAAGAAATTAGCAGTCGTAGCAGCATCCCAGTCATACCTGTAAAAATTCAACTATAAAAATGCTGGTATACTATTTGATATGAAATTCAACTAAACACACAGAAAAGCAAAACATACTGATGCTTGGTAGGTTCTTGAGGCTTTGGTTCAATAAGCAGAGTTCCTGTAAAGAAGGGACCGAAGTATACAACTATAAATATAAGACAAAAAAAAAGGAGGTCCAAAACACCGAAAAAGTATAGTCATTTGACTGATAGTATTACCACTAAATCCAATCTTATTCTTATGTTTAACAGCAGCTTCAAGAAATCTAGCCTGAAAACAGAAATTTGGACTTCACAAACATACATCTCCAATGTGTAAATGAACCAATAAATCAGTAAAAAAAAATCATACCAAATGGTTAAGCTCTCTTTCCATGTCAGTGTTCAAAAGAGATTGATAGCCCTCACGACCGCCCCAGAATACATAGTTCTCTCCACCAAGATAATGTGTGACCTGTAACATAGAGTACACTTGGCTTAATTAACCTCTCTCTAAGATACAAAACTAGATTTCTGAAATAATATCATTATACTGGTATAAGTTATCAAGGATTACCTCCATAGCTTTCTTGACTTGGGCAGCAGCATATGCATAAACACCAAGCTCGGGGCTGTCATGGAAAATTCCAAATATCAACAATTGCAGTAAGATCAACTGAAAAGGTGTTCACCATATTTTAAGTACCTTGTAGCACCACCGTGCATATAGCGAGGATGCATGAACAACTGAGCAGTACCCCATAAAGGATGGATCTTGGAACCCTACGTTTTGCAGTCAAATATAAAATATGAGGAAGATGAGACATTACAAGGTTATACAGTTCTAGATATAAAAAAATAGAAGATATACCTTCTGAAGCTCCTTAGCGAGTTCCACCACTTCATCAAGGTTTTTGTTCGTTTCCTGCACCCAAACATGTAGGGTTAAAATGAACCATCAATGTGTAAGATACTACAAAACAAATAGATAGTTTCAACACCAATGCCAAGAGAAAAAAGAGCTCACCTCCAAGGTTTTGCCATCTGGAGCTATGTCCCTGTCATGGAAGCACCAAAGTTCAACGCCGAGCTTCTCGAGGAACTCAAAGTTTGCTTTCACTGCATCAAGGAGGAGGATGAATCAATCATCAACCAGTTCACTTGAAATGACAAAAGTGCAATGGATAGCAAATAGCATTCAATTAATCATACTTCTTCTCTTAGCCATTGCAACCGAGTTGGTACCATCTTCCCACGGCCAGAATTTCGTGGCCGCGCCAAAGGGATCACCGCCTGTCCCACGAAATGTATGCCAAAATGCAACACTGAATCTCATCCAATCCTATTGTTTTTCTCAAGAGAAAAAGATGTTATCATACTGTAACAGCGGAACTTGCGACTAAGAGACACTAAAACCAAACCAACCTTCATTTTCTTCCCAAGAATTTCTTCTTCTGGATTATAAAATTTGTATGCCAAGATGTTCTTGCTTTCAGGGCCCTAATTACGAAATGGCAAGGATATAATCATAAGAGAAATAGACTTTATTACAAATGCACAGTCAGCAATCAACCACTGAACATGAAACTATCATACTTCATATTTGATCTTGGGAATTCCGGGGAAAAATTCCCCTTTCCAGTCATCATCACCGCAAGTGGCTCCGTTATCAGCCGGGCAAGTGTCTGGAGTGGCCGAATACTGCACAAAATAGAGTCAATCGAAAAATCAGAGTAGATAAGACCAAACAAGCTAATCAACACTACAAATAACAAATCAAAAGAAAAATTGCAGAAAATTAATTAAGCTCTTTTACCACTGCTATAAGAGAGGCTAGGCAAGAACAAACTATAAAGAACAAGATTTTCTGCCTCATGGCGCTCAACTTTTTCACCAGTTCCTCCTGATACAAGAAAATCAGGCAAAATGCACAAAAAAAATCAAAACACGGTATACACAGAAGATGGATAACAATGAATGCATCAGGTCATGAACACAGTGCAGTTCTTCCCTTTCTGATTTCTCAGAAATTTCATAAAAAAAAGTCAGTAATGTGCAATGAAATGAAGAAATTCGAGCTTAACGAAGAAAAATTGATAATTGCAATTGAGTATGATCGAAACCTAGAAAGACGAAACCCCAAAATTAATCCGCGAGACAGAACACAGGTGAATTAACAAGTCAATTGACAAAAATACAGAACAAATTAAGACCCCACTTCACGAAAAAGGCGACATTTGGCCACTGCAGAAGCATCGTCAAACACAGAGATGGGGACGGCGAAATTTCCAAAGATAATCATAAGGGGAAATACAACTGAGAGAAAGAACAAGAACCGACCTTTGATGAAATGGAGACAGCCAGGAACATAATTTAACAAAATAAAGATAGAAGAAAACAAATTTGAGTGGAAAGATGCGATAATCAGAGTTGCCAAAGGAGAAATAAACGAACATACGAATTTAGGACGACGGGAAAATGAGAAACGTTGTCACAGGTTGAGGGCCTTCAGGCTATATAATAAATGGAAGAAGAAGAAGAAACACAGAAAAGCACGCAGAAGTTATGATAATGGAGAGATTTCAGTTGAGGTTCATCGCTATCTTCGTATAATCAAGTTGACTCACGCGGATAAGATCACTCTTTTTCTTTATTTTTTTATTTGTTTTTTTCCAAGAAAAAGATTTAAGTTGCGTAATCCAAACAAATTTTTTTTTGATGAAGTAATCCAAACAATTAGGATCACCATTAATTGACTAACCACAAGTTGATACAGTATTGAGCTAACGTTGCTTGACTCCCCTTTGGAATTGAGATCACTCTCTGTTTACATGTATGTTTACTGGGAAGTCAATAAAATTGTCAATTTTGTAACAAATCTTCGATTTGAGTTGTACTCGTTCGTAAAGACGGTCTTGGATGTTCACATCTAAAGCTTTTGTTTATGCTTTTGTCAAAACTTGAGGCTCTCGTTCGTAAAGACAGTCTTAGATGTTAATTCAACTAGGCTTGACTTCACTCAAATTCTAAACTCTTTTGGAAAAAAAGAGTTAGTATAGTGATTGATTGTGGGAGTATATCTCATGTCAAAAAGTTCAAAGTTTGAGTTTCCTTCTCGAATTGATTCAACCATTTCCAACATGACAAACCAATCTCGGAACATTAAACATGTTTTAGCCTTCCTTGGGAATAATCTTACTTGTTGATTCTTCTGCCTTGATGATATGCATATATGTGACATATTTTTATATGATGAAAGACAAATAATATCAATTAGTATTTATTTATTGGTGAGAATATATTTATTTGGATTTATATTTAAATTAGTTGTTGGAGATTTTGTGCAGGATTTGATTTGGTTATTGGAGATTTAGAGTTGACTTAGGATTTTGTGGAGCAATCTTCAATTTTAAAAGGTTGTTGGTTTGTTGAGATCTTCAAGAGATTTGGTTGAACCAATCTCCAAGTTGCCTTCAACGTTTTTAAACAAATCATCAGTACCAAAACAGTTTCAAGGCCTTACTGGAAGCCAAAACCATGGTTTCCAGGTTTCGGTAAGGCCTTACCGATACTGGTAAGACCTTACCGACAGTGGCTCAAGTTTTACACGAATGAGCTTGCTTCAACGTTAATGGGCTTGTTTTTAATGGGCCTATTTTATTGAGTGTACATTCTAATTTTTAGGACCAATATGTTATTGAGATTTAATGAATGAGTCACCTTTTATTTGGGTTCTATGTTGAAAAATCTATCTGATGCGGGACCATCCAAAACACCTTCGGACACATCTATAATTGGGGATGGACCTATGATTCGAGCTCGTGAGAATAATGTCATCCTCAAGAGGAAGAATAAGGCTCCACCATGGGAAAAGATCCAAAAGTGCAAGCTTGATGGTCGTTCGTTTTTAGATTCGATTCAGCAGTTTGACAGCTTTTCGATGTCTCAGTAAAATGAATTGTACGGAGTCAATATTAATTGGATTGGATCGTGTCATACCTTGTCGGAACGAGGACGAAGAGATCTACAATTTTGCTATTAAAGGTTTTTCCAGATTCGACCAAGAGCTTGGCCGAAAATCACATTCTTTGACGTTGTCACTGTTTTGTCGGGAATTTGTTAAGTGTTGGAACTTTCTTTTATTGCTATTTTTAGATACCTTATTTACTTAAGTTATTTTAGGTAATTTAGGGGTTATTTTTAATTATTCTTTTAATTATTCTTTTTCATCTAAATCAGCCCTAGGTTATATATTGACGGCTGATCTCCTTGTAAACGGCGGACGTCTTCCATTATTCAGAAATACAGTGCTTTGTGTGAAACACAACTGTGAGAAAAGTCAATCGATTCGTAGCGTTGCTCATCGATTGCAAATTGGTTATAGATCTTGCTTGGTTTGCTTTGAGTTCATCAACCTCGCGAGAGCTTGGTGATCCTGGTAATCACAAGTCTCCTCCTTGTGCCTCCAAGTTGTCCGCTTGGTTGTATAAGGTTGTAGAGGCGGGCTTTGTAGTCGTTGATACTTGGTTCCTGCCCTCTTAGGAGGTCTGGGGTCTTTATCTCATTCTACCTTAGTTCGAAACACCCTTCTATCGGTCTTTTATTCACTGTTATGTCGAGTCTTATTGCTGCGTTTATTTTCTTTCTTGTCGATATCGAGTCATATTGTGGAGTCTTTGAGTCTTTTGCTTCCGTTCTTGTCTTTGAGTCTTGATTGTCGAAGATCGGACCATCCTACGGCTAACCCCGTATCAAATTGGTATCAGAGCTTTGGTTTCCGACATCAAAGTTGTGCCTCCAAGTTGGTGATCCTGGTAATCACAAGTCCCCTCCTTGCGCCTCCAAGTTGTCCGCTTGGTTGTGTAAGGTTGTAGAGGCGGGCTTTGTAGTCGTTGATACTTGGTTCCTACCCTCTTAGGAGGCCTGGGGTCTTTATCTCGTTCTACCTTAGTTCGAATCACCCTTCTATCGGTCTTTTATTCACTGTTTTGTCGAGTCTTATTGCTGCGTTTATTTTCTTCTTGTCGATATCGAGTCATATTGTGGAGTCTTTGAGTCTTTTGCTTCCGTTCTTGTCTTTGAGTCTTGATTGTCGAAGATCGGGCCATCCTACGACTAACCTCGTATCACTATCTTTTCTAACTAACTACGTAGATATGTTTTCTTTATTTGTTAAGATTTTAAGGGGATTTGTTTGAACAAGACCTCAACTCCTTCAACGTTCCAATTCAACAAATCTCAGCATATCTCAGAAGAAGTTTCTGGAAGGAACGTCAAGCGGTTCTCTCAACGGATCTTTTGCAACGTCGTTCAACAAACATTCAAAGGTTCAAATTCTTTCTACTCGGACGGGCGGCCTTTATAAGGAGAAGAAGATGATTGCAATCGGTACAAGTCTTCACCACAACGCATAACGTCTTCTGCAATCCCGTCTCCTGCATCAATCGATCTCACATCTCTCTTTGGTTTGAGCGTTTTATTTCTTTGAGAGTGTGAGGTTTACATTGAGCTTTATCGTACAATTCATTTAGGGTTATACTAAGGGTTCTCTACCCAAACGTATAAGATACTTCGGTATCGGTAGAACTTTATTTCACTTGTGTGCTTGGGTTGCTAGATAGGAAGTTAGTCTAGAAGAGGGAAGGTCTTCTAGAGGTTGTATCTAGGGCTCATAAGATAAAGTGAAATAAAGTTGCGTTAAATCCTACGGGTTGGATAACCCTAGGCGAGGACGTAGGCCGGTTGTGCTGAACCTCGTTAACAACTCTCGTGTCCTTTACTTTATGTTCTTTTCATTCGAGCTTGTGTTTGCCTTGCTTATTATTCACTATTCTTGTCTTAACTTGTTACTGTTTTTCAGATAAGGTCTTATCTCTGGTGGTAAGGTCTTACCATTTCTGTATTTACGAAAAGTTGTCATACTCTATTCATCCCCCTCTTCTAGAGTATTTGTCTATTGTTTGTCTGCCTATTCCGGGCTTGTGTTTGCCTTGCTTATTATTCACTATTCTTGTCTTGTTACTGTTTTTCAGATAAGGTCTTATCTCTGGTGGTAAGGTCTTACCATTTCTGCATTTACGAAAAGTTGTCATACTCTATTCATCCCCCCCTTCTAGAGTATTTGTCTATTGTTTGTCTGCCTATTCCGCACTTCATTACTCCCACGACCAAGATAGAGCTTGCCTTTGTTTGGTGGACAACTTGGTACATGCGAAACCAACACATATTCAGACAGATTCCCGTCCCAAGTAGGGACGCTACAATACACTTGATTAAAACTCGCATGCACAATTGGGATAAAACATTTCGGATGGAGAGTGATTTTGATGAGGACCCCCCCCCCCCCCTCTTCGCCTGCAAAATCCTACATGACCAAAACATAAACCGGAAAACACAATGGCGAAAACCCACAACGGGAACTTTAAAATTAAATTTCGATGAGTCTACCTTGACAAATTCGGACAGCTCAGCGGGGGCTATTATTCGGGACTGGGAAGGTCGACCAATAATCATGTTAACAAAAATTGGAAGAATTACATAAGAGGCTTATAGTGAGACGAGCCTAACATAAATCTCTCTTCGGAGAGCCCCGACTCCTCTCCTCGGAGAGTGTTCGATCCAATTGGATGCTCCATCCATCCTCGTGCTAGTCCTACTCGGCACCTTTGGCTCCGACCACCCTCGTTGTTGGAGTCCTCTAACCCCTCTCGGCTCTCGCAGGCCTTCTTCCTCTTGGGTTGTTTCCCTCGTAAGGCTTTCACCCTTTGTGATCCTCTTGGCTCGTCGGCGCATTAGGGGCTTGCGGTTCCTTCCGCCCTCCGCCGTCCAAGCCTTCACCTCCTTCTTCCACCGGTTTCTGCCGCCTTTCAACCCCTGGTTCGGCCTCCGTCTCCCCTCGCCGGTGCTTGGGCTGGGCTGTGTTGGTTTTGTATGGCGTCGTTCCCAACGCCCGTCTTCCTCCCCCATCCTTTTTTGGGGCTCTCGATGGCTTTTCCAAAGCCTTCAACCGACGCCGCCGGCTACCAATTTCTGGTGCCGATGGCGTTCCCTTGTTGTCGTTGCTCCTGTGCTGCCCAGTGTGATCCCTTTTCGTCGCTGCTCCTGTGCCGCCTTGCAACAGTCTCTTCCTCCTTGTGCGGCACGCCTGATTCCGGATTTTCCAGGATCGTGTTGTTGCTCGTGCTGTGCAAGCTTCTGTCGCAAGGTGGGCTATCAATTGTTGCTCGTGCTGTGCAAGCTTCTGTTGCATGGTGGGCTTTCAATTGTTGGGCCAAATTAATTTCACAATTTGAAAGCTGACCCATTTACTTGAAAGTATTAAACAATAAATATGGTTATGTTTAATTGTATTTAAACATATACTATATGTTTATAAATAATCCCCGGTGTGGGTTGATCTATCTCCCGCTTGGGGTTATGGTGCGTTATTGATTCAGGTGGTGTTGCTCTGCGTTTTGGGGGGATTGACTTTTCTTCTTGGGTTGATGGGGTTCTGGCTGTTCGGAGTCGGGTCAGGCTGGGGTTGTGGCAGTGTGCATCGAGGCGTCTCCTTTTCCCGGAATGTTGCTTCCTTGGAGGTTCGTCTTCACTGCCCACAGGTGTTTCCTGATGTACCGCTGGCCTGCGGTGTTGCTGTTGGTAGCGCTTGGCTTCGTTCTTTCATCTACGTCCGCATCTCGTCCGGTTTAGAGGACCTCTGTTCCTCTTTGTAGAGCTCTTTTACTTGTTTCTTGCACCCTCGTTGTATTTTGTTTCTTCTGACGGTTTCCGTCTGCCGACTTGTCGGCCTTCGAGGTCCAGGTTTGTCTGGCCTCGAATTATTTCCTAATAAAAAAAAAATGTTACCAAAAATTGGGAAAACAATGTGCCATCAAAGCTAAAACGCTAGCCTTAAAAGTAGGAGTCCAACACGCTATCCGACTCCGAATCGACAAACTCCATATCGAGGGTGACTCCAGCATAATCATAAATCATCTAAACAACCGCGTTAAATGCCCTTGGGACATTGAGCTCATTCTGTCAGATGTTAAAACTTTACTATTGACTATGAAAGAAGTTTCCTTCTTTCATATTCCCCGGATTGGCAATAGAGTGGCTCATAAGGTTGCACACCTTTGCCACTCTACCAAGGGAATCGATATCTACAACAATCAATTCTTTCCTAATAAAAAAAAATCAAAGTTTGAATTCTCTTAAAAATGTCGTGGGAGGCCATTTACTAATCTTTCGTACCTAATTACCCTATTAGAAAATTAAGTTGCGTAATCCAAACAATTAGGATCGCCTTTAAGGCTTTAACTCATTAACCACAAGTTGGTGTACTATTGAGTTGATGTTTTTTTTAATTAGGTAAGAATTCGAGTTCAGACAAAACAGAAACTCAAGGGTCGGACAAGCCGACAGACTGAAGATCACTTTCTATTTGCATGTTTTTCAAGAAAACTCAAATATAGTCTAATCTTCTTCAATCCCCCAACCCGAATCACAAGTGTGGTTTATCGCTCTTGTTTTCATCCTCCTCTAGCATCCGGGTCTCTGTTGGGCTCTAGTTATGGCGACTCGAAGCCCCCCGTTCAAGTATTTAATTTGGGCCTTTTTGTTTCCTAACCCTAATTGGGTTCTACCTTCCACAAATTGTCTTTTTCGTGCTCCAATCGGCCTGGTCGTTCTTGTCCATCGATCTCTTTGTCTCATACACCGATTGGGTGTGTTTTTTTTCTTCAGGTGCTTTCTTGGCCGTCGTTGCAAGCCCATGCTCCTCGATGCCTTATTCCCTTTTAACCGTGGTGTTCTGCAATGGCTCTCCATAGTCTCTCCGGCCGGCTAGGCTCTCTTCCATTTCGTCGTCGACGCTGGAGGTTTCTTCCGACCGAATACTTGCTGGCTTCTTGCCGAGCGGGTGTATTGTTCTAACCTGCCCCAAAAGAGTGAGAACAATTAAAAAAATAAATCATATGTAATATATAATATTCATGAGGATAATAACCATTTTTATATATGTATAGTTTTTAATTTTGCATATGTAAAAATTCACTAAATCCCGTAAGTGTTTGAAACCCCGCTCAAAAAAGTTTAAAATAAATCTCGAAAGGGCTTGAATTAACAAGTCCACAAATTCCATAAGGGTTTGAAATCTCACTCGAAAGAGTGTAAATTCAATCCCGACAGGGCTTGACCGGTCTGTTTCGACCGGTCCTTCGTGATGCGGTTTGGTCGTGCGGCGTACAACTTTGCTTTAGCGCCCCTAGGCGTTCTTCTTCTTCATTGGGGTTCTTGAAGTTGGAGTCGGGAGGGAGCTTCCTGGAGGTAGGGTGGTTATTTGAGCCGAACGAGCTGAGTTTGATATGTTCAAGTTTGGTTTTTTTGGTAAACGAGCGCGAGCCGAGTCGAGCCAAATTTTAAACGAACTTATTTTTTTGATCAAGCTTGGCTTGTTTAGGAAATGAACGAGCTTAAACCGAGTTTTTTTTTTCGAGCTTTATACAGTTCTACTTGATCATAACATATTAATTTAAAGAAAATTTTAGAAATTTTATAAAATTCTCAAGCTTAAATCGAATGAGTTGATCTTTCAACCGAGCTTAAAATCCTGTTCAGGCTCGGCTTGTTTAGGTAATTGAACGAGCTCGAGTCGAGCTTTTTCGAGCTGATCCCGAGCTGAGTTCGAGTTGGTCAGTTCATATAACAGCCCTACCCGGAGGTTATCTTCACTGCTCCCACAGATTTCTGATGTATTGCTGGCCAGTAATGCCGTTTCATGACCATGTTTGGCTTCATCCGTAGTCTACATCCCCAACTTCCTAGATTTAGTTTTGCCCAGATTCATTTTTTGTAGGGCACGCTTCCACTTGTTGTATTGCACCTTTTTTGTTTTCGTTTGTATGTTTTGACGGTCTTGCGTCTGCCAACTTGTTGACCATTGAGATTCTGGTTTATCTGATATCGAATTTTTACTTAATAACAAAAACATATTTTTCGAGAAGTTAATAAGGGCCAATTTCATGACATATCTTCGATTTAAGTTGGACTCGACCCTTTTGACTTCGTATTCAGAGCTTGCGGCTCTAGTTGTAAGGACGCTTTTGCCAGAACTTGAGACTCTTGTTGTAAGGACATTCTTGGATGATGATCCAACAAGGTATAATATCACTCAAATTCTCATCTCTTTTGAAAAAAAATAGTTGGTAGTGTGAGTATATATCATATAAAAAAAAGTTTAAAGTTTGAATTCTCTTAAAAATATTATGGGAGGCCATTTACTAATTTTTCACACCTAAATTAGCCTATTAGAAATTTAAACACTAGACTTTTTGTGTTAGCTAGGTAGAAACTCGTGTTAGAATTATTAAAAGATTTGTTTTTTTTTTAAAAAAGGATGACCTCTGGCTTTTTTATCTACTCTAACATAAAACTCTTGGTGAGCAAAATAAAACTCTTGGAAAGACATTGTCTCATGGCAAATGTCCGTGGAAAATTGAACTTCTAGCAAGAGTGAGAGAAGTAACCTTCTCTCGCGTACCACGTTTTGACAATAGAACAGCAGATAAGGTGGCACACCTTAACTACTTTGTAGGGGGCCTGGACATTTACAACGATCCATGTCTATGTGACCTCATTTTTTCGGATGCTCTCGAATAGATTTATCTTATCTGAATTTGTTCCTAATAATAATTAAAAAAACTCTTGGTGAGCCATTATCTCATGGAAATCAAAATTATCGAATCACTACAATTCTTCTACACCTATGGAGGATATAAGAATTACTCCATCTATTTGCTCAAACATGTCATTTTAGCTTATTTTATAAATTTTAAACAAGTCAATAAATATATCCTCATACTCTCGTTCATTACAATATTTTTTTACTTTCTCGAAAATTACGAATAACAGTATATCAATATTATAATAACACTTTCGTAAAGTAGAGAGTAAAATACCTACCGTGACATATTTATTTGAATAAAATTAGCACTTTAAAATGACATATTTTTGCTAAACGGAGGGAATAAAGATTTGAACTAAAGGAATGAATCAAGAAGGAGAAAACATCTGGATTTGTATTTGAGAGTCGAAAAATGATCTAACAAGCTTGTTTGTTACAGCAACCCTTCACCCCTTTTATACAGAACTCAGAGTGAGAGAGGGTGAAGCTTCTGGCGGTTCTAACAACCCCTAACAACCATATGAACACCTGAAATGACCAATATGCCCTTGCAGCTAATACACACACATTACTCTACAAAAGAATATCTTGAAATTTGGAAATCAACTCCCGTTTCTCCATATCCACAATGATTTGTAGATACTCAGCTGCATACCGTAAACAATTAAATTCAATTGAAAACCGAAACCCTATATATCTAAATTATCAAGAAACTAAAATCCTTTATTTAAATTTCAACCTTGTTTAATCGAGATTTTGATTGAATAGCTATCTAGACCCTTATTCCCCTCAACAAAGGATTTTAGTTTCTATTCGAGAGCTATTCATATTAACACACATATATGTTTGTTAATAAAAAACATTAGACATTCCATCTTCTAAAACCAAGACTTTTGATATTATTTGACGTATAATAATTTTTATATGCCTATTATGGATCTGTACCCCTTGGGATCGATAAACCTTTTGGATCTTACTAACCAAAAAGATACAACTTTGCGTTATAGTTAGCTCAGCACCAATCAAGAATCCCCACGGAAATTCAAGAAGTCCTGTTATACGCTCATTCCAAGTACCAATCCTCCTTTTCAGATTCATTGATATTGACTCAAGCGAACGAACTTCTAAGACTTGTTCCACCTTTGGAAGACCTTGCGTTATATTACCCGACCTCGATTTTTCATATATAAATGGAACTATTGTATCTCCTTCATAAATGATTTCCCCATAATGGCCATGAACTGTTGCTCCTGGGGTGGCCAAATAGGGTTTTGCTGCTCTTGTTACTACAGAGTCAACTTGAACAATTAGAATTTGACCCGCTTTTAAGTGTGGTCCATTTTTGGCTATACAGACATTTTCACAAAGAAATTGTCCAAGACTTATTTTTTGTGGGGGTCTCTTCACAAAAATTTTGATGAAGCCAATACCAATTCAATTTGAACGGATTCAAAATAATGCTACTTATTGGATCGGGATTATAATAATCCTATTTTCACCGATTAAATAATATTTCATTACTCGAAAAGTTTGTTTTAAATTGTCAAGTTGTAAATAGTTAGTTATCAAGATCTGATTCTTAGTTATTAAATGGTAAAATGAAGAAAAATTAGCAATTTGAAGGGTTGTTCCAAAAGGGTCCGGCGAATTGCTAATTTTTCTTATGGGCTCAGATTTTTTGTAAGATTTTAGACCCTTGAATGGACCCATTCGAAAGCAATTGGCTGATGACAAAATGAGAAAAGATTGGCATTCCTTCGTTCTATTCAACAACGTACGGACAATTTATTGGTGTTGGCTAAATGATTGTTGAAGCCTTGCTTTTGAGTAATAGAAAAAAATGGATTCATACAATCTAATCCATTATCAGAAAGCAATCCTAAACCTGATGGATTATTCCTTTTTTCTGCATACGAAATAGTGGATTTCACTAAATCGATTCTTAGGAAATTTCGAATCATACCATTTGTCTTTACTTCAACAAAAGAGGCGCGCGCCTCTTCTACAGAAGAACTTTTTTTTTCTTGGTCTCAATTCAATACTAAACAAGTCCGAACTAATTGAATACTTGTTCCATAAAGGATATAAATGACAACTCGAAGTTGCACCTGATATTTATTTTTTATTTTTCCAATTAAAAAAAAAAGGAGAGGAACCTCTAATTGGGCTTGGATTGAGCCCAAATTCACGCGTGGCATGGACTTACTAAAGCCCACAAGGGTTCATTACATTAAGTTTGACGTTACAAGATTCAACCCATTATTAACTGAAATTTTATTGCAACTCGTCACTTACCTCCACCAACCCGATTTGTCTCAAAATCAAAGACCATTTTTAACTAAACACAACTGAATTTAAATCACATTCGAAAACACAAAATGACCTCCTAAAACTAATAATATTTCACTAAAAATAATAATAATATTATAACACCATATAGTTCCACAGTTCCATCCATAAACCCTTTTCAACGAAGTCGGATCGCAAAAAAATTGATGGGCCGACAACAATCATCGGTTTCTTAATTAATTTTTTTTATATAAGAAGGAACAAAGGACGTGATTCAATCGGCCAGAACTAAACATCAGATAAACAAGCTTGCTCTGACCGACTAAAGCTAGTGATAAAAAGCAAGGTGAATTTTTTTTTAAAAAAAAACATAAATAAGGATCAAACCCGAAACCTCTTATTAACCCTCTCACTTCTTATTGTTGAGCCACCCCATCAACCGTCAAGGCATCGGTTACATAATTAATAATCTTGCAAGAAGTAACTTCAATTTGTTTGTTTCTCGAATCGTAAAAAGAAGAAGAAAGAAAATACTTAAAAAAAAATTAAACGTGATTCACGAATTAAGCGTGTTAAGAAATTAGTTTATAATATATACTTTTTGTTGGTCTGTATAATACGGAGTATATATATACTAATAGCAACATTATTTCAACTACTCCCTCCCCTCCATCTACGTACATCAGGACGAAATCATCCCAGTATCAATTACGATTAATTGATTAATTAGTACAAATCTTTAAATGTTATTTGTTTAGTATTTTTGTGATATTTTATAAAATTTGGAAAAAAAATGAACTCTTTTGTTTGTGACCCTATCATTAATCAATTATTCAATTCTTGTTTAAAGTTGACAGACAACGAATTTTTATAATTTTGATTTTAGAGAGTAAGTAAATGAAAAAAAATGAACATACCCCTAACGTGCAAACAGTATTTTAATGTTGGAGGTGCAATTAAGCACCGACCTAGTGATTAAACTAGTAATAGTAGTATTTAAGATTTGATGGAAAAATGAAGTGGAGGACCCATGTTCAAATTAATTGAATCTTAAGACAACTTGGGTTTGTGTAAAAGGAGGAATTTTACAGATCTAGGATCTACGTACAAACGCATATTATATAAACCGGCCTGCACAAGGAATTAATAAGAAGTTCGCCCTCAAAACAAGGCATCACTTACGTGATACGTATATATGTCATTTGAATTAATTACTCTACAATATACCTACTTATTTAATATTACAACTCGAAATTATTTTACTAATTAAACTTATTATACCTATGTAGTCGTTGACGACGTTCCGGCCACATGCTGTACATCTATATCTACGTATAAAAAACTTACGGGCTACAACAACAAACTCTGCGATGTTTTTTAGGTCTTTTAGATCTCATCCGAAATGAAGCTGCTGGGTAGAGCTCGCTCGTCCGAATTCTTTCCAAAAAATAAAAATAAAAAACAAAAAAAACTCTGCTATCTTTTTTTTTTCAAGTTTTTCTTCCAGTTTTTGAAATTAACAATTGTTTGTTCTGATTTTTTTTTCTCTCTAAATAAAATAAAACAATAGTATAATGCTAGTGATCATTATTCTTGTTGTTTCAAATATAATGAGTTAATATGTATTATACTCATATACTGTTCTCAACGTACTCTTTCTCTATGAGCGAGATTCTATCTAGTTCAACTGAACTGCCTAAACATCTAAGCGAGACTCTATCAAATTCTACCACTCTTTAGGCGACGCCTTCTTTTCTATGAACACTCTACGCCTCCGACCCAATTAGGAGAGAACACAAGGTCAAGCCAAGCCCTTACTCCCTTGAATTCATATTTATGATTCTTACTAGTAAGAAGAGAAATCTCGGGGAACTTGACTGTGACTCTTAAAAAATAAGTCGAATTCCTACCGTGAGGGACTTGGTCAATATAACATTCTTCATTTGTTCACTTGATCGATCTTTTTTCTAGACATATTAATATAGATAAAAAAAAAGATGTTAATAATAAAGAAAGGGTTCTATTTTTTGGTGAGAAATAAAGAAAGGGTTCTATTAAATCATCATATACGACTCGTTCAAGTCTCTTTCTTGTTGTATTTCATTAAGTGAATTTCATTTCATTAGGGCGAAGCTCTTTAAAAACTGCTGCCTTCTTTAAAACATCATAAACAATTCCGGTAGGTTGGGCGCCCCTTTCCAAAAAATAGAGAATAGCGGGAACATTTAAAAAAAGTTTGATTCTTTATTGGATCATAAAAACCAACTTTTCAAAGATCTCTTCCTTCCCTTCGGGGCCGATCATCAATTGCAACAATTCGATAGACGACTCATTGGGATGGATTATATGAATAATACCCCCTAGAAACGTATAAGAAGTTTTCTCCTCGTATGGCTCAAGAAATTAAAAATGATTTGTGGTTCATTTTTTTTTCAAGTTGTGTAGATAGAAAATTAGAATGGAAATCCATCATAAAATGAATTAGACTAAAAATTAAGTCCCTGTTTGCTCTCATTCTTCTTTTCGAAAAAAAACCATTTGCACTCATAACTCAAGTTGAATAACTCTAAAATATATACCTCAAACATTTCATTTATTGAGTGGTCTCTAGACCCCCTTTTGTATGGCTTATTAAACCTCTATTGGAATTCTTCATTCTAATCTAGTTGTTGATACAATTGAGAATGAAAATGGCCTTAATTTTCTTGTTTCATAATCTCTTTGCTTTAATCTTTAGGTTTATACATTATTTTGTTGATCTTTAATCCTTTCAAAATGACATCAGCGTACCCTTTTTGTAATTTTATATATATATATATAACGAATCATACCAACGCTTGATTCTCTCACGATATACTTTTTTTTTATCTAAAAGAGTTTATCGATTCCAACAAAATTGACTCTTTGGTTGGAAACTAGATGTGATTGGAGTCTTTTAATTTATCTGTCAAAAATATACTTACGAAGTTGTTCTAATTTATTGATTCACACTAACTCTGGATTCTTACTCTTAAGAAATGAATCAAGACTTTCTACTTGAGCTCCACCATGAATATATTAACTATAACCCCCTCCCCTCCCCCCCCTCCCCAAAAAAAAAGCGTGGGTTCTAGTCTAACGAAAGAGAAGGTGTCGAGCCAAGAGCATGCACCTTTCTCTATAGAAAACGATGGATATAAAAATCCATACTAGATCATGTTCTTCAAGTCACACGTTGCTTCCTACCACATTGATTTAGATGAAGTTTTATCATAATATTCCTCAAATTTTGAACCGGTGTAAAGTGATTCAATTATAGAATCACGAATAGTCATTGGTTTAATCGGTACATAGAAATCTATATTTTTTCTATATTAAAATTAAAAAAAAATTGATTCTATTTTTTACATTAATAGATTAAATAATATACTAATAGAATTGAATTATTCCATAATAGATTTTTTGAAATCTATTTTTTTAGAATAATATAATAGGAGTATAGGGTCATCATCTCTATATATAAAAAGCGTGACTTCGCTTGACTTCGCTTATGAACAGTAAGTCTTTTTTTTTTTCCCATTTTGTCCTCATTTTGTTCCAAAATAACATCCACAGGCAACTCCGGCCCATATTCAGGCCCATTTCAGTGATAATTAGGTCTACCGCCTTCCAGTCTTCCACATAATTCCACCGCCTATCTTCGTCCTCTCCTCCTGCAAGCCGATCCCACGATTCCACCGTCGGTCGTCTCTCTCTCTGCTACCCCCGGAGTGAGACTCTGTCGGCGCCTCGGACTATATATCCGCCTGCGCCAAACCCCAACCCACAAAGCCTCTTCTCTTCCTCTCGGTGATTCAGTCTCTCAAACTCTCCGCTTGAAGCACTAAAAGAGTAAAGGTTTGTGGTTGTTAATTTGTCATTCTTAATCTAATTTTAATTGTTTTTCGTTGTTTTATGCTTGACTGAATTACTTAATTCAATTTGTTCTTAGAAGACATAGGGTTAAAGTTGTGATTTGGTTAGTTGGGATTTGTCGGGATTGCAAATTGATGCTTGATTTGGTTGATTCACCGCCTTTACGTACTTGCTTGCTTTCTTGAAATCAAAGAGTCATCATCTTCATCAATTGCTGGGGCAAAATCGGTAATTTCTTCCAAAAGCCCTAATTTTTGACTTTGTTCTCTATAATCTATGACTTCCTCCCTTAATTATTTTCCTGGATACAGAATGCTCTAAACTTTGCAACATATTGATATAGTAGCTAATTCCTATACCTAGGCTTTATACTTCCTGAAATTGACTGTTTTAATTTTAATACCAAAAGAGCTTTCTTGATAATGGAAATTTGACATTACGAGATTCTAAGGCTACGAACTGTTTATGAGAAGGTTAAATAGTACAATACCAAGTTTTGATCAATTAACAGAGATTGCAGTTGAGTTGACAAAGAACTCCCCTTTTCTAACCAAAGTTTGGAATTTTAGCAATTTGGATAGAGTAAGAATGAATGTCTTCTTCAATTCAAGTCATAATTTTTAAAAGCAAGCTTCTAAATCTTACTCAATCTCCTTTGTTCCACTAGCATCTCCCGTGTTATTTGTTTGTTAAAAAAATGTTCGGTTGCTGTCAAGCAGCAATTAAGGTTATGAATTTAGCAAAACAAGATTTCGAACACTAAAACAAAGAATCTAATTATATTAAAGAAATAGAGAGAGGAATTAAATAGGTGGATTTGTGATAGAATCATGATAATATTGAGAATATTAGGTTTAAAAAAAAAAGGACACTCTGTATTTCTTGACTGAAACAATTAGTTTAATTGCAACAGTACGAAGCTATTTCATTTATCAATGGCATATCATTTAGTAAATTTATCCTACCCAAAAGTAAAAGTTCGTACACATTATTAATGAGAATAGCTAGAATTGTGTATTATATGCATGGATAGAGATATGTATCATGTATGGCATTAAATACAAACTTTTCTGGAAAACTTCCTATTGACTGAACACAAATTATAATAATCAATAGGATATGAGAGCTACAATGAGAAAGTGAGATTATGGTTAGCATTTAACATTGAATGTAATAGATATGATCTCAAGATTTTCTTAGGTAGAGCTAAAATTGTTACCAATCTTACCAACAAGTTTACACCAACACAACGATAAACAACTTTTTTTTTTTTTAAAGTTCAAGGTTTGAGGATTTAATTGATCTACATATCTATTTTAACATATTTTGAGGGGCTCCATTTTCCCCTTCCATATGAATTTAACTTGTATATTTGTGATTATCGTTACGAAACCAAATTTGTATCCTTCTAGGATTGGGTTTAGTTTCAAAAATGATGGATTTATATTGGAATTAATACGTTCTTTCTTTCAATTTCTTAGAAAAACTCAAATAGTCGATTGACAACTTTTGAAATGTCATATGATAGGCAACTCTAATTGGCCAAAAGACATAGCAAGATACATAAATGAGTATAGGTAGTAAAAATAAAGTGTAAAATTTCTAGGTGGTGGATAGACTACTCAAGATCAAGTAATAAGCACTCATTCTTTTGATCGGATTCCTACAAAATTGGGGACTAAAACATTTAAGGGGGCTTTTGATTTAATCGTTATGATGAGACGTCGTTCATGTGTAGCTATTTGATTTCCTAATCGAAAAACAATTTCAACTACTTGATGTTAAATGCCATTTTAGTACTCTTACTTATTTATGAATTGCTTTCTAGCTTGGTGCAGATTAAGCTTAAGAAGGTGAAGTTAATTTTAAGAAAGAAGACAAATTTATTCAACACTTTAAAAAGGTTAAAGGCATCCGTGGTTGAGTTTGCAAAGAACAATACCATAGCTCAACATGTATCTTTTTATATTTTCTGTACAAGATAAATATTAGAAGTTGGATATTAAGCTTGGATAACTATTTATTTGCTTTCCCTCTCCTGCTATATTGTATTGACAAACAAACACTCACCCCGCGTGCTTCGCACGTGGGTGTCCAACTAGTTATTGAAAAATGAAAGACTAAGGTGGTGTGGAAAGGACAAACAAACAAATGCAACGAGGAGCCAAACCAAACGGACACAAAATGGAGAACAAAAGGTAGAAGTGAAACACAAAAATAAACATCTTCCAATCAAATGCGATTCCTATTCCGTTCATCTCATTTATCCCCCCAAAAAATCTCCATTCTTCCATCTCAAAAAATAATCTCCATCCTAAAGTGTAGGACAACGTCTAATTAAACATTGCTCTACTATAGCACGACTACAAAGAGGATTGACCCCAATTGAACGATAGATTAACGTCCACTACATTTTTAAGATCAAAATGCCCTCAAAACGATAATTTATATTGCATAATGTATATAGTCTCCGCGGTGGTAAATTAAATAAGACTTCTAATTAGTTTAAAGTTAGTAATAAAAAAATCTCAATATTAGAAAACTATATATATTCATCACCCGAAATAGTCTTACGTACTCTAATCGAAAACTATACAAACGAACCCCGCGTATTGAAAACATGTAGAATATATAAGATAAACTCTTTCTGCATTGTGCTGGATAGTGGATACAAATAAAGAAATAATTCCGGAATGACTCACCGAAAATAACTTGTGGATAGTACACATAGGTGTTCAGTTCGAACTCCTGATGACCGCACTTTATTTACCAAATTCAAGGATACAAATAAAAATGTTTTGAATCTCATATGATTTTCTCTATTTGGCTTGTGTGAACTCCCACGCTAGGAGTAGGACCACCGAGATTCAACATATCTCATATAAACTGGCCGGGTACAATATTCATTCATTCACATTTTCCACGCACTGAATGCAGTATATTCATAACCACCAACCCACAACTATATATCTACCAATATATATATATATATATATACACAGACGAAAGTAATAAAACAAAAATAAAATAGATTACAGGCAGGGATTTGAAATTAGGAAGAGGGTGAGGATGTGTTTTGAACACGTCACAATATTCAGACATTGTGAAAGGGTAAGTTCCCACCGCCCACTACGGCAACCAACCTTGCATCTCCTGTTCTCGCCTCCCATACGCCAGGACTCGCTCATATATAATACTATATATTATAAAATTAGTCTACTTGCCATCTTTATTAATAACGTGATTCACAACCATCTTATTTTTATTTTATAATCATTTGCATATATATATGGTTGATTAATTTCTTCAATTTATTCATCACCTACTACTTTACCACTGCTTTCGTTACAAATTCAAAACCCCTAATTAATATTTAAAACCATTTTGTTTAATGGTTGAGATTGTTAAATCACGATGGGTTATATACGCCACGCAAGCCGAGCACACAAATCGGGTGGGGTTACATCCTAAAACCAATTGGTGTTAGGTAGGCTTATATGCGGTTTGAATTCATTTTCTAATCAACGTATGATTACCCACAATCATATTCTCAACACACTCCCTCAAGTGCAACTGTCTGACCATGCATTATCGCCAGTTGCACTTGACGACTGAATGCCTTAAGGCCGGCCATCCAATTAGATCAGGAATCCAAACCACACCGCACCTAGTCGAACCTCGGCTCTGATACCATGTTAAATCACGGTGAGAGATATATGACTCTTTCAACGTCTAGATCGAGTTTTCATGTATAGTTGAGCAACCCAAACAGATTCTCCATATTGAGTTTTTGGAGAATATTGAGGTTGATTTCGGTTCAACAGCTTCCCCATTACATTCTCCAAAATAGAGAATGGGGAGAAAAAATGGAGATGATTCCCTAAATTTGGAGAAAACTCTATATATTTTGGGATAAACTCCATAATGGAGAATCTGTTGAAATTCAGCCAAAAAAAATTCAGAATATGTGATCTTTAATTCTCCATTTTAAAGAATTTTTTAGAGAAGCTGTTGGCTGCTCTAAGCTGAGTTTTATGTATCACTTCTCTTGTTTTTTCATAAGAGATTTCCGTGCCTCTTTTAATAGATAGATACGTTGATCGAACTCAACTGGTGTTTGGTGTTGTCCTCCATATGATGCAATGTTCCCGTTGAGATTGTTTTTCCTTTTTCTTTCTTTGTTTGCTAGTTTGTTTCTCCTTTCGGTGTTTCAAACACTGATTTATTACAAATCTATTTATTGATTGTTGTAAAAAAAAATCTCCTCCCCGTTCCCCCAATCAATTTAATTAATTGACTGTATGTTCATAACAATGTTAATTTTAACATAACTTCTCCATAGAAAGAAACATATATACATGCAAGACAAAATTAATCTGCTGTTTATTGTATTATTTTTATAAGAAGTAATTTTTTTTGAAAATTTATATGGAGAGAATACCTTAAATTTGTAAGACAAATTATTATTATTTAATTATAAAATACCAAATAAATTATAAGAATTTTAAAATAATAAAAAATTGATTGAGAAAAAATAAATAAAAATATGTGACAAGTAAGATTCAAATAAGGGTTAAATTGATTCCTATTTAAAATGGGATGAGCTTGTAATTTATCTTTCAAAATTTTTATACGTAGTATAACACATACTGAGATTAAAAGTAACTTGTGAACAGTGACATTATTCGTAGGTATTATGTGAGTATTCATATGTATATACATATGAATAATCCTTTGGAACCAGTGGCAGAGCCAACCCATAATATAGGGGTGGGCGAGATTTAGACTAAAAATTAAGTAATAATGAAACGAGTTTTGCAAAACTTTAAATAAATTTAATTGTGAAGGATTATGTAAAAAAAAAAATCAAAGAGTTATATATCCATATTATTAGAAGTGAATAAAATTTATAATTAGTTAAAAAAATTCAAGGAAACCCCTAATGAGAATAAAATAGAATTCAAACAATACTAATTGAAATTAATTATTCTCAATTTAAAAAGATCTTTGAACTGATGTATAAAAAGATAGTTAAAAATAAGTGAAGAAAATGTCAAAAGTGGGAATTGAACCTTGGGCTCCAATAAAGAGGTAAAAGTTTTCCATCCCTACTTTACCAAATAGGCAAAATAAACTTTGTGATCCATTCTCATTTTTAATTAATTTATACTTTTTTTATTTTTTATTTTTTAACCTTTCGTATTTTTTTCCGGGATCGGGGTGGGCTCGCGCTCACACGAGCCCACCCCTGGATCCGCCAGTGTTTGGAACCTACGGATAATTGAACTTGTTGGTACATACGAATAATTCATTATTATACACGAATAATTATTTGGTACGTGCGAATAATTTCACTGCTTGGACGGCTTACACGAGATCTAGCATCTCTCTCTCTCTCTCTCTCTCTCTATATATATATATATATATATATATATATATATAGAGAGAGAGAGAGAGAGAGAGAGAGAGAGAGAGAGAGAGAGAGAGAGAGAGAGAGAGAGAGAGAGAGAGAGAGAGAGAGAGAGAGAGAGAGAGAGAGAGAGAGAGAGAGAGAGAGAGAGAGAGAGAGAGAGAGAGTGGGTAACTTGTGCACACCCCTTAGGGTGTACTTTGTGCACAATTCTCAGGCATTGATCGGGGTGGATGGATGGAGGAGATTAAAAGGGTTTTTCTTTTTATTTTTAATTAAAAGCAGGTGGGCCCGTGCACAATTGATGAAAAACGTTGGGCGGTGAGCGCGTGTGGTTTGCGTGAATAAAACCCTAATCCCTAATTGCTTCTTCTACATTTTTTTGGCCGCTAATTGATTCTTCTTCATTGTTTCATCCATGGAGCCGAAGATAGCCAGGCGAGAGGCGAGCAGTGGCGGGCCGAGGCGTTGGTTGCCTTCTTCTTCATTGTGTGGATCGACCAGGCGGAGTCGGGGACGGTGGTGTCGCGGCAGTGTGAGGAACGACGACAGCGGTGAAGGGCGAAAGGGACAGTGGCGACGACGGTGGCTATTGTTCTTCGCCCAATCCGAACTGGATTTGGCCGGATCTGGTTGTTTTTTCCTCCTTCCCCTCAGATCTGGTAGCTTGTGCTCCTTCGTGGATAGTTGCCGGTTCGAGGTTCATGTTGTTGGTTTTTTCTAGATCCGTTAATTCGAATATGAGTGGCGAAGTGAGGTGGCAATGGTGGGGCGGACAAGCGGGATCGAGATGGCGAAAGTGGTTCTAATGGGGACGGTGGCGGAATGGGATCTGATGGGGAAGGAGGCGGAGTTAGAGAAGGGGAGGAGGCGTGGGTGGGTGGGGGTAGGGGGTGGTTTCTCTCTCGCGCAGGCGACGCCCCATGTTCGCCGCCCCGTGTTCCCTTGCCCTCGCTATGCTCCAGTCCACTGTTCCCCTGCACTCCAGTCCACAGATCGTCCTCGCTAGTCGCCGCACTGCACCGACGGTTTCGCTTTTGCCTCACAGGAGGATTCCGCCGGATGTGGACTTCGTGGTTGGTCACGACCCCCAGAAGCCCCCTCCACTGCACAAATTTGGTGGCTTCTCCCTTGCTACTGGTATTTCATAGTTTTTGACATTATTGGGGGGAAACGATAAATTATTCAGACGAATGTATTGATTTTTAGTCGAATTAAGTCATAATTTGATTAATTATTTATCAATTGTTCAAACGAATATGTCGAATTTTTGTAATTAGTGTTAATGAGTTGGTCAATTATTCGGTGAAATCCGAGTCATTATTCGTCGGAATATGAGTTGTCAGGTTGACGAGCAACATAAAAAACAGTCATCGCACAAGTATAATTACACGGCTACATTATTCGGTGAAATATCAAACAATATTCGGTGAAATATGAAACATTATTCATATAAATTGTAAATATTATTTAGGGATTTCGGGTTTATTTTATTTGAAATTGACGGAAAAGAAAACATTATTCGGTGGCATGCGACAAATTATTCAGTAGAATTGATAAAATTTGATCTGAGCTGGATAGAAAAAGATAACATGATATTATTCGGTAGAATGCGAAACATTAATCGGTAGAATTGACCAATTTTTCAAAACAGCGAATTCATATCCGGAAAAATAAAAAAAACGTGTCAGCCTTTTGAAGTTGGGTCCCACCATTTTTTCATTAAAAAAAAACAAAACTCTCCAAAAAAAATGCAAGAATGGAGTGGGGTGGGTTACACGCACAAAATAAAGAAGATGGTTTTTTTTGGACAAGTGAGTCCCACTATATTAAAAAGAAAAATACAAAATTTCTTTTAATCCTTGCCTTCCATTTTTTCTCCATCAATGGCCAGGATTTGTATACTAGATATACTCTAGGGGTGTGCACAAGAGAACCACTCCTTATATATATATATATATATATATATATATATATATATATAGGGAGTGGTTCCAGAGTGCACACCCCTTAGGGTGTACCTTGTGCACACATCCTAGCCGTTAATATATATGAGATGGATGGCCACGATTAAAACAAATTTTTTAAATTTTTTTTTAATGTGTTGTGGGGTCCACTGTTAAAAGATATCCCACCCCACAATTGAAGCGCGTACTCCCAACCCATGCTTCTTTTTTTTTGTTTCCTTTTTTCCCTTTTTTTTAAATATATAAAATATTTTTGAAAAAGAAATTCTTTTTTTTTGAGAAATAAATGCTTTTTTTATTCCCACCTAATTTATTTCGTTTTAAAAATTTGGCAATTCCACCGAATAATGTTTTACATGCTACCGAATAATCTTTGGTTATCTTATTTCAACTATTTCATATAAAAAAATTATCAATTCCATTGAATAATTTGTCATATGCTACCTAATAATATTTTATTTTGTTTTTCATCTATTTCGTATAAAAAAAAAACTAATTCCACTGAATAATTTGTCATATGCTACCGAATAATGTTTTATTTTGTTGTTCATCAATTTCAGATAAAAGAAACCTCGAATCCCTACACAATACTTTCGATTTATACGAATAATATTTCATATTTCAACGAATAATGTTTGATATTTCACCGAATAATTGACAACTCATTACAACTAGTAAACAAAAATCGACACATTCCACTGAATAATTGACGCATAATTAATCAAATTATGCATCTCGAAAAAACATACACTAAATTCGTTACATACGTCTAAATAATTCTTCGTTTTTTCCCGAATAAAACGAGAAATTAAGTAATAAATTTTAGCCCTAACCCGATTTCGCCGACTACCCCTACAATTTAAACTCCCCCATCAATTCTCCTCCGCCTCGAATCGCCGACCATCACCACCGCCGCCGCTAACCACAATCCGGAGTTTACCTATCAATTGTCAATTAGAAACAACCCTTTGTGCTGCAATTTCAAAATCTTACCTTCAATTTAAACTCCCCCCATCGCGATTTTTTTTTTTCTGGAAGAGCATAGAACAGGGGTGCTAGATAGGGGGCCAGAATCCTCGCCGGAGATCCGGTGGCGGGAGGAAGCGGGAGGAGGCCGGTCGGCCATGGCTGCATCCCCAGCCTCCGCCTTGCTTCGATTCCGGCGACTGGGCTCGTCTCTGCCTCCGCCTCCGCTCTGCCTCCACCTTGCCTCAATCGACGAAGAAGACCATCTGAACTCGAGTCCGGCTAGACTGGGCTCGCCTCCGCCTTGCCTCCTCGTCGAATCGAGATCCCCTTCCACCAGATGAAGAAGATGACGGTGATTTATTTCTCAAACCCTACACGCGCCTGTTCCATCGATTAATAGTGGTTTTCGTGTGGGGCCCACTTAATTTTTATTAAAAAAAAAAAGAAAATTTCTTTTAATCTGGACCATTCATTACAATAGGATCAAAGACCCAGAATTGTGCACAAGTTACCCATTCTCTCTCTCTCTCTCTATCTATATATATATATATATATATATATATATATATATATATATATATATAGGGAAGCTTTAAAATGTAAAATATCCTTAACGTGTAAAATTTGCTTAACGTGTAAAATTTTCAAATCAACACAAACATACGCGCGCAACCCCCGAGCCCTCGGACTCCCGCACCCGCACCCACCTCGAGCCACCTCCGGCCACCAGCGACCAGCCGCCCTCGAGCCCACCCCGGTGCGCAACCCCCGAGCCCTGGACTGGCCTGGTTCGGGCCCAGACGCGCCCAGACGCGCCCACCTCTCGCAGCACCGTCGAGCCACCAGTGGCTTCGGTTGTCGGCCTCCCACGCCACCCACGAGCCACCTCCGGCCACCAGCCCCGGCCAGCTCGAACCCCCTCCCTCAGGCGCACCCCCCGAGCCCGGAACCCCCTTGGTTCGTGCCCAGCCGAGCCCACACCGAGCCATCTTCCCCAACAGCGCTAATCGGTTCTTTTTGGCTTGGAAAACCTTCGAAATCCCGATTTTTCTCCTTGTTTCCACTCGAATTTGGTATGATTTCTAACTCTAAACTTGTTTATTACAGTTATTTGGATTGTTTGAATGATTTAGGTTGAGATTTAAAACCTAGGGTTTGATTTAGG
Source organism: Persicaria maculosa (assembly GCA_963922045.1). NCBI lineage: Eukaryota > Viridiplantae > Streptophyta > Magnoliopsida > Caryophyllales > Polygonaceae > Persicaria > Persicaria maculosa. The sequence goes on from OY998252.1 coordinate 10,798,377, forward strand.
AGCGGAATTTGGGGCTTTTTGGTAAAAGCCAAATTGATTGAAATTGATGATATGGTTGTGTTGTTGGGTTGATTTTGAGCTAATTTCATGTTCATATCATTGTCAAATTGTTTATGGATCATGAGCTAATTGAATTTTAGAATTTTAGGTTGCGATATGTTTTAGAATTTGGGGCTTTTTTTCAAAAGCCAAATTGATTGAAATTGATGATATGGTTGTGTTTTTGGGTTGATTTTGAGCTAATTTCATGTTCATATCATTGTCAAATTGTTTATGGATCACGAGCTAATTGAATTTTAGAATTTTATATTGCGATATGTTCTAGCATTTGGGGCTTTTTGCCAAAAGCAAAATTGACTTAAATTGGTGATATGGTTGTGTTGTTGGGTTGATTTGGAGCTAATTTCATGTTCATAGCATTGTCAAATTGTTTATGGATCATGATCTAATTGAAGTTTGGAATTTTATATTGCGATTTGCTTTAGAATTTGGGTTTTTTTTGCCAACGGCCAAATTGACTGAAATTGATGCTATGGTTGTGTTGTTGGGTTGATTTGGAGCTAATTTCATGTTTATAGCATTGTCAAATTGTTTGTGAATCATGAGCTAATTAAATTTTAAAATTTTATTCCAATATGCTTTAGGTCGATTAGGTTCTTCTATTTTAGCATAAAAATCATAATTTAGCCTATTAGCTCAATTGGTAGAGCAATGTGCGTTTGCACAAAAGATGTGGGTTCAAATCCCACATAGGTTACATAATAGACAAGAGCGCAACAATCGCAAATTGTTAATCATGCACATTATAATCTAAGTTATGCACTTTTTAACCTTAATTATGCACATTTTAATCTTATTTATGCACTTTAATTTTAAAAGCTTATACGTAAAAAAATCGATTTCAAACTTACATCTATCAACCTAAATTAGCCGAGAGGTGAACCCAAACTCTCAAAAGTAAAAAAAAAAACAAAATTAAAACATCGATTTCAAAAGCACATCTTTTGTCTTATTAATGCACATTATGATCTTACATTTGCACAATTGTATTCTTAATCTGCACAATTGTATCTTAATTTTGCACAATTGTAGTTTAAATTTGCACAATTGTATCCTACTTTAAATTTGCACAATTGCACAATTAAAGTTGCACAAATGCACTTCACAGTTGCACAAATGCACTCCACAGTTCCACAAATGCACTTCACAGTTGCACAAAAGGTATCGAAAACGGGAAAAAGTGCATGTACTCATAAAATTAGACATATTTACCAATTTACCCATAAATTAAACATATTTCAATTATAAATTTTTATAATTGAAATAGACACATTTACCTACTTACCCCATAATGAATTATTTGTCTGCACAAAATAAACTTATATTTGCACAATAAGATGTTATATGTGCACAAAAGCAAGTTATACTTGCACAGCAGAAAGTGTTACCACGAATAAAAAATTCTGGGCAAAAAAAAAAAAAAAAAAAAAAAAACGGGTCCGAGAAGGGGGGCAAGGGGGGCGCACGCATGGGCAAGGGGGCAGATATTCTACTAATAAAATTAGGCCCATTAGTAATTAAATTAGGCCCAATAGTAATTAAATTAGGCCCATTAGCAAATTTTACACAATAAGCATATTTTACACTTTAAGGACTTTTTAAATTTGAAGTAAACCCTATATATATATATATTTATATATATATATATATATGTATATATAATATGAGATGAGATGTGTAAAATGTAAATGACCAATGAAGAAAGCAATTACAACGCACGCACGTGATACCTTCCATTCAAGTGATTCAACACGTGATGACTCACCCTCCCTTCCTTGCGCTTCATTGCATATTCATCTAATATCACGTCAATTTTAATCCCAAAAAGATACTCCTCCTCCTCTTTATTTGACTTTTATTTATAAATCACATGACCATTTAATAAATCAATAATAATATATATTATCAAATAATTGAAATCAAAACCTCTCTTTCCGTTTACCAACTAAAGAAGGTATCATCCTTCACAAAAAAGGGTATTTCTTGTAGCTAGCTAGAGCCTAGCTCCACAAATAAAATATGGCCACCAATAATCCAATATATATAAAACCTCAACCTCAAGTCCTCAACCTCAACCTCCACATAAGCATCATCAGCAGGAGGAATATATATACTTTCATCCTTGCACAAGTTTAGAGATCAATCCCAATTATCCCCAAATAAATCACCAATCCTAGCTTCGTCGTTGGTCGAATCAAGAATGAGGATTCATGGGATAATAGGCAAGTACAAGCTCGGCCAGACTATCGGAGAAGGCACATTCGCTAAGGTTAGGCTCGCCAAGAACACCGAGAATGACCAACATGTTGCTGTTAAGATTATCGACAAGAACATGGTTATTCGGAACAAGCTCATGCATCAGGCAATTCAATCTCCCTCCCTCTCTATCTCAATCAACCTCATCTCTTCTTATATAAGCTCTTACACATATATATATATTGGCAATGTCAATTGGTTCAGGTGCAGAGGGAGATCCGAACCATGAAGCTTTTAGACCATCCCAACATTGTTAGGATACACGAGGTATATATATATATATATTGCTACTCTTGAGCTCTTATTGCGAAATGATTTCGGTGATTCATACATATGGTGCACTTCTTGATAGGTTCTTGGATCAAAGACCAAGATCTACATAGTAATGGAGTACATACCGGGAGGCCAGCTCGCAGATAAATTGGTGAGAACTTACTCGAATCTTGATGAATTCGCATATATCTCAATCTTGTGAATATATTCTTACATGTGTTGTTAGTTTGATCAGTCATACTCGAAGAAGTTAGACGAGAAAGAAGCGAGGAGGCTTTTTCAGCAGCTGATTGATGCTGTTGAGTATTGCCATTCAAGAGGAGTGTATCACAGGGATCTAAAGGTTGTTTCCTTTTTCTTGTTTCTGATCCCCAAATTCAATTTTTTTTTGAAAATCAGAGATTGAAATTGAGTTGAAATGTGTTCCTTGCAGCCACAAAATCTGCTCCTTGACAGCAAAGGAAACCTCAAGGTTTCTGACTTTGGCCTCAGTGCATTGACAAAGGTACTAATTGAGCGTTATGAGTTTCGTGTTTCCGCCTTTTATGCATTGATTCATGGGGCTCTGACTGTCGCTTTCTTGGCCTCACAGCTACATCCAGGTTGTCTGCTATTGACAGCGTGCGGTTCTCCTTCCTATGTCGCGCCTGAGGTACCAAAATTACCTGAAATGGTTCATGTGTTTTGACAAGAAAAAACTCATAGCTGAAGTATTGAGTTGTTGAATGATGCAGCTTATCAGGAACCGAGGATATGAAGGCGCTGCAGCGGATATTTGGGCTTGCGGAGTGATCTTATTCGAGATGATATCCGGGTATATGCCATTTGATGACCAAAGTCTAGCAAAATTGTATAAAAAGGTAAAGGCCACATTGGTCGCAAATTAATTGTCTCATACAACAGATCGAAATTGCAAGTCTTACATGACCATTGTTGTTAGATTCTGGAAGCAAATTATAAATGCCCCGGGTGGTTTACAACAAGCCAAAAGAGTTTGCTCTCTAGAATCTTTGAAATTGATCCGAAACAGGTACACTGGATTTAGTCAAAATTGGAACTTGGATTGAAATTGTGAAGGTAACAGCAAAATTACAAAAGATTCTTGTCTTGTTGTCTTCATAGAGGATCACAATCCCGGAGATCATTGAAGATGAATGGTTCCAAATAGACTATGACCCAGCTGTGGGTGAAGATTTTGTTGAGAGGGTCAGCTCAAATGATGTTCAAGACGCTCTTGATTCCGTTGAGGTATAGACTTATAAGATGATTGATTGTACACAAATGTGGTTCTTTCTAGCTAAAAATTTGGTACTGGACTTAAAAATCTTTAACTGGAATTGCAGGAAACTACCGCGGATATGATAACTCATTCACCTGGCTTCATCAATGCCTTCCAACTAATAGCTATGTCGAAAGATCTGAATTTATCAGGCTTGTTTGAAGAGAAGGTAACACCCTTACAAAACAAACTGAACATATTTTTTTCTAAGCTTGTTGTTTGGTTTTTAACATACTGCAAATTGTAGGATGATGACAAGCACCGGATAATGCTCGGTTCCAACCACACGATAACGAAAACCATGGAGAAAATAGAGGCTGCTGCAAGAGATTCATGTCTCTCTGTTGAAAGGATGAACAAATCTAAGGTAAAATCTACTTCCATTTTTTTTGAAAAAAAAAATCAAGATTGGGAAAGTACTTGTTTTACAATTTTTATTTTTTTTCTTGATGTGTTAGATCAAAATGCAACCACAGCAGAAAATGAAAGCGAGTAGGTCATGTGTTAATCTACTGGCAGAGGTAAACTTTGCATACAAAGAGGCTAAACCAATGAATTCAAGGAGCTGGAGATTGAATCTACTGTGTTGGAATTTTCAGGTGATTGAGGTGTCTCCAACAGATTGCGTTGTCGAAGTGTCAAAATCGGTAGGAGAGCTAAGAATGTACCAAGAGTTCTGCAAGAGTTTGTCGAATCTGCTCGAAGAAAGAATCAGCCCATTGACGCGGCAGATGTCAAAGGATGATAGTGTCATTGACACACACATCCAAACAGAAAGGTTAGAGTTCTTCCACCAGAACACCATACCGAATCATGGATGATCTCTTGCTCATTTCGTGTCCTTATAAATATCTTTCGTGCAGCTCAAAGACGAAGGGGAGAGCTCGTATCCAAGGCTATTCTTCATCATGACAGTAGATATATGATATTCCCACTTGTATACAGGATTTGAAGCTTGGTGTATCAATTCAAATAGCTCATCATGTTAGCTTAGGAACAAAGATAGATGTATATGATTCAATTAAAATTATTTCTTCTGTGAATATATTATATTTTATATTTTATATATATATATATATATATTGTGGACAAAGCTTTGTTTTTATATTTTTTTTCATATGGAATTTGTAATGAAAAGCTCCTAGAAACAGGCTGTGAAGATCAATACCTAATAGTCTCAAATTGTTTTTTTTTACAGTCATTGTTAAGTCTTTGAGAATTTGCAAATTTATAATAAATCTATTTAGATAATGCAGAGAGAAATCTGGGTAGCAACATCAGTTTGATAGAGACTTGGTGAAATCAAGCTCATAAAGTGGACCCAGATACTATCAAAAATGATTTAAGAGATTCAATAATTTGATAGCTGCATAGATTAGTTGTAAACAAATTGGTACATACATACAAAATTTGTGATGATGCATCATTATCAGCAAATCACAATAGATTAATAGAAGCCCTCCACGTGATATAGATATGTAGCACTTGTAAATTCAAGTTTATATGGCTTTAATTTGAACTGGTGTGTGGACAACACTTGTTTTAACTTGCAAGTGCTCCTCTAGGGATGAGTTCTGCAAAAGATTGCGGTGTCCCTCATCCTTAGACCATCCACATTCCAAGTGGAAAATGTGAGGAATTTAGACTCTCACTAAAAGAAACACCCCACATCCTATGTATTTTGAATGTCAAAAATACTAAAAAAAAATTCACCCCTTCAAATTTCCACCTCTCCACCAATCAAATCTATTTGACCTTTTCTTTTTTCTATTTCCTTCAAAACTTTGTTTTTCCTTTTTTTCTTTCCAAATTTTCTTTTAATTTGAAATATTAATATTATATCCGATTTATGATTTTTTTACACCAAGATGTATATAGTAAAAAAATATAATCAACTGTAATAACATTTTGATTTTATAAATAAGTTGTATGCGAAAAATTAAGGTTTTACTAACTCACAATAAAAATAAATGAGATGGAGGCTATATTGTGGGATGTGTGAAAAAAACACATAGACGGGGTGAATACAAAAATTCGTATGTGAGTAGAGGTCATAAATAGGATTATAGACTCAATGAGATGTGGATGGTCTTAGAGGGCGGCCTTATCACTGGAATATCACTGGTTTTGCTCTGCTTTAGGATCATCGACAGTGCAAGCTTATCAACTTTTTTATTTATTAATTTTTAAAAATAATTTTATACTCCCCCCGTCTCGAAATTTAGGTCATTGTAGGTGTTTATTCTGGTATCAAAATAGATGTCATTTTAGTTTTGCATCGATTTGTGTGTTGTTGATTTTTTTAAAGATTTTGATTGGTTAAAAAATGTAGTGGATATTTAAAAACAATACTCCCTCCGTCCTAAAATACATGGGCTTTTAGCCTTTTGTACAAGTTTTAATAAAACACTTACTTTTAAAAAAACATCATCATTGCACTAACTTTTTCATAAATTTTATATTTTTATTGTTTTTTAACACCCATTATACATTTTAACCAATCAAATTATTTTAAAAAGTCAACAACACACAAAATAATATAAATCATTACAACTTTCTACCTAGAAAACATAAAAGCCCATCTATTGTTGGACAAAAATTTACTTCTAAAAACCCATGTATTATTGGACGGAGGGAGTAAAATTAGTGGAATGATGATATTGATTGAGGGGTGATAGTTTCTTAAAACTTGTGCAAAATTCTAAAACGACTTAAATTTTGAGACGGATGGAGTATTCATTACTAAAAGTATGAATATATTTAAAAAATTATAAAAAAAAAATCAATATGTTATGCTTATACGTAAAGATTTTAGTTTTTGAAAAAAAGTGTCTAAAAAGTAAACGATTTGTGTTCATCCTTCAAATATAGTATGTAAATGATTTTGGGAGGCCCTAACAAAGGACCCAATCAAAATTCCTTTAATTTCATCCTTCAATCGGGCTAAAGCCCAAATCTAGCCTATATCAGCAAGAATTGGAGACCGTTTGAACATGTAAGCCCACTGCAGTCTTATTTCGCCCATCTTTAATCATCACAAATTTACAATGTGATATTTTTTTGGTTGGTTTTATCTACGTTTTACATCTAATATCAAATAGGTTTTCAATATATCTGTGCCAGCAATCATGGTTAAAAAGAGGATTTAAGTGTCATTCAGGATGTTCACTAGGGCCAATTTGATCTATTAACAACAAATAGATTTACGCCCAGAGACTTGGTAATTTGCCATAAGAAATTGGTACAAGAAGTCGTAAATACAGTACTAGATAATGTTATGTGCATATAACTAAGGCGGGATGATCATAATAAGGTTTACAAATTATTTTCAAATGTAATTGAAGGTAAAGAGGGAAGGTTTCAGGAGACTCTTCTTAGAAAATACTCGTAACTCGATTATTCAGAGCATTCTGTAATTGTCATAGGTCATTCACTTTCACTACATCGATGTGGATTGCCTCGTGAATTTGCAATAGGACTTTTCTACATCAAATGAGTCATTCACGTCCCTCATATTTCTAACCGAGTTCATCAATAGTTCTTCCAATTAATATTAAACAACTTTTTGTTTGGAATGACACATGTCTAGATGTGGTAATTAATAGGATGGGTTGAATTATATTTGGGTTAGATTTTTGGGTGTAGGTCATTCGAGTTTGGGATAATTTTGAATAATTTGGTTATTTGGGTTGGATCAAGTTGAATTGGATTCATGCTCATTTTGAGTTTCAGTTATCTCGAGTGTAAATTATTTTAGATTTTGATTATTTCAACATTCATATTTAAAATTTTACTGGAAGGTATGTTTAGTTGGATTTATTTTGGATTTTGGCTACAATGAGTTTGGGTCTCATTGATTTTCAGTTGCTTCGGGTTCGGTTCATTTGAGCTCAGGTTGAGTAGGGTAAGTCGATTTTCGGGTGGTGTATTGCACTAAATTTTCAAGGAATCGGGTTCGAGTTGGTTGGGTCTTGCAACCTGAACACATGTCGTTCCAAAATTGCAAACACTTTAGTACTAGGACTATCTAGACATGGCCACGGGTCACGGGTCGTGGTGGCTCCAGGCGGATGGTGCGACAGCCCTCCTAAAAGCTTGAACGATGGCGGCACTCTTGGTGGCTTCCCGAGCTTGTAGGACTGGAAATCGAACTGAAAATCGCGATTAACTAGTAGATTTTGGATTTGTGAGAGTTGGTACGGAAAATTCATATATTGACACGTAAATAAACGTTAGTTGCACGATGACCGTATTGAGTGGCATGTAGTTGACTGCCATGTCTGATCTGGGTCCGTTGTCCTACTTCTTGGGAGTTGCTGTTCAGCGTCATGCGTCTGGTCTGTTTCTCTCACGAAGTAAGTACGTTGCTGAGATTTTTGCTCGGGTTAAGATGGTCATCTGTAATCCAGTCGCCACCCCTGTCGATACATCCAACAAGCTCAGTGCTCATTCTGGTCCTTTGGTTGATGATCCGACACTTTACAGGAGCCTCGCCGGTGCTCTTCAGTATCTCACCTTCACCAGGCCTGATATCAATTACGCCGTTCAGCAGGTCTGCTTGTTCATGCATGCACCCATGGAACCTCACTTTCAGGCTCTGAAGCGGATCATTCGGTACATCAGCGGCACCCTCGAGCTCGGCACCACGATCACTCCTTCCTCTAAGCTTGATCTTGTTGCCTACAATGATTCGGAGGCAGAATACTGTGTCTTCCTCAACGACATGCACCCTTGTGTCGTGGTCAGCCAAGCGTCAGTCTGTCGTGTCTCGCTCCAGCGCTGAGGCAGAATACAGGGGTGTTGCTAACGTTGTCTCCGAGTGCTCTTGGCTCCGCAATCTCCTGCTTGAGCCACATTGCCCTCTTCAGAAGGCCACTCTCGTCTACACTGACAACGTCTCTGCCGTCTATCTGGCTAGCAACCCAGTCCAGCATCAACGCACGAAGCACATTGAGCTTGATCTACACTTCGTCAGGGACAAGGTTGCCATTGGACATGTCCGCGTTTTACATGTCCCGTCCTCTTATCAGTACGCTGATATATTCACCAAGGGTTTACCTAGACAATTATTCATTAATTTTCGTTCCAGTCTCACTGTACGGACCCCTCCTGTTTCGACTGCGGGAGTTTGATAGATTACATAGGTCTCCTCATGTATAGTGGGCTAAAAGCCCATTAAGGCCCAATACATTTGTAACCTATATATATATATTATCAATAAATGGAAACCCTCAAGGAGTACATTACAATCAATCTCATGATCTTACACAAATGATAGCAATTTTATTTGCAAAAATAGCTCCTATATAATTTTTCACATATCAATATTATACTTTCACTTTTTTTGGTATATATCTATACAAATTTGCCATATTTGAAACTCAAAGTCAAAATGATCGAACCCCAAACAAATTACCTGGATCCCAAACCACATGAAATCCGAATAAAACCATTGCAAACCCAACCCAAACCATTAATCCAAACTCAATTGACCCGATTCAAATCCAACCCAAACTTATTCCCACCACTAAATCATCATAATCAAAAAACAAAATCTGAGCGCCTCTCCCTCATTTAGAGGAACCTGATTTGATATCGATCCTACTCCCCCTCCAACCGTTACTTCGTTCTATTATTCCGGTCTCCCTCCCTTCCGTTACGCACACCCAACCAATCCCCCGCCAAAATCCCCTCCCTCCCTTGTAAATCATTTTCTCCCCTTTCCTCAAATCAATCCCTCCCCAATCCCTAATTACCTCCAGAATCCAAACACAGCAATCAGAAATGTCATCTCCAACCCCCGCCGCCGACACCCCCGCCTCCGACGCCCCCGCCCCCACCACCACCGCCCCGGACCCTGCCGAGCCCTCCGCGGAGGAATCCCCCAAGATAATCCGCCACGTGGCCGTCTGCGCCTTCCCGTTCGGGGCCCACCCGGCCTCCCTCCTCCAGCTCGTGCGCCGCATTGCCGCCTCCGCCCCTACGGACGTCTCCGTCGTGTTCTCCTTCTTCAGCACCGCCGCCTCCAACGCCAAGCTGTTCTCCTCCGGCGTGCCCGAGAATATCCGCCCCCGCACCGTCGTCATCCCCGAGGGGGAGGGGGGCGAGGCGGGCCCCAAAGAGGTCGATCGCTTCATTGAGGGGGCGCCTGAGGCGCTTAAGGTGAGCGTGACGGATGCGGAGGAGGAGGTTGGGGTGGAGATCGGCTGCGTCTTGGCGGACGCCTTCATTTGGTTCAGCCGCGCCATCGCCGACGAGAAGAGCGTCCCGTGGGTCCCTTTCTGGACGGCCAGCCCCGCCGCTCTCTCCGCCCTTATTTCCACCGATCTCTTCCGCACCAAATTCGGCACTGAAGGTAATCCTTTAAGCTGCATACAATTCAATTTTTGATCGTCTCCTTACATTACTCTTATCATCAATATTTTAGATTTGTAAGAACTCTAATAATTAAACAAGAACTTATTTTTTTTGAAATCTGATATATACCCATGGAAACTTTATTAATTGGGTATATACCCATCAAAACTTTAAAATTGTTTATATACCCATTTAATCATTTAAATTTTGTTTGATTGTCCATAATATATTTGATCTAATATTATTGAGTGAAATTAGATTAAAATTTAATTATATACTAAACTTAAATAATTAAAAAATTTATTTCTTTACAATTATTGGATAGAAAATATAATTAAAATTTTAATATAAAAGTTAAACATCAAAGTAATTATAATTATATTTTTATCCAATCATTTTATTTTGAATATCAAGTTTCATGTATAAGTTCAAAATAACTAACTTATAAAAATGATCATAAACCATAGTAAAGAAATAAAATACATATTTTTTTTAATGTGAAATCACATCAAATTAAGAAAAAAATTACTTAGTTTGAGAGAAATTGAAATTAATGTCTCATTTTAATAATTATTTGAAAGTTAACTAATTTTGATATTTAAATAATTTTTACATTCAATAGTATAAATTAAATATATGATGGACAATTAAACAAAATATAAATGATTTAATGGGTATATAAACAATTTTGAAGTTTTGATGGGTATATACCCAATTAATAAAATTTTCATGGGTATATACCCGATTTCGCCTTTTTTTTAATGGCGAAACTAATTAAAATAACCCAACTTTAAGAGGGTGTTAAAAATATATCCCCACCTTTCAGATATAAGATAAATATCCCGACCTTTATAAGTGATGGTAATATAATATCCCAAAATTTTCTCCCCCACAAAAAATGATTAGTTTCGCCTAGGCCTGTGCAGATTTCGGTTTAGACCGGAAAACCAACCGGAACCGAACCGGTAGAACCGGTCTTATAACCGAACCGGATATTCCGGGCCGGTTTTCGGTTGATAACTTTTGTGAATTACGGTTCCGGTAATAACCGGCGGTTTACCGGTAAACCGGATAAAATCGAAAATTTAATTTTTGTACGTACAAGCTACAACACCGATCAAGATTTATTTGTTTAATCATTAATTATTCTCATATATAATTACACTAAAATTACACAGTAGCATATACTTAGCAATTCACTAATTAGCAGTACAACAGTAGCAACTACAGTAGTATATACTTAGCAATTCACTAATACGCAATTCACTAATACGTAGTACAACAGTAGCAACTAGCAAGTAATATACTTAAATGTTTTATTAATTACAGTAGCATATACAATGTAAAGTAGGAAGTAATACAACATGCTAGCATATACTTAATGGTTTTTTAATTTTATTTTCTTTATATAAATAAAAATATTATATATATGCGGGACGAGACAAGAGTTGCAGGACGAGGATTCTTCGTCCCGCGTCCCGTCCTGCATAATTTTTGCGGGACGGGATCGGCACGAGATTAAAAAAAAATTCCGCATAATTGTTACGGTGTAAGTGAAAAAAATATAATATTATCAACGAAATTTTATGGAAAAAAATAACCGTATATACTTCCGGTTGTTCCGGTTCCGGATCCGGATTGACTTTCTATATTCCGGGTCGGTTTTAAATCGAACCGGAATGTTACCGGTCCGGTTATCGGTTTGAATATTTAGAATATTCCGGTTCCGGTTTTTCCGGTTTTGTGCCGGTTCCGGTTCGGTTTCAACCGGTGCACACCCCTAGTTTCGCCCCTAAATATTCAATTTAATACGTATTTAATTGAAAGTATTCAATTTAATATGTATTTATATTATAATTAAATTTAATCAAAACAAATATAATAAAACAAGTAAATATTTAAAATATAATTTTCAATATATTGATTGTGTAAAATATCATTCAATTTTATTACATTAAATTAGATTGGTTTTTAAGTTTGTCTTATTTTTTTTATTTTTGATTTAAGAAAAAATAAAAAATATACATTCTTTTATATATTTTTTAATAATAATAATTTCCTTCTTATAAATAAATGAACACCATTGAATAATATAAATAATTAAATTTTTATTTCAATTTCGTAGTACATAAAGTTTATAATCGACAAAATATTCTTTGGTTTTGATAAGTTAAATCACTAGCTAATCATTTACTAATTGAAAATATGTTATTTTGCTTTACATTTTTTTCATTTGGCTTGTTATAGATATTATTGATTTAAAAAAAGATATAAAAAGTTAGGTACAAATTGAATCTAAAACAACAAAAGTTTATTAAATAAACTTTTAAACTCATCTAATTTAATTTTATATGTTTTATTTGAATTGAAAATACATGAGTAATACAATACAAAAAAATAAGAATTTTATTGGGAGAGAAATCATTAGGATATTATATTACCATCACTTATAATTTATAAAGGTTGGGATATTTATTTTACATTTGAAAGGTTGGGATATTTATTTTACATTTGAAAGGTTGGGATATATTTTTAACACCCCCTTAAAGGTTAGGTTATTTTAATTAGTTTCGCCTTTTTTAATTACAATCTTTATGTATTTCTAACACAACACCATAGTTATCCTTTTAACAATTTTCATCCTTTGTTTTCATGCCTTAGTCAAAATTTAAATTAAATTCTTAGGTTAACTTATTTTTAGTAAGAAATCTTTCCTAAATTGGCTATTATCCTATACCCTAAGCATAGGCTATAAAGACCATAAAAGAATAACAATTAAATTATTTTTTCATAGTTTTCATTTTCAATGAAAAAAATATTACTTTCTCGATTTATCAGACAATGACATTGTTTTATATTTTGAATTATTACCTCTATAAAAAAAACATAAAAACACAAATTTATTTAGAGTATTATTTAATAATAAAAAAAATTATAATTATATTGTAAATGTCAAAGTAACATATATTTATATACTTTTTTAATATAAAATGATATTTAAAAAATAATAAAATTACAAGAGTCATTATTTTATAATATATTTCCTATTAAAATATAATTTTGTAAGAAAATATATGCAAATATATATTATTGGACATGTTTCATGTAAATATCAATTATAATACTTTTACACCAAAAAAATCAATTATAATACTTTCGACATAATTCACTATATTGAAAATCTTTAGAAAAAAATCAAAATTTTATATGATGAAACATCAAACATTTGTTGTAAAGGGAGTACATTTTGATCTTATAGCAAGACATAATATATTTGTTGGGTGATTTATTGTAAATTATTATCATGATTTATCCACACAAATATTTTGACACACAAAAAAAGGTATACAAGGCAAAGAGAAAGAATCGGCAGATCTGATCCCAGGGTTCTCCAGCGTGCTCGCCGGAGACCTCCCGCACGGAGTAATTTCCGGCGACCTCAACTGCCCCGGCAGCCAGATGCTCTACAACGTCGGCGTCAACGTCTCCAAAGCCACCGCGGTCTCCATCAACTCCTTCCAAGAGCTCGACCCCATGATCACCCACGACCTCGCCTCGAAGCTCCCCTCCCTCCTCAACGTCGGCCCCTTCCCCTTAATCTCCCCCACCGCCTCCTCCGACTCCGAAGACGACAACGACGACGAGCACGCCTGCATCACCTGGCTCGACGCCCACAAGGACCGCCCTTCCTCCGTCGCCTACGTCAGCTTCGGGACCATCACCACCCCTTCCAAGGACGACATCGCCGCCCTCGCCGAAGCCCTCGAGTCCAACGACACCCCCTTCCTCTGGTCCCTCAGGAAGGAGGTCCAGGCCCTCCTCCCTGAAGGCTTCCTCGAGCGGGTGACGGGTGAAGCGGATAACTGTAAGATCGTCCCGTGGGCGCCCCAGATGAAAGTCCTGGGGCACCCATCGGTGGGGGTGTTCGTGACGCACTGCGGGTGGAACTCGGTGATCGAGAGCGTCACAACGGGGGTGCCGATGGTGTGCGTCCCCATCATGTACGACCAAGCGTTGAACAGCCGGTTCGTTGAGAGCGTGTGGAAGGTCGGTGTTATTGTCGAGCGAGGCGAAGATAACGCCCTCACCAAGGAGGCCGTCGAGAAGGCGATCAAGAGAGTATTATCGGCCGACGAGGAGGAGGGGAAGGCGATAAGGGAGAGCGCGGGGGCGGTGAAGGAGAAGACAGAGGAGGCGGCCAAGGGACCGAACGGGAGCTCGTTCAAGGACTCGGAGAGGATCGTCGAGATCGTGATGGGGTTGTCGCCAAAGGACAAGAAAAAGGACAAGGACACGAGGTCATGGAAGAAGTGGTTTAAGGTGTTTAGAGTGTGGAAGCGTTGAAGGGGTCGATCGAAGAGTACGGGCCACCAAATAAGTTGTGAGTGATGATGATCAACAAATTTGAATTTAATTTTTTTTAAAAAGGAAATTAAAAATGTGAGAGTAAAGGCGTATGTATTCATGGATTTCCATTTGTTTAATTATGTTATGGATATATGTTATATGTAGTTTGTAACTCAATTGTTTTTGTTGGCATGTGTTATCATTGGGTCCAAAACTGAGGACCATTATTTATGCAGTTTGTTAGTTATGGATAATTTGGTCAAAGTTGATTGCACTCGCCATTGGCTATGGTCATTGGGTTGATTGCTTAGGGTTGATGGATATATAATTAAGTTATTGTGTATGATTATCATGTGTATCCAAGCCAAACACACAAGATTAGCGAGGTTCCATCTTAAAACCAATTGGCAATAGGAGAAGTGATCCACTGATTTATATGCAAGATTCAGGTTCTCGTGTTTTTCGATGTGGGATAAAGGTTCCAAGACATCACATCAACCTTATTTTCGATATGCCATATTGCCCATCAAGATACAGTCAATTGGCTCATTTTGACACTGTTTAATCTTGTGCTGGCCTCCTCCAACAATTATGAGATATTGTAGTCTTTTGTCTGATTACCCCCTAAGATTTGAAAGAGTTTATTGATTTTTCTATTAAGGTGTTTGGCTAGTGGGCATTCAAGGAAAATGTGTATGTCATTGCCACAAGGTGCCCCATAAATAACACGGTCAATTGGCATATAGATTCCTCGTTGTGACAAACATTCTTTAGTTATCTTGGGCCAGTTTCCATAGGGAGGATTTTTTTTTTTTGGTTGAACATCAATCTTCCACATCCATGAATGTACTATTTTGTGTTTCATTATAATGCTGAGATGTCAGAAGCTTCATTGCACTGTTTGTAGTAAGCCGACTATCTGCCCACCAATAAAGCCTATCTTTTACCATCATATTTGGAACGAAACTATTTTTCACCTCTTCTGCTATGTGGTTAGGTAGAGTCCTGAATAATTTTTCGTCATTCCAACTACCATCCTCTTGTATGTATTCAACGACTTTTTCATTCAGTATGTGAACATCTTATTGTTGTATCTTTTCTATTAATGGTTGGTGATCTATACATCGATCTGTCCATCTAGAAATTTATCGATTCCCCATTTCCTACACTTCAAATGATGACCTAACTAATCTAAGGTATTTATAATGCTAACAAGATAAAAATATTTTAAAAATAAAACTAGATAAAAGATAGATCCGGATAGAAAGACTCCAGCCCCAACAAAGTGTTGACTCAACGTATAAGACCATTGACTTGACATCGATCCCTAATTGAACAAGCGTCGACCTCATGAAGTTCTCGACATAAATTGGCGTCGACTTGATGTGTACCACATGTCAACACAATGTTTGGTAATTGTTGATATATTGATTCAAATTGGAAACAAAGGATCTCAACCTTATGGAAGCACATATAGACTCGATTGATGCAATGTCAAGTTGTCGACTCGACGTTTGGTGCTCTAGAACACTTCTTTGCTTAGTTTCACCATATTTCCGGTCGAATAGTTAAAGATCGATAATCGATATAAAATTTGTAGATCTTTGAATTAGCTTTCCAACAAGCTATAGAACGACTTGATCGAAATTTTTTGGAGCTCCAACATCCCGAACTTGGCTTCAATGAGCCTCATTCAATAGTGATTCCAAATTGTCATCAAACAAGTTTTAAATTACCTAAAAACAAATAAAACAAAAATGTAGACATCTATTCTAAAGACGAAACCAAAACTCATATAAAAGACCCGAAACACATATGAATGACTCAAAACCGACTCTAAACTACTATAATACGTATAATACGATGATACGAAGCCTCGATCAAACTCGATAATGATCGACTCAATATTGATCAGAACCAAAATTGTCATGATCAAATTAAGTACTAGGCCGAAATTTAAGAAGTTTGAATATGGACGGCCCGATAAAAGGGGCCCAGGGCAATGTAACGGCCCACTTCAAAAAAGCCCAAAGAGCTTAGTTAAGATAGGGGTCGGGAAATTAAGGTCAATGTATACAAAGTTTAAACCTAATCCATGTAACGACTAACGAATGGGTGGTTTTAGGGTAGTGCTTAGCTACCACTGCATTGAACTACTCCATGTACATAGCTGTAAATAAGAGTACTTTTCATGATTGGATAAGATGGTATTCCGATTCATATACAAGACAACAAAAGCATAACAATATATCATTAAGACTAGGTAATTGGCAAATTTTAATTAACAAAACCTTTATAATCAATTGTAAGTTAGAAACTTATTTATTAAATGGAATTACCTTTTTGGTTCTGTAGAGGGTCTGAATCATCTATCCCCGATCTTGTTCTTTTTCCCAGTCCTCTCTCAGGAAAAAAATCTAATTTATTTTTGTTTTTAATTAGGGTTTGTGAGAACCTATTTGATTCGTCATCCTCTTATATTTAGCAACACTTGGGGTCGACTCTAAGAATGAAACACTTTTCAATTTTGCAAGAAAGCACTTTAACCACATTAGCTAGGTATATCCAATGCGAAGTGGATTGTGCCTCAAAGATCTTGAAGGACGGGACTTTTTTATTAATTAAAACATGTCATTTTTAAAATTTATATCAAAATAAAAATATACTTATATCTCTAATTATTACTCTATTTTTTGAATTTGTTGAAAACTAGAACTAACATCTCTACAATGATTATAAGGGCAATTTTGATAAATGAACACAAAAATATCTAAAATGACATTTTTTCAACAAGATTTCCTCTGTAAATGACATATTTTTCTCAACGGAGGGAGTAGTAGAAACTAAATTAACTACACTAAAAATGAAAGTAGAATTTTGAAAGTTAATAAATTGCACACGCGCGCGCGTATATATATGAGATGATTCTGGTGCAAACACCTCTTACGATGTAAATTGTGAATAAACTGATTATTCGTATGTAACAGCCTAATTATTCATCTTACGTACGCAATCTAATTAATTATTTCATATATATTAAAGTTTTTTTTTCATATGATCAATTATTCATCTATTGCAATATGATTATTGCATTATGATTATTCGTATGAATTATATACGAATAATCATTTTATTTCAGATGAATAATTTTTCGCTTTAAAATTTCCTTTAAATTATAACCATTAATCTTCTTAATCTAACGTTTAAAATTTACTCACAATTTACACGTATAAGAGGTGTTTACATGGAATTCATTTTATATTTATACATGGAAATGGAACTGCTTGTAAGTGAACCAAAGTACTCAATATTTATAGGCTAGAGCCCGTCAAACACCTATGACAAAATCAATATCATAAAATTATTTCCACCTGTTCTTATGAAAACCATCATTTATACACCGGAATTGCTATTTGCACTCCAAATTGATAGCTTTGCACTGCATTTTCGCCCGAAAAAAATACAGTGCAAAATGCTTGAAAACTGCAGTGCTGATAGCCTTTCCCTTATACATACACATATATTATACATCCATGCATGCAACCTAATATAACTTGGATACAAGCCAATATATATTGACATTATTCCTTACCATTGCATTTCACATATATATGCCTCGCTCGCTACTAGCTATTCGAATCAATAACCTAGCGGATAATCCTGCAGGAAGGCGACGCTGTCTGAGGATGGTTGTAGGGAAGACGCGGATGAATCCCATGGCATTGCGTTAAATTGATCGTTGCTCCACCAATTCATCATCGTCATAGCCTCCTTGGACGCCTCAACTGGTTTGAAACAATCAAGCTCCTCGGGTTCCACCTTGTCGTTGCTCAAGAGCTCATGGAGCTCATTTGGTCCAAAAGACGAATTCGTGTGAATCTCAACACCATGGTGGAAATTAGCCATTGAGTTGTCGGATGATGTTGATCCATTGAACGAGTTCTCCACCTCTTCCACCTGTAAATTGTTGGGTTTATCATAGGATTCGGCCTTACCCTCACCTTGGGTTGGGTTCAGGTTGTAGTCATTAGGGTTAAGTGACACCAATTGCTCCATAAGGCTTGCATTTGTTGTGATCTTATCAAAGGAAGATTGAAGGCCATGGATCATCTTCTCTTGCAAAGGGTGCAACTTAGGCCAAAGTGTAGGGTTGTTGTGGAAGGACACAGGGTTCTGAAGGCTCTGGAGTTGCATATGAAGCTGAAGCCTCTCTAGAGCCGAGTTGCTTAGTGTAGGCGTGTAGGATGGGCCGTCTTCCATTGTAGATGTCTCTCCACCTCCACACAACTTCGGTTGCTTGCGTCTACCCAACATCTTCTTCTTCAGCTTCGTGTTCCAATAGTTCTTGATATCATTATCCGTCCTCCCAGGCAATTGAGCTGCAATTATAGACCACCTAGTAGAATACCAACAAAGCATATACAAATTGGTCCCACAATTCTATCAACAAAATCACAATTCTAATGTTAAGAATATTTAATTAGGAAGCTATATACTTATATATATAGGTGTACATTTTTCCACATATATATAGTTTAAGTAAGCCTCAAAGTATTGTTTATTGTTTATAGTATATAGTAAATACTATATATATGTGTGATCCCTAGACAATGAGAAAGGACAAGTGAAATTTAGGTGACCGATGTAAGTAACTCCATGTTCAAATTAATTACTGATGAAATGTTATCCCAATGGCCATGTTTTGTACTGTTCTCTTTGTAGTGTTTTGGTTTGCAAGCAAGCTAGCCCTAGAAACATGAGCTGTTTCAGATCGGAGTTTGGTGGTGTTATGACAGATTCTTTGTGCTCCCCAAGGCCTTCTTTCATTCTTTTGAGATCGAGATAGAGACATAGAGATCGATTTACCTGCTTCCGATGCTAATGTAGAGGCTAAGTATGGTGTTGTCTTCCTCTTCTGTAAACCCTCCATGCTTGATGTTTGGTCTTAGGTAGTTCAACCACCTCAGCCTGCAACTCTTCCCGCATCTCTTAAGCCCTATCGAAAATTTTACAGTTTTGATAGGTTTAGGGGAAAATAAACACAAAAGTCGAATTTGGTTCGATTATTAAGAGAGAGAGGAATACTGCTTGGATATACTGAGTTATTGTTATTGTTGCTGTATTAAGAGATAGAGGAATTAAATCATCAAATTTTTAGCATACCGATTTTTTGAGGGAGGGCGATCCAGTTTCCGCCAGTGCCATACTTCTCGATGTAAGCCTTGAGCTTCACATCCTCCTCGGGTGCCCATGGCCCTCTCTTCACATTCGCCTTGTCGCAACACGGTGCTCTCCCCATATCTTCTTGATTGAGTATGCAATGTAATGTAATCTTCTTCGATGATCTTCTTTTTCGACTCGAAATTTTGGTAGAGGATAAATTTTTAGAAAGGGTTTCAAAGAGGAAAGTGTTTTTTGTTGTGATGAGATGAGCAAATGTGTTGGATGAAAACGCAATGGGAGGAGACCCTACTTTTATAGGTTGAAAAAATCAAATAATGGACAAATTACATTGCTTACGTACATCGCTCTCAATTTCAAACCTTTAATTTTTTTTTTTTTTAAATCGTACCCTTTTTAGGGTTTCTTCACTTCCCTCTTATTGGATTAGTTAAGTTTAGATTATATTTTATGATCAAATATCTAGTTAACAACTATAAAGATACAATAATAGTGTCTAAACTATCTTTAAGATACACTGCGTCAGATTAAATAAATAAATAAATAAAATCTTTGTTAAATACCCTATTGGGCTACAATATTTCGCCAAATGTACGATCTTGATATCAGCTTTCGGAGTCGACACACATTTTTAACTGAAAACAACCTATCCGCACCAGCTTCACAAGTTGGCATACGAGTCAATCCCCGCTGGGGGAATCCGCACCCCGAATCCCCTGATGTGTCACCGGTCAACAATGATTCAAAGCATATTAACAAATCTCCTGCCACCTTGACTTGAATCCTCTCAAAAACAGATGTACCATTACAAGTGCCATCAAACGTTCCTCTGCCTCATATTTGTCTTTCAAGGACTCAAATTTCTCCGCAGGACAACTCAACAACCAATGATGTTAAGCAAGTCCAAACAATCTATTGTGTTCAAACAACTCAACAGCTGGTACGTCATCGGTCAACAATGATACAAGGCATATTAACCTGAAGTATTTGATAGTAATGTATTGTGTTCAAATCCGAGTTTGAAAGATGTATATCCATCTTTTGGAAACGGGGTTTCAAACTTAATTATATCGTATCGGTTAATGTGTGGGGAATATACAATCTAAAGTTTGATTTCTGTGACTTAATTCATTTGCTATCTGTTAGTACAAAGCTAGATAGCTAAGTAATTAAGCTAAACTAGCTTAGCAAGGTTAATTAAATTCAT
This sequence comes from Persicaria maculosa, assembly GCA_963922045.1. Classification (NCBI taxonomy): domain Eukaryota; kingdom Viridiplantae; phylum Streptophyta; class Magnoliopsida; order Caryophyllales; family Polygonaceae; genus Persicaria; species Persicaria maculosa. The sequence continues at coordinate 10,819,337 of OY998252.1, forward strand.
AAATTAATGCATGGAGGAAGTGGTTAATGTTTATCCTCTTAGTTTGTCGTTAATCTCCCTTGAAATGTTCCATCCAATCTTCTACATATATTACTCAATTGATTTACCGTGTTGCAGGAAAAAAAAATTGCCGTGATATACTGAATATTGATACTTGCCGTTCTCGTTACGCAGCTAGGTAATTACCATATAATTCTACTAGCTATATAAGTTAATCAACCAATGTTAGTTTTGGATCAAGTTCAATGCTATATAAATTGGGCCAAACTTTTTTGTGGTTTGCAAAAATATTCACAGGCCGGAAAATTGCAAAAATGGACCGGGTTAACTTAATTATTCCCAATTTTTTGGTTTATCGATTGGGTTGTTTCAGCCTTTCAGGTAAAATGTGTTCAATATGGTACTACCTCCGTCCAAAAATACATGTCCTTTTACTATTTATGTACATTTTTTTAGGAGTTAAAAACTATATAAAATATTAACATTTTTTGTTAGTTTTTTTTAATAATTATAAACTTATTATCAATAAGTTTATAATTATTAAAAAAAATTAATATTTTATATAGTTTTTAGCTCCTAAAAATACGTGCTAAAAAATAAAAGGACATGTATTTTTGGACGGAGAGAGTAAAATATTTTTTTGGGAAAATAAAAGGAGAGAGGGGGAGACATTAATGATGTACAGAGATAGGGAAAATAAGAGGAGATATGGAATGTGTCTTGGGAGAGAGTGTTTTATTTCTGAAATAAGAAGGGAATCCACTACTTTAATTATTTCAGAAATATCTCCCGCCTTTTTATGGGGTCAAATGCTTCCTAGTGAAATAAGGGGGCAATCGTTGACATTTTGTGGGACATTCGGTGTCATGCCGGGTTTGAAACCCACACCTGCCATTAGTTTTCAAATTGTCTACCACGTACGGAATAGAGTAATTGTTTTGCTTGTGGTCATTCTCTACGATGGGTAAGTGCACATGTACCTTTAATATAGAGTTATTTTCAAACCCACACTATCTAAACCCTTATCTCATGTTGACAAGTTCATTTCACATCTAATGAAACAGGCGATAAGGTATGCATTAAGGTGGTTTTCGGAGAATGGTGGGTGTGCGACAACGACAGGCTGATCTTTAGAGGTACCAAGAAGAGTGCAGCGAGATGGTCCTGCCTGAAAATATCGGATATCATTCATGAAGCAGAAGAATGTGAAGAAGTTCAACGTAGACTGCGTGTTATATGATGACATCGAGCTTACCTAACCCTCCCCCCCCCCCCCCCCCGCCTTCGACGGTGCGGTCCACTACTCTTCGGGTTGTGGACGAAGATGATATGGAGGCCTACAAATTCTACAACGAGTCTGGTGTACATGATTGATCGATAGAAGTCCACGTAACCTTGCGATATCATACAAATTAAAGCTAGTAGCGCACAATCCCTCTCACACGGGTCACAATCGGGAGATTCCAACAGGGCGGACGTCTGGACACACACACACAAAAGTGCACCTAACTGGGTTGCCCATCACTTAGGACGACTTGGTAGATAAGGGGAGGAAGGGAAAAGGGCCTTTGTGCTCATGATATAGTGTTGTGGGTACGTTGTGTTGCTCGCTAGCTACTGTTCTAGTTGTATATGTAATTCCTAGTCGATCTCAACCTTACAGATTGAAGGCTAAGAACGGGGTTACGAAACGAAAAACGCAACAGAAAAGTAACCAAGCGACCAACAAGCAGTTTTTACGTGGTTCGGCCGGAGCCTACGTCCACGGAGTCTCAGCCGGATCGGCTTGAGATCTCAATCCACTAATCAAGAAGCAAGATTACAGAACAGGTTGCCCTAGATCTAGACTAAGGCAAACTAAAGACGGAAATACACAGTACAAGACAAGTACGCAAGAGAAAAGCAAGAACGAAGCAAGTAAAGGAAGAGGACACCCTGGATCTGGAGAACAGAGCCAGATCTTCGTCGGATTCAACCAGAGAAGCGACGCTTCGCCTGAACAGAGGGCAAAGGAGCTTCTTCTTCTTCCTCGAACTCAGATCTAGAGTCTCAGGGCGAGATTCGCTCTAGATCGGACCGCAAAGAGCTTCGCCGGAGCTAGGTTTGGAAACCCTAGCTTTTCTCTCTCCGTCGCCTCTTCTCTTTCTCTCTTAGGGTTTTGGTTTACCTGAGAAGCTGGATCGAAGAATGAGGCAGCCCTAGCTCCTCTTCCCTTTATATAGACAAGCCATTAGTGAAACGCTGCGTTGCGGACAACCAGAGGCTGGAAGCGCGCTAGGTCAAACAAGGTGAGCTCGGTCCAGGTAAGGAAAGTGGGCTAGGGTAATGGGCTTTCAAAGCCCATTTACTTATAAGCATACATAGTTGTCTAGTTATATAACATATACTTATAAATACTATGTACATATGTGAGCATAAGTTAAAACTTACACTTCTAACATATGTTTAGCATATATTACGTATATATTATATTTACAAGTGCATTTGTCTAAGTCTACCAATTAATCTAAATCTAAGACCATCCAATGTTCCTAGATCTATATGCTATCGATTAGAATAGACATTACAAATTGCCCTCCTAATCGAAGCATTAGACCTATTAAAATCTTACTCTATCATAGTGGATTAAAGGACTCAAGAGATCCAGTATCATCATTGACTCATGTTACCTGTGAGCTAAGGTGGTTCTCCAAGGTGGAGAAAATCTCTGCAAAACTCAAATTTGTTAGCAGGGACTACCTTTGTCCCGAAGTCAGCTGGATTGACGTCGCCTTTTATTTTCTTTACATCTAGCTCTTTAGCAGCAACCATGTTCCGAATAAAATGAAAACGAACATCAATATGCTTAGTCCGCTCGTGGTACATGGGATCTTTGCACAAGTAAAGTGCGCTTTGGCTATCCGTATGAATTACGGGTTTGAATGGCTTCTTTAGGATTTCTTTTAGAATTCCTTTGAGCCAAATAGCCTCTTTAGCAGCCTCAGTAGCTGCCATATACTCAGCTTCAGTTGATGACAAGGCAACAACTGATTATTGCTGAGATTTCCATGACACACAGTTGCCTGCCCACGTAAAGTAGTAGGCAGTAGTGGACTTGCGAGTATCTTTATTGCTAGCATAATCAGAGTCAACATAGCCATATAAGTGATCAACAGATTCATGCAAGCCATATTGTAAACACAGATTTTTAGTACCAGCAATATAACGAAGCAAGTATTTCATAGCAGTCCAATGGTCAGAACCAGGATTGGACATGAAACGACTAAGCACAGATATGGAAAATGCAAGGTCTGGGCGGGTGCATAACATAGCATACATCACCGATCCTACAGCTGCATCGTAGGGGACCCTAGCCATTTCTTTTACATCTTCGGGTTTAGAGGGACAGCTCTTTTTGGTAAGCTCTAGGTGCCCTCCTAGGGGTATGGATGTCGGTTTAGAGGAGGTCATATGAAACCTATCTAGAACTTTAAGAATATAGTCATCTTGAGATAACCATATTTTCTTATTAGGTCGGTCTCTAATGATAGTTACACCAAGGATCTTCTTGGCTTTCCCTAAATCCTTCATGTCAAAGTATTTCTTTAAGACCTTTTTGACAGTGCTAATAGGAATCATAGAATTGCACACAAGCAAGATATCATCTACGTACAGAAGCACACATATCAAAGACTGTTTAGAAATATGCTTGAAGTAAAGACATGAATCATAACTACTTCTTGTGAAACCTAATTTCTTAATCACAACATCAAATTTCAGGTTCCATTGCCTAGGGGACTGCTTGAGTCCATAGATGGAACGTTTAAGATGGCAAACATGATCAGGAAACTTGGGGTTTACAAACCCCTTAGGTTGTCTCATATAGATGGTTTCATCCAGAGACCCATGCAAGAATGCAGTTTTTACATCCATTTGCTCAAGCTCCCAATCGAAAACAGCACACATAGCAAGCATTAATCTCATAGTTTTGTACTTAACTACAGGAGAGAAAATGTCGTTATAGTCTATGCCTTCTCTTTGGGAGAACCCTTTTGCTACAAGTCGGGCTTTAAACCTAGGGGGTTCACTAGGGCTTAGACCCTCTTTTAGCTTAAAGACCCATTTAGAGTCAATAAGCCGGGTTTTAGAGGGTCTTGGAACCAATGTCCACGTTTTATTTGTGTACATTGATTCCATCTCTTCTTTCATAGCAGTTAGCCAATCTTTGGCATAACTGTTTTTAATAGCGGATTCATAAGAGCTAGGAGTAGTAGGATGCCTAACATAATCAGCAGTCAAGAAAGCATATTCCAAAATATAAGAGGTGTATTTCCTATTTGGTATGACAGTTCTAGGCTCTCTATCCCTAGTCAATTGATAATCATGCAAAGTAGGCAAAGTAGGTAAAGCATGCATATCAGAAGAGGATGAGGAGAAAACAGAGGACTCCTTTTGAGAGTCATTAGAACGGCCATTTACATCACCAGAAATAGGAGAGGGAGGAGGAGAAGTAAAAGGTGAAGAAGGGGGATAAACACCCTTGTTTTGTTCTTCTTCAGAGTCTGAGTCTGGAGGTGCAGGTGCTTCTGTAGAAGTTTCTTCTTCTTTGTTAACTTCTTTTCCTTTGTTTCCCCCGTGTAATGTGGAATTTGTTGCTCTCATAGCAGATTTTGTTATCCTTCCAGTGTCGTGCTTTGAATCCTCATCCTCAGAGGAATCATCATCATCTGGGAACAGCTCTTTAGTCTGCTCAATGGTACCTGTCAGCTCAGGATATGTAGTTAGTTCAGATTTGAGAGGGAAGATTTCTTCATTAAATTTCACACTTCTAGTGGTGATCACTTTGTATGGGCCAGGTTGCAAGAGTAGCACCCTGTAGCCCTTTACTCCATCAGGATAGCCAAGCAGCAAGCCTTTCAAAGCCCTTGGTTGGAGTTTACCCTCACTTACATGAGGATAAGCTGCACAACCAAATGGTTTCAAATAAGCTAGGCTAGGCTGTTTTCCTGTCCATTTGAACTGGGGAGTATCAAAGTTGATAACACTAGAAGGTGATCTATTTATAAGATATGCAGCATTTAAAACAGCTTCACCCCATAAAGAATTCTTAAGTCCAGAACTAATCAACATGCATCTAACTTTCTCCAATAAAGTTCTATTCATCCTTTCAGCTGTACCATTTTGTTGTGGAGTGCCAGGAACAGTTAAGTGTCTTTTTATCCCAAGTGATTGACAATATTCATTAAATTCAGTGTTACAAAACTCTAAGCCATTATCAGTTTTGAAGCAGTTAAGTTTGTGGTTAAACTGACTCTCTACCATTACCTTCCACCTTTTAAAGGCATCAAAGGCTTGATCCTTTGATTTTAGAAGACTTACCCAAACTTTCCTTGAGAAATGGTCTATGAAGCTAATAAAATACCTCATACCTCATGCAGTGGGGACTTGTGAAGGTCCCCATAGGTCAGAATGTACATATTCCAAGGGATTAGTAGCAACATAAGTAGAAACAGGAAATTTAAGCTTGTCAGATTTGCCCAACACACAATGCTCACAGAATTTAATGTCAACAGGTTTCTTAGGCAATAGTCCAGATTTATGCAATTTGTTTAATCCTTTGTTGCCTATGTGACCAAGCCTGCTGTGCCAACTTTTAGTTTCAGAGATAGTCATAGAATCAGGACAAGCAGAAACATTGAGCTCAGGCATAGAGGAAAGAACATGATACAATCTCTTCTTCCTAACAGCTTTAACAATGACTTTACCATTTCTAGAAATTGTTCTAATGCCATCAGTAGAATTAACATTGCAGCCAATTTCCTCTAATGCAGATTCAGACATAAGACTTCTCCTTAAACTTGGGACCCACTTAACATTAGTGAAAACTCTGACAATGCCATCATGCATAAGTAAAGGTACATCTCCTACTCCTTTTATTTTCAGAGAAGTATGATCACCTAGCATAACATCACCACACACAGATTCATTTAAGTTCTTAAAGAAATGCTTATTAGGTGTGGCATGCATTGTGCAACCTGAATCAAGTATCCATGCATCAGATGTATCAAGAGATGTCAATGCAGAACACATAAACAATTCAGCAGAATAATCACCCATGTTCTCAAGCACAGAAGCAGACAATTCAGTGTTGTTCTTTTTAGCCAATTCCTCAGCTCTTTTCTTTTTCCTACACTCCTTGACCCAGTGACCAATGTTACCACAGTAGTTACATTTAGAATTAGGGTCAGATTTCTCAGATTTCTCTTGTTTAGGCTTATCCTTCTTATTCTTCTTATTCTTGTTTTGCTTATTGCCCTTCTTGTCATTGCCTTTAGTGAACAGAACCTCAGGTTTGTCAACTTTATCATTTTTCAGACCTTTAATCTTGAACACCTTCATGATTTCATTCTTTTCAATGATAGATTCAATCAACTTATCCTTAGTCAGTTCATCACGACTAAATTGAATGACATCTTTGAAGTTATCAAACTGAGTGGGCAGAGAATTAGGAAGTAAGATAGCCTGGTGAGAATCTTTTATGTCATCTTTGCATCTTTCCAGTTCTGGAGTCATCTTTAAAAACTTATCAAGATTATCATCAAGAGTAAGAGCAGTATTCATCTTATAAGTGAACAGACGACATAATAGAGAAATCCTGGAGGGCAAGGATTTAGATAGAAAAAGCTCCTCCAGGGCATGCCAAAGGGAGTAGGCGGAAGAGTGTTTTACCACTTGTCGAGCAATGCCATCTGTGAGACGAAGCATTATCTCTGAGTGGGCTTTCATGTCCATTTCTAGCTCTTCAGCTGTGGACTGTGTGGTAGAGGATCCTCCTTCGACTTTCATCAGTTTTTCGTCGGTCTTTGGTGGATCCTCATCATTGATATCAACTCCCTTAAGAAGGGAGGTCATCTCAGAGGTTGTGGTTGCAAGCTTCAAGACCGCCTTCCAACAACCCTCTTTGATGAGAACGGCTCTCATCTTGACTTGCCACATGGCGAAGTCGATAACACCATCAAATGGCTTGATCTTTAAAGCACTATCCATGATGTTAGGTACCTGCAGTATCCAAGAAACAGGTAAGTATCAAAGTTTATGTAGCGGAAGCAAAGTAAAGTGCAACAGTTTACAAGACACTTTTGTAAAACCCTAGAATCACAGGTCTTCGAACGGATCTAGACCAGTGGTACGTCAGACAGGAGAGGAATAGCCCAAGCCTGAGCTTTTTGAAGGACTACCCAATGTCCTGCCTCCAATCCCGCTCCCTGAAGTCCAATAATGGCACAGGTAGGTAAGGAAAGGGACTCCTCGCTTTGATACCACTTTGTAATTCCTAGTCGATCTCAACCTTACAGATTGAAGGCTAAGAACGGGGTTACGAAACGAAAATTGCAACAGAAAAGTAACCAAGCGACCAACAAGCAGTTTTTACGTGGTTCGGCCGGAGCCTACGTCCACGGAGTCTCAGCCGGATCGGCTTGAGATCTCAATCCACTAATCAAGAAGCAAGATTACAGAACAGGTTGCCCTAGATCTAGACTAAGGCAAACTAAATACGGAAATACACAGTACAAGACAAGTACGCAAGAGAAAAGCAAGAACGAAGCAAGTAAAGGAAGAGGACACCCTGGATCTGGAGAACAGAGCCAGATCTTCGTCGGATTCAACCAGAGAAGCGACGCTTCGCCTGAACAGAGGGCAAAGGAGCTTCTTCTTCTTCCTCGAACTCAGATCTAGAGTCTCAGGGCGAGATTCGCTCTAGATCGGACCGCAAAGAGCTTCGCCGGAGCTAGGTTTGGAAACCCTAGCTTTTCTCTCTCTGTCGCCTCTTCTCTCTCTCTCTCTTAAGGTTTTGGTTTACCTGAGAAGCTGGATCGAAGAATGAGGCAGCCCTAGCTCCTCTTCCCTTTATATAGACAAGCCATTAGTGAAACGCTGCGTTGCAGACAACCAGAGGCTGGAAGCGCGCTAGGTCAAACAAGGTGAGCTCGGTCCAGGTAAGGAAAGTGGGCTAGGGTAATGGGCTTTCAAAGCCCATTTACTTATAAGCATACATAGTTGTCTAGTTATATAACATATACTTATAAATACTATGTACATATGTGAGCATAAGTTAAAACTTACACTTCTAACATATGTTTAGCATATATTACGTATATATTATATTTACAAGTGCATTTGTCTAAGTCTACCAATTAATCTAAATCTAAGACCATCCAATGTTCCTAGATCTATATGCTATCGATTAGAATAGACATTACAGTATCTTTAAAACATTATGTTTATGTAACTGTTGTGGGTACAGTTTTATGAGTCATCCTGCCACTATTTTTTGACATTCCTGCAAACTATGTTCTACCACCTGTGTATTAATTTCATGCCAAGTTAATAATGACTTCTGCCCAGAACAAGGCTACAAGTTGTCTCCATGCCACTTATGTAGTAATTTCCTCCCACGAGTGTCTGAAATCCATATCGTATGACTAACTATTTTCTGCCACTATTATATGCTTTTCCTTCCAAGTGAAGACGTACTACGTACCTAGAACAAGGCTAAATATAGGGGCAGGAAGGGGACGGGATCACCTGTCCCCAAAGAGACGGGACCTCTGAATGTCCTTCCTCATCCCTAAAATAAAACCCGTGACTCGGCGGGTCCGAGTCCTCGGATAGCTGGGTCAAGGCGGGTTGCGAGTTAGGGTTAGGGTCAAGCCTCTCCCAACCCATTGACTCGCCTGATCGACCTACCGAATCAATACGCCAGGTTAACCCATACCCATAAATTTCTTAACGGATGGGATATATATTTGCTTACATTATAATATTATTATAATCAAATTAAAGAGGGATCATCAGAATTTGTATAATAACTAAATTGCGTGCATAAACCTATGGGAACGTGGAATAAGCAATTGTCTGTCATGTGACACTTTTAACGTGAGGCCGATCACATGCTATCTTTTATAGCTATTTTAGTATTATTATTATTATAGATTATTATATTTATAAATGAATGCCCTCTATAAAAAAAAATTAACCTAATGTATGATATTACTGATGATATGATATATGATACATATTGGCCGGGCTCTTGGCTCTTTAGGACTTGCAATTTATTTATATTATCTCACAAAACAATGGGGGAAGAGCAAAGTAGAAGAATAAGTACAAGAATTATCAAAATATATGATTATTAAAGCCATGTTGTCAATTGGGGAAATTGAGTATAGCATTAAACTAAATTATTAGCAAAAAGAATTAATTTAAAGACGTGGATTAACGGAAACTTCCAACAGGAAAAATCCTTCATTTGAATGCCATAATTCAAACCTTTTCTAATACTTTCCCTTGTTTAAGAGAGACCAGTTTGCTCCATTCATTGACCTTCATTTATTATTTGTATTGAATAATTAATTGATAAAACTATATTAATTATTAATGTGTGGTTACGTACTCCTCCTATTTCCATAAAATAATTGTAAATCATATATACCAAGATTGAACCCTGTTTTTTTTTAAAAAAAAAAAAAATACATATGTTTATTGCGACCATTTTCTTTCTTTTGAAGAACCTATCCCCGTGAAGGAAATTTACAAAAATAGAAACTAATTAACAAATTTGAACCTTTAAAATTTACAAAGGAGTATAATGATTTTATTAGACTTGACATTAAGTTTTTAGATAAGAAAGCTGATCTTCGTATAAAAATAAAATAAACCCGACACAACTCCTATTTTACACCATCCAATCAGATTTTCTGGGATTATTGACGATCAATGCCCAACCTGATTTCCCATGACCTAACAATGAGAGAGGCCATCGACGATCAATTAAAATACCTGATCGAATTTCTCAAAATCAAAAATCAAGCGAATCCATAAGCGAGAAATGTCAATCAAACTGAAGATATATGGTGTGGTGTAGTATATTTTAAGAGGAGATATATATCTTAACCATCATGTTGAGAGTTGAGACTATACATTACTTAAGCAACCATCAAATAGACTCTAATCTTTAGGAAGAAGCAAACTTATTGTGTTTGTCTTTCTCCTCAGCCGTAGAATCTCTCTCTCATTTTATAACAAAGAATGAAAGAATTTAAAGGTGGGGAGGGAGCTGGTGAGCTCATTGTCTTCTTCATATATCCAAGATAAGTATGAGATTAATTAATTAATTAATTAACCAAACAATAGCAATTATTGGTGTTTATTATTTGCCGCTTATTAACAGATTGGGACAATATATATGGATTAAATGGATATGTAGCAGTCAAAATTAATCAAATCGAATATATGGTTAATTTATAGTCCTTCTGTCCCACAATGGTTATTTTTGGACTATTTATTTTATGCATGCTTTTTAATGAGCTAAAAACTATATAAAATATCCATTTTTAATTAATTTTTTAAAATAATTCTATACTTATTAGTAATATGTATGATATTATTTAAAAATATTTAATAAAATGTTGATATTTATATAGTTTTTAGCTTCTTAAGAAAACGTGAATGAATAGTTAAAGACAACTATTGTGAGACGGAGGGAGGACTCTATTTGATGATGAATGAATGAATGAATGAATGAATGAAGAAGAGAAACAAAACGGAGAGAGAGTGAAGAAACTGAATCTGTTACATTCTCCAAGCTGATCAAAATGACAGTACACAAGGGGTATTTATAGTTACACAGCTCATAAGCTAATTATTCACACATACACATTATACACTAACAGTTCCCCTCAAGTTAGAAGTTTTGAACATGTCAACAACTCCTACCTTACCAAGAGCTTTGTTACACTGGTCCTGAACAATTACTTTCGTGAAAATGTAGGTTGGCTGCTCCTTGGTGGGTATGTAGCCTAGCTTAATCTCCTTGCTGGTCATAACCTTGTCCCTAATCAGATTGCATTCCCCCTCAATGTGTTTTGTGCGTTCATGGAGCACGGGGTTCCTAGCAATGTGCAAGGCCGACTTGTTATCACAGTAGAGACACACATTGAGGGAGTACTATATTTGAATAGTTAAAGACAATCATTGTAGAACGGATAGAGTACTGTATTAATGGATTTAATGCTAATTGGGATGGTTCCGCAACAATTTACCTTGTCAGATGTTATCTTTGATCATTGTGCGTATATGCTTTGTAATTAACGGGTTTTCTAATCTATTTTTTAAAGGACATAAGTTATAATCCACATTTTGAAATAATCTTCTACAACGACAACACTATCAACCTTGTTAATCTTATAATAAAGCAGAGTCTGGGTTCGAGATGTACACACCATTTTCCTGGTAGGTTAAGAAATTGTTCTCGATATATGGACCCAGAGTCAACAACAGAAACGAACGAGCATAAGAGATGAATGAACCAAAGCAACGACAACCAGAGATGGAACGAAAAATAAGCAAAAGATATGGATAAACAAACTATTCATTCTCGACTTGAATGTGATTACTCCAGGATCCCAATCCACGATCAAATGAAAATAATCTTCTAGATTTTCGGGTCTGTATGGTTGCTAATAATCTACTAAAAAATAGTAGAATTAGCTAGTTTAAATTTTAAGCTGCGTATGGGTACTCATTTTAGTTAGTTTATAGTTAAAAAAAAATTTTACAAAAACAAGCTTTTTTGGTGTTTATTTGGTTTGAAATTACCATAACACCCCTAATAACAACCAAATAAACTCCGCTTTTTATAAATAAACTTGTTTTCCTCTACAGTGTTTATATTATTCCACAATATTTCAATATTTATTTTACACAATTTTTCAATTTCAACTGTTTTTAAATTTTAGTTACTTTTTAACTCCGTCCCATACAAAATTGTTAATTTTTTTAGAAAAAAAGGTTAGACAAATCATAAAATTAATAATAACGGCGAGTAGTAGGGAGTAAGACAAACCTTGGATTTTCACCCAAGAAAAGGGAAGAAGACGGACATCGAACTCAGAACCTCCTTACTCCACAATCCACACCATTGGGCCACTGGCCGACTAGGGCAATAATAACCGATTTTTTTCGTTTTAAAACCATACAATTCAAAATTAGCTTGTAATTAATCAGTTTATATCTTTAACTAGTGTATGCCCCGTTCCCTGCACGGGAATACTTTAACACAATATTATAAAATTATATTTATTATCTATAAAAAAAATCCTATTATAAATATGAAAATAAATAAATAAATAAATAAGAATTACATTATGATAATTAATTTATAACTGAAAATATAAGATTAAAATTAATCTAGATCTAAATAACTCATTCTCTTGAAAAATAGTATATATATAAATAAAATAACTATGAAATAATTAATTCTTTCCTCCAAAAATAATCGATAACATCTATCAAATATTTACTGCTATGTATCTATTAATATTTTTGGTAATTATGATCACTGTTCTAAAAAACCCCTTCAAGGCTCGTCTAGGCTCCCGCCTAAACCCCTTACATCATCCCTCCACCAAGGCCTTCAAGGTCACCAAGACCCGCCTAGACCCCAAAGACCCACCATAAAATTCGTCTATATGGAAATTGGGTGAATCTAATGTCTTTTTTAGGTCCCGTCAATATGGTGTAATTTATATATAAATCGTCCATTGGATAGATTATTTATAATCCAGATGGAGATACACTTATATGGCAATTTGTATATCCGTATATGCCAAATTTATAACTATTATTACGTTTAATTATATTGATATAGTTATTTCCTTATATAATATTTACTCTTTTATAAGATATTCCATCTATTCAATTATATGAGTTAATGGTAAAATAAAATAATTATTTTTAATTATATAGATTAGAACTATCTTATTATTTTTATTAGATTTCCTTTTTGACTTGAGAAGGTTTTGCGAGATGCACTCACGTGCCGCCACATAAGCAGATTCACTCACAAGCCGTCACGCAGGCAACAATGCATCGGTTTTAGTATATGTATATAGATTGTTTGTCGTTGGAATGGTGGTCTATCAATAATAAAGGTGGTAAGTTGCACATCCGTAAATACAAACGGGTGCGATGTACTCTTATGCGCACCCTGGGTGCGTTTATAGGTATGCGAAATTTTCACCCGTTATGTGCACCTTGGTTGCGCACAAAGCAACCAATAACCGCACGTGTCCTGGATGTGTGGAAAGAATTTGCATTACGAAAAAAGAAGGTATATAAAATGGACGGAATTGGGCTAAATAATCCCGCACGCATCCTAGATGCGTGCATGATTATTCTTTTTGGTCTAAACGCATCCTAGTGTTGTTTTTGGTTGATGTCAAAAACAGCACTAAAGCGGGATTGAGGTCGAAAGATGTACTCATGTCGCGCCATGATGTGACAACGAACATGATGTCGAGGGAACAAATATACGGGGCACGGCCAAAAGATCTACTCACTAAATTTCGAACATTATCATTCCTCATGGGACTTGGTGAAGAAGCATGGCTTGATGTATGGATGACGATGATGAGAGAAGTCAATTTCCATCCAAAACGATACCAGCCGCTTCTTGGTGTTTACAGACAATCCAACGCGCCGGATAAAAGACTCATATTATTCAAGGCACATTTCAAGTGGAGGGATGAGAATATCAATGCGCCTGAGCAGTGTTGAGGAGTTTCAGATGAACTGGGAACTTAGTGGTAGACTTCAGGCTTAGACTAGTACGCATCCATATTTGTTGATGAACAAAGAAAATATTTTATAATGATTGTTTGTGTTGTTAAAGTCTATGCAAGTTTAAAATGTTGTTAAATTTTAAGTATAAAATGTTGCTAAAATGTAAGTTTATGATGTAAGTTACATACTTTCATTTAAACGCATCCAAGATACATGTACACGCATCCTAGATGTACGTGTCCATTGTGAAATGAATTAAGACACGTATGTCGTAGCAAGATTTCGGATCAGTATGTAGGTGATTTGTTCTCAGCATTCTCACATATCCAGGATGCGTGTGCATAATCCTAAACCCTAGCTACTAACCCTAAGGGATGCGTGTATAGACTCGGCTGGGGCTGGGGTTGGGTTAGAGTTAGTAGGGTTTAGGGTTGATAGGGTTTTGGGTGATTCCCTTGGCTTAGTAGGTAGAAAACCAAGAAGTAAAAAGAGGATTTAGAAATCATAAGTTAAAGACATGATAATCCATATATTGTCAACTCCTTTTAAGATTTATTGATGTTCATATATATATATATATATATACAGTAAGTACCAGTAAATTAATTATAATATGCATTTGATTTAAATAGGTAGCCTAGTAGCCTACTATTCAATGTCAAATAAGCAAATATCTTGCCACTTGGCATCCACAACCTTTTTTTTAAAAAAAAAAAGAATCTAAATTATCCAAGTAAAGAAAATGCACTTGTTGATCACATCAGTTAATTAGCATAGATGCCATGGTTCACTCCCAAACAAACAGTATATGCCCAACCTAATGGTGTTTTATTTCTCTTCAAGGAGACAATTATTTCAATTGCTATACCATTTAACTAATACGGAATATTTGTTTATATATGCTACCATTATGTCTCCATTAATTTGTTTATTTATTATTTAAGTGTCAATATCAAGCCTTGCGCTTTTTAATTTTACGTAATACCAGTGTAGGAAATTCAATCAAAATTAATTAATTAAGAATTAATATGAATAAAAGCGCGTAGTTGCTGAACTAATCGCTGTCGTAATCTCATCGATCCTTTTTAATTTGGCTGGTTTTTATTGTCAACCCCATGGAAAGAAAAAAAGTCAATATTTTGTTTTTGTAGTACTATCTTTATAATATCTTCCTATTTGTTGCTTGTTTCAATGTTTTTTTTGGTAACAAACCCAATACTTGAAGTCGTATGTAGCGTTTTTTTTCACTGCTATATCTAATTAAGAAAGACAAATAATGTTGACTTGATTAAGGAGGGGTGATTTGCACTAATTAATCACGCTACTAGTTAATTATTGCATTGCATATCTTCATGTTGAGTCAGTGCTCGAGACGCTTGTGACTAAGGTTCGTTCAAGCATATGCATTCATGCAACACTAAACTACAAATTCATAAGCAATATACTATACAAACGACAACAACAATCGTCCCAGTGTATCTCGCATCTAGTAGGGTATGAGAGGTCTAGGAGTAAGCCGCCGCCTGATTTGGGGGTTTAGCTTGTGGATGCAGCTATGCTCGTATCCCAAATCCATCCACTTCGCTTTGGGGTGTACTCGTTTTGGCTCTGCTCAGCGTACATATTTCCCGGCATCCGCCATCCATGCCTCAGCCTCATCCTTGCCGTGCACGTCACGGCTTGATTGTCACATCTCTTCCCGTACACTGTGCTTAGCATGCAAGGGTATCCAATTGCCTTGCACGTCAAACACTGATTAAAAAAAATGATGGTTTTTCTATCTTTTAAAAATTAAAACCATCCATTAAAATCCCAAAAGGGGTTGATAAAAATTTCGAAAGGGTTTGAACAGAATTCCGAAAGAGTTAACCAAAATCCCAAAAGGGCCTGAAAAATAATCTTAATAGTAATAGTAATTATAATAATAATTCCTCCCCGGACGTTCAGCTTGGTCGTCCCAGGATTTTTGAACACAAATTTTCGTCTGATGATTTTTCCTCCCTTTTGTGGCCCGTATTTGTTCCATCTTTTGGTGGCGGGTCGTTGCTTTGGCATGGTTGCGATTAGCTTCGAGTTGGGTTGCAATATCGGGCGTCCTGTATGACCGAGATGATCGTGGCTATGTTTGTGGTCTTTGAAGATCCCTCATTTAGGTGGGGCAACATTAGTGATCCGCACTTTCCTAAGGTTCGCCCTTTCCGGTGGTGGGTTACTGTTCTCCGCTTTCTCGGTGTCTTGACATCATGAGTCGTCACACTCTCCCGCGTTTTCGGCATTTATGGCTCGCCTTGGATCTTACTCGACTCCTCCGCTGGCTGACGGCTTTTATGGATTGTTTAGATTTTTCTGTGTTAATTTGTGTTAATTTAGTGTGTTGTATGTTGAAGGATAGTTCGTCTGCCGATTCATTGACGTATATATTGGGTTATCAGATCCCAACTTTTTTTTCCAGGTATCTCAAATTCTTACCTAATAAAAAAAATATAGTATTTAAGGGCTCGTTTGTTTAGATAACTAGGGAATAGAAAGGTAAGGTATTAAATTTTAGACATAAAATATTAAAATGTATATGATCATTATTTTTTGTGAGCTTGGAGGAGAGGATGAGGGGGATTATTAGCTCATCCTATAGGTATTAGTTACCCTCCTTCAAATTAGGGAATAGAATGCTAACACATTTGTATGAAAAATGGGAGAAGAAGAGGAATGATTAAAATAGTAATAAATGTATCTTAATTTAAATATGGACTACATTCATAAGGGTAATCATTACTTTTCCCTACCAAAAAACAAACGGGGGTAAATGTTTATCAAATGGAACCGTGCAACACATATGTAGAAAGTTTGTAGGAGGAAAGGAAGGGTGAGTGATCCCCTTAATTGCTCCCAACTCAGCTCTTGTGTTTGAGTGTATTTGACGTTTATTCCCAATTAATACGGATTCCTTACGATTCTACCATATTGTTTATTATATTGTCATTGCAATGGGCAATTGCATTGCATTGTCGAATTAACAATTGTGATATATATGATTGGTTCATTATAATATATTTATTAATAGATTTTGAAGAATATATAAAGCGATAAGGAACTAATATATAGCAGAAGATTAATACTATTTGACTTGATCACTCAAGACGTAATTCACAAGTGTCCAAACCTTTATTTGTGTTAGGTATAATGTATCTTACTAAACTAATTATATACAATAAAATCGACGTATACCACGACCTTTATATGGGACGGACTAAGCGTATTAAGGAATTTGACCTTCTTAATTAAGCATTAACTTTTTTATTTTCACCAAATATATGTCAAATGTTTTTCATTATGACCATATATCACTTAAAATAGTTCGCATTGGACTCAACCTTCCTTCGGCTAAAAACAATGTAAAGCTTCAATAACGACCCTATATGATACCATACTGAAGTTCATTAGGGTTTGCTATAGAAAACGAGAGAGAATTCCAACTCTGTTGATTCTTTCTTGCAAGATTCAAAATTAATTTCAACGGCTCCTAGCTCCAAACAGGTCAAGCAACTGCAGGTTTTGTGATTTGGGATTCTAATGGATCGATCATCGCGTCTGGAAGTTCTCAGTGTGACCCTGTCTCCTCCTTGTTTGCTCTCTTCGTTCCGGCCTATAGGCGGCAAAAGACATTGGTCTCTGTCGCATCGAGATTGAAGGAGATAGTCTTACAATCATCAACTCCATCAACAGCAAGTGGAAATACCCATGGTAGATAGAGATTATTATTTCAAACATATTGCAACTCCTCAAGCAGTTCGAATGGTCGTCTTGCTTTCATGTCTTTCGCGAAGTCAACCAGGTAGCTGACAAGGTGGCTCAGCAGCACCACATGATGGACCGTGATGCTCTCTTGGCGCACCTAGAGCTGAGGTAGCCATGTAGGGGGGTTCATCGACAAGGGAATTGACATGAGAGGCGAACCAACTATTTCTATATGATATTACAAAACCACATTCACTTCTCTTGTATGGAAAAATGCTATTAGATGATGAGTCAGTAAGGTCTGATGACACCTTTTAAATCCTTACCTTCTGTCAACAAAAAAAAACGCATAATGAGTCTAGCGTCCAATTTTTCACTAGACCAACCATATAGTAGTATTTGTTATATAAATCATGTGCCTAAGAAACCCAATTTTATCAGTTCGTTGGGGAATATACATCAAAATAAACTATTCATTAACTAAAAGAAGTCAAATTCTCACCCAAAAAAAAGTCAACGAATTATCTTGTATCACAGGGCCACAGGGGACCAAGAAAATTGGTGTTATATATGTAAGGATAGTAGTTAAGTAAGTAAGTGGAGGATGTGACCGTCTTGTATTTGGCGGGTTCAGATTTTAGTATCTTCTCATAACCACTCCATCTCTTTGCTAACCCGCTACGGTTTAATCACAAACTCCTAAACAAAATTATCAATGCTTTTAATCATTTAGAATGCAAATTATCAACGGTTTGGGGCCTACCGACGAATTTTACAACTATAGCTTATGCTAAGAAATGTAAAGAACAAAAGAAAGGACGAAATGGAGTAGAATGAATGAATCTGTTTTGATCCATTCACACTCCCCTGTATATTACCTAGGAGAGTCTTTTATTGATCTGCTTTTCGACGACGTGACATCGTGACTATTCTGTATTTCTGTTTGCTCATGTTCTCGATAAATTTGAACCCTTTCTGCAACCTCCATGCAAAATTGATTGTATTGCTAGGATTGGATGTTGTATTCTGGTTAGGTTTTTTTCTATTGTTCTCAATCTGTCATATTTTAAATTGTTTTCTTATTAAAAAAAAAAAGAAATATGAAATGTAGGTCAATATCATTTTATGTGTTTTATTGGTTGGACAATTGTTGTGTTGCATGTGACTTGTGATAAATCATTGTCTTAAAAACGATTATGCTTTTCAAGAGAAAACTTTATTAATAGCACTCCTCTAAAAAAAAATAAAAGAAAAAAAGTTGGGGTTGGTGAGGGTTAAGGAGAAGGAGGGGGAGAATTCTTAACCGAAAATTAGCGATTGAGATTTTTCCAACTCTACTGGTAAAAACTTTATGGAATCCAAGGTGGCAAGCGACACACTACTATGTTTGGTTTCTAATGTATTATTGATTCTAATATAATTATAAATTAACAGTTTATTCATAAATTTTACAATGTGTTTGAATTCAATTAATACTGGTGACTTGGTTGAGCAATGGAGGTTTGGGGATGGATGATATGAATTTAGGGATTTTATTTGTTTCTCCTGGGCAGATTTGTAATTATTTTGTAGAATGAAAAGGGCTTGCAAATTTGTGAAATTAATCTTGTCAAAGCTATTTTCAAATCTGGCCAATAACACTTAGGAAATAAAGACCATGTGTTTTTTTAACCAAATCTTTACGTGCACATTTTACCAGTGTGAAGGGATTTATATCGGCTTTCCAACATCCCTGATAGTTTTGTACCAACCTAATTCGAAAAGCACAAAGAAACCAGTCATAACTCAAGCTTGTGGATCTTGCTTGATCTTCATGAAAAACTTGGCAATATAAAACCAGGAAAGATAATGTTGTGGAGCTCAAAGTGAGAGTACACTCACACGCATGAAGTGGCTAGCGAGCGAGAGATGCAAGGAAACAAGCTCCTCTGAGAGATCACAAGTTCGATATGCTTCCAAGATCAATGAGGTTACCTCTGCAAACAATAACAAGAAAAAAAAAAGGCTACAAAAACGGAGCCTGGGATTTTACCGACCATAAGAAGGCTAATGAACAATGCCACCAACTGTACAAACGTGCAGCTATACAGGATCAGGAAGAAAATAAAAATCCTATTCAAAGGAAAATTGATCGCAGACGAATTGTTTGAGAAGATGAACATTTTTTTATAGACAGGAGGAGCTCATAAGGTACTATCAGAATCGCAGATCTGAAAAAGAGGCCTCAAAAACAGGTTTAAGATACCTGATAATTTGCAATTTACCATCACTTCACACGTATATACACCATTGGCAGTAACTCCTATGATAGTGCTTCGGAAATGATTGAACGATAGGATAACTGCTTTTCATAAAGATCTCTGAATATACGATATTTGGCATCGTGGTACTTCTTCACCCTGGGATCTTTGGATGGATAGATGACCTAATGTATTCAAGAAAGAAAAGGTCAATACAGAGAGTTACATTTGGACAGTTGACATCTATGAAACCATAGTAAGTCGTAATGGACATTCTTCTAACTATAAAATTTCTGAAAGGAATGTTTACGTTCATATATAGTGTCTAGTACCACGGATTGATTGCATAACAGAACAAGAGTCTGTATAGAAAATAATTTCATGGAGTTCCAAGAAGCTTTAATAAATTACAATAGCCATTGTTCACATTGATGTCCAAGGAAAGAAAAGGTTTTCCATTGAATACAAAAAAATGTAAAGATGACCAGGAAAAGTTAAATAAGAACCAATAAAAGTAAAGGGAAAATCCGGCATGCAGTAAGGCAGTATCATCATAATTTTTTGGAAATTAGGAGAACTATAAGAGGCAAGATCAGAGTAAACTGCTAAGCTATGCATGCTGCAGTAAGTATCTGGTTCCTGTTATATCTTAACGCATATAGGTACATGTTTTATTTTATTTTGAATCAGTAAATATATATAGGTACATATTGCAGGGTTGAAAGAGAGCACATAGGCAAAACAGTGTACCTGTCCGGCTGCGCTGAGTGCCTTCATGGCATCATGTAGACTTGAATATTTTTTTGCAGCAACAGCCCCAAGAATGGCAGCACCAAGGAGCACAGATTCGTTTTCTCGTGGAAGAATAACTGGGTATCCTATTTCATTCAGAAAGAAAAAGAAACGGTCATTTTGAAATGCTAATAGAGAACTTACAAAGTTCGTGTAAAATCTGAACATAACGACTCCTATAAAATACCATACCACCAATATCACAACACTGCACAATAGCTACTAAATAATCCAAAGCCTATATTTCAATTCACAATAAAGTCAACAAGTATAATCGAAGGTGTTAGGTAATAACCCTCAATTTTGCCTTTCCCATCCCTGGATCTCAGTAGCATGATTGAGGGAAAGACAGAAACTAACCAGTAATATCTGCATGCTCTTGAATGTACAGGGGATTCTTTGCTAGGCCACCACATGCAAGAAGTGTGTCAATCTGCCAGTTAAGAGCAAAAAGGTGAACTCAGTTCCTTAAATCACATATAGGAATATCAACAACAAAAAAGTGACAAGGATGACACCCCCATTTGTCTCGAAAAAAGACAACCCGGCAGAAGGGAAGGAAACTAGACTAGTGAATTCCCCTTGCTGTGGCTTTTTGGGTTTGGGTGGAGGGGGTTGTATAAGCGTTTGGAATATGTTTTGTCATGTAGAGAAGTAGGTAGCCAAACATTACAGAATTAAGATCAAGAGAAAAGAAAGAAAGGCTACTCTCTTACTTTGTGGCCATGGGCATTGCAGTGCTCCACAATATGGCGTGTGCCATATGCAATACCCTGAACTGTCGCAAGATACTGGAGAGCAAGATTTCTTTCACTAGTGTCCAGTGTCAAGCCACAAACCATCCCTTTTGCTGTTGGATCTGCTATAGGAGACCTATCCCGAAGATAAAGATTCATAAGTTTCTCAACTGAGCCTATCTCCATTTACTATTGATGCAAGTGAAGACTAAATCTAGAGACCTGCTTACCTATTCCCATGAAAGTCAGGAAGAACATGCAAATCCTTGGTCAAAGCAGCAATAAATGGAGAATTCAGGTCACTCATCATTGACTCCAGCGTCTTGTTTAGAAGCGTGAACACCGATGTACCTGCAACATTGAGTGGTTCTTCACTTGGAACATATATTAGAATGATTAAACGGCTTGTCTGTAATCAGTCACAAATAGCATACCACGAGAAGCAGCCTTGTTTGCAAGGTGGGGAGATGCCACGTGATTCTCAACTACATAATCCAGTAGTGCCCCAGTAGCACTCTGACCGCCTTCTGTAAGCCAGTATTTGGGTACCATGGCTAAAAGCAAATGAGAAACGTTGTCATTCTTTATCAGACTACTAATTAGCAGCAAATTCAATCTTTTTTTTTGGTTTAAGCAGCAAATTCAATCTTTAATGACATTCTCAACACACTAAAAACATGTCAAACTTTCTTTCACTGAGAATACAAAGTAGGATATGTTGTAATAATTGTTTACAGCCTTCGCAATGCCTAAAATAATCAAGCCTTCGCAATGCCTAAAATAATCAAGCCTTCTGCAGATATGACATCGCAACTTCATTGTCTTCCATTAAAATCAATTTTTTATTCCGAGTAGGAGAAGCACATGTTGGGCATTTTTTACTCCCAAGGCAGAGCACATTAAAGAGTGAAATGTTTGGTAAATTTCTCCTACAACCAGGGCAAAGATTGCATTATGATGTGGCTATTCCCAGCTAGATTTCATAGACACCATGAAGCAACAATATTTTACCAACTGGCAATACATGGACATGAGTCACATAAGTTCATACTTCACAGCACTGAAAAGCTTACCAGACCAAAATGGTCCCCAGACACCAGGAATAAACAGCTTGCTCTTAGATATGGCCATATGACAAGTTGAAGTTCCACAGACCAATACCATGCGATGGCAAATGGCTTCCTTGTCATCAGCTGAACATATATTGACTTATAAATGAGAAACAGAAAATTACATTGGACTCTTCACTAAAACAATATTGATAGATATAGAACCCATACTTTGAAGTTGTAAATCTGATGAGGGTACACTTTCCATGACACCAACACCACCAGCATGAGCATCAATTAAAGAAGTTCCAACGGGAGTTCCCTCCAGTAAACCAAATTCCTAAAACAACAAATCATCCCCATTAGGGGTCATTTGGTATTGATATCTAGATTTCAGATATGAGCCCCCGATATCTAATATCTAGCGTTTGGTATAGGTAGATATCGATATCACTTAATCTGATATTGTGTTTGGTATAGACAGATATCGATATCACTTGATATCTAGATATCAGATTGGGACCTATTTGATATGCTGATTTTGAGAGAGTATCACTTGATTTCAAGATATCACCCGATATCGATATCTTGATACCGATATCTTGGTATCGAGATATGAACCGATATCGATATCTTGAAGAATTGAGATAGCATATTGGCATCTATAAATTCACAGACCATATTCTGACATATCAAAATATAAGAAGTAGCAATGAACTCGGTCACCAAATATAATCAAAGGGCCTTAAAAAAGCAACACTGGAAATCAATTTGAATTCTTCAATTCAATATATCTTGCCTTTGCAGCAGCTGGTGTTAGACCAGAACCCAAGGGATGCCCAGGGAAAGCTACACTTCGTCCTGTCGACCAATGCAGGAAAGTATGTTAAGATCAATCAAGGGCATATACAGATAAATCAGTTTATTGAATTCTATGAATCTATTATTGAGAATTTTCATGCAAGCTACATATATCCTGTAGTTCATTTCATTCAGGGGGGAAAAGACTTTCTATATGAGCTACTAAATCATGTCTGAATAAACATTTACCTATCTTAGCATGATGTCCATCAACAAGGTCACCCAATCCAATCTCCTGCCAAAACTCATCATCCCAACCACATGCCTCCATACTCCGAGAATCATTCTCACTTAATTGATCCATGTGGGCATGACCAAGATATGTCCACTTACAAACTGTGGTGCACAAACTCCTTGTATCATCACCAGTAGCTCTAGATAAATCAATCAGAAACACTCACATCAATATCTAGCTACAAAAAGAGAAACAAGTATACAGTAGACTGTTCAGAAGAATACTCACTTATATGAAAGCCAGTCACTTAAGTCCATCCAGCGAAATGCCATTGACCAAGATTCTTTAAGATTTTCTTTCACCCATAAAAGCTGAAAAATAAAAGAGATTAAAAACAAGGTAACAGCATTGCAGTTCTGGACTTCATTTTATTTTCAAAAAAATAATTGTGTTCCCAGAAATTGATGACATGTGAAAGCATTCAAAGCAAAACAGTATGCTCAGCAAATGGAAGTGGTGCACACTTTTGGAGCTCCACCTAAGGGATGCAACGATAATTTATCACTTTGCAAAAGAGTTGTGTCGGCAACAGAAAAGCTGTGAAAGGAAAACAATATGCTCAGCATTGGAAAAGTGGACACTTTTGGAGCTCCATCTCAGGGAGGCAACGATAATTTTTATCACTTTGCAAAAGAGTTGTATCAGCAACAGAAGAAACTGTGAAAGCAAAACAATATGCTCAGCATTGGAAAAGTACACACTTTTGGAGGCTCCATTTCAGGTGAAAGAGCTCCTCCACAATACTGCAATACGGGTGAGTCGGATGAATTAATCCTCTCAGCTTGCTTCACAGCTCTGTGATCCATCCAAACTATAACATTTCTCCTCGGATCACCACTCCAGGAAACAGTAACTGGGGATCCATCATCATCCACAGCAACTGCAACCATTAATTATTAACTGCATTAATTTACACCTTCTAGTTTGCAATTAAAAAGTTTATGTCCTAACACATCACCAATATTATAATCACAAAAATGCAGTAGCAGTAGCAGCACAGCAGTACAGCACGCACCAAGAGAACAAGTAGCAGCAAAACCAATTCCGGTTACGTCTTCCCCGTCAACATCAGCAAGAGAGCAAGCAGACCTCACTGCTGCACACACAGCAAGCCATATGTCTGTGGAAGATTGCTGGTCCAGTTAATGAAGGAAACTCGTCAAATTCATGAGTAAAAACTGCTCAAGGTAGTTTCTGATGTGCACAACATCTCATGCTCAAGAGCTATCATCTATTTGGAAGTAAAAAATAATTTGAAGTTCTCAACTCTCACTCACCTCAATGCAATCACCTTCCTTCCAAATCTGTATAGGACTACTAGCAGACCCCAAGAGCTTCCCATTGTCATCAAACACACCTATACAGTGTACCATAAGTAAATCGATTAAAATCCTGAACACAGAACAGCCCCCAAATAAAGTCAATTTCGCATAACCGGAAAAAGAAGATGAATACAGAACAGGAAATCAAGTGTCGATAAACAGGTTTGACTTCTCTGCAACAATCAATACACGCACGACGAAGTGATTAAAACTGGTTAACCACCGGAAAATCTCACCAACATAACCCGATTTGAATCAAAACGATCAAGATAAAAACGCGAACTAAAGAAGCGAACCAGCGAGTTACGAAGAGATCAAAATAGGTGACAAATTGAAGATGAAATCGAGAGAGCGGAACAATCTATTTCAGCGTCGAACAACATTGATAAAAAAGGAATTGAGAGAGAAAAGGAACCGGCGCGGGCGCTGCCGGTGCCGACGTCAACGCCGAGGAAGACGGGGCGGGGAGAGGCCATATTGAGACACCGTGGGGCGGCGGTTGCATCCAAAGCTTGAGAAGCTCAGCCGTCCAGTTCCGTCAACAGACGTTTCTTTCTTCTTACGGAGTATTTGTTTTTTTCGTTTTGTTTTTCCGTAACCCTACGGCCCTACATGTTGACTATGATAAAGATGGGCACCGTACGTTTTGCTTATTGTTGGATAAGATCGACTGATTTGTGGAAGCAGGCACTGCACCTTTTTTATAAAAAAAAAAATTGGAAATGGGATGGGTTTTGTTAAATGCACGGTTAACTTCTCGCCATCGGTACGGTGTCGCTGCCGACACCCGAAGTCGGCAAGCTTGTCTCGACGCCAACTAATGAAGACGGCATGTACAACCTGGAAATGTTGAGATTCATGTGCAGCTTGTATGCCGACATCTGAACTCGGCATCGACATTAAGTTGGAGGAGTCAAAGTCCATGTGCTACCTGCAAATTATGTTCAGATTAATGCTGCAGCTTGTTTGCCGACTTCTGAACTCGGCATCGGTGTCAATGTCCATGTTCAGATTATGGTGCAACCTGGAAATTATGTTAAGCCAAACCCACCGACACCGGACCCCGAGCTTGGCACCGTGCAAATGGCGAGATCAGGCCGTGTGAATAGCACAACCGTTCCTCTTTCCATTTCAAAATGTTTGTTTTTATGCCAGTTTTAAAGGAGATAAAAATATTATAAATATTATTTTTTTAAGGGATAAATAGGGAAAACTAATTAAAATACCCCCACCTTTGGGGGTATGGTAAAAATATATCTTCAACTTTCAAATGTAATAAAAATATCCCGACCTTTGAGGGTAGTGGTAATATATTA
This sequence comes from Persicaria maculosa, assembly GCA_963922045.1. Lineage (NCBI taxonomy): Eukaryota > Viridiplantae > Streptophyta > Magnoliopsida > Caryophyllales > Polygonaceae > Persicaria > Persicaria maculosa. The sequence goes on from OY998252.1 coordinate 10,845,226, forward strand.
CTACGAGTTTTCTCATGGGTCAAAAATGCTGACAAGACAGCCTACGCGGATTTTTTTTAACAAGGCAGCCTGCGTGGAAGCTTTTTTACAAATTATATAGCACTAAAACTGGGTTTTCTTGAACGGTTTTCTTAGGAAAAAAAATAAACCGACAATAAAATTAAACCCGAAAAACGAAATTGATTCAACAAAGCAACTAATCCGGTCAAAATTGCCTCAAATCAACACAATAAGACTATTCATAACACCAACCCGACAACAAAACTAAACCAACTACAACAACGAAGAGGAGGGAAAACTTACTCAGTCAAATCCGTGAACGAATCAAAGAGAAAGAAGATGTGAGAGAGACAGCTTAAGATAAGCGACCACAATGGAGGAAGACTGTCATTGAAGAGGAACCATGAGCTATCTGGAAGACCTAGAAGACAGTTCAAAAAGCGACCATAGAAGAAAATAGGAGGGAGGAAAAGGCGTGTATGAACCCATTCCAATTTTTTATTTTTTTCTAAGAAAATCGTTAAAATAAAAAACCTTGTTAAAAAAAATTCCACATAGGCTGCCTTATGTCATCATTTTTTAATCGTGAAAAACCTGTGGTGATATATTACCACTAGCCTCAAAGGTCGGGATATTTTTATTATATTTGAAAGTTGAGGATATTTTTTTAACATACCCCCAAAGGTGGGGGTATTTTAATTAGTTTTCCCTTTTTTAATGATTATATACATGTTAGTCGTAAGTATGAATTTATAAAAACAAATGTATGCGGAAACTAATATTTTATAAAGTTTTTACTTAAAATGTATGCGGAAAAGTCAAGTGACTTTTATTTTGGAAGAAAGAGAGTAACATTTTATTATTCATGTCATAGGTATAAACTTTCACCCACCCTACTTAATCACCCGCAAATCTTTCGCTCGTATCCAATCTGTGCGAGTGAACCATGAACATGTGGTGCGGATGATTATTGGATATCCAATAACATGAACCAAATGCTCTTATTTTTAAACATTATATGAAATATTTATCTTAAAAACATATAATAGCATCAAGTTTGAGTTCAACAATATATATACACGTGGAAAATACACATTGGATAGGATTATTCCACCCAAATTATTACCTGCTCAAAAAAATACGTGGAAAATAAATAATTTAGAAAATAAAAACGTCGGTGTAAAACCGATTTCTCCGTTAAGTTATAATGGGTCTATCGATTTAAACGACAAGGGAGTAAAGGATCTAAAGCGATCCAAAATCGAATATCTGTGAATAAAAGTAGAATCAATGAAAATATATAGATATACCGTTGATTAAATTTAAAAAGTGGCATCAAACGATTTGATTAAAAAGGTGGAATCAAACAATTTGATTAAAAAAGTGGCATCAAACGATTTGATTAAAAAAGTGGCATCAAACGATTTGATTAAAAAAGTGGCATCAAATAACAATACATTAGAACAATGACATCAGAACACTATTTTGAAAAGGTGGCATTACATTAAAGAAAAAAAATTTCATTAAAAAAATGACATCAAATACTACTTTGAAAAAATGGCATAATGATAAAAAAAAATGACATCGAAAAAATAACATCAAAAAAATTGGCATCAGTGATCAAATGGTAGAAAAAAATGACATCATAAAAAGTGGCATTAATAGTCAACATGGGAGGAAGGGAAGGAAAGGGGGCGTGGAATACACACCACCTATTTTTTTTTTTTTTCTTGGTACAATTAGCTAATTAGGTTTTCCCAAATGTACAATTAGCTAAATCACCATATTTTATATCCATTTTTCCCCCAAACTATCCTTGTAATAATGTGATTTTCAATAAAGTGAAAAAGACAGAATAATAATTAGGGATATAAGTGTATTTTTTATCTATTTTCTTAAATAATGTACAAATTTCAATAATAACATGTTTTAATTACGGAAAAGCTAAATATACCGCTATTTTTTGACTTGATACACCGTTAAACTCAGCAAGATGTTGCGGAGTAGATCCCGCAACATCTTGCGAAATGCATGGGTAACCGCATCAAATGACCTTAAACGACTAAGCAACATCTAGCCGAACCGACTCCGCAGCAAGTTACGAAATACAACGTATTCTTTCATATTCCCAATTCCCATCCACATTTAAAAAAAACACACACAATTACGTACGCTACTAGTTGCGTAATGGGTAGAAAATGCATGGGAACTACCGGAGTTCCCATATTTAATTTTTTTTCCTACTCCGAATTTTTGACGCCTCTTATAAGGTTTTTCGTAACAAGTTATGGAGTAGGGTCCGCAACATGGTGTAGACATTTTAGCTTAGTACGTTGTCCCCCGTTTGGTTCAGATTTTCCCCTGTTACGCAATAGGTTGCGGAATCCAAGTGTTGTTTCAAGTAAAAAGTTGCGGTGTATTTATTAGAAACACTTTTACCCTTAATTATTACACAGTGTTGTTAAAATCATCAAGGATAAACCAGTGTTGCTATCCTTGATGATTCGACAACAATGGTCTAATGTATTTTAGAATGATAAAATTATGCTCCCTCCGTATCACAAAACTTGTAATTTTGTTTTTTTATTAGAGATAGAATATTACGGTTATGATTTGCTATGGAAATATCCTATTATGTAAAGATACTCTTGATGTAATTATTGGTGTATATATATACATCCTCTCGTTGAGATTCAACTCAACTGAGATTACAATCATTAACGTAGTCTTTAATGGTATCTAGAGCAGGTTCACAAAAACCCTAAATTTTTTTCCGCCATGGCTACCACTGAATCCTCAGCCACCTCCACTCCCTCTCCCACCGCCACAAACACCAACTCTTCCGCCAATCTCCTCTCCGTCGCCATTGGTACCAACTCCTCCGTGGGTCTTCACTTTCCCCAATTCTCTTTCAAGCTAGATCGATCCAACTACTCTGTCTGGCGTTCGAATGTTCTCGACGCCCTTGATGCTTTCGGTTTGAAAGCCTTTGTCACCACTTCCGTCTCTCCGCCGGAAACCCTTCCCGTCGCGGCTACAGACACGGCACCAGCATCCACGCAACCGAACCCTGACTTTGAGGTTTGGAAGCGCAAAGACAAGTTCGTCCTGATTTGGCTTCGAACAACGGTGTCGCCTGCTCTGGTTGGATATCTGACCAAGGCTCAGACTTCTTACTAGGCCTGGGATGCTCTCGAACGGATGTTCCAATCTCAATCGCGCGCCCGTGCGATGCACATCAAACAACAACTACAGACTCTTCAGAAAGGGGCCACCTCGATGGTCGAATACTTTGAGAAGAAGCAGGCGATGGCGGACTCTCTGGCGGACTGTCTCCAAGAGATCTCCGATGCTGATCTTGTCTCGTGCATCCTTCAAGGATTGGACGCCTCCTATGGTCCGTTTCGCGCTGCTGTCAACATGAGAGCTGAGGCTCTTACTCCTCCCGATCTGTTGGGATTCCTTCTTCAAGAGGAGGAGAGGCTGCTGAACGAGAGTCGTCAACTGGCTGCTGCAACTCCCCCACCGATGGCCAATTATGGCAATTCGCGTTCGGGGAATTCCTCGTCTGGACAGTACCGCTCCTCTGATCGCAGCAATGACCGAAACAGCGGCCGTCCGTCTCAGAACAGGCCTGCTGAGCGCCCTCCCTCGGACCGCAGCGATGCCGGCTCTCAAGGCATTCGCTCCCGTCCTCGCATAACATGTCAGATCTGTGATCGCACAGGTCACGCAGCCAAGGATTGCTTCAGTCGTCTTGATGTTCAGGCGTTTCCATCTCGCCATCCGCTAGAGAAGCTCAACAAACCCAACCAGTCTGCACCGGCTGCATACATGGCTTCTCCTTCGGCCATAACAGATCCCTCTTGGTACTTCGACTCCGGCGCCACGGACCACATCACGGGTGACTTCAACAAGGTGTCTATCGATTCGGATTATGGTGGTGGAGACCAACTGGCCCTGGGTAACGGTAAAACCCTTCCAATTTCTCATCTTGGCCATACTTCCTTTCCGTCTGCCTCAAAACCCATTAAATTATCTAATGTGCTTATTGTTCCTCAAATGAAGAAAAACCTAATTAGCATCACTCGCCTCACAAAAGATAACAATGCCTTTCTTGAATTACATCCCACTCATTGTCTATTAAAAGATTTGCAGGGAAAGGTAATGCTCAAAGGAATCGTTGATAATGGGCTCTACAGGCTTCCCGCTGCCTCATCCGTCCGCTCTGTCGCTCTTGTTGGGGAACGAACTTCCACTCTTCAATGGCATCACCGTCTGGGTCATCCGAGTCCGTCCGTGTTTCATCAAATTTGTTCTCAATTTAGTTTACCTATGTCCTCTAAAACTCCATTGTCTGATTGTGTGTCTTGTTCCTTGGGAAAGAGTTCTCGTCTTCCCATTTTATCATCTCATGTGTCAAAAACATCTCCGTTTGAGCTTGTCTATTATGATGTTTGGGGTCCTGCCCCTAAGTTATCAATAAATGGATGCCGTTTTTTCGTTCTATTTGTGGATGATTGCACTCGATATACTTGGATATATTTTATGTCTCACAAATCTCAAGTCTTCCACTATTTCAAACTCTTTCAAGCTATGGTTCAAACTCAATTTGATACCCACATCAAGGCCCTTCAAACCGATTGGGGTGGAGAATTTCGTAATGTATCCACATATCTTCAAACACAGGGCATACACCATAGAGTTTCGTGTCCTTACACTCCCACACAAAATGGAATGGTTGAACGTCGCAACAGAACTATCCAGGAAAAGGGTCTATCCCTTCTTGCCCACTCCAAACTACCCCCAGAAATCTGGGAGCATGCCTTTCATACAACGATCTATCTCCATAATCGCTCTCCCACTCCTATTTTACACAATGACTCTCCATACTTTCGTCTCTACAAACGATCTCCTGACTACTCCATTCTGCGTGCGTTTGGTTGCCTCTGTTTCCCATTCCTCGGTCCCTATCGGTCAAACAAGTTAGAGTTCAAAACATCCTCATGCCTATTCTTAGGCTACAGTTCGTCTCACCGAGGGTATCTCTGCTATGAGCCTTCCTCTGGTCATATGTTTGTCAGCCGCCATGTCATCTTCCACGAGTCCGTCTTTCCCTCCATATCGTCCTCTCAGTCGGATCCTCACGATCCCAATGCGTCGTCGTCGTCTTCGTCTCCTGCTGATCTCCTAACAGCAGCTGACCTCTCTTCCATTCCTTCCCCATCGTCAGAAGCTGGGTCCCTGGAGCCGCCTGTAGAACCGGGTATCGACGCCCCTGTTGCATCCTCTACTCCCTCGGCTGCCTCCTCTTCGCCAATTGCCAGCCTCTCCCCGTCACCGCCCACCTCGGCAGCCATTGTCTCGTCAACCTCCTCCCCGGACCCTAGCCAACACCCTCTCACACCCCCTCCTCTCTTCCCTCACCTCAGGCCATCTGCAAACTCCCATCACCCTATGGAGACTCGTGCCCGTGCCGGCCACCTTAAACCCCGAGCCCTCCTCACCTCCAAACACACCCTCTCCCCGGATTCCCTACCCAACATTGACCCAAAAACCTTCCGCCAGGCTGCTAAACACTCCCACTGGCTCTCCGCCATGAAATCCGAGTTCGATGCTCTCACCCGTACAGGTACGTGGTCACTTGTTCCCCGAAACAGCTCTCATAACATTGTCGGTTGTAAATGGGTGTACAGGACCAAACGAAAGGCCGATGGGTCCATCGATCGCTTCAAAGCACGTCTGGTTGCCAAAGGTTACAATCAGGAGGAAGGAGTGGACTATTTTGATACATTCAGCCCTGTTGTTCGGCCTACCACCATCCGCTTAGTCCTTGCCATTGCCGTGTCCCGGGGATGGCCGATTCGCCAGCTTGACATTAATAACGCCTTTCTCAATGGCGATCTCAATGAGGAAGTCTTCATGGAACAACCTCCTGGTTTTGTTGATCCTCAGCGCCCATCCCATGTGTGTCGGCTGCATAAGGCCTTATACGGTCTCAAACAGGCCCCTCGGGCTTGGTTCAGCAAGCTCAAGAACTTCCTCATTCGCTCCAACTTCAGAGCATGTCAGTTTGATTGTCCGTTGTTTGTCTACATGGCGGCAGAGTGTATCATCTATGTCTTAGTCTACGTCGACGACATCATTGTCACAGGTAACTCCCCCGATGCCATTCGACATTTCACTACGAGCCTTGATCGAGTTTTCTCCCTCAAAGATCTTGGCTTTCTCCACTACTTCTTGGGTATTGAAGTCCAGCGTCATTCGGATGGTCTACTCCTCTCTCAACAGAAGTACATCCGTGAGCTTCTTACTCGCTCCAAGATGGAGGATGCAAGACCGATTGTGAGTCCGGCCGAACCTCACTCTCGCCTATGCAGCTCGGGTGATCCCATGCCGGATCCGACTCTCTACCGCAATGTTGTTGGGGCACTTCAATATGTCGTCATCACTCACCAAGAGATCTCCTATGCCGTCAACAGAGTCTGCCAGTATATGCATCGTCCCACCACAGCTCATTGGGGGGCGGTGAAGCGCATTCTCCGATATCTAAAAGGCACCTTGGACTACATGTTTCATCTCCGTCCATCCACCAACTCTGCCATCACTGCCTTTACCGATGCCGGGTGGATTTCAAACTCGGATGACTGTCGTTCTCAGTATGGTTTTGCAATCTACTTTGGCAACTCCTTGATCAGCTGGACTTCTCGGAAGCAAAAAGTGGTCGCTCGATCCAGTACGGAAGCCGAGTATCGAGCTATCGCTGCTACAGTCGCCGAACTTGCTTGGATTCAGCAACTTCTGCATGATCTTCGGCACCGCCTGTGTGCTGTCCCTGTGGTTCTCTGCGACAGCCTCAGTGCCACGTTCCTCACCAAGAATCCGGTTCGTACCAGCAAGTCGAAGCACATTCCCGTTGACTTTCATTTTGTCCGGGAAAAGGTCGAAGCTAACGAGCTCAGTGTCCGTCATATTAGTTCCAAGGATCAGACAACTGACATTTTCACCAAGGCACTGAGCAATCACCAGTTCGATCTTCTTTGATCCAAGCTTCATGTTCGTTTCATGTTCGTGCCCCTCCATGAGCTTGCGGGGGGTATTAGAGATAGAATATTACGGTTATGATTTGCTATGGAAATATCCTATTATGTAAAGATACTCTTGATGTAATTATTGATATATATATATATACATCCTCTCGTTGAGATTCAACTCAACTGAGATTACAATCATTAACGTAGTCTTTTATTTTTTGACACGCTTTTTAAGGAGCGAAAAACTCTATAAAATATTAATTTTTTAAATATTTTTTTTAATAATTTCATAAATAATTGTATTAAGTATGAAATTATTTTTTAAAATTAATAAAATCATTGATATTTTATATAGTTTTTACCGTTCTTAAAAAACGTGCCAAAAGTAAAACTACAAATATTTTGATACGGAGGTAGTATAAAATATCAACTTTTTTACAATTGTTTTTATAAACTCATACTTGATAGTAATAAGTATGAAGTTATTAAAAAAGTAAATATTTTATACTCTGCCCGTTAAGTAAAACTTGTCGTTTTATGAAGCAAATCTTGTTAAGACAAACTAGTCATTTTAGTTATTTTGTCATCTACTTTACGAAATTGCTCTTGTAATGATGATTAAATAGTTATTAGTTGTAGTTTTTGAGAAAGTAAAAAAGTAGAGTAATTATTAAGGATATACATATATTTTTGTTTTGTTTCTTAATAAGTGTGTAGATTTATAAAATGATAAGTTTTAAATAACGGATGGAGTATAATTTTTACCACTTAAAAAATCGTACAAAAGTCATATTTTAATTTACGGAAGAAATTTTTTTTTTATAATTTTTTTAAATGTAAAGCAATCAGAATAAATTAAATGTTATAAGGGATGATACAGTAATATGTAACTATAAATCATTACTACTATCTATTATCTACAGTAGATATAAAAAGACCAATCTATCTACAATAAGTTTGTTAAAAAAATCTTAAAACACATGAAGATATTTTTGCAGTGATAATGCAAAGTGATAAGTCCGCGGGGCATTTCCAACTAACGGCGACGATTCAACGACTGTTTTGACCAGTGAGCCAATCGCCGTGAGCGAGTGGGGTTATGTGCGAAACAGTGTAATACTCACTGCAACAAAAAAGTCTCCCCCCAAAAATATAGACTTCCTTTTATCTCCTGATGGCCGCACAAACTCCTTTCCGATCACCCTTGTCTTTTTCTCCTCTCCTTTCGGTCTCAATTTTAGGGCTTTTCTGAGCTGCTGAATCCTGGATGAATTTCGAGTTTGCAGTCGAGTATTGTCGCTTCTAATCTTCAATTGTGTTGTTTTAGGGTCTGGGGAGTGGCGGATTTCATTCAATTGTAACGGAATTGAAGTTCAATTTCGGTGATTGTTTAGGTGTACACAGATCTGTCATCTGTGAATTAGGCCATCTTTTTTGTTTGCAAGGGGACGGTGAGAATGCAGAGGCAGACGAGGGCGATGGAGAGATCCAACAGCATGAGCAGGGGTAAGCGGAGCTTGGATGCCGCCGCCACCGGAGGCGATGATCAGCCGGAGCGCAAGCGACCTGCTTTAGCGAGGTGGCTATTTTGTTCTGAATTCGTTATTTCCTTTCCTGCTGAGCGTTGGCTTGGATTTTTGCATCAAATCTCTTATTCGAGTTGCTTCTTCTTTTAGATCGCTAGCTTAGGGTTAAGCTCTTGGCAGCTGCTACTCGAAATTAAGTTGCTAATTTCCCTTAGCTTGGATTTCGGACCTTAATTGCAAATGTATTTTGTCTATTTATGCTCAACCGTAGGGTTTTTGATGCTGATTTCCTTATTGTTTGGGTTCTTCTTGCTTGAGCTTGGATTGCTCTGAATCACGATCATAAGGGAAGCTTGTAAGACTACCCGTTATTAAATTGTAAACGTGTGACTGATGGCTAGTAAAAATCTGCGGACTTCGGCATCTTGGAGGAAAGAAATGGAGAAAAGTTCTTGATAAGTTAAGTTGTCAGAAGTTTGAGGTTTTTTTTTGGCCCCTCGGATAGGGCTGTTAATGAACTTAGTAGAATATGGCTGGATTAAGTTGAAGATAGTCAAGAAAATAGTTGCTGGATGGCTGTGCAAATTCAATTCTAGACTACTGGGTCTGTAACTAGCAGCCTTTTAGGCTGTAGGTCGATAGAGATGACCTTTCAATCCATTCATGTTATCAATCGTTTTCTTTTTGCATAATCAAGCAAAATAGTATACTCTTGTAAGATACTCTATTGAAGTTTTTGGAATTTATTGGAGCATACTGGATTAGCTGGTTGTAAGTAAATGTTTTGGTAGCTATTTTATAGTGTTTATAAATGAGTAATTCAGTGAGGCTTGACATAACCAGACAAATTGTGTTTTGGAAAGGCATTTGATAGTGATTTTATCATGTGGCTCAATCATAGTATCGTTTTTAAAAACACTTGTATTTGTTGCAGTGTGATTGTTGAAGCTCTTAAGGTGGACAGTCTGCAGAGGCTTTGCTCATCCTTGGAACCCATTCTTCGTAGAGTTGTAAGATCACTTCCTTAGATTTTTCAATGCACTTTTAATTTTATGCCATGTTGAAAAACTTCGTGAATATGGTTTACTTGAGACAGATGGCTATGCTCATACTTGGAACCTATTCTTTGTAGAGTTGCAACATAACTTTTTTTTTTTTTCACTTCTAAATTTACGCCATGCTGAAATTTGGAAACGACTTAATGTATATGGATTGCTAGAAACAAATGGAGGTATTTGAACTAATTTTTTTTTCCCTTTACATGTATCAGCTATCAAACTTATGTTATAGCGGATCTCTCTTTCTCTCTTATTCTTCTTATTAATATGCAAGCTTCTGATTTCCTGAAACTATATGTTGAGGATGATCTTATTTTTTATATTATCCGAAAGCACTAAAATAAGTTTCTGCTATATTAAAAATATTCTACAACTGTTCAATTATAGAAAATCAGTATTAAATTCAACTTTTCCTCCAGCAGAAGAACAGGAATTAACACAACTTGTATCTCATTACTTCTTTATGTTGGATCTTCTGATTGATTTATGCTCTGGTGAAACAGGTCAGTGAAGAAGTGGAGCGTGCATTGGCCAGGTTGGGTCCTCCCAGACTCACAGGAGGAAGGTATAAAATAATTCATTTATAACAAAAACTGTTATTTTCTTCAGCTGTAAATCAATGAGATTAAGATCTCCAAAATACAATTTAATAGTTTGCTAGTTTATGCCTTTATCAGTTATACCTTTTCCCCCCATTTCTATGCTGAAACATCTTGATTGCTTGCTGGACTAACATCATGCTACTAAATTACTAATTGTCTTTATCAGTCCGAAGTTTTCAGCGTGTCCTGTTGCAACTGTGTCTGACCTGCATTCATCATATACCTATATTGGATGTCTTATGATTAGCTTACTATGTTGCTGTTGCCTGCTTTTATCTGCTAAATCTTCTACATTCAAGTTTTAATTGCACTTCACAAATTCAGGTCTTCCCCTAAAAGAATTGAAGGTTCAGATGGAAGGACTTTGCAACTGCACTTCAGGTCCAGATTGTCACTTCCCCTTTTCACTAATGGCAAGGTTGAAGGGGAGCAGGGGGCTTCTATACATATTGTACTGATTGATGCCAGCACAGGTCATGTGGTGGCATCAGGGCCTGAATCCTGTGCAAAGCTTGATGTCGTTGTCCTTGAGGGTGATTTTAATAATGAAGATGATGAGGATTGGTCCCAAGAAGAATTTGAAAGCCATGTGGTGAAAGAGCGGGAGGGAAAAAGGCCACTTTTGACTGGAGAGCTGCAGGTGACACTCAAGGAAGGTGTAGGCACACTAGGGGAGTTTCAATTTACTGATAATTCGAGCTGGATAAGAAGCAGGAAATTTAGACTTGGTCTGAGGATCACCTCAGGAATTTGTGATAGTATACGTATACGTGAGGCAAAAACTGAAGCCTTCACTGTTAAAGATCACCGAGGGGAATGTAAGTTCTGTTTATTTAGTTCTATGCTTCTTATCCCCTTTCCTGTTACATATTTCTCATTTGATGTCTTTGTCAGTGTACAAGAAGCACTACCCACCAGCCTTAACTGATGAGGTTTGGAGATTGGAGAAGATTGGAAAAGATGGTTCCTTCCACAAGAGGCTAAATAGTGCAGGCATCTTCAGTGTTGAAGATTTTCTCCGCGTTGCTGTCAGGGACTCTCAAAAACTACGAAGTGTTGGTGTTTCTAAATGGACTTTATAATTGAATGACATTTGACTAATTGTTATGGTTTTTTTCCCCTCTTTGACTCAATCTTGAGTATCTGACTGAACTCTCTCTTGGTACCTCACAGACTCTTGGAAGTGGTATGTCAAATAGGATGTGGGATGCTCTTATGGAGCATGCTAAGACTTGTGTTATGAGCGGGAAGCTTTATGTTTATTATGCCGATGACACAAGAAATATTGGTGTTGCATTCAATAACATTTATGAGCTTAGTGGCCTCATTACTTCAGAGCAATACATCCCAGCTGATTCACTTTCTGACGATCAGAAGGTTTGCTATCTACTCTTGTTTTATTATCATATTGTATTTTTATTTTGTTATATTACTTTTAATTTGTTGATGAAATTGTTATTCAATTTATTTATCCCCTTTCTTTACAAGGGACATCCTTTAGGGGGATGAAATATGTTACATTTGTTTCATTTGCCGAAGTGGACAATAGAAGAGGAAAAATGGATCTCAGATAGTTTTGTATTTCTTTCCCTGATGTCAGATTTATTTAACATGGTAGTGCGGATGGAACTTGGGTGGTTTGGTCATGGGTGTCTAATTTGATATCAGCAATCTTATTGATTTAACCGAGCGGGGAAACAAATAAATAAATTCTGTAGACCGATTGATGGAGGTCAAGCTCTGCAATCTACAAATTTTCATTTATTTATTTTTTCCTGCAGGTCTATGTTGATACACTTGTGAAGAAAGCATATGACAATTGGCATCAAGTTATAGAATATGACGGCCAGTCTCTTATAAATTCAAAGCAAACCAGGATGGTCACAAGATCATCTAGGAATCAACTCCCTGCCGGTCCTGCTGGTTTCTCAAATACTGTTGAACAGCAGCTAGCTCTGCCTCCGTTGCATGTCTCAGTCCCTTCCGAGCAGCCTCTCATGGAGTCCTCTATACCTGTCGCAGGTTAATTGTTTTGCCTTTGCTTTGTTTCCCCTTCTGTATGTTCAAAATGCTTCATTAACAGCTACTTTGCAAATTGCTGCTAGTTTCTTTTATGCTGAGAATTCGCCAGTTGACCCCTGTGAGTTCTCACATATGCAGGTTACAATGATGGCCTGACAAATTCTAGATACTCCAACTCTCAGAACCTTTACGACAACAATGTATTTGGCTCACAGCAAAACCATGTCATAAGGAATGACAATAGGGTGGGACTGGCACTGGCACCTTCGGAGTCCTCATCATCCAAATCATCACCGACGTCGTTTCAGTCTCTGAATCCACCTGTTCAGCAATCCAGCCTCAACCCTTACGATGACTGGTCCCAGACCCGAGACAAGGGTGTGGATGATTTCCTCACCGAGGAGGAGATCCGCCTGAGGAGCAACCAGATGCTCGAGAACGAAGACATGCAACAGCTACTGCGGATCTTCAGCATGGGAGGCCATGGTTCCATCAACGTCCCTGACGACGGGTTCTCCTTCCCTCCCTACATGCCCTCCCCTGCTCCAAACTATTTCGAGGAAGAGCGTGGGCGTTCTGGGAAAGCCGTTGTTGGCTGGCTAAAGATCAAGGCAGCAATGCGATGGGGATTCTTCATCCGTAAAAAGGCAGCAGAGAGGAGAGCACAACTTATCGAGTTGGAAGATTGAATCATCATATTCGACAAGCAGCCACATGACACAGAACTCGACATCGGAGGTGTCGTGTCGGTAAAGTTGGTTTTACTATGTGGTTATAAGCACACAGAGGAATCTGCTATTGTACAGTCACCTGTACAGGTAGTTATTTCTCTTTATCATAGTTGCCTTTTTCTGGTGAACTGTAGATGCCAGTTTAGTATGGTGGCGTTCATGTGAAATAGTTTGTGGTTTTCAGTTTCAACTCGTGTGTATTTTTAATTTACCGTGTATTTTGTTACCCAGTAAAATGTAACTAAAATGTAACTAATGTCTGACATTTCCTGCCTATATTTTATTTCACAGTAGGACTTATTGTATTTGTATTGTACTACTCCCTCCGTATCGCAATACTTGTTGTTTTAGCTCTATGCACGCTTATTAACAAAACTCTTATTTACTTTACTTTTATAGGTTAAACTTTAAAGTACTTAAAAGTAGCAATTATTACTTATAAAAATAGCAATTATTACCTATAAAGATAATAATTATAGTTAAAACAACAAGTTTTTTTATACAACTTTACCACTCTAAAACTACAAGTATTGCGATACGGAGGGAGTATTGTATTGCATTGAATTTTCGCTTGTTTGAGCCTCACATTTTGTTTTGGGCAAATTCCATGTTTTGTCCCCCAAGGTCGGTGTTTGGCGAGTGTGAATGAAGATACAAGTAGGACTTGGGGAGGCCTCAATCGCCTGTGAATCGATCTATATGATGAAAGATGAATTATATTAATGACAATGATGTATATGTTTCATATATGTACATATAACTAGAATGTGGTTGGGAGTAAGATTGGTAGCTGGTTCTTGGCCCTTTTTTAAGAGGAAAGACATTCGATGTATCAGATATGTAGGACTGGTGGGTTGAAAGAAGATTGAGAAATCCAGATGGTCAAGGATGATACAAAACTGTAACAAGCCCATGCCCCAGGTAGATTCAGACACGTACAGCATGAGAGTTGAGTTAATTAGCAGAGCCAACACAGCGGTTTTGATCCTTAGTAGCATAGCTTATGTTTGAATGTCCACCTCTGTCAATTAAATTACTACTGTAGTATTCCTAAGGACACCACAATGACAGCATCATCAACCAATTCAAAGCTATTAATTAACTATGGCGTCGCCCAGAAAAGGAAATACCGTATTCATACGGACACTACAATGACAACACACAGTACGTTTAATATACAGTGTTCATATTAAATAACAACCATCCCAATTAGGGGTGGGCACAAGCCAGGAAGGATTTTGTCCAGTGTCTTGTCTTGTGTAATTTTTACGGGATGAGATCGCGACATGATTTTTTTTTAAAGTTCCTGCATGGGTCTTCTTGTCCCTCGTGGTCGTGGCCAGACGGGTCCTTAAATAAAAAAAAAAACTCTATTTGTTAAGCAAAACATGTTATTTTTAACATTTTTTCACAATTTGGCATAAATTGTGCATACTTTATTGGAAAAAGAATAAATATCCATATAATAAGTTCTAATTAAGTAAATATCTACCAACCCAATTTTTAAAGTTTCGCCTCCTCTCGACTTTTCTTGTGAAACAAGCTTCGATTTCAAACACCAATGTCGGTTACTCCCAATTTCGTACGCGTTCAAGTATTTTTCAATTTTGCTCACAAATTAATTTCGCTCACCAATTTCATTTAGGTATTTAAAAGCACACGTAAAAATTAGTATAATTAACTTGTATATCGGCACATATTTTTGTCATATATTCCTTTGTCAATATATCACAAATGTATGATATACTGTTATAAATATTAAAATACGTTTGTCAGCATATAGATTTTCGAAAAAAGTCGTTTGTCAGCATATACACTTCGTTTCGAATACAGCTGACAAATATATTACTTTGAATCAATTTGTCATCATATATAATCATATGTGAATCCATTAATTTGTCACCATATATATACATATCAACACATGTGAATCCAATGTTAGCATGAATAATTCTTTTCTCAGCATATTTATCACATTGTTCTTTTGGCAGCTCAAGCTGTCAACCCACATTCTGACAGTTGTGTATAGGGGAGAAATGGATGATTGTTGACAATAACTTATCATTCATTGGTGATACAACATCAAAACTTTTCTTAGTAGATGATTCAATTATATTGGATTCACTTACTATGTAGAGTATTAAACATTAATCGTTCTATCTTTTGACCTAGAATTCAATCACTTTCACCCATGCAAGATTTTAAAAATATTTTTTTTGTTAGTTGTGATGATGATTTACAAGAATTCATGTTATTAAAACAACATTTTCTTACATGAGAATTATTTTACAAAACCATTTTTCTCAAAAAATTTCTCATGTTATACCCCTTGTATATTACGACCTTTTTTTCTTATAATCCTCTAACCATTGTATATTATGACTTTTCTTTAAAAAAAAAAACTCATGTATTTGAATGTGCCCCAGTCGGGGTGACTCACTGGTGGGGAGCAAGGGGGATGTCAGGAGGTCTCGGGTTCGATCCCTACCTCCGCCCCTTTCCTTGGATGAAAATCCAAGGTTTGCCTTGCTCCTTACCAGTGGGTCGAGCCGAAAAACTCATGTATTTGAAGGATTCAAGTCCGACCCCACCCTGACTCTACCCCTAACGTCCCATATTACTCGCCCCATATTTTGAATTCACTTGGAGAGACTGTGGACCAAATTTAGTGAATTAAATGTCCTCCAAATTACCCCCAAAAAAAAGTGTATAAATGAGAGTGAAACATGCAATCATAATGGTGTTGGGGGGTCGATCTCTCAGTGGGGGTCTGCCGGCCAGACCAGCTTCCGCCGACTAAAGCAAACCCCGGCCCGGCCACCACGGGTTTCCAATGGAGGTGCCCTCACTGTATCATCCCCCAACCGAGCTCCCCTTCATAAGTCCACACACGTCTGAGTCCTCCATCTAATGGCAGCTAGCTGTTCATGCTAATAGTAATGGTGCACCTGATTACATATCATTGCCATTGCCGGTCTTAATTTTGGTAGGGTGATTTGCCTTTTCAACTTCGCCTTTAATTACATTTATTAGCTTCTGGTTAGTCCGATCTTACGCGCGCTATATATGATTTATAATATAAAATTTAATATATCATGATAATAAATGTACAGTTATTTGAACAAATCCTTGTCTATGGTGGACGATTATTTGCCTTTTCGGTTGCTCTATCTCCTTTAATTGTATTAATATTTCTTTGATATTTATTTTGATGAAATTACACCAGCTACACTATATATTGTATGTGAGAATCTGCATTGTTTGTACACATATTTTTTCTTTACACGAAGATATATGATCCATCTTGTGACATGGTCAAATTGCACTTTGTTTTTAGGTATTCGAGGCTTGGTGGTGTATTTAGGCCCCATTTGGTATTATATCAATTTACTATATCAACTTTCAATATTTGATACCTAAATATCTATATCAAAAGGGGCTTATAATTTCATAAGGGTGGTGGTGCCTTTCTAGTAGAGTTCATAGTTGCAAATATTATACTCTATCCGTTAATTAAAATTTGTCATTTTAGAAATCTGTACAATTTTGAAGAAAACAAACAAAAATGTACTTATACCTCTAATTATCACTCTACTTTTTACTTTATTGAAAACTACAATTAACATCTATCTAATCATTACAAGAGCAATTTTATATAGTTGATTTTAAAATATCTAAAATGACATGTTTTTCTTAACACGATTTAAATCCTAAAACGGCATGTTTTGATTAACGGATGGAGTATTAATTAGTATCAAAGTCCTGTGGCCTGTCTTATGGGTGCTCATGTGTTATATATAATGTATGCGGTGATGGAGTCAAAACTATGAAATATTTTAGTTTAAACGACGATGTTTTAGTTCAACACAACATTTTTTTGTTCAAAATGACACTGTTTTAGTTAACAACGACAACATTTTAGTTCAAAATTATGTCATTAATTGTTGTATATTTTTTCTCTTTGTCGTTTTAGTTTATAACGACATTATTTATTGGTATGGACTTGACAGTTGGGGAATAGAAACATATGGCCATATGGGCCTATAGGGACATATGGGCTTAAGTTCCATGAGTGTAAAGAAATGTCAGCCTTATAAAAGGCTAAAATGTGTAGTATATCCAGCATGAATGAAAATACAAACCCAAGTCGTCGCCTATAATAGGGTATTTTGTCGCCGGACACTTCAGGCGACGACGTCATTAATACCTCAAGAGCTTTCCTAGCCCGCTCCTGACCCATTATCATTCCAGCGAGGGACACTTAGATTTAGGAGACGATCGATGAACATTTGTCGTCCCAATGTGCTCTTCGAAAAAAATAGAGGTCGAGTCAAGAGACGGGTATATCCTCATAAATTCATCGCCCCAATTGAATTCAAGCGAAGAACCTTGTATATAAGTTCGTTGCTAGCAATCTCTACAAGCCATCTAAATAACCGTACATCTCTGCCATAAGAACTGTGCATATACCAATGTTATGATCCACCTTCCATCTGTGTCCCAAATGACCCCTAACCCATCAACATGCAAAAATTCCTACGTACAATGCATCTTGTTACCTTTATTACAAATCTCTATGAGAATTCGAGAATGAGATCAATGTCAGCATGGGAAAACAAACAGAGGAAAACTATTAGAGTATACACTAGCTAAGGTTGGGCATGTGTATGAAAATAGAATGTAACCGTAGGGGCAAAATGGTAATATTTCTCTTCATCTCTTATAAAAGAGGTTGAGCTCTGTGTAACAGAACTTGAGCAATTAGAAAATAGAAATTGAACCTAAAGGGTTCTTCCCCATTTCCGGTTTTCTTCCTCAGATCTTCAATCTTCATCTTCTAGCTTAATTTGTGTGATTTATCATGGTATCAGAGCTGTTTGGTTGTAGATCCGCCTAATTCAATCAGGAAAATCGCAGAAATTGGGCTCAGAAGTGTTGCAAGATGGAAGAAAACTTGGGAGCGATTCTTCGCCGAGAGTTTGGAAATTTCAGCAATTCAAGTGATCCATTAGCGCTCCCGAACTCTGATCATCCTGGATCTCAGTTGGTGGTGCAAAAGTTCAATGGATCCAACATCTTGAGTTGGAGTCGGGGAGTGACAATGGAGCTAGCTAGGCGCCAAATACAAACTCGGCTTCATAGACGAAAGTTTTTCACCGACAGAAACTTAGCCAGGCAGAGATGCAGAAGTGGTTGAGATGCGATTTCATGATCCGATGTTGGATCTTGAACTCGATGGAAAGCAATATTGCTGAAGGTTTCATGTATGTGGAATCATCGAAGCAGCTATGGAGCGAAATTGTTGAACGATCTGCTCAGACCAATGGCCCGATGTTGTACCAATTGAAGAAAGACTAGTAGGAGCCATCTACAAGATTAACGTAGATGGTTCTGTCAAACCCACGGGCACTTGTCAGGTGGGAGGAATCATTCGTGACTCAAGGGGCCATGTAACCGAGATCTTCTATCAGGAAATAGATCAAAGAACGGTTATTCAAACGGAAGCAGCAGCAGTTCTAGAAGGAATGAGGGTAGCTCAAAGACTAGGTCTTAGCAAGATCATCGTAGAAGGTGATAATCAAGACCTGATAAGGATTCTTTCGAAAAGAAAAGATAGCAGATGAGAGATTATGCGCCAAGCAGAAGAGATCAAGATCATGGAAGCAAATTTTGAAAAGATTGAATACAACCACATCTACAGAGAGGCGAATAAAATCGCAGGCTATATAGCCACTAGGCGTATCATTAGTGATAGATCTACAATCCCTTTTAATAGGGAACTTTGTATCATCATCCGCCAGGATGATCCCGGAGCGCGTTTACATTCTTTGTAATAGCTCCGATTGTTTGCCCACTGTAAAAAAAAAATAAAAACAATGAACAATATCATGGAATATCGTAATGATATTAATTAATACTACGTACTAAAATTTTGAACTTCTAAAATGTTAAAAACAATCAAAATTATTTTTACGCAGTATAACACATATAAAAATAATTAAATTATCAAGTGTAGACATATTTAAATTTCATTGTCGGGTTTTTGGATACAGATCACGCGAGTGCACACTAATAACTACTCACTCCGTTAATTAAAATTTGACGTTTTACTATTCATTCACGTTTTTTTAGATGTTAAAAACTATATAAAATATTAACTTTTTAAATATTTTTTTTAAATAATGTCTTTTTTTTTATTTGTTTTTAAATAATGTCATACTTAGTACAATTAAGTTTGAATTTATAAAAACAAATGTAAAAAAATGTTAATATGGTATATAGTTTTTATCAGTCTAAAAAAGTGTGCATGGATAGTAAATGACAAGTTTTAATTAACAGAGGGAGTATATAAAAGGGCCGGAGAGTTCAGTATGAACATTAGCAATTTTTCCCCTTATATTTGAATGTATTTACTAGCCTAGTATTCCATAAATCTTGTCCAATTGTAGTCCATTAGCCCATATTACACAACAACTCATTACATCCTAAAAGAAATAGGTGAACCCTATAATCTGTTTAAAAATGGATAAATCAGATATATCTAAGAAAAATATTTCCTAATTTCATTTCTTATCGGCATAGCATAGAAAATCTATATTAAAAATGCTAGTAAAAGATAGTTAGCTTATGTTGTGATAAACACACAGAAGCAACTAGTTATTTAAAAAAATGAGACAAATTGGAGCGGATCTCAATTCATCCTTCGAGTAGGTGCCTTGTCTAAACGTTGAGGATCAAAATTTAGAGAAGACGTTGGAGATAAAAGAAAAGGACAATCTGAGTAAAATACAAATTAATTTTACTCCATGTCCTTTAATGCATTTAAACAAACATTTAAAAAATGTTTTGTCGCTTTATTTGAACTCGAATCTATCAACTCAACTCCCTCCCGTCTGTGGCACTCCAGAAATCGGAGCAAAAACGTTTTGCCCCAACTTTCCGCCCCACAACCCCACCCCACAAAATTATTTTGCCATTAAATTAAGGGGGAGTTTGTCAAATGTCCCAAAAAGTTGTCCTAATTGGTGAATTGTCCACATTTTTGGACAAATTAGTAGAGTGTCCATCTTGCCAATAGCAATTTTATCATTTTGCCTATAGCCTCACTCTTTTTTTTTTTTACATTTTATCGTGCAAAAATAAGAGTATGTTGTGCATGTGCAAAAATAATCGTATGTTGAGCAAATATGACCGTCTAGTTTTTTTAAACATTTTGTCGTGCAAATATATATAAGAGTACGATGTGCAAATATAACCTTAAGTTGTGCAAATATGACCCAAGTCTATTTTTTTTTTACATTTTGTCGTGCAAATATAAGAGTATGTTGTGCATATCTAACGGTAAGTTGTGCAAATATGACCCAAGTCTAGTTTTTTTTTTTAACATTTTGTCGTGCAAATATAAGAGTACGTTGTGCAAATATAAGAGTATGTTGTGCATATCTAACGGTAAGTTGTGCAAATATGACCCAAGTCTAGTTTTTTTTTTAACATTTTGTCGTGCAAATATAAGAGTACGTTGTGCAAATATAACCGTAAGTTGTGCAAATATGACCCAAGTCTAGTTTTTTTTTTACATTTTGTCGTGCAAATATAAGAGTACGATGTGCAAATATAACCGTAAGTTGTACAAATATGACCCAAGTCTAGGTTTTTTTCCGCATCGATACATTTGGCATGCAAATATAACTGTATATTGTGCTTGTGCAAATATAACATTTTGTTGTGCAAAAATAAAAATAAAAATATAGATTATGGATCACATAATAAAATATAGATAGTTTTTTTAATTTCTCATATTCATAGGGTGATTTTTGTAATTTAACAAAAAATTCATCTCCTTCCTCACGATTTCTGCGAAGAGGAAAGGTCGGTCGGCTCGTTGCTGTGCCTCGCCGCCTCCGCCTCCGATCGCACTCGCTCCGGCGCTCACTCTGGCCGCTCGACCTTGCTCCGCTCGCTCGCTCCAACCATCTGGATCCGTCCATCTTCCTCCTCTGCTCCTTGTCGATTGCCACCGCTGCTCCTCCTCCGCCAGCGCAGCTCCTCTTCCGTCCATAAGCAAAGATCTAGAAGCAGAGATCGGGATCGGCGAACGATTGAATTCCAATTTTTGATCTCGAATTCCTTCAATCGGAGGAGGGATCCAGAAGCAAAGATCGGGATCGACGACCGAGGGATCTGAGGAGGTGAGCGAGGGATCCAAAAGCAGAGATCGGGATCGGCGAGCGATTGAATTCCAGTTCTAGATCTCGAATTCCTTCAATCGAAGGAGGGGTCCAGAAGCATAGATCGGGATCGGCGAGCGAGGGATCTGAGCGATAGAGGTGAGCGAGCTAGAGAAAGAAGGAGAGAAAGGAGAGGGATCCAATTAATTAAATTAGGGTTTTAATTGAGTGGACAATTTTCCAATTTGTCCAAAACCTTGGACATTCCGCCAATTAGGCCGAAAAAATTGTCTTTCCAACAAATTATCTCTTAAATTAATATTAAAAAAAATTAAAAAAATATATATTTAGCTTCTACCTACTTAGTATAACATATTTAAAAAAATCTTAAAAAAACAAATTATATTTAAAAAAATATATAGTAAAATAAATCTTCTTAAAATATTAAAAAATCTTTCTATCTCTTTTAAATTATTATAATTTTTATAAGTTCCTTTTTTAAGATTTTTTTTCCAGATATGTTATAATAAGTATGTAGAAGCTTTTTTTTTGGTGAAAATAAGTATGTAGAAGCTAAATATATATATATATTTAAATTTTTTAATATTAATTTAATAGTAAAATAATTTTGTGGGTCAGGTTTGTAGGACGGAGAGTTTTGGGGCAGAGGATTTATAATGTACAAAAATACCTCATCTTACCTGCTGCACCTCAAATAAAGACGGAGCCCCACTTCTATTTGCCGTGCCTCATTGATCACGTTTGCGCACAATTCAAGTAGACTCTAATTAATAAATGGATTCCGAAATAACGAAAAGGGGGCTTAATTCTCCGTTTCTTTGTTCAGCTTTTATTGCCTATTTACTGTATTTAGTTAGTATTGTGGATAGTAAAACTAATGTTTTGTTTTGGAACTGTTTCGGTGCAGGAAAAAAGAGTTTTGGTAGGGCTATGCGCTACATTCGCCAGCGGTGTTCGGTTGATATCCTCGCTCTCATGGAAACGCGGATCTCAGGCGAGAAAGCTCAGGAGGTGTGCGATAAGCTGGGTTTCTCGGATTGTATCCGCATTGAGGCTATCGGTTTTGCTGGTGGTGTTTGGTTGCTCTGGAATGATGATAAGCACAAACTTGAGATTCACGAAAGTGTCTCGGATTTCATTCATGCCTCCTGGATGGTTGGGGGGATTAGATCCCACTTGGTTGCTGTGTATGCTCCTCCGTCGGTGGCGAGACGCGCCCCTTTCTGGGACAATCTCAGGACCTGTATTAACGGTATCAAGGGCCCTCTTATAATAGGAGGCGATTTCAACTGCATCGTCGGCTCTAATGAAACTTTCGGTGGGACTGGGGCTGTCCACCATGATGCCCCTATATTCCGAGAGTTAATTAACCAGTGTGAGCTCCTGGATATGGGTTTTTCTGGCCAAGATTTCACTTGGAGTAAAGTCTCTTTCGGCGATCGGGTGATCTCTAAGCGCCTTGATAGAGTTATGTCAAACATTGAGTGGAGAATGAGATGGCCGGAAGCCAGAGTTCGTCACCTCCCTCGATATTCCTCTGACCACTGTCCGCTCCTCCTTGAGATGAATCCCGCCATCACTAAGGATTGCAAGCGCCGGCCTTTCCGCTTTGAGGCGGCCTGGTTGGCGCACGAGCGGTTCTCGGCTCTGGTTGATTCTAAGTGGAGTCGGGAGAGCGACACCCCGGAAGCTCTGGTGAAGCTCAGTGACGACCTTAGAAAATGGAACAGGGATGTCTTTGGAAACATCCAGACCCGGAAGGAGCACCTGATGAAAGCTCTTAATAATATTCAAATCAAGAATGCGAGATGCGTCTCCTCGGTTGTGTGCGATCAGGAAGCGAGGATCCGGAAAGCCCTTGATGAGACTCTCGACTAGGAGGAAATTATGTGGTTCCAGAAGTCTCGCGAAAAGTGGCTAGCTTTCGGGGATAGAAACACGGGTTATTTCCACACCTCTACTGTGGTCAGAAGGAAGCGCAATAGAGTTGAGGGACTGAAGGCTGCTAACGGGGACTGGATTGATGGGGATAAAGAGCTTGAGACCATGGCTGTTGATTATTTCAGGAGGTTGTACTGCGCGGAACCCACTGGTCCTTTGAAAGCTATCCCGAGTGCATTTCCCCGCCTGCAGGAACATGTGTGGGGGGATCTGCTTTCTGCTTTTTCGAGAGAGGAGATTAGAAACGCTTTCAAGCAGATGAGAGCCCTCAAAGCTCCTGGAATTGATGGTTTCCAACCGGCGTTCTTTGTCAGGTGTTGGGATATTGTTGGAGACTCGGTTGTGGAGTTCGTCAGGAGTTTTTTTGCTTCTTCGAAACTCCCGACTGGTGTTAACGATACTCTTATAACTCTTCTCCCCAAGGTGGGGAAACCCGAGATGATCCAGCAGTTTCGCCCAATCAGTCTTTGTAATGTCATTTACAAGGCCATTACTAAGATCCTGGCAAACCGTCTAAAGCCTCACATGGTGAATCTGGTTGGTCCTACGCAGGGGAGCTTCATTCCCGGGAGGCTCATCTCTGACAATATTGTTGTTGCGCAAGAGGTTGTTCACTCGATGAGGCGCAAATAGGGTGTCAAGGGCTGGATGTGCCTAAAGCTTGACCTCGAAAAGGCTTACGATAGGTTAAGCTGGGACTTCATCGAAGACACGCTGACCCATGCTAACTTGCCTTCGGCCTGGATTAGATGGATCATGGAGTGTATTCGGACACCGCGGATGCAAGTCTTGTGGAATGGGGAGGTCACTAAGCAATTTATTCCGTCGCGGGGTATCCGCCAGGGTGACCCGCTTTCTCCATATATATTTATTTTATGTATGGAGAGACTTAGCCATATTATTTCTGAAGCGGTTGAGGATGGCAAGTGGAAACCGATTTGCATTGCTAGGGGAGGGCCGAAACTGTCCCATCTGTTCTTTGCGGACGATATCCTTCTTTTCGCGGAAGCTTCTATCGCTCAGGTTAAAGTGGTTCGGGAGTGCTTGGAAACTTTCTGCAGCAATTCCGGTCAGACGGTCAGCCTACAAAAGTCTAAGGTTTTTGTTTCGAAGAATGTCAAGCTGGAGCTTCGAGATAGAATACAAACTGAAAGTGGTATTGAGGCCACTAGGGACTTGGGCATTTACCTGGGAATTCCAATCCTTCACAAACGTGTCAGCCAAGGTACGTTCTCGGCCATCTTCGATAAATTTGCTAGTAAACTTGCTGGATGGAAAGCCTCCTTGCTCAGTCTGGCCGGCCGTATTACTCTCTCTCGAGCTGTGTTATCGACGATTCCGGTCTACTCTATGTCTACTATGCTCCTCCCGGAAGGTGTCTGCAAAAATATTGAGAAGGTTTGTAGGGGTTTTATTTGGAACTCCACGCCGGCTAAACGTAGACTTCACAAGGTGGCCTAGGATGAGCTTGTCCGTCTGAAAGAGCTGGGCGGCCTAGGCTTAAAAAGGATGAAGGATTTGAACCTCACTTTAGTTGCTAAACTTGGTTGGAGGCTATTGCAAGATGACAAAGGGTTATGGTCCGAGGTGCTCTTTAGCAAGTATGTGAAGAAGGCGTTGGGAAGCTCGGCCAGTGCGTCGTATGTTTGGAAAGGGATCGTGAAAGCTGTGGATGAAGTACTCAAGCCTAACGTCCGCCGTTGTTTGGGAGACGGGCAGAATGTGCGTTTCTGGAGTGATGTTTGGATTGGGAATGCCTCCTTGATATCTCGGTGTACTGGGGAGGTTTCGCCTGATGCCCAGGACGTCATGGTGGCTGACTTGTGGGATTCAGTGCGTGGCTGGAAATGGCACAAATTTGCTGGTCTCATCCCGGCATCGACCCTCTTGGAGATTGCCGCTACGACCATCACTAATAGGGAGGATGCGATTGGGTGGACGGGCAACGAAGAGGGCAACTACACAACTCGATCAGGTTATGCCAAACTCCGGAAGGATGACGTGACCCCCTCCATGGACAAAAGCTTCTTCAAAAGCATTTGGAAGCTAAAGGTGAATGAGAGAATTAAAACTTTTGTGTGGACAGCCAGCAAAGGTGGGGTTTTGACAAACAGTGAACGCTTCCGACGCCATCTCGGTACGTCCGACTTGTGCCCATGTTGTCTTGTTGCTAGTGAATCTCTTATACACTTGTTTAGGGACTGTAGTACTGCTAGTGCGTTCTGGATGCAGGTGCAGGGTGCGAGGGGAAGAGCGGATTTTTTCGTCCTTCCCTTCACATCTTGGTTTCGACAAAACATCCTGGATAAGGGTGTTGAAGACGGTGTCGAGTGGAGCGCTTTCTTTGCGATTGTCGTGTGGTGCTTTTGGCTAAGAAGGAATAGAGTGGTCTTCAAGGATGGCATGGAGGATGTCACTACAGTGGAGCGCTGCTGGACTCTGGCGAAGGAGTACAACCAAGCGACAGGGATCTTGCTTACCGACACGACAAAGAGGATGAGGGTGCGGAGGAGTGTTCAATGGGCACCTCCCGAAAGCACCTGGGTAAAACTCAATGTTGATGGTGCTGTAAAAAACGATGGAACTTCCGCGGCGGGTGGAGCGATTCGGAATGAACATGGGGACTGGCTCATTGGGTTCGCTCACAACATTGGAGCTTGCTCGGTGGTGGTTGCCGAGCTATGGGCCATCGCCAAGGGTCTTGAGGTTGCCTGGGGGCGGGGCTACAAGAAGGTGGTTTGCGAGTCCGATTCGGAGGCTGCCCTGAACCCGTTGAAGAAGTCGGTGAGTCCGTCTCACCCAAGCGCCAGCCTGGTGTTCCTATGCCATGGCTTCCTTAGTAGGGACTGGTCTGTCCAGTTCCGTCATACGCTCCGCGAAGGCAATCGCCTTGCTGATTTTATTTCTCATTTTGCTTTTTCTTTGCCCTTGGGCTGTACTGTCTTAGACTCTCTCCCTCCGGATGCTACTGGTTTTTTCTTGGACGACGCTCGGGGTGTTCCCAGAGCTCGTTGCGGTTCTATGTAATCCCGGTCCTCTTGGGGCTGTTTTAATAAAGGAGTCCTATCTCCGAGCTTTTTCACCAAAAAAAAAATAAATGGATTCCGATCCATGCATTTCTAATTCTCTCTTTTTTCCTTCTTATATATATATATATATATATATATATATATATATATATATATATATATATGTAATTTTAGCTTTATGCACAACTTGTAGAAAAATTAACAAATGTACTTCAATTTAGATCCCATATAACCCTTTCTGTGTTACACTCGGTGTTACACATAATTATTTTGTATATAAATTCACATTAAAATTTTTTAAAAATTATATTTATACTCTATATAATTATATTAACATGTCTATAAAATTTTATTATTAAAATATATATTTTTAAAAAATAAAAAAATTATTTTCTAAAATAATCAATCTTTTAATTATCAATAATTTTTAATAATAATTTTTTTTGTAATATATTTTTATCAACATGTTAATTTAAGTGTATAGAATATAAATATAAATTTTTTTAATGTGAATTTATATTCAAAATAATTAAGTGTAGCACCGAATGTAACACCCGATCTTATTGAAGATCCGGAATGTACATACTTTATTAATCTTATTTATTACACTATTTTTTTTTTTAACTTTATTAAAAATTACATTATATACTCTATAGATGGCGAGTGCCTGATCGAATTGGGAGGTGCTTTGACACCATTTTTCCACGATTCCTACATTGAGCTCTCTTTGCCTTACTTACTTATTATGAATCGATATAAAATAGAATCCGCCTGCTAGAAGAGGAATAGGATATAGGTCAGCCGGGGTAATATTGTTGAATAAAGACCCCTTATAAAAAGCTTAACATTAATTTAATCTGTATGCTTAATTTCCACAATTATATACCTCTAATGTAAACAAGGCAAGCATAGACATGTACATCAAAGCCAACAAAGAAGACAAGTTAAGGAACCCGAGATTGAGTAAATCACCTACAGACAAATACATACAAACTAAATTTTGATGAAGGCAATAACAACAACGACATCTCTAATGTCGGCTTCATCGTTCGGGACTTTAGATGTGAATCAACATTTGTTGGTGGTTCGCGTCTTAGGAAGGAAGTCTGTCATGCAGCAGAAGCAATTGCTCTCAAACTGAGCCTTCTTATGGTCAAAGAGTTAGGTCTAACTTATCTATAGATTGAGGGATAGATAACTTGTCGATGATCAATGTGTTCAAAGAATGCTGGTCGTATCCTTAAAAGATCGAAATTCTTATAACAACCATCGTCCTCACTTTCCAACAATTCAAGTACGCCGAATTCTCTCAAGCATTCATGGAAGTCAATGTCTTTGCGGATCTTATCGCACGTCTCTTCTAGAGCTCTATTACGCCAACTCCTCTCCGAGATCAAGATCGAAATAATTGATTGGTGGTTCAAAAAGTTCTGATCACCTTCAAATTTCTTACTTCATTCTATTAAAAACAAACAAACAAACTCTGCATCTGCACAATGTAATCCAAACACACCCTAATGAAGTATGGTATGGCCGGCAGAGGCGGATCCTCTTTAGGGCCAGGGGTGGCAGTCGCCTCCCCAATCAAAAATAAAAATGGGGTGATTACTAGGATGTCCTAATTTTTTGACCTTATTAGGAAAATGGCTCCCACCTCCTCCAAATTAGCAAAATGTCCACTGACCCCCTTGGCCCCTGTGCCCCCCCTCCCGTGCCCCCTCCCGCCTCATTATTTTTTTTTATTTTTTTTTTGCCGCGTTTCCAAAGTTGCTGAAACGGAATTGCTGAAACTTCTGTTTCAGCACATACGGTTTCAGCAATCCCTGTTTCAATTTTTTTTCCCAGTTTTTTTGTCCAGTTTTTTTTTCCGTGTTGTTGAAACGGAATTGCTGAAACTCCTATTTCAGCACATACGGTTTCAGCAACCCCTTTTCCAGTTTTTTTTTTCTCAGTTTTTTTTTTTTTTTTTTTTTTTGCGTTTCCAGAGTTGTTGAAACGGAATTGCTGAAACTTCTGTTTCAGCACATACGATTTCAGCAACCCCTATTTCAGTTTTTTTTTGTTTTTTTTTTCAGTTTTTTTTTTGCGTTCCCAAAGTTGCTGAAACAGAATTGCTGAAACCCCTGTTTTAGCACATGCGGTTTGATCAACCCCTGTTTCAGTTTTTTATTTTTATTTTACCGCATTGCTGAAACAGGGGTTTCAGCACATACGATTTTCAGCAACCCCTCCTTCAATGTTTTTTTTTACCGCGTTGCTGGCTGAAACCCCTGTTTCAGCAACCCATGTTTTCAATGGGGAAAAAATATGCTGAAATTGCATAAACAACATTTGATATCCGACTTTGACCCCAACAGTGAATTAATTTATAAGAATTAACTTTCGCGTTTCAGCATAACGAATTTTGCTAATAAAAATTAATTTCAGCATTTCAGATCCCACAAAAAAATTTGCTGAAATTGCCAATATCGAAACTCTAACAAAGCAAACTCAATCACATAGCAAACTAACCATAAATTATTGTAATTGCTGAAATTATAAAATTGAACACCAAAAATGCTACAGAACTCATAAAAGATGGAAGAATAAAGAGAAAATATTGCAAACTTTGATTCCATAAGATTTACGCATTGCTTTCATAAAGTTCAAACCAAATCTGTCAATGTGTAAGCGCTCAAAATGGAAAAGGTAAATGTGCTAAACAACTTGAGAGTAAATCAGGTTTTCAATTCAACATTTTTCAAAGCCACAGATCTAGATTGAATGGAACAGGCGCATGTAGTAAAATTTTCAATTCAACATTTTAGGGGATGGTATAAAGGCGAGGGCATGGGATGGAGGACCTGCTGAACAGATCCGACAGAGAGATTGTGAACAGATCCGCCGCCCTGGACTCGTCGACGCCGGCTTGATCGAGGCCCTTGCGGAGCAGAGAGCGACCGGCCTCAAAATGCATCGGAATCGACCACCGAGGCTGAAATCTGGAACGCCAAATCCATCGGAATCGACCGGAATCTGGAATGCCAAATCTGGAACGCCAAATCCATCGGAATCGCCCGGAATCGACCACCGAGGCTGAAATCCGGGGGCTGAAATCTGGAACGCCGAATTAGGACTCCAGTGAGCAATGAACGACGAGGAGGAAGTGGATCTGTCGACAATGGAGGAAGCGGATCTGGCGGTCATGGAATCTGTCGACAATGGAGGAAGCGGATCTGGCGGCCATGGGATCTAGCGGAATGAAACAAGGAGCCGGTTGAGGAAGAAGGCGAGAGATCGAGGAAGAAGGAGAGAGACCGATCCAGCGAGGGAGGCGGCTGCGGAAGAAGGCGAGAGAGAACTGATGAGCGAGGTTTAGGGGAGGGGGGCCGGGAGATATTAGGGTTTTTTTAGATGGACTTTTAACAAAAAAAATAAATCCGTGGATAGTTTTTTAATTTGGTCCAAAAAAGGGGTTGCGACGCAAATTTTCTCAATAAAAATTTAACATACATATTCCTCTCGTCGCTAGCTTCGATTTGATATATTATAAGCTCAAATCCGATATCTGAGCAAAAAGTTTTAAGCATTTCAATTTTCAGGACTAAGCATATGTAAATTATTTCTTACATCATTTACCAAACATCATTTACCAAACTGATATACTTTTATCGTAATTATCATTTGTTAAACTTCACGCCTTAATAATATAATTATACCCGAAAACTTCAAATTATGAGGTTATTTTAAAATATTTGAAAACGATGAAATAAAGCATGCACAATTTATGTTTTTATTCTTCGTTACATATCCATAATATTAATGATTTTTTGGAAAAGAAAAATTAGGGTTTCATTTTACATGAAAAAAATTTTCATGGTAATATTCTGCCCCCTCAATCAGCTGTTTCAGGATCCGCCACTGGGTATGGGTATGTATGGGGAATAAAGTAGGGGGTGATTAACTCGATGTCCTAATTTTTGGCCTTTATTAGGAAAAGGTCTCCCATCTCTTCCAAATTAATAAATGTCCACCGCCCCCCTGTGCCCCCCCCTCCCGTCTCATCAGTTTTTTTTTTTCCCGCTTTTCCAAAGTTGCTGAAACGGAATTGCTAAAATTTCTGTTTCAGCGCATACGGTTTCAGCAATCCCTGTTTCAAATTTTTTTTCCCAGTTTTTTTGTCCAGTTTTTTTTCCCCGTGTTGTTGAAACGGAATTGCTGAAACTCCTGTTTCAGCACATACGGTTTCAGCAACCCCTGTTTCATTTTTTTTTTCCAGTTTTTTTTTCGCGTTGCCGAAACGAAATTGCTAAAACCGGAGTTGCTGAAACCAGAGTTGCTTTTTTTTCTTTTTTTTTTTCGCATCACCACTACTGAAGTTGCTGAAATCGGATTTTTTTCCAAAGAAATGCTGAAATATATGCTTGTGAGTAAGATATAGTAGCCCATACAAATTTATAAGAATTAATTTCCGCGTTTCAGCATAATGAATTTTGCTAATAAAAAATAATTTTGCTGAAATCGTGTTGCTAAAATTGTTTTTTTTTCTATTCGCGTCATCACTTCGACACCGAAGTTGCTGAAAATGGAGGTTTTTTTTCAAAAATGTTGAAATGCTAAAAAAATGCTGAAATGATAAAATATATGCTTGTGTGTAATATATAGTAGCTCAAACAGTTTTATAAGAATTAATTTCAGCATAATGAATTTTGCTAGTAAGAATTAATTTCAGCATTTCAGCATTATACAAAAAGTTTTGACAAAGCAAAAAAATTGCTGAAATTGTAAATATCCAAAACTATCAACAAAACAAACTCAGTTTTTTTTCTAGTTGTTTTTTTATTTCGCGTCACCACTTCGACACTGGAGTTGCTGAAACTTGAGTTTTTTTTTTCAAAAAATGCTGAAATGCTGAAATAGTAGCTCATACAATTTTATAAGAATTAATTTTAGCATTTCAGCATACGAATTTGCTAATAATAATTAATTTCAGCATTTCAGATCACACAAAAAATCAAAAAGCTAATAAGTTCTCCAAAAGTTTCAGCATTTCATCAGTTTTAACTTTCGGTTTCAGCACATTCGGTTTCAACAACCTTTGTTTTAACTTTTTTTTTCTCTTTTTCCCGCGTCACCACTTTGACACCGGAGTTGCTGAAATCGTGTTGTTGAAAATGAAATTATCCAATCGAATTCAATCCGAGCAATTTCCAAAAAACAGACCAAGCCCAAGGAACAATCTACTTGTAACTAAAAGAATTTAAAAAATTGAAATCAATCCGGACAGATCAGGTTTCTAGACTCCATAGTTAGCAAAACCAAAAGAAGCCCTCGTTTAGAAGCAGAAATTGATTTCGGAAGCTCAAAACTGATGCAAATTTCTATCTTTCATTCACATACCCAATCTTAAACAACAAGACAATCAGAAGCTGTAGTTTACAACTTAAGTGCACAACTCACAAATTTGCCAAGGAAATTGAAATGAAAACATAGACTAATCCAGAAGAAGAAGAAAATAGATTACTCTCTCCTTGGTGGAAAATTTCTTCAGCTCAAGCTCTTCAATGGCGCGAGCAGTGTTCTAAAAAGCGTTAGGCGGATCCTAGGCGGTGAGGGGCCGTCTAGCGCCTAGGCGGCGCCCAGGCGGTCAAGACGGACGCCTAGGCGTGCTTAGGCGGCCATTTTGCTCTAGGTGGAGGTGGGTTGCCTAGCGCCTAGGCGGTGCCCAGACGGCGCCTAGGCGCGATTTTTAGAACAGTGGGCCCGAGCACGTCAAACTTTAAGGGCCTCAAGCTCCTGTTCCACCAGAACCCCCCAATTCCCGCCTCTAGTTGCCGCATGAACCGCCCTGTTCACCACCTCCCACTTGAATTCGCGAGCACTCTCCCGTTACAGATGAAGAACAGGAGAGAGATAGAAACATTAAATGAATTCATTATTCAGGCCTCAATTACAGATGCGGAAATTCCCGTTACATAAATTCCCGTTAATGAATTCCCCAGCAGCACTCTCCCGTTACAGAAACATTAGAAGAACAGATGCGGACGAGGCATGAATTTCAACATCGATCGGAGGAGACGCACTCTCTCTCCCGTTACGAGATCCGAGGGAGTTGCTGAAATCGTCTAAGATCAGATCTGGCCTCGCACAATCTGTTCTTCCTCTAATTTCAGACCTTAGAAATTAGGCGGCCATGGTCGGGGAGGTCGAAGATTCTCTGCAATCAGATCTGACAAATTGAAAGCAACAGAGAGGGCGGCGAAGGAGGTGCGACCAGAAGCCGTCAGAGCAACGAGCGGAGGAAGACGAGGCCGCTGTCCTGTCAGATTGCGCAGAAGAGAAAGACGATCGCATCGGAAGAGACGAGATGAAGCGATGGAGAACGACGCCCTGAGATCCAAAGAGTCGATGTTGGAAGCGAGGTTTAGGGGAGGGGGGCACGGATTTAGAACGTGACATTTTAACTAATTTGGAAAAGGTGGGAGATAATTAATTACTTTGACCGAAAATTTGGACATTCGGCGCAAATTTTCTCATAAAGTAGTAGCAATTAAGGCGAGGAAGATAAGTAAGCAATGAGTAGATGCCAACTATCAATCAAATCATTTACTTATTTAATTCCCAAAGTCAAGAGCATATGCATCCAAACAACGTACGGCCTCGAATGGCACTTTGCATATTCGGATCCACGCATTTCTGACTCACTCTTTATTTTATACTCCCTCCGTTTGAAAATATTTGTCGTTTGTCTTGTAGTGCACGCTTTTTAATGAGCTAAAAACTCTATATAATATATTTTTTTAATCAATTTTTTTTATATAATTTCATAAATATAAGTAGTAAGTATAATAAATATAAGTAGTAAGTATAAGATTATGAAAAAAATTTAATTAAAAAAATTATATTTTATAGAGTTTTTAACTCCTTAAAAAGCGTGCCGAAAAGTCAAGCGACAAATATTTTCAAACGGAGGGAGTATATATATAAAATTATTCGTCCATACAAAAATTATTAAAAAAATATAAATTTTATTCTAAAGATTAATTCAAAACTAAATTAATTCAAAATTAAATGATTTTTCAAATATTCGAAATGGAATTATAACAATAATTTAAAAAAAAAAAGTACTTTATTTTTTTATTTTGAATTTTTTTAGAAAAAATGGTATTGAATGGAAACTATGTTAGTGGCTGGGAAATTTGGATTATCTTGGATTGAATCTTTCCAAGCGTGAAAACAACCACCCAACTTGTTCGCAAATCAAATTAATAAAATATCTTCTTTAAATATTTAAAACAAAATTGGAATGGATATTTATAGGTGAGGACAGTTCCCATGATTAAGGAAATTTATGATCAAGGACAAGTTGTGGTCTCAAAAATTTAGCATCAAGGACACACCTTCACAATTTGGGTGTGGCTTTATAGATAAAGGTCTTCATCCACATTTTCCAATTTATAAGCAAGGACTCCATTAGCCTTAGCAGATGAGGACTTATCCAATCTTCTCATTGTCAATCAAGGACAGTTTTTGGACTATAAATAGCAATGCACACAACAAACACATTCATCAACTCAACCAATTTCCTTTCTTTACACCCTTCTCCCTTATTAGCAAATTTATTTAGGCTTCAACATGACTATGGTTGTCGAGCAACCGCTTCTCGGTATGTTATGCGTTTCTCTTCTTGTTCTGTTTTCAAATACACCGAATATTTAGATATATAGATATATTCTATAAGTAGTCTGACACGTCCTCAATTCTCGCTTAAAGATATATAAGTAATAAATGGTGTGTAAATTTGATACATATCAATCATCGAATTTCATGATTGCGAAATTTCATATACATAAAGACAAGAAAGTGTCACGGAAATTATATTGAGGCATATATATATTGGATTTACTAATAAGGATCTTGATTTTGATTGTTTGTTTGTGAAAGAAGAAACCCAAGTGAATGGTGGATTCAAACTGCCTTTATGTGGAGGAGGAGAGGAGGAGTTGGTATCATCCAAAGGGTTTGATGCTCCGGAAACTAATGCATTTGGAAACACCTTCAGAGATTATGAAGCTGAGACCCATAGGAACAAGATTGTGGAGGAGTTTTACAGACAAAACCACATCAATCAAAGCGTTGACTTTGTAAGTTGGATAATAGATCTAGATTTTATTTTTATACTTTAAAAAAAAATTAATTGTCACTTGTCCTTCATCTATAATTTGCTTAATTGGCCGGTCAACAACTATATAGTTTATTGGTTATCTTGAGTTCATCAGTTGGACCAATTGATGTGTTTTCCTTGATTAGATATTTTTCTAAGTATAATTCCTATATATATTTAATTAATTGATTTTAGGATGAAACTCTACTAGTAACTCGGTAACTCTACGTTATGCATTGAGTTTCTATATATCGTATATGTAGTTTATATGCACTCGAGTCCCTTCGATTCTTGATAGGCGGAAAATGAGATTAATATTGGGAAAATGGGTGGGGACTATATATATATGCAGGTGAAGAGGATGAGAGAAGAGTACAGGAAATATGACAAGGTGGAGATGAGCATATGGGAGTGTTGTGAACTGCTAAACACAGTTGTGGATGAGAGTGACCCTGACTTGGATCAGCCTCAAATTGAGCATCTCCTTCAAACTGCTGAGGCCATCAGGAAGGACTTCCCCAATGAAGATTGGCTCCATCTCACCGGTCTCATTCATGGTATTTTTTACCTTATTATCATCTATTCATACTCATGTTTCCCAACGGGGTGATGTACTTGTGTAAGGCCCACTTCATGTGCAAAATTTGTGCTCAACTCATTTCATGTGCAAAATTACCTAGCCAAACATACGCCACCCAAATTCATTACATTTATATATGTTCAATTCCTATGTTATATTATTCCTAATTAATGAATGTTTGATTTGATTTTTTTACATTTTTTTTTATGGGTAAGATCTTGGAAAAGTGTTGGTTCATCCAAGCTTTGGAGGGCTCCCACAGTGGGCAGTTGTGGGGGACACATATCCAGTTGGTTGTGCTTTTGATGAATCCATTGTCCATCACAAGGTTCTTCATTTCTAAACATATTATATTACACTCTAATTAATGACTAATGTTTATTATTTAAATGTGATTAATTACTAAGTTTACTTATGGAAAACAAACAGTTCTTCAAGCAAAACCCTGATTATGACAACCCAAAGTACAACACCAAGGCCGGAATCTACTCCCAAGGGTGTGGCCTTGAAAACATCCTCATCTCTTGGGGCCACGACGACTACATGTACTTGGTAACCATTCATCAATTGTTGGTTTTATCGAGTTAGTTAGAGTTATGTATGTATGTAACGTCGGGTTCTAACTCATGTCAAGTTTAATTTGAAGGTTGCCAAGGAAAATGGGACCACTCTTCCTCCGGCTGCATTGTTCATAATACGATTCCACTCTTTCTATTGTAAGATTATGTCAAATATTATGAATCAGTTTGAATGACTCTATATAGTTTTTGCTCAAACGAATTCGATTGCATTTTCAGCTCTACACAAATCAGGAGCATACGCACACTTGATGAACGACGACGACAAGGAGAACATGAAGTGGCTTCACATCTTCAAGTAACACAACTAAGCCCATCTCCATTTGCTCTATATAATCCGCTTCATTGTAACTTAATTTCGCCTAATCCTTCGAAAAATTATTCGTTCGCAGCAAGTATGATCTTTACAGCAAGAGCAATGTCCGGGTTGATGTGGAGGAAGTGAAGCCATACTACCTTTCTCTCATCAACAAGGTAACTTTTATTCATTATCAAGAATTGATTTTTGGTAATGTATGAAAACTATATGATTCAAGTTATATATAACTTGTATATGATTGTGATTTGTGCAGTATTTCCCATCGAAGCTGAGGTGGTAAATTGGTGGAATTGAAGGAAGAACAAATAAGAGAGGGTTGAACTCAAAACGATGGGCCATACGTACCGTGTTAATTAATTTTTTGGGTTCCCTAAGAGTTTGTAAAATCCTTCCATCTATATATCTTGTATCATTTAATTTGTTTATAATGAAAAATAAATAAATTAAAGAAAGAAGGTTTGTCTTTTAAATCAATTAAGATATTTAAGATTGAAAATCTATAGTTTAGGTGGGGATTGTCGTTGATCTACATTGTCTTAGATGCCATTTTTTTATATGTGAGTTTTTACGATTCTGCTCCATAATAGCGAGACATTGTCATATTTATTTATATTTCGTGCCTCTCCATGTTTTGTCGATGTCTGAGTTGTTCTCGTCTACTTCTTTGGTTTAGTTATATCTTACTTAATTGGGATGATTTTCGTTTTCTTTGATTTTTCTCTAAAATCTTGATTGTTTGTTGTACTTTTCATGAAGATTAGTCTGTTTATTGATTTTCGATCTCTTAAAACATCAAATATATCCAAGAGATTGAAGTACTTTCCTTCAGAAAAAAAGGATATTGAATATTCAATTTTGAAAGTCTACATCTACCTAACCTTTAATATACAGGAGGTCATTGCATACATTATACATATGTTTCTGACAAGAAAAGATAAGATTGTTTTTTTTTGGTTATGAGAAAAGATAAGATTGTTTGAAAACATATATAGTAAACAAAACATTAATTTATAAAAGTTTGTTATGTTTTTTTTTTGGTTATGTTATTTTACTTGTTTAATTAGAACTCCCCAACTCTTTTCATACTAACAAGTAGCCAACGCGTAAGTTGAATTCAACGCAGCTTCCATCACACCTTCATTCCATTGGGTGTCGTGTCGTAGCCACCACTATCATCTTTTTCCTTATTTTATACACCACCAATAATCTATTCAACTTATTTTTATATATAAAGTGTCATCCGTGGCATCGGACACACATCTCGACCAGATGGCATCCCCTCATCTAACCGAAAGAAAGGCTCCCCATTGTGAAATGAGAATGTATATATATACTCTTAAAGGGTGTTTTGGTTATGCACCCTGAAACACACCGTAGAGTGTGTATCCTCTTATATGTATCTTGTGTACATTACGTGTGTATCTAATGGTAAAGCAAAAGCGACTAGTTTTGGTCTAGTATAAATTCGCAGTTGCCATTAACACTTTCACTCGACAATCATTTCTATTGCTAAATAACAAAATAGGTCTACTGTAGATGGTAGATAGGATTGATAACGAAGTAGAAAACGAATGGGTACTTTTATTTTAATTTATTAGTTCAACGCTATTAAGTTTATACTTTCTCCGTTTGAAAATATAAGTCCAATGACTTTTTGACATGTTTTTTAAGAAGTTAAAAACTATATAAAATAACATTTTTTATTATTTTTTTAAAGTCTTATATATATTACTAATAAGTATATAATTATGTAAAGAAATTAATAAAAAATATATAATTTTATATAATTTTTAAATCCTTAAAAAACGTGCTAAAAAAGTTAATAGACTTAAAATTGGATACAACATCATATTCGTTTGATTGTATATCAAATATTGAGTATTCCTGTTACAATAGTACGTATCTACTATCTAGGAATGGAAAATCTTTCCCTTAATACAAGTATCCAATTTTGAACATTTCAGTTAGTAATGATTCAAATAATCCCCGCATTAAATGCCGGAAAATGAGTGGAGATCTTCGTTCCTCCTTGCTAATTGCCAAGAACGGGCCCCAATTGTTTTAAGAAAAATAGTATGGAGGTTACAACTAAGAATATATGACCGGGGACGGCCCAACATCCAGGCCCACGCCAATGGATCATTATTTTGAGCTAATATAAAATTTGGCCCATACAGTATTACCAGGTTTTATACATAAAGTTTGATTAGTTGCCGCAATTACATTAATTGGATTTCTTTTTTTTTGATCTTATTTCAGTTCGATTGACTCAGTCG
The DNA here is from genome assembly GCA_963922045.1 of Persicaria maculosa. Lineage (NCBI taxonomy): Eukaryota > Viridiplantae > Streptophyta > Magnoliopsida > Caryophyllales > Polygonaceae > Persicaria > Persicaria maculosa. Next base: position 10,883,254 of record OY998252.1, read on the forward strand.
CTCTACATCTGGATTGGATACTGTATGACCCTAAGAGGTTGACCCTCCCACTCACAAGCGACACTATGAGGGAAAGGGAAAAAGTAAAGACTACTATTAAAGCAGCCCAAGCGAGTATAGTTGTATAGGTCTTCGCCACATCAAACGTGCCCACAAGCCCCTAGTAGCATTAGCAAAAGCGAGTGTAAGTGAACATCTCGTACATAATAAAAATATTATTGTTGTTGTTGTTGTCGTCGTCGTTGTTATTTTATTGATCCCCTTGGATGCATATTTCGTACCATCATTGAAAACTTGGTTAATAAAATCCAGTTGGACAAAACCATATATAGCTAAGGAAAAGAGTGTCCAATATTTTATATATGTCATTGGTTGTGATAGTATTCATGATTTTCGAAGATTTCTAAGTTCGGTGAGAAAAATGTCGTGTAATATAATCCACACTTTTCTAGGAGCATACTCTTCCCTTTGTTGTGGTTTTTAATATTCGTCACCCTTGTGGCGAGCCACCATATTTGCTTTATCTTTTCCATGGTCTCACAATTCACAAGCCTTCTTTTTTTCTAAGTAGTTATGGGTTTTCACATTGTGGGCCTTGTTGCTTTTACGGAATGTTCTTGGGTTCTTTCTTTCCTTTTCTCTTCTATGTTTTTAATGTTTTGTTTTGTCTCAGATCATCATGATTCATGATGATCTGCTCATTTGTCATTCCAATTCGAAATTTTCGGTTCATACTTCATAGGGTCAGCTCATTTGCCATTCCTTTTTTAAAAAGAAGAAAATGGTGAAGTTACCTAATTTGCAGGTTGTAGGATTCTATAAATGTATCCAGGGAAGGAGCTATTTGGGCTTCATTTTGTAATATCCACCATTCCATCCCACTAAGCAACTTGGAGAGCCTATCTCATCCCACCCATTTCGTAAAGCAATAGTAGTATAGCACCAATCGATCTCGATCATCTTCTTCTTCTTCTTGTAGATGAATGTGTGTATACACAAATAAATTTATAAATTTACAGTTTTCCAGATTTTACCATATAGTAATTACTATATATGCATTTTGAATTGGACTTGTACATAATTTGGATTGGCGCCGTAAGATTCCGGTTACTACTCTGATACTTTCCCTTTCCTTAAGCTGCAATTGCTTAGTTCCGAAATTAAGCTGCAGACGATCTTCCTTTTTATCACATAATAATCTCGTTTTCCTCCTCAATTATATTACTATTTCGTAAACCGTCCAAGTAGGAGAAAGTAATACAATCCCAATAACCATAATGTGAGGTGAAAGTCGTCAATATAAGCATTATCAAGGGTTAACCATTTTCGGATGACTCAACAAATAAAAGTGTTTTAGATAGAGTTGTTGAAGACTTTGTTTAATATCAATTACAAGTTGCTAGTGTTACTCACTGAACTACTTACTTATGAAAGATGGATTTACTTATAGTCCAAAATCCACACATACAACAGCCAAGGGGATGGATCCAATGTAACTCTGAATAGATTAATATATTATCCATACATAACAGTATAATTGTTTATATATATATATATATATATATATATATATATATATATATATATATATATATATATATATATATATATAGGGAGTGGTTCGAGAGTGCACGCCCCTTAGGGTGTGCATTGTGCACAAATATTATTCGGTGAAATGTGAAACATTCTACCGAACACTGTTATGTTTTTTTTTCCGTTCAGTTCAGATGAAAACGTCCTAATTCCACTGAATAATTTATAACATTCTACCGAATAATGTTTAGTTTTTTTATTTATCCATTTCAAATAAAAGAAACCTCAATTCCCTAAACAATAGTTACAATTTATATGGAATGCCTCAAATTTCACCAAATAATGTTTCACATTCCCCTAAACAATACTCACATTTCACCGAATAATGCTTCAAATTTCACTGAACAATGTTTCACATTTCACCGAATAATATTTTGTGCACAATGCACATCCTAAGCCTTGTGCACAAGTTACCCATTCTCTCTCTCTCTCTCTCTCTCTCTCTCTCTCTCTCTCTCTCTCTCTCTCTCTCTCTCTCTCTCTCTCTCTCTCTCTCTCTATATATATATATATATATATATATATATATATATTAATGTCTTTTGATATGAAAATTATTTGTGTATAGCAACATGATTATTCGCATAAGTTATATATAAATAATCATGTTGTTGCAAACGAATTGAACAATTTTGTTGTTCAAATTTTCCTTAAAAATCTCAATCATTGATCTTATTAATCAGGCTCTTCAGATTTATTTACAATTTACACCATAAGAGACGTTTACATTGAATCCATCCCTTAACAGTGAATACTTACAAGTCCACATGAGATTGATCAGATGTCAAGATATAAAAGGATATGATTATTTCCCCTCTCAGACCTGATGAAATTATCACTTCATGTCCATGACAGTGAAAAAAATACAACCCAGGAGGGTGTGGCCTTGGGGAGGACCTATTTCTAAGCAGCTGGATTGATGCAGCTCAAACCCCTACTCAACCAATAACTAAAGCAAAGTCAACCCTCACCCCCCGTGCAAACTCTTCATTTTTTAAATTTGCTATCTTCACAGTGCATTACCCTTTGCTGAGTTGTCTAATTTGATGCAAACATCCAACTGTAAACCCTAATTTCAAAGCCCAAATCTGAACCTTCTGAGCCACCTTCCTTCACAGTCTCCATCTAGTTCATACAAGAGATCAATCCTTCTAGCCTCTAGGCACTATCTTGTTACTTCTTTAGTATAAATACCCACTTGATCTAATCCAAACCTTCATCCTCATCTAACATCAAACAATAACCTAATCAATGGCTCTTGTTTCGCCTTCTTCCAATCCATTGTCCATGGGGCTAGGATCAGTGGTCTACCTCCTCCTCATAGGCTGTTTCACGGTGACTAGCGCGAACAACTTCAACAAGAACTTCATCCTAACATGGGGTGAGGGAAAGGCCAAGACCCTCAGCAATGGCAGGCAACTGGCTCTTTCGCTTGACAAGGATTCAGGCTCCGCTTTTGAGTCCAAAAGCCGCTATCTGTTTGCTCGAATCGATATGCAGATCAAGCTCGTCCCTGGTGACTCAGCTGGAACCGTCACTACATTCTATGTATGTTTGTATTTGTGTTGATTTTTGACACTTTACTCTCTGGGCATGTGTGTTTATATGTATGTCTATGTGTATGTTCAGATGTCGTCAATGGGACCGAAACATGACGAGATAGACTTTGAGTTCTTGGGAAACCAGACCGGCCAGCCTTACACTCTTCATACGAACGTCTTTAGCCAAGGCAAAGGCGACAGGGAGCAGCAGTTTCGTCTATGGTTCGACCCCACCAAGGACTTCCACACGTACTCCATCGTTTGGACCACTCGCAACATCATGTACGTACTCACACATTGTAACGAATAGATTCGTTAAACATTGGACTAAATGTTGTTGTGTTGCACTGTAGGTTCTCTGTAGATGGAACCCCAATAAGAATGTTCAAGAACATGGAGTCGATTGGAGTCCCATTCCCGAAGCAGCAGCCAATGAGGGTCTACGGAAGCTTGTGGAATGCGGATGACTGGGCCACGCAAGGGGGGCGTGTCAAGACTGATTGGGGAAGAGCTCCGTTCGTTGCTACCTATGGGAGCTACAGCATCAAGGGCTGCAAGTGGGTCAGGGGAGCGTCGTCTTGTTCTACAGCGACGAATCCTACTTCTACTAGTTCCACCAGCACTAACAAAAACATGAATGATTGGATGGTGGGAGATCAGCTGAACCTGATGAGCCAAGAGAGGCTAAACTGGGTCAGATCCAACTACATGATCTACGATTACTGCGCCGACAAGAACAGATTCCCTCTTGGCCTTCCTCCTGAATGCAGTGCATCCTGATTCCTGGTCCAACAACTTATCTGTCATTTGAGTGACCCTGCAAACATGTAAAACAGATTTCATTAATTTTTTGTAAGATTTCAATAAATCGACAACACGACCCCAAATCATTAGTCCACCGAACACCAGTGATTCAGATAATGGATTTGTCTTGCAAACTGAACTTCTGCAAGACATTATTCATATCTCTATTGCATTAAAGCATTCAGATTACAACAATCAATAATTCTTCAAATTTATCAGAGAAAAAAAAAAAATGCATTCAGTACTCATCTCTCTTATAAACATACAGGGAGGATGAAGTTGTCATCAAAATCTATTGTTTCTCAGAACCCATTACATGCCGGGCTGCTAATCAAACCATTTGGCATCTTCTTCTTATTCTCTTCAATTGATTGCCTCGGTGACAAGCTTATTTCCTGCTTGACCATGGTGGTGTGGAAGCATGGCTGGTTTGTTGAGGACAGCAGACGAGCCCACATTCGGTCAGTTATTACCACATGGTTGTGCTTCTCAATGATGTGCTGCACAGCATCGTGAATACAAATTAGGCGCGTTCTAGTTAGGCAACAGCTAGAAACAAATGGCTGTTAAAGGGCGGAAATTACTTACATGGAAAGGTATGTAGCATTGTCTTCCATTGACTTGCCCGACTGTGAAGCCAGTGTAACCGGCCATAGCTCCATGAACGGCGCTCTGAGCAAGAAGAGTACAGTAAACATTGTCTGATGCATTACTCGGAATAGCTCGAATCATGTACGTAGGATCTGCAAAGTACGTATACAGACCAGGGACGGAACATTCAGATCAGTAGTCTGACAAGCAGCAGTTGCGGCTATTTCATGAGCAAAACAAAAGGGCATCATATTACCTATGTACTTGAGAACTATTTCCATCTTCTTTTTCTTCTGAAAATAAGCCTTGATCATATCAGACAGCCATTGGCCGACATCTTTACGAAGGACGTTTCCTGATTGATCGACTTGCCCACTCTGCTCTCCAGCACCCTCGGCAACCACAATGACCATGTGGCCATGCTCCTTGAGCCGTTTCTCAATGAATTCAAAAAGCCCACCAGGCCCTTCAAGGAAGAAGGGTGACTCAGGAATCAGACAACAATCTACATCTCTATTGGCAAGGGTAGCGTGCATTGCAATGAATCCTGCACAGAAAGGAATATCACATCATATCAGCGTGCATTACTCGAACAAGTACTAATAAGTAAACTTAATGACAGCATTTTAAGGCTTGAATTAGCTAAAAATTTGGAAATCTTACCGCTGTGGCGGCCCATTAGCTTCACAAGACCAATCCCATTCTCGGCACTCTCAGCCTCAACGTGTGCAGCATTTATAGCACGTTGAGCCTCCTCCACCGCAGTATCAAATCCAAAAGATTTGTCAATCACCTGCAACCAGACAAACACAGGAACTAAGACACGACAGATCGTTTTACAGCGAAGGGATAAGAATGGAACATCAGCAACAAAATCATTATGCTTACTGGAATGTCATTATCAATTGTTTTGGGAATGGCTGCAACAGAAACCTGAAGACCTCGCCTTCTTATCTCCTCGTATATAACTGATGCCCCCTTTTGGGTTCCATCTCCTCCTATGATGTAAACCTGTATAGTATAATATGCAGAAAAAAGCTAAGTTTGACATTAACAAGTGAAAGAATCTAATCCTTCTAGATGTTATTCAACCAACATAACGATTGGTGAAGTTAAGAGTTTGTCCTTAAAACATACAGAGAACAATCCAGTTGGGCTTTCGGGTTTTACCTGATTGATTCCACGATCTTGGATACTGTCAACAATTTTTGAGGTTACATGGCCGCCTCTGGAGGACCCAAGTACCGTCCCACCCCTCTTGTGGATGTTATTCACAAACTTAGAAGTCAAAGGAATCGTGTCCCTTGCGTAGAAGCCTCTGTATCCTCCCTATAAAGCGAAAACAAGGAGCTCAACATATAAGATATCAACAAGCACAATTTAAATAGGGGCTTTGATCGCGAAAAGTGATGCTCATACAACATATATGCATATCATATATATTACCTGGATACCCCAAATGTCCTTGACACCATACATGTGATCCAAGCTACAAACGATTTCTCTAATAACGGTGTTGAGCCCCGGACACAGACCTCCACATGTAACAATACATGCTCGTACATCGTCTGCTCGGAAATACACCTGAAATAAGAAAAGGATCCAATTTCAATTTCAATTTCAAGGACAAAGGTTTCATTCCTGTCAATCAGATTAAGTTGGCCCCAGCTAACAGCGACCGAGAATTCACCTTCTGACGGGGCCCTGCACGCCGAAAATGACTCCCTCTTTCCCCATTTTTGTGCTGAATTGCCTGCAGATGCTTAGTACTATTATTAAGACCATCCAACTTTGATTCAAAATAGGTGAATTTTATATATTGAACATACAGAAGATATGAAGGATGATCAAACTTACCCTTTGCACAACTGTTTCTTCATTGTCAACAAAATATTGCCTAAAGAAAATTAGCAAAAAATTGGTAAAGAAGGTGTCAAATTGAATTTAATTTTGCTTTTATAAAACACCAGATTCAGCAAATAATTTGGATGAATTCAAGATTTAGAATCTTTAGATGGATGATCAACTTACTTCACACCTGCATAAGCTGGGTGTTTCTCCAATGGATTCGAATAAAACTGTTTAATCAAATCAAGAACAAACTCAGATCAGTCCTATTTCATATCATATACTTACCCTAATCGTTCAGCTTGACTACTTATCAAAAAGAGGATCAGAAAAGAAAATTCCCTTTTTATGTATATAAAAAGACTGATTAAATAGAATTTAATTTAAATTTGACTTAATACTCTAAAACCCGATCAACGCACTCAAGAGGCGGAGGGTTCAGAATCGGAATCCAATTTCGACAGTCCCTAATTCCAGAGCTTGAAGAAATCGAATGAAAAAAGGGACAGAGAGAGAAATTACAGGGAGCTGAGGGAGATAATCGGAGAGGTGAGGAACATCATCAAGAACATATCCGCAATCGCCATTTACAAGCTTCTGATGTATCTGTGTGTCACCGGCGAAACCCATCTCAAGCGTACACTGTTTTCTGTAAGCTACACTTGATGAGAAATAGAAATTCCAAAGTGATTATAAGCGAATTTACTTATGATCAATTAAAAAAAAGACGCACGTTTTGGATCCGAATTTATACGAAGCTCTCGCGAGATACGAAGGTGGGGAGGAAGGTGATAAGCAGAAGTTGTACAGCTTTGAAATCTGTATTTGTTGGAATAGGAAGGGTTGAAGACTTGAAGGAGGAGAAACCAAAAAACAATGGATTTTTTTATGATTTAATTAATGAGAAAAGGAGTGGCTGGTAATAATATTATTATTATAATATTATTTAGAGATTCTGGAATTATTGAATGTGCATGATTTGGGCCGGGCCGGGCCGGGCCGGGTTTGGAGGTCTCATTCCTTGGGGAGGGAAACAATCAAACAAGTCCTTTTGCAGCCGTGCGGAACAAGCAGTACTCTAACCATTCCGGAATGGCTCATCGAAAATGACTTGTAGGTAGTATTCATAGATCTCCGGTTCGAGACCCGGAATGACCACTCTTTATTTACCTATTCAAGAAACAAGTGATACTCAAAACCACTCTCCCTCCCTTTCTTTAATGAAAATCTAAGGTTTCTTACTCCCTATTATTGAGTCGAACATGTTGATGCAAATTGATTTACTTGATAAGTAACTCTTGCCGATTGGGTCACGTACTCAGATTTATCATCGAAATTGGGTTCCTCGTCATAAAAAAAAAATCACTCACGCTTGAACTAATAACGATTATAGGAGAAATGTTTTTTTATTCGGTAAGAATTCGAGATCGGATATATCTGAATCTCGATAATCAACAAGTCAGCAGACGATAAACTGTCAAAACATACAATCAGAAATAGAAATGGTGCAATACAACAGGCGGAAGCGCACCCTACAAAAGACAAAAAAGTCAAACATGATGGGGACGAAGACTATAGGAGAAATATATATGTGAAAGTATTTTATACTCCTTCCGTTAATTAAAACATGTCGTTTTAGGCATTTGCACATTTTTTAAGAGGGAAAATTAAATCAAATAATCCAACCTTTTGGAAGGTGTGAGATAAATACCACCACCTTTACTTTGTTAAAAAAATATCCCATACTTTTCCATATATGTGTAAACGGACCATTAATTCCGTTAGACATTAATGTTCAATTGCACCGTTTTTTTAAAGCTGATTTCTTAATCTTGATTTAGACCTATCAAAATACAACCCGATCCGGTCGACCCAATCCGAACGCCCGGTAATTTTCCGACCCGAATCCGAAAATTTTTCGGGTAATCTAGGTTTCGACCTGGTGACCCGATTGATCCGCTAATTTTGACCCGGTTGATTTATAATTATATATGATTAGATTTTTTTTATGGAAATTCCCATTTATTACATTTTATAATTACAATCACTCGATCTTTCATTTTCAAATCAACTTTTATATTTATTTGTATTGTGTAATACTCCTTCCGATTGATAGTATTTTATTTTTTATTTTTTAACACATTTTTTAAGAAGATAAAAATTCTAAAAAATATTAAAATATTAAAACAATTCTAAGCTTATTACTAGACTTGTCAAACGGGTCATTCGGGTCGGGTCGGGTCAGGCCACTTCGGGTCTCGGGTAAAGCGGGTTTCGGGTATTTCCGGGTTGACTAGAACCCGGGATTGACCGGGTTTCGGGTCATTTCGGGTCGATTTCGGGTTTCTCAATTTTTCCTTTTTAAATTAAAAAAAAATCATGATTTGATAATTTTGCAATAAATTTTAATTATATATAAAAAATTTAGTTATATTTAATTGTAAATCAACCGGATCACCCGGTCAATCGGATAAAATCGGGTCAAAATTACCGGGTCAATCGGGTCACCGGGTTGAAACCCAGATTACCCAAAAAAATTCAGATTTTTTGGGTTCGGACCGAAAAAAAATTTCGGGTCAAAATTTCCGGGTTCGAGTCAAAAAATTTCCGGGTGTTCGGGTCGGGTTGTGTTTATACAGGTCTACTTATTACTAATTGCATGAAATTATTTTTAAAAAAATATTTAAAATTTTGATATTTGATATATTATTACATTTTATTAAAAAATATGAGAAATACTAAAAATCAAATATTTTTTTAATAAAATGTAATAATATATAAATATCTTAAATAATTTTAAAATTTTGATATTTATATATTATTACATTTTATTAAAAATTACGAGAAAGAATAAAAATCAAATACTTTAGATTAGATATAGTATGTAACGAACACTAGAACTTATTAACAACGCCTTTAATTTTAGAATTTTAAAATTATCGCAAAATTATCAAATCATGATTTTTTAATTTAAAAAGGAAAAAATTGACAAACCCGAAATCGACCCGAAATGACCCGAAATCCGGTCAATCTCGAGTTCGTGTCAACCTGGATATACCCGGAAGCCGAAGTGACCCGACCCGAATGACCTGTTTGACAGGTCTCATTAATGCTGTTAGGCAATCCGTCAAAATTAACGGAATCAAAGATGAAAGTTTGTCCAATGGCACCGTTTACACCTATGTGGAAAAGTATGGGATATGTTTTTAACAAAGTAAAGGTGGTGGTATTTATCTCACACCCTCTAAAAGGTTGGATTATTTGATTTAATTTTCCCTTTTTAAGAAAACAAATAAAAGCAAACAAAAATACATTTATACCCCTAATGATTACTTTAATTTTCCACTTTATTGAAAACCACAACTAACAAATCTCTAATCATTATAAGGGTAATTTTGGAAAGTGAACACCAAAATACCTAAAATGACAGTATGTTTTTATTAACAAGATTTTACTCCTAAAACGATATGTTTTTCTTAACAGAGGGAGTATTATGTGTAGTGTATGAACATAATATTCTAAAATGATACTCCCTCCGTATCGCAAAACTTGTAGTTTTAGAGTAGTAAACTTGTATCAAAAAACTTGTTGTTTTAGCTATAGTTATTATCTTTATAGGTAATGATTGCTCTTTTTATAGGTAATAATTAGTGTTTTTAGGCACTTTATCCTATAAAAGTAAAGAAAATATAGGTATTATTAATAAGTGTGCATAAAGCTAAAACTACAAGTTTTGTGATACGGAGGGAGTATGTATTTTATATAAAAAAAATATGGAAAAAAAAGAGTCTGAATTACAATATGAGAATTAAACTTGTAACAATTAAAGTGTAAGAGAAATATAAAATAATTAATCTAGATGTGAATAGTTCATTCTATCAAAAAAATAATATAGATATAAATAAAATAAAAGCTTTTAAATAATTAATTTCGATATAAATAATTCTTTCCACCACAAAATAATCTAGATATAAATAAAATAACACCTATCAAATAAATATTTATCTATTAATATTTTTATAAGTATGGGTATGAAATAGTTTTTATTTTTATTTTTATCGATTAACTAAAATATATATAGACATTTTGTAGCTTTATGATAATTTTCTATAAATTATGACAACATATTATTTAAAAAAAAAATTGGCGGGCATTTTTTTCCTAAAATCAACCACACACTACCTCAGTACCTCATAAGAAGCTATGCATTGGTTTTAATATATGTATACAGATTTTGGAAAATCATTCATTATATAAAATTTAGATGTTTTTTTGTGCGGAAAGAACCCAAAGACCGTTAGAAAGGGGGAACAAGACAAATAAAACAAGAAACAAACAACAAAGGAAAAAAGAAGACGGGCTACAAAACAATGGAGCGAGGGGTAGACCTCCCTCTAATGTCATCCTCGATCAAAGGCATATATAGCAGAGTCAGACAGATCCTTGAGAAATGGAGACCTAAAGTACACGACAAGGCGGCACGATTCGCTTCTCTATATAGACGTGATGAAACTGGACTTCCTAGTTACGACCAAGTAAACCTACCAGGTTGGAGTGCGGTCAATGAGGAGTGTATGTGCCCTTGATGAAATTAACCGCTAGGAGAGAGTCCGTCTCCACCGAAACTTTTCGAAAACCCTTGTCCCAAGCCATTTGAAGACCATCAAAGATGCCCCACAATATATTCCGTTGTTGGAACTGAGCATGACCCCAATCTATGAGCAAAGCCCCCATGCCAACATCCCAGCGAATCTCAAAGGACTCCTCCAGCGGTTGCGCAACCATCAAGGGTTACCGCTCCATCTGTGTTAATCTTCGTCCTCCTTTAATTTCCTCTAGTTTCTTCCATAAAATCTCACTGGATCGCCTCTAACGTGGTCGGATATTGCCCCATCTCTTATGCTCCAGGCATCCAGGTACTCAAGGGCCTTCCCCAAGATAAAGCTAAGTCAATCATGGAATCGCTCTTCATGGTTATAAAAACATGGTTGTTCCTCCAACGCCAAGTCCACCAACAAGCTTTTGCAAAGATCGTAGTCCACTCCGTCCTTTCTTCCCTTGTTTTCTCCTCAACGAGTGAACAAGCTTGTGATGGCCTATCAAAAGCCTTCTCAAACGCTTATAAATGTCCACCCATTCATCTTCCTTATGCATGTACTCACTACAAGAAAAAAGAGCTTAGGCGACAAAATTAATAGTGAAAACAAAAGCTCCCTAGCTTTGTATATATGTTCACATCTAAAGCTAGATCTTTACTCTTTAGGTTTGTTGTTGATTTTAAGTTTTCCATTCATAACTTAGGTCTTGGATCTTGAATTTTTTTTAACTTCTTGCAATCAAATTTGTGAGAAGTTTTGGAAAGTTTGTCACTTTATAGCAAAATTTTTACACGCATCCTTCAAGTCTTCGTTAACTCGTAACTCGATCGGCATGCCCATTCATCTTTCGATTCGCGGGTACCCGTGGGCACGGAATCCATGCGGCCTGACCCGTTCCACCTCTAGATGGAATCATATACTACAGTATAGTTTTGGAAATGTGAAGAGGACTTATATGGAATGAATTGAGGTTCAAAAGAATATGCTCCGTAGTCCGTACGTATTTTTTGGGGTCAAATTAAACATCTACAAATGAAATGTCATTCTAGAATAATACTCCGTATTCTTTTTGAACAAGTAGTTAATAATGGAGTTAATTAAATGAGTGCGATGGAAATGGAATGATACGTCATACGAGCTGAGTCCGCAGTCAATTGTCTTAAACCGGATGAGAAATACTCCGTATGAGATTAAAGTTCTTTGGACTTTTTATGACAAAAAAAAAAAAAAGTTCTTTGAACTTTCATTAAAAAAGGAAAATTGTTAGACTTCTTACATAATTTTTCCTAGTTCTCGATATTGATTTTTCATCTGGTGTTCGAACTCTTAAGTTCTCGCGTTATAACCCAATTTTATTCAATTTAGATAAAAAAAAAATAGTGATAATATGAAGATAAAATAAAACATAAAGTTTAATAAAGTTTGATGGATTTGATTTGTAGGTAATCTTCAACTTAAAGAACTATAATATAATGCTTTATATGAATTTTGATATATAACTATTGATTTGTGTAGATGATTTTAAAAATGATGTTACATAAAAAAATTATAGTACATGGAGGGTTTCTTTGTTTAAAATTAAGATTCAAGTGAGAAACATAATTGGTCAATTATATATTTTATCTTTCTCTCTCACTCTTCCTCTCTCCCTCCACGTTAACTTTCCCCGCTTCCTCTCTCTCTTCACACTAACTTCCTCTCTCCTCTATCCTGGTTGCTTTCCTCTTTTTTGACCGGCCACTTTGCAAATTTTTTAGAGAGAGGGTTAACATTTGCAATTATTTTGGATAGTGGGTTAGACATGCAAAGTGAGCCGGTTTTTTGGTTATTTACTACAATTCACTCTTATTACTATTATATTTTGAATTAATCTTTAAAAAAAAACTAATTTGATGAACTCTATAAAATGAAGGTGATTTTAACACATCACCCAAAACTCTTTTATTTAAGAGTTTACTAGTACAATTTTCATGTCATGACGTGATTTTTTAATGGTTAGATAGACAGATAGATCGACAGACAGAGAAACAGAGAGATAGAGAGACGGACAGATAAACAAAGAGACAAAAGGATATATAGATTATATATTAATCTAGTGTTTTAAATTGCATCAATTTATTAGAATATATAGAATATGTTCAAGAATAAAGAAAAAACCCTATTATGATTTGATTGGTTGAAAATTCATTGATTTAGTATTTTTTACAGTAGGTAATAAGTAGGAAATCTTTGTCCAGCAAAGATCAACCTTGACCATCACTAAGAATAATATTACAAAGCTCAATATACGACAGAAGTGTTGAAATCGTACAATTCCTAATATCTCTAGTAATAAAAATCAATATATAGCAATATTTGATTTTCTATAGCAATGCTAGAAGCGGCTGTTGCCGAAGCTTCTTCTGAGTTGTGAATCTCTTCCATCATTCTGAAAATTCTCAAGACACTTTGTTAATGTTGTTAAGTGCCTTGATCATTTCTAAGTTGTCTCCTTCAACAATGAGGTTCATGATTCCCTTTACAATTGCAAACTTAATACTAGTGTTGAACTATACTGTTCTATTTGTAGTACTAGTCTAGACGATATGGTTATTGATGGGTTTGTCGAAGTCCAGACAAATGTGTGACATTTCTCAAAAATACCCTGTACGTGAATGTGTGATGTTTGACAACAATGAGGTTCTGAATTGAGCCATACGTTTATTGTCGAAGTCATGATAATGCATTAAACTTTTATACACGTAGTTTAAGAAGTTACAAATTATATAAAAGTTTAAAATCTTAATTAAATTTTTTTACATTATAATACTTATTAGAAATTGGAGATAGACAAACCGTCAAATATGCTAAAGATATAAAACAACAAGGCAAAACCACCAAATTACAAGGGTATAGGTGAAGGCTAGTATAAATGATGAAAGAACCTGAGCAATGTGCAACAACTTATCCATTAGTTAGTAGAAGCGATGCAGGAAATTCCTAGGTAATTAAGTGAAAACCTCAGATTTGGACTCTGTCAACAAGCATTTAGGTTTCGATCACGTTCACGACCTCTCGCATGTTGACAAATAAGAAAAAACACCGCTCAAAAAACTGCTAGATTCTAAAGCCACACATAACCACACCACCAAGTAACTCAGTAACATACCAAATAGTAATACTACGGATCAAATCCATAATTTTCTCTTTCATTTTTCCCTTTTTTTAATGCTTCCAGGCTTCTTTGGACCCAATATAACGCCTTGGGCCCAAAGCAAGATTTCCGGGCCCTGTTCACACAACAATGAGCCACCTTAGGGGCGCCCAAGCTAATCGGGGACGAATGTGCGAGATTAAGGTTAGAGATTGAGGGTTTTTCGGTACTTGAAGCGAGTTTTTCTCACTCCAAAAGGAGGGCTTTTATCTGCTGCTTGGTGATTTCAGATTCTAAGTTCTTCACATATTATTATTTTTTTGGTCAAAATGAGAGGTGGAGCTTTCCGTCCCCTCAAGAGGGAGTAAGTTCTTCACAGATTGAAACAAAATAGGATTGAACAAAGTAGGAACTCGATCACAAAAAGGGCATTCAATCGTCCGAATGACGGATTTCACAAAAGAGAGTTTCTATGTTATGAGAGAGAAACTCCCTTTTATTTCTTAAGATTGTTTGAACATCTTATTAAATGTACTGTAATTATAAGAGGAAAGTGGAGAGTTAATTAAGAAGTGGGAGACAATTAGTACCTGTTTAGGCTGAATTTAATTTCCTTAATTTGTGTGTTTTTTTGCTTAAACATCGTTTAAAAGATAACTAAATGAGTAATAAATAAGAATATAATAATATATTTATTTGTAAAAAAAATAAAATGATATTTTTATCGAATAAATGGATTATTATTTTATTTTTTCTTAATTGGATTTAATTAAGGAGTAGTTTTCAGTTTTCTTTGAGAAAAAAAGATTTGTTAAGTTCCACTTTGTGCTCGTGGTAGCAGACGTCACGTCACATAGTCACATAGACATGGGAGTTACATGAGTCATGACTTCCTTTTCACTTAATTGCGAGAATCATGGCATTCATGGGTGCCTTATCCTATCTCCACTTTTTTTTTTTTTTTTTTTTTTTTAAAAAATACTTGGAAGTTCGGAACTTCCAATGTTATTTACTACTCCATTCGATTCAAAATAAGTGTCGTTTTAAATTTTTAAATTTGATTCAAAATAAGTACTTCATCCGTTAATTAAACCTTGTCATTTTAGTAAATAAATCTTGTTAAGAAAAACTTATCATTTGAGGTATTTTGTCATTTACTTTACGAAATTGTAGATGAGATAGTTGTTAGTTGTATATTTTGATAACGTAAAAAAGTATAATAATAATAATAATTAGGAGTATAAGTGTATTTTTTTGTTTGTTTTCTTAATAAGTGTGTAGATTTCTAAAATGATAAAACATCCGTTCAAAAATATAAGTCCTTTTAGACATCTGTACACAAATTAAGAAAATCATAAACGTATTCCATTTATATTAGGGGTGGGCACAAATCCCGCAAATCTCGGGCCTGTCCCGCAAAACTTATGCGGGACGGGACGCGGGATGACCCGGCGGGATACCGCAAATCCCGTCCCGCACACACATAATAATAATAATAATAATAATAATAATAATAATAATAATAATAATAATAATAATAATAATAATAATAATGTAATACTCCGTACTATACTACTATATAAATATATATATATATATATATATAATATTAGGATATAGAGTATTTTGAATAAAAACAAGAACTATATATATATATATATATATATATATATATATACAACTTAAAACTATACTACCTCCGATCTAAAAAGGATGTCGTTTGATTTTTTAACACGTATTTCAAGGAGCTAAAAACTATATAATATATTTACTTTTTTATTATTATTTTTTATAATCTAATACTTATTACCAACAAATATTAAGTTGTAAAAAAATAATTTTAAAAAAGTTGATATTTTATACTCCATCCGTTCACCAAAACTTGTCATTCTAGCTTTTTTCACAAGTTTTAAGAAAATAAACAAATATACTATTATACCCTCATTTATTACACTACTTTTTTACTTTATCGAAAACTACAACTAACAATATATTAATCATTGCAAGGGCATTTTTGTAAAGTAGGGGCCATAATACCTAAAATGATATGTTTTGTTGAACAAAATTAACACTCTAAAACGACAAGTTTTCGCGAACGGATGGAGTATAGTTTTTAGCTCCTTAAAATACGTGTTAAAAAGTCAAACGACATCCTTTTTAGATCGGAGATAGTATAGTTTTAATCTCCTAAAAAAAGTGTACGTGAATAGTAAAGTGACATGTTTTGCTTTCGTTTGCATCTCCTAGAAAATGGTTTTTAACTATTTAAAAAAAATGTACTAAAAGTCAAAGATCTGATGTCAAACCCATCAATAATCTCCGCCTTCAGTTTGATTTCGTTTGCATCTCACTATGTTTGTTCAAAAGCTCAAATTTTTTGGGGCTTTTGCTGATCCATAGTCGTGGATCTCGAATCTATCTTCGCCTTCAACCAATTCGTAAAACAAGCCTTCGATTTTCGGATCTAGGGTTCTCTCTGCACGTAGATTTTTTTCAAGGCTTTCAAAAATTTGTACGAACCTTCGTTTTTCGGCGGATCTGGTCTCGTTTCCTGATGTGAAAACCTCTTAGACCACAAAGTATACAAGGCCTTCAAGATTGAGCTAGCCTTAATCTTCCCGTCCTTGTCTAATTTCCCACCCACCTCTCCACTGTTCATCTCTCTTGTAGACTTTTCAGTGGCGGTGGTGTTCCAATCCGTGGTCTGCACCGAGTTCTTCTCAATTAATCCATAAACCATCTCTGAGCTCACCATTTTTTGTCACCCGGTGCGGCTCCTTGTCGGTTTGGCCTGGTTCTCGACTGGGTCTTGGTCGTCCCCGTCCTTCCGGTTGCAGCCGCCTCCATCCCGTGCGTGCCCTTCACCGCCCAGCTGCTCTACACGCTGTGTACGGCTGGCTTTGTTCGGTCGTTTCCGACGTGCCGTGGAAGACCTGATTGCTTGCCTTGCAAGGCCCTCTCTCATCCTTGCACTGCAAGTACATCAGTACATGAGACCATCTGTGTGTATTTTGCATTGGGAAAATATTAATTAAAAAATAAAAGCTGTTTTTATTTATTATATATATATATATATATATATATATATATATATATATATATATATATATATATATATATATATATATATATAGGGAGTGGTTCTAGAGTGCACATCTTTAGGATGTACCTTGTGCACATTTATAGACCATTGATTGAAACAAATTGAAGGTGGAGATTAATCCAGAATTTTTGAGTTTTTTTAATTAAAATAGAATGGGTCCCACATAAATCCCACATTCACTCTCCCTCCTTCTCCTCTTTGTGCGTGAGTTCCAACTTCCCATTTTCATTTTTTTTTATTTTTTTTATTTTTAAGATTTGGATGAGTGTAAATTTTTATTTTTTATTTTAATTTTTTCTCATTTATCAATTCCGCTGAATATTCACGTAATTTCGTTTGTTTAAAAATTTGACGAGTCCACCGAATAATGTTTCACACTCCCATTCAATTCAGATCAAAATTTATCAATTCGACTGAATAATTTGTCACATGTTACCGAATAATGATTAGTTGTTTTTTTTTTGTCAATTAAAGAGACCTCAAATCTCTAAGTAATACTTACAATTTATACGAATAATCCTTCATATTTCACCGAATAATGTCTCACATTTCATTGAATAATGTTTTGTTTGATGTTGTCAGACCAAAGAGTCCATATTCCGACGAATAATAAAACATATTTCACCGAATAATTTACCAACTCATTACCACTACTAATCAAAATTTTGATACATACTAATGAATAATTTAACGAATAGTGAATAAAAATTATGCATTTCGAAAACCCTACTCGCCCACCCACCATCACCCATCGTCAAATTCAATTCGGTGGTTTTTCGATCTGCCGGCCTCTGCCCACCCACCCACCCACCCCACCCTACCCTCACATATCGTCAACTTCAATTCACTGGATTTTCGTTCGGCTGGCCGTGCCCACCCACCCACCCACCCCACCCTCACACATCGTCAACTTCAATTCACCGGTTTTTCGATCGCCTGGCCTTGCCCACCCAACCACCCCCACCCCTAACCCCCACCCTGCACCCACAAAAAAAAACCAGATGAAAGCCAAGGAGGAGCGAGATCGGGAAATCGAACCGAAGGCCAAACCGAATTTGTGCAACAAGTCTTCGTCGGCCTTGATTTGAGCACAAATTGCCATCGTCATCGACCCTCCTTAGCCAAGCATCACTGACCTTTGCCGTCGCCGTCATCGGCCTTGATTTGGGCACAAATCGCCATCGCCATCGACGGAGAACAGTGACGCTGCGTTTGAAGCAAATGGACGTCGACGCTGCGTTTGCTAGCCTCATCGCCGATTGCCGAATGAAAAAGCAGACAACTCGGCTCCACAGATCCACCGATGAAGAAGAAGAATAAGATTGGGATTAGGTTTTTATTTCCCAAAACCACACGTGCTCCTCTTGCTCTTGGGAGTTGAATCTATTGGGCCCCACAGTTTGTTAATTAAAAGTTATAAAAAAATTAAATTAATCTTAACCCTCCATTCCATCTAAATCAAAGGCCCACAATTGTGCACAAAGTACACCCTAAGGGGTGTGCACAAGTTACCTTCTCTCTCTCTCTCTCTCTCTGTATATATATATATATATATATATATATATACCTTTTTGTATATTTATATATATATAAATAAATAAAAATATAACTTATCAATTATATTTGATCTGGCTAATTGAATGTTTATATATAAATAAACCCATCTGTAAGGGTTTGACAAAAATCCCGAAAGGGTTTGAACAAATTCCTGAAAGGGTCTTATCTTATCCCTATTCGGTTATCTTTTTTCCGTTTGGGGCTGAGCAAACTTCTTCATTTCCTAATTCCCGCTAGGGTTTGAGTAAACAATATTATTAGTTATAGTTCTAATTTCTAGGTGCTTTCTGTTCGGGCTGTTATCGGCTTCGTTTGGTTTGACATGGCGGTCTTTGGCTTAGTTGAGGTTCTGGCAGTCGGGATTGGCTGGGATCGTGGTGGTGTGTACGGGGCAACTCCGTGTACGGAAAGATTCCTTGGAGGTTCGTCTTCACTACCCACAGGGATGCCTGATGTATTGCCGACCAACGGTGTCATTTTACGATGGTGCTTGGCTTCATCCGTAGTCTACTTCCTCGACCTGTTAGCTTTAGGTTTGTTGTGTTTTATCTTCCGTTGTTGTATAGTCTATTCTTTTGCACCTTTTATGTATTTGTTGTATGTTTGACGGTGTGCCATCTGCCGACTTGTCGGCCTCTCGAGTTTCAGGCCTGTCTGAACTCGAATTTTTACTTAATAAAAAAAAATAAAAATCTCCGCCTTCAGTTTGACAAATGTCACGGAGAAATTACCAATTTTTGACCTCCCATAACGATCATCGCCATCTCCCACCTCCATCTTCTACTTGTCAAACATCACACATTCACAGGGTATTTTTATTTTTTTTCCAACCCCCTAAAGGCTAAACCTTCTTCCAGTAAGTAGTATCCCCACACACCCCTTAATAGCGGTTAGAACTTGGAATACACGAACGGGCAGCATTTGTCAAAACGTGCAAACTGATGGAATATGACATCGTTGAACATTTGAAACCCAAATCAAAACTGATGGGTACCCGACTACCCCATTTTTATTTCTTAATTACATTAATTAGTGAGTTCTTTTTTTTTTTGGAAAAATGATGAAAGAAATGATATTTGTGAACAAAAAATTATACAAACTTTAAAATTGACGATTTCATATATAAACTATCGTCTTATTAACCAAAAATTATATATAGATGTGATTTTCGGTGAAATTTGCAGCTTAATTTATCACTCCCTCATATTTGAATTATTTCCAACATGTAGTGAGTTATAAAAAAACTATGTCATATGTATTTTTGCCATACAAGTGACGAATTTGGTCGAAAATTCACTAAAAAACATATCCATATTATTTTTTGTTAATAGGGAGATAATTTGCATATGAAATTAGCAATTTTAAAGTTCGAATGTATTTTTTATTATCATTTTTCCTTTTTAAAAAAAGAAATTTAGACTATAGATTATTTTTAGGAATGGAACTTATGATCGAAGGAAAATTTATCTTGCTTCCAAAAAAAAAGGAAAATTTATCGATAATGACCGAATTATATCAATCAATTAACTGTACAAACTCTGATCTCTAAAATATGTGAAATTAGCCTTAGTATCCGCCAATTGTGCAGTTTCTTTAAAAAAATGATATTTAATTTATATTTTATTTTTTAAATTTGAAGGTTATAATAGTTTCGTTGAGATTTTTGGATCTTTTACTAAAAATAAACTAAATTCAATTTGGTTATTATTTATTGAAAACAAATAAATTGGATGAATTATTTGATATAAAAAGATAAGTTTTAATTTCTAACTAATTAAGATATAATGTTGAATATTTATAAAAATAAGTGAGACTGTTAACTAATATGACAAAATTATATTGTCTTATTAATTAATATTTTTAAAAAATAATATTATATTAATCAATTGTCTTATTAATTAATATTTTTAAAAAATAATATTATATTAATCAAGAGTATGACATATATGCGAATTGCAATATAGTTTAATCCGGCGATCAGATACGGCTTTTCAGGCTAAACGGGGGTCGGTCCAACTGTGTTGGACTGTTGGTCAACTTTGAACAGTTTGAAGGCAAACTGATGTTTCCGATTCTGTGTTGGTCAATTTAGGGGACTTTGTATTTCTCTATTTTCATGGCTGTTTTTATTTTTTATTTTTATTTTTATGAGGAGTAACCCACCTTTGGTGGTAAACCCGGGCACATGACTCAACCGGTAAGAGCCACGCACCAGGTAAACCGGCTTGCGCCGACTGACTCGACCCACTGGAAATGAGCAAGACAAACTTTGAATTTTAATTCAAGAAAAGGGGCGGAGGTAGAGATCGAATCCGAGACCTCTTGATATCCCCTTGCTCCCCACCAGTGAGCCACCTCGATTGGGGCTTTTCATGGCTGTTTTGAATTTTGGTAAACATCACTATAACTTGTACAGTTTTCAGCATAAATTGTAGCATGCATAAAGTGTAGCACAAGGCTATAAATTACAATACAGAAACATAACTTGAACAACGAAAAAACGAAAAACAAATATAGTCGTGGTTACAATTGTGGCATGATATATGTATCTGAACCCATTGTTTAGACACTCCTGAAACTTGCACTTGAAACAAGAGGTTGAAATCATGAAAGTATGTTTAGAATGATCACGAGAGTATGCTTAGAACAATCAATGAAAATAGACGATTGTGAAAGGAGTTTCTAGCGTGTATTTTGCAAATTAGGAACTAGGGCAGCAAATGGGGCACGAATATCCATTTTACCTGTCCCATCCGCACCATTTTTGCAGGTGAAAATCTACAAATTGCGGGTGACGAGTGATGCGGATGACAGGTGAAATGGGTGACGGGGCGAGTATAGATGATGATATTTCATCCAGTACCCGCTCTAATAACCCGCAACAATAAGAATCCAAACCCTTAAAAACCCATAAATTTCTTTTTTTTTTTCTTATCATTTTCTCACGTTGATTTTATATTGAACCAACACATAGTGAAACTAAATAGCCCTTAACTTAGACAAGTGAACGAGTCTTGAATTTTTTTATTCAAAAATTAACCGATTTCAGTAGCATATACATCTTTCATGTTGTTTAGTGATTCTGCGATAATATCTACAAATGTTGGCGGTCACCTCAAACCTTGGATGCTAAAGAGTGCTTTAGAAAGACCACCCGACTCTTCCACAGAAGGAAACTAACCCTTCACACTCTTGTAGGTAATTCTATCAAATCTACCTCACATAGACCACCCTTATAGGGCCATGGAAGTATGGAACTATTAAGAGCATTACACTTAACCTCGACTATTTTTGGTTAATCCATCATGTTCTTCTCAATAAGACCCCACAACTCTAGGTTGTAGACTCATTAAGAGTACATGACTCAACCTTCGTCAATTCACTTGTCTTGGGAATGAGATGTGGTGTATCTCTCATCATACGGATCTGAGTATCATTCCCCTCAACGAGTCAAGAATCAATCTTTTTGTCAGCCCTTTTGTCAATGAATTAGCCAAGTTTCTCTCGGAATTCACATCCTCTAAATAGACCACACCAGTCATAATCCGCAGTCTCACAACTTCATGTCGAAGCCGAATGTATCTCTTCTTTTCATTGTATGTATTGTTATTAGCTACACAAATATAAATGGTGACTTGGTGAGTTGCAGGGTAGAGAAATAGACGGGGCTTTATCCCTCCACAAAGGTAAGTCATCTAAGGGCTTGTTTGGTATCGATTACCGGTAATCAAAATTGGTAATCGGAATGAGTAATTACGGGTTTTGGTGTTTGGTACGACAAAACCCGAAATTAAATCGATTACCGGTAATCCTCTCATCCCTATTTTTGGGTATTTTTCATTCCTTCCTCAAAGGTAGGGGATAAACCCATTCCCGTTTTCCCATCTTCCCCAATCAACCTCTACAGTGCTCCATCTTCCACCTTCTGCCGCCGCTGCTCCCACCACCACCGGCTGCCGCCTCTGCCCACACAACCACCGGCTACCGCATTTGTTTCCACCACCACTGGCTGCCGCCGCTGCCGCCACCTCCGTCTCCAGGCTCTCGTTCATCTCCAGGCTCCCGTTCACCCGCCTCCGCCTTCCCTCTAGGCTCTCGCCACCGTCTCCATCGTTCATCTCCATCTCTAGCCTTCGTTCACCGGCCTCCGCCTTCCCTCCATCGCCACCTTCGTTCATCTCCAGGCTCCCGTTCATATCTGCGCTCATCGCCTCCGTCGGCCTTGTTCAGATCCGCCTCTGTCGGCTCCTGTCCAGATCCGCCTCCGTCTTCCCTCCATCACCACCTGCGTCTAGATCCGCCTCCCTTCTTATTGCAGTCGCCCACCACCACCGTCCACCGCCCAATCCTCTCCTTGTTGCAGTCGACTTCCACCACTGCCCAAATCTCCCTCCTTCAATATTTACCCAAATTTGTTGAAATTTGTGTATTTTGATGTTGAATTTATGTAATTCATAGGTTGAATTTGTGTATTTTTATGTTAAATTTGAGAGATTGGATTTCAGTTTTTGAATTGAAAATGTGAAATTTGGGTATTTTTAAGGTTGAATTTGTTAATTTCTCATTCCTGAATCATACCAAACAACATGTCTCGGTAATGGCTTATTCCCATTTTTGATTCTCATTCCGATTCCCATTCCCATTGCTACATTCATACCAAACAGGGCCTAAAAGTTAATCAAACACAGCCTATTCGGCCGTTGCTACCAGCCCCTGTTGATATTTGTATCAACAATTGGGCCAAATTTTTATAATATTGGGCTGTCCAGCCTTGCACGACCCAGAGGCCCATTTCTTCCTTTGAGCGTTCCTCTTTACTGACTGACAGACACGCCCTCGGAGTCGTTGACGGCTTCTTTCAGTAGGCAACAACCGTCCCCTTCCCCAGAGTCTAGTCGGAGCTCCCATTTGCTTTAGGGTTCGTTCATCTCCGCTCCGAATCATGTACAAGCTCGCAGGTTCCCGTCTTAGAACTCTCAAGGTTCGTCTTCTTCAATTTTGTATTAATGGCGTTGCCTCCATTGAGCTTAAAAACGACCTAATTATTGTGCAAATTTTGTTAATCTGCTGAATATGTTCTCATTGATCTGATTATTGAGGAATGCATTCGTTATCTATGTGATAAACCTTCCTTTTTTAATCCTGAATACGATGAAAATAATCCGAGTTTAAGCTTGTAGCCTAAGCTTGTTGATTCGATCAATGTGGATGGTTGTATTCGTTGGGGTTTATTGAAGAGTTTGAGGATTTTTTTTTTTTTAGGTTGTTGTTGTTAGGAGCGAAAGGTTTCGAGCTTTCCTTACCTATTTCGCCTTTGTTAGTGCAAATTGAATCCTAATAAATAATGAATGATATGTTTCTTTGATAGGTAATGTGATCTTTGGCTATTGTAAGTGTGTTCGGTCAATAAAATGCAATTTTTTTTTTGCCAGTTGTTTGTTCTGTTGTTCATGAATTTATCCTTTTTGTGGTTAAAAAATGAACTGGAGTTAGGTGCATCCACAAGATCACTTTGATTGAGTTAGTGTACTCAAAATCCACTTTTGCCATGTGATTTGTTTACATTCTCCTGGTTATTATGTTTGATAGGTTATAAAAAAAAATGGAGCTCCTCCAATAGCTTTGTAAAATATTGGAACTTAGTGTGGTTTTGGCAAGAGGGAATTCATTGCTTTGAATATATATAGTTGAATGATATTTTCGTATTATACCTTACAAACATTAAACATACTTTCACTCCTTTTATGACATAATAACCCATGAAAAGAAGAAACAATCTATTGTCAAAATCTGCAGTAAAAAATGTCACTAGGCTTTCCCATCTTGATTAAAAAGCAATGCCCGTTGTTCTTAATAACTTCAAGTTTCAGTGTTGTAGTAACTTTGAAAAGGTGGCCATGCCTGTCCTGGATTTTGCATTTTGGTCATATTCCTAGTTTCGCTTATCTTGCAGGGTTGTCCAGGTGGAAAATGTCTAGCAAGGTTTGCTACAAGTGCTGTAGCTTCTACAACATCCCCCTCAGCTGGATTATTTAGTTGGCTAACCGGGGAATCATCTAGCTCTCTTCCTTCGTTGAATTTCCCACTTGAAGGAGTTTCAGTGTCTCCCCTTCTTCCAGACTTGATTGAGCCGGCTAAAACCAAGATAACAACACTTCCTAATGGTGTCAAAATAGCCTCCGAGACATCACCAGTATGTCAATGCTTCCATATTTTTGAGTAATCTCTTTAAATTTCTAGAGCATGTGAGTTCCATTATAAGTCATATAACTGCTGTTGTTTTTATACTGGTGCAGAATCCTGCAGCTTCAATTGGGTTATATGTTGACTGTGGCTCCATTTATGAGAGACCTGTCTCCTTTGGTGCGACACACTTGCTGGAGCGGATGGCTTTCAAGAGCACAACAAACCGGAGCCATCTGCGTATTGTGCGGGAAATAGAGGCGATTGGGGGTAATGTTACAGCTTCAGCTTCTAGGGAGCAGATGTGTTACACTTTTGATGCCCTTAAGACTTATGTTCCAGAAATGGTAGAGCTTCTTGTTGACAGTGTTAGGAATCCTGCATTCTTGGAATGGGAGGTTAATGAATCGGTATGTTTCTTTTGCTGCACCATGGTCCATGTCACTCCCTTGATTTGGCAGTTGTCCATTAAAACGATGCTGATTTTGTGCAGCTTCTGAAGTTGAAATCCGAGATAAGTGAGGCTTCTAACAATCCGCAAGCCTTGCTTTTGGAGGCTATTCATTCAGCTGGCTTTTCAGGTGCTCTGGCAAATCCTCTCCTGGCTCCAGAATCTGCTGTCGATGAGTTGAACTGTAAAATTTTGGAGGAATTTATTACTGTATGTCCAAGACAACTATGATTCCAGTGTTTTGAGTAGCTTAATGTAATTATTTCATTCCATGTTGATCTTACATCTTCATGTCTTTCTCATAAATGTATCCCTTTGATAAATGTAGGAGAACTACACTGCTCCAAGGATGGTGCTTGCAGCTTCTGGTGTCGAACATGAAGAGCTGTTGTCCATTGCAGAACCACTTTTGTCCGATTTACCTAATGTACCTCGCCCTGAGGAGCCAAAATCTGTTTACAGAGGAGGTGATTACCGCTGTCAAGCTGGTTCAGGGGTGTGTAAGCATTATCTTTTATGAGAAATATTTCATAAATTCTGTTTCGATTTATCACTGCATTCATTCCAAGTCTCACTATGCTTCTTGCAATATCCAGACAACACATTTTGCCCTTGCTTTTGAAGCTCCTGGTGGCTGGCTGAAGGACAAGGAAGCTATAACTTTGACTGTTCTTCAGGTAGTGTTTCATTTCTTTGACTGATTATTTTTTTCAATTGAAGGTCTTGTCTTCAAAATATTTCTGATGATATGAGTAACCTTTCTGTATATATTATTATTTATTTTATGTTTTTTTATTCCTTCTCTCCTCCTTTGGTGTTTCCTCAAGTTGGATAACTATTATAAGATGTTCTAATGTAGTTAACTTGTTGTAGATGCTCATGGGAGGTGGTGGATCATTCTCAGCTGGTGGTCCTGGAAAGGGAATGTATTCACGACTATGTGAGTCATGGTCCAAGGTTTAAGTTTATAGCTCATAGTTACACGCTGAGTTTTAATATGCATACCAAGAGTTTTGCAGCCATGTTGAAGACAGTTAGCAGTCTGGAGACTGTAAATCATATACTCATGGTTAATATTAAGTTCTACAATCCTTTGAAATGTGTTTTCATTAAAAAAAAATATTTATGTTGGTCCAAAAATATCTATGTGAATATTATTGTGATTGCCTCTACTTTTATCGTCAGATCTTCTAGTGCTAAATGGGCATCCTCAAATTCAGGGGTTCACTATATTTTCTTCTTTCAATATTACTTTTACCTAATATGATTGTTAATTGCTTCTGTTTGTGTCGTCAGATCTTCGAGTGCTGAATCAATATCCAGAAGCTCAGGCTTTTTCTGCATTCAACAGCATGTACAATAACACTGGAATATTTGGAATTCAAGCTACCACTGTAAGATAATCCTACAGATACTTGGAAATTGGAACATATTGTAGCTTTAGCTGTTTCCTTTTAGCCCTTTCCATCATACAGTAGCATTTTTGTGACCCCTGTTTTGTCTGCTTCGATTTTTTTTCATAATAAAATTATGTTTTATGCCTTGTACCTATTCCATAGTCCTCTTCCTTAAGCAGGAATTACATTTTTGATAGTTGATCATAAATCTTTTCTCACCCTCACAACTGAGTTGACATCAGCATTCTTTGAGACTTTTTAGAATTAGAAGTTAGGAAGCATTGTTCAGGATGGTGATAACCAAACCGACATAATACAGTCATAATTCTCTATTGCTATTCTGCTTTCAATGCCGTATAGGTATAACAGAAACAACTAATGAAGGGTTCCTTTTTATGTTTAGTCCTCTGATTTTGCACCAAAAGCCATAGACATTGCAGTTAAAGAGCTGATTGCTGTTGCAACTCCTGGAGAAGGTACATGGCAGCACTTCTCTCTCTCTCTCTCTCTCTCTCTCTCTCTCTCTCTCTCTCTATATATATATATATATATATATATATATATATATAAATGTTCAGAGCGTGTTCCTTATTTCCTATTCAATTTCGACTGGCAGTTAACCAAATAGAGTTGGAGCGTGCCAAGGCAGCAACAAAGTCAGCTATTCTGATGAACTTGGAATCAAGAGTATGTATAAAAAAAACCTGTGCATTTTTCTTAGCAACTTAGAAATTTTGGTATCTGTTCTTAAGCCGTGTATTGCTTATTCTGCAGATTGTGATATCTGAAGATATTGGTAGGCAACTTTTGACTTATAGTGAGAGGTAGGTATCTGTTCCATAGTTTTCTTGAAAAGCTAGGTCCCGACTAATATTGTTGTATTAATGACCTGCATAAATTTTTATATCTTCTCTCCTTGGCTTATGAGACCTGATGAAACTCGTTGTGCAGAAGTGGGTTGATGCACCTGGAGTGATAATGCATCAATATTTCTTAATCTTTTACATATGGCATTTTACAATTTAATTAGAATATATGAACAAGAACTGAATTTTGCTAAATATTCTATTATTCCTTGCTAGTGTTACTAGAGTGCTTAAGATTGTAAGCTACAAGTATTCGTCTTGCTATTTCAGGAAACCCGTGGAGCACTTCCTAAAAGCTATTGAGGACATTACAGCGAAGGACATTGCTTCGTTGGCTGCAAAGCTCATTTCTTCTCCTCTTACAATGGCGACTTATGGCGATGGTAATTTTGAATTTTTAATGTTCTATTTCTGTTTCCTCCTACCTGTTTTCATAACTTGTTACTATATGCGTGTGCAGTTCTGCATGTCCCAAGCTACGAGGAAGTGAGCAACAAGTTTCATTCCAAGTAGAAGTGCAAGTGAGACAGCATGATTTTACCGAAGCAGCTTGGCAATATCTTGTGGTCGGTGCACAAAAGTCTAGTTTCTCATACAATCAGCTCAGCGGGTTCTCCAAATAACCAGTGGAAGAACAGAACGTCTTTCATGGCGAAGCAGCTTGGCAATATCTTTCACACCCAGCAAGATGGAAGGTCCTCCATCCTGGTACGCTTTCTCTTGGTGGCAGAATTCCACAGCCCCAAGACCTCAACTCGACTTCTATAACCTCACAGTTTTGCATTTGCTTATTTATGCCACTTTTATTTTATATATAAAATCTTATGCTCTCTTAGGCCATGTTTGAACAAGCTGAAATGAGAGGTTGAACTCTTTTAGGAGCTTAAGGGTGAGACTTCAGAGTATTTTTTTTATCTCTAAGACGAAATAAGCCTCCCACTGTCCCAAAACCGTATCCGTTTCCTTGCTGATTATTCCGAACTCAGAAGGTATATTCTAGGCAAGAAATGGTGATTGATTTTGGTATCGCCTGCCGAATTCTGTGGGTTTCCAGATTTTCATGGCAACAATTGGGTTTGCAAGTTTTCTGGGACAGATTTGGTGTTTTGAGAATTCTTGATGACTTCATTTACACCAGCCCTTTTACTACTAGCTAGACTACTAGTACTATCAATTTTGCTAGAAGATATGTTAAAAGTGGCCAAAATAAACCTCTTCTCTTAGCTTGTAAACTTCAGGGATATGTGATGTGGTTTCTATGTAGTTTACACGGTGGGCTATGGTACATATCATATGTTTTGTTGTATTTTCCTCTTAATAGTAGTATATGTTTTAGCGTATATACGTTATTTATAATTGAAAGAGTTTAAAAAACACCCCAAAATATCAATTTAGTCTATAGCTTATGATATTTTTCATTTACTTGGTATTAAGAGCTATTTTGGCAATATTCAAAGTTTTCAACAACTTGATGTACACTATGATCATGAAAATCAGCACACGTATCGTAAATTATAATGAGGAGAACGTGATTGTAAAGACGAAACAAAAAAATAGAAAATGAGTAATGTGAGGAAAGTGGGGCATATGCCAATAACAAATTTTGGAGAAATCTTGGACATTATTATAAAAAGGACAAAACCATAAATCCAGCAAGTAGTATTTCTAAATGTTGAAGGTTTTTTTTTTTTTTTATATTTTTTTATGTATATATATTTTATATTTTATTTACAACACTCATAAAACACTAATAAAACACCAAATATCGTGAAGTTGGGAGAGGTCATCACATTTGAAGCCCCAAAGAATAAATTATCTGTCCTATGAAAATCCTAGGACTCGAAATCTCCCAATTAAAGGATTTTATGTTTGATTTCTGCTAAATTGATAATGGTATGTAATGTTGTTGATGTATATGTGTTGAAATTAAATTTAGGGCGAGTTTTGGATTCGTCATTTGATTTAGGGGATTTTGGAGAGCCTCATTCGCTGAGTAAGGGTATCGTTTAACTCGAATGATCTAATGGTAGTTTTTTTGAAAATAAAAATAAAAATTAGGCTATGTATGGTAATTATCCTCCCGTTTTGCATTAGCCTAAAGTCCTGGCCCTTTTTCCTCCAAACGATGAGAAATATTAATTTGTCTAACACATATTCCCTTAATTGAATTGAATTAATAAAACATGATTAAAACTTAGTATATATTTTGACTACATTGATTCAAACGAGAGATGACTCCATGGTAAGGAGTGAGGAGGTTAATTGGAGGTCTCAGATTTGATCTCTGCCTTCGTACCAATGGATTACTCTCGTCATAAAAAATAAAAGAAAAGAAGGAATTTAATTAGCTTGAACTTATTTTTTTAAGAAATAATTAAGCGTGAAATATTCCTTAAATGTTTTTTTGTTAAGCAAAAACTGTCGTTTGATGAACCTAACATCACACCTTTCTTAGTTTGGCATTGGATTTTAATGGTTTTTTTTGGGTCAAAACAAACACATTTAAATTAGCTTCAGAAGTTCAACTTCCTACCTTTTTTCAGTGTTTTCTTTTTTTTTTTCCCGATACTTGGATTTATTAATGGCGTGGCCTCTTACAATTTTTTTGGGTTACCTCATTAAAATTTGGATTACTTCTAACTTATAAATGCAACAAATGGGGAGAAAAATGTATATGAAGTGCTATGTTCTAAATTACTCTATCTGTCTCAAAATTTAAATCGTTTTAGGATTTTGCACTGGTTTTAATAAAACACTCACCCCTCAATCAACATTATCATTCCATTAATTTTTTCATAAATTTTATTGTTTTTAATACCCACTACATTTTATAAGCAATTAAAATCTTTAAAAATGTCAACAACACACAAATCGATACAAATCATTACTATCCCCTGTCTAGAAAACCTAAAATGACATCTATTTTGATACAAGAATAATGTCAAGACCAGACTTGATCCAGGATGAATTAGGGTTGAGATTAGGTGAAGGTGAAAGGAAGGGGAGTGAGAGTGAGAGTGAGAGAGAAAGAGAGAGAGTTTAGACGAGAGAAATTGAGAGGTGATATAGAGCTAGAAGGAAGTTGTTGTATTTGCTATTGGATGAATCCTCCAGAAGGGGTTACAAGGGCCGGGTTACAAGGGCCTTTTATAGGCAATTAGATATTTTGATTACACTCTTGCCTAATTCCCATCTAGCTCCCCTATTTCCATAGCCCTCCTAATATGTACTCTGTTAGAGTAATAAAATGATGCCTTAGGTTATGTTAGTAAGGCATTACATACTCAGGCTATATAAAGCCTTTACCTGTAACAAACTGTCAGTTGTTCAAGTAACAGATTTTACACAATTGAATCCATTGATTCCCTCTCTCTCTTTCTCTCTCGTTTCTCTGCATCTCAAGCTGTTCTATAGCTTGAATTCAAGATCTGATCAAGTCAATATGGTATCAGAGCACTGACGAATTCAGATCGAAATCACAATGCAAAATCGCACTGAAGTTGGAAACACACCACCTGGAGATCGTGAGCGAGAGCGCGAGCGAAGGAGAGATCAGATCAAAGCGATGGATTTGCAGAATTCATTCTTCATTCATCCTGCCGACAATTCAGGTCTGATTCTCACGAGCTTGCAGCTAACTGGCGACAACTATCGACGCTGGAGCCGAGCAATGACGAAAGCTCTCTCAGTCAAGAACAAAGCAGGCTTCGTCGATGGATCTCTTTTGGAAACTCCAGAAAATTCGCTGTCATGGCAGCGATGCAACGATGTTGTGTGTTCATGGATCCTCAACACTGTGTCGAAGGAGATTTATGTGACTATTGATGAATTTGATCTCGCCAAGGAGATGTGGGATGATCTTCAAGAAACTTTGGCCAGAAAAATGGACCACTGATTTTCCAGATCAAGCGCGAAATCACCGAGTGCAATCAAGGTTCATCATCAATCACGGAGTACTTCACCAAGATCAAAGGTCTATGGCAACATCTGACTGGAATTGTGACTCCAATCAAGTGCACATGTGGAAAATGTGAATGTCATATTGCAGAGAAACTCGAAGCAGCTGATCAAGAAGACAAGTTGATGAGATTCTTGATGGGGCTAAGCGAGAAATATGATGCTGCAAGGAGACAATTCTTGATGTCAAAGCCATTGCCAACTGCAAGTGAAGCTCACTCACTGCTTGTTCAAGATGAGGTGAGCCTAAAGATCACTCGAGGAGATACTCCAACCATTGAATCTACTGCTCTAATGGGAAAGCATCAAGGTGAAAAGACTGACTCTCGATCAGATACTCGCACAGATGCTCGTGGTGACAAGTCTAGGAAGGAAAATGCACTCACTGTCATGGCTATCACAAGTCCGACAGATGCTGGGAAGTGTATGGATACCCAAGCTGGCACTCTAAAGCCAAGCAAAGGCCTCAACAATCCAGATCTGATGGACAGGAAGAAAGGGGGAGGCAATTCAAAGCAGGAAATGCAGCTGGTGCTACTGACAGGAATGGAGGTGATGGTGAATCACCCTTCAAGAATCTGTCCTCTGAAAACCAAAAGCTGATGACGTCTCTACTGCAACTAATGGAGCAAAGAAGTAAGCCAACTTATGAGGTGAACCTTGCAGGTAAGTTTTTATGTTGTAATGTCACTAACAGTACAAGAGTATGGATCTTAGACACAGGAGCTACAGATCATATGACTTGTGACATTGCCTTTCTAAAACAACCAAAACCTGTAGACAAACCAATAAAAGTTCACCTTCCTGATGGTACTTCAGACCCCATTACCATGTTAGGTACAACCCCTGTACTGAGCTCCCTCACCCTTCTCGACACCCTCTACATTCCCAAATTCAAATTCAATCTAATCTCAATAAGCAAGCTTGTCCATGACTTTGGTTGTGACCTTCACTTGGTATCTAATATCATGTTCATACACAACCCTGCAAAGAAGAGAGTGATTGCAGTTGGTGAGGAATTTGAAGGCCTGTACTACTTGGTCTCTGAATCCAGAATGAGTGAAGTCATCTCCAAATCTGCCTGGTGCAATTCAGTTTCTCTACCCATGTTTTTACCTACAATTGATAGTGTTCAAAATAAAAGTGCCTTGTGGCACCTACGTCTTGGTCATGCACCTATTGAGAAAATCAAAGGTGTTCCTAGTATACATTCAATTGTAAACACAACATCTGATTTTGTATGCACTATATGCCCTTTGGCAAAGCAAGTAAAACCTTCTTTTGATTCTAGTATGTCTCATGCTGATAATGTGTTTGAGTTACTACACTGTGATCTATGGGGACCATATGAAACCCCTACATACACTGGCCACAAATACTTCCTAACTATTGTGGATGATATGAGCAGAGGAGTGTGGGCTTACCTTATGAAATCCAAGACCGAAACATTCTCTCATATTCAGTCATTCATTGCTATGGTTGAAAACCAATTCAAAACCAGAGTGAAAACTGTGAGGAGTGACCAAGGCACTGAGTTCTTTAACTCTGATGTCACCTCTTTCTTCACATCTAAAGGCATTGTCCATCAAAGCTCTTACACTGCTACCCCTCAACAAAATGGGCGTGTGGAGAGAAAGCACAGATATATTTTAGAAACTGCAAGAGCACTTAGATTTCATGCCTCCCTCCCTGTGAGATTTTGGGGTGATTGTGTCCTCACAGCCACATATATAATCAATAGGTTGCCAAACTCAATCCTCAAAAATAAATCCCCATATGAGTGTCTGTTTGGTGAGGCACCTGACTATGAGAAGCTCAGAGTTTTTGGTTGCCTGTGTTTTGTATCAAATCTGAGCTCCAACAGGAAGAAACTTGACCCCAAAACTGATGCCTGTGTTTTCTTGGGCTATCCCTTTGGGTTCAAAGGTTACAAAGTGTATAATTTGCACACTCATAAAACACGTATCAGCAGAGACATCAAATTCCATGAGCATGTGTTTCCTTTTAGTCCAGAATTTAATCCAAAACAAAGTCTGTCTACTATTGACTTGCCAAACAACAGTGTTGATTCCTCTCTTACAAACACTGATCATGACTTCATCCCTATTGAAATATATGAATCTCCTCCAAACTGTTCTCTTAATCCTCCAAAATTCAGGATGAGTCTCATGGAGATTACTCTCCATCTCCTGTACCTCCCATGTTTGATGACATACCTGTCACAAACACTGTGTCACCCCCACCCATAAGACACTCCACAAGAACCCCTAAACCCTCATTCTGGATGAAGGACTATGTGTGCAAAGTCTCAAAGGAATCAACCACTGTTGCACTCTCTAGTAAGCCTACCTCTCCCTATCCAATTCATTATTTTCTATCCTATACAGCTTGTTCCTCTAACTATCACAAGTTCATATGCAATGCAACTTCTGTGTCTGAACCTACTTCTGTACTTGAGGCATTACAGCAACCTGCTTGGTGTGAAGCAATACTTACAGAATTAGGTGCTCTTGAGAGGAACAACACCTGGGTGCTAACTCCTCTACCATCAGGGAAGTCATTGGTCAGCTGCAAATGGCTTTATAAAGTAAAGTACAAAGCTGATGGCTCCTTGGATAGATATAAGGCAAGGCTTGTGACTAGAGGATTCTCTCAAATGTATGGCATAGACTATAGTGAGACATTTTCTCCAGTGGCCAAGATGATCTCTGTAAGAACTCTTCTGTCTATAGCTGCTGCAAAGAACTGGAGCATTCACCAGTTAGATGTCACAAATGCCTTCCTACATGGAGGTTTGGAAGAAGAAGTGTATATGGAGCTACCTCCAGCATATCATAAGCTCAAACTTATCCACTCTCACTCTCAGGGGGAGACATCACACTCAGGGGGAGAGTGTGAGATGGATAAGAAACTTGTGTGCAAACTGGAAAAATCCTTATATGGATTAAAGCAAGCACCTAGACAGTGGTTTGCTAAGTTCTCTCAAGCTGTAAAAGGTGCAGGATACAAGCAGTCCAAGGCAGACTACTCCTTATTTGTCAAGAAAACTGAGAAATCCATCACAGCTCTACTAGTATATGTAGATGACATGGTGATTACAGGAAATTGTGAAGAAGAAATAGCAAGGCTAAAAGCACATCTGAATCAGCAATTTCAGATGAAGGATCTAGGAGGAATGAGATACTTCTTGGGCATTGAAGTTGAGAGAAATAATGATGGCATATATCTGAATCAAAGGAAGTATGTTCTGGAACTTCTGGAAGGTGCAGGAATGAAAGATGCCAAACCCATGTATACTCCTCTAGATCCTAAAGTCAAGCTGGATAATGAAGGCACCTATGAGATTGTGAATGCAGAAGCATATAGGAGAATTGTGGGTAAGCTGATCTACCTAACAATTACACGACCTGATATATGCTATGGAGTGCAGATCTTGAGCCAGTTCATGCACAATCCAACTGATCAGCACTGGCAGGCCATGAAACATGTTTTGAGATACTTGAAACAGGCTCCAGGACAAGGCTTACTGCTCTCATCTAAGTCCAACCTGAAGCTGAGTGCATACTGTGATGCAGACTGACAAATCTGCCCTATGACCAGGAAGTCATTAACTGGGTTCTGTGTATTGCTTGGTGGCTCACTAATATCATGGAGAACTAAGAAGCAGACATATGTAGCTATGTCATCTGCTGAATCAGAGTATAGAGCCATGGCCACAACCTCTTGTGAGATCACTTGGCTTGTGAAACTGCTGAGAGATTTGGGAATTGAGCAACCAAATCCTGTGAGGTTGCACTGTGACAATCAGTCTGCAATGTACATTGCAAAGAACCCTGTATTTCATGAAAGAACGAAACACATAGAAGGTGATTGCCATCTAGTAAGAGATAAAGTCTTAAGTAAAGAAATTGAGCTTGGTTACATCAACACCAAAGATCAGCCTGCAGATGTGTTCACGAAGGCTATCTCCTATGACCAATACATGAGGAACTTGAGCAAGTTAGGAGTTGTAAATTTGTTTGAAGTGACTTAGAACTCCTACCTTGAGGGGGAGTGTTAGAGTAATAAAATGATGCCTTAGGTTATGTTAGTAAGGCATTACATACTCAGGCTATATAAAGCCTTTAGCTGTAACAAACTGTCAATTGTTCAAGTAACAGATTTTACACAATTGAATCCATTGATTCCCTCTCTCTCTCTCTCTCTCTCTCTCTCTCTCTCGTTTCTCTGCATCTCAAGCCGTTCTATAGCTTGAATTCAAGATCTGATCAAGTCAATATCCTCCTACGATACGTGTACCCTTACATTGCCCCCCCCTATGAAAGCCTTGTCTTAATGCTTAAAATGAAACTACTAACTCACACTTACAAACATGTTAGCGGTCCTGTCAAGGTCATGCTACTCGTATGGTTCATGGTAGGGCTGAACAAATTGTTCCTCCATGGAGGTTTGTTGAGCTTGGCAATAGCTTGTACAACGTTCTTGTCCAATCTTGCTAGCTCAAATGCCGCAACTAGAACTGGCAATACCCGACCCGACCCGAGAAAACCGATCCGATTAATCCGACCCGAACCCGTCCGACACCCGAATAATTGAAAAAAAAGTTTGGATCCGAGACCGACCGACCCGATCCGAGTTAGGCCCGAACCCGAAAGCAATCCGAACCCAGTAACAACCCGAACCCGATTATATCCGAATGGACAAACCCGAAATCAATTCGAAACCCAAAATTGCCCGACCCGAACATATCCGAAACCCGAAATTACCCGAACCCGATTATACCTGAAATAACCCAAAACCGATTATATCCGAAACCAACAAAAATCTTATCTTTTTCCCTAAAATACTCAAAACAACCTAAGTATTTGATTACTTAATAATTGATTGTAATATTATTATGCATATAGTATAATTAAATATAATTTTGTACACCCTCCCTTAAAAAAGTCACTTTTTAGCATTTTTTCAAGACACCAAAACCACATAAATATCAATTTTTTGGTCATTTTTAAAATTTTGTAGTTATGAGAAATAAATATGAAATTAATATTTTATATAATTTTGAGTTTTTTTAAAAAAAGTTGTAAAAAGTGAGAAGACTTATATTTTTTTAACGAATGTAGTAGCATTGATTAAGAATTGATAAACATTAGCTTATAATATATATAGAATGATAAATAACTCATAGGTAAAAAAATTGATTTGTTTTATCCAATATAATTCTTGCGGGTTCGATTTGATTGAACCCAATTCGATTGAAATTGTTGTGACTGAAACTCGATTCATCCGAACCCGTTTAGACCGAAACTCGATTCACCCGAATCCGTTTAGACTGAAATCCGGTTCACCCGAACCCGTTTAGACCGAAACCCGATTCGCCCGAACCGAATAGGACCCGAAAATCCGATTGTATCCGATAAAATAAGGCCCGAATAAACCCGACCCGAACCCAATCCAGACCCGAATTGTTATCACACCCGATATCAACCCGAGTCCGATATGACCCGAAACCGAATACCCCGACCCGAACCCGACCCGAACCCGACCCGGCTCGCCCGATTGCCACATCTAGCCGCAACGAGGTTCTTCGGGCTCCCTAATTTCCCTAGCGACATGATCTTCTACTTTAGGCCACTTATGTAGCTTGAAACAAAGTAAGATTCCGACAAAGATGAGTTATGCGACAGCATACATGCCCTTAATTCCTCGAAATTCATTAAGTGAGATGTTAATATTGAGAATCTTATCAATTATTCGTTGGGGTAGTTTGTTTTGTAACTCTTCAATTTTCACTTTTTACCGCTGCCATATAGTAGCCAACTACTTCATTATCATTGACTGATCTCAGTAGGTTGGAAGGTTATTTCCTACCAAGATCTCAACTTCTAACCATTTATATTTCCAAAATTTGATCGTCTTTCTATTTCCTACTAATTGTCATTTCAAACCTTTGCAAAATTCATTTTTTAGTTCCATTAATTTTATATAGTTTTTCATCATAAAGTAGGTGTAAATAGTGTTTTATATAATTTTTCATCATAAAGTAGGTATAAATAGTGTTTTATATAGTTTTTCTAAATGAAAAATTTTAATTAATTAATATATGGAGTATTAAAAAAGTCAAAGATTATGGTCATAACCTTCATATGGTAGTGGTCCAGTACGTGGACTAGTGGTACACCACATTATGTATCAGTCATCAATGTCTTCGATCAGTTAATTAAGAATACATACATACATTACATACATACATACATAGTATGTTACTGCACTAAATTTAAAATCAGTATATATAAACATATATACCCCGTATAAATGTAACCTAGTATATATATGTTACTGCACTAAATTTAAAATCAGTATATATAAACATACCCCGTATAAATGTAACCTACCTTTTACAAGTTACAACCATATGATTAAAAGGACTGGATAAAAATTGTGCCAAGGATTTATCATGAGGAAGATTTGGTTGGAAAAAGAAATAATATTCCCACAGAATTTTGGAAAGTCATGTTGTGTTTTTATACATTTAAAGCACTTTAATCCATTACCGTACATATATTCTAAACCTACATATCTATCTATTCGGATTCCTTTTTCTTTTACATATCCGCCTCATTATTTAAATTAATTTACTCCGTATTAAACAAAAGTAATTAATTATAACATATTGTTAAATTCCTAGAATTCAGATCCGGTGGTAAAAGAAGAGAGTAATTTATTTTTTCTTTATATTCCATCCTAATGAAATAATTGACCTTTTGGTCATTTTTTTTAATAAAATATTTGTCCATTTGAACCTAATTAATGACAAAAATTTCTAATTTTATCAATTTTTTTCATTAATTATATTTGATTTTTAAGAAATTCTATTAATACTCCAACTTTTCATACTATTTTTTTTATTGGTCCATTTTTTTTCCACATTATTTATTTGATAAATTTTTAACTATTCTACTTACTAATTGTAGCCTTCTTAAGAAGCGTGAAAATGCCAAGAGCCAATTATTTTGTTACGGAGAGAGTATTATTAAAGGATTTCAAAAAAAAAAACTACCCTACCAGATATTGTACCGTTTTCAAAAAATCAATACTGTATTAATAGATTTGATATGAAAAAAAAGATGTACTTCGTATAAAAAGTTTATAATGAGCTCTTAAACTCTGACTATCACTAGTATAAGAGTATAGTTTTTCAATTTTTTGAATTTCAAAATTTTACTAACATCCCTTCAATTAATTAATTTCTTTTATTTTAATTGTTATAAAATTAAAATTAACCATCAAAGGAGAAGAAAAAATGTATATTTTTAAAAAAAATTAATTTTTTTTTTATTAAAACCCGTAATACTAATTTTAGACTTCTAAAATAAAATAAAAGGTATAATAAAAATATTTAGTAAAATAAATTATATTTTCGGAAGGTATAATAATATATCAATATCTAATAAAATTGGTTAAAATCTTATCTTAATCATAAAATGCTATATTGATTATCTAAAATAAACCAAAATTTATAATAAAAATATTTAGTAAAATAAAGTCAACTAAATTATATAATCGGAAGGTATAATAATATACCAATATCTAGTGAAATTGATTAAGTGAAATTAGATAAAAAAATTTTTTGGTAAAATATTACATTTATCATAGATATAAGATATATTGATACTTTCCTCTCTCGATTTTCCAAAAATAGTTGGAGTTTAGAATCTCTATTATTTTATAAAAAATAAGTATATACCTATATTGGTATATGACTTCACTCCTAGACCTAAATCAGATAATATAACTATACAATTATATATATAGCACTTGCAATGGGATTGGGTACACATAACCTTTTTTTTATTAGCCTATAATTTAATTAAATTAAATAGTCCTACGTTTGGTTCACCTTATCTTTTTGTATTTACATAATGATTGTGGGTAATGTAGATATGGACAAGGACCAGAAGAAAAACCCCATGTTGATAATGATGGTGTTGGGATGCATGCCCATTCTAATGCCTAATGGGACTGTGTGTTGTACTCTCCCCCTCCCTACTCACCATCTCCTTTCTCTCATCCATCAAATCCACATGCTTTGGAGAAAATAGTCTGTGACCCGTCCGTCTTGTAAAAATTACGTGCGAAAATAGAAAAAAAAAAAGTAAATCTCGTCCCGTAAAAATTGCGTGCAGTCGTTTCCCATCTTGCGCCCAGCCCTAATAAAAAAGAGTGATGTTTCAACTTGTAAAATTATTTCCAAAGTTGTAATTTTACATGGATTAATTGAGTCCCTTCAACGTATGAAAAAGTAGTTTGGTACACCTTTTAATCCTGCAACAAACACACCATCACCACATTTCCCTTTCTGAAAATCATCTTCGAAACTGATGAGAGGGGGTCCATCTTTTTGCCCTTTGTTTTTTGAATGCTCCGTATCAATTTTTTTTTTTTCAAGATTGGAATGGATTTTGTAAGGCATCTCATGAATGATTCTCATCACATAACAATTACCAGGGTGAAAGATTGAGATAATATAATTAGAAGCTTCAAATTAACCTTCGTTTTAACCTACAATAAAAGCTAATTTGCACCTTTATATAATTTTCACAAATAGGAAGTCAAAAGTAATTTGTGTTGTGAAACTAATCAAAGGGATTATTTTTGATACCAGAAATAATCCCTTTGATTAGTTTCATTAATTTATGAATGTCTTTATGGGAAAGATCCAAACTATAGGTTTCTCAACAAGTCTCTTTATGAATGTCTTTATGGGAAAGATCCAAACTATAGGTTTCTCAAGTCCTTTGGGTGTCTGTGGTATGCTTTCATTTGACCTTACAATGCTAATAAACTTGAGTTTCAATCTCTTCCATGTGTCTTTGTCGGCTACCATTCCAAGCACAAGGGATTCATTTGCTTTCATATTCCAACTGGTCGCATCTATATAGCTTGACATGTCATTTCTGATGAGTTCATTTTCCCATATCTATCTCACTCTTCGCCTCCTACCACGGATGGTGCACCCACAATCTCTCGCACACCTCTCTTTATTCTCCAATAGGCCACTTCAGTCCTTCTTGAGTCCTCTCTACCGACCTCGGCCCACATCTGACATCTCCCACTACACACCACTACAACCCGGGGATGGGGACACACCACTGACTTCACCCACTCCATTCTCGGCATCTCCTAGAGCTAAGACTTTGCAAATTCGTCAACATTGATAGGTATGTGTCTTGGCCACTAGCTCCTCATAAACCGCCTCTCCCACATCATCACTATTACCACCTCTACTGCCCCCTCCTCAACCCACTCGACATATATAACACTAGGCATCGTGAACCATCAGTCTTCCCCAAGGACTTTGTCTATGTAAAACCTAAAGCTCTCACCACCACCAAACACCCCCTCCCTCTCGCTCCAGACCCTTACCTAAGCCAAAAACCCTAAGTCAGGCATCTAAACTCCTTAAATGGTAGAATGCAATGCAAGTTGAATATGCTGCTCTTGTTTGTATAGGGACTTGGGACATCTCGCGTCCTCCTACGAGTAATATTGTTGGTTGTAAGTGGGTGTACATGATAAATCACAATGCAGATGGGTCGATTGAGCACCACAAGCTCGCCTTGTTGCGAAAGGCTTCATTAAGAGGAATGAGTTGATTATTTTGACACTTTTAATTCCCGTTATCAAACCAACTACCATTCATGCATGTCATCCTCTGACTAGCCATCATTGTGAGGCCTCTCTGCTAAGTAAATATTAATAATGTTTTTCTCAATGGTGTATTGTCTGTACATATCTTCATGGATTAGCCTCATGACTTCATTGATCGAGCTCGGCCTATAGATGTGTGCCGCCTCAAGAAGGCTTTGTATGGCCTCAAACATGCACCTTGAATTTGGTTTACCAAGCTCAAGTTCTTTCTCATGCAAAGCAACTTCTCTGCTTAAGTCTGACTCCTTACTTTTTCCTTTACTAGGCTCATGGTTTTACTCTGCTAGTGTTGGTTTATGTTGTTGATCTTATCATCATTGGATCCTCACCTGCAACTATTGACCAGTTTGTGCATCGTTTGAATGTCAAGTTCTTGCTATGTGATTTAGAAGATCTTCATTACTTTCTTGGTATTGAACTTCTTCACCATGATAGTTCTATCTTTTTGATCCAACAAAAGTATGTTCAGAACTTGCTGCTCAGATCTATAGCAAGATTTCCGATGTTTCACCTATCGCTTCTCTGTCTACATGGCTCACACTTAATTCAAGCCGGTGACCCAGTCACTAATCTGCACATGTATAAGAGCATTGTAGGTGCTCTTCAATATGTCACTATAACCCATCCAAGGATAGCTTATGTTGCCAAAAAGAGTGTGCCAATTTATGCACAACCCCATTGAGATCCATTGGTTAGCCGTCAAATGTATCTTATGCTATTTGGAAGATACAATCTCTCATATTCGCATTTTTTGGATGCTGGTTGGGCCTCTGAAACAGATGACTGTCGATCACAACATAACTTTAATTTCTATCTACTATGGTGGAAACCTTTTTAGTTGGTCTTCTCGATCACAAGCAAAAAATTGTTGCCTAATCAAGCACTGAGGATGAGTACCTTCACACTACGTCCTGGTGCAACTCAGGCAACGGACATAAAGTCGTTGCCTGAATGCCTCTCACGTCACCTAAGGATTCAAGCAACGGACATGTCGTCGCCTGAAACCCTGTTGCTTCAAGCCCGTGCCTCTGATCTACAAGTGACGAACAACCGTTTGTCAGTTGCCTGAGTAGTCTCAGGCGACGAACAAAGCGTCCGTTGCTTGAATATGGTCAACGCCCTTAGAAATGGTTTAAGCCATTCAAGCGACGAGGAACGTCCGTGGCTTGAGTGTTGTAGCAACAAACATACTATCGTTGCCTGAGTCTTGAATAAGGTGTTTTCCATGTTGTAGCAACCGTAGGAGTTGCTTTGTTCGTTGCCTGATCATTCAAGCGACGAACATAATCTCGTTGCCTGAGCCCTAAAGGATGTGTTTTCTACATTGTAGCAACCGCATGAGTTGCTTTGTTCGTTGCCTGGTCGTTCAAATGACGAACATAATCTCGTTGCATGAGTCCTATAGGAGGTGTTTTCCATATTGTAGCAACAGCAGGAGTCACTTTGTTCGTTGCCCAGTCATTCAAGCAACGAACATAATGGTTTTCGTATTGTAAGATCTATTCGCTCCCTGTTGTTATGCACCAAATCACACATACATACACAACACCTGTTTCTCAGACATTCACAATTGACGAAAAAGTGCATTCATTTGAGATTCATACGCAAGTCACATTCATAGTTTTTGTTCGAGCAAAATATTC
Source organism: Persicaria maculosa (assembly GCA_963922045.1). Classification (NCBI taxonomy): domain Eukaryota; kingdom Viridiplantae; phylum Streptophyta; class Magnoliopsida; order Caryophyllales; family Polygonaceae; genus Persicaria; species Persicaria maculosa. Next base: position 10,926,230 of record OY998252.1, read on the forward strand.
CCAAACCTGTTCCATCAAAACCCACAAACACAGCAGTTTATTTTGTACCAAAAGTAGACAGATTCAGAAGCCAATCACGGTTGTTCAAAAGTAGAGCTCAAGAGTCAGAATCTAAGTAGTTCTAGGAAGAGAAATTCACATTCAAACCTTATGCATCAGTTGGGCGTGGGCTGTGTTGGTCATCTGAAGAGCGGGATTGCTTGTCTGCAACTAGGCTCTGCCTCTGCACTACATTCTCCAATGCAGAAATGCGGGATAGAGCTTCTTCAGCCTGCTCCGTGGCCACCCTTGCCTCCTCCCGAGCCTTAGCAGCAGCCTCCTCAGCCTTTGCGGCTTTCTCCTGCACTTCCCCCCTCTCTTCAGCAGCTGCAGCAGCCCATGGCCCTCCTCTCTTTTTGGGGATCTCCGGTGAGTGCCTCCCAATCCTACATAATCACCATGCAAATATGAGTGCATGATGCTAAAAAAAAAGGTTGAAGCCTGATGCTAAAGAAAAAAAGGTAGAAGAAGAAGAAATTATAAGTTTGTGTACAATTTATACTAACTTATGGTAAGTTATAGAAAATACATTATTACAAGTTAAGTTTGTATACAGTACTAAAATCTAATACTTTATGAGTATTAGAAATTATCAGTTATAACTGATACATATCAGCTGATATCCTACTCTGAGTTTGTATACGGGGTTTTTTTTATTATAAAAGATAAATACCACCTTAGTAATAATTATCAGTTTTTCTATAACTGATTTTTATAACTGATATTTAAACAGATAATTTAAATGAAAAAAGATAACTCAATAAGTAACATAAGTTAGTAATAGTTAGGATATGTTTTTTATTATAAGTTTGTAAACAGTATTAAAATACTGATATTTATAACTTATATTTATAAGTTTCTTGACAGTGTTTTTATTTTAGTTTCCAATCAAGTTTTTATCTTCATTTGTCATCAAGGTTTTATAGTCATACAGTGTTATTATAAGTTTTTATAGTTTTTATGTGAAATTTTAATCAAGTTTTTATAGTTGTATAGTGTTATTATAAGTGTTTATGGTGATAGAGTGTTTTTATAGTTATAAAGGGTTTAGGGTTTTTGTAAGATATTATGATTCATTCTAGTTATCCAGTGTCTTTATTTTCACTTCTAATCAAGTTATAAGTTATAATAAAACCACATTCATGTAGTTATATAGTGTTTTTATGAGATATGATCATTTATCCAGAATTAATAGTCAACTAGAAGTTTTTATAGGACATTGTAATTTGTAAGTTATTATAAGTATTTATAGTTATCGAGTGCTTTTATTTTAATTTGTAATCAAGTTTCTATTTTCATTTCTAATCAAGTTTTTGTAGTTTTACAGTGTTATGATAATTTATCCACAATTACAGTGTTATGATACTCCAGTTTTTATATTCTTACAGTTTTTATAAAAGTGTTAGTATAAGTTTTTATAGTTTTTGTTTCAATTTCTAATCATGTTTCCATAGTTATACAGTGTTATAATTTTTTATAGGTATACACTCTTTTTATAGTTATACAAGGTTTAGGGTTTGTATAAGATATTATAATCATTATAGTTATAGAGGCACTGAAGCTAACTCACTCTTGTATGATTGCAATTAAGCAGCCCTCCCAGAGAGCCTGGCTAATTTATATGAGTGCATCCAAGATTTGTATTTGTTACTCAGCAAATATCTCCTCTTGAGCAAATGAATCTGTTAACACTTGCAAACATAAATACTAATGTATACAGAACTCATCCTAAAGGTAGAAAGGATATCAAGTCTTGTATAGTCTATCTTACTTGTAGATAATCGTTTCTTAGCCTATATAATGTAACTCATATTTTCATTAATAAAATCATTCAAGTATATAAGCCTTACACTCTCATCTTTGTGCCTTCCCTGTCTTGATAATCAATCCTGGCAAAATACAGAGAATTAAATCCTATCCACAACATCACAACCAAGCACCAAATCATTTTAGTCTAGATTCAAAAGCAAAAAAGGCCCTAATCTACCATAACAACACATACCTGGGCAAGATCCTCCTAAACAATAATAAACTGCAAAGTCTGCAGCACCCTAAAAAATGAAAAGAAAAAGAAGAAAGTTAGAGAGGAACCAAATAACACATTTGCCTTTGGCTACCTTGATCTGCATTTGAAATCCAGAAATCAATAAACAAAGTTTAAGCAAATTTTCCAGAAATGAAATACCTTGTTCAACTTTGAAATTAATAAACAAAATTTAAGCAAAACCTAAAATCATAAGTGGTGGTGGTCGTAGAAGGGCGGGAAATTGAAATGGTAGATAGCTAACGATGGAGGAGAGACATGGAGAAGTAGGTAAATTGGAAATTCACACTTAACTTATATCACACAAAATCTATACATAACAACCAAAATCTAAATAGAGGAAGACCAATGGAGAGAGAACCTCTTTCCTAGAAGTGAGGCTGAGTAGATCTGCGAACAGAGGACCAAAGAAGTGGAAAGAGAAATTTGAAACAGCGGGCCAAAGAAGTGATGCCTCCAGCTACAATAACAACAACAAAATGAAAAATAAACGTCATTCAGAAAGGGGAGAAGTAACAAGTTAAAGCCCTAATAAAGGATAATAACTCAAAGAATTCACATCATGCAAGCTCGTTCAATGAAACATGAGGCTACATGCTTCAATAAATGGCATATCCTCCTAAATAAAAATATACATTAAACCTTCTCTTTTCAGTTGATATGAAGGTAATTTGCAATAAAAAGAAAGCATGAAGTTAAATAATAAAAAAAGCAGATGCTTCTATTCTTTAAAATCTTATATAAGTTAAGTATGCTCATTCGGCCATTATTCAAATTAACACATACATATTCCTGAGCTGCAAGTTTTTCCTATGAAGCAAGCAGCTCTTCTTCTTTCTTGTTTAATAAAATCTCCTTTTCGTTTAGAGCCTACATAAGACAGCCATTGTGTTCAGAGACACAAATAAATGTATCAAAATCAATCAACAACCATTGAATAAGAACACCAAAACAACAGAAAGTAAGACCCTCGATCTCTTTCAGAAATAGATGCTAATTTCATATCGATATCAGATTCTTTATCTGTCAAAACCTTCCCCTTGAATGAAATGTTCTCCCTCAAATTTTCCAACTGTTCTTACCCTAACCAATCTGGCTCTCTCTTCCCAATCGCCTATTTCCTCAAATCAAACCCTAACCAAACACTAATCAAGCTCCTAAATTGAAATGAAAGGGGTTTGAAGCCTCATAATGGGGATCGAGTGAATAGTACGGATCTGAGGAAGAGAGAGAGAGGGAACGATACCTGTTCTCCGGCGAGAACCTCTTGGTGAACAGCGAAGTTCGATGGCGATGGAGAGGAGTCGGGGTACCTAGAGCATGTCCTTTAAATCCCTAATTTCAAAACCCAAAAGGGAAAAATGGAAATGTGAGGAACCGAACCGAACGAGGGAGGGCGGAGGAGAGGGAAACCGAGAGACTGTGCTCGGAGGAGGCGCGGAGGTGCTAGTTTGCTCTCTGTGTGCGCAGGCCGGACGGGGGGCGGCTCGGAGGAGAGCATCGAGAGGCGCCGGCATAGGGTGGCCGAAGAGGGTGGTCGGGAGGTGGACGGACTGGGGGCTTCTCGGAGGAGAGCATCGAGAGGTGGCCGGACTCGGGGAAGAGGGATCTTGAAGCGGGAGATCTGGGTTTGAGAGGAAGAGAGAGGCGGTGGTTCTAGACTTCTAGGGTTAGTGGTACCGCCCAAGCAAAATCAAAAGCGGGAATTATACCGCTCAATTTTCACAAGGCGCCCCCAAAAAATTAGCAAGTGGGAGTTATACCGCCTAAAAATTAATTTCACTTACATTAAGATCAATAATTTATTTATACATATAAAATTTTTTATCTAATATATTTAAATATAAAATTTTATATATTTTGAAAAATAATTGATTTGTTTATACATTTATTTGTATGATCTTTTTTTTTATACCACTTATATATTTAAATAAAAAAAATTATTTTGTTAAGTCGGTTATCTATAAAATTAAAATCAATATATTCTATAAAATTAGAACTAATATATCTTGATCTGAATCTCAATCTCAAATCTCGATTCTCGATCTCGATCTCAACTTGTATCTCAAATCTCAATCTTGATCTCAATCTAAATCTCAAGCATCAATCTTGATCTTAATCTTAATCTCAATATCAAATATATCTCGATCTCAATCTTAGTCTCATATTCTAATCTCAATATCAAATCTCAATCTTGGTCTCAATCTGAAATCTCGATCTCAAATTTCAAATCACAATCTCAAATCTCGATCTAAGCTTTTAACTCAATCTCAAAGCTTGATCTTAATCTTAATCTCAATATCAAATCTCGAACTTGATCTCAGTCTCAAATATTGATCTTAACTTGATCACAATCTCAAATTTAATCTCAATTTCAATCTCAATCTCAAAGCTTTATCTTAACCTCAATCTCAAATCCCAAATATCAAATGTTCATATTGACTTCAATCTCAAATCTCGATCTTGTTCTTGATCTCAATCTCAAATATCGATCTTGATCTTAATCTTGATTTCAATCTCAATCTCAATCAAAAATTGGAAAATCATACTTTAACTTATATCACATAAAAGCTATATATAACAACCAAAATCTAAATCTCAAACAAATTCGTAATAATCTCAAATGAAAATTGCTAGTCGGTTCCGGTCCAATTTTCATGTAGAAACTTTGAGTATTAATAATGAAATTGACTTCAATGTGGTAGCTAGGCTAGAACCCGGGTGGGGCACAAGGAAATCATGACTTCAATCTCCATCTCAATTCCTAATCTCGACCTCGATCAATGTTTATCTCGATATAAAATCTCAATCGTTGTCTCAATCACAATCTCAAACCTCGATCTTGATCTTAACGATTTCAATCTCAAATCTCGATCTCAATCTTAATCTCAAATTCAGATCTTAACTTAACCTCAGTCTCAATCTGAAATCTCTATCTTAACCTTTGATTGAATCTCAAATCTCAATCTTAGTCTCAATCTCAATCTCAAACATCGATCTCGATCTTGATCTCAATCTCAAACATTGATCTCAACTTAATCTTGATGTCAATCTCAATCTCAAATCTTCATCTCAATCTAAAATCTTGATCTTAACCTCAATCTCAATCTCAAATTTTGAAAAGAGTATCATTGTCATAGGTGATTAATGTTAAATTCCAACCAAGAGGTGAAATGAGTGGTCAAAATAATTCATAAACTATGAAATATTATTTCAACATTCATAATACTTCAATGATAAAATTATAAGCTTGTGATTTTATTAAAAGATAATGAAAAATGAGACCAATATTTATATTTTCACCAAAATTAAATAACATGATTTAAACAATAGGAATAATAATAATAATAATAATAATAATAATAAAATAATACTAAAACATAGACTTATTTTTCTATGTGTCAAACCCTGGCTAAATTCGCTTATGTATCATTCCCTAATGCAATTTGAATCGACTCCTTTTGACACGTCAATTAATGATGATACAATGCATTTAGCCATGTGAGACAATGACCCTATCTATTTGAGTTATTTAACTTATCAATATGAGTGGTTACAATTAGTTTTTATATCATAAGTGTTTATAAAACCTATCATTTCGCCTTTAGTTATTTTATAAATATTTTACCTAAAAAAATCTACACAACCTCAAAAGGTTAGATTAATTTACATAATCTATTATGATTTAGTATAATCTAATATATTGAATCAAATCATATCTTTTCTATTATACAATTGTTTTAATTAAACTCTTGAAAAATATATAAATCAAATAAAAAAAATCTTTTATGTTAATGTTATTCAATAAAAAAAAGCATCTTATTGAATATAAAAATGTGATTTCTTGCGATTCTATCACAATATACCGCCATTAACATAATTTCATTGATTACAATATCTTAATGAAAAAACAACCTTATGACTTTGGGATTTTGATAAAAAAAGAAAGAAAGGGAGAAATAGTTTATATATATAAATAAAATATGATTAATTTATATATAAATAAAATTATTATAAAAATTAATTTATTATTTAATTTATTAAATCAATAAAAATTACTATAAATAAATACATTTTATAAAAAAAATCGCGTACGACGTGGGTAATAAGAATAGTAATAGTATTAATAAAGGCAATCTTGGTGTTATTTTTCAACATTTGTTCAAGTGACCACTTCCAAACATGTTCGTTGCCTGAGTGCACTCAAGCGATGTTCGTTGCTCGAGTACTACCAATTTTTTACCAACTTTCAACATTTGTTCAAGTGACCGCTTCAAATATGTTCATTGCCTGAGTGTATTCAAGCAACGGACATTGAAAATTTTGTCGTTGCCTGAGTACTACCAATATTTGGTCAACTTTCAATATTTGTTCAAGTGACCACATGTAATATGTCCGTTGCCTGAGTGTATTCAAGCGACGAACATTGGTGGTCGATAGAAGTTAAGTGGTTGGTGGTCAAGTTACATGTTTGTTCAGGCGACGATTTTCCCAATGTTCGTCGCTTCAATATAGTTCAAGCGACGAACATTGGAATATGTTGGTTGCTAGAAGCCCATCCAAGGTAGAGGTTGCCTTGGGTCCGGTTGGAGTGACGAAGATCCCATTGTCCGTTACCTGAACCTTTTTCTAGCAACGAACTGAAATATGTCCGTTGCCTCACTTGTACCATGACGTAGTGTCACCCAACCCACCACCATTTTTACTCGATCATTTTGAGCCATGTACGTACGGCATTAGGAAACCCAAGATTTGTCCATTGGTGTTGACCTTCACCCAACCCAATCCGGGCAAGGTTTAAGGGACAAATCAATAAGTACAGACCGTCCAACATCAACAGAAAAATCATTTTGTGATCGCAAGATATCTTGTTAGCTATAATTGATACTCAAAAAGGATATATTGTACTTAATTTAATCCCTTTTATGATGCTTATACAATTCAATAAGCACATATCCTTGCTTCTAGTAGCATGATTATGCTTTTTGAATGACAATTGTCTTTTAGTATGATTACAAGAAAATTATGGCAATTGTCTTTTTAATACATGCATGTAAAAGAAAAAAATTATCAAAAGATTTTTTCAGCCCCATCCCCTATAAAAATTTATGGATCCACCACTGTAAATCTCTCAGTCTATTTCAAAGGTCAGATGGAACGTTGGACGAGAGATGAATAATTTAAACTTCTCTACACTGATTCTTCAGCCAGAAGGAGCATTACAGAATATCTCTATAACTCCCTTAACACGTATTTGTTGGAAGGATTTCCTTGTCACTTGAAGAATTTTGCTTGTCACTTACTAGATCTCTTCTTGTCACCCATTTATTGTATCTTGCCGTTTAGTGAGCATCTTCGTTGCCTTCTCCCTTATTTCTTTTACCATTTATTTATATGTTACCATTTTGATCTATCTCCTCTCGGACCAAACTGTAAATATTAAATAAAAATAAATGGAACCTAAATGTAATTTTTTTTTATCATTTATCTTTTCAATAGATCCACGAACATCATCTTTCCAATAGACATTCCTATAATTTTATGGGAAACAAAATTTCTTTTCCTTTTTTTGGTCGGTACAAAATTTTGTTTCTCTCATCAAACATATTCTAGGTTTCTTTAATTAGAAGTTCCGTTTTTTTATTTTATTTTATTTTTTGGGGTCTGCATAATGTACTAAAAGTTTAATGGCCTATCTTTATGATCGACAGTATATCAATTTGAGATAAGCAATTTGACCACTTATATTATATATATATAATTACTCCTAATCAGGGGAGATTATTAAAAACATAAAATGATGGCCAACTTTAAAAAATTAAACGAACCTTATTAGCAAAGGTCGGTCAACAATCTTCCATCTTGACCATTCCCTCGACTCCTTGCGAGTACGACCAAAATAAAAATGTATGTAAATCCTTTTCCTCCAAACATGATTACCTATATACAGTGTTCTAAAAATCGCGCTTAGGCGCCGCTTGGGCGCCGCCTAGGCGAGAGGTGGGACGGGACCTAGGAATTTTTTAGCCTAGGCGGCCCTCTAGGGCGGAAATTCGTCTAGACCTTGCCTAGTCCCGCCTAGACCTCACCTTGACCCGTCTAGGCACCGCCTAGACCTCTCCTAATCCCGCCTACTCCAACGATTATTCAATTTTAGCTTGTAAGTATGTGATTATTTGACTTAGGGTTTTTTTACCCCCAAGTCGAAATTCATTTGCTTTTGAGTCGAACCTATAGTTTAGGATTTTAGGAGGTTTAGAGTTGTTAGTCAGATGCGTACTTTTGCGTTTATTTACTTAAGTGTGAGTTAAGCACCGCAAATTTGGGTTTAAGAGTGATATTATGGATTATTATTACATTATATGAATTATTTAAAAGTATTATTCGTTAAAATATAATAAATTAATCAAGTTTTCTCTAAGTCCGCCTAGGTGCCACCTAGGCACCCGCCTAGCCGCCTAGGCGTTAGGCGATACCCTACCGCCTAGCGGCCGCCTAGCGCCTTTTAGAACATCGCCTATATAGTATATATATGAATCCTAATCTTGTTTGCAATAATGTTTCATATATAATTTATAAACTAGTACTTTTCCCGTACCTTGTACGGGTGAGTATTTGTATTGAAATTTACCGCTTTAGTATTCCCACATACCATGAATATATTTCATTTGATTTGAATTGTTGTCCTGCTATCAATTACAACCCCTGTTATAATACAATAACATTTACAATCACAAACAAAAGTCTCATAATTGATAAGAGGACAAATGAAAATTATATCATTAAACGTACAGAACGATGGGTTTATTACACCCAATATCTCATAACACGTATATATATAAACAAAAGTCCCATAGTATATATGCTAAGTTACAAACATGGTGTTACGGTAACAAATCACAATGACATTTGACATACCCAGATGCACCATTCTACACTAAGTATGACTGCAAAAACAATATCCCACACAAGTGAAGTCGGAAAGTCCTGCCAAACACAAAGCGTATTCAAATGCTAATATATACTGCACATTCTATATATGCACACACAAGAAGGAAGAAAAATATGAAATAAACACTTTTATATAAACACTTACCATATAAGTAAGGAAGGATCATATGTTTTGTAGAACTTCTTTGTAGACAACATTCTTTGTTTCCGTCACACGTATTTGTCTAGAAGTAAGACCTTTAACCCTTGAATGCTTGTGACTCTAGATAAGGCAACATACAGTTGACCATGAGTGAATACGGGCTTCGGAAGATACAACCCCACATGCGATAGGGATTGACCTTGACTTTTATTTATAGTCATCCCAAATGAAAGGATAATCGGAAACTGTCTACGCTGAAACTTGAAAGGAAGTGTTGAATCGGAAGGGCTGAGCACCATCCGGGGAATGGCAACTTTCTCCCCAATATTTCGACCACTAATGATCCGTGCTTCTATTATTCTCGTTCCCAAACGCGTGATCATCAATCTGGTTCCATTACACAAACCGGAAGATTGGTCTATATTGCGAAGCAACATTACCGGTACACCAACCTTCAGCTTCAACATATGATTAGGAAGTCCGGAAGAGCGAATGCTATGCAAATAGTCAGATGAATATGCGGAGGCATTAAATCCTGTACGTGCATCAGATTTACATATGCCATCAGCACTCAAATAAATTTTCTCCTCCCCTGGCATCAAATGAAGCATATACTCATTAACATCATCAACGATCACATGCGTTGGTGCTAGAATGGCTCTCTCCTTAAAATATGGCGGATTGTTCAAATTCTGAAGAAGTTGATGATATGTTGCCTGAATAATAGTAGAAATAGGATCATTGATGACATTCAACAACAAATAAGGAGGAATTTGTATTGTTGCATCTCCTTCATCACTGTCACCTATATTACCATCCCCAATATCTAGAATCCAGTCTGCAAACTTTTTTAGTTCACTATGATCAACACTTGAACAACTATTTGCCAGTCTCATATTCCTCGATAATGTGAGCACCTATAACGTTATGTTAATCAGGCACAAGTCATATTGCATATTGAAATATAATTTCATATTGAAATATAATGATGAAAGGGCACCAATTACACCAAATCAACTAAACTAATAGTAACAAATTGATCATTTTCCAGCCACATAATCATAAAAATAGCAACACTTATATGTGTGAAAGATAGGAAACCACAGTTTGTACCATATATTACATATATTAATACATATTATAAAATACGGAGAGAAAAGCTAAATTAGACATACACAAGTGAAAAACATCATAAATAAAAGAAATACCAAGTTTGTCCAGCACACTTCACTGGCATGCCATGAAAGAAAATATGCCCATAATAATATATTTTACGGAGTATATTTAAATAATGAACTTTAGTCAGATACTGCTAAATATGATAACTCATTATAAAATAATTCAACTCTAAAAGAATAAAGACGTACTAACCTGACAATGCTCCCATAGGTATGAAGAGTTTATTGTGGCACCAACAATATCGTGCCTTGTTCCCTGAGAAACAACAGGCAATATCTGCCTAAAATCACCACCAAACACAATCACTTTGCCTCCAAATGGGCGCTCCCTACTAAGCGGATTAGATGATTGAAGCACATCACGCAATGAACGATCAACGACTTCAAAACGGTATTTCTTTGTCATAGGCGCTTCATCCCAAATAATGAGCTTCGCGACTTGCAATAATTCAGCCAATTGACTACCGGCTTTAATTCCACATGTCGAATCCTCGGTAATATTCAACGGAATAGAAAATCGTGAATGTGCAGTACGGCCACCAGGAATTAATAATGAAGCAATGCCACTTGATGCAACAACAATAACGATTTCACATTGGGAACGTAACGCGGAACACAATGCTCTCCATACAAACGTCTTTCCCGTGCCACCGTATCCATATAAAAAGAAAACACCACCGGTGTTGTTCTGCACAACGGATAAGATCTTGTCATATATAATTCGTTGCTCCACCGTCATTGTGGATACAAGCTGAGAGTGATCTGCAGCCAACCGCGCTCGATCGTAATTACGTTCCTCTTGTATCAATTTGTTGTTGCACTCACCAACCATAGACTCCTTAGGAAAAGGCATCGAAGAAAATCGACGAAGGCTACTTCCATTTCGTTCCAATATTATCTGCACCTCTACTAATGCATAATTTTTCAATTCCTCTTCCGTAAGCTGCAAATCTATATATACACATATGCATGGTAAGTTATCCTTAAATGAGAACAAAATATAACAACAAATATAGGTATAACAACATAACACACTATCATATACTTGGTTTATTGAACATACCATGGAATTGGAGTCGTCGTCGTTGCATATACAAAATATCATCAGCGAGAAGATGCCAAGTTTGACTCCAAACAACTTCTGGCTGATTCAATGTACCCATCAATAACAACATTGCAAATAAACTCCTTAAATAATGAGCTGAACCCCATCGACTACATTCAATGATATCATCAATATACTCTCGCTCATCATCCAACAATCCCAAAGAGTAACATGACTCTTTATAGGTGGCATATGTTACTCCATTCACAGTTCTAAGGTCTGCAAATGAGGTTGCCCCTTTAATTTCATTCAACATAAGTCGAAGATAATATAACTCACCAATACCCGGACTGACATTGAAAATTCGACCAAGAGAAAACCCCCGCTTCCGCAATGACCACTTCCTTTGCTGAGTATTCCAAACAAAAGTAGAAGGATATTGACAATAAGTCAAATTCTTTCCCACGGGATGAATAGAATTCGATTTCATCCACTCTATAAACATCGAACCCTGAGCCCTTTCATGGTTAATGACGGTATCCAAAGAATCATGATCCTCAAATACAACACTATGTTCACTAGGCAAGTGAAACGTTAACCTCTCAACCGATGGTGTTCAGTAATGAATATCAAACCTAAAGAGCCGCCAGACCGCCTCACATGGAGAAACATACCTACAATCATAAAACTTTTTGATCTCATCCACATTTTCATCTCTATTACGCGGTCGACAAAATCCTGCAGTGATCCTATCAGGCCCTTTGTTGATATATTTGAACAAATATTTAATCGATCCTGTCTGATTGCATGCTTCAACATTAATGTGGGCCCTATATCATATCAAAAGATCTCGGTTATAAGGCACAACATATCTATTATCAAGAAAGACTCCATTTTTCTCCACATCAATGCCATCATCTCGCCTTCTATAATGCGGGAATCCATCTGAGTCAAAATGTGTAGATGAGACATACTTCTTAGGAAAGAATTTACCACATTTTCCAGCTTTCATGCAAGGCGAATTGGGTTTAGCCGTACCACAAGGGCCATGCATCATTCGACCCCGAACAACCGCAAACAACTCCGGCTCAGCCAAAGGATCAGATAACTCAGCAGTAATAATGCGATCGATATCGTCAGCCGTTGATAACTTATCGTCAGGGTGGAGAAACAATACAATATGAGCATGTGGTAAGCCACGTTTCTGGAACTCTATTGTATAAATTACTGCATAGTATATAACAAAAACGAAATATTAACTTCCAAATTCATTGGACTAAAACAATATCTAAATATGTACCACAAAACACACAATCACTGTTGGAAAATAATAAATGCATGTGTTCAATAGATTTAACAGCAACGCCATGAAACAAAGTATGATCATAACAACAGTAATGAAAAATAACAACTCGACCCAAACTATATCAAACTCCCAAACTATATGAAACTATGTTAATTAAGATGCAAGCTACATTGAATTACAAATACACATGATCCATAACAATTCCGTCCTTCACAACAAACTAAAGACTTTTACTCAGCACATTTCACAACACGGGCATGAAAAAAAATATGGCCATAACAACAGCAATGGCATGTGTTAAACAGATCTAACAGCTATGCCATGAAATAAGTATGGTTATAAGAACAACAATCAACTAACACAACTCAACATAAACTATAACCAAATATCTTATTTAAGATGTAAGCTACATTAAATTACAAATACACATGACGTAAAACAATTCGGGTGTTTAACACCAAATAATGACTTTTATTAAGCACAGTTCTCAAAAATGGAATGAAAACAGATAGGGCCATAGGAACAGTAGTACAATATTCCCACTCAACGCAAATAGCTTAAAAACCACGGGGAACAAAATAACCTGAACATAATTGATACAGGAAGCCACATAAGTTAAAACAAAAGTCTTAGCAAAGGAGGAACTTACATGCAACAACATTGCCAAAAATGTTGTGTTTCCGAAAATCTGAAATCTATTCTGCAACTTGATTTCAAATATTTGATCCACTATATATGGCCTATCCTCTGCATTGAGAGCTCTGTGAAATACAAATCGAGAAATTTCCGGCTAGTTTGAGTTGCAAGTGAACGTAATAAACAAATTAACAGTCGAAAAAAAGGCAACCATATAGATTAAATATAAGCCACTGAGAAATTGATACATTAGGAGAAAGGGAAAACTGATGTTCCCTTAGTAAACTTCTAGCATGACTTTCATCAAATAGCCTATAAGAAAGCAGCAACTATATAAGTAAAAATTCCAAACAATCTAAAAAAAAAATAAAAATTGGCCAGCAACATAAGTTACAAAACAACAACAAAAAAAACAGGGAGGAAATAAGGAGATGGCAAAAAAATCAGCAACATATGAGAACATACCTGATAGTGAGACACTAAGGGAAAAATCATCTTCAATCAATCTACAGAATGAAAGAAAAAGACAATGAATGCAAACTATGTATACAACAACATGATTTACTAAATTTCCAACCTTTTTTTGCCTTCCAAAACAATAAGATTAAGTTATTTTTTTTGTTTCTCAGCAATCAAAATCAGTAGCAAGTACGTTCTACTTTGATTAATCTGGGTAATATTCAACAGTTATAAATGGAAGGATAAAGAAAGCTTATAGGAACCACAACTCACAAGTTCATTCACAAGAGCAGCAGTGATCCCTTTCCCCAACAAACTCAACTGCTCTAGCATAGTTTCTGCATCTCGAAGTGAACCATCAGCATTCATAGTAAACAACTCAGTGCATCAGGTTCAGAATCCAAGTTCTGTTGGGCTGCTATCCGATGCAATCTACTTACAATTTCAACATCTTTGATTTTATTCAACTGGTTTTTCTGACACCTTGATAAGATGGAATGTGGCACATTTTCAAGGTCTGTGGTAATGAATATGAAGACAACTTGGGGAAGTGGCTCTTTGAGAAACTTAAGAAGCGTTGCCCATGTCTTAGAAGGTAATAAATGGCACTCATCAATAACAAAGACCATGTAGCTTGAGATATGTGTAAGCCCTAATTTGTAAGGAATCAAATCAGTCAAAAGGAGCACAAATTGAAGCCATAAGGAAGAATCAATCAATTATGTACTCAATCTGAACATCTGTTGAAGCGCTGTCCATGTCTTAGAAGGAGCACAAATTGAAGCGCTGCCCATGTCTTAGAAGGTAATAAATGGCACTCATCAATAACAAAGACCAAGTCCTAATTTGTAAGGAATGAAATCAGTCAAAAGGAGCACAAATTGAAGGCATAAGGAAGAATCAATCAATTGTGTACTCAATCAATTGAAGCCATAAGGAAGAAAGAGGAAAGAAGGATAGTACCAAGTTGCCTAGTCGCCAGGCGGCTGAGCCGCCTCCCGCCATCGCCACCGTCATCTGCCCCGACGTCGACCGATCAACACCCTGAAGTACAACTTCTCTTCCTCGTGGCTTCTCTTGCAGCTTCTCTTCCTCGCAGCGTAATTGACCATATCAATTTCCAATTCAAGCCCCAACAATCCAAAACCTAATTCGAGCCCCAAAAATCCAAAATACTCAATGAGTTCAAGAGGAAGATTAATTATAAACCATCAGGTGGGGGTTGAAATTTTTTGTTTGGGAAGAGAGGAAGTATCGTCGGTGTGAGGAGGAGATGAGAGATGAGAGATGGGAGCAGTTCTTGCAGGGAGAACGTGGGGGAGAGAAAGTTGAAATTTTTTGTTTTTAATTTTGCTCAAATAGGACACGTGGCTCATTCTTTTACAAAGAGGCTGCTTCTAAAATAATAAGTATAAGGGGTGGATTAATAAGTTCAGGTTAAATGGATTTCAAGTTTGGCTGGGTTCGTTTTCGGTCAAGTGATCGGGTCACATTTATTTTTATTATAAAATGATGATTTTTTTGTTTATCTCAATTAATCACTGTTAAACTTCATTTATTTAGTTATATTAGGTCTCATGATATGTAAATAACATTGTCAGCTTGCAATTCTGTATTAGCCTAATGATTTCGAATCCTTGTCCAATGACCTAAGTTATTACCAAGGTCCTAAAAAACTCCAATTTCCTAAGTGAACACAAGTACACAACTAGAGAAGTGTTCTATACTAATTTAGGAAGTGATAACAAATTAATTGTGTTTGAAGCTAGGCTCCAATAACACATTATGCAAGACTAAATCATGAGTCAAATATAATGTGCCAATCTTTCTAACATATATATAAAACACTCCCATCAAGCATTCCAACCAAAATAGACCTATTTAAATGTTTATTCTTGAAGACTCCACCTTGATTGTAAGATCTTGAAGCACTAACTTGCAGGGAGACATCAAGGGACGATGAAAGACAAAACACTGTCCTGGTTTCCTTGAAACCAGGACTATGTATTGTTGTCTATATTGCGCACATCCTATTCTATACCAAGTTATGAATTGGTTTTTTATATTATGTCTATCCAAGCTAACCTGCATGACTTTGTTTGAAGAGATGGACCTATTTTGAATGGGTCTGAGTACCGAATATATTTGGGCTCACATCCATTGTGAGAGATCTCCCAATTGCCATATCGGATCAAATCATTAAGGAAAGAAGGATTCTTGAAGATCAAGGCTTGCTGATTTGCACCAAATCAAGGAGAGCGTTTTCTGGAATTGGAAGGAAGTATTTTTGGAAGAAATTCAAACTTCAACGGTCCTCTTGGACATCTATTTATACGCTGCAAATGGAAGACGAAAATCATTGAAGCAAGCACCGATCCTAAAGCATTTAGAAGCAAAGCATTCTCTTGAATACTCGTTGAGCTTAGTGTGGTTGGTTTCTGAGTGTTGAGAGAAACACATTCGTTATTGTACAAGTCATTTGATTCACTCTTTGAGTTTCATACTCGTCATAGCACACTTTGGTGTGTAGTGGGTTCCTCTATTTCACTTGTAAAGTTGAGAGCTAGAATATAAGCGGTGAGACTTTGTATAGGGGAAGGGAAGTTCTCCTAGAAAGTTCTAGGCTCAAGGAAAGTGAAATAAAGAGGTTTGAATCATACGGGTTAGATAACCCTAGGCGGGGACGTAGGCCAAGATCGTGCCGAACCTCGTTAACAATTCTTGTGTTTTTTTATATTCCGCATTTACTTTATCTTATTCGATTTTGCTTTGTCAAGATGTGATTGTACATCAAGGTCTTGACAAGTTGTTTTGCAAACTGTTTTAAGTTTTCTTATATTGCGAAAATCGAGCATACTCTATTCACCCCCCCTCTAGAGTATTACTTATCACCTTATAGACTCTTCAATTGGTATCAGAGCTTGGCTCACTACTTTTGATCTAACAATATTGTGAGTTTTAGCATGTCTAACATAGGTGATGGAGGATTTGCCCAAGGGAGATCAACCAACCGACCTCTTTTGCTTTGTGGCAATAACTTTGTTCACTGGAGATCACTGATGCAGATGTTCATTGATCAAGACCTTGAGTTATGGTACCTCATCAAGAAAGGACCACGCATCCTAACGAAAGACTGTTGATGGAAAGGAAGTCGAGAAGTCTGAGGTTGAATACACTCAAACAGACTTGGAAGACATCGCTAAGAACTTCAAAGCCATGAATTTACTATATTGTGCTCTTGATGCTAATGAATTTAACCGTGTCTCAGCTTGCAAGAATGCCAAGGAAATTTGGGACAAGCTTGTACTCACATACGAAGGCACCAGTCAAGTTAAAGAGAGCAAGATCAATATCCTGATGAATAAGTGAAGGAGATATTTTACTTATATTGACATTCACTTATGATAATTCATCTAAAGTGTTTAGAAACAAGAGGTTACATCACTCATTTTGATAATTAGATAGCAAGTTAATTACATAAGTTTAAATTATTTAAACCTGATTACACATTATTACATGTTTGAAATACAACAAGTTACACATTGACTCAATGTTTATTATCTTGTTTTTCATATCCTTGTTTTGTTAATCTTTTTTTCTTCGACGTACCTGCTCTTTTATTCATGTATTTATCTTTTTTTTAACGGAAAAAATGACGTTGTTTTATCCGCCACTTTTGATTAATTTGGAAACTGATTTATTAAATAACAATGTCTAATCTCTGTTTTTTGTTTTTGTTTTCTTCATTCACTGATGTACAAGCTTCCTCAAGTTGTAATATATATAATATTATAACTCTAGCTAGCTATTTGTAGATGGATATATATTTCTTATCCAAAAGTAAACACACTTTCCTAATTTAATTAAAATATTAAAGAAACAAAAACTAGTTTTAAGGTCTAAAAAAGGATGGGAATTAGTGTATATAAATAAAACGAGGTGGTGCATCAAGTACACACTGCTCATTTGCCTTGCATTTCAAGCAACAAAACATTCATGGCAAAAGAACCATCATTTCAACATCCTGCTAGCTCTTCCCCACCCTTTTTCATATACGGAGTATTTTTTTTTTCAATTTCTCAAATTGTATTTCGATCACCACCCCTCACTCTCTGAATTAAAGATTTGATAGGTGAAGTTCAAATATGAGTATACCCGTGAACGGATAATATATTAATAGTATAATATTATAAATAATTTAGATAGATTGCAATAAATAAAAAATATAAATATAAATATAAATAATTTTTTTCACCAACAAATAATAATAGATATAAATATAACAGTTTATATATAATGTAAAGATCTTTTAGTTAGATTTTCTCAAAATAAAAATAAAATTCACACTTATAAGGCATTTTTTTTCCAATCTATCATTAATTAAATATCATGTAATTTAAAATGTAGTTGATTTTTAAAAAAAAATTTATTATTAAAAATGTAATATATCTTCATTACGTTAAAATAGCTATGCACTAATGGATTGTGGCTTCATATCATGGCTATGTAATATTTTAATAACCTATTTTGGCCACAAAAAATAATCTACATATAAATAAAATAGTACTTATCAAATACTACATATTTATGTATTAATATTTTTAGTAAGTATGGCTATGAAATAGTTTTGATTCATATTTATGATAACTTTCTATAAACTATGACAATGTATTATTTTAATATTTTTTCTCCCTAGAATCAACCACAACACATCACATATATAGGACACTATGCATCGATTTTAATATATGTATATATATTACCTATTCTCTGTGCAAAAGTTTTTTTTTTTATCACTTTTTAATAAAATATGAGTCATTTCTATTGGTTGTTTTAATGTTTTTTTCTTTTTGATTTAATCATATTTATTTAGAGATGAGTACGCGTGTTGTGCATAAAATACACATTTAACTAATGGAGTAAAATATTAAAAAGTGATGTGCATTTTTTAATACCTTGTGTTTCCAAAGCTCAAATTATTTTTATCTTTCTAAATTTCTTATCACCAGGTACCGTTCCCCCCCCCCCCCCCCCCCAAGGCTACAAATATTAATTAGAGTTGTAATTAGTACTTTATCTCTAGAGTTAATAATTAAAATATTAACTATTTAAATACAATTCAGTGAATTAGTTTTGATCTTTAATTTCTACTTTTTATTTTGGGAAAACTAATTAAAATACCCCCACCTTTGGGGGTATGGTAAAAATATATCCTCAACTTTCAAAAGTAATAAAAATATTCCGACCTTTGATAGTAGTGATAATATATCACCACGATTTTTCTCACTAGTAAAAAATGATGACAAGACATCATACGTTGATTTTTTACAAGGATTTTTTGAACAGTTTCCTTAGGAAAAAATAAATAAAGAGTTGGACCGAGTTCATACACCATGCCTTTTCCTCTCTCCTATCTTCTTTCGTGATCGCCTCTTGAGCTGTCTTCTGGTCTTCCAGGCAGCTCATAGTTCCTCTTCAATGACAGTCTCCCTCCCTCGTGGTCGGCTATCTTGAGCTGTCTCTCTCTCACATCTTCTTCCTCTTTGATTCGTTCACGGACTTAGCTGAATAAGTTTTTTTCCCTCTTTGTTGTTGCAGTTGTTTTCGGTTTAGTTTTGTAGTTGTCAGTTTGTTGTTAGGAATAGTCGTGTTGTGTTAATTTGAGGCAATTTTGACCGGATTAGTTGCTTGGTTGAATCAATTTCATTTTTTTGAGTTTAATTTTGTTTTCGGTGCATTTTTTCCCTAAGGAGTAAGGAGACCGTTTAAGAAAACCCGATTTTATTACTAATTTGTAAAAAAGCTTCCACGCAGAATGCCTTGTCAAAAAAAAATCAACGTAGACTGTCTTATCAGCATTTTTGACCCATGAGAAAATTCGTGGTAGTATGTTACCACTACCTTCAAAGGTCGGGATATTTTAATTACATTTGAAAGTTGAGGATATATTTTTACCTTACCCCCAAAGGTGGGGGTATTTTAATTAGTTTTCCCTTTTATTTTACATTTAGGTTTTATTAAGATATTTTTATGACGATAAATTTTAAATTCTTATGAGTTACGTAATTAGGGGGTCGATAAGGAAAGGAATACAATTGTGAGGGTTTGATTTCGGTGCAGTACTGTACCATCAATTTTGTTTTCTCCTCACAAATTTTAATTTTAGGAAAAGAAAAAATTAATTAGGCTGGGGTGGGGCCCATAGGAGGGGGCAATCTTTACCACACACCCATTTTTTGATGGTTAGGATTTTTTGAACTTCACCCTACAGTACTTGAGGGGAGCCAAATTCCAATTATTGTGAACCCCTTCGAATATATATTTTTTTAAGTAGGCAAAAAGGGGGCGGTTCTTAAAACAGAACACAACCCTGATCATCCTTTCGGATGATGGTACAAAATTCTCTATTCAAAGGGAGAGTATCCATATTACAAATGTCATTACATCTAGCTATGAAATCTGTTGTGCCATTAGCTTCACGGAAACAATGTTTGAACTCTATGTGCTCAAATTCCAATTGCATCTTCTTGATTAGCTCAATTTGCCACCATATCTCCCATCTAGGCCTTGCTTCATCATTTATAACCTTGATTACTTCCAGACAGTCACCTTCAATTATTACTCTACGTAAGCCTTTTTGCCAAGCCAGTTTTGTGCATGCACAAAATGCAGCTGCTTCGGTTTGGATAGCGGAGCCACTATCTATCTGCTGCTGAAAAGTATCCATCACAGCTCCATCACAATCCCTAAGGATCCCACCTACCTGGCAAAAATCAGTAGGTTTAGTTGAGCCATCTACATTAATTTTGTAGGTGGTCCTAGACAGTTTTTTCCATTTGATCACAGACCTCCGTCTATCTTGTTTCGGGCTTTTATTGGGATTGACATTCAACTGAACCCCTTCGAATATTGTTCACCTCATCTCTAACAGGAAAATCTATATTTCCAATATTAGTGATCATTTTTGGGTATTTATTTTAAAATAGTAATCTATATATTTAAGGTCCTTGAAATATGAAACATGTTTTAAATTAGTCCTCTGAACTTTTATTTATCAATTAAAGTCCGAACTTTGGAGAAATTTAAGGGCGAATGCCCAAACTTCAATTAAAATAAATAATAGAAGAATCTCATAGTTCATGGAATTTCATAAACTCATTTATCACATTTTCCCTCTAAATTCATATAAATGGACTTTAATTGACAAAAAAAAGGTCCTCTAATATATTTAGATAACTTTTTACAAACTTTAGAAACTTTAATTTGATTAAATCAAATTTAGAAACTTGTATTAAAATTATTCTTAAATTAAGGAATTATATATAGGAGAAATCCTAATAAAATATAATTTAAAAACTTGGATCACATTTGACATCATATCTTAAAACCAATTAATCTCATACATATCGAATCGAAAGTGAGTTCCTCGTCATCCAAAAATTAATCACATATATATATATATATATATATATATATATATATATATATATATATATATATATATATATATATATATATATATATATATATATATTTAATGAGATTCCATTTGTAATTAAGTGACATATCTTTCAACTAAATAGCAAAATCTTATATATTAAATAAATGAGATCCAAAATCTTATATCCTTAACAGAATAAAAGAAAATAACAAGTGTAGTCAAGTGTGTAACATGTTTGCTTAAACCGCCTAAAGAGTTATATACAGTCTGAAATGTTTTGAGGCTTAAATTAAGCAAGCAAAGGTAGACATGTGTCTATCTTGTTGGTATATTTTTGCTACACTCCTTTCTTTTCCTTTATCTCACTGGCTTCAGTTAAAGCAGTGACCCTATTCTTGGTTTTTTTTTTATTCCTCTTTATTAAATTCTGTTTTCCTTTTTCCCTTTTCTTGTTTCTTTTCTTTTAATATTAAATAAAAACAAATACTACTATACATATACTAGTATATTTTTGTTAATTCTTAAAACATACAAATACTATATAAAAACAAATACTTTTTGATCCAAATAAAAACAAATACTAATATACATATATATACTAGTATTTTTATTGAGGAATTACACAGAACCACCTTAAAATAGGGAGTTTTTAAAAAACTACCAAAAAACTAGAAAATTATATTATAAAACTATCTATGAATATGATTTTCTTTTAAAAAAACCCATTCAAAATCTCAGTTACTTCTATTAAACAATTATATAGTAATGTTAAATTTATCAAATGAAGCAAAAACATTTTGTAACATATTTAAAGCATAAAAAAAGTTATAGGTGGGTTTTTTATCTAATAGAATCAAACTTATCACTGATTCACTGTAATTCTTCAATTTATGGATGAATTTTTGTAAAATCCCCTAATTTAGGGGTGGTTCTGTAATTTACCCTTTTTTTTTTTAGAAAAAAAGAAAGAAAGAAAGAAAATCTATATGATTTGGTCACAGTTTCCTATTTCTTCTTTGTGGCCGCAGAGGCTGTAGTCTCCTTAGCTAACAGGCTTTCCAAGGAGAGAACCCATCTCTTTCCTCGGCAATCCCTCATCTGGGTATCTTCCTATTTCCTCTTCTTCATTATTCATTTCTATTCTTTCTTTATCTAATTTTATTTTTATTAGGTTTATTAATTATTTAATTATTTAATTTTATATATATCTGATCCCTACTCAATCTTCTTCCCTTTCTCACCTCCCCAAACCCTCTTTCCCTTTGTGCTGAATCTTCCAGTTGATGTCCTCTTTTGCTTCCTTACCTCCACCTGAACAGTTTTTTTTTTTTTCAAAAACAAATTTATCCAGGTATTATTAATATTCCATATGAAGCAAGAAATCAATCCTCAGTTGTACCTGTAGGTCTATCCCCTCTTCTAGCTAATTAGTGCTTCAGAGATCCTCATCAACACTTGCTTTCTTGTTCTTGTTCTTGTTCAGAGATAACCAATTCAAGAACACGAAGGCGGAGTCGGAGGAGGTCGTTCGGTTGCGAAAAAGCCGAGTGGTGGAATGTTATTTTATGTTCATTTGAGTAGAGAAGAAGCAAATCCCACACACCAAAGTAAAAGGGGTCACTTTCAATTTCTCAATTATTTTTTTAGTTTTAGAGCTCGTTGCAGCTACTTAGCTATAGCTAGCAATGGAAGGACAGTTGGTATCAATCTCCGACACCACCACCCCAACCGATCTCATCGACGCGAAGCTCGAAGAACACCAGCTCTGCGCTTCTAGGCAATGCCCCCGCTGCGGCCACAAGCTCTCCAAAAGGGTATTTCTTGATTAATTTAATTTCCCTATTTCCCTTTCTTAATTAATTTTTGTGATTAATAGCTCAATATAGGGTTTGATTTTAATTAAATTGCAGGATTGGGGAGGACTTCCAGCAGGGGTAAAATTTGACCCAACAGACCAAGAGTTGATAGAGCATCTAGAAGCCAAAGGGGGAGGAGGAGGGGGAGGGGAGGAAAGCAACAACAAAGCAGCTCACCCATTGATAGATAAGTTCATCCCAACACTTGATGGAGAAGATGGTATTTGTTACACCCATCCTGAGAAGCTTCCTGGTATGTGGCCCTACTTTGTCATTTCCTCCCATCAAACAAAACGTACTCGGTTGATTAAGATCCTATCTAGTTCAACTATTACCCTAATAAGAAAGGGTAATGACTCGATCGACATATATATATAGCATTTTTGTTTACTGAATTCGATTTTAGTTAATAGTTTCGATTTTTTCGACCAGATGAAATTAAAGCACAACTTCATTGGATCTCTAGCTATCTCATTTTTGGGTTGTTCAATAGTTTGCAACACCTTTGTTGAGAAAATTCATTTGGTTGTTTTGACTTTCTTGAAGCCAATGAATCCCCAAATGTATTTATACTAATCATAGGAAATGAATTAAGTTGTTGCACCTAAATCCAACAAACTTATATATGTTCTTTTTTAAAAAATGATTTATTATTATTAATTCTCTCTCTTTCTCTCTCTCATGGGTATGTTATGATGAAGGAGTGACAAGGGATGGGTTGAGTAGGCACTTCTTCCACAGGCCATCCAAGGCCTACACCACCGGAACCCGGAAGAGAAGAAAGATCCAAACCGAATCGGACACGATCCAAGGGGCGGCGGCGGGTGAGACCCGGTGGCACAAGACGGGCAAGACCAGGCCGGTGATGGTGAATGGGCGGCAGAAAGGGTGCAAGAAGATCTTGGTGCTCTACACCAACTTCGGCAAGAACCGGAAGCCGGAGAAGACCAACTGGGTGATGCACCAGTACAACCTGGGGCAGCATGAGGAAGAGAAGGAGGGGGAGCTTGTGGTCTCCAAGATCTTCTACCAGACTCAGCCCAGGCAGTGCAACTGGTCGTCTTCGGCCGAGAAGAGCGTCAGCGTGTCAGCTGCTGCGGTGGCTGCCAGTGTTGGCCATGGAGAAGGGAGTAGAGAGGCGAGTGGCTCGGTTAGTTCGAAGGAGGCGGTGGCGGCTGCAGCCGATGAGCTCGTCGTGGTTGGAGGTGCTTCAATGGCTTATGCTCACGCCTTGGATCCTTTTGGCTTTGTTTCATTCAGCAAAGGGTTTGATGAGGTAATTTCGAATCCTATCGAGAGCTCTCGCACAGGTTTATTAATAAAAAGAAAATTTAAGTAGTCATCCTACGGAGATAGCCCCAGCATTATATATATATATATATATATATATATATATATATATATATATATATAACCTATGTCTTGTGTTCTTAATATTAATGTCCATATATTGATGGATATAAAAATTAGGTCAAAGTTAGGTTACATATGGAGAAATAATGCATCATTTATAAGCTTTCATGCCCAAGATAGACTTAATTTTCTTCATTTTAGAGATTAAAACAAAGAGTAGTTGCATTATTTAACTTAAATGAAAGTAATGAAGAACTTATAAAAGGGGGAAAATAGGCAATGAATTATGATGTTTGTTCTCATTATCTTGCACAATGTATGTGTTTGCTTTTAATGAGCTTTCTCCATATATAACCAAACACTTGACCTAGTTTGTTTATCCATCAATGGAAAAAGTAGGAACCAAAGCAAAGCAAAGAAAAGGCAGAAAAATTCCATGTGTTTGGTTGCAAGTTTTGAATGATTTTGTGTTTGTGATGAAGGCGGGAATAGGAGGAGGAGGAGGAGCAAGGGAGGGTGGTGTGCTGGCGGATCCGATGCCGTCCATGTCAGCAGCCATGTGTGATCCAGGTCACCACCATGAGGCGCCAAGTCATCACTTAGCCCAGCATGATCATCAGCACTATCAACATCAGCATCAACACCATATGGCGACTGCATCCTTCCACATCAGCAGACCCACACACTCTATCTCACAGATCATTGCGCCGACACCACTGCACCATGCCTCCATCATCCTCGACGATCATGGATCCTTTCATGTCCCTGGAATCATCCTCCCTAATGAAAATTTTCAGGTACTAATTAAAACTTACATTATCCTTAAAATTGTGTTATTATTTCCTACAAGCATACATTATATATCCTTAGGCACTCACATGAAATAACAATGGCCCGAATTATTATTTTAGGCTCATTTGGTATAGATATAGGTATTGGGTTGGAATAAGGAATCGATTCGAACATGTATCAAGTTGGAGAAAAAGTGTAAATTCATTCGAACCTGATATCTAGCTTGTACCTAGTTTGACACACCAAACACGCCGTTAATATAAATATATAAATTAGCCACTATGATATGATGTTCATGTTTATGATATAAATTAATTAAAATGATAGTGGCCGGTGATTTTCAGATGATTTTATTTTGGACCTTTTTATGTTATGAAAAACAGCAACAACAACAAACACAAGAGGAGACCCAACAACAGCAGCATCATAAAATAGGGGGAAGGTCTGCATCTGGTTTGGAGGAAATCATAAGGGGTTGCACTTCATCATCATCAGCTGATCTTAAAGAGGTAATTACTTAATTAATTGAAATTAAATTAGTTATATGAATTATACTACGTAGTAATAGATAGATCTGTCCAAGTTTAAATTAATTTGACAATTAACACACCTTTTTACCCTGAATTTTATGATGCTTTGGTAGGCCAAAAATTTCACATGAACCCCTCCAATCATGGCCAAGCAAAATGAAATTAAAAAGATAATAAACTTAAAGATGAGGGGATTAAAAGCAGTAAAGTTGTATATGCCATGAGACTTTACCCTTTTAACCACTAGCTATTATATTACCATTTCATATTTTAATGCAATATATAACTCCAAAGAGATTTCTTATAAAACCCTTTTCCTTTTCCTCTTTATTCCTTTTTCCTTCTTTTGATTTCATGTTGTTAGATACTTGTTATTTATGAACTCAGAAATTTCATTCAATTAACATAAGAGATGATGTACGTTTTACATGATAGTTTATATTTTATGTGATAAGTATATATAATTTGTATATATTACTCACATATATATGTCTATGCATGATTAATCTAAATTTATTTTGAGATATTATCTTAATATTGTCTATCTACGTGCATTCTTCTTTATTTCAATTACATATAGATATAGATACAGATGCAGATTATCGTAAATAAGGATAAAAGGCACTCTTCAACCCCCACATTACAAAGCCTTTTGCTACTTTGTTCTTCTATCCTGGACTAAACTTTTGAATGAAATAGTGGCATCTATATTGATTAGATCTTCAATATATATTAATGGTCCTTTATATATGTAATCTGTATGGCTCCTTTTTTCCTTTCTACATACAAAACATATATGTTGTGCACATATAGAAAAGAAGCAATTAAATTTAGCTGATATATTGGAAAATTAGTAAAAATACTAGATTGTAATTAAAAGAAGGGAGGATATAAATTGAATTTTGGCTGGATTTAGAACTTCAGGTAGTTGGGATTGTTACAGACATGTACATTTTTTTTTTTGAAAAAATATCAAGTAGATTTGTTTAACATATATAAAAATTTAAGGAACTTTTAGTTTTGTTACATTTTGAAAACACCCTCTCAGGATAAATGCATCCTTAAAACCTAAAGTCTCTGAGTCCAAGTGTTTGTAAATGATCATTAAAACCTAAACTACTACGTACCCCCTTATTAAACCTACTCGACATGATCGATCTGTAGTACTTAATAACTGTTTCGGCGAGGGAAGAAAACAAAAATGCATGTATGAAAACATGTCATAAGAGGACAGTCATTAAGCAATTTCTCCATAGTTTCCTTTTCATTGACATAAGCTATCCATTGTTATGCATTTCCCCAAATTCACACATAAATCTCAATAAAAATCATTGCTTTTTTTTTTGGCACTGTTAATTTTGGGAGTTTGCAACCTTTTTGTTAGGTGCAGGAGTCTTCCATGACAAACCCACAGGAGGCTGAATGGCTCAAGTACTCCACCTTCTGGCATGAGCCTGACAACCCAAATCAGCATGGGTAGATGAGCTTAAAGATGATCACCCCCAAAAAAAACAGATCGAGGGGAAAAAAAAATCAGAAGCAGAAATAAGCATAAGAAGCAAAAAGGAGATAGAAATAAGAGCAACATTATACACATATATATACACAATTACTATAGTTTTTATTTATCTATTTATTTATGCAATATGTATATGAAATTACAAGCCCTCCTTGAAGTTGTACTGTATTTTGAAGGCAGAGGCCCCCCCCACAGAGTGTCAATTCATACTGCAGAAATTCAAGTGCAGGAGATGGACAGACAGAAGATATTAAAGAAAGAGACAGTTTAATTTCTTAATTAATTAATTAAGTAGTGTATTTTAGTATGTCTATTTGGTTTTACTTTCCTTTTCTTAGTGTTGGTAGCTCATCTCAACTGAAAATTAACTGATGTACCCACAAAGACCCATGTGGAAGGAAAAGGTAAAAGGAAAAGGAGTAAAGGTAAAAAAGAGGGTAAAAGCTGCTGTGTTGTCTACTGACCAGAAGAAGAAGAAGAAACCATACCGGACCAGAAAACAACATGAAAAACATCAACATTATGATTACCAAATCATCTTTTTTTTGTACGGGGGTGAAGCTAGATAGCCCATTTATTTTCTTGTTCTTTAAATCTTTAATAACTACTCCTTATATTACTCTCTACATTTATTAAAATATGTCGATTATTTTAATTTCTTACACACTTTTTTTAAAACTCGTACATATAAGTATATAACATGTAAAGATGTATTAATTAGTATGTACTACAAAGAGGGAAAATATCATACTATGGCGGAATCCTTGTACGTGTTTGTGAGTAAATGTAAAATCAATGTTAAATTTTTTATTTTTTTTTAAATATTTTATACATATAGAGAGTAGTGAAACAATCTAAAATTAACTTTAATATTGAAATGAGTTTGTGACAGTTGTTTGTATAAGAACCAATTATAAATTTTAATGTTGAACTAGTTTTAATTAATCTTGAAACATGCAATCAAATTACCGTATTAACCATTTCTAGACTTTTGTAAAGTTTGGTTTGAGTTGTATACTTTTGGTAATGCAACATGAGATAATTGTGGCAATTGTTATATGTAGGGAGAGGTTAGTTCTAATGTACATACTCCAACATGTATCATGTTAACAAAATCAGAACTGTTGATTTAGTGGAGATGGAAGCCTAAGATTATTCTGGATTTTAGATTAATTGTAAATTAAAATTGAAAAAAACACAATCTCACCCTTTACCATATGTCCGTGAATACAAACCCCCATAACCCTACCCCACACATGATCGAGCTCTCAGTCCGGTGATGGCGGCAACGATTTTAAGGCGGCGATCGAAGGCGAGTACGAAGGAGACAATCAAAGGTGAGTGCGAAGACGGCTGGCAGAGGCAAGCTCTCAGTCCGGCAACAACGACTTTTTGAACTAGTCGCAACGGAAATGTGAGAATGGTTACTACTAATATTTGTTCGTGTTATGATTTTTCTAGGGTCAATTCCATCAAAGATACATTTTACTATTACATATAATCTTATACTTAATAGAGGGAATTAAACTAAATGACCCTTGCCCCGAAATGGTTTGCTAGACTAACCCACTATCCACAACATTTGCAAAGGTTAAACCCCCCCACCAAAAAATGGCATATTTGCCGGTTGGATTTAACCGGGACAGAGGAGAGAGAAGGTAAAGGAGGAGAGAGAGAGGAAGCGGGGTGGAGAGAGAGAGGCAAGGGGAAGTTATTGTGGAGAGAGAGAGTGGAAGTGGGGGAAGTTATTGTGGGAGAGAGAGTGGATGAGTGAGAGAGGAGGCAGTTTGAATTGAAAACTGACGACCCCCAACTGCCTCTCACGGCTTACAAAAGAGGAAGAGAGAGAGAGAGGGCAACAGTTCCACATGCAAGGCTGAGGAAAAGAAGAAGAGAAGGAAGAAGAAGAGGAAGGAGACGACAGAGCGAGAGAGGAAAAGAAGAAGCAAAGGCGAGGAAGAGGACGACAGTGCAGAAGAGGAGGCGAAGACGCCGACTTTGAAGTAAGTAAACCCTCACAATGCCGATTAAATACGTTTTGCTTCGATTCGTAGGGGAGGAACCGATTTGAAGAACCAAAACTGGTTTGGATTGTGTGAAAATGGGAAGAAGGGGTCGAATGGGTTGACAGTACGCAATATCGCCCTGTCATGTAGGAAGTAACCGACGTCAAGTTAAAAACAATTGGTGGAAAGTTTGGGTACTGGGGTTTGTGCGTCTGGGAGAGAAGGGGATTTTTGGGAATGGGGAAATTGGGCAACTGTGTTGTTGAATCCAACTTATCAGGAGAAGGGGAGTGTAGATCCGTTCAGTTTAGGTGGGAATTGGGCGAAATGGGGCTTATGACTGTAGATGCGGCGCATTAGGGGGGAATTTGGGGGAAATTGGATGAAATGCGGCGCATTAGGGTTAGAGAAAATTGTAGAAAGGGTGAAAAGTTTATGTGGAATCGAAATTATCTGGAATAGGATTACTTGTGTGCAAATGGAGATGGACAGATTGAATAAGTATGCTGTCATGTTTTCACAACCATGTGTCATGTGTATATGTGTATGTGTCATGTGTAATTGTGTTTCTGTCATGTTACATTTGATATTGATAT
Organism: Persicaria maculosa; assembly: GCA_963922045.1. NCBI lineage: Eukaryota > Viridiplantae > Streptophyta > Magnoliopsida > Caryophyllales > Polygonaceae > Persicaria > Persicaria maculosa. The sequence continues at coordinate 10,956,123 of OY998252.1, forward strand.
GAAGGGAACCGTGGGTTGGGGGAGAAGAATTGATGTGTAGAAGACTGAATTTGGGTCTTCCACTGTGCAGGATATCTGGTGAATATTAAAAATGTCGCAGCGAAGTATGAAGAAGATTGTAGACCGTATAGCTCAAACATCCGGCGCGGTAATATGGCTTTCGTTCGAGTAATGTAAGTTGTGATTGTTGTGCTGCAGTGTGGCTGACATGTTGAAGTCTGTGCAGGCTGTGTACGCCGTAGAGGAAGAAAGACACTTCAAAGCAAAAATTAACCAACACTCCCGGATGGCGCTCCTGGTTAACATTGACAACCGGTTGAGCGAGTCCCATTGGAAGCGCCTGACCGACAGCCCGTTGGGAGGCATTGCAAGACTGGGCACAAGGGTCCAGTTCTCGGGACAGCTTGTACACTATGTTCTCCAACGACAATTGAAGTCGAAGAAGGAGAATGAAACATGGTACAAGATCCATGAAGCGGTCGTCAGGTTCTCAATAGCTGAGTTCGCCATTGTCACCGGTCTCAACTGTGGCTATGGCGAAGAGCCCGAGGACGACGACGGATTCGAGAAGGCAGTGTATGATTTCTTTGGAGTTTCAAAGATGAGGATGTCTGAGTTCGAGGTACAGTTCCGTGTGGCGATGGCATCTGAGAAATCGTCCACCAGAAAGTTGAAATTTGTCCCGCTGATGCTGGTCGAGGGAGTATTGTTCGGGAAGGAACCCAAAAACTACATTCATGGGTGGGTGGTCGACCTTGTCGGCGACGTTGACAGGTTCCTGGTGTTTCCGTGGGGTTGGCTTTGCTACGAGCGAACGAACGAGTTCCTAAACCGTGCAATCGAGAGGAAGCTCAAACGGGATGAGGGCAGCTCCAATGCACGCCCGACCTATTGCCTGCTGAGTTTCCCTCTCGCCTTCCAGGTTCGTACACAGATATGACTGGACGCCCTATACTCGTTTACTAGGCGTCTAATATTTATTGATTGGACATGAACTAATTATTTACTGGACAATATGTAATTGCAGCTATGGGTGTACGAAGCCCTCACTCCAATGGCCGACCAATTCGCGAATGTCATAGACGAGAAGCTGTACCCTAGGTGTCTGCGATACGAGTTTAGAGACCTGAACCTCGAGTATGCCTCAATCGAAACCCAACTGCAGGAGGCGAAGGAGCTGGGGCACTTCAATGACCCTACAGCCGTGAGGCCTCTTCTGCTCCCCGATGATGTGGAGAGAGCAACCGGTTTATACCGCGATGCCCGAAACACTCACGACAAGCGGGACAACTTCTTCGACGACATAGTCCGGGCGTTCTTATCAGCAAATGTTAAACCCCCACCAAAGAAACAACCAAAGGGAGCAAGTGGGTCAACGCAAGAATCAGGCTCGGGCACGCAGACACAAGCTACCCTATTAGAGATAGAGTCACGGTTAGTGGCAAAGGTGGACGACATGCTGAGGAGTATATCCGCGGAGGTAACCTCGAAGATGGCGACGCTTGAGGAGGTGATTGAAAACATGAGGAGGGAACTGCGGTGGAAGGGGACTAGGGAGTCGGAGGAGCGAGAGAAAGTTCTGGGAAAGGAGGTAAGGTTCTCCTGATATTAGATCACAATCGTCATGTCATCTCCTATTAATGTCATGTTGTTAGTAATGTATGTCCTGTTAGTCTCAATACATGTCATGCCAATTCCAGTATATGTCATGTTAATAAGAGGTCATGTGCTTAGGTTCAGGGATCAGTGAAGGACAAGGATAACGGCAAGGAGGAGGAGGACAAGGACAAGGAAGTTCTGGGAAAGGAGGTAAGGTTCTCCCGGTATCAGATCATAATCGTCATGTCAATTCATATGGATATCATGTTTATCATTATATATGTCATGTTGATTTACGCAGAGGTCATGTGCTGAGGTTCATGGATAAGGGAAGGACAAGGATAAGAGCAAGGACAAGGACAAGGACAAGGACGAGGGAAAGGACAAGAGAAAGGAGGACAAGTTGAAGGCCAAGGCCAAGTTGAAGGAGGACAAGTTGAAGGACAAGGACAAGGTTTGCGCATGAGACTGTCATGTGAATATATAACTGATGTCATGTTATTTGTGTTTACTGTCATGTCATGCGCAATGGGCTTCAAGTTGCAGGAGGAGTTGGTGGCACCCGGTTCTGATGTTGAGGCTGAGGCTGAGGTGCCCCTCATACGGCCGAGAAGAAGCACCCGTCAACATCCTGATACGTTGTCCCAGGCGGAGGAAACGCAGCCAGCAAAGAAGCCGCGTGTGGGCAAGAAGCCAATGGATGCCGTCGAGCTAGGCATGGCGACCAGGGCAGATGCTGATGCGTTCGCTGCGTGGATGAAGGACGGAAGTGACCCCGTCCGGTCGGTCGAAGGCACCCTACTGGCGAAGCAGTTCTTTGGGACACTTCAATCACCGACCAACTGGGTGTCATCCGAGGTTATTTACGTTCCCACATTGTGGTTCGAGTCATCACCTTTTTCCTCATATGGTCTTCCAAAATAAAGATTTTTCCTTGCGTCCAGCATATTGACCAAGCTTGCGCCCTACTGCGGAAGGACATCAACGCCGGTGACAAGTACGAAGGGGTCGCCGTTCTGGATTTCTTCTGGGGGTATCTCCTGCAGAAGAAACTGGCGGACGCGAAGGGGGACCTTGAGGTGGTGAAGGGGGACGACACGATGACCCAATACTTCGACGGCAAGTTGCCGGAGAAGTTTCCGACGGGTTGGGCCGATGTCGACCGCGTGTTGGCACCTTGGAATCTGAAGAACGAGCAATGGGTGGCCCTTGACATCAACTTCGCGGAGTGGACATTGGACGTGTACGATTTCGACACAAGCCACGTCGCTGACCGCCATATGCCGGGCCTCCTGAAGCCGGTTACCCACCTCCTCCCCATTTTGATGAACGGCCACCCTGAACTTCGAGTCAAATGGGTCGGCAAAGTCCCGGAACCCTTGGCGTACAAAAGGGTGAAGGGGATTCCCCAAAACAAACAATCGTAAGTCATTATCGGCTCTTCATTTAGAAAACATTGGCACAGGTTGTGTGAGCAATTTTCGTTATTTTGATGTAGGGGCGACTGCGGTCCATATGCCATCCGTTTCCTGCAGCTCCTCGCGACCGGTGACACCAAGTTCCGTGGCCTGGACGATTCATTCATTGCGGCGTACCGCCAACCCCTTTGTGTTGCCATGTTTCACGGACGTCTTACAACCCCATCCGATCCTTAAAAAAACTCCCCCATTGGTTTTATACATTGTTGGTTTGTGTAGACTTGTTAGTTGGTTTAGACATTTGGTTATGCACTTATGTTTGTTGGTTTTAGACATTTGGATATGTACTTATTGCTGGATTGTTGTATTCGTTGGTTTTTAATTATGACATGTCATGTCAATATGAAGCTACTGTCATGTGAATATGAAACTATTGTCATGCCAAAATCCGATAGTGTCATGTCAAAAGGGGGTAATGTCATATGGCATCCCGTTAACATAATAGAACAAACTAGAACTAGAACAAACTAGAACTAGAACAAAACCCCCCATACGAAGTTGCAGAAAGGCAACATAATTCTTTGCGAAAGGCGTCTAACCAAAATGGGCGTACTATCTACTTCATTCCGAAAGGCCCCGCAGATGAAAGTTCCTATGCCCCCGCTACGTGCGGCGGCGCTTCTGCAATTTAAATTTCCCATTAGCGGGACGCGCCCACTCTATTGGTTCAAGTTTCACAGTCGTTGGAAACGCTCCGGTCTTCCCTTTTCCGCGTTGGTATGCTTCCTCTACTTCCCTTACCACTCGCTCCGCGTCGTGATCCCACGGGCTGACTACATCCTCGACGTCACTGCTCACAGAAATGACCTGCTTCCCACGGTCATAAGCAACTGCGTTGTACAACGCATCACTTGGTTCTAACTGGACACGTGGATTATCTAACTGGACAAGTGAGCTTTCTAACTGGACACTCTTAGTTTTGAACTGGACAACTCTTCCTGCTCGATCGACACCTTGTGCTACCACAACTTCCAATTCCTCATCCCCTGACAAGAGGGTTTTAGTTTGTAACTGTGGGTGATCTTCTAGGGTCAAGTGTGGCCCACCCCCCAGTGGATGGGCCGTTGTGGATCCTTCCGTAGTGGTGACATCGCCGCCAACCTTGCGTATCAGGGAGACATGGAGGTCGATAGGCCAGAATCGTTCACCGGAAAGACCATTTACGAACTTGTAGGCCTGCAAGTCTTCATCATCCCTAATGGAAAAAGGTCTGCACCCTTCCTTCTTCGGCTTTACATATGTGACCTCAACGTCATGCCTCCTCCCATCGACATTAAACTTGGTCATCAGTTGTTTCTTCAGCGAGACGTAGTTAATACTTTCGTCTACCAGTACGGCCTTTTGACTCCTCGACGACTTCACGACCCAAATGCCCTCTTCACAATCCCACCATCCGCCAAACAATACAGTGATACACACGGACGAGTTCTTCCCTGTTCCATTAGTTAGTGGGGGGGACATTCAGTTTTACAGGGAGAAGAACATATTGTGAGGAGAGATGTATCGCATAACCTAAATGGAAGGATGATTTACTCATTTCCGCCAAGAAGTCGGTGTCTGTCCAGTTAACCCCAGTAGGTGTCAAGTGCGTGAATGGGTTTATGGACTCCCCCTCCTTCCTCCTCTCCCTCTTATTCTCTTAAGGGGTAAATGACAAGGCGGGAGATTTAATCTCACTCCCGCCTTCTCTCTGTCCCGCCCTCTCTCTCTCTCTCTCTCTCTCTCTCACACACACACACACTCTCTCTCTCTCTCTCTCTCTCTCTCTCTCTCTCTCTCTCTCCTGTCTTATCAAATGTCTTTACCTACCCTCTGCGAGATTCCCCCCCCCCCCCCCTTGGTCTCTCTGAAGTTATTGTTGGGTCAAAATTTTATTCATTTCTTTCAACATAATATATTGTCTGAAAATGTATTTCGTGGTTTTAAATTAATATGGTTATACTCCTCTCTCTATGGTTTTGCATTTTTCTAGTATTAATGGTGAGTGGGAAACCAAATTTTATACAAAGGTCAAAATTTTACTAAAACCACTGCTAAAGTTGTATAGTGGAAAACTGTTTGTTATCCAGTAGCTATTAAATAACCGGCTAGTTGTTTTAAAGGGGTGTCATGTAGCGTCTAACGACAAGAAGTAAACCCACTTTATCGTTTGTCATGTCAGAATTGACACGTGTCATGTGTACATAAGACCACTGCCATGTTCATTGTAGACAACAACAAAACACTGCCATTCAATCCCATTTGCTTTTTGTTTCTTTTTTTTCCTTCCTCAACGGTCACATGCTGAACAATGTTGCTATTTCCCACAAACACCCACTTATATGATAGCCATTCACCATCCATACTCCCCACAAATCGGTGAAGTTAACTCCCCATTTCCATTTAACAACCTCTCCAACAACCCTTCAATGAAATGGCATCCTCTTCACACCACCCCAGCTCCTCATCTGGTCTCCCCGACCTGTCCCCATCGTTATATCATCCGACGAATCAGACGATGGAGGTTTGTCGATCACTTCATTTGTGTAGATTTCAGTTGTGCTACTTGTATCATTATACTACCTTATTTTTTTCATGTTATGCAGGACCAATGTCGCCGCCGTCATACCGACGAAATCAAAGAGTAGAGATTGTCGGCGGTGAGTCTGGGATGCTCGGGTCGTTCTACGAGGCGACCCTTGTGCGCAAACTGGACCCTAACCACTGGGAGGTCGAATATGTGACCCTCCTACGCAACAACAGAAGAGAGCTGCTGAGGGAGGTCCTCCCGGTTCAAAGAATTCGTCCACGACCGCCTCGTATTTCTTATGACGCCTACATGCCCGAAGACCGTGTCGACTGCCGCGACAACGATGGGTTTTGGGCCGGGAGGGTCCTTGGTGTGTCCGGTTATGGGAGTGACCGAACTTTCACGGTCTACTTCCCACTCAGCGACGAGACGTCTGACCATCGTGCCCGCAATATGTGCCCACACTTCGATTGGGATGGATACAGATTCACCACGCAGCCACAATTTCGCAGCTTGTTACCGTAAATTTGGTTTTCACTGTCTTCTATGTTGCTACGCTCTCCTACTATCTTTTAAATGTTTGCTCCTGTGTCGTATTTGATTAATGCAAGTGATTCTGTCTCCTCCATTTTGTGTCCAGTATATTTTAATGTCTGTCATGGCGTATTTATTTCGTGTCCAGTAAAAACTATGGGATTACCAGTCGGCCCCCGAATTTACCATGTCATTATAAGTAGATATTCTATGGTTTTTCTCTTCACCTTACCATGTCATTATAAGTATGTTTATGCCCCCTCACTGTCAATCTTATCCATTCGAATCTTATCCATTCGATTCCAATATGGGGCAAGCATGCTAGTGACGACCGCAGATAACGAGATCATGGCATCCAAGTATGGGTAAATATTATAATTGGCCACACATAAAACAATATGTCATTATAGAGAATATGCTTATCCCATAAATCTTCTCCATTCGATTATGGTAGTTAATGACCTGTGTTTTTCATAGTTACAATCGTGTCCAGTGAAAGACAATAGTTGACATGTTTATCGAATATGGATATCCAGTTACAACTTACTGCTTACACGTGATCCTTAAAATAAACCCCCAGACCCTTCCTTCTTCAATTGGTTTTATCTTAAACAATACTCCCTCCGTCCTAAAATACATGGTCTTTTAGACCTTTGCACATTAATTAAGGAAACCTATTTATATTTAAATCTTATTATTACTATAGAGGGGGGAATTCTTAAATTTTACCTACTATTGTACTTTTTTAGGGGTAATAATTACCCTACAAACCTAAAAGCTCATGTATTTTTGACAAAAGTTCAAGGCCTAAAAGACCATGTATTTTTGGACGGAGGGAGTATGTCATTTAGTTGAAAGAATATTTTTCCCTCTCACTGACACTCTCACTGAGCTATCTGTCCTCTCAGCCTGCACTTTTATATTTAACCTCTCTCTCTCTCTCTCTCTCTCTCTCTCTCTCTCCCTCTCTCCGTCTCTCTGTCTCTCTCTTCTGTCCTCTACCACTGCAGCAACTACTTCTTCCCTCCTCTCTCATTGGTCCTTGCTTTTGCAGGAGTAAAGATGCCTCCCTCCCACCGAGAGTGGAGTCCAGCTGTACCCCACAGGGTGACCGGCCACCGGCTCCCCTTGTCAAGCGGATATCCGCTTTTATGCAAATTTTTTCCGGATTGGGTTACTCTTGCAAACCTTCCGGATATGGAGGTCATTTTAGCAAATTTGCCTACTTAATATATAGAGTAGTTATTAGTGAAGATTGTTAATTGAAAAGCAAATGAGTTGAAAAAATGTTCTTAAATTTAAACCATTAATTGAAACCAAATTTATATATTTTAAAGCATAAATAATTTATTCTTCCTACAACATATAAAGTAGACAATTTTAAGCCTTTATTTTCCCTAAATTTACAAAATCATCTATTTATTTTGAGGACAAATGGTTCAAAATATATAGATTTATAATGTATTATTTATGATGTAAATGTTGTTGTAATTTCTTAAATATAAGGTCAATTATATAGTTTAATGAAAATGCATAGGCAAGCCATATAAGAAGTAGAAAGGATGAAGAAAATAATTTATTGATGGAGTTCATTCAACTTTTAGAGGGCAGTCTTACTATAAATTTCTAAACATGTAGATTCCTGGTAATTTAAATAAATGCTTACCGACTAAAAAACACAAGAAAAAAAAAAGAAATAAAAAGGAATTAATTTTTGTAGTGCATAATGTCATTATTTGTAATATATTAAGTGAAATAGTATGGAGTATATCTAAAGATGAAGTACGATCTCCTACATTGAATTGGTAAATAAAGAGCGGTCATTACGAGGTTCTCTTGGTGCATCCTGCAATGCACAACTAAATTATTTCGAGTATAATTTTACTTTATTTTTTTTAAATATATATATATATATATTTATATTTATATTTACATTCTACATACTTGTATTTACACATTTGTAAACTTTTATTGGAAAAAATCATGTTTTAAAAAAGGGAAAACTAATTAAAATACCCCAACCTTTGGGGGTATGGTAAAAACATATCCTCGACTTTCAAATGTAATAAAAATATCCTGACCTTTGAGGGTAGTGGTAATATATTACCATGAGTTTTCTCACGGGTCAAAAATGCCGATAAGACAACCTACGTACGTGGATTTTTTTTTAAATCCTAATTTGTCGGAAAAAGGAAAAACAAAATGAATTTAAAAGCGGAATTTGAAGGAAAACTTGTTAAATCGGATTGTAAAACTCATGGAATGGATTTCCGACCTAAAATAAAATTTAAAAAAAAAAAAAACTTGACATGGTGACATATTTTCTCGAATTTTCGAAATTCTAACTAATCTTGAAAGCGGTATTCGCGAAACTAAAATTCGGTAACTAACTTTGGGTCTCGAAATTCACGTGTTCGGGATGGGAATTTCCGCTCTCCCTTATCTTCATTTAAATCAAAAATTTTAACATAAATTGGACCCTTGTATTTGGTTTGAATTCAAACCCACCCAAACCAATTGCCTTAAGTGGTGAAACACCCCCAAATGACTTTCCTCCCTCTCCCATTCTTGCATACCCCCAAAGGGAATAAAGACAAGGCACTCCTCTCAGCACAATCTGAAGCTAGCACACACCAAATCTCCATAAATCAGACCTCCCCTTTGACTCATCTCCAACACCAAAACCCAAACACAACCTTATCTTCAAGCTCTTTTCTCCCTCTTCTTCTCTCCCTCCCGTCAGACCCATGAGCCCAAGCTTCCTTCCTTTCTCAGCTGAACATCCTCCACAACCACCACCAGCCGTTGCCACCACCAGCAACCACCGTCGGCCATCTCTCACCTCCGTCGAAGCCGCGGCCTCAAATCCCTCTTCCCTTGTTGGCCGAGAAGCTCTCATAGCTCCACCCACTTCGTTCTCCCTCCTTCCACCTCGGGATGCCAGAAGAAGCTCTCTGACGCCTCCCCGGAACCACCGACAACAGCATCAGCAACTGGACGAGCCTAGAGGCCGAGCACGAGCGCAGCCATCACGTCTTTCCTCTGTTCGGTTTGAGTTCGGTAAGAGGATCGATTCTTCCTTCTTTCTCTTCCTTTTCACCTCCAAACTCAATAAAAGAAGAACCTTAATCCCCTCCCACTCTTCCCAGGTCACCTCCGACATGAATCCGGCTCCGACGGAGCACCCCGGCGAGAAGTCGAGGCCCCTCGGTGAGCTTCTTCCTTCATCCTCCTTCCTTTCCCTTCCTTTCTTATTGTGTGTATTTGTGTCGTCGGAGTCGGAATCGGCACCGGCAACCCTTCCCTTCTCCTCCTCCTTCCTGGATTTTTTCGAACGCAGTGGGACAATTGGGGGAGATGGTGAACAGTACCGATTTTGGTCCGGTTTTCTTTTGTTTTAAAAGGGATGGGTTCGGTTCGGTTTTCTTTAAATAAAAAATGAAACCGGTTCATTAAAGGGAATGGGTTGGGTTGTGGATCCGAAATTTAGAAGATAAAATTTGGGCCTAATTCCAATTGGGCCTGATTTTTGATGAAATGACCCAAATAATATTATGTCTTAAGAGTTAAGATTATAAAAGGGATTTTCGGTTTAGTAAAATATATTAAATAAAATAGTTGGAATTTTAAAGGATTTAGAAATATTTTATGAAATAGTATTTGAAATATTATATAATATTATTGAAATTAAAATACAAATGTTATTTTGAGATTAAAGATATGATATTATGGTGATTTAAAACAAATATAATATTACGAGACTTAGAGATTTAAAAAGGTATTATCAGATTTAAAAAGGATTTTGACGAACATTTTCCAAAGTTTGGAATTTCTAACTAGTTGACTCGGTTTTTGAGGCGGTTTTCGGGGCTAACATGGGAATTATGTGATCGATGACTAACTAGCATGATGATATGATTGAGTGACTAATAGCATGTTTTGTGTGGACTAATGACCTGTATGAATGATTAAGGGTATGAGACGTTAGAATTATGTATCGCTTGACTTATACTTTATGAACTATAATGAACTGATGAGATATATACGGATATGTTATTATGAGAATGTGAATGTGGCTAAGGGAATTATGGAGAATGATATGGTCTCGTGGAATGTGACAATATGATGAATGGTTGAACTTGACGGAATGATGATTGCGATATGGTTGCTATTCCCGTTGAATGATATGCTTGAGTGCTTGGATGATTAGACGTAGACTTATACATATATGTTCTGATGTGTACCTAGGTGATACTTTGTGATTATGAATGATGTATGTCGGATCTTCTATTATGCTGTTCTGCATAGCCAGGTGAGTTCCTATATGAGCTCACTCAGATTCGAAAAGAGAGATCTCCCTGCTTGTAGCCATGTGCATACTAGGTGCTTGCATTCATAATAAAGCATGCCATGTAGTATCCTGCTAGGATTGCACTCATGACTGAGCATTCGTTTACTCATTGCTTTTGTAAACAGCACGGCCGTTATCTGTGAAGTAACTAGAGTCATTGCTAGGGTTATAGGACGACCTAGTCTCATCGGGTCTCGTCCTGAGTCAATTGAGTCATGAACTTCCTTATATTATGAGATGCATGCGGGCTTTATTGTGGATACGGGTTGGGCATGCGTGCCACCCGATTATATGGAATGCATTCACGAGCTGGCCAGTCTCCGCCCTATCGGAAGGGGGTGGAGGTAGGAGAGGGATATACCACTTGGTATTCGGTGCTAAGGCCTTATTATATTTATGCACTTGATCTTAGGAGCATGTTAGTGTGTTAATATTCCGCCTTGCATCTAGAAGCATCTTTATTAGGACTAGCGTGTGTATGTGTCTGCTTGTTTGGGATTATATTGCGTAGGGCTTCGATCTGACACCGCCCCGCATACATTTTTTTTAGGTTTGTTTTGCAGCATGATTGTTCCTTGCTTCTGTAACGTGGGAACTCTCTTGGCCGATTGCAAAGAAATTGTCTAACCTTATATTTCGATAAATACGCTTATTGATTTGGTTTTGACCCGGCTTTGCCGTGACACTCTCTTGTATTACACCTTAATTCTGCTAATTGCATGACTGCTGGTTTTCCACGCTTAGGCTTATGATAGGTACAGGGGACTTCCCCGGGGATTCCAACGATCCCTTCGAACTTTGGGTATGAAATCCCACTTGGAAACGTTAGAGTAGAATTTCAAACCTTCAACCTGTACTCGGGGCGCGAGATCCTAACGAGGGGTTTTATCCCTCGAAACGTAACCCGGGAATCATAATCTCGGGCCGTTACACCCAAAGGTGGGGGTATTTTAATTAGTTTTCCCTTTAAAAAAACATAAAATTTATTTTCAAATATAAATGATCTTTTTTTTTTAATTTTTTTAAAACCCATGATTTTTTCCAATAAAAGTTTAAGTATGTGAAACGTAAATATATTTTTTTTAAATGAAATTATACCCGGAGTTGTAGGGGATCATGACTCATCTAAAGATATGTGTAGGTATTATATATATATACACCGCACACGCACTCATTCATAGTGAGACTAAGAAGGGATTTCTGAATCAGAGAAACCACCGGCCATTGTCTTTCTTGTTCGATGGGGAGTATTTGTCTATTGTTTGGATTTGTTTTGTCTTTCTTTGTTTGATTGCATATCAAATTGTGAATACAAAGTAACTGTTGAGGAAGCTTCTTAGCTTTGTTTGTATTAGCTAGAAGTGTGAGGCATCCTCTCATGGCCGGGCTTCGTCCGTAGGCTGCAACTTACGTACGTATAGCCATTATGGGCTGATCGAGGTGATATGATATGGGCTCCAATACTCCCCATCCAGCCGAATTGGTGAATGCCTTTATAGTTGGGGTCGGATTAGTTGAAGGCGAAGCGCTTGGTGTGCACGTTAGCAACCTAATTGCGGGAGGAGATGAAGGTCGCCTTCAAGCTAGCTAGGATCTGTTTCCAACTCTTTCGTGGAAAAAACGGTAGTTAAGAGACAGTTGTTTGATTTTGTGATCAAGGACTGCTTTGGCGACTAGATAGGTTGCTCCTAGATCATAAATAGCACCATAAAGTGGGAGCCTGAGAAAGACGAATGCCAATGGATGCTAGCTAGAACTGTTCGCATTCAAATGAATTCGCCAACAGAGTACTGTGAAGGAGAGCTATTGCAAGCTTCCCACGAGATTGCGATACAGGGTGGCTAGCTATCACAGGAGGAGGAAAAGGGAATTGAAGCATTGAAGGTCATTGCCATGGGGGGTTGTGAGTTGGGTTGGTGATCCCTGCTTTCACCAACATGTTGGATATATGTGTGTTTCCATTGACATATATATACAGATCAAGCTGGCCGGGTATGAGAATAAGGAGCTATTAGTGGGACAAGTTGTGAATCCCATTGAAAGCATAGTGTTAGAGAGATGAGCAAACCATGCATATATGCATAAAGGGAATTGACAAACATGATGATCAATGTTTTGCAATCTAGAGAAGTACTCATGGAACCTCTCATCATGAAATTGTGACAACTCCAACACTATCACTGGTTAGTAGCACGGGTGTTATGAACTGTAAGATAGGACCACAATAAAAAAAAACTTCGTTATATATACAACATATCATTGGTAAACCATCAAAACAAAGAAATAGAACTTAGATTTCCCACAAAAACAACAACGCCAAAATTTGACAAGAGAAAATTGTCATCATTCGTATACAAAATAAAACTCAAATAAACAAATGAACAAGTATAGAGGGTAAGTAAGAGGTGGAGCCCATGGAGAATCTAACTATTCCTAAGCGAAGTACATGTATTATGTACCAACTAATAGAGAAGGGGTTTTGGGGCAGATGGGATTTTCTACAACATTACCTACAACCCTCCCTACTCCACTAATTTTTTATAACATTTATTTCATCTTAAAAAAAATTATATTTATATTTCTAACATCTATTTTTATATATTTATAAAATTTTATTTTGAAAAATCTTGTTTTAAAATTTTTAATAATTGTATTTTATAAAATATTGCCTGTAAAATTTTTAAAAATTGTAAAACATGATTTTTCAAAAAAAAATTATATAAACATATAAAAATAGATGTTAGGAATATAAATATAATTTTTATATTTTTTTAAGATTAAATAAATATTAAATATAAAAAGAAAATAGTTTCATTTATAAATATTGAGTTTAGTTTGTTAGGTTATCGATTCTTTTTCAAGTTTTCTTCTCATTCGAAGATTGCTCCGGTAATAATCTTGTGTAAATTACTAGTTTTATGAGTCCTAATAACCCTTAATAATTAGATAACCCTTATATGGTCAATGCTGAACCTAATAATAACATGTAAACATTAAGATTGAGGATTAACCAGGAGACATGCAAGACCTCGATACGAGTCCTTGATAAGCCTCCTCGATAAACCTGTCTATGGCTTAAAGCAAGCTATACTAGCATGATCGATACGAAAGGGCTCTCGATATTTCTACTAAAAAATGGGCATATGATCGAGGGACATGGTGGATAAGCTAGACCCTCGATCTTCTTGTTGACATGCAGAAAAAATACATAATAGTACAAGTATATGTTGATGATATTATCTTTGGGTGATTGGGTCCACTAGCTCCTTACTTGTGAAGAAGTTTTAGAACCTCATTAGTAGTGAGTTTGAGATGAGTCTTGTTAGAGAGTTGTATTTCTTGGGGTTAGGTCCATTAAGGCCCAATTGATATCAGATCCATCACCAAAAGTACTTAAGGGACTTGTTAAAAAGTAGGGTAAACGGCATAAAACCATCCTTTAAATATGCGACATTGCGCATAATCACCCATTAGATACAGAATTATAGGAAACCACTCTTTAAAGGAGTGGGTAGCTATTTGCTAACATCTCCGTTTTAAAGGGTGATTTCCTATAATTTTGTATCTAAGAAGTGGTTATGCGCAATGTTGCATATTTAAAGGGTGGTTTTCTGCAGTTTACCCTATCTTTTACTACGAAGGTCCATTAAGGCCCCAGGGGTAGAAAAACAACATTGTTAGAGATTTGATAAAAGTTGGGGACATCAAGGGAGTTAAAATCAATGGTTGTGAACTTCAAGTGTAGGAGCATTTCATGAAACAACACTCCCTGTGGACTCTCGACACAGCTGGAAGGTTTTGATCACCTTGATTGACTAAAATACCTCTCAAGCCCACTCCCAATAATCTTATCTGTCTCTTGAATTGGTACATTTTATGGTTTTAATACCTTGTGTTCTTGCTGCTGACATCTTATACTCTAGGTTCTAGAAGTGCATGTTATTGGGTCTTCTCTATATGCCGAGTCACTATTTTGGGTCTCTAGCCATACCCATCTTTTCAATAATGTTATAGAAAGCTCCTAGTAAGAAAAAATAGTTGATGTGTCATTCATTAAGAAAATCAATGATAATTGAGAAGGTACTACAACCTTGGTGGTGGAGTCGATGTGAGGGGGAACCTGTTCTAAGGGGGAACCACGGATGGTTGTTGCCGCTAAGAAAGTGAACGAGTGTTAGTTAACAAACACCAAAAAAGGAGAAATATTGTTGGAGGTTTTAAGGGTCGTCTAGAACCTCTGTGTTTTGGTGCATGCGAAAACTCCATATGGTCTATTATCTGTGACTTTTATCTCTCCAGTGTTGGCAGAAGAAGAGATTGTCATGATGAGATCTGGCTGAGACAAAGTTAAGAGTATCCACAACCAAGGGTTTTTATTACCTTAAGGTAATTATAAGGTAATCCCATAGTTGTAGACAAAATCTTAGGAAAGAGGTTACCTTGGTGTGGAGAGGTAGAGAGTGCCTTGCAGTGTTCTAAAAAGCGCTAGTCAAATTTATAAGAAAAGAGATTTGTTTCCTATATGCGCCCGAGTGTGTTGCTTTGTGGAAATCCGATTGTTGGGATTTAAGTGAATGAATGGAAGAAGGAAAAAGTGTGGAAGATGAGTAGAAGAAGACGACAACGCTTCGAGGAATGACGTCGCATATCCTCGGAGTTCATCGGTGAAGCACGATACTACCACGAATATAGCTAGGTTTGTGTGATACGTTACGTAGTCTTCGTAGTGTTTTTTGTGTGTGTTTGTTCAGTTCGTGTAATAAGTTTACTTCCGGTTTTACTGGTGGTTAACGGTGAGCAACAAGTGCTACAGGTTGTACTAGAGTGTTAGGTCTTCCGATGAATAAGTATACATATTGAAAATCATATCCAAAAAAAAAAGAAGTGGTGATTTTTATCCCTCACTACGTACTTACGTGTAGTTAGAGGATTTCCACCTAAAATGATCTGTACGTCTTGCTTTGCGCTATATTCCGTCTAATTGAGTTAGTAACACTAACAAAACCTCACTAAGATGTGTTAACAGTACGTACACTAGCTAGCTAGCCAGTAAAACCCTTGAAGAAAGCCAACATATATACTCTGATATGACGTTTGTATAGGAAATCAAATCCCCAAAATTAACTCATTAGAAAAGATACGAAAAAAGATAGCCTTTTTGTTACTAGCTTAATTAATTGGGCAATCCCTTCCTCCTGCAATTGATAAACCCATTGTCATTAAGAGAAAATAGATAATCTGACCAGCTACAAACCATATATTGCGTAAAATGTCGACATTAAAACTGTTTCGTCTAGCTGTTGTGGTACAAACCATGTGAGTATTATTAATTAATTTTTTGAACCATGTTAGTGTGCAATGCATATATATGTGTTAAAATTTTATCTTCTTTACTAAAGTCCATTGGGACTCGAGATCGGGGTTGTGTGCATTCGTGCGCTCTTGTGCTAATAGTCTAGCATATAAGCCGAGCGGAATTCCATCCTAAAACCAATTGACTAGGAGGAGTAAGCTTATATACGAAGGCTTCTTTGTTCATATTGTCGATGTGGGGCTCTTTTGGTTTGTTTACATCTTTCATTCTCTCAACATTTCTTGGACAAGAGCCATATATAATGCAACTCCGACCTGCAACCAATGCGATCATAAATCTGCACACTTATAACATAATGAAACGTCGCTAAACGCCCATTACACGGGTTAACCATATATGTACCTTTATCTTCAAGTTGAAGCTCACAGTACACACAGATGGAGTCTGGTGGCATTCTGTCATGCCATCAACTCCAACGACCAAAATAGATGTTAGGTAGTTGTAATAGAAAACAACAATGGCATGGGGTCTATACTATTACATGAATTATTAATGGTATGACAGTATCGAAGCTTCAACCGGCCGATACCATATATAGGAAAATCGATTCAAGTGATTTATCGGATTCAGCCTTAAGTTCAACTTAATTATATATACTACTGTTAATTGCTTGATTGATAGTAAGCCGTGGCAAACTGAACAGCATCTAGCGGCTAATTTAATTAAAACAAAATTTGCCTTCATCTGCTGCGCATAATTCTACAGTACGTCTAGTACTGATCGATTCTACTCGACCCTGGCATTAAAGTTTAATGGTATGACAGTACCGTGCAATCAAAACTAAACTGGGTTCCATGTTATAAACTCTATAACAGTTTTTGCCAGCGGTAATGCCGTGACCCTACTTTTTCTGCCCCGCGCGCGTAAAATTTCTTTATTATATATATCGAGAAAAAATAAAATTAAACAAAAAATTTCTTTATTATATGAAATCTTGTTAAGAAATTATGTATTTTGGTATCCACTTTACAAAGTTGTTCTTGTCATAATTACGAAGATATTAGTTGTAGTTTTCGAGAAAGTAAAAAGGCAGATTAGTAATTAAGAGTAGTGTATTTTCGTTTACTTTCCTTAAAGAAGGTTAAGATATCTAAAATGACAAGTTTTTATTTAACGGATTGACTGGATTAGTTTGTGGTTTGATTAATTAACCTCAGGCGTGGCAGGCTTCCAACCGACATAAGCAATTACTCCGTAATTATGATTCAACCCGATGAATGTACGTGCCGATTAGCCCTGCCAACATGGGACCCCATTAGCATAACCCAATACCAACGCCCATAAATTTTTGGCTTTCAACCCAATTTTTTACACTCGAAATTCGAAAATGTCCCCAACTTGGATGATCCCGAAAATTTTCGACATGGTGAATCCACCTCATGTAGATAGTAGATGTCTCATATAGGTACCACATAGACTCTACCACTGTTTTAAAAATCGCACAAGCGGCAAGACATCTAAGAATTTTTACGCATAGGCGGTCTTTAGGCGGATTTCCGCCTAAGCGCCACCTAGTCCCGCCTTGGTGACGTATAGTCTCCACCTAATCCCGCCTAGCCCCGCCTAGGTGGGTGATTATTTAGATTTAATTTCTAGGAGAGTAATTAGTCAGCTTATAGTTATTTTTATCCCCCAAGTCGGGATGCATTTACTTTTGATTCAAGCCTATGATTTCGGATTTTATAAGGTTTAAAGTTATCAGCCGGACGAGTGCTTTTACATTTATTGAGTTTAGTGTTAGTTAAGGACAACAAATTTGGGTTTATGAGTGATATTATAGATATTACTACATTATATAAATTATTGACATTTCTATCCATTGAAATATAGGGAGATAATCAAGTTTAGTCTAAATCTACCTAGGCACCACCCGCCTAGCGCCTTTTAGAACACTGGACTCTACATATATATATAGATTCTTTATGCGACTAGTATATAACTGTATTCGTTAAAGCCACTTATACCATTCACCATGGTTTTGTGTAAAATGTACATATTTATATAAAATGTACAAAAATACACATTACTTTTTTGATAATTTGCTCCATTGGTGAAATGTGCATTTTTTACCCATCATTGAAATACAATTTATTTAAAACAAAAAAGAAAATAAGAGACTTTCCATTCTTCTATTAGGAACTGATCGAGGGATTCAGGAACAGAAGGGTAGAGCAACACCACCCATACAGAGCATAAAGAAGGGAGTCCTTACAATAACCATGAAGGATTAAAAGGAGTAATGTTACCCCTCGATTCACTCAAAAATGAAAATTCCCTCAAAGCATGGAAATATGAAATATGTTCTAAACTTTTTATCTATGATGACTGGCCTAAGCTTCAAAGCTTCCTTTTCCAATATATGACCCAGTTCCAAAAAGGAAACATCACAAAACTAGCAACTTTGGAAAAAAAATCAACTAGATTAAATGATGCGATACCATATGTGCCTGCATATATGGAGGTTACCCAGGGGAAAACCTGAGCTATCCATTATCTAATTATGGTTGTTGACAAGGAAGAACATCGGTTCATTGAAGATCCCATACAGACCCAGAAAGCATGGATCATAACACCTGGAGTAGCCAGGGCGATAGGTTTCTTCTATATTTATTATTACATATCTCAATTCCAAAAGACTGAACGTGGCATATTCAAGGTCAAAAATACAACTTTCATAGTCTCTCTAGAGCTCAAAGGGCTACTACAACAAGCCTTAGAGAGATGCAAGTTCATCCAAGAATATCTAATAAAAATTGAAGCATGGAAGTTCTTGTCCAGGGAAGGTCAAGAAAAATGAATTGAAGACCTTGTCACTTGGAAGAATAAAGAATACTCAGAAGGGGTAATGCTAGAATTGGATCTTGATAATGAAGATGACTTAGAAGTGGATTATGATAATGGTGACCTAGAAACCAATATGGGAAAACAAGGAGTCTGACATCTAAGCGAGTGCAGCTGAATCATTGTAAGGAATGATCATGTCATCCATTTGCAGACTTTCTCTTTTTCTTTTTACTATTTACCATGTGAGTCTGTAAGATAGTATGAGTATTGTTTTCTTTTTTTATTTGAATATGCCAACTTGCTGGCAATTAGCTTTTAGACGTTGGAGAGACATCCAATGCCCTTCGACCAGCTCTATAAATAGAGCATATACATCCCATACTTCAGAGGTATCGAATTCCAGAGAGAAAAAACATATGCAATGAGAGAAGAAGTCTTGTAAATCAGAAAGAGAAAGTGAAGTATTTTTGAAGTTGAGTAGATTGGTTCTCCATCACTCAAGGTTCAAAAATCCTTCAATAGATCTCTCTAATACGAGGGTTATGTGTTTGAGTGTTTTTATTTTAGGAGTGCTTGTGTGTTGTAATCTTTCAAATTCATTAAAGTTTATTTTTAAGAAAGGGAAAACTACTTTATTGAATACCTTGTTTTCTTGATTCAAATCTTTTCACCCTCTCAAAATCAAAACCAAAAGCTAGAGACTATGGTATGAGGTAGGAAACGAAACAGATATGTGCTCAACTTAGACTAAGAGAGGTCTGGTTGAAGGTTAGCCTCCTCTAGAAAGTCAGAAGCTACAGGAACACCTACGGTCCATAGTAACTACGTTCAAGTATGAGTCAAACCTCTTTAGCTTGAAGTTTTAGTTGCAGAGCGTGGTGGCCTTGAAACGACAAAAAACTTATTATTTACTCCCTCCGATCCAAAATACATGTCGTTTGACTTTTTAACACGTACTTTAAGGAGCTAAAAACTATATGATACGGGGTTAGCCGTAGGATGGCCCGATCTTCGACAATCAAATAAGACTCAATAAGAACGGAAGCAAAGACTCAATAACAAGAACAAAGACTCAAAATTAACAATAAGAAAGACCGATAGAAGGGTGATTCGAACTAAGGTAGAACCAGATAAAGACCCCAGGCCTCCTAAGAGGGTAGGAACCAAGTATCAACGACTACAAAGCCCGCCTCTACAACCTTACACAACCAAGCGGACAACTTGGAGGCACAAGGAGGGGACTTGTGATTACCAGGATCACCAAGCTCTTGCGAGGTTGACGAACTCAAAACAAACCAAGTTAGATCAAGAACCAATTTGCAATCGATGAGCAACGCTACAAATCGATTGACTTTCTCACAGACGTGTTTCACACAAACTGTATTTTTCTAATTCAAAAGAGGCGTCTGATGTTTACAATGGAGATCAGCCGCTACTTATAACCCTAAGGGCTGATTTCTAATAAAAATAATAAATAAAAGGAATTAATTAAATAACCCTAAAATAACTTAAAATAACATAATCAATTAAGGTCTCTAAAATAACAACATAAGGAAGTCCAAATTCGGCATATGTGAGATTGGTGTCCGGCGCCCAACAGCCCGGGGCTGCACGCCTGCGCGCCTGACCCGCACCCACCTGCACGCCCGCGCAAAACAGTGACAGCTTGCAAAGAATGTGATTTTCAGCCAAGCTCTAGGACGAATCTGGAAAAACCTTCAACAGCAAAGTTGTAGATCTCTTCGTCCTCGTTCCGACAAGGTATAGAACAATCCAATCCGATTAATATTGAATCCGTATGACTCATTTTACTGAGACGTCGAAAAGCTGTCAAATGCTGAACGAATCTAAAACGTCAAGCTTCCACCTTTGCACCTTCTCCCATGGTGGAGCTTTCTTCTTCCTCTTGAGGATGACATCATTCTCGTGAGCTCGAATCATAGGTCCATCCCCAAGTATAGGTGTGTCCGAAGGTGTATTGGATGGTCCCGCATCACTATATATTATATTAACTTTATTATTATTATTATTTTACAATTTAATACTTATTAGTTATTACCAACAAATATTAAGTTGTAAAAAAATATTTTAAAAAATTTGATATTTTATATAGTTTTTACCTTCTTAAAATACGTATTAAAAATCAAACGACATATATTTTGGATCGGAGATAGTATAATACAGTTAGTCCACTAGTACAAAACTAAGATTTTATTGCATAGCTATTTATGCCGGATGTTCAATTTGCGCAATAAAAACCTTAAAATGATTTAATTTTAATCTCCTAAATACTGAAATATACATATATGCCGGATATTACCATTTATCTCCGGCATAAATGACAATGAAATATTAAAAGACCTTAATTATTAATGCCGGGCTTTATCCGGCATAAATAATATGGGAATCCGTCATAAAAAGCAAATAAAATTCCCTAGACATTATTTATACCAAATATAAATATCCGGCATAAATAAGAGTTTTATTTCCGGCATAAAAATTTTAAATAATTTTGGAAAGGGTTCTGAGTTCTCTCCCAAACCAAACCCTCGAAACACAGCGCGCTCTTCAACTTCGCTCCTCTCCAGTCGGTGGCACTCCACTCCAGTCGGTGGCCATCAACGCTGTGGCGGCCCTCCACTCCTCGTCGGCGGGGGTCTTCACTGTGGCGGTCTTCATCGGGATCTTGTTGGCCGATCCTCTTCGCCGGCCCTCATCGAATTCGCTCAGCCTCGCCTTCGCTCAGCCTTCTCTTCGCCGGCCCTAATCGAATTCGCTCAGCCTCCTCTTCGCTCAGCCTCGCCGTCGTTGCTTCTGCTCCTCTTCGCTCAGATTTCACTCCACCTCTTCGCTCAGCCTCCTCTGGTCCTCTTCACTCCTCTCCGCTCAGATTTCGCTCCACCCTAATTCGTCGTTGTTGCTTCTGTTCAGCCTCGCCGCCGTTGCTTCTGCTCAGCCTCGCCGTCGTTGCTTCCTGCTCAGCCTCGCCGTCGTTGCTTCTGCTCAGCCCTCGCCGTCGTTGCTTCTGCTCAACCCTAGCTATCACCGTTGCTCCTGCTCGGCCTCTCCTCTTGAACGTTCTCTCAAGTAAGTGAACCTCTATCTTGTGTTGTCTAAACCCATGTTGAATTAAACTAGTTTGTGGCCATAAATTGCAAATTAGTATATTTAGGGGTTGTTAGTAGAATGTGAGTTCAGATGAGGAAGAGAGAAACAAAGTGTCAATTGATTCAACCATAGGTTTGCAATGGGTGTAGATGAGTTAAAATTGCAGTGCTCTCTCTTAAATATGTCTCAATTGGGGTTTTAAATTCAAGCTCAAGCTTCTGTTTTGGATGAGGAAGAGATAAATGCAATTTGTTTTATTTTTCCCTAAGGTTGAGCTTGAATAAAACACAAGCTTGAGCTTGAATAAAACAAATTGACAGAACCTTAGGGAAAAATAAAACAAACTGCATTTTATTTATTTTGATTCAACCTTAGGTAAAATCAAGCTCAAGCTTTAATTGGGGTTTTAAATTGACAGTAGAAATAAATGTACATTTCCTAATGCATATTGAAAGTAAGGTATTGGAACATGGCTAGCAAAGTATACATTCTTTGGCCAATACTAAGGCAAAAGCCTTTCACATAAGCAAATACCAAAAAATGGCTAATTAGGAGCCACCCTCATCCCTTGTTGTTGTTTTTTTCCCTTGAGACTAACCTATCATCACAAGTTTCACCTCCCTGCAAGTCTGCCATCTCGTTCTCAAATATGTGCAAACTCATTCTGGATCCTTGCCTATGTGCGTAGCATATTGTTTGGTAATGTGATTCATGATTAATTGTTCCAAGGATAAAAAAGGACATTTGCATTTATTTCTCATTTTCATGAGGTGGAAATTATTTTTTGGTATGTCGAAATATGCTTATTGAGTTATTGGAAGACTATGTTGTAATTTAGTAGTTCTATATATTCATTTGCTTCTGATGCTTCTAGATTTAAGCAATTATGGATTAACTAACTTGATTCCTTTTCAACTTATAGAATAGCAGCATTCAGAAACAAATCTGTGGATAAGTGGCATAGAAAGAATGAAGTTAGCACAGGTGTTGCTGTCAAAAAGGGGAAATTACATGCGTTTAATCAAGTCTACATTTCGGATGGAGCTTGATTAGCTGGGGTAGTTTTGATGATTTATGACTGCATGCTTACATTTTCTTCTGGTTGTAGAATATTAGTGATCAGGTTGCTACTTATATGAGGGATCCAAATAAAATGGTTAAGAGTATGCAGATGATGAGGGAAACTGTTGGAGTCTTTGGTTCTGTAAGCTACTGTTACTAATTATGCTTTTTGAACTTTAGTTCCTGAATAATCGTTTTGCTGGGCAGGTACCTAGGCTTGCAGAGGAAACCAAGAAAGATGTTGGCACTGTTCGTCCTTATATGTTAGTTCCTTGTGCAAATACCTGCTTATTCCTTGGCTAGTTGGCCTAAAGAAAATTTAACCTTTTTTCGGTAATTCTTAGTATGTGTTCCTTATCAGCTTATGCATATTGTAGGTTTTACTTATTTATTTATTTATTCAGTGACGTACTTTGGCTTAATAGCACCTTAATCCTTCCAATATTTTTTTCCGTAGGTCTAGTGTACTCTGATTACTGCCATTATTTCTCTAGTTTTTTAAAAAGTAAGAAAGAAAGAAGTTTGTCATTTTGCTTGTGATTTATCAAATATTTTGAGTCATGATTAACAATTGGATATTCAAACTACACAGATATTTCATATCTCTGTACCTGATCATCTTTTCGATTCTGTTTGGACTTAGCGGATTACTGCACATTTTCTGTTTTTTGTAGTAGCGCATAGCAACGATTAAGAGATGAACTGGGAAATTATGTTCCATCAACCTTGTATAGCTATTTCAAGCAAATTTGTTGTTATATTCCTGTTATGAAATAAACTTTTGTATTTATTTTCTACTATGTTAGGCATCAACAATTGCCGAGGGTGATCCTGAGCTTCTGGATGACATGTACGGAGTTCTATCAGCAACTATTCAAAGAATTCTTTGAAACGATTGATCCAAACTCTTCGATCAGGTAGCCCACCCTTGTAAATTTGAATCTCTTTATAATTCGTGGTGCGTCTTACTTCATCCAGGAACATAACCTCTATATGTTAAATGTGCTTCCGTAAACTTCTTAAAAGAACCAATTATTATTATTTTCTATTATCCATCAATTTTGGGCCATTTTCTTATGAGGGTAAATTGATGACATATTTCTTTTCAGTGTGCAGTCATATACATCCATGTTTATTTATTAACTTTTTTTTCACCCTTTGAAGTGAAACATTGTTTTGTCTAAGATCTCTAGCTTTCTTTTATGACTTATGTGCAGAGGCGGCTTTTTATGCGATCAAGAGGATGCAAACCAAGAAAAGAAAGGTCGTTGACAGGCGTGCCTCCAAGAGCCGAAAGATCAGGCATGCGCCCCTCTTCTTTTCAAGATTTACTGTTTCTCCTATCCTCAAGTATATTCCTCAGTCATACACTCCGATATAATCATTCAATTTTTTTTTTGTAGGTACAATGTTCATGAAAAGATTGTCAACTTCATGGCTCCCCAACCCATGGATTTGCCTCTGTTAGAGATGTGAATGAGACCAAAGTGTCCCACATCTATCAAGATATGTACCCAAATGTGGCCATGCACTTACTTTCGTTTTACTTTATCAGGGATAACTTTTGTTTTAGCGTGTTTACATTTTAGTTTTAAGGTTGATATATCATATGATGTACCCCGAATGTGATGTTGGTGGGTCAACTTAAACAATGGATTTGTAGTGGTTGTTGCTATGGTTTGGATGATATTTATGTATGGTTTGGATGATATTTATGTATGGTTTGGATGATATTTATGTATGTTTTTGATGATATTTAACAGGGGGTTTATATTGATATTTTAAAAGTGCTCTTGCAAAATGACATTAAACTATATATTCCGGAAAACCGTCCGTTATAAAAGGTCATATTATGTACCGGCCAGAATTTTTTTTTTAAAAAAAAACATTAGTATTTATGCCGGACCTGGCTATTTTAAACCCGGCATAAATAGCTTGAGTTTTTTTAATAAAAAGATCAACTTCATTTATGCCGGATATTGCTATTATTTATGCCGGATATTTATATTATTTATGCCGGATATTGATGTTATTTATGCCGGGCGTGTGGTATTTAGATCCGGCATAAATAACTGTGTGTAAAAAAAACACACAATTATTTATGCCGGGCGTGTCATATTAATATCCGGCATAAATAAAACACCCCTTTTTTTATTACATTGACCTATACCCCGGAGATACCTTTTCGAATATCCGGCATAAATAACCCAAATATCCGGCATAAAATCTAATTTTTATACTAGTGGTCGATAGCTTTATATAATTAAAAACAAAAAAAAGTCATCACTTTTGACTATTTATCAACAATTTGTATCATTTAAGCTCGTAGTAATATTTTAAAGTCTGAGAAATTTTGAATAATATTTATAATTTAGCATATAGATAGCTTTATATAATTAAAAACCAAAAAAGTCATCATTTTGACTATTTTTCTGTAGTTTGGAAACTTGACGTAGTCTCCTTAAATAGTTTTAAATTATTGGCTTTATGGCTAATTAGTTCCTTGTTTCATTCTTGGTAGTTGGGAGCAGAATCAACCATTTTCATTAAATAAGCCCAATTAAAAAAATTACATAAAAAATATATAATCTATTATCGATCTATCTATTACTAACTATTAAAACAAAAGTCTTACTGATGACATTTCGTCCTCTCCTTAATCCTAGGTCTTTCAACCAATCACCTTAGCCTAAATTACAATTTTAGTAGTTTTAAAAAAAATCTATTACTAACTATTAAAACAAAAGTCTTGCCGATGACATGTCGTCCTCTCCTTAATCCTAGGTCTTTTAACCAATCACCTTAACCTAAATTACAATTTTAGTAGTTTAAAAAAAACAACGGGATTAATTCAAAACATAAAATTAATAATAAGGAAACATAAAATTAATATTAGTAATATGTATCTATATATATCTATATATACTACTTTAATTGCCTTTTCAACCAATGGGTTTAATTCAAAACATTTAATTATCTATACTTTTACTACTATTATATTATAATATTAATTTAATATATCACTAAGCTTTTATTTATAAAAATCCACGACATGGCGCGGAGATATAATATCATTTTCTTTTTTAATGATCATTAACATATGCTTTTGGTAAATCAACTATCGCCTAAAATAGCTTAATTGATTTGATAATTATTATAATTATAATTCATATTCATATTCTTTTTAGGATAACATGTACACACTTTCAATATTACCTAAATATATAAATATCTACTTTGTTATCCAATATCTAATGAAATATATACTTTTGATTTCTTTTTCACTCATCAACCCATTTTTTAATGCACAAAATTTGAAATGGTTAGTTTAATTTATAATGTATATCCGCTTATGGAATATTTCAATATGATTATATCTTTATGACAAGAGTAGTTGCCTTGACTGAGCAGTTTGTAAGCGTTTACGAAATCATCTCAACCATTTACATACTACGCATTATACACTTTACTTTATTATTTTCTAACCGCTAATATGTGTATTTTTGTCTGTAAATTTTTGGTATTATTTAATATTCACAATTTTACTATTAAATTGCGCGTCATTGGCGCAGATATAAGACTAGTACATCTTTAAAATGAAACTAGAAGTATAAATGTGGTATATTCAATTAGTTGATTATTCAAGTTGGTCAACCGGTCCTTGAATCTAAAAACCCGGGATCGTAAATTACGGTTCCAGTTCAAATTCCAAGAATCTATGTTCACTAGCCTCGAATCGTACCAGATAAACAGACCTATTCAAAACGACATGTGAGCTGATTGATCCGAAATCCGATACAAATGAAATCTATTTAACCCAAACCCAACCCGGTTAATTGACATTTGCGGTATAAACACTTCCAAGAAATTACACCTTATGCAAGCAATCTGTTAGATTACATAGGTCTCCTAATGTATAGTGGGCTCAAAAGCCCAATAAGGTCCAATACCTTCGTAACCTATATATATGTTTATCAATAAATGGAAACCCTTAAGGAGACATTACAATCAATCTCGTGATCTTACATGGTATCAAAGCCTAAAATCCTCACACCTAAAATTTTCTTCTTCTCCTAGTCCTAAACCCTAGCCGCCACCCTCCCGTCGGCGCCGCCACTCCCCCCCCCCCCCCCCCCGGCCACCCCTTTGACGCCGACAACCTCCCCTCTCTCGCCCCTCTCTCTCCCTCTCGTTGCAATGGCCGACCCTCCTCCTGCCACCAACAAACCGCCCTTCCACTCCGCCCTCACGATCTCTAATATCAAAAATTGCATCCCCATCATCCTTGATCACGAATCCAGTTCCTACACCATGTGGTCGCACCTCTTCACGACCCATGTTAAAGCTCATAAAGTCCTCCACCACATTGACTCCTCCGTCAATCGCCCCGAAAGTGAAGACGAGGATCTCTTCACTCAACTCGACACCATTGTCCTTCAATGGATCTTCAACACCATCTCAAAAGATCTATTGACCACCATCCTCAACCCCAAAGACACCGCCTTGGATGCTTGGAAGAAACTTCAAAATCTCTTTCAAGACAACAAGTCCACACGTGCTGTCTATCTCGAGCACGAATTTTCAAGTTGCAAGCTTTCCTCCTTTCCGTCGATATCCGCCTATTGCCAGTACATCAAGACCCTGTCTGATCAACTAGACGCCGTCGACTCCAAACCCAGCGCCACCCGCCTTGTCCTCCAAGTACTTTTGGGTCTTCCCTTTGAATACAATGCTGCTGCTACTCATATCCAGCAGACGGAACCTCTCCCTACATTCGAAAAGACCCGGTCTCAATTGATCCTGGAGGAGACTCGCCTTCAACGTCAGACCACCGAAGCCGCCAAGGACAAGATGACATTGGTCTCATCAAGCGACATCGACGAGACCTATGCCCCGCAGCCCAGCCGCAGCAATGACCAGCAGGAATCGAGAGGCCGCGGCCGCAGCACTACGACACCCCTCGCCCCTCCTGGTACCTCAACCCCGGCTATCCGCCTTTGATGACCTTTGGCTACCCCGGCGCGTCGTATCACCCACCAGCCCCGTATCCCAACCGTCAACAGGGCTTGTTGGGTCCTGCTCCTCGACCCGCCGGGCATCAGGCCTACCCGTCGTCGTCTGATCTGGCATACACTCCCACTGATGTGCATCACGCCTTCTCTTCGATGCAGCTGGCACCTCCTGACTCCGCTTGGTACATGGACACTGGCGCCACTTCTCATATGACGAACTCCTCAAGTACTCTCTCTACTCTTTCTTTTAAGGGTCCTGCTCATTCTATTATCGTCGGCAACGGTGGTCGCCTTGCTACTTCGGGCATTGGCCACGCCACATTACCAACCCAAACCAACCCCTTACACCTTAACAACGTCCTTGTTGCCCCCAAACTCGTCAAAAACCTTATCTATGTCCGTCGGTTCACCACTGAAAATAATGTTTCTCTTGTGTTTGATCCGTTTGGTTTCTCTGTGAAGGATCTTACTACGGGGGTTACTCGCCTGAGATGTAATAGCACCGGGGAGCTCTATCCTGTGTCGTCGCCCTCACCATCCAGCCCGTCAAGTCTAGTCGCCCTCTCGACATCATCATCCAGTCTTTGGCATGCACGCCTTGGTCATCCCAGTCCTGCAGTTTTAGATTTATTTCGTTCTAAGAGTCTTGTCCAATGTAATAAAGAGTCTCGCTTTAGTTTATGTTCTTCTTGTCAGTTAGGCAAGCATGCCAGACTTCCTTTTCAGCGGTCTTTAAACACTACGTTTGCCCCTTTTGATATTATTCATAGTGATATTTGGACATCTCGATCCTATGCCTAGCAAGGAGGGTCATAAGTATTACCTTTTGTTTCTGGATGATTATACACATTTCTTATGGGTTTTCCCTTTACACTTTAAATCTCAAGTGTTTCTTATTTTTGCCAAATTCCATGCTTACATCAAAACACAATTTCACATCTCTATCAAGTGTTTCCAATGTGACAATGGTCGCGAATTTGACAACAAAGAATTTCACACTTTCTTCAATACCAATGGGATCTCCTATCGCTTGTCTTGCCCCTATACCTCCCAACAGAATGGCAAGGTCGAACGAATCATCCGAACCATTACCAATATGATGCGCTCTCTCCTCTTCCACGCATCCATTCCCTTCTCTACTGGCCTTACGCCTTAGCCACCACGTGCTACCTCCTAAACATCCTCCCTTCCACTACCCTCCACCAACGCTCACCAACTCATGCACTTTATTGCACTTTGCCTAGGTATGATCACCTTCGTACCTTTGGATGCTTGTGCTTTCCAAATCAGTCATCCACCGCCCCTCACAAGCTTCACCCACGCTCCACCCCTTGTGTCTTTCTTGGCTACCCGTCTGATCATCGCGGTTACCTCTGCCTCCATATCAAGACCCACAAGATCATACTGTCCCGTCATGTCACTTTCGATGAATCTCGCTTTCCCTTTGCATCTCTTTTACCCCATGTGTCTCAGTCTGAGTCAGAGTCCGAGTCATCGTTCCCACATTTCCTTGTTCCCCAGAGCTCTCCCGGTGCTCCTGCCTCTCCTCCTCCCCCACCACCACCACCCCCTACCACCAGACCACACACCCGCAGTGTCTCCGGTGTCTTCCGACCCCGTCAGATCATCTCCATGAAAACCGCCCATCGCCCCGCCATCCACACCCATGAATTCGCTCCACCATCCCCTTGCCAAGAACCAATGTTGCGACCGCAGCAAGATGCTGCGGACGCAGCCCATCAAAAGCCCACCCCCCACCCTCGCCCCACCTACTGGCGGCGGTCGCAGCATCATGCTACGGCCGCGGCCAATCAATAAGCGGCGGGCATGCTGCGCCCGCCGCATTCCCCGCAGCTTCTCTCGTCCCTGCCTCCGTCCATCCCGACTCCCAATCCCCCCTGCCTCCATCCCGACCTCCCTTTCCCCCATACCCACCTCCCACAAAACAGCCCTCCTCGACCCAAATTGGCAGGCGGCTATGCTCGACGAATACAGGGCCCTTACGAAGAATGGTACTTGGGTTCTTGTCCCTCTCCCTCCTGACCTGAGGCGAACGTCATTCGATGTATGTGGCTCTTCCGTCACAAGTTCCGCTCTGATGGGACGTTGGAGCGCTACAAAGCCCGTCTTGTGGTCAACGGTCGATCTCAGCAGGCAGGTATTGATTGTGATGAAACGTTCAGCCCCGTGGTCAAGCCTGCCACTATCCGAGTGGTCTTGAGTCTCGCTCTGTCGCGCAACTGGGCCATCCATCAGTTAGATGTCAAGAACGTCTTCCTGCATGGCCATCTGAATTAGACAGTCTACATGTTTCAGCCGCCGGGGTTTGCTGATGTTGATCGTCCAAAGCATGTCTGTCTCCTCAAGCGCTCTCTGTATGGTCTGAAACAGGCTCCACGGGCTTGGTTCCAGTGCTTTGCTTCTAATCTGCTACGATTGGGTTTCATTGGCAGCCGTTCGAATACGTCTCTGTTTATCTATCGCAGAGGCTCAGACTTGGCCTTCCTGTTACTCTATGTCGACGACATCATTCTCACCGCCTCTTCTGATGCTCTTCGGACGTCTATTATTTCGCAGTTGAGTGCGGAGTTTGTCATGTCTGATCTGGGTCAGTTGTCCTACTTCTTGGGAGTTGCTGTTCAGCGTCATGCGTTTGGCCTGTTTCTCTCTCAGAGTAAGTATGCTGCTGAGATTGTTGCTCGTGCCAAGATGGGTAACTATAATCCTGTCGCCACCCCTGTCGATACATCCAACAAGCTCAGTGCTCATTCTGGCTCTTTGGTTGATGATTCGACGTTATACAGGAGCCTCGCCGGTGCACTTCAGTATCTCACCTTCACCAGGCTTGATATCAGTTACGCCGTTCAGCAGATCTGCTTGTTCATGCATGCACCTAGGGAACCCCACTTTCAGGCCTTGAAACGGATCATTCGGTACATCAGCGGCACTCTCGAGCTCGGCACCACGATCACTCCTTCCTCTAAGCTTGATCTTGTTCCTTATACTGATGCGGATTGGGGTGGTTGTCCTGACACACGTCGCTCCACGTCTGGTTACTGTGTCTTCCTCAACGACACCCTTGTGTCGTGGTCAGCCAAGCGTCAGTCCGTCGTGTCTCGCTCCAGCGCTGAGGCCGAATACAGGGGTGTTGCAAACGTTGTCTCCGAGTGCTCTTGGCTCCGCAATCTCATGCTTGAGCTCCGTTTCCCTCTTCAGAAGGCCACTCTCGTCTACACTGAAAACGTCTCCGCCGTCTATCTGGCTAGCAATCCAGTCCAGCATCAACGCACGAAGCACATTGAGCTTGATCTCCACTTCGTCAGGGACAAGGTTGCCATTGGAAATGTCCGCGTTCTACATGTCCCGTCCTCTTATCAGTATGTTGATACATACTGATATATTCACCAAGGGTTTACCTAGACAGTTGTTCATTGATTTTCGTTCCAGTCTCACTGTACGTTCCCCTACAGTTTCGACTGCGGCGGTTTGATAGATTACATATGTCTCCTCATGTATAGTGGGCTCAAAAGCCCAATAAGGCCCAATACCTTTGTAACCTATATATATGTTTATCAATGAATGGAAACTCTCAAGGAGAACATTACAATCAATCTCGTGATCTTACACAATCCATATGCATGTATAGGCTTCAATTCAAGGGCCATTGATTCATCATGAACATACCTATAGACATCACTCATTGCATAACTCACTTAAGTCCGGATCATCCATCTCCTTACACACTTATATAAACCAGATTATTATTTTTTCATACATGTATGAATTAGGAAACACACATAGATATATCTTACAGTACTATAGCTTTAACAACAAGATAATCAATCCCTACTCCCTAGGGAGGAAGGACACTTGAAGGCCGTACTTCATGTAAAGTGTGGTGGTAATCTTGCAGACCACCGGGTGGCCTTCCTTCACCTTCACTCGGTACCTCAGCAACACCGAAGCAGCCACCGTCTTCATCTGCGCGTACGCAAACTTCTTCCCGATACACAGCCTCGGCCCTGCATTGAACACCGCGTACTTGAACTGGTTCTCCACCACGCACTTGTTGCCCTCCCTCATCCACCTCTCCGGCTTGAACTCCTCGCAATCCGGCCCCCATATCGACCCCATCCTCCCCATCGAGTACAGGTGGTAGAACACCCTTGCCTTCTTCCTAACCTCCACCCCGTCCGGGTACACGTCGTCCTCCACCGCCTCCTTGAAGTCGATCGGAACTGGCGGGTACAGCCTCATCGTCTCCGACAGCGCTGCCTGCAGATACACCATCCTGTCTAGCTCACTCGCGTCGAACACCACGTCGACTTGATGGCCTTTCCGGGATTCGATGATCCCATTGATCTCTTCTAGAATCTTCCTCTCGACCCCGGGGTGCTCGTGGACGAGCCAGAAGAACCACGTCAAGGCGACTGAGCTCGTGTCCCGTCCAGCGAGGATGAAGCTTATGCAGAAGTCCCTGAGGAACCTGTCCGAGAAGCTGAAGTCGTTTCGGGTGGCGTTTTGCCGGAGCTCTATGAGCCTCGAAAGGAGATCGCTGTGGTGGCTTTTGATGGCGTCGACTTTCCTGTTCTTGACAGTTTGATCGGCGAAGTCATGGACGATGTCGATTGCTTTCTTGAGCTTCCTCTCGACGCCGACATTGAGGCGCCTC
The DNA here is from genome assembly GCA_963922045.1 of Persicaria maculosa. NCBI lineage: Eukaryota > Viridiplantae > Streptophyta > Magnoliopsida > Caryophyllales > Polygonaceae > Persicaria > Persicaria maculosa. Next base: position 10,988,606 of record OY998252.1, read on the forward strand.
ATTAGCTTCCACCAGAAAGGTGGGACGAGGAACCTCGAGAGGGAGTACTCGGTCGCCTCCTCGAACGCATTGGCGAAGGGAATCTCCGGTAAATCGAGGGCCAGGCAGCCTGGATCCACCCCGAATGCAACCAAACAAACGTTGTCGAAAGTGAACCGGAGAAGCCACTCCTGAAGATCGACGGTAAGCCCTTCCTGCGCTGGCGCCGACGACGACGTTGCGTGCTTCTTCAACAACGGTAACAGTTTTTCATGCACCAATCTCTGCATCGTTTGCAAGGAGTACTCCATGAACCTACACATCGTGAAAACCCACTCTTAAAAAAAAGATGTCGTTTTACTTTTTAACACGTTTTTTAATAAGGTAAAAACTTTACTCCGTATAAAATATTAGCTTTTTAAATAATATTTTTTAATAATATGCTACTTATTATTAATAAGTATATATATTATAATTAAAAAATTATTAAAAAATGATATTTATATAGTTTTTAGCTTTATAAAAAACGTGTCAAAAAGTCAAATTAATGACATCTATTTTTGGACAGAGGTAGTACAAATCATTAATATCACCTATCCAGAAAACCTAAAATGACATATATTTTGATACAACTAAATTAATTTAAAATGACTTAAATTTTGAGACGAATGAATTATATAATATTAAAAAAAAGTTTTGAAAAGCTAGTGTGTTGTCACAATTTTTTTTTTTTTTTTAAAGTTTTTGTGACATCGCTCACCCAAGCCAATGAAGGTTTGAATCCACTAATTACACAAATTGTGTAGAAGTGGGATTTGAACCCTTGATCTCTTGCAAGGATAAGTGTTGTCACAACTTGATGAGAGGGGGTTTAGTGTTTTACTGTATAATTTTTTTATAGAATTTATTTTTTTGCGCCTGTGGAATGAAATATTTTATAAAAAAATATTTAAGGAAAACTATAAAATCTTATTTAAATACTCTTCTAAAAATATACTCCTTAATTTTTAAAATTTTAGCACGTTTTTCTAATAAAATTAAAATTATATAAAATTTTAAATTTTAAAATTAAACGTGTCAAAAAATTAAATGATATTTTTGCATCGAAATTTTATATTATTTTTAATTGAAATTTTTTGATAAATACAAATACTAGGAATTGAACCATGACGTCTTGAATGAAGAACTTATAATCTCCCAACTAAGCTGAAGAGCCGTTATCTTTCATATTTTTTGCATACTCGATCTTTTCACCTTAATCTCTTTTAATTTATAATTTAATTTAATTTCTACTATTTTTTCCACCAGAAGCCACGCGCCCCCTCCTCCTGATAAGAACAAGAAGGTGATGACGTAGGAGCGTGTTACCTGGTGGTGTGCATCTCGGAGGTGGCGAGGCGGCGCTGCGCCTTCCACATGTCACCGTCGGCGTTGAAGATGCCATCGCCGAGGAGATCGCCGAACCTCTCGCGGTAGTACTCGCCCTTAGGGAAGTTGGGGAAATTGGTCCTCAGCATGTACTCGACCTTGGCGGGATCGGAGGTGACGAAGCCGTGGCAGTTGCACATCCAGAGGCCCTCGTAGCGGAAGGTGCCACCGCAGCGGATGAGCTCCCGGGTGGCCCACTCGTGGAGCTCGTCCGAGTGGCGGACGAGCGAAGGGATCATCCCGATTAAGGGCCACACCATGGGACCCTTTGTGGTGAGCCTTTGGTAGATGGAGAGGAATATGAAGAGGCCTGCAAAAGCCATTAGGACGTCGGTAAGGTGTATTTGGGACAAAACCCATCTCAGTGCTGTGAAAGCCTCCAGATTTTCCATTTCTGAGTTTGGGAATTACAGTTCAATTGTACATCTAGAAGGAAATGTATAACCGAGGCTTAATATATATATTGGGTAATGGGTATGCGTATAATGCATAGATATGTGCATGATGACATTTATGAGTATCCATGGCACTGATAATGATGAATTATATTATATTATATGGCCGTCATGGTTGTTTGAAACTCACTATGCCATATCTATACTTAATTACTCCATTCGTCTTGAAATTTAGGTTATTTTAAATATTTATTTTTGTATTAAAATAGATGACATTTTAGGTTTTTTAGTATGGAATAGTAATTAATGATTTATATCGATTTGTTTGTTGTTGACGTACTTTTTTAACGATTTTGATTGGTTAAAAAATAGTGGATATTAAAAAAACAATAGTAAAATTTATGAAAAAAATAGTGGGAATGATAATGTTTATTAAGGGGTGATTGCAGGTTTTATTAAAACTTGTGCAAAATCATAAAATCACTTAAATTTTGAGACGGAGAGAGTGTAAAACAACTTAACAAGAAGCAAGAGCCTCCTAGCTAGGTGGCTTACGAGACAGCTCATATCCACGTGTCGAAACCTAAGGCATGCCACATAATCCACTAAGATGTTATCGGCCCAAATATTATCCTAATTCCTCTTTTTTCTACACTTACCCTCCGCCTGGGTCTAGTAAGAAGAAGAAAAAGGATAGGAGGATATTCAGGTTACGTTTAGAGGTAGGAATTACCTCTCTTCTAAATCTTAGCAATCCAAATACTTGTTAATGTGCATTAGATTTGGACTTATTATCTGTTTTGGATTTATGTTCATAGTCTGACTACAGTTTTACGAGTCTCTATATATACTCATGAAACCTAACAAATTGTAACTCTAGTTTGTTCTTTGCCTCCATAGTAATTAAAGAACCATATTCCTCTGCCCGTTGACGTAGATAATACAACGTTGTCGAACCACGTTAAATCTTTGTCTTTCTTTGTCTGTTTATCGTTCTCGATCATTACAACAAACTTGTATCAGAGTCAGGTTGTGATTTCCGTTGAGAATAATGTCTGAATATGTGGTGAAGATTGACAAGTTTACTGGAAAAAACTCTTTCAGCCTGTGGCAGATAAAGATGCGGGTTTTACCGAAGCAACAAGTTAGATTTATGGGCACCGCTAACCGCCGACGAGAAGGGAGCAGATATAACCACCACACTAAGTATGATCTTCTGGAGGAGAAGTCTCATTCGAAGATCATGTTTTTTTCTCGCAGACGATGTCATAACAAAGGTTGCTGATCAGGAAGCCGTTAGCGGTTTGTAGCTGAAGTTGGAGAGTTTGTACATGACAAGGTCTCTCTGACAAACAAGTTGTTTTTGAAACAACGGTTGTTCGGGTTGAGTATGCAGGAAAGCACACAACTAAGAGATCATCTTGATTAACTTAACGTACAAATTATTACTAGAGTTACATAATATCGATATTAAGGGGGAGGATGAAGACGATGCCCAAATTCTGCTGGTATCTCTACCCCCCATATACGAGAACTTTGTTCAGTCGTTTGTCGTTCGGAAAAATACCATCACGTTGGAAGAGGTTAGGTAGTCGCTTCATAGCAGAGAGTTACCTGTGAAGGCAAGCGCACCAGTTACACGTACACAATCAGGCTTCCGAGCTTATGGCTAGCGGAGGCAATTATGATGGTAGAAGGGCAAGAAGCAAAATCGCAAATCAAACCCTAAACTAAACGACATTTGTAACTACTCTAAGGAGAAAGGTCATTGGAAAAATGACTGTCCTAAGAAGAAGAGGCAACAAGGGCAGAAATTCGGGTTTGCAACAATAGTTGATGGTTGAAATACTTTTGAAGAAGATATTGTTCTACTAGCAAATAATCGCACACATCATGATGTGTGGTTTCTCGACTCAAGTGCGTCCTGTCACATATATCCTTGAAGAGAGTTGTTTATAATATATAGATGTGTAGATAAGTTCGGGGGCAATGTCTCTATGGGAAACGATGCACTCTGCAAGGTTGTTGGGATCGGCTTAGTCAGGCTTTGGAAAGACAATGGGAAGTTTCGCACATTGGAGGAAGTCAAACATGCGTCATCTATGACGAAGAATCTGATATCCCTAACTGTGTTAGATGACAAGGGTTTCAGATACACAGGTTATGATGGAAAGTTATACGTGTTTAAAGGCTCTAATGTGATTTTCTAAGAAGTCAAGCAGAGAAAGGGGACTTTGTATGCCTTAAAAGGTTCAACAGTCACAAGTGTTACAGATGTTGTTTCAATTAAGGGTAGGGAGACTCTTGTTGTGGAGGTGGAGTTGAACTTCACTCCAACATAGACTCAGGAACCTGAGTTGGCCAACGATCAATCGTCATAGACGGGTACTACTGAGTCAAATACTAGTGAGATAAAGAATATACCACCAAACACAAGAACAGGTAGAGTTGTACACCGACATATTGCTCTACATCGACCAAGAAGGACTGGCATCGGGGGGGCATGCAAGATACAAATATGATGATCCGATGGGATATGCTTTGCAAGTAGTCGAGGAGGGAAAGGATGATGTTTCATCCAACTATAAGCGTTTGTTTATGAGATGATTCAAGTCAAGGTGAAGATTTATTAATGTCTTAAATTTGGGCTTATTATCTATTTTGGGCTTGGACCCATAGTCTGACTAGGTTTCAAGAGCCCCTCTGTATACTCATGAAACCTAACAAATTGTAAACCTAGTTTCTTCTTTACCTGCATAATAAAGAACTCTATTTCTCTGCCTGTAGACATAGGTAACACACTATTGTCGAACCACGTTAATTCTTTGTGTCTTTCTCTATCTGTTTATCATTCTCGTTACAGCAGTACTATCATTTTAATGAGTTCGTCAAGGACTTGGTGCTTGCACCACCAATACCTATCCTATTACAACTACGGCGAAAGACTTGTGACAAAATATAAATAAAAGAAGCCTCAAATAAATACAAATGCCTCGGCTTAGCCAAGTCAATCAAAACGAGGAATAAGAAAACAAATCTAATGTACCAAGTCTTAGCTCACTCATCGTCCCATAAGCCAACCCCGCCACAACACAATGAGCACATAAATCATCAAGGATTGAGTAGGTACCTGAATCTGAAAAGGGAGATAAACAACTAATCAATCATCGATACTCATATGCAAGGGATATATACTACGGATACATCCTCCTAATCCTATAATAACTTAGTCTAAAATGCAATACATGAAAATAAATCGAATCAACATCATGATAAGCAATATATGTATATGTAAAGCAATAACTTAGCACAAACATAATGCAAAGTAGCATATCTCTCTATCCTAACCCTTTCTCCAACCCCAACTTGTACAATGTGGCTCATAGCAGATCATCATATTCTCATATTCCATGGATTTCAATTCAATTGTATACACATCGTCTCATTTCATTTTTTTGAATCATTTGAGGACCGAAACGATATGAAACACGAATGCCCTCATGATCCTAACAAAACACCTAACACACACACGACTGTTTCCACCCCAAACATAGAAAATAGTTATGTTCAATCAATAATGCAAGTCCTAAGCATGATACTATATGCCTATCTAACAAATTAGCTCGAATGACTTTAATAAGCATGATACTACATGTATATGAAGTAAACAACCCAAACATGAAAGCTCGAATCATAAGTAAGTTCCAAAGAACTTACCTCGTTCAGCGACAAAGTATCTGCAAAGTGCCTGTAATGATCATACAAGGTATCACATAAGTACCCAACCATATACAAAAGTAACAAAACATCAATCATAGTTACAGCACAAGAATCATCCAATTTAGTCGCCTAAGCTAGAATGTAATTTACTCCCAAAAATAGCCACCCAGGTTTCAAGCAACAAGTCCAAGGACTTCAATTCATTACAACTCTTCCCTCGAAGCAATTCACATTTTGATAAAATATAGTGGAAATCAACTCATTATAAGACAGTTTAAAGGGCTTCCAATTCCATCAAATACAAGCGTATCTCAAGAGTAAATTAAATACCAAACTACCTCCAAAACCATAAACTCTAGAGCTTAGTTTAACCCTCATCGATCAAGGAAATTAACGACTTAAAATATCTTACTTAACCATATCTTAATTAACCATATCTTGACAAATCAATTCAACAAAATTCCTATAATATATAAGTCATCTTCAAGGAGTAAACCAAGGTAGGTCAATAGTTAAAGAAATCCTTCACAAATACAATTATAGCTACCCATTCGATAAGGGCACAAGACATCACAAGCAAGTTCATAGTATAACAAATTCTCAAAACATCTTTTAAATCAGATTAGACACTTAACCGTATCTTAATTAACTACTCTTATATAGGGTTTACTTATCCAATTCATTTGTGAAACACATTCAAACACTGTACACAGTTTCAAGTCAGTTTCTATAAGAAAAGTTTCATCTCATTTTCATCTTTTTACTGTAGTGGCTATCTTATTTGTCCACACTAAGCGACAAGTAATTCTACATGACAAAATCATGTGATAGCGTCTTATCACTCCTACATCTCCTTTAAATTAAATTATAAAATAAATTGCCAAATATAGTATAAATAATTGCAGAGTTTAAAGGGAGTAAATTCAATTGAGCGACATCAAAATTTGGTAGCATTAACATTGACAAAAAAAAAAAAATTATAATGACAACCAGTAAATTAAAACAACCCGGCAAGTATCAATTAAAACCAGTTGCAATCAAATTGGTTCCAAGTTCCAACACTCAGCTCGACAAAACTGTCAAGACTCGATTATCAATTAAGAAGGAATCCAAGATCAATCATCCAATCAGACCCATATTCAATCGAAATCCAAACAAAATTCGAGATAGAAACCAAAGAGATTATACCCAGTTTCCCGAATCGATCAATTGGCAGCCCAGATCTAGCACCCTGACAGGTAATGGAGGCTTGGTGTTAGAAGCTGCTGGCGTCCAGGCTCCAGCATTGCATCGGTGAAGATACGAGAACGTCGAGAAGTGAGATAGGAGCGGAGGAGACGACGGGATCCCACCCAGATCCGAAAGTGGGAGAGAGTGAACAGTGATGCTTAGCGGCTACGGTTTCCAAGTAATGGTATGTATATATACAGGTATGAGTTAGGGTTAAATTGAGTTATGAGAAATTACAAAAATAATCCACTATTTCTGTGATGTAAAAATTATACCACAATAAATATTAAGATTCAACCCAATAGATTCTCTTCAAATTAAGAGTACCGCAAAATTTGTGTGTTTTAAGTTTAAGTGCTTGTTTGGATTGGTTTGAAAAAACTAGGAAGTTAAATATCCCAGGAAGTTAGATGAAAAAACTAGGAAGTTGTGGATTGTTTTGAAAAAATTAGGAAGTTGAATATCCCAGGAAGTTAGATGAAAAAACTAGTAAGTTGAAATATAGGAATTTGAATTACCAAGGGGATTCATGGTAAAGATAATTTACACCCTTTTTTTACTAATAAAAATTTCTTATTTATCTCACTATATAAAATCCACCATTATTTCATTTTTCAACCAAACATGTGAATTTTTTTTTGAAATATTCAAGAAAAAATAAATATTTGCAAAAAAAATCACGAAATTAAAGTATTTATACAAATATTCAAAAATTGCAGGGTTTTCAGAGACACGCGGTCTCAGTCCGCGTTTTATTCATAAACGATATCTCACTCCCGAAAAAATTTGGTCAAAGTTAAAGTTGTTATAAAAACGCGGTTCCAGTCCGCATCTTTATTTTTTTTTATTTTCAAATTAAAAAAAAAAACGAAATTAGTTAGTAAAACGCGGAATGAGTCCGCGTTTTACCTTTAAAATTAAAAAAAAAAAGAAAAAAAAAAGAAAGAAAGTAGAAGAATGGGAAAGCTGGAAAGGGCAGGCGATGGAAGGCGGGGAGCCAAAGCCCGGAGCTGCAGGAGTCGCTCCCAACGTTGTGAATCGGAGGAGGGTCATCTTCTTCCCGAGAGCCGAGCGGCCCAGCGCTGTGAGTCGGAGGAGGAGTCGCTCCCAACCACCGTCGGCCATCCCTCGTCACCTACGACCTTCAGATCCCAAAATCTCCCTCGTCACCGGCGTCCTCGTGAGCATAGCCCTCGCCAACGGCCGACTTACCCTTGTCACCGACGACCTTCGTTGAACGGCGCCGCCCACCACCACCTGCGAGACCTTGGCAATCGGATTTGAACGCCGCCTCCGTCGTCGTCATCACCGACACCATCTTCGCCGCCACCATCTCCGCCCACTGGCTCCGCCATCTTTGCCCCCGGAATTAAAGGAAACCTCCTCCGCCTAGACTCCTCCGGCCATTGCCGCCAGCCACCACCTTCCCCAGAGGAGATCCGCTGAAATTGAGGCCTCCTGTGACTCCTCTCGCCAACCACCACGGCGTCTGCGTCGATTCAGCCTCCTTCGCTCTCCTCGCCGCCGATATCGAGGCCTCATGTGATTCCTACCACCCACCACCACCGTCTGCGTACATTCAGCCTCCCTCATCCTCCTCGCCGTCGGAATCAAGGATTCCTGTGTCTCCCCGCCTCCCATCGCCTGCCCTTTCCCCTTCTTCTTCCTTTTTTTTTTAAAAAAAATTAAAGGTAAAACGCGGACTGATTCCGCATTTTACTAATTAATTTTGTTTTTTTAATTTAAAAATAAAAAAATAATAAAGACACGGACTGAAACCGCGTTTTTATAACAACTCCAATTTTGACCAAATTTTTCCGGGAGGGAGATATCTCTTATGAATAAAACACACACTGAGACCACGTGTCTCTGCAAACCCTGCAATTTTTTAATATTTGTGTAAATACTTTAATTTCGTGAATTTTTTCGTAAATATTTACTTTTTCTTGAATATTTCAAAAAAAAATTCAAATATGTTTCTTAAAATCTCAGAAAGTGTAATTCATGGGAGGTAGACTTCCCAAGAATTAAATTCCAAAGAAGTAGACTTCCTACATTTATCCAAACGAGTACTAAGATTTGCCTTAAACGAATTTTTAAGTTTTATAAAACTCAGAGATTTAATTTTAAATTTCCATGCCATTTTTATGAAACTCGATATTTTTAACTTTCCGGTTTTCATTTTTGAAGTTTAAGTTTAAGCTTTTTAGTTGAAGTTTAGAGATTTTTAACTTTTCATTTTTATAGAATTTTAAGTTTTATAAACTTATAAAACTTAGTTTCCTAAACTTATTTATACGACTTAGAAAACTTCCTGTTTAGGGAGTTTTAAGTTTTATAAAAACTTAGTTTTCTAAACTTAGTTATACAACTTGTAAAAGTCTAACTTATAAAACATTGTTTTCTAAAGTTAGTTATAAAACTTTCTTTTTATAGACTTTCAAGTTTTGTGCAAATTAGTTTTCTAAACATAGTTATATATACAACTTATAAAAGTCTAAGTAACTTATAAAATTAAAAGAAGAATTAGAAATAAAACAATCATGATGATAACATATTATATATGACTTATAAGATTGAAGGAAAATAAACTAAAATGAAGACAAAAAAACAAGAATACTATGGAACATGTAGAACTCTCTTTTTCTTATATTGTATTATTCCTGAAAGGAGATATAAATAATGTCTTATATAGACACAAGGGCGGATCCAGGAATTTTTTTGGGGTGGGCACAATTTTTTTTAAGATAATTTTTATATTATTTTTATTAAAAATATTTATTAAAAAATATATGAAATTTTTTTTCGGGGTGGGCACAATTTTTTTTAAGATAATTTTTATATTATTTTTATTAAAAATATTTATTAAAAAATATATGAAAAGAATATCTTAAATTTGTAAGAAAAATTATAATTATTTAATTGTAAAATACCAAATAAATTATAAGAATTTTAAAATAATGGAAAAAATTAATGAAAAAATAAATGAAAATTTGTTTCTAGTGGGATTTGAACCAAGGTTGATTAAATTCTATTTAAAATGAGGTGGGCTTAACCACTAAGCCACTAAATATACTTATATTTTACCTTTTAATTTTTTTACATAACACATATATTCTTGTATTTTTTTCGGGATCGGGGTGGGCGGCGGCCCAGTGTCGCCCACCCTTGGATCCGCCCCTGTATAGACATAAATGACAAGCCAGGTCTTGATCCTCTTAGCTAGGATTGTTCGGGTTGTTTTGTGTTTGTGCTATTGGTGATCTTAGGTGTTGTATGGGTCGAGATAGTGTGTCTATGACGGCTTTTTTTTCCAAAGGAACCTCCTTGGAGTTTCATCTACACTAGCAACGAGAATTTTGAGTCTTGTTGTATTGTTGTTCAACGGTGCTATCGTTGTGGTGCTTGACCGATTGGATTCTTCGTTTTCTTCTTCAGCTTGAGGATTTCTTTTTGCCTTGGCTCCACTATTATTATAGTGAGTTCAACCTTATTGCGCCTTTATTTTTCGTCTTTTATCATTGGCTTGTATTTTCCTATAATGGTTAATCTATTTGCTGATTCGTTAGTCTCTCGAATGATTTGCTAGTTGATTACTCGATCATTCAAAAAAATTTCTTATATATATATAAATCGAACAAAACACCATTCATGTGATCTTTATCCTTTTAGTTCTACCGGTATGATTGACTGCACAACACGGGCGGAGAGATGGGTGGGCTGGTCTACCAGCCCAAAAAAAAATCCCTCCTTTATACTTATAAAACTAGAAGCAATCCCTTTGTAAAAAATTGAGCCACGTGTCCTACCTTTGCAAAATTAAGAAACTGCTCTCGGTAATCAGAAACTGCTTTCAGCAACCACGTTCTATTCTCCACAAGCACTACTCGCTCCGCTCTACTCTCAAAAACCCTCTCTCTCAAAGCCCTAATGGCTTTTTGCCCCTCTCAAAGCCAGATCTAAACTCTCCCATGGCACCTCCTTCTTGCATCTCGGTCCCGACAACGGAACTGGCAGCCTGCCCGAGGCCTACCTCTTCCTATTCCAATTGACGGCGGAGAACAATCCAGTAGCCGCGTTGAACTCGACGGTGGTGTGGGTGGTGCAAAAAACCCAACGTCGGTGTGCGTGGTGTGAAGAACCTGGCTGCTCTTCAAGTATGTTTTTCAATTATTTTTTCATTTTAATTCAAATTTTTAGGGTTTAGGAAAGAGATTTGGGGATTTTGGAAATTTTATTTATTTAGTCGCGTATTAGAATGCAATTTGGTGTGTGTTGATTCCATAGGGCAACTATTGAAGGCAGTTTAGTCGCCTACCCACGCTCTCTTCTCATCACAAAAGAGTTATGGCCCGGCTCCTCCCTCCTCTTAGTCATCATCCTATGGTCGATTTTGAGAGCGAGTTAACAATATTCGACATTGAGATCTGTTTTGGTTGTGGCAGTGGCGACGTTATCGATTCCATGCCTCCTTGGGAGGGTCTTGCTCTTGCTGCCAAGTCTAAGAGTAAGGAGGCATAAAATCAATTCCCGATTATAATCAGTTCCTAGTACAAATAAGGTGGCGATGTCTGGAGGCTGCTCAATCGGGTCGTGGGCAGGCGAGGGCGACGCAGAAGGTGGTCCAGTCGAAGACGACGGAATTGGTGCTGGAGGTGACAATCAAGAGCTGGAGAAGAGATTGAACTGGGACAATGTTTGTGAGGGTGGTGGTGCCAATTGAACTAGGGCAACGGCCGTGAAGCCAGTGGCAGCGACTTATGAGGCTTTATACTTGTAATTCATCGGTAATTTGCTTCAATTTAAACTACCCGTATAATCTTTAGAAATTAGGGTAGTAGAGGAAGGGCAGGAGAGGGCTACGAAATTTGGATTTGTGACGTGGAGATTTGGGGCCGAAAAGGAGAGGTCGCTGAAACAAATATGATGCGCGCCAAAGGGAAGATACTCGCTAGGAAGGGTAATGCAAGTGTGGGGTGGACACCGGAGATCTGCGTGGGCCTTGCTTGAGATTTGGGTGGCCTGTATATCCAACGAATCACCCTTCCTCATCTCCAGGCCATCCTTCAGTTTGAGTAGCGTAAATGCTTCAGTTAATATGGCAATGGAATCAAATAGATCTGATTTGTAGCCTGTAGATGGTAAGTTTTGCTGATCTTCTCCAAGATCTGGCATTTTATCATTCATTCTCACTTACACAACCAAGAATCAGGACATGGAAATGTTGAAACTATCTCTTACCTAGAAAAGAAGCTTGTATTTTGCTTTGGATCACATGTTGCTTCCCAGATGCTACTTCCTTTCGTTGAACAAACCTTTCTTTCCGGGTCAGAACTGAAGCAAGCGCAGGAGGTGGGTTGTGTCTCTACTGTCTCAACAATACTAGATTGGGAGACATAGTGGAATACTAAAGATCATCTATAAATTTTCCTATCTTACTAATTCATATCAGAATGTTGCTAACCATTGTTAGTTGCAACAGATAGCAACTAGGATGGTGATTCAGTATGGGTGGGGGCCAGATGATAGTCCTGCAATTTACTTCCATGGAAATGCGGTAGTATTTATCCCCCTTATATATATAGCTCAGTTGAAGTGTGATGGTTACCTGGATATCAAGGCTCTTTTGTTTTTTTAGCGTACACTGGATGTCCTAGCCCTTTGTATAAGTTTGTCATCAGTTTTGTCATCTGCCTTTTGGGTTTTTATTTTGTAATCTGTCATTGTTGGATTCACTGTTGTTGTTGTTCTGGTTTCGACTCAAAGATTTAATATTGCGTACTGTGTTCTATAAACTTGATTTATTGCTGTTTTGGTTACCTAAACCGATTAGCAGTTCAGTTTTTCTACCATGGATTCATCTGGTAAAGCATTAATCCATTTGAATATTTTTGTTAACTGAATCGGGTTACTGCTTTGAGTATGGGAAACCAACATGAAATTGAGGTGGCATCTAAAATTGAAAAGGTGGAGCTTAACACTGCTCTTGAAATGTGTACTTGTGATATGGGGTGGTAGACTGACTTTCTTAAACTTCTTAATTTGACAGATGTATAATTTGGCATATGATAGAGCCACATAAATGCTTCAGAAAAATCGTCAGGTTCTTGAAAAGATTGTGGAAGAACTGCTTGAGTTTGAAGTTCTGTCAGAAAAGGTGTGATCGTCTATTGCCTTTTGTTTTTTCTGCTACTTTCAATTCACCTTTTGGATTCTCATCCTCCCATAGACAGTATGAACTCACAAAAGTTGCTGCTTCATTTTTCTTGGTAGGAGTTGGAAAGAACCATCGACAAAAATGGAGGAGTTCGAGAAAAAGAGCCATTTTCCCTTTCAAGAGGATATGAAATTGAGGTACATTTTCCACTTTATTTGGATGCTGGATCTATTGACATGGGTAACAGTAACACATGATCATCAAACAAGTATTCTAAAGATGAATGCTTAAAGATTACAGAAAATCAATTGTGATCTGTTTTCTGCAGTTGACGTCTGTTAACTATCTCACTGGTGGGAGCTCAAATGGAACTGCTTTCCTAGGAGCAGGAAACTAGAACCGTATGGTATCGGTTTGCAATTGACAGACCTTGCCATTTCACTCTGTTCATTTTGCTTAGAAGAAAAAAATCAGGAGGATCAAGAGATCGGAAACAAGCTCTGGTGGTTTGCGATCCTTTCACTTTTTTCGTAAGCTCATGATTTAATCTGAAATATGTATATCATCACATAGAGTAGATTAAGCGTTGAGAAGTGGTTTTCAGTTTTCCTTCTCGACTTTATGGCCGAAATTTGGCCATTCTACAGCTAGGAGCCTAGGACCTGAATCAATCGGATTATTTTGTCTGTAATCTGTTCTTATTTGACAGATTCATACATTTTGATCACAGAATGAAATTTAAATAATGCCTTTTTTCTGCCTATTCCTTGGCATCTCTTAGTTTGTGTTCTTAGCTTCAAACCCTTAACTTTCTTTGGTTTTGGGGGGTTAATGTCTGACAACAATTGGTTTGCTGCTTACATTTCTGAATGTGGCCTCAATTCAAGTTATGAAAAATCAATTATAACTACAGTTTATACTAATAATTTACCTTGAATACAAAATGAAATCATTAGAAAGGGTGAGCCTGATCACTTGATCAGTGCATGCAGAAGTGCCTGCTGAGCTGCACGAGATGGAGGAAGTATGATGGTTGCTTGATTTGGATAGACATTTTGTAATCTCCCAGTTATGTGAATTGAAATGGATAGTATAGTTAACCAAGCAGCAAGAACTGCTCCAAACTTATGAACAATGGAGGTAGCTTGGATTCTTCTGCATTAGGGGTGGTTAGCTGGAAATAAGTATAATGATAATATTAACATGCTTATATATGATCAGGAGGGTAGGTAAATAGATTTATTGCTTTTGTGCATTTTTTTTATTTTCTTTTGTTGTTTGATGAGTATGTGATTCAGAATAAGCAACAATAGGGAAAACAAAATGATGAAAGATGAGCACCAATGGTACAAAGAGGGGAGATCCAAGCAGGTGCCTTTTAGGAGTTGGGTGTGTTTTATGGGCTGTATTTTGGTTCATATGTAATGAAAAGAAATAAATGCTTTTTACTTGAAGATTTCTTCAGTTTGAGTTGCATAACTGCTTCAGTAAGTTAATATGGCATTGGAGTCCAATAAATGCTTTTTACGTGAAGATCTCCATCAACTGGCATTTGATCATTTATTCATGAATGGATCTTTTTGTTTTTTTTCTCTGGCCATATGATCCCAGTTCCTAAATGAATGTTACTCAGCTAAAGCATGGCTATTAGAGCAGCAACAACATGGAAATCGACAAGGAAAGGAGCTAGCAATGAGAACTCAGTAGACAGCAATGGGGCTCCTCGCTAATATATTAGCTGTCCTATAAAGGCTGAGAAGCTAGCAATGAGAACTCAACAGACAGCAATAGGGCTCCTCTTGCATAGCCCATGGAAACCAACAAGGAAAGGAGCGCGCCTTTTGCATAAAGTAGAAAATTTTTACATATTAATTCATGTTTTGCATAAAGTAGAAAATTTTACATGTTTATTCATAGAACATGATCTTGTAGTCTATGACAGTGAATTACTAATTTGGGTTGATTCTTATGGTTGAAGGAAAAACTTGAGTGTTATATCTTACAATTAACCAAATTTGGGAAAAGGGGGAAATTTGTTAACTTAATGTTCTTCCAATGTGGGAAACAATTCTTGCAGGTCCTTGCACTAGAGTATTATATCTAATAAGAGATTCATAAGTGTAGCAAACGATCACTCCCAATATTGCATTGTAACATTAGAGAGTATAAAAAATATCCTTTTTTTTGGTGTTTTGTAGTTGATTAATCAAAATACAATATTTTTTTAGAACTTGGTCGAAGCTCAATGCTTTCTAATGTGTTGATTAAAGTATTATCCCGCCTTAAATTATTTCATTTTTACGTAGCAAACACTACTCAGTATTTTTATAAATCACTTACCAATAGGAGCATGCATCGTATTTACATAAGGAATAATACCTCCTCTTAATTACACCTCACTATCAAGCTATTTATTTAAATAATAAAAATTAAAATAAATTATATAATTAAAAAATAAAATTATATGATATACTTTTTTCTATAATTTATTTCCAATTTACAATATTATAAATAAAAAATATTTTAGAAAATAAAAAAAAATATTTAGAATTTTATTAATAAGCCTCATATATTTGGAGTATATGATTAACCCTCCTATATTTATAATCAATGGAGTTTATGATTAACCCTTCTATATTTAAAAAAAAATGTCTTTAGTTTTATTTTGAATGAAGTGATCCAACTTTCTCTTAAAAAATGTCTTTATTAGCCCCTAGAGTTTATGCAGAATTGCAGAGAACAATCCTATGTTTTTTCTTGATTTTTATGGTCTAATTGTATGTTCAAAAGCACATATTATAAAAACATATAATCAGTTGTTATTTTACGTTGGGTTAGTACTTCTCTTTATTATTATTGAGAAATAATTCGATTAAGGAATTATAAATAAATTTTCCAACAAGCCATTATTTTTATTTGTATCATTTCATCATTTTCATACATTATCAATTTCTTTTGTGCATTTTTAAACATATCACTACCACTTAACTTTAAAAAATACTTATATTAATAATTTAGAATGTAACTCAAAATTTTAAACAAATACTTGTGTCTTAGATCAACAAACATAAAGATGAAACACAACTCTTGAGTTATAAATGTGCAATGTGTCTTAGACTCTTAGGTCAACAATCAAGGAACAATTATCCAATATGAGAGATGTAACTTATTTTTTATTTAAATGTAATGGATGACATGACAACAATTCAAATGAAATGAAATATATTCATGATATAAGGGAGAACTAAAGCGGTAAATTTCAAAAAAAAATTCTCCCGTACAAGGTACGGGAAAAGTACTAGTTATTTATTATTTTTTACTTCCATTCCCTTCAAACCCTAACTAGTTTGCATGCTCGTTATGACAAATGTGTTGAAATTGTCCCTTAGTCCCCACATTAGCCTGATGTTTTGTAAAAAAACATTCTTGTCTTGCCACTAGTAGTGATTGGAGGTATATATTAGAAGATAAAATTTAATTTGATGAATGAAATATGAGCTTATTCTTTTATGTTATTCGATAATTTAGCAAAATTTTGTATTGAGTTGTTCTTTTAAGTTTTAAAAATAGTTGTTCGTTTTACTAATTAGTTCACTCTTGACAAAAAAAAAACGAATTAGTTCACTAGATTGTAAATTAACCGTATAAATACTTTTTGCAATGATTATACTTTCGAGTTATTTTAATTTCGCTCACCCCTTATTGTTGGGCTGGCTTTGCCACTGCGGCCCAAACGAGTACAAGGAGGTTGTCATGATAATGTAGACAATGTTGACAAATGTTGATCCACCAACCGGACACGTAATAATGTAAGACAATCAATTCTTCGTTAGTACAATAGCAGTTGGAATAGTTTTAGAAATGGAGTCTATCGATCCCTTTCCGGCTTTGCATGTCTTGGGCAGTCAATCTCGAACTTGTACATCTTTCTTATCTAATTAATTACGGAGTATCTCATTAGTTCATCGACCACTTATTTATTTTGAATATAAACTAATATAAAAAAATAAGTAAAATTCATTTTTAGATTTTTACTATTTTTATAAATTTATAAATACAAATCAATACTCGACAAAACTTGTCGTTTACCATTCACGCACGTTTTTTTAAAATGATAAAAATTATATAAAATATTCATTTTTTTTTAAAATTTTTTTTAACAAATTTGTACTTATTAATAATAACCACGAAATTGTTAAAAAAAAATTTAAAAAAACTAGATACTTTATATAGTTTTTAGCTCCTAAAAAAAGTGCGCGCAAACGGAAAGAGTATAGAATAATTAAATCATAATGAGGGTATAAAATATATTTTTTCTTGGTTTGGATTAAGTGATGCACCAAGAGAATACAAAGAGATTTAGATCAAGGATCCACAGTACTGATTGCCTTTGGGTACTTTAAGCAATTTAGCATATGATTAAATAGAATATATTTGTTGTTACATACAGTCATCATTCAAAAAGGACAAGACTTTGGGAAAGGAATCAAGTCCTTAGAAATAACATGTAGTCATGTAATGACAGTAATGTAGAAGCGACTAGTTTTATCGGGAGAGGAAAGGGAAGAAGTGAAACACCTTTTAAGTGGGTGTTGGTGAGCGTTGGCCCAATGGCCCCTCTAAAGACCATGTATATAAATTGTATTTTAAATTATTTTTTTGCTTCGATTGGTTTATTATAGGGTGTTGATATGTATTGGTAAGATATGAAGGATAAAGTGTTCCATATTTAAAGTTGAGCATAATAAGTTTTAATCTATATATAACCTTAATTTAGAAGACTTTGCTTACGTGTCAATCTTAGAGGAGTTTTAGAAATATTGACCAATTATGTTTTTTTCCTTGAATTTTTTATTTCTCCTTGTCTCTTTTTTTTCCATTAATTTTTTTAATCCTCCATTCTCTTTTATTCTTAACATATTTACTAACAATCTATATATAACCTTAATTTAGAAGACTTTGCTTACGTGTCAATCTTAGAGGAGTTTTAGAAATATTGACCAATTATGTTTTTTTCCTTGAATTTTTTATTGGCCGATTTGCAGAAATACACCAAAACGGTGTTCAGTTTGCAAAAGTATACCCGTTTTCTGAGAATAGCAAAAATAGAATAGGTGGGTCATAAGTGCTAAAAAAATGACTATTTGTGATAAAAAATAATGACTGATTTTACTTTTAAATTTAAATATAAAAATCATTAAAAGGAGTATTATGAATTAAAAGAAGATTAAAAAATATAAAATATATATATATATATTAAAATAATGTTTTTAATATATTTTTCTCGGAAATTTAAGAATAATAAAACTAACCGGATGAAAATCATTGCCTTATTAAGATAATCAATCATTGACAAGGATATATTTGTTGTTGACAGGATATATATTTTTTATGACAAAACAGATATCTAATAATGACAAGATGAGGTCAATAATAGGGAAGAGAATAAAGATACGATTTTATCCATACCATAACTAGAAATTAAAGGTCTGCCTAAGGTGACAAAGTTATTTGTTCCAAATGACAGGAAAAATGTTTATAGTGACATGCTTCATGTTTATTCTGACAGGATTAAACCTATAATGGGGGAGAGAATCAATGAAGATACGGTCAATCATATCTTCAGGATTATTAACCATATTTACAAAACGATTGTCAATATATATCTTCAGGATTATTATCCATAGTGATAGGATAAATGGGGTTCTTGACAATCTTAAATATGAATACTGACAGGATATGATCAAAATCGACGGGAGATTGTGTGAAGATTGCGCCGGATTGCTCGCGCAACGACGGAGGGTATGGGCGGCGACGGTCGGGGCGCTTGTTTGTTCTGGTTAGCAATTGGGATTGGGTCGGTTGGGGGCGCGGAAGTGTAGGCGCAGGCGACGGAGCCGGAGACGCGAGCTATGGTCCGAGCGCCGGATACCTGGGGTTGGGGCTGAGCGCCGAAGACCTGAGGTTGGGGCCGACGGAGCCGGAGAGGGACGGGGTTGGGTGTTTTTGGTTAGGGTTTGGATTGGGATTTGGGGGTCGGGTCTATTAGTCCGGATGAAGGCGATTGAGATTTTAATTTTATTTTTTTTACTTCCAGATTTTTATTATTATTTAATTATTTAATATAATAATATCAGAAAATTGAAAAATACTTAAAAATATTTAACTTTTTTTTCCTGATTTTTTGGGGTGGTGGGTAGTTTTGATAATAAAATAAGGTATTTTTGCAAATTCCAATATATTGATGCAATTGTTTTCAAACCTAGGTATTTTTGCAAACCAAATATCAAAGTGAGGTATTTACTAATAATTCCCCTTTTTTATTTCTCATTTTCTCTTTTTTTTCCATTAATTTTTTTTAATCCTCCATTCTCTTTTATTCTTAACATATTTACTAACAATCTATATATAACATTAATTTAGAAGACTTTGCTTACGTGTCAATCTTAGAGGAGTTTTAGGAATATTGACCAATTATGTTTTTTTCCTTGAATTTTTTATTTCTCCTTTTCTCTTTTTTTTCCATTAATTTTTTTTAATCCTCCATTCTCTTTTATTCTTAACATATTTACTAACAATTGGGCTTAATTCAAAATATTGAATTCAATCTAATATAACCATAGGCTTAACTCACATTTATGTACTAACTATCTATATATAACCTTAATTTAGAAGACTTTGTTTACGTGTCAATCTTAGAGGAGTTGTAGAAATATTGACCAATTATGATTTTTTCCTTGAATTTTTTATTTCTCCTTTTCTCTTTTTTTTTCAATTAATTTTTTTTAATCCTTCATTCTCTTTTATTCTTAACATATTTACTAACAATTGGGCTTAATTCAAAACATTGAATTCAATCTAATATAACCATTAGGCTTAACTCACATTTATGTACTAACAATTTATATATAACCTTAATTTAGAAGACTTTGCTTACGTGTCAATCTTGAATATAACCATTAGGCTTAACTCACATTAGGCCTAACTATTGAGCTTAATTCAAAACATTGAATATAATTATTAGGTGTGACACATCACATTTAAATGCATGATTCAGATTTCAAAATTTTTTAAAAAGTTACAATGATATTGATATTATTATTAATAGGTGATTTAAAATATCTACATTTATGTATTATACTTTAGATGAGATATAAAAAAATTATTTCAGAATTATAAGATACATTTATGGTAAAGTTTTTTTTTTTTATCTTAACTTTTATTAGTATTTTATGATATATTTATATATATTATTAATATTTTAGTTTTAAAAAACCGCGCCATGGCGCGGGAATTGTCCTAGTTAATATATAAGTCGATGTTGCAAAGCAGATGTTTTTTATTTTGCTTTTTTTTTGTGTGTTTTTTCTACCCGTTGTTTGGCCTCTCAATTCATTAGATAGCTTATCAACTAGTGTTTCGAATAAAAAATAAAAAATAAACTAATGGAATAAATACCAAAAAAGCGACTTGTATTTTTATATACATAAATTTTATCCGATACAATTGTGGATGATCTAAATGATGTAATGGAACGATATTTATCTTTTTCTTTCTCGCAAGGCACTATACAATTCCTCTTTTCTGGATTTGATCAAATACCGTTGAGGAAAATCTAAATAACACAAATCAAGCTTAGAGGATGAATTTTACTCTCTTTTCAAACAATATCGTTTACTATTTACACGCTTTTTAAGATGATAAAAATTAGTACATAATAATAATATTCTTAATTTATTCCACCTAAACAGAGTCTAGGGGCCAAATTATACACACTCTTTTTCCGACCACGTCAAGATAGGCCTGATATATACGAGCGTACGAGTTCGAGTAGTTGATGTTCAAGCTCGGCTTGTTTATAAACGAGCCGAGCTCGAGCTCAATTTCTATTCGAGTATATACATGTGCTCAAGCTCGGCTCGCGAGTAGTGTGTAGAGCTCGAGCTCGGCTCGATGAGCTCGGTTTTCCTCGAGTCCGAACACGAGCTCGAGCTCGATAGGCTCGATTGAGCTCGTTATGAGCTCGGGCTCGATGAGCTCGATAGGCTCGAATGAACTCAGCAGCAAATAATTCAATTGACTTGGAAACATACAGCAAAAAACCAAATTGAAAGATTGAAGAACAACAAAAATCAAATCAAATTCAATAGAACATCAAAAAACCAAATTGAAAGAACAAATACCCCAAGCCCCCTCTTTTGACAGATTCAATAGGGCATGACAGATTGAAGAACAAAAATCAAAAGAATCAAATCAAATTCAATAGAACAACAAATTCAATATGGCATGACAGATTGAAGAACAAAAATCGAAACGATGAGAGACAGGGGGAGTAAGAGAGATTAGGGGTCTTCAGTAGCATATTCGAACGACCACAACTCCACAAATAGGAATCTCGTGATCGAGAGCCACAAAGAAGAACCAGTTGAGCGGGTTTCCTCCTCGAGCAATGGCAAATGGCGATCCCGGCGGCAGCGGCGGTGCAGGGACTAGCGGTGACAGCCCTCCGTTCGGAGATGCAGCGGGTGCGGCAGGCGGCGGAGCGGTCGGGTCGCCACCCTGGCGCTGTCAGAGTAGTGGCGGTTTCCAAAACCAAACCTTCTCTCGTCCGTCAAGTATACGACGCCGACCACTGTTGTTTCGGCGAGAACTACGTTCAAGAGATCATCGATTGGGAGCGTTGAGCGTTCCTAACAAAAAAAAGGATGGGAGCGGCTGGTGTTTAGGCCTCAGGGAGTTAGGTTTTATACCTGGGGATTTAGGGATCTTCGAGCTGGCTAGCTACTCGAGCTCGAGCTCGAATCGAGCTCATGAGTAGGCTCGAACTCGGCTCGTATATACCTTCGAGCGATCCCGAGTCGAGCTTTTTTCGAGCCGAGCCCGAGTCGATCCCGATCTACTCGACTCATGTATCAAGCCTAAGTCAAGAGAGTGTTTCCTAGTGATCCAAACACTAATATAAACATATAGCAAAACCAAAAACACAAGTATAACAAATATTATTCTAAAATTTTAATATTTTATATTTTTTTTACTGTAGTTCATAAGTAAGCACTTAGACCCTCCTAAAAAAACATACATAAATAATAGGCAAAATTGCATAAAACTGTCACCCCTTAAAGCTAAAATTGCAAAAAACCATCTGCTTAAATGATTTTCTTTGCAAAGTCACACCCTTCGTCCGATTTCCGTTAATTGAATGTTAAAATGCGTGAAAAGTCAATTATGTCCCTTTTTATTATTATTATTTTACTTCATCCAATCGATATTAACTAATTTTTACCTTTTTAACATATTTTTCAAAAGTAAAAAAACTATATAAAATATCTTTTTTTTACACAATTTCATATTTATTAGTAAATACACTTTATAAAAAGTAGATATAATTGATGTTTTATATATTTAAAAAAATGTTATATTACTAAAGGGATACTTGAAGAAAATAATTTTTTTTAAATGATTTTTCATATAGTTTTTATTACTCTAAAATATGTTTACTATTCCACGCACATTTTTAGAATAATAAATATTGCATGAAACATTATTTTTTTAATTTTTATTTTCTTCAAATATCCCTTTAGTAATGCACATTTTTTTAAACGTATAAAACATAAATTACACATCAATTTTTATGGAGGTTTTTTTTGTAAATATGAAATTATTTTTTTTTAAAATACAATATTTTTTTGATAGTTTATAGAGTTTTTTTTTTCTTTTGAAAAACATGTCAAAAAGAGAAATATCAACCAATTGAATGAAGTAAAATAATAATAATGGACTTTTCACACATTTTAACATTCAATTAACATAAAATGGGTGATGGGTATGGCTTTATAAAGAAAATGGCTTTAATGCGTGATTTTCTGCAATTTTAGTTTTAAGGTGTGGTTTTCTGCAAAACATCCAATTTAAAGGGTGGTTTTCTGCAATTTTCCCTAAATAATAAATGACATTTTTTATAGTAAGTGAGATTACATGACATAACACGGGCATATCATGTAACTCATTAAGATCGATGCCTTTTGTACATATTCCTTACTCTTCCTTATTGAGCACTCAAGTTAGCACAACAATTCCTCAACAAAACACATTTGTAACTTTCATGAAAAAAGAGTCACATATATCGTTACAAAGAAGTATCACTGCTTTGCCTCTTTATGGCAGATTTTTCAATTGTTTTTTTTTTAAGGGAAAAAGCACAAAAGGAGATGCTCTTGATATGATTTTTGGTCCAACAAAACTGACCTTTAAGTGGGAATTTCTTCTTTATGTTGGTTCAGTAGCAAACAATCTCCCACTCTAGGCGCCTTTACTCATCACTGAGGATCTGCAGGACGTACAAGTTACTGAGGAAGAATAAGTCAAGAACAAGTCCAGACCAACTTACTTCTTGATGTTATTCCATTGTAAAAGGGATGAGCTTATATAACATACCAACTTACAGTACATATACTCGCGTCTTTTGGTGTCCAAGCCGCAAACCATGAACTACCTGTGGAGTGAAAGTTTTGCCCAGAATGCCTCCTTCTCATTGAGAGAAGACATCCTCATTCAGAAGATTCTATTCACACATGATCCAGATGGCCGTCTCCTCGACTCTGAGCTTTGCCTCCGAGCTGTTGAAGCCATCATGAGTCATGCTTCAGCCTCTCAAGTAATTAAACTACTAGTCACATTATCACCTATAGTATATGTAAAAGAAGCAAAATTTTTTAGTTTTTGATCATGATCAAGAATCATTTATGCTTTCAGGTGCCTAGACAAGAGCCACATTGCCTCGAGTTATGCAGCATTGAAGTAGATGGATCAGAAGAGCCACTGGGACACACCATATACAGTCTCTCGCGCGAGGTTAGTTCTCCTTTCTTAGAGTTCAAATGTAAGGAATTGAAGATATATATAGTTCTCAACTGATGCTGATCAGTATATCGAATGCTAGATACTCCGTCTGTGCAGTGTACAACAAGATACGTGCACGAAGCCATTGGTTTTGTTTGACTCATTGTGCAAATACGGATGGGATGCAAAATTGGCACTAGTGCTTTCAGCATTTGCCATGATCTACGGCGAATTTTGGATCATCAATCAGTCACAAGATAGCAACAAACTGGCTTCATTAATTTCTCTACTCAAGGAACTGCCTATAGGCCTCCAAAAGTTCAAACTCATCTTCATGGAAATGAACCTTCTAGTTAAGGCTATGGTGACACTGACAAGGCTCGTCGTCTTATTTGAGAGCCTACCAATATTAGATGCCGAGCTAGATCATGATGACCAGATTGGTACAACGAAGCTGCTTGTATATGTAGCTGCTTACTGGATTTGTAGAAGTGTGCTGTTCTGCGCTTCAAAGCTCGCAGACATAAGAGCCTCTAAGGATTCGCAAGTGCATGTTCTTTTCCTTAACTATAGAGACACATTTGATTATCATATGATTTTGACGAATGAATTTTAACATGGTGCTATTGTCATGATCGAGCTCAGGTCTGAAATTACGCTATCATGCATAGTATGGGACCTCGCAAGCTTGGAGCACAAGATGAGAAGCATCAGTGATGAGCTGAAGCTGCGCGTGGATGCCTGTCGAAAGGAAGTAGGTTAGCAGTCATGTAAACTAAACAGGTTTTTTTTTTTGGTACTCAGTCATGAGTAATACCTTCTTTTTCTCTGATCTAGTACTTTTGATTTCCAGGCCTGAAGATCCATAAGAAACTCTTCAATCTGTCGAGTGAGACGCAGGACGACAACCAAAAGGTTCTGAGAATGTTATTCTCTCTCAATGATGCAATGCCACTAAAGCATCCTTCCTCACAAGAAAAGGTTAGATTCGCATTTGTCAGATGCAAGATTTTATTCTGACAAAGCTCATAATACTCGGAATGTCGCTGACAGGTAGGTACCTGTGAAGTTGCAGACAAGGTTGTTCTACTGCTGATCTCAAAGCCAGATATCCTTCCAATAGAGGAGTTGCTTCTGCTGGTAGAGCGGATATATGATCATCATCCAGATCCGTATTGCAAGTTGAATGAAGGCTGGGAAATCATATGGATCCCAGTTGCATCATCCGAAAGCTGGTCAGACAATGAAATCGTAAATTACGACTTCCTATCAAGGTCGTTACCATGGTACTCAGTTAGAAGACCATGGTCAATGCCTCAAACAACCATCAGTTATGTAAAGAAAGAGTGGGAGTTTAAAGATCAACCGGTAATTGTAGCACTAGATCCATGTGGCCAGGTAAGGAATTCAAATGCAATTGATATGGTATGGATGTGGGGTGGCAGGGCGTTCCCCTTCACAAGATCAAAGGAGGAAGAGTTGTGGAATCAGGAGAAGAACTGGACTATCAAACTATTAGTTGATAGTGTTAGCCCCTTGCTAAGTATGTGGGTAAGATCTCTACTTCAAAGCATTTTTTTTAATGAAATTATTGGTTGCCAATGGCGGTCCTACCTAGTAGAATTATATATATGTGTTGAAAAACAAAACTATAAATTTTTATTTACAAATGTTATTTTTAGGAAGATCAACGGTTGAGATTTAAAGGAAATTTTTAAAAGCAAAATTATTTTTCTAAAACATCATGATTATTCGCACATAACTCACATGAATAATCCTATTATAACAGATGAATAATTTTTATATGAAAAAATCGTTAATACATATAAATAATTTATATCAGACGAATAATTAGGTTGTTGCGTATGAATAATCAATTCGTTCACAATTTACATCATAATTAAGGGGTGTTTATAGCGAAATCATTCCCTATATTCGATGAATAATTTTTTGAATAATATTGAAAGAAAAATATAAAATTTTATTTGGTATGTCATTTTTAATTGGAAAAAATAATAGAAATGAAAAGTATATATTACTCTCCCTTCTTTCCCTATAAGCATACACTACTTAAAAGTTAAAGCATACACTACTTAAAAGTTAATTGTGTAGTTCTCTCTATTTTTTAACCTTAATTATTTTTATTTTTTTTTTAAAAAAAACACTTATTTTAACCCTGCAATTGACTTCCAGGCCGAAGGAGAACGAGTTATCTGCATATATGGAAGCAACAACTATGATTGGATCAGAGAGTTGACTGCTAGGATGATCGAAATTCAAAGATCAGTTGAGCATCTCGAAGTGGTTTACGTCGGCAAGAAATGCCCGGATGAGAAAGCGAGGAATATAATGGCCTCCATCGACAAAGAGAAGCTGAGCAGTTGTCTAACCTGGAACAAGATGCAGCTGTTCTGGATTCGACTAGAGAGCATGAGGAGGTCAAGGCTCAGGCTCGGCAAGACCGCAGACTCCGATCACATTCTTAGAGAAGCTGAAGAGCTGATACGAATGAGTGAAAATGACAATGGAAATGGCTGGATGATCGTTGGGAGGGCCTCTTCGTCGACGAATATTCTAAAGCTGAGTGGGCAAGAGTTGATCAACGTCTTGGGTCGTTTCTCGGTGTGGCGAAACTATATTCCGAAGCTGGGGTTTGTGAATGCATTCAGAGTGTCTCAGGAACCTCTCCCTGAACAGCCTTGCTATAATTCAACTATCATCAAATACGATGAGGCGACGGAAGAATCGCTCATTTGCGACAAGTGTAGACGGCCCATGAAGAAATTCGTCGTCTTTGACAAGACCTAGACGACGTACTTGTCGTTTTTCTATCTTTCCATCAAAATGTCAAAATAAACATAGCTACACTTTAAGTTCTAACACACTAATAAACAGTTTATGTATGCACTGTTGCTTTCCATCTGCATATCTATAGAACTTCTCACCATGTAAGAACGCAAATCCAATTAGCCCACCAGCCAATTCTGTTGGGACTATATTGCTGGAACTATATTGACAATAGGAGTAGTATTATTGCACTCTCTCTGATTCAGTGGGTAGGAAAATGTTATGATCGATCTTGTGTTGAGACTTGAGAGATAATGAGATGTGAAGCTCGTCTTCAAATAGGTTTGTTTTGTTTGTCAAAATTCATACCAAGTCCTCAATCGGTTACAAGCTTTACGCTGATGGTGGCCTGGGCCTTACAGTTGGGCTTACACCCTTTGTGATTTCCCCGGCCCATTCCATCAGCCCATATCCCCTGGCTTATGCCTAACAATACCCATCCGGTTTAGAAAAGACTTGTCCCCATCGACAAGCTCTACCTCTATAAACTTGAAACGGTGTCCCAAGGCTAGGGGTTTACATGAGCCAAGTAACTCGAGCTCGACTCGATAAAAGTTCAGTTCGATCATTCATTTTTTAATCCACGCAAAAATCGTGATGTCATTCAGCTACCTATAATCCACGCAAAAGCTTCAACTCCCTTCTTTGTTCTTTACCAGCAAGGTTGATAAAGAAGAAAGACGGGATACAACCCATAAAATATAAGAAAGGGTGAACCCAATATATAATAACTGTTATTTTTTATAAAGGTAGATCCCAACCTTGTAATAAAAAAAAAAACAATCAACACGACCTCCGTTTTATGGGGCCCGACTGAGGTTTCTAGCTAGGTTTTTGTTTTTATTTCATAGATTGATTTTATGTTATTTTATTTGATGGTAAAAAAATTCTATTTATTTTTAAGAATTTATTGATCGATCACAATAAAGTGTCACATAGAGTGGTATTCACTTTGAATCTCGTATATTTGTAAAAAAACTCTGAGTTGAAGTTGAGAAAATTTAAATAGTTGATTTTAAAAATCAATTGATAAAAATCATACCCTCTTTCTCAACCTCCAACAAATCAGGCACCGAACTAGAAATTAAAATTCGGGTGGGCTAGATAGGCTAAAATTTTCTCATACTGAAAAACAAAATCCTTAATTTAATAAATAAATGAATATTTTTTATTATTTTTCTTAATTTTTTTACTTATTATTTTATTTTTGTAAAAATGGGACGGGCTCAGTACCGGCCACTAACCCCAATTTTCCCCCTTTTTCTTTCCTTTCTTTGTCCTCGAGAGGAGTGAGAAATGTGATGCGAGAGAGGTGGGAAATCCTATTAGTAGAGTTTTCCCTTAAACTTTACCGGACCAAACAGAATTAACATTGTATATTGGGTTAGGGATGATCTAAGTAACCTTCAAATTAATACTATATAGCACCAGCAAAATGAGCAAATATATATTCAATTAATCCCCTTCCATGCATATAGCAATTTATTCTCTTTTAGTAAAGCCTTCCATTTAAATATTTGTGACTCATATAGAGTAATTAAATGTTGAAAATTAGAAGCTGAGATAAAGAAGTTAAGAAAGAGATCTAGATGTAATGTCACTTTCCACATGCGATAAGGAGAGGAAGATGGATGACAAGTCTTGTTCAACCTAAAAAAAGGTTGATATTCGATCAATTTATTCCACTTTATGCGAGATTTAGGACTGCTTTTAAAACGCCAACTGCAGAAGCTAGCTACCAGTTTATAATGAGCTCGTTGTTTAGGTCGGATTAGAGGTGGAAATGGGTCGGGTGATGGATGGGTGGACCCATTTTTTCACCCGACCCGTCACAAAAAAATTTCACCCGACCCATCACCCACCCGTTTAAGGTTTCACCCATCACCCGACCCGTCGGGTGAATCGGGTGGGTCGGGTGGTTAATCGGGTGATGGAATTAAAAAAAATGAGTCACAAGACATACCTAAAAATCATTTATATTCGATAATTTTATAAACCATGTCAATGTATGAATCTTACTAAATTAATAAAAAGACTTATTCATACATTATATCACTATCCTTAACTTACAAAATTAGTATTAGAAGTTTAATATCAAACTGAATGAGATGAATATAACTCGGTTACTAGACTCAATATAAAAAAAAATGGTATAGAAAAACTATGTCTTTAGAAAACAGACTCATGTGTCATTTCTTTAATATCTTGATTTGGTAATTTCTTTAATATCTTAATTTGCATTAAGAGGATTATTGTTACGAGTCTCATGACATATTGGAAAAATATAATTTGGTTAATCATGTATTAATACAGTAAATGCTAACAAAGTCGTTGGAAAGAGCCAAATTGCATACACTCTATCGGTATATGCAAAACAAATAAAATACATTTTATTATTTTAAAAAGACATGGAGTTAAATAATGTAAGTTTTTTTACACCTTTTTAACAAGAACACTTGGAAAATGGAGAAAGTAGAGGTAGAAAAGGAGAAATATGTTAGTTATGTTAAATTATACGTAATATTATTTATATACTGGCCTCTTTTTTTATAATAATCGGGTGGGCTAACAGGTGGTTAAGCGGGTCGGGTAATGGGTCGGGTGATGGGTCGGGTGATGGGTGGAAAATATATCACCCATCACCCGACCCATCACCCATTTCACCCGTCCATCACCCATCCGTCACCCGGATTTTTTCGGGTTTTCACCCTAATAATCGGGTCGGGTGGGTCGGATGAGTCGGTCACCCACGGGTGATTTCCAGCCCTAGGTCGGATATGGGTTTTTTTTAGTGAGTTTTGCAGATTTAGTTCCACTTTATGCGAGTTTTGCAGATTCATTTTATTAGAGCATCAGCAACGGTGGGGAGCTAGCCTCCCCACTTTACTTTTTCCACCATCCATTTGGGCAACTCAACTATTGTAGACAGTCTCCCGATTTTTGGGGTGCCTCAATATATTGGGAACCTTTCCAAATCCGAAACTAATAAAATGAGGCCACGTGTCCCTATAATAATTCCTTTTTCTTTCTTTTTTATTTGATGTGAGATGGAAAAAGTACGATTTGGGAACCCGACTATTGTGGAAAGTGAAAATAAATTAGAAAAGATTGAAAATAAAGTCTGTGAAAAATGATGTGGACGAATGATAAAAGGAGAGAAGTTTTAGGTTACCCCACCGTTTGGGATGCTCTAAGGAGTTGCTAGCTAAAAGATTTAAATAATCCAGGGTGGAATAATGGAATATAACACCATCACCCTCCCTATTTCTTTCTCTCCCCTTTCCCACCCAAAAACCCAATATAGAGTTCGGTTCGTTTTCTACTTCCGCCTATCACTTACTTAAAAATGAAATCCCATCTTATTTCTTATCATTGAATCGAATTAGTACGGTACTAATTGTTGGAATGTGGTTGTCCCACATCGGTTATAAAGAGAATGCTTGAACAACATATAAGGTTGAAGGGCTACTCATCTCATTGCCAATTGGTTTTGAGATGGAACCCTGTTCGGGTTTATGTGTTGTTCGAGTCTCCCGTATATGGGCCCGCACACACGACCTCCCTCCAGCTTATCTTAGCCCCCACCGAGCCCAGCCGAGTTCGGCTAGTTGCGGTCTAGGCTTCGGATTAGTGGGGTTGCTGGCCTTGTTGACATGTCGCGGGCATTGGTTCCCATTTAAGCGCATGTGGCGAGTGCAACTTGTTGGCTAAAAATGTCGTTGCACTTGAGGGGGCGTGTTGGAATGTGTTTGTCCCACATCGGTTTACGTTATAAAGAGAATGTTTAGTGCAACTTGTTGGCTAAAAATGTCGTTGCACTTGAGGGGGCGTGTTGGAATGTGGTTGTCCCACATCGGTTATAAAGAGAATGCTTGAACAACATGTAAGGCTGAAGAGCTACTCCTCTCATTGCCAATTGGTTTTGAGATGGAACCCCGTTTGGGTTTATGTGTTGTTGGAGTCTCCCGTATCTGGGCCCGCACACACGACCTCCCTCCAGCTTGTCTTAGCCCCACTAGGCCCAGCCGACTTTAACACTAATTCATGACTCTTATTGATTAAGTCAAAATACTCGAGATTTACCACCAATCTAGAAAGCCCTACATTTCTACCTAAAAAACGGCCGATATAGAAATATAGATAAAGTGGTTGTTTGGCATATATATAATAACGCGAAAAGACTCGAGTATATAGTAGGCAGTCAATAAATAGTTAACGAGGCAAACCCTTAGTGAAGATATCAACATATTATTGAAACGGGGACAGGGCATATGTAAGAACGCAAATGACTCATGTCAACCTTCACACGAACAAATTGGATGTCAATCTCAACATGTTTGGTTCTCTGATGGTGAACCGGATTGTGAGTAAGGTAAGTAGCGCTGACATTGTCTGTATGCAAAATAGAAGCTTGACGTACTAAAAGGATTGTGAAGCCATGAGCTAGCACTCACTGACAACATTGGCAAATGATGTTAGAATGAATAATCATCGTTTGTGGCGAAGGCATCAATTAACACAAGTACATAAAGAAAATCATCATGACTAGCAATAGGAGAGATCCTTAGATCACGATGAAGAATGTCAAAAGGGACAAACACGGGAGTAACAGAACCGACAAATGCATATGGCAACCTAGAATGTTTGTCAAGTTAGCATGCAGGACAACTAGTAGATTTTGACCCTTTATCACAGTGAATAGCTCTAGACCAAAGAGACTAAAAGAAGAAAACCCTGGATGATCGACCAAGACTGGCATGCTAAAGAGATGTCGAACGAGCAATTAAGGATAGATTGGTTGTTGCAGGAAAGGTGACATGATGTCAGGATGGATGTTTTTGGTGACATGATAGAGATCTCTAGTGCTATTGCATTTCATGATCAATTTCCATGTTGTGAAATCTTTTACCGGAAAACCAAAGCGATCAAACTCAATGAACACATTATTATCAGTGGTGGGGAGACAGATGGAAACCAAGTTTTCTATGAGATTGGGGGAGACGAGGATATGTTGCCAATGCAAGGTTCAACGAAGATGTAAGGTAGGTAATGTGGTTTACTAGTTTGTCCTAGATCCAAAGTAGGGATACTTCTCGGGGTGGCCTAGTGGTAAGGAGCAAGGGGAGGACTAAGGAGGTCCCGGGTTCGATCCCTACCTCCACCTCTTTCCTTGGGTGAAACCCCAAGGTTTACCTTGCTCTCTACCAATGAGTCGAGCCGGTCGGCACAAGCCGGTTTACCTGATACGTGGCCCTTGCTGGCTGGGTCACGTGCTCAGGGTTTGCCACCAAAGGTGGGCTCCTCGTCATCAAAAAAAAAAAGTAGGGATACTTGTAACTAACTTATTGATTTGGGGTATATACGAACGGTGAATATATATCCATTATTATCAATACATGAAGGAATTCAAAGCAGGGCCATTCGGCCCATTTAAAACGTCAAAGCTCCCAAGTCCCAATCCATAAAAACATTGTGATTTCTAAGTGATTAATTAATGAATTATTATAAATTAGGACAAGAATAAAGGGAGAATATAAGATTGTATTTAATTAAATTGCTTGTGGGGTATTCATAAATACAATATATAGGAGTCATATCCTTGGGCTCCAAGTATAAGATAAATCTATCTATAAAAGGCAAAACTCTATCTAAGTAAAGTGTATATCTTTGTACATCCACATAATAATATTATAACACTCCCCCTTGGATGTACAATCTTTATTCTACTAACTGCCTCGTTAAAACCCTAGCTAGGAAAACCCAATGGGACAAAACCATAGCTTAGGAAAAAATAGTGCAGCCTTCTATGTACACCGCCCTTGTTGTTCTGCCTCATTAAAAACCTTGTCAGGAAAACCCAGTGGGATAAAACCTTATCGAAGGGAAAAAAAGAGTGCAGTGCGTGTATACTCCCCCTGAATTCAACATCCTCCTCGAAGTCTTCTCATTCTTCTTAATGTCGCCGTCTTCATAAACTTATGGTCGAATCTCAACATTGTCTTTGATGTGTATAAGCTGGAATGTCTTCGTGATTGACTTTGACGTGCCTGACTTGTATGTATTGGTGTTGAGCTGCTTTGGATGCACAAGCGTAAGGTACTTCAGGCCTAGCTAGTGTGCTTTTCATTGTTGATTTGGGGGATCTGATGTATTAAATGGTGCTTAAGTTGCCTCGTTAAAAACCCTACCTTGGAAAAAACCAGTGGGATAAAAAACCAAGATTAAGAAAAAAAGTACAACTTTGTATGGTACTTTAGAACCTAATAAAATATCAACACTTTCACAATTATAGATAATTCAGGTACTCTAATTAGAATCTTTAACCAACTGCACATGACAGGACTTTGATAATAATGCTTCAGGCATTTTCGATCGATTCTTTCCATTTATATGGGAATGCACCTACAACGTCCACCATTTACATTTGGAGCCAAAACTATATTCACTCTTGGTGAATGCATTTTCATGTAACCTTTAATAGGCTTGTGTGCAATCAATTAATGCTACACTTTTCAATGTTCATGAAATCTCTTCAAGAGTTTTATACTAGTGGATATATCACCATTGTTTGAAGTTACTACTAGAACCTCGATCTAAATCATGCTAGTGCATTATTTGTTATAAATATGACTTTTGTCACTATCTTTTACATTTACTAATGCCTTTACTAGCTTGTTTGCTATATAGTTCATCTAACTTTCGGTTCACTTCTCTTCCATGCAACATATTACTTCTTGGTCTCCTTTTCCTCTCCTCTAAATACCGAGTATTTTATCATCCGTGATAAACTCTAGGTATTTGATCATCTATGGGGACCCAATCCTCCATATACATCATCTTTCTTGATTTACAATAACTTAGTGTAATCTGGGGAGATTTCGGTGCCTAAACCGAACATTTAAAACCTTGCAAATATAAAGCTCTCTCCTGGAGATAAATTACAAAGGAGAATTTATTCTATTGTTGATTGAAATCGAATCAATCTCTTTATATTCATGTCTCCTTGTTAGCTCTTATTAACGACTCTACTGGGTCATTACATGCGTTAGGATTATTCTAAATGATAATCTCATAAGTAACGACTTCACTTGGTCGATTTAATCATCAGCTTCTCAATGCTCATTTATCCAACATATCAATTTCATTGATAGCATTTCCATATTACATCCATATTGCCAACATGGGTAATCAATTCATTATATGTCGGATCTTCTTTTGACATCCTTGGCTAGAGGAAAAACCACTGCTTCTGGCAATTATCGGCTTTGACGATCCCAATTTATCTGTCATCACTCTCTTTAGAGTGTTTTGACGCTCTTCTAGAGACATCTTTTACTGCTTGGTTATATTAACACACCTTAACTCATTAGTTATTTCATTCTGAAAACTTCAAGTTTTCCATATCATTAAGTATCAAGCTCTAAACCATTCTAACATTTTTATACGATGATCCATTCGCAGTTTGGGAGATTACAAATCCAAATTAGGTAAACCATCATCCTTGACTTGTTCTTCCACATTCTTCTTAATGTGAGAGTTGACTCATACACGATTATTTATAATCATTTTCAACATTATGACCAGTATCCTAACAACGGTTGCGCGCACCGTATCCTTTTTATGTCCTCTGTTAAAGGTAACAATATATATTGCATCTGGCAATAAGAGAGGTTGTTATGAACTGTAGGTCATTTAGCTAGCTATTTATTTGATTTCTACCATACCCAAGTAGATTAAGAACAAGATTCCAAAATAAAGAGTCTTCGGGCTCTCGTGAACTAATTTTATCAATTTTACACAATTTAACAAGGATGTGCTACAAACTCTTCTCCCAAATCATCATTTGCTGAATAAAATTGGCATTATCTACCCATAATTGTTTCTTCAAGAAACATTTCCAATATATGCATATTCATATACATAAAATGCAAATCAAATCAAATAGATAAATAAAGATTCCATGTACTTTAAAATAGCCAAACTGAACTAATAGCAAACCAAAAATGGCAGAGTTTACATAATCAAATGTGTTGGATTATTTAAGCTCTTCATTCAATAGATAGCTTTTATTAATATAAAACCACATATTTTTATGGCATAAAACTCTTAACAAGTTGTTTCTTCTGGAAACAGTTTGAGTTTTGAATTTATATTGCAAAAAGTAAATTGAGATATATACACCTCACAAGTAAACATCAAAAGTAATCTCAATAAAAATGAACACACTAAACATAATTAAAATTTATTTGGCCACTTCAGGTGGATATCGATTCAGATATTCATCATTTGTTTCAATAAACAATATCATTCACAAGTACCGTAGATTCAATAACTATCTCAAATTTCAATTTCAATAATTTCATCATAATCTATGAGAGCACTACTAGAATTTTGTTATTTAACATCGGTTCATTAACATCGGTCAGAAAAACCTGCCATGTTAAATAGTTTTTCAACATCGGTTTTTAAATTTGCGATGTAAATAAAAGAATAGACATCGTCCCATTTATTTGACCGATGTTAAACATGTGTTTTAAAAAAATTTTAGAAGGCGCGTAACTTATTTGAACGCCCGCTCAAACAAATATGCGTACCTTCATCTAAAAAAAAAGCCCCCTTTTCAGTTTTCCCTTCTTCCTCCCACCTCTGACCTTCCACTTCCAAATCCCAAATCACAGACCAAAAATCCCCAAACAACTTTGTTCTTGGCGATTTTGGTGATTAAGGAACCCTAGCTTTCATCCTGCTTCATCTTATCTCTGGTGCCCCGTTTTGTCATCTTCTCCGACTGGTCTGGTCGTCTCCTTTCGCTCCTCCAACTGTTCGTCTTCAACTGGCGTCAAACTGTGTGCTCACCATAATCTTCTTCGGTTGGTTATCTTCACAATCTCTGGCTAGTCGTCCCCTTTCTCTCTTCTACCCCCTCCAATGCCTCAGACCCATCCCTCCAAGCCCTAAAACCTAAATCCTAGATCTGAGAGAGCAAGTCTGAAAGGGGAACATAAGAGTCGAATCTTCACCCACAAATTAAGCAAAGAAGCCAGATCTCCTATTCATCTCAAGATCTCTCTCTGACTCTCTCCATCTCTCGTCTGTTGTTCTCTATCTCGCACGTTTCAACCCAAAGCCACTTGTTTGCTGTCATCCGATGCCGACACCAACAGCACAACACCTCCCTTGCTTTCGTCGGAACCAGAATGAAGACAACCCAGAAGTTGTCGCCTATGCATCCTCGAAAGGTAATTGTTTTCTCCTCTATTTTAGTTGTATATCTGAGTTAGAGTTTACATTTTATGGGGTTGTAATTTCAATTTAGGGTTCATTTAGGTGTGGAATTAGGGGTTTTGTTCTCCTCTTCTTCACCGTCCAATTTCATTATTTAGGTCATTTAGTGAACTTCATATTTTTTAGAATTCGGTAGTATAAATTAGATAGAAGCAAACAAGAGAATTTCAGCATTTGAGAGTGGTTTATGTTATGACTGTGTCAAACGGTGCAGCAATGGAATGAGACCTACCTTCACCTCCATAAAAGGATGCAGCTTCATCTGGATTGCCTGTTCATAGAAATATCTTGATACTTCACACTAAGGTAATTGTTCTTTTACTTGCTACTTTGTTAGAATTCTGTATATTGGTGTTTAATCTTCCATAAATTATTGTAATTTTGTCTCATTAGCTTTACAGTACTCCATATGGCTATTATTTTCTACATATCAGGTGGCTATTGTTTTCTACATATCAGGTGGTTTTCTATTCATGTTTCTAGCTGATTGTATGTGACATCATTTTGTACTCGTGATAGTGCTATCAGCGATGTGTGTTGCCCTTTTTTCTTAAAAATTGTCTTGTCTAGAGATCCTTAGGGATTAAACTTTGATCAGATTACTTGAAGGATCAGGGAGGATATGTTGTCATGTTGGAGATGATTTGCATTATAAAATTTATAATGCCTATGGTTCATCAAAGAAGGTAAGAAACTGAATTGGGCTCTTATTTCTGTAGGACAAGTTGGATTTGTGCTAGCCTGAGAGAACAGGCCTAGCGGTGTAGCTGTGTAAGTGGTCTTGAAAGTTCTTCTCTCCTGGTTTGAGAGTAATTAATAGTTTCTAATAACTATTTTATAATTCCTTATTTAATCTACCTTGTATTCGGACAAAATGCTATAGATAAAAGTTTAAAGCCTTTCAAAAGGGTCCAAAGATAAGAAAAAGAAGAAGAAAGTTTTCAGTTTATTTTGATTTTTGATTTACATTAGAAGATATAATCTTTGGTTCAACCTCTTTGTTCCTCATATTAGTTTCAAATCAATTCTTCTTCGACCAATACTTTTGATAATAAGGTTACGTTCTGTCTTATTTTGTGATTGTTTGCTACATGTGGGTTATTCCTTGTTTTCTCATGTCGCTCCTGGATCCAGGTAACCCTTTCTTTCCTTCAATTCAATTCTTACCGATCTATTTTGTTCAGATTCTTGAGAGATTTCTTAGCCAAAACAAGGACACCGAAAAGCTAAATGATTTGGTGGAGAGCTTGAGATGTGGCAATGGATAAATTCATCCTTCTCAAAGGTAACAAACTGAGCTCAAGGGTTATTTGGATTTCCTATTGGACGAATAGCTAAGAACGCAATGTAATGAACTGCTGACCTTTCACAGGCAACCTAGCATGCACGATTCGGCAAGCAGTTCAGAGTATATTAATGGATCCACTAATGTGTGTGGTGAGAAACATAATCAAGAATCATAAGCTGGTTCCTGCTGGTGGTGCTACAGAAACGACAGTATCATCTACCTTGAAACAAAAGAGCTCATCGATTGAAGGAGTAGAGAAGGTGAGAACTTATCTCCACATGACTTGCATATAGGATTTTCTTAGACGATTTAGAGGAATTTTTCTTCCAGTGCTGATGGCTCTGTTACGAGTGGTGAAATGGGTAGGAAACAAACATTAAAACTTAAGGAGAAGGTATGCATTTAAGTGCAATACCAAATGCATCCTGAAACTTAATTGGAGTTTATTTGCCTTCTTGTATAGAAAAAAACTCGATACTCTATTGTGATTGTATATATTGCTTCGTAGTGGCAAAGCAGTTGCTTCTATTTCAGTGATAGCAAGTTTTCATAATGCATGCCATATGTATCATGAATGTAATGTGTTCGTGA
Source organism: Persicaria maculosa (assembly GCA_963922045.1). NCBI lineage: Eukaryota > Viridiplantae > Streptophyta > Magnoliopsida > Caryophyllales > Polygonaceae > Persicaria > Persicaria maculosa. Next base: position 11,026,365 of record OY998252.1, read on the forward strand.
TCTGGTCTTTGTTTTAGGTTTCAGTGAGTTTTTAGGCTTTTAGCAAGGATTGAGATAAGTGGTCCTTGGTCTTCTTTGAATCTATTATTCTGAAGGAATACTTGTGTGATGCTTTAGATTTACTTTAAATTCAATCTAATTTAAAGCCTATTAGCTCAAATGGTAGAGCATTGCGTTCAAACGCAAAGATGCGGGTTCAAATCCCGCATAGGCTACAGTAATAAAAAAAACCCACAAATATGTCATTAACATCGGGTAATAGCCGATGTCTATCAAAAAAAATAATCGATGTCTATGTAGGCGATGTAAAAAGTTAAAACGTTTTAACATCGGGTAATAGCCGATGTCTTTGTATGTTATAACATCGGTTATATAATATAATCGATGTTATAGGATAACCAAGACATCGGATTTAAAAATATAAACGATGTTATAACATACAAAGACATCGGGTTCTGGCCGATGTGAAAAACTTTTGACTTTTTACATCCCCCACATAGACATCGATTTTTTTTTTGAAAGACATCGGCTATTACCCGATGTTAAATAACAAATTTCTAGTAGTGGAGAAAATGTATTTTCTTATTTGCATGCAATTACTTTGGGGGATATAATACAAATCAACTTCATGATACATAAATAATGTCAACTTCTGGTGACCAAGAAACAAACAAGTTTAACCACTTCAGAAGTTTATATTTCACCTTCTATGAAACAAATAATATATGAAATAAGTTACAAGTACAAGATGGAATAAAAAATATCATCTTAGCTCATCACTACAAAGATGAGGCTAATATTTTAATTTAATCGATGCATGATAACGTTATTCATTTATCAACTTATCAATGTATCAATTCATTCAGATATCATTTATCAGGTATCCGTTCAATATATGGTCAATTTACCCAATAGCCATATCTATATGCATTGTCAACCACCAATCGTACATGATTTATCAATGCTCTAAATTCTTTTATATATATATATATAAGCATATTAGCACTATGACATGATTTATGATATAAAATCTATATGTGCAATCAATAACGTCATATTGCAATTAACAACTAAATGGAAATCCATATTTAATGTACGAGGTGAAATCATAACACACATATATAATCACTTATGATCGAGAGGCACAAAAATCATAACTCAAATATATGATGTTTAGGTTTACCTGACCGCAAGCTCGATCGCATATACCAATATTGAGAAATCAGTCCAACTACATCACGAGCCTCAAAGTCGAGCCTAACACAGATAGACTCGCTACCAAGTAGAGTTCAATCTTCTAAGGTTCACCTCCTTTTACCATGATATCCTGGTGTGAATCCGTGGACAAACCACTCGCATGACACCACTCATCAAAATATTAAGAAATTATAATCAGGGTACATATAAAACACAAAGCATAAAACATAATTCTATCCATCCTTATGTACCCTGCCTTAAACCTTTTTGAAATTATAATTAATCGATCGATAAGGAAAATCAACGTACCTCTTATCTGAGCAACACGTACATAATCCAATTCCAAAATGAATTTAAAATATTATGAGAATGCCTTTTCCAATTGGTGATAATTTATCCTTATTCACTATCTCAAAAATAAATATAAGCATATCCTCAATTTAAACGAATGGACGGACAAAAGATGTGTTCTACTTCGGGAGATATGACTTTTCATCTACTTCGGGAGATGATGATAAAAACAAAAGCAAAATAATAATCATTACTCATCGCTACATGTATGATACTTATTGTTTCATCACTACAAAATGAAATTTATCGATCACATCAAGTGATTTATAATGTCAATTGCTTTACCTTCATCCACTTCGAGGTATTTAATATTTTCTACTTCGGGAGACCAATTAAATTATTTATATAAAAAAAATTAGAAAAATCAAATTGCACTTACCTCCACCTACTTCCACGACGGCGCAGAACTCTAGGACTAATACCACTTCGGGGATTGATATAATTTTTGTATACATCCTCTTCAGTCCCTTCAGGGGATATACTTCTTTATCCACTTCAGGGAATAAATAATTGAGATTATATATTTTATAGAGAAAATTTGCGCCGAATGCACAAATTTTCGGCCAAATTAGGCAAGCATACACGTTTTGGTAAAAATTACAAAACTATACATCAAACCCTAATACTAACACCCCGCTTTTCCCTGGTCTCTCTCAAAGCCCCGCCTCCATGTCTCCCTACCTTTCAGCGTCTCACCTAATCTTCAAATCGAGATCTGAGCTCGAATCTCTCTCCACATACTTCAATGGCCTATCAGAAGGAGCCTGGCGATTGAGGAGGACAACAAGCGCGCTTTCGATTAGTGAACCGAGGGAGAAGTCCACAGTTTTCCTCCTCCAAAATCTTCGATATGTCATCCAGTTGCAGCAATTCGAGGCTGGAAGGGAGTTCGGTCTTCAATGGATTCCGAATCCAGATCCGTGAAGCTCTCGGATCTTTTTAGGCGATCCTCGCAGTTGGAACCGGAGGATTTCGTCGCAGAAGGCGGGGGAGCGGATGGGGAGAAGACGGCGATGAAGGTGGTGATCGAAGTTTGAGTTCTCCAAGGCGGTTAGATTGTTACAGAGAGAGGCGGTTGAGGAGAGAGAAACCTCCATTTCCGAGCACTACTGATCCATTGCTGACAGCATCTGGAACCATTACTTTGATGGTTGTTGCTGCTGAGTTCTGCTTCTGAACTCTAGATCTGTGCAGAGCTCGCACGTCGCTCAACGGAGATTTGACGTCCTCCTCCTTTGTCTTCAGTAGTATTTGAGTCGGAGCTTCTATGTAACCATGAATTGTTGATCAATTCAACAAGATCGAGTGCAATCGATCGAGTTCTGGTTGTCGAAAGTGAAGAATTGTTTAGCCCTAGTTCTTCGAGAATCTGTAAGTATCTAGCTCTCACTCTTTTACGAATCTAATTTCTCCTCTTCATCTGCTTGATTAATTTCTCTTCTTCATCGTTGCTGCTTGATTGATTACAATATCTGTATAAAACTGATAGTTAAGGACTTGTAGAAGGAATACTGAGACAGGAATGCTGTGTGGTTGATAAAAGCAAATGTTTGTGTGTTGAATTAGTTATAAAAATTGCATTACTAATATTATAATATATGTTGATCAACTATACAAAAGCGAGCTCGGATTCAAGTTATATCAGGAAATTGGGTTTAGGGGAAGTAGGGGTACTATGTTTATTTCCCAAGTGAGGTTAATCATAAAGAATGTCCCAGATGCTTCTTATGAAAGCTTTTGGATAATGGGAGCTTCAATTTTGCCAGTGCTTTCTAAATTTGCAGAAGATTAAGGATTTTATGGTTGCAACATAAGCTACTGCCTTTGCAAGTATTTTAGCAAGATTGATGGTATAAAATGATTATATGCAAGCTACTGATTTTTTTAGGTTTTTTTTTTTTGTGAGTAATGCAATTTATCTCCAATTTTTTTTAGCGCTAACATCATTTTTATGCGTATTTTTTAGTGTTGACATCGTTTTTAGTTTGATATTATACATGTAGGTATATATGTATGCTTGAGTCCTTAAAAATTGGTTTATTTTTTAATGCTGACATAGTTTTTATGCGTATTTTTTAGTGCTGACATCGTTTTTAATTTGATATTATATATGTAAGTATATATGTATGCTTGAGTCCTTAAAAATTGGTTTATTTCTTAGTGCTGACATTGTTTTTATACGTATTTTTAGTGCTGACATCGTTTTTATGCATATTTTTGTGTAGGTATATATTTGCTGACATCGTTTTTGCAATATAAGAGATGGATGAGGAAAGAGGTCAACATCGTCGGCATCGAAAAATTCTTTGTTTTAATAGTTTAATGTTATTCTTTGTTTCTCACTACAAAAAAAATAAAATATTCGTTTTTTTTAAACATTCCTTTGTCTCTTTCTTCTCCCCCTTTTATATTTTATATAAAAATATATTGATCTTTGATGTCTTCACCGTCGGCGTCAGCATTCTCGTAGAGGGCATCCGCAATGCTGACGTCAGCATTCCCGACGTCATCGTCGGCTGCGTAGCATCCTCGTAGACGGCGTCAGCATTCCCGACGTCGGTGTCAACATCCCTCAAACGGTGTCAGCATCTTCGACATCCCCGGTGTTAGCATCGTCGACGTCCTCCGCATCAGCGTTGTCGAAGTCTGCGGTGTCAGCAATGCGGACGTCAACATTCTTGACGTTGGCGTCAGCATCGACGCGAAGGAAAAAAGAAAAAAAAAGTTGGCGTCAGCATCCTTGTAAACGGTGTCAGCATTGTTGATGTCAGCATTCTCGACGATGACGTCAGCACTGACGCGCGCAAAAAAAACTTTATTGTAAACGGTGTCAGCATTCCCGACAATGACGTCAGCACTGACGCGCGCGAAAAAAAAAAACTTCATTGTAAACGGTGTCAGCATTGCTGACGCGCGAAAAAAAAAAAAAAAAAAAAAAAAAAAAAAAAAAAAAAAAAAAAAAAAAAAAAAAACTGCTGACGTGGAGGGGGGCGCGGGGGGCACGCTGGAGGGGGGCGTGGGGGGGCACACTGGAGGGGGAGGGGGCGCATAGGAGGGGCACAAGGGTTGTGTATAGTTTTGCAAAATTCCCACAACTTTGTATAGTTTGCTAATTTGGCCTTTGTATTTGTATACTTTGCAAATTGACCCTATTTTATATCCACTTCAAGGAATAAAATTCACCACTTCGGGGTTGATATAATTTTTGTTACACATCATCTTCGGGGATGTGTTTGTACTTCACATGGGCAAATATGCAGCCCTAAAAGTTTTAGGCCGCTTTCTGTAGTTTTATAAAATATACAAACCAATCTGCGATTTTTAAGAAACTCTGGGTCAGTTTCGTAATTAATAAAAAAAGCCTGCAACAATTTAACAAAAATGCACAGTACGCCATCTTCTTCGTTTGGGAATTGCAGATCGGCGGTGGAACCCCGGGCCGATTCAGTTGGTTTTGGCGTTGAGCGCCTCGGATAATCAGAGGTGCAAGGATCCTGAATCGGACCAGATCAACGCCGCTAGGCAATTGAGTCTCGGACTCTCGGTTGCCCACTGTCGGTGGCAAGCCAATCAAAAGGTTTGGTGAATTCCTATCGCTCAATTAATTGACCTTAATCAAACCAAACTCAACTAATTAATCAACGGAGAAAAGCGTAATAGATTGAAAACTTCAAATAAAAGGTACAGGAGACTCATCTTTGGGTGAGATTTTGAATCGAGAAGATATACAAGCCAACTTATCTCTTGTCTATGTATATAGACGATCTTGGGAGGAAGGGAACTCGCCGCTCCGACCTCACCGCCGGTGACTCAGACGACCACGTCCACGATCTGCGAGGGATTAAACTTTGGCGGCATGGCGGCGGCGGAGAAGATGAATTGGGGAGGCGTAGTAATGAGGTCTGGCACTGCGGTGTACGGCGCGTTCATGATCACCGTCGTCCGATACGACGCGTAGAAGGCCCCCAGGCCCTCCTCCATGAGAACCCTTGTGACGCAATCCCAAACTCTGCGGTATCCCCCAGCAGCTCCGCCGCTGATCTGGAGTCGCTGCTTCACCATATCCATCGGGGTGAAAACGGCGTCGTTCATCACCGTCGCGCAGATCCCGGAGAGCGCGAAGGAGAAGGGATTGTTAGGGTTTTCTCGGGCCAGGAAATCCTTGCAGGTCTCATACATAGATTGAAGGGCCCTCCGAACACCGACAGATTTGATAGGGCAGGAGCCAAGCACCTGCATACGCGTCTTGATGGTGTCTACGGGAAACATGGGCGGCTGCCGCCATACACTGGTGATAAGTTAGGCGGCGTATGCGGGAGAGAAGAACAATTAGGATTTTAGCTTTTAGAAACTATCGTGTTAATAACGTTTGAATTGCTTGTGGGGTATTCATTAATACAATATATATGTCATATCATTGAACTCCAAATATAGGCAAAACTATATCTAAGTAGAGTGTATATCTTTGTACAACCACATAATAATATTATAACATGAATATTTTTTTTAGAAAAATTTACAAGGTTTGAAGTTACTTTACATTTTCATATAGTAATCTTAGGGTTTGACGTATTTTGCATAGTACTATAGTACTAGTAGTATGTGGTTTGTAATATTCCCACCGTACTCATTCCCTTCATTTTGGCAAAAATGATAAAGTTATATTTTGTCTAAAATGTTATTAAAAGTAACAATAAGTGTTATGAATAAAGATATTTTTGGGTTCTAAAAAAAAGATATTTTTGCTCACAATAAAAAAAAAATAATGAAGATATTAATTTTACAAAAACAATAAGTTATAAATATATCACACTTCCTCAGCCAGGAGACGTCACTTTCTCGTGTTTTTACGCTCCAGTCTTTTCGAAGGCGAGACGCTGTGAAAGCTTATAGGTTTCCTCGTGTTCTCGATGTTCACAGTTTCATCCCAAAATCTCTCTCGGCTTCCTCGTGCGTATGGCATTTCTTAGCTTTGTTCAAATTGGGCTATGATATTTATGTTTTAAATTTTTTTTTGTTAAATATGTTTTAAATTGTTAGTATCATGAAGGTTAGTCCGTTTGCCGTTTGTATCGGCCTCTCGATTTATCCAACACGCCACCTTTACTTTGATTTTTAAAAAAAGATATTTTTATAGCGGTAGATATTTTATATTCGAGCTTGTCACCTCTAAAACACGGTTGTCATTAATTAGCTAAGCTAGTACGCTCACAAAAGTCGTCCTTTTATAAGTCAAAATTATTTTGAATATATATAAATTAAGGAATAGATCCATATTAACACTTTCATGATATGAATTTTAAACAGATTAATTACTTAATTGGTATAATATAATTATTTATATGTATTAACGCTCTTTTCATATGAAAATCACTCATGTATACAAACTTGATTATTTATATAAATTATGTACTTATATATAAGTGATTAAATTGTTACATATGAATAATTCTACTCCAAAATTTAATCATTGATCTTCTTAATTCAACATTTCAGATTCCCCCCCCCCCCCCACAATTTATGTATATATGGGAGGAATTAAGTATACATGTCTGAAAATACTATTTGATTCAAACACACAAACGAAAAATAATTAATATATGCCTTGGAGAAATTACAGGAGCTGCAACATTGGTAGACCGCCTAACAAAACAATTAACATAGGCAAATCTAATTAACATAACTAAGTTGCTCTATGGTACATTATATTCCAACAATCCTTGATATATCTGAGACTCGATCACAACTCTATGGTATCCGAAGTGCATAGGCCCTGCGCCTATTAATTCCATGGCCAGAGTTTGGCCAACTCGATCATTGCGAATAACTAACCCATGCCAATTGGTCCGGTGAGTTGATAGTTGTATTGAAATATACTCGAATCTTTTCGATACCACTTTAAAAAAAAATCAAAAGTGCAATTCACATTGCAAAATTTCTGATTGTGAAGTAATTACATATCTAAATAGGGATGTAATGAGCAATTAGGGATAGGAAAGAAACTTCATTGCAAGGAATCACAATGCCCATCTCATGGCGAAATCCATATTCCTCCTCGGCTTCATGAAGCAAGGTTTGGAACTTGGGATAGCTTAGCCATGATAATGGTACTATGAACCGGCTCCTCTTCTCTCCGACGTACACCACAAAGTGTCCTTCAGGGACATCCTCTGGCAATCTTTTTCCCTCGCTTTTCCCAAAAGCTGAGCATTTCTTCAGTATCCGCTTCAACCCTCCTTGGGAGAGCCCGTTTGACGCCTTCTGAGCCATATATGAGCAATAAACTATGGTGGAAAATAGCTCAAGTTATGAAGTATTTGTTGTGTTTGCAATGCATGGAAAGGTTGAATTGGATGGGTATTTATAGGGTGAAAAATAAAGGTTCAAAGATTTCGATGCGTGATTGCGACAAAAAACATGCCCATGTGATAGGGGTCCATTGAAGGAGCTTTCAATAAAAGAGAGCTTTAAAAAAAATGGTCCTGAGTAAGTGATCACCAAAGAAGCATTAGCCATTAGAGTTGTATATATGTTTTTAAATGCTTCTTTGGCCTATAGTTCTCTTTTGTTGCTTGTATTATCAACACATGTGAGGAAGTGCCACTGTAGCGGACGCAAAGTTTGTGATGGCAAGTGGCGGAGCAGAAAATTTTAAACGGAAAGATCATAAAAAATGATGGTAAAAATTTATCTAAACTTTATATTATAATAAAGGACAAGTGTATTAATAGTCGATTAACTATATTTTCAATTGGTAACTCTGTTTGTTAAATGTAGATTAATAAGGGTGGCTAGCTAGCTTTGTGCTAAAAAATTTCAAATGATAGGTAATTTTTGTACAGTTCAGGTCTCTTTATCAATTGAGCTAATATGCGAGATACTTGGGTGACTAAGTTCATATTGGATTTCCTTCGCTTCTCTAGAGGTCTCTTTTCCTCTTGGTTTCTACGTTCTCGATGAACTGCCTCCTGGTTTATTCTTCGGATCCTTTTGCTATTTGATGATCATTGATCAGTGGGGAGCTTGTCAACCCACCTAGCTAACAAATTAGTGAGAACTTATGGGATCCTGTTGCAAAATTTTATAAGTTGATGATGTTGTGTAATACCTCGATCGAGGAATTGAATACACCCAAGGGCATATAAGTTCTATCTATATGAAAATGGATAAAATAATCATTTCTTTTAAAATTATTTAATATCTTCTAAAAATATATCCATATCTAATCAAACCGGGTCAAAGTTTATCTGATACATATATAGATATATTGATTAAATAGAGTTAAAATAAAATTTTATCTCATCATTTATCTTATGCATATATAGATATATATTGATCAAATAGAGTTGGAATAAAATTTTATCTTATGCATATATTAATTATTTTAAAATTTTATAATTGGTTCATACGACTACAATTAAAGCTAAAGTCAATCAGTTTTAATTATTTCATCAGCTATCTTTTTATCAAACATAATCTAAATCTAAATGTATTTGAGTATTAATATATAAGGGGCGGCGATTAAGTGGGACCTCGTATTTCTTTGCTTGTACATATACAAATACAATCTACACCGTCGAAGATTTATATTTTATTCTGGACAAAAGATATGTCAATAAGAATAAACAGATTCATATGTGAAGACTTGTCAATTCGATTTAAATATATATTTTGTGAAAGATTCACTGTTGTTACATTACGCGTGTCAATAATATATTATATATGCATGTTGGGGTACCCCGGCCCCTGGCCCTTGTAAAGATATCATCGACATCTAACAATTTAACATAAAAACTTAAATTATTATGTAAAATTTCACCCTTTTTTAACTCAATGGCCGAGGGAGAGACAATTCTATAATCAATGGCCGAGGAAATTAAGTGAAGTACTCCCGATACTCTTAATAATAATACATAATCGTTTTTTTTTCACTTGTAGTGGTTGTTGTTTTTAGTCTTTTTAATTTGAGTTTTCTAACAAGCATGATTAATATTAGTAATAGGCCACACCCATAGACGGATCTAGGCGGGGGCAAGTGGGAGCATACGCCCCCCCCCCCATTCGGCGAATCACCTATATTTGTTCTACGTGTCGATAGCTTCGTTTTGACATATTATAAGCCTGAATCCGATAAAGGAGTAAAAAAGTTATGCATATTTGAAAGTTAAACACAGATTAATTAATTATTTCAAAAAAAATTTAATATAGCATGATTCTTTTATATTTTACTTAATTTGATATTTCGGCAATATAATTCAACCAAAGAACTTCGAAACAAGAGGTTATATTACTAAATTTGATAATTATATAAGAAATTATGCAAGTAGGGGTGGTATGTGAGACAAGCTACTCGTGATCGGCTCGTATAAAACTCGGCTCGGGATCGATCATATTCAAATACGAGCGAGTATGAGCAGAATTTAAAGCTCGCCACGAGCTCGAGCTGAGCTCGAGCTTTATTCGAGCTTGCTCGTATAGCTCGCATTAAATGAAAAATTACAAAAATACCCTTATGTTATTTAACCTCTCTAGGGTTTCTCTTTGCCTTATGGCCCTTATGCAGTTTATGTCGCCACTCTCATAGTCTCAGACTCTCAGTCGTCCTCGCCCATTCTCTTCTAGGCAGTCATCCTCTCAAGCCTCACCCTATCGCCTATCGGAGCTCCTCTCGCCGGCGGTTCTTCCTCCAATCTCACACCTCGTCACCACCTCCTTTCGAAGCTCGGATCTGTTTCTCACCCTTCTCAGTCTCGCCCTTCTCGACACCACCGTAAGTTCGCTCAGATCTGTTTTGATTTCTCGATTGGAAGTTATGTCCCTTCTCGATTGGAAGTTCTCTCTCACCCTTCTTTATTATTGTCTAGCAGACCCATCTCTCCAGCCTCCTCGACACCACCTCCTGGCTCGTCGGAAGTAGGAACTGCTGTCTCCACTCTTCAGCCCTTCACTCTCCGCTAGAGTCATCGGAACAGGTATATATGAATCCCATCTTCCTTCTGTTCTCCTCTCGTCTTGCTTCTCACTCTTTCCTTCTTCTGATTTAAGCCGTTGCAGCAACTGGTATTTGCTTTTCTGATCTGTCAAGCAATGAATTCAACATTGCAATCTATATGCTCTGTTATCTGATTTGCAATGCAAGTTTGTTATCTAATTTGCAATATTGAATATGAATATGAAACTGATGTTTGTTATCTGATTCAAGCCGTTGCTTTACGGGTATACAACTGCAAACTTGTATTTTAATGAAATTTGGAAGATTAGGCAAATCTTGGATGGTATGGCTAATGACCCAAGAGATTTCATAAGGCTTATGGTTCAGAAGATGAAAGATAAATTTGATAAGTATTGGAATGAGTGCTCTCTGTTTATGATAGTAGCAGTTGTTTTAGATCCAAGAAACAAGTTGAAATATATAAAGTATGCTTTCACCCAATTCTATGGAGAAGAAGAAGCGCAAAACAAGATTGATCATATCTTGGATGAATTGCATATGCTCTATGAAGACTATGTTGCAAAGGAGAGGAGTGGTGGAAGTGCTGATTTTGTTCATGCTACCAATGCTAGTGGCAATGTAGATCATGTTGATAGCGGAAGGGTCGAATTTGAAGATTGGGTCAAAATAAATGATGATCCTATGCCAACTAGAAAGGAGCTTGATGTGTATCTTGAAGAAAGAGTGTTGTTGGGTTGTGGAACCAAGGATTGGGAAGTTTTGGGTTGGTGGAAAAAAAACATGGGGACGTACCCAATCTTATCAAAGATGGCTCGAGACATTTTATCGATTCCGGTAACTACTGTGCCTTCTGAGTCCGCTTTTAGCGCTGGACGTAGAGTTATCAGCGATGATCGATGTTCATTGGGTGATGACACCATAGAAGGCCTTCTTTGTGCATCTAATTGGTTCCGTCATGAATCTGAAGTCTGATGCTCAGGTATTTACTAGTCTCGGAGGAACCTCTTTGGTAAATCCCTTTTCTTTACATTCTTATCTCGCCATTCTCTGCCTATGGGTTAATTTTGTTGTTGTGTTGTACTTAATTTCACTGCTAGTTATATGTTAGAGTGTTAGTTGATTTCATGATTCTGAATATAGGGTTTTGGTTCATTGATTGATGCTGCTAGGTTGGAAGCAAGCAATCATATCATGGGTTCGAGGTCTTATTCCAACTTCATGGATCTTGCATCTGGTGTTTCTTTGAAGAGGTTTTAGAGGGTGAAGAGTGTATTTTCTGAATTTGGAATGAATGAATGTAATCTTTGGACTGTGTTCCATCATGAACTTTGGACTGAATCTGTAATCTGCATGACTGTAATACTCTTTGAATTGTGTTTGTACTCATCTAGTGTGTATGCACTATACTGGTATTTTTCATCTTCTGATTTGTATGTTGCACGAGCTTAAAACGAGCTCAATTCGAGCTTCCACCAAAAATGAGCAACAAACGAGTTTGTATGATCACGAGCTCAAATCGAGCTCGAGCTCGGCTCGAACAAAAACGAGCTAAACGAGCTCGAGCTCGAGCTCCTTACACAGCTCGCGAGCCGTATACAAGCAAGGTTTTAAGCTCGTAAAAAAATCAGGCTCGGGCTCGAGCTCGGCTCGATAAAAAACGAGCCGAACATGAGCACCTTGGTACTCGGCTCGTTCGACTCGAATACCACCCCTATATGCAAGTTTAAAGTTTGTATATGTTGTTACACGTTATTGCATGCTAATAGAACAACAAGTTGCATATTAACTTTGTAGGTTTCAAACGATATATTTTTTAGACGAAAAAAATGTTGTTATCGATTAAAACGACATTTTTTCGTTTAAAGAGATAAAATATATAACAACTACTGACACAATTTTAAATTAAAACATCGTCGTTTTGAACAATAAAGCATTGTGTTTTGAACTAAAAAAACGTTGTTTAAACTAAAATATCATCATTTAATCTAAAATATCATAGTTTTGGTTTGCTAAACATACTATAAAAAAATCTATCGAATAGTGAATCAACATTTTGTATAAAACTTCACTCCCCTTCGATAAATTTCTGGATCTGTCCCTGGCCACACCAATGCTCTATTTTAGGAGCTTCAGAAGAAGCAAAATGAAGAAGAAGAGAGCTTAAATGCAGCGACGTCGTTTTATTATCAAATCACAAAACAAGGTACCACATCAATAATCTGTGTGCAGAGTTCAGATTTTGATCACAATCGTTCAGAGATCAGTGAAATGAACGGAGGTTAGACAGGTTGTTAGTTTGGGTTGCTACAAAGCCCGCGTCCGCGTGTTTGTATATATATTTTACAACACAATAAGTGAGATCAACATCTCGATCATAATTAAACAAGCTCTTGTTTTTTTGGTTTTCTAATCAATAAAGCCATCCTTCATTAATGGTCTAGACCTTGAGCTTGCTTTCTCTTCGTGATTCGCCTCTTTTATGTGCTTAGATGTTAAATTATATAATAAAAATTAATATTATACTCCGTAATATTTATCTTAACGATGCAAGGACCGGATATTAAATTAGTAGACATTAATTTCAAATAAAAAGTCTAGTTCATTTATTTTTTCCAATCTTATAACAAACGGCCCCTTAAAGGCGCGGCCAGACTATAATATATATATATATATATATATATATATATATATAGTCCTTAATAGGTGGAAATATGTATGTAATTAATGGCACAATTAGTAAACACGTCACACACGTAAATATACGTTGTTGTTTTATTATTAGCGGAGTTTGTAACCACCACAAGTGCACAACACAACGCTTCATAGTATGATTGGACTCTATAGCGGACTATCTATTAATTTCATCTTTTATTGAATACTATAATATATTTCAAATTCTGAAAACGTATGGAGACCTCGTCAAACTTCGACATATATATATATATATATATATATATATATATATATATATATATATATATATATTTCAAATAATTCAATAAATAACTAAATAAATCAATATATATGGAGAGAGAGACCTCCAACACTCTCAACAAATGTGCACAAAGTAATATCTCTTTGCAATATAAGTGGCGGGTCAGGTGGGTCTCTTGGAGCAAGCCCAACAGCTCTTGTAAAAGTTCTCTAAAATAGAGATCAAAACACCAAAATCTCTAAAAAAATTACCCTCCAACTCCAACAGTTTCTCTATTACTCTATTATACAGATTTTTGCATTTATTATATATTATAATAAATGCAGAATTTCATAATATAATAAATAAATTTTTTAAACTTTAGATAAATAGTATAGTTTTCGTACCTTGTATGATATTTATCCCATAAAATAAATAAATTCGATTTATTTATTATTATAATTTATTTTGTTGAAAATATCAATGTCTTCATTTTATTATTTTTCATTTACTAATCATGTATGATTTTTAAGGATGATAAAAACTTTATAAAATATCAACCTTTTATTTAATTTTTTTTATAATTTCATACTATATAATATTTATGATATATATTAAATTATATAAGGAAATTATGAATCCAATAAAGCTTTATATTTTGAATCCCATTTTAGTTTCATATATTATATAATATTTATAAGTCCAACTAAACTTTATATTTTGAATCCCATTTAAATCTTATTTATGACTTAAATGATTGGCATGGGACTTGATGAAAACATTTAATTTTAGAGATATTTCTCTTCCTCTAAATATAGAGAAATTTTTACCCTCTCTCCTCATTTCTCTATTTTACAAAACTATATACAGGAGCTGTTGGACCATGAAATCTAGCTTTTTCTCTAAATTTTCCATTTTTCTCTATTTTGGAGGTTCTCTTGGGGATGCTATGCCTTGGTAAAAGGCATGAGAGTGTGGAGAGAGAGACCTCCAACACTCTCAACAAACTCACTGTTATTTCACAAAAACAGCAGTTTTTTTTTCCTCCGTATATACAATGTTTTAAAAGGCATTAGGTGGTCGTCTAGATGGTTAGGTTGGTGTCTAGGTAGCGTCTAAGCAGATTTAGAATAAACTTGATTATTTTTTTATATTTTTACTTATAGCTTATCTCGATCAATAATTAATATAATGTAATAATAATCCATATTATCACTAAGAAACCTAAATTTGTGATTCTTCACTAACACTAAAGTAAATAAAATTCTTAAGTGCCCTACCGCCTAGTGTCTAGTCACAATTTTTAGAACACTTGGCATGTATAATGCATGTCTTAATTTTTTAAACATCAAAAAGTAATTATTATTATTATTATTATTATTATTATTATTAATTTAAAATTTCATCCTATATACATGTATATTAAAAAAAATTACTAATATATATGCGGGACGAGACAGGATTTACGAGATTTGGAATTCTTGTCATGTGTCTCGTCCCGCAAAACTTTTGCAGAACTGAATTCACTTTTTTTTCTTTTTCAAATCCACCGGAATTGGGACGGGATGAGAACAAGTCCAGAAAAAGAACGGGATCAGCGGAATTTGGGTCCAAATCAAAGTTTATCCATCTATTTTCATCTACAAAACTATGTTTTTTTATTAATTGAATTAATAGTATAATAATAGGCTGGTTTTCAGCGACTAATTAAAAACATTGTGAAGATGTCAATTTTCAGGTGATTTTTTGGAATAAATTAATACAAATGAATATGATTTCAGAGAAAACATTTTAAAAAAAGAGTCTATTTTGACGTGATATTTTTGGGATAAATACAAAAGATATAATTAAATGGCAGTAGGACCGTCGGACCGTTGGGAGGCAACAATATCTTAAAATTTTAATGTATTTTTGCCTCTAACCAATTTGTGAAATTCATCATTTTCATGGAAAAAGATCATGTATCTTTATTTCTGTAAATCCTGCCAAAATAACGTACACAACAAATATTTCTCTATTGGACCCCCACGGTTGTATGGCCCACCGGGATTTATCATGGTATCAGAACAGGTGCGGTCTGGGACCCTGGTCGATCTATTGGGCTAGCCGGCCTTAAAGCTCAAGACGTCAAGTGCAACTGGCTTAATTGCGAGGCTAGGCAGTTGCACTTGAGGGGGCGTGTTGTGATGTCTTGGGATTGTCCCACATCGAAAAACACGATAACCCGAGCCTTGCATATAAGTCAGTGGGTCACTCCTCCTATTGCCAATTGGTTTTAGGATGGAACCCCGCTGGTCTTGTGTGCTCGACTTGGGTGCGCATGATGCGCTCTGCCGTGTGAACCCCCCACGGTTGTATGGCCCACCGGGATTTATCACTATCATAATATAGTTGGTTTTCAATTAGTAATTTAGTGAGCATTGGGCATTTCTCCCTAGCAATTAACCGATTGTCTATATATATTTATCATTTATTACACCTCCTATCAGTTAAAAATTTATTTCCCATAGTTCTTCTAAAAAATAATTAAAATAAAGAAATAAATATAACAGTCTCTACAAATTTTATAATCTAACTCTAACAATTGCTTTATTATAAAAATTTCTACATTTATTATATATGGCGGCGTCCCGATGATTTCGGATGCCCGGTGTGAGATTAGAATTAGACCCTATCATTTCATTCTTTTTTCCACATTTTTATATGATCATAAATTCATATTTAGATTTATAAACTACCACGGGTGAAAAATGAACTGCTTTACATGAAAATAATTTATATATTTATATTTACAATTTTTTTTTACCAAGTATTATGGAGTCTTACTTGCTCATTACATAATAACTTAGACGAAATTTTGTAAATTTCACAAAATTCGAGTTATTTGAGCCAAACCGAGCTTTGAGTCGAGCTTAAAAATGTACTCATACTCATCTCATTTAGTATATGATGCTCGAGCTGAGCTTTTATTGAGCAAAACTCGAGTCAAGCTCGAGCTACAGGATTCATATAACAACCCTAATATAATTAACTGAATGTTTATTATATTGCGTTTTGTATCCTCATTTAGTTAATTTTTATTCGGTTATTTCATTTATTTATGTATATTTGTTTTTTTCCACACAAAAAAATGATGGTGTTTTTATCATAAACATAATACATTTTATCATAAAATATTAAAATAACATCATTTATTGTCATATTATATATAATTCTTTATGTCAATTCAATTCAAAGTGGCATTGTTCATGTATAATTGCGCCCCTCTTAGAATATTTTCTTGCTCCACCACTACCACAATATATTGCTACAACTACCACTAGCTAGCTATTATTAAATCACGGTAGGTCATTCGACGTGGGGGGGGGGGGGGGGGCCACGCACGCCAAGCACAAACGCGTTAACCAAGCCGAGCACACAAGCAAAGTGGGGTTCTATCCTAAAACCAATTGGTGTTAGGTGGGGTAGCCAACCGACTTATATATAAGGTTTGGATTCAATTTCTAATCAATGTGGGACACTCCCAACTCATATTCTCCACAGCTATGCTAACATCTATTACTTTGTATATATGTGGAAGCGTTGTATTTATACAACTACTCCTAGTATAACTTATATTGTGCCTCTAAAATATTTGAGCTTTGTGCCGGCGGACCGATTGCACCGTTCTTTCACCGGACCTGATTATATATTAATCCCTTTGTTAACAAAAAAACGTCGTTTTAGTAGGAAAATTTTATTAATAAAAATATGTTATTTTAGATATTTTTGTGTCCAGTTTCCAAAATTATTCTTAAAATGATTAGAGATATATTAATTATAGTTTTCAATAGAGTAAAAAGGTAGAGTGAATCTATTTTTATTTGTTTTATTAAAAATGTGCAAAGTTCTAAAGTAACATTTGTTTATAATTTTTTATTAGGAAATAAGTCAAGGCTGGACAGACCCGGAATCTTGATAGGCCGACATAGTTGGCAGACAACTAGCCATTTAAATATATAAAATAGAAACAGAAAAAAGGTGCAGTACGTACAAACGGAGGGAGGCACACAAATGCAAAAAACGAACCAAGCCCAACCAAGCTAGAGACAATGTAGACTAAGAGCCGGCGCCAAGCACTATCGTCCACCAAGTAGTGACATTGTTGGCCAGTGGTACATCAGGAGTCTCTGTGGGCAATGAAGACGAATCTCCAAGGAAATTTCTCTGATGTGGAGTCGCCTCGATACACACTGTGACGTGGTCGGGCCCAGGCTCGAGCAAAAGGACCGGCAACGAGAGTTCCGAGAAGTCGGGAAGTTGTTGGCAATTTCTGAAGCAGCAGATCAGTCGACAAATAATGATGATTTCCTGTCGATTGGCTTGGCTTCTGGGGGCGTGCGAATACTAGTTTTGTAGATCTTGAAGTCGCAGTTGTGTATTGGTTTAGATCTCATCAATTGGAAGTCAGACGAAGCGGAAAACAGCGTTTTACCGAGACATCGCCTGTGTAGAGACGATTCTGAATGGGACTCGTTTGAGAGAGATTGATGGGCTGTTTTGGAGTGACGTTTTGGGGGTGATTTGAGGGTGATGATGGGGTTGTGGAAGCCTTAGAATGATGGTAAGGTAGTGGATGAGAGTTGAGGGATATGTGATGCAAGATCGCTCTCGGCCTCGCACTCCGAGCTCTCTCCAACACTCGATCTTTCACACTCTCGGTCTCGCACTTCGAGTGTTTCTGACCCTTTTATTCCGTCGTCTCTCACTAAGGAATTTTCTTCAGCCTCTCACCGAATGTTTTGTTCCCGGCCTTTCACCTAAGAACGAGATTCTTGACCCAAATCACTGGAAGCTAAAAGGCTCACTTTTTATCAAATTCAACCTCTCCCAAAAGAAGTTATCCCTTTATATAGGAAAATATTGATGCTATGAAAAATAAAAGAAATTAAAATAAATCGATAAACTAATGACGGATAATACGAAAGGGTTTTCCAAGATTTATGACAGAGAGATGCGCAACCATAATGGGGGGAAACGAATGGTCTTCGTTTCCATCAAAGAGATGGAAGTTCGGAGATCTCTAAAGCCCCGTCATTTAATCCAACTTTACTGAATGCATTCCGTCTTCATTTATTGCATTTCCGACAAGCTGCCAGATTTTCGGATTGCTCCAAAGATCCCAGATTTCGACCATCTTCTAAGATGAACTGACAATTTCATCCTTCAATAAAGTTGTAGCCACTTAAAATATCTTTCCAACAAGTGCTCATTGGCGTCAATCTGAATTTTATACAGGCAAAACGAGCCAAAATACCAAGATGTCGCCAAATAGTCTTCACAAATGAAAGTCGATGTTCTGCTCCGAAGACAAACCATTGTAGGAAAAAAGAGTCGATCACACTGCCTCGACCCCCAGCTAGATCCGACAACGGACGTCAGAGCTCCAACTCAGACGAAGAACACCACGAACAACCAGACTCGCTGCTGAGAACCACCATAGTACGACGCACCAAGAGACCCTTTCGGGATTTAATTAATGCCCTTTTGGGATTTCCAATTCAGTTTTTTTTAATGTCCTGGACCGCCTTGGACCCAAAGCACAAGGAATCGGACCCAAGGGGGTGTGCAAGTGTTTCAGATGCTTGACAGAGCAACACCCTAGCACCACGGGCTACAAAGGTGTAGACGGCGGAAGGGGAGCCACCAGAGGACAGAATAAATACTCTTTATTTAATATAGTTTTTATTATTTTTAAAAAAAATGTGTTAAATAATAAACGACATATTTTTATCAAACGGAGGGAGTAATACCTTAAAAATATAATCACATTAATAGAATGGATATGCTGCACAACAAAATAGAACATGGTAATTGGGCACGTATTTCATTCTCCACCGGGTGATGAATGAAAGTATATAAGCCAACCCTGGCCCATTATTGCCCATTGCCCATTGTGGATGAATGGGTAAGAATTGGTATAATCTACGGAGTAGTAAATTTCTCATGTCTTTTGCATTTTCTTTCACGTGATTACATAGAGATATAAATATCAACCATATATCTTATACACGTCTATCTAGTCTACCTATATACTCCGTATATAATATTATTTGCATATATTATATTCTGATCCTTGATCCATCCTAATAGATTAAAATGCAAAAAAAAAAAAAAAAAAAAGAGAAAATCAACAACAACAACGGCTAGAACTTGGAAGGAAAAAAAAAAGAAAAAAAAAGAGATGACAGATTATAGATCCGTCCTTTATAACCCCGAAACATGAACGGATCTAAGATTTATCATTTATTTATATATATATATATAAAGTGTAATAATTGATGAATAGATGTCATCCTATGGATGAAACGAATCTATATATACCAGTTGTGCTATCTAATAGAGTAACATGTATGACATGATCAACATGAATCACTTTTAGGCACTCAAGCCACTAAATACATGGTACTACAAATCTTGGTGCTACAATTCTTTTGTATCTTGGTCTGCCAAGAGGCCTATTACCGAGGCATTTCTAGAACTTTGTAATTGAGTCATATTGGCTTAAAGAATCACCTTCTTGAGCTTCATCACCATTTACACAAACAACTCTGCAACGAACCTTGCTATAGCAACCCAGTTTAGCATCAACTTTGTACGAGAAAAAGTTGCTCTTGGTTAGGTTCGGGTTCTGGATGACTTTTCCACTTTTCAGTTTGCCGACATCTTCACCAAAAGCCTTTTGCGACAATTATTTTTTAACTTTAGATTTAGTCTCACCGTTCTTCCCAAGTTTCGACCACAAAGAATATGATAAAATCCGTCCGTATGCTTTTTCTACAACATGCAATGATTATTGTACAAATGGCGTGTTGTAGTTGAAACAGATTTACGATCCGTCCGAGTGCATATAGCACAATCTATCAAGATGAGTAAATGTCAAGTATTTGAGACGTCGCATTGCTCACTGGAGGCCCAACCTAACCATTTGAGCTTCCTGCTAGTATCCACTGGAGTACCATTCAACAATCTCAAGAGCTTATTTCTCATGTGACACAAACAATTTGAAACTAGACATGCAAACATAAATGCCCAAGAACAAAGCAACAGGGTCCAAACCAAAACATATTGAGCAAACTCTCGAACAAGCAAAAGTAATAAGGTGACAACAAAGAGAGTCTGAAAACTCAATACAATGCCATCAACATAAAGATGAAGATAAGCTATGATGTCTAAACCACATTTGTAAATAAACAAAGAAGAATTACTATCAATAGTTGTGAAGCCACTCCATGTGTTGCAGATAAAATGTGAAGCACTAAAGACACCCTAGGTGTCTACTTCTGTACCAAACAGACGTGATAAGGCCGAGTGGTCAACGAATTTAGGAG
This sequence comes from Persicaria maculosa, assembly GCA_963922045.1. NCBI lineage: Eukaryota > Viridiplantae > Streptophyta > Magnoliopsida > Caryophyllales > Polygonaceae > Persicaria > Persicaria maculosa. The sequence continues at coordinate 11,047,150 of OY998252.1, forward strand.
GTCGAAATATGTTCATTCTCATTAACCATCAAGATGTTGCTTGCTCTTAGATCTATTCCTTCTAAATCAACCATCACCTGGCTACAAATTAAAAGCCAAGGCAAACTAGAAAACCATAAAGATGTTGCTTGCTCTTAGATCTATTCCTTCTAAATCAACCCATCACCTGGCTGCAAATTAAAAGCCATCCACAACTGCAGCTGGTACTACTGAAAATTACAGTGTTGTCAAGTTACAAGTTCTGCACTTGTATAATGCATATCCTAACAAATGTGATCATGTTCATGAAATGAAATACATTGGATTTGGGAGTTTAAATGATCTTTCAGCCACTGCATACCCTAACAAGTCACTCCATTGGTCGCCGGAGTTCCCACGTATCCGGTAGCCTTTGGCCACCAATTCGTGTCTCTTCTCAGACTTGTAAATGATGGGCTGGTTTTCCTTCATCCGATGGCTCCCTGTGTAGTTTTTCACATCGCAATAACTCATTATGTGCTTATTTTCCCTGAATGCTATTTTCACTTTACATATTTTCAAGAAACTTTTTTCCCAGAGATATTCTTCCTCCGTCTCAAAATATGGTCGTTTGACTCTATTGCACACACTTTGAGGAGTTTAAAAACTCTATAAAATATGAACTTTTTTTTCTTAATTTTAAAAATAATATTATACTCTTTTTTTAAACTCCTGGAGTACGTGCTAAAAAGTTAATACTGGTACTTATCTCAGGAACTATTTCGTAACATATGTCATTCATATTACTGAAAACAGAAAGACGGAGTGGAAGTATCTGAAATGGTATTGTACCTTAGAATAAGCTTTTCCCAGTTTCTGTAGCCAGCGTAGAGTAGATTTTTTTCGGTAACATTCCGATAATCCTCACTCCTTCCAGTCAACAGAATTATTGTGAAACCGAGCTTACTAAGCTCCTTGTAAAGGCCCAAGCTCGCAGTTAAAGTAGGTGCCTCAGCCAGCTCTGACCATTCATTAAACAAGGTTTCATTGAAGGGCTCTGACCTGAATTCAATCCAAGAAAAATGGAAAACACATCCTGATCAAGCATAATACTAATACAGCACAAAGGAAAAATTAAGAATCAGAGAGTCACTAGAAATTGAATTTTAGCCAACAAAAACAGCATAGGGAAGTAAGTGGATCAAAATTGCCTTAGATTGTAGATTGAGATGTCCAGTTTAACCACAGATTTTAAGATCACAAGGATTCAGCACAACTAAATCCACAAATGCAGACAGGTGGGTATGCTGGTGCTTAAGAACAAGCTATATATATACAAACATTGGAAATGAGAGAAAAGGATTGTTCTTATGTCCTTGTCCAAATGATGATGCATAACTGGATAAACTTCTTGATATGTGTTGAACATAAGGTACCTTAATATCTCTAGTGCCAATTTTCCAAATGTAGCAAATAGGAAATCTGAAATCAATGACACACACAATAAAAAGGAATAAAACAGTTCCACCTTCAAATGTTCTACTTGCTACTTCTCAACTTCCCCAAAATTACATAACCAATCATTTAATATAATCAACTGAGGTTTGACAGGCGAACTCAAAACCCTTGGGAAGTAAGTGCAGCAACAAAGAGAGAACTCTTTCCTAGAATCAACATATCTTTATCATTTATCAGAGAGAGCCAAGATAACATGAACACAAAATAGCATCAAACCCAGGTAAAGATGAACAAGAGACATGAAATAAGCGTAAAATACTCTATTCACTTGAACAATGTCTAATAACCTGAGATGAAACTATCTCACGATATGGAAGGCCCACATCTTTAACACTATACTCAAGATTCAACATCATATCTTACTATTCGAGTCCACTTCAACAACATTTCATTTTTCAGTATGCTTATTCGAGGTGATTGGGCCAAGAGTCTACAACAAAAGATCAAGACTTTAAATGAACCTCTCTTTTAACAACTTATCTATCTCAGGTCTCAAACAGAACAAAGTGATGAACAAGTTGATAAGAAACAGCAGCTCAAGAGTACAGCAGATAATTGCAGAATGCATAAATGAGTTTGTTGAAGAAACCAGGAAGACTGTATGAAGCTTTATATTACATAAAATCCCACGGGGCCCCAACAGATTTTTCATGATTAACCCCTGCCTCATATTACATAATTTATTGGATCAAAGCATTTCTCCCATTCTCTACAAGAATTTAGAATGAACAAAAATCATGAATTTACATGTAGCATTTATGCAACCAAAGTGAATATTTCAAGCACCGCAGTCAATTTCAATTTCTCCATATTCGCGAGGGATGGACAATTTCACATCACCGAATCATCAATCGTCTAATGTAAGCATTCAAATGCACAAATCAAAGGTTAGGGTTAGAGAAAAGGGAAGAGGGAGGGCGAACCCGAAGCTATGGACCGTATAGTAGGGGAGATTCGAGAGAAGCGTCTCATCAATGTCGAAAATCCAGCAGTCCTTGCCGTCAGCGGCAAGGCTGATATTCCGAGCGAACTCGAGCGAATCGACGGAAACGAATTCGGAGTCTGAGAGATAACGGTCGCCAGTGACATAGTCCTTGACGAACTGCAAGCACCGTTGGGGGATTGTGGACCATTTGCCGGCGTTGTTGGTTTCGATGGAGAAGCGCCAGCTCTCGCAGTACAAGGCGTCGTCGTCGACTCTGGTACGGGCGATTCTCCGTACTCCAACGCCGAAGGCGGAGCCGAATTGGTCGGAGAAAGCGGGGTCTTCCGACATGAGTTTGAGGACCAATCGGGAATGAACGTGAGGGAAGATGGAGAGCGTGATGAGCAAAACGGCGACGTATCGGTCCAACGCCATGCCGGAAATGGTGGACGTCGGGGGGTAATTCTGCGGTTTCTCCTGTGAAGGGTTGGGGTTGGTTAAAAAAAAAAAAAACTTGAAAGGAGGGATGCCAGGCTCGATCGGTGCCTCGGTGGGTTAAACCCGAACCGCTGGATTTGGATACATCGTTGATCCGTTGGGTCATTTGTCTACGGGTCAAAGTTACCATCCTCAGGTATGGCCCGTATGGCTGAAAAATCCTGAAAAAAGCTTCAACTTATAAATTATATAATAAAAAAATACACTTAAAATGAGTTAGATTAAAAAAATATTTTAATTTTGGCCTCTTAACCTATGTTCCTAGGGCATAGGTAAGAAAAATCGATATACATATATACATAGTTTTTTTTTTAATACAAGGCGAGAATTTGGATAGGGTAATCACGGTTATACCACTATCTAAGAGCGTCCTTTCGAATGACCTCCAATATGGATTGCTAGAAACCAACCGTGCATGTGCAATATGATCTGAACCTCGGTTGACTACTCTAAAGGTGTGGGCGTAGGCGATCGAATCGAAAGACAATCAAAGAGCAAGCCCATTCCAAGGGCCCATGGTTACCTCCTCTGTTGCGTAAAGACACGTGGAGTTTCAAGGGCCAAGCCCGTTCGCCGGACATATCGTTGAAGAATTTGAACGCCTCTAGGTCATCTTCGTCATCAATCCGAAGAGGACTGGATCAGTCCTTCGCAAGGGTAGATATGTGAGCTCAATGTCATATAACGAGCGATCCACGTCGTACTTTTCAATTATCAGCTATTTCAATGACTTGTGTTCAATCTGCTCATTCACAACCACTGCTTTACAGTTCTTCGTACCATTAAACACCCAACTACCTCAATTACAGTCCCACTATCCTTGATTTCGGTAAATAGAGAGCAGTCATCCAGGGTTTGAACCAGGGACCCTTGGGTATTACCCGCGAGACCTTTGGCGGGCCCACTATCCTTCGAATACGACTTTCATGGAAACCCTATTCCTTGTTTCATTACATTTAAAGGGAACCTGTCAAAATGAAATAAGGGTGAAGAGACTATGAGAATGACCACAACTCAACAACAAAGGTACATGTGCGGTCCCGTCGTTTCAAATTTGCACCAATTTTTTTTTTTTGAGAATATCCAGTCCTGGCCAGAAAAATTAAAACTGTTGGCAGGTGTGAATATGAATCCCTACAAGTGTCAAGCTGTGCAGATATTGTAACCCCGGTACGCTTGCTACTTTGCTTCAATGGTGAGTCTGATGGCTTCCCCGGTGTCTCTTCTCCTCTCCTCTCCTCCCCATCCAAGGCTTCAATTATGGTGAAAATGATTGCAATTTGATGATTATATAGGTGTGCCCTCCCATTTTCCCTCTCTCTTTCTAATTTTCACGCCTAGGTGGAACGCGAGAGCTGGCTTCGGGGATCCCTTCGTCTTCCTCTGACTTCAAATACACCCCCTCTCTCACTCATAGCCACTCTCTCCCTCTTTTTATGATTTTTTTTTATAATGCACACTCACTCTATCTCTCTCCCTCTTTTCCCTTTCACTTTCTCTCTCCCCTTTTCCCGACTTACAACCTTTGGAGTGCCGGTTTCACTTTTCTATTTGTAAATTTAGCCATTGGTTTACTTTTGCAATTAACAAGGCCTGTGTACACTTATCCAAATGCCTTTTCATTTTGGTCTACTTAAGCAAATCGCCAATAATTCAATCTCAATGATTTGCCTAGATCAGTCTAATTTAGTACGGAGTATCATTATATAAAGACGTTTGAATAAAAATGTTACAATATGATATGACTAGCGTCTAGCAAGTGTTTATGAACGTATTTATAAATGTTATTGAAGGAATTGGTGTCCTTTAATTGATGTGTAAAATACTAATGATATAATAGGATTAAAATGGAGATTTATAATCTGAATAATTTAGGTAATTATAGTGCTTTACTAGAAGCCAACTATAATTTATAGATTAAATTATATTTAATCTATTGCTATTTTATTCATGTCCTATAAGGTCACACACAAAGAGTATTAGGAATTGGATTATTGATTAATAATAATAATAAGTTATTATTGTTGATATAGTTTGTGGATAGAAGATAAAAGATAAAGGTGACTTATTATGAATAAGTTGACCTAATTTCTACAATATATAAGGAGACTTATTGAGAATAAGTCTTAACTCAATATTGGCATTGTACGTGTCTCCAAAATCTCCTCCCACCACAAATCGCTTGCCTCTCTAACCCGTAGAGTGAGTTGCAATCCTTCGATCATTCGTTCTAGCAAACGGAGACAAGGAGATCCAATCCCGTGCTCGTGTGGACCAAGTAGAGGAGTCGCGCTTGAGGCTCTTTTCTCCAAAGGTGATTTCGAATCAAGGTTCCGCACAAGAAAGATACGACTTTTCCCCTCTATATTGTTCATATCAATTCATGCATGAGATCCCGAATTAGATGTTAGAAAATAGTTTTCTACCCTTCCGCTGCGCATCTAATTTTCCTACAGTTATAAACCTATCAAGTTGATCGTGACAGTAGTGTTCGTGACTTTTGAAGATCTCTCATCTAGGTGAGGAGAACGTCGTTGGTCTATACCTCCCCAAGAGACGTCACTTTGTCGTGTTTCGGCTCCAGTCTCTCCGGCGGCGAGACGTCGTGGAAGCTTATAAGTTTCCCGTGTTCTCGCTATTCACAGTTTTCATCACGGAGCTTCTCTCGACTTCCTCATTTGTCTAACAGTTCATTACTTTGTTCGAATTGGGATTGGATGTTTATGTTTTAGTATGTTAGTATGACGCTTAGACTGCCGTTTATTTTGTTAAAAAAAATATTTATAAATCATTCACCAACATAACTTTATAGTTTATTCATAGACAGCGAAAATCGAACAATCAATTAAAAGAAAGTGACCCCTCCTTGCTAGAACCAACAAGTGCTAGTGTGTAGATTACAATTAGTGGAAAAGAAGCAGCAATTTTAGGTCCATCCATGTTCGCTTGTATTAATTAAATTTCAAGTTAATTGACAAATCATTGTCATATCAAAACCACTAAGTTCCCAATAATGCCACCCACTTTTATGCAAATGTTATTAGTAATTGTAATCCCCATCAACCTGGACGAATCCTTATCCAGACCCCTCACAGTCTCACACTATACCTGTAAAAATGCAACTCGGCCCAAGAACTCAATCCATAAAACATGAATTTTGACACAAATATTTCCGTTCAAAATTAATCGAAAAAGATTCGAACCCGTTTACCTCGTAAAATTTTAAGTCGAATTGGGTTAACTCATGGATAATCTGTTGGGTCAAAATCTAAGGTAATAAAAAACGTATATAAATTAAAATTTGACCTAGTAGGATCAAAAGTAGGAAAACTCCCTTCTCAATGTTTACCCTCCTTTGACCTTCCACTACCTAGAAAAACCTTCAATATCATTAAACTAAATTTGGGCAGTTTTTCTTGGATTTTTTTTTTCAAAATATTCACCAAATTAAAAATAATTAATTAATAAAATATTCAAATTTTCAAAGTATTTACACAAATATTCATTTTTTTTTGCAGATTTGAATTTTCGGGATGAAGTCTCTTGTATTCTTTTTTTTTTAACGGAAAATTGAAACAGGGAGAGAGAAAGCCGAAGGGGCGCATGGAGAGGGAAGGCGGGTGAGGGTCGGAGAGGGCGCAGGGAGGAGGAAGGCGGAGATACGGGGGAGAGAGGAAGGGTCGCAGATAGAGGGAGATCTGGGGGATCAAGAGAGGAAGGGGCGCAGGGAGAGGGGGGCGGAGCGGAGGGCCATGGCTGGTGAGGGCCGGAGAAGGAGGTCGGAGGAGTTGGTGAGTGAGGGTTGTAGAGGGGGCAGGGAGGAGGAAGGCGGAGTCGTCGGCCATGGCTGCTCGAAATCTGGTAATATGCGATGAATCTCTGGTTGGATATATTGCGATCGAGGCTTCAATTTCATTGTCGATTTGTTGAAAGGGAAGGGAATTTCCCTCGAGATGAAGACGAGTTTCGCCGAATATAGCGTCTGACTATCTCTTGTTCTTGTTCTTATGCAGTTGTTTCATCCTCCTCCCATGGTTGCTCTTCAGCTTCACGTTGGCTTCTACCTACTCTTCCGCTCAGCCTCCGCCTTCCTCCCACAGTTGTGTGTCCCTCATCTTCGTTGCCTCTGCCTTCCTCTTCGAGCCTCACCTGCCAACTTCTCTTCTCTGCTCTCCTCTTTGACCCTCACCTGCTCCGCCTCCCTCAGCCCCTTCGTCTCTCCTCCGGCCTCCTCCCTCTCCCTTTCCCCTCTTTCAATTTTCCTTGAAAAAAAATAAAATTAAAAATTAAAAAAAAACGCAGTTTGAAACCACATTTCTTTGGTTAACTTTAATTTGTCCCTTTTCCTCCAATTTTAGATTTCTCACGTTGTGAATAAAATGCGGTATGAGAACACGTTTTTCTATCAAGATCTGCAAAAAAAAATGAATATTTGTGTAAACTTTTTGAAAGTTTGAATATTTTGTTAATTAATTACGGAGTATTTTTTAGTGAATATTTTGAAGAAGAAAAATCTTTTTCTTGTATTAAAGTTCAAGTTATTATGTAATTGATTTTTATGATATGCAAGATACCATGCAAACATATATAATTGCATAGTGAAATTTAATATGGTTGTTGGGAAGTTATGATCCGTGAAGTCCGAACCCATTGTCCTGCAATCTCTCGTTGGATTGAATTTTGCTACTCCAATCCAATTAGGTTCTACTACGGCCGGGGATTACACCCTACGATCTTGACATGGATATAAAAAAAATAGCGAATGTGGGACGATTTAAAAACCCTAAACGCTCTGATCGAGCCTCCCACCGCCTCCTCCTCCTCTTGCCTCACATGGCTTTCTCCCCTGCACTTCACCGGTTCAGCCCTCAGCTCCGTCTCCCCGTCCACTTCCAATAGCTATCGGCTTATCACCGCCGCTCACAACCCTCCTTTGATGGCCACCGCCGCTACCTGTTCCCTTGGCTCCGCCTTTCGCCCTCGGCTCTCCAGTCTCCCCCGCCTCACACCGGCCTCCTCCGACTTTTTCTCCTTTGTTCTGCATAGACCTCGCCCTCTTCGCCCCCCATCCCGGCGCCTCCTTGGTCTCCGCCTTCGGTTTTGGTGTCCGACAGGTTCGAGTGCTCTCGACGTTCTTGTCGCCGCCCTCCTTGGCGGTGGCCCACGACCACCCGTCTACCTCAATCCCGGCCTCAATCCTCTTCGAGGTCTCCCTCGCCTATCCGCGGCTCCGGCCTCAGCCGGCCCTTCTCGGAGGCGCCTTCGGCTTCTTTCGTGGCTTTCCTGAGTCGGACCGACTTACTTCTCTAAACGTGCCCACCCGCCGGTGCTCTGGGGAATCCTCCAGCGCCACCAGCCTTTTTGATTGTTGTAGTCCGCTCTTTCATTCGCTTTCTGGTTCATCACGGCTCTTTTTGTCTTCCTTGTCTTGTTTTTTATCGCCTCTATTTAGCCTTATCCTTGTGGTAGCCTGCCCACGACTTTATTATCGTCCTTGAGGGTTGAGATGAGTGCTTGGGGTTTGATTGAGCTTTGATGTGGTTTGTGTTTGAATTGCGGGTTAGTGTACTGTGCTATTCTTATTGTGTTGCAGACTTCTCGTGAGCGATGGTTGATGTGTCATGTTCGATGACGTCGTGGACGTGCGATTGACATCTGAAGGATCTTTGAGTCCATAATCTGAGGTGTCCGCTGGTTCCCAGAGTTCGCTGTGTGCGTTGTCCCTTTGGCCGATCGTTTCGTTCTTCTTTTGGCTTGTGTTTCGTAGTGTAGGATGGCTTGTACGTTCGTTGTTTTTTATTTTTTGTCATTTGCTTCTGTTATTTTATTTCTGTCATTTGCTTCCAGTTGTACATGATGGTTAGTCCATCCGCCGACTTGTCCAGTCTCTCTATTTCTCTAGACTTGTCTAAAAAAACTGAATTTCTTATCTTGAATAAAAAAAAAAAAAAACACCACTAATTTCACATCTTCACCCATTTTCTGATTTCTCTCTTCCTATCTATTTTCCTTTTGATGGGAAAATAATAAATAAATAAATTTTAAAAAGGTAAATAAAGAGGGAAAGTGTATGGGGTCCTCTAAGAAATCGAAAGAGAGGGAGAGGCGATCGACTCGGTCATCTATTTATTTCACATCTTGAAGGAAATCAAAAACGCCCCCCAAATTATTTGTTTCCTTTCAAACAAAAAGCGAAAGATTCATCCAGAGATCACCGAAGCGCGATCCATCGAAGATGTCGTGGCAAACCTACGTCGACGAACAATTGATGTGCGACATCGAGGGCACTGGCCAACACCTCACTGCCTCTGCCATCGTCGGTCACGACGGCAGCGTTTGGGCTCAGAGCACCGCTTTTCCCGAGGTGTCTTTTTCTTTTCTTCCTTGCTACAGTACGTAATTCCGTTTTGAATTCAATTTATTCTGGATTTTGATTGGATTTCGAATTTTGAAATTGAGAAACTCCAGTCACTGCTATTCGTTTGATTATTCCAATTTGTTTCTCAACGGATCTGTGTCTTGCTGATCGTGAAGAGATCGATATTGTGTGTTGATCTTCAACTTCGCTTGCTTTTTTCTTGCTGAACGGAGTGATTTTCAATTGTGTGGATTGATGTTCAGCAATCATCGCATTGTTCTGCAATTCCACCCGCAATTTCATCCAAATTTGGTGATCCTAATTTTTTACATGAAATTTTAGGCTTGATCTGTTTCACTTCCCGCCTCCTTTTGCATCCTGATGAAGATGTTCATATGTGATCTCTATTGGATGAACGATTGCTGATACCAAATATACTTTGATTTAATCTCCTTCTAACAGGCCAAGCCTGAGGAGATCGCTGCTATAATGAAGGATTTCGACGAGCCTGGTACCCTTGCTCCCACAGGTTTGTTCCTCGGCGCCACCAAGTACATGGTCATTCAGGGAGAACCCGGAGCTGTCATCCGTGGCAAGAAGGTACTTTCCTTAATCCTTGCGATTTTGTAGACGTTACAACAATCTATCACAGTCGATACAACAGAAAAAACTCGCTCTAAAATCATATTTTTTGTTTGAATAAAATCCAATTCAGCATATGTAGTTGATTGTTTTCATAAAATCATGTTAAACTTCAAAAAGGGAGCAGGAGGTGTCACAGTAAAGAAGACAGGCCAGGCTCTCATTTTCGGAATCTACGAAGAGCCAGTGACCCCCGGGCAGTGCAACATGGTTGTGGAGAGGCTGGGAGATTACCTTGCCGAGCAAGGCCTGTAGTCGAAAGAAAGCCTTACCACAAACAAGATAAATGATGTTAGCAATTGGCATATGGGATGGGATGCAAATCGTTTCCCTATTATTCCCATCTATTCGTGTTTCCTACCTCCGGATTCAGGTCTGCTTAATATCGAAAGTTTTCGCCTTTGGAAGCGAAGCTATTGATCGATGCAAGACAATAACGACATAGAGTGATTTTTGTTCAGTTTCTTCTGTTTTGCTTTGCATTTTAGGATTTGTTGCGATGAGTTACAGACACGGTTTGAATATTGTGTAATCCGTATCCGTCCATTGTGGGTATTTGGTGTACGATCGTTTGTTATGAGTAATGTTTTTGGTGAGTGAATATTATCACAATTCAGTAATTCCCTACATATGTAGTCCGTTAGTAGTGTACATAATTGGGTCTGACCCAACCCAAATGGTCAAAACCCAAATGGCCAAATCAGTATTACTAACAAAACTTTCTAATTTAAACCATGAGGATATTTTTTGAATAGCGCCACATATTATACTCCGTTAGTAGTGTACATAATTGAGTGAATATTATCGCAATACTTGTTGTTTTAGAGTAGTAAAATTATATAAAAAAACATGTTGTTTTGGCTATAATTATTATTTTTATTTTTATAGGTAATGATTGCTCTTTTTATAGGTAATAATTACTCTTTTTAAGTATCTATATCTATATCTATATAAACTCTTAATTAGAAGAGTTTATTTTGAGGTGTCAACATTAGAGAGATTTGAGGGGTTTTGACCAAATGTAATTTTCTTTTTTCTCTTTAATTCTTTTTTTTAATTCTCCTTTTTTCTTTTAATTCTCTTTTTTTTCCCTTTAATCTTTTTTTGATAAACTTTTCCCTTTAATCTTACTATAACTATTGGGCTTAATTCAAAACATTGAATTCAATCTAATATAACTATTGGGCTTAACTCAAATTCATTTACTAATTATCTATATCTATATACTATATTAATTTATGTCACATGTCCTCTCCATATTCAAAGTTATTTGTGAAAATATTATTTACATAATATCATTTTATTATGGTAACTATATTTTCTAATATTTTTTTTAAAAAATATTCTAATATTAATTACCCAATATTATTTGATCTTACATTTTATAACCAATGGGATTAATTCAAAATTTTTATATTCGCTATTTATTATTTATTTTTCTCTTTATCTCTTTAACCCAAGTGTATTTTTTCTATTATTTTTGATTTTTTTTTTCAAAATATTCAATAAAAAATAAATATTTAACAAAATATTCACGTTTTAAAACTATTTACAAAAATATTTATTTTTGTCATACAGATCAGAAAAACGCGGTCTGAGACCGCGTTTTACTTGAGAAATTTCAAATCTGAAAGTGCAAAAAAAATTAACGAAAGAAACGCGGTCTCTATATTTTTTTTAATTTCTCAATTAATTAAAGAAAATAATCAGACAAACGCGGCCTAAGGCCGCACTTTACTGGGCCCTCCCTCCGCCATGGCTCCTCTTCGACCTGCTCAACCAGACCTCGACAGCCCATCACCATCCAGCCATCCCGACCGTCTCCGAGCCCCCCCCCCCCCCCCCCACTCGCCACCCACCACCAGTTCACAACCTTCTCCGAGAGAAATCCCAAACACACAGATTAAATTGACGAATGCGGTTGAAAACCCAGATTCGATACAAATAGGGGGCTGGGTAATGGGTTTTCGAATCTTCAAATTGAAGAGGGGTGAATAAAATCGACACAAATAGGGGGAAAGGGCTCGGTGGAGGATGAGTACCCGTTGCCTAATTCCGAAAACCCGGTGGCGGATGAGGAAGGAGGCGATGAGGTCTGTGAAGCCGATGTCTACAGGGGCCGATGAGGAAGGCGAAAGGCGATGCCGATTTCTGCAGGAGGTAGGTGAATCCGATGTTGGCGGTGGCTGATGAGGAAGGCGGCGGTGGCCGATGAGGAAGGCGGTAGGGCAAAGCCGGTGTGTGCAGGGGGCTGATGAGGCAGGCAGAAGGTGTAGTCGATGTCGTCGGTGGCCGATGAGGAAGGCGGCGGCGAGCATCCATTGACGAGGAAGTTGTTGGTCGGGGTTGATGAGGAAGGCGACGGCTAGACTGGTGGTGGGTATGGCTGAGCAGGTCGAGGAGGAGCCATGGCGTAGAGAGGGCGGTAGGTTGAAGGAGGCGTCGCCCAGTAAAACGCGGCCTGATTTGTCTGGTTATTTTCTCTAATTAATTGAGAAATTAAAAAAAATAGAAACGCGGTCCGAGGCCGCGTTTTTTTCGTTAATTTTTTTTGCACTTTCAGATTTGAAATTTCACAAGTAAAACGCGGTCTGAGACCACATTTTTCTTATTCATCTGACAAAAATGAATATTTTTGTAAATAGTTTTAAAACGTGAATATTTTGAAAAAAATTCATTATTTTTAACACATTTACTAATCAATAGGTTTAATTAAAAATATTGAATTAAATCTAATGTCTATGATTTATCTATATCTAAATATTATTTATAAAAAAAATCGGGGGCATGGCGCGGGGATCGTACTAGTTTTAACTTATAAAAGTAAAGTAAGCATAGGTTTTGTTAATAAGTGTGCATAGAGCTAAAACAATAAGTTTTGTGAGACAGATGGAGTAATTTATAACAAGAGTGGCTTGTCCTCCTTGAATTTGGTAAATATAAAGCGGCCATCCGGGGTTCGAACCGGGACCTTTGGGTACTACCCACAAGTTTTTTCCGGTTGAACCATTCCGAAATGGTTGAGTGATTGTCCTCCTCTATTGAAAAAAAGGGGATTTTTTAGTCGAAGTGGCCCAGTGGAGCTGAGGGAGTTAGGAGGTCTTGAGTTCGATTTCTACCTCCTCCTTTTTCCTTGGGTGAAAATCCAATATTTGCCTCGTTCCCTACCAGTTGGTCGAGCCGGTCGTTACAAGCCGGTTTACTTAGTGCATGACTCTTGTCGACTGGATCACGTGCCTAGGGTTTTCCATCAAATGGTGGGTTTCCTCCTCGTAAAAAAATATGTGTTTTTAAAAAATATTAAATACAATCAAAATAAATAAAAAATGGGAAAAAGTATTATGTGTATAAAAATAATTCTATTTTTTTCACTAAAATTCTCATATTTAAACCATAATTTATAATTTCTTTGTAATACTTTTCATTCCTGTCATTTTTTCCCAATTAAAAATAACATGTTTAAATAATATTTTATACTTTTATTTTAATATTTTAAAATATAGTTTTCTATCAGTATTTTTTTAAAATTGCTTAATTGCGGAAAAAAATTAGGCAAAACAAAGATTTCACCCCCTCTCCATGAAATTATTACGGACTTACGGTTGCAGCTTATAATAAATAATATTGTAGTATTATAAATTAAAATGTGAGGCAAACCAAATAAACCCCGAGTCCAAAACATTTAGGCGTTGTGTGTTTGAGTAGAAGGGAATAGAAAGGAAATGAATCAAATTTTATGTGGAAAATTTGTATGATGATCACTTTTTTATGAATCTAGAGAATGAAAGATGGAATTGGTTAGAGGATTCTAGGAGATATGGTGACCTTATGCGGCTATGCTCACATTAGGATGGTTATCCTATGCTCAAATTAGGCAATAAAATTGGAGAATGAAAACAAGGGAAGAAGAGTAATGGTTATAATACTGATCAATTAATCTTAAATTAAAAATGGACTAGATTTGGATGGTCAATCATTACATTTTGAATCATATTACAATTTATAACAAGGAGAACAAATATTTTAACCAAAGATTCAGTATCATTGAACTAATGACCCATTTGATATAAGATTTTCACGTCTTTGTCGCCAGGCAGGCTCACCAAAGCCAATGAAGGTGGTGCGGGACGAAAGTCGTTGGCTTTTTCGTCATTTGCCAAATATCAATAATATCCTAACTCAATGCTCAAACCAATATATATGGTTGTTATATGAGATGATGACTCAGCTTGGGATCGGCTCGAAAAAAGCTCGACTCGAGCTCGTTCACTTACCTAAACAAGTCGAGTTTGAACATGATTTTAAGCTCGGTTGAAAGCTCGACTCGTTTGATTTAGGCTCGAATAGCTCGAATTCTATAGAATTTCTAAAATTTTCTTTAAGTTAATATGTCATGACCAAGTAAAACTACTTAGAGCTCGAAAAAAGCTCGGCTCGAGCTCGTTCATTTACTAAAACAAGTCGAGCTTAAACAAAAAAAAAAGCTCGTTTAAAAATTGGGCTCGGATCGGCTCGGCTCGACCTCGTTTAACAAATGAACAAGCTTGAACAGGCCAAACTCGGCTCGTTCGGCTCGAATAACACCCCTACCAATAGATTAGTAAACCAATCGATTGATAAACCAATAATATAACGATGAAGTCCGGAGTCGAACCCACAGGGAAAAACGGTTGCAATTCAATATTCCTAACAATGATTCTTAAGACAATAGCAATAGTTTATGACAAATTGATAACACAGTAAAGCGAATAGATCAATGATTGCAATGTATGAATAATAATATAGTAAAACATTTCACCTGTAATTCTCGACAATGGTTGAGGTTCCAGATCCTATAATTGATTCAATAGATATTTATAAAGCATATGTCGACCTGACTAAAGTTGATAGATCCGCAAAGATACAATCTTCTTATTCAATATCACTAAAGAATAACATTAAGGACTCAAGTTCTAAGACCAACTGGCATATCGATTCAATGCAAATAGAAGACAAGAGAGCAACCCTCTCGGCCCTATAAACACTTACTCGACATAGATCAATCGAAATCATCCACTACAAAAACATAGAAATATCACTAAATCAATGACTTCGTTTGCTATCTAGAAAACAACAACGAATTTATAGTATAGATGGAATTCCTAGCATGGTAATCAATCATAAAAAGGAACACAAATATAATCAATAAGAACAAGATGATAAATATACTTAGAAATAACTAATTGAAATCAAATCCTCACAATTCATTCAACCATGTCTTTGAATCACAGGCGAAACTATGAGTTTAGCAACTCATAGCCAAAGTAACGCTCATATCCCTCAAAGTATTTCTCTCCTCTCAACAAAACAGCACACGGCTGAATATGAATGAAAATAACCTAAATAGAGTTATGGAAACCCTAGAGAATAATCTAATAGAATCTTCGGACTAAAATCAGCAATTGCTGAACACGGGATAGCGGCGGGCGCCGGTGGAAAAGCGGCGGGCGCCGTCCCAACAATGACCATCTTTCTCCTTAGCTTTGATGTTGTGCTTCCTTACTCCTTTGTAGTTTCTTCCTTAGCCTTCTTATGCTCTGAAATAAGTCATTTATATAAACTCCTCCAAGATTGGAAGGTAAAACTGCAAAATAAACATTAAAAAGGCGTAGATTCCAAACTAGAACACTTCACAAGAAAGATATGGAAATAGACCAAAACATATGCAAAACTCCTATCTAAATGCAATAAGAACTACCTATAATTAATGCATGTATGAAATATGCATTGCCAGAAGGCTTGATCACTCACTAATTACACAAAATGGGTAAAGAATAGGATCTGAACCCTTAACCTCTTGCAAGGGTTATCTCTTTCTTACCACTAAAGTAAGGGGTCGTTGGTTGATGGAGAAATCAATTTGGATGAGAGAATTTCAATGGAAATTTTAAGATAATCTGATTCAAAAGCAAGGGTAAATAAGACATTACATTGAGATTTTGACACATGCTTTTGCTTGGGTGGTAATCTGTTAAGAAATTACCTTTCATGTGTAGTTTTGTATAATTTCAAATTTGGTGGGTAGTTAGAGTTTCTCTCTCTTAGCATTTGTGCATAATCCCTCTTTCAATTGTGAATCCATTTTGGCAAATCCCTCTTTCCCAATCCCTTTTCTGATCCTAGTATTTGCGCATAATCCTTCAGCTATCTCCATCTCTGTGCTCGATTCGGTCTGTTTTTTCCAGATTTGGCTTGGAGATGCTGGTTAACCCCCTGCAAATCCCTCATCCCATCTCACTTGTTGTGTGTATCCAGTCCTGTTTGCCTTCCTACCTTTGAGTTGCTTATGGTTTTGTAAATCGTGTATCCCCTTCAAGAAATCGTTTTGAGGCTTTTTGTTTCCAAACCCTAGGCTCCCTAATTCATCAACCCCGTGCGATTCTTCGTGCCCCCGTCCACCGATTGCTCTTTGTTGATTGTCGTGTTTGTGGTTTCGTCGCGTTCTCGAACATCGATGGAAGCTGGTGCTCCTCCTGGCCTCCATCTCTGTCGCCCTCTCTGTATCTCCGATGGCTGGTGATTGGCGTTGCCGACCCTGTCTTTGTGCCCCCGGTTCACCGCCTTCGTATGCCTTCAGATCGGTGGTATTGTTGGTGTATGTCTTACTGTGGGGTGGCTACTCTCCTGTCCCAAAAGTGAACCAAAAAAAAAAGTGGTTGGCTTCCTTTGGGCCCAAGTGGCCCGAAGTCTAGGCCCGTAAATTTCCTTTGGGCCCAAGCAACCAATAAAAAAAATAGAGTTGTTAAGTTGTTTGTTTAAATCCCAAAAGGTTGGATAAAAACCCGAAAGGGTCTTGATAAACTCCCAAAAGGGTTTTCAGGTGTGCTCTCTGCAAAGGTGGTTCGCGGCGGTGTTTTTGGTTGTTTCTTGGCGGTCCTAGTTTGAGTTGGGGCTTTGACGTTATGGTGTCGGGTCTGGCTGGGGTTGTTACGGTGTGTATTGAGGCGACTTCGTACTCTGGAAATTTCCTTGGAGCTTCGCCTTCATCGCCCACAAGGACTCCTGATGTACCGCTGGCCAGCGGTGTCATCGTTTGGTGGCGGTTGGCTCCAGTTTTGTCTTCGTTGTCCTCATCTTATTTGGATTAGGCTCGTCTGTCCTTCCAGTGCTATTTGTTTGTCGTCTTTGTGTTGTACTGTTTTATTTTATGATTGTATGTTTGACGGATCGCCGTTTGCCGACTCTGTCGACCTCTCGATGAGTCTGATCTGTCTGACCTTCGAATTATAATTACCTTATCAAAAAATAAAAATAAAAATTGGTGGTAGTTATATCTTATATGAAAAGTATGTTATTTAATTGTTGGGTTTGTGTAATTTGCCCTTATGTTTAAATATCATGACTAAGGGTATGTTTGGCAAAAGCAAGTAGCTTTTCGGAACTTATGGTTTTGATATTCTATAGTCTTAAATGAAATAAATATAAGATTTTAGTTTAATTAGCTTTTGAAAGCTTTTGAAATCTAAGCTTTTCAACAGCTATTCACCCAAGCTTTTCGGAGCTTTTGGTTTTTTATTCACAAGTTTTCAACAACTACCATAACAGCTAGGTTTACCAAACACTATACTAGCTTATTAACATATATTTAACTCAAATAATTCAACAGCTTCAGCTACCCAACAGCTTCAGCTTCTCCAACAGCTACCATTTTGCCAAACACACCCTAAATTACCATTTGCAAAATTTTGACCTTACTCGTATGAATCCAATCTATATACATATACTAAAACCGATGCATAGCGTCCTGCGTGGCGGCGTGTGAGTGAATCTGCCTACGTGGCGGCGCGTGAGTACGTCTCGCAAAACTTTCTCCCGTCAAAAAGGAAATCTGATAAAAATAATTATTTTATTTTACCATTAACTCTTATAATTGGATAGATATGAAATATCTTATAAGGAAAAAATTATATCAATATAGCACAATCAATATAATTAATATTAAACGTACCAATAATAATTAGATATAATGTATATTCGTTCATTATGTATATTCAATATAATTAGATATAATTAAACACATCGTATGTCTTTACTCTATTTCAATATAATTAAACGTATTAGTAGTAATAATAAAACTAATTAAGCTATCATTTTGACGGTTGTTAGATTCAAGGTTTGAGTGTCTAATTGAGTTTTAGAAACACTCTGTAATCTATATCTATATTTTTTATTCTATTCTATATACATATACTAAAATCGATGTATAGCATTTTATGTGGTGTGTTGTTGTTGATTCTAAGGAAAATTTAATAAAAATAATATGTTATCATAGTTTAGAGAAAGTTGTATAAGTCCCAATCTATCTATAAATATTTTAGTTAATTTACAAAAATATAGATAAAAAAATATTTCATGGTCATACTTACCAAAAACATCTATAGATAAATATGTTATATTTGTAATTAGGTGCTATTTTATTTATATCTAGATTATTTTTTGGTGGAAAGAATTATTTATATCAAAACCAATCATTTAATAATTGTTATTTTATTTCTATCTATATTATATTTGAGGCCAAAATAAATAATTAAAATATTATATAGCCATAATATGTAGCTATAATCCATCCGTGTAGAGATATTTCAGTAAACTAACGTACTATACATTTAATAAAAAATAATATTTAAATATTTAAAAAAAAACATGTATCTATTAAATTAAATGAGATTAAATTAATTGTAGAGTAGAAAAAAAAGTACCTTATAAATGTGAATTTTATTTATATTTTGAGAGAATCTAAATAAAAGATATTTAGATTTTTATAAACCGTCGAGCTAATTTTATTTATATCTATATTAATTTTTTGTGAAAATTTGATATATATTTATATTTTTTTATTGAAATCTATCTAAATTATTTATAATATTGTATTAGTGTATTCCCTGTACACGGGACGGGGCCTACACTAGTTAGTTATATAAAATAAAATGCACTTACCTTTTGTGAGAAGTGAGATTAGCAAGGGATAATTTTATTAAATTTTAAACTGCTGAATTTATCTTTTGTCACCGCTTTCTTAGGCAACATGCATAATGCATTGCCTATGGGGAAACCAAGGCTTTCAGCCCCCCAAATTCCATTTATTATAAGGGATAACTAGTATGATCCCCGCGCCATGGCGCGATTTTTTATAAATAAAATCTTACTAATATATTAAATTAATATTATAACATAATTGTAAAAGTTCAGATAATTAAATATTTTGAATTAAACTCATGGGTTGAGAAAACGATGAAAGTAGTATATATAGATATATATAGATATAGATTTCTAATATTAATTTTATGTTTTCTTATTATTAATTTTATGTTTTGAATTAATCCCATTATTTTTTTAGAGAAAAAAAATTACTAAAATTATAATTAAGGCTAAGATCAATGTTTTGAATTAAGCTAAATAGTTAGTAAAATTAAAGAAAAAAGAGAATTAAAGGAAAAAGAAGAAAAAAAAAATTAGAATTTAAGAAAATCAAAGAAAAATGGCAAAAAAAAAATGATTGGTCGAGACTCCTAAAATAACTCTAAGCTTGACACATCATCCTAAACTCTTCTAAATTAAGAGTTTATATAGATAGTTAGTAAATTTAAAGAAAAAAGATAATTAAAGGAAAAAGAAGAAAAAAAATTAGAATTTAAGAAAATCAAAGAAAAATG
The DNA here is from genome assembly GCA_963922045.1 of Persicaria maculosa. NCBI lineage: Eukaryota > Viridiplantae > Streptophyta > Magnoliopsida > Caryophyllales > Polygonaceae > Persicaria > Persicaria maculosa. Next base: position 11,066,741 of record OY998252.1, read on the forward strand.
GCAAAAAAAAATGATTGGTCGAGACTCCTAAAATAACTCTAAGCTTGACACATCATCCTAAACTCTTTTAAATTAAGAGTTTATATGGATTTTAATTTTAGACTAAAAGAAAATTACATTTTTTATCTTCATGAATTGAAAATTCCAAACTAATTAAAGAGATGGTGACACTCATACCTTATCAACACCATCTATTATATATTATTGCACCACATATACCTTCCTATTTCGATCTTATCTCTTCTAAAGCATACATATGTTACGGATCATGTACTTGTTTTACCAGATTATTATTAGTTTTATTGTTCGGACTCTTATACGATTTAGAAGAAAAAAATTAAATTTATATAATAGTTTTAGAGGTGTGTGTGACACTGATAGATAATTGTAATTTTTCCTGGCTTTAATATACGACATAGTCAAAAATAATTATTCGGATCCGTAATAAAAAATATAGGAGAATTGATTGAAATATTCATTATATTTCAAAAAAAAAAATCTAATTTTTTAAACACTAAAAGTTAAAATCCAAATTGTTTCTATAAGTTTATATTTAATTAATTTATTTCATTACAAAGCTTAACCAAATCTTTATGTAATTCCTTTTTGAAGAAATATATAAACAAGGTAATAAATAAAATATCCCTATGCATTACATATATGGAGTTGATAATTACAACTACCGGATAAACTCAAATAAAAATATCCATAAAGGGGGAGGGGGGCAAGCAGATTACACAAAATCAGCTATTAATTAATCATGACTAATATCGTTACCTTGTACACTGCCAAATATGATCATTTCAAAGTTCCTACCATTAAGAAAGGGAAACACTTTATCCCTTTTTCTCTTATTTTGGGGGGGTGGAATTTATTTTTAAATATTTATTTATTATATGAATGATGACAAACCCCAATTTAGGTATACGAGCATATCTATATATTTATGTTCTAGCTTATCCAAGGCAGCAATCTCCATATGCATTCATGTGAACCTAAATATGGCTAAATATCAACTCATCCAAATCCCTTAAAAATCATTTATCCTCCCCCTTTATAAGAATTGATTGATTTCTCCCCATGTCTATTAATTCCCAATGGACAATCAAGAAAACCCCCAAGAAACTCAAGAAAACAAGGAGTGTGATTCAACATCGTCTTCATCGTCTTCAACAATCACAGATGTAATGGAGGATACATCTTCATCTTCTTCATCCCTAAATGGCCCTCTTTATGAGCTCTCCGACCTCATGGCCCACCTCCCTATCAAGTGAGTCATCTTCTGAATCTTCGTCTAGTTGAAGTTGAAAAAGTGAATTTTTATCTGAACGGTTTTGCAGAAGGGGGCTTTCGAAGTACTATGATGGAAAGTCGGAATCTTTTACATCAATGGAGAGTGTGAAGAGCTTGGAAGATCTCGCGAAGAAGGAGAAGCCGTCGTATGACAAGAGGAGAAGGATGTGCAATAGGGTTTGGAGTCCAAAGCCCACAATTGCTAAGAAAGTGTCCGCAAGGGGTTCTTTTTTGTCAGCAATTGTAGGGAGGAATCGCATTTGAAGACGACGATCCTTCGACTATATAACATATGACAAAGAGATTGGTGGTTTGTTGGGGCGATACTTGGGTTAATGGTTTTCGAGCAAATTTTGTAGGAGATCGATGCGAGATGTTGTCATCGTCGTCCCAAGAATGTAAAGTATAGCAAACTAGCTCTTTCTCTTTGTCATCCCTCCCTGAAATGTAGCACTGGCCGGATGAGCTCAGTTGCTATCGGATCGAATTTTGAATGTTTGTTAACTCGCGGCTAAACTTGGATTCGTGTTTGTTACTTGATCTTAAAAGGCACTTTGAGTGTTGAGATTTTGTTTCCATGGGAATCCGGGTTCAATTAGACTAACTCCAATGGTTGTGTGAATGTACATATTTGCACAAGTGTTTAAAAATGCACATAACTTTTTGATGTTTTACTCCATTGGTTAAATGTGCTTATATTTGAGCACTTAGTGTGCAAATGTGCACATTTTAAACACTCAAAAGTAACCATTGGAGCACAATTTATATCAAAATGTGCATATTTAAGCATTTGCACCATACCATTGGAGTTAATCTTAGAATCAAAATTTGAAGACTAGGGCTTCATAAATGTCCAAGATTACTTCTACTCGTGTTCAAATACGAGTCAGCAAAACTAAACTTGATTTAAACAACAACAAAAAAAAGGGCTCGGATTGAAGCCACTCAAGTGACAAGTCCACTCCATAAATCATTCACAGTCTTTTAAATTTTTAAGATAAAAGATAATTTAATTCACTTTTTCAACTTCAGCTAGATTGGATAAAAGATGGCGTGATAGAGATCAATTTCGGTAGAGTACCAAAAAGAAAAAAAAATATTATTTCACCTTTCACTAAAGATCAGATTTTGGTTTTACAATTACTCAGTAGACCTTTATTTCACCTCAACACTAGTACTAGTCTACTACTTTTGTTCGAAGGGAATTTGAATAGCATGAACAAATTAGCTCAAACAAGTCACTGCTTGGACTGGAGCCGTTGTGATTGTGATTGGGTCATCAACAAATTTTGACGCTAAATTTAGCAGAAAAGGAAAACTGGGTCAGAGTCCCGTTATTGATCCATAGCCCACCCGGATCCTTCTGGCTTAACCCAAAATATTTCTAGGCTTAGTGGGGCCATCATCTACAAGGCCAGGTCACCTTGAAATTGCAATTATTGTATGGTTGAACAAGGTAAGTAATTAGGTTAGACTATAGCCAAGCTAGGTGACCGGCCCAGACTATACTATGAGAGTTATCCAAAGAATATCTTTTCGGATGATGTTACGATACCGAGCGATCATAGTCTCTATTTTCGAGAGATAAGTGGCCTAGCTATGTATTATACATTTTAAATATCGACGATTTAAATCCATCCTATAATCAGTAATGATGGTTTCAATCTCCCATTGCGTCCTAGCCTTTACTAGCATATGTTTTTTTAATGGATTTTATCACAAAAAGATTTTCACCTTCATTTTAGAAACTTTTAATACCTAGCATCCTAGCCTTGTTTATTCATTTCCATAGGGCTAACAGACCCTACAACCATAGCTCCAACTATCGCTTTGGCAATAGGCAAGAAATTAAAGGACAAACGAGCGAGTCACCACAAACCGCAGGCATGCAAATAAAGAAACCAAGGAGAAAAAAAAACATTAAATGGGAACCCCTACCTCCGAAGTTTATGAAGATATGATGGATCGTGGAGATCGCCCACTGACATATTTGCTTGCTTTGTTATCCGCAATTGCAAGGGTGAAGTGGTGGCGACAAATGCCTTCGTCTGCAAAGTGGAATCGACTTTGGAAGAAAAAAACATTGCCTTATATGTAGGAATCCAGCAAGCAAGAGATCTTGGGTTCCAATGTATCTAGGTCGAGGGTGATAATTTCACTCTCATCAACGTTGATGATGTACGGAGTTGTCACCAAGATCGATCTAATTGTAATTGATGCTATTTTGATCAGGCAAGCCTTTAATCGATCTCCTTTAGGCATATTTTCTGGGAAACCAATATAACCAACATTGTTGCTAATTACGAAGCTAGATTTTGAAGAGCGGATTCGATCGGTGTGCTTACAAGTTTCAAATTCTCGTTTACAAAGATCAATTGACTAACGCTACAGACGTAATTGAGGACTCCCAAATTGCTGCATGTTATAAAAATAAATAAATAAATAAAAGTTCAATAATAACCCCAATGAGAAGAAAAAAAGATACGATTCCACACCGGCGTAAATTTAATTTGGAACCACCCTTGATACGGCACGTCTTCGCCGAAGCCCACCCCGTAAAAGTTCTCCAATTCCGCAGGCAAAGATTCGTTTTGCCTTTTCTCTTGCTCGGAGATCCACTCTCGAAATCCGAAGAAGACGAAGACGGAGGAATCAATCCACCTGTTTCCACTGCAGGAGACAATCCACAAACAATCTCTCTGTGTGGAAGACGACAGAGGGAGCGCGCTCTGTTGTGGAAGCACCAGCAGCCATGGAAGACTGAAGGAACAAGGTAAGCGAACAGAGACAGAGACAGAGAGGGAGAATGGGAAACAAGATCGCTCGTACGACTCAGGCTTCGGCGACCGAGTACTACCTCCATGACCTCCCGTCCTCGTACAATCTCGTCCTAAAAGAGGTTCTAGGTCGCGGCCGGTTCCTTAAGTCCATCCAGTGCAAGCACGACGAAGGTCTCGTCATTGTCAAGGTCTACTTCAAGCGCGGAGACCAGATCGATCTCCGCGACTACGAGCGCAGCCTCTTACGTATCCGCGAGATTTTCCGATCCCTCGACCATCCCCATGTCTGGCCCTTTCAGGTTTGGGGCTTTTTGAATCGTGGCTCAATTCTTCATTTTTTTAGGGTTTGGCTGTTGGTGCTGTAATAATTGGTTGATTTTGTGCAGTTCTGGCTTGAGACTGACAAAGCTGCGTATTTGCTGAGACAATACTTCTTCCATAATCTCCATGAGCGGCTGAGCACCAGGCCGTTTTTAAGCCTTATTGAGAAGAAATGGCTTGCTTTTCAGGTACCTGAACTCGAATGAGTCCTTTTCCCTTTGTTTGTTCGAGATTTTGATATTACCGGGGTTGGTTTGGAACTGAGATTTTCAATGGCTATAAACTGGTTGCAGTTGTTATGTGCAGTTAAGCAGAGTCACGACCATTCGGTTTGTCACGGTAATCTCTGTTCTGTAAGAGGGATTCTCCTGTGTTTGCTTGGATTTTTCGATATGTTAACCATGAAGGTGTTTTGCTTTGTTTAATTCAGTACAGAATTTGGGGGTTTTGTGTAGGTGATATTAAGTTAGAGAATGTGCTGGTTACTTCATGGAATTGGGTTTACCTGGCCGACTTTGCATCGTTTAAACCAACATATATACCTGATGACGACCCATCGGATTTTTCTTTCTTCTTTGATACTGGGGGAAGACGCCTTTGCTATCTCGCTCCCGAGGTTGGTTTTCCTGCTGATTGTTTATATGTTCCTTAACATATTTAATTTGCAGTATGCTTTTGTACATCTATACTAAGGATCAATTGTTGACAACTTTGATTTGATTTTAATCTTTTGTTTGAAACTTTGTTTTGAATTAATGGTGGAATTTTGTCCACCTTTGCACCCAATTAACCTGAATGTAATCTGCTAATCGATTCTTGGAATTTATCACAATGTCAAAGTTGATGAGTTCTAAGGCAGACTTCTTGCATGCTGTGTAATGATGTGGAAACATAAGCATGACTTTAGATACTACTGGCAACATTTAAGGGGTTGATCTGATGCCATGGAACCATATATTGCTGCTGATACATGATATAAAACTTTTCCCAACGAATTGAACAACTAGTTTGATGGCTTGGTGAATGGCCACCGTTTTTTCGATTTTACTATTGAAACTAGACCTATGGGCTGTTCAACGATGAAATATCTTGGTATAACTTCTCTAGTTAATGGACCGAGTCTTGGTAGTAAGTGATCGTTCAATACATTGCTGAAGAGCAGACTGAATTAGTTGCAATTTTGCCCAAGCTATGCTTCTAAAAAAGTGTTTAGAGAGAACACTTTATTTTACCAGGGAAACTTTAAACCATACCTATTGTTAGTTCCTTGCTGCCTGAGAAGCTTAAAAGTATTGCTTTGAGAGGCTAAATTTTGCAATGGAAGATTGTCCCAAAAGCTAGCCAAAGGCAATTATTGGGGGTCCGGGTAAAAGGAGAGTAAATTTCATTATGTGTTTTATTCTTTAGTTTCTGATGATATTGTGCTTTTGAAGATATCTAAAGTCTAAACAGTTGTTTTTTTCATTGAAAACTTATGATTTCATGATTCCTTTTGTTTCACTTGAGAACAAGTTTCTTTCAGCTGTTGAAAACTTGTTTCCATGTTATAGTCTAGATGTTAACAGATTATATGTTATGCATCACATTTTAGGCCTCATTCATGAATGCTGATGCTATATATGCTGTTCCACTTCCATACAGTACATTTTCCTATTTTACTATCGTACACGTATGTGAGGACAATCTTTTAACTTGGTTATTTTTGTCCAGAGATTTTATGAGCATGGAGGTGATATGCCAGTTGCACCCTTGAAGCCATCAATGGACATCTTTGCTGTAGGGTGAGCTTTCTTTTCCTTGACAAGCCATTTTTTTCCTTAAGAAATATTTCTTCTGGTCTGATCTTTAATGATTGCTGGTGACATACATACTAGTGTTTGAAAATAATAATATTTCTGCTTCAAATATAATTAAAAAAAAACAATATTTTCCCTCTAGATCTAATATTATGTTTCCACTGATATTATGGTTACACTTAGGGGTGGGAATGGGACGGGACAGGATTGGGGTAATCCCGTGTATTTTTTGCGGGACGGGATTGAATTTTTTTTTTCAAATCACGTCGGGTCTTATCCCTCACGGGATCCGGACGGGACGGGATTTGTCCCTCGTAAAAAATGATTAAAAAATAATCCAGTTAACTTAAACAATAGTAAGTTGAAATGTGAAAATTCAAGTCTTATTTGCAGTAAGTAGTAAGTCTTATTTGAGTTAATCCCATTACAATAGATGCTTTCGTAGCCAACAGTAAGTCGTATTTGAGACTTCTGAGTTATTTCAATAGATGTTTCAATGTTTTATTATTATTTTAAATTTTAAATTTTAAATTTTGGGTTTAAATAAATGTTTTCGTATAATATAAATATATTCTTAGACATTCTTATTAATTTTAATTATATATAATTTTATATTTATATGCGTGACGGGACGGGATTTGCGGGATGCGAACTCTTCGTCCCGCGCCCCGTCCCGCGTAATTTTTGCGGGACGGGATTGATTTTATTTTTTTTCCCAAATCCCACCGGGATCGGGCCGGGACGGAATTTGCGGGATTTGTGCCCACCTCTAGTTATACTTAGCATCTTTTGAGAGACTGATTTTTAGTAGATGTTTTAAATGCTCAGTTTTTTTTCCTATGAATTCATGTAGGGGTTTTTAATAGACACAATATAATAAAAACTACTAAATGTGTTAACATTGACCTATTTATTCTCTTTCTTTGAAATTTGCCTCCTTTGTGCTTAACAAATTTGTTGTTTCATTCCTCTTTTGTTCATGCTTTTCTTTATTTTCTACTAGGTGTGTAATAGCAGAGCTTTTCCTCGAGGGTCAGCCACTATTCGAACTCTCACAGCTACTTGCATATCGTAGAGGGCAATATGATCCTAGTCAACTTCTTGAGAAGGTAAGGAACAGAAAAGTAGTATATTATATATGAATATGTGCACGTATATCATTTCAATTTTGAGGAATTGGTCGGTTTCCAATTTTCCATGTTCAGTGTATGTCTGCATTGTTGAAAGTAGATATGGTATATGGACATGATTTTTTTCTACATTGTCCTTGATTAGATGGACAATCCTGCTAGCATATGGCCATGGTATTTCTGTAAATGCCTTCGTTTATTTATTTATTTATCTTGAATGGGTTTGGTAATTCCAGATTCCTGATCCCGGTCTTCGCAAAATGATTCTTCACATGATTCAACTGGAGCCCGAGTCAAGATTGTCTGCGGATGACTATCTTCAGAGCTATGCTGGCTCAGTCTTCCCCAATTATTTCTCTCCATTTTTGCACAACTTCTATTCTTGTTTGAATCCACTAGATTCAGACACAAAGGTATTTTTTTTTAAATAATATTTGAAGTAAAATAATTCAGTTCTTTGGACTTGGACATGATCTGCTTGATGGAAAATCTCACAGGTTGCAGTATGTCAAGGTGCTTTTCCGGAGATACTCAAGCAAATGGCCAGCGGTACTTTGGGTGAGGCAATATGCAATACTGTGTTAACTCCTCCGAGCTCATGTAGTAAGACATCACAATTAATCGACCCAGAAGAACACAATGCTATTGTGAAATCTTCTCTCAAGAAAGATGCTTTGTCAACGGTCTTAGCTCAAGATCAGTTTGAGCTGCTGGGAGATTTAAGCACATTACTAAAGGATGTAGATCACAGTAACCATTTTTCTTCTGACAAGATGCTCCAGCAGAGTTCCACTTCCAAATCTGAGTATTTGCAGACTTTGCAGCATGAAGCTCTGCAATCTCCTAGTCAGCTACTTCAAACCCTCTCCAACGTTTTTAAGAAACGCGAACATGCCTTTATGAAAAGGATGACACTCAATGACTTAAAGAAGTTGATATCAGAGTATGATAGTGAATCAGACACTTACTGCATGCCTTTTTTACAGTTGCCTCCAGATGGTATAAGCTGTGGTGGTATGGTTCTCATTACCTCGCTGCTTTGTTCTTGCATACGGAATATCAAGTTTCCACATCTGAAAAGAATCTGTATTCTTCTCCTGAAGTCATCTTCCTTGTATATTGATGATGGAGATCGTCTACAGCGAGTGCTTCCTTATGTCATTGCCCAGCTGGCGGACCAAGCAGCAATTGTACGTTGTGCTGCCTTGGAGACTCTCTGTGATATTTTGCCACTAGTTCGAGAGTTTCCTCCACGTGATGCAAAAATTTTCCCAGAGTACATTCTTCCAATGCTTTCTATGATCCCTGATGATTCAGAAGAAAGTGTACGTATCTGTTACGCAAGCAATCTATCAAAGCTTGCACTGACAGCCTATGGATTTTTAGTTCACTCCATTAGAATGAGAGAAGCCGGAGTACTTGATGAGCTGAGTTTGCCAGAGAAGCCTACATCATTATCTAGTGATGCTCTTGGCCAGGTGCCGACATTAAATGGCTCTGCGCAACTATTGGAGCTGAGAATATCTATAGCTGAAATTGTTCAGGAACTAGTAATGGGTCCAAGGCAAACTCCAAATATTAGAAGGGCCCTCCTGCAGGATATTGGAAGCCTTTGCTGCTTCTTTGGGCAGAAACACAGTAACGACTTCCTTTTACCTATCCTTCCTGCTTTTCTGAATGATCGAGATGAGCAGCTAAGAACGCTATTTTATGAGAAAATTGTTCATGTCTGCTTCTTTGTTGGAGAGAGAAGTGTCGAGGAGTATCTTTTACCTTACATTGAGCAGGCTTTGAGTGATACCACTGAGGGTGTTATGGTGAATGCGTTGGATTGCTTGTCCATACTCTGCAAGGACGGTTTCTTAAGGAAACGAGTGCTAATAGAAATGATAGGACATGCATTTCCTTTGTTGTGTTACCCTAGTCAGTGGGTCAGGAGATCTGCAGTGTCCTTCATTGTAGCAAGTAGTGAGAGCTTGGGAGCAGTAGACTCATATGTCTATCTTTCTCCTATTATTCAGCCTTTTGTCCGCCGACAACCGGCATCCCTTATCTCTGAGAAAGCTTTGCTTTCGTGTCTAAAGCCTCCTGTCTCAAGACAGATATTTTATCAAATTTCAGAAAGTGCCAGAGGCTCAGACATGTGGGAGAGGCAGCGAATGATTTGGTACAATCCATCAGCACTTCCTAAGCAATTAGACAGCACAGAATTTCCAAAAAGAGGTGTAGAGGAGCTCCTTTCTCTGAAGAATTGGCCTGACTTGCAGCGAGAAATTCGAAATGAGAAAGGCATGATGCATTCAGAACATCTGCTGGAAAAGACAGAACGTAATGATTCTGATGCTAAGTTAAGAGCAATTGGAGGTTATTTATCCAATGGTAACAGCATGCTTGATAGCCGTGATCCTCTTTCTTCAGAAAAGCTACATTTTTCTGGTTTGATACCCCCACAAGTTAATGGTATGAGTGGCTTTTTCCGCAACAGGTCTTCTGAAAACATACCTCTGTATTCTTTCTGTCTAGAAAAACAGGCAGTACAAAATGCTCAAGCTGCATCTGATTCTCCACTACAGTTAAATACCCTCACAACGGGCTCAACAATTTCCCCTTGGATAGATCCAGCCAACAAATCACTGGGTTTGGCTAATTCAGTTCCGGCTCCTAAACTTGTTTCAGGGTCATTCAGCATTGCTGGTGGATCTAAGATGTTCCACAGAGTGGTACATGAGCCTGATGGCAGAGAAAGTGATCATGTCTCTTCTATTAGCAGCAAGTTTCAAGATGTAGCATTATCTACCTCCTTAAATGGTGGCTCAATGTCTTCTGGAGAAGTTTCATCCTCTAGTGATACAACTAGGTCACCATCTCTCTCAATGGCATCCTCAATGCCTGACTCGGGGTGGAGGCCACGTGGGGTGTTGGTTGCACATCTTCAGGAGCACCGCTCTGCTGTCAATGATATTGCTGTTTCAGCTGACCACACCTTTTTCGTGAGCGCATCTGATGATTCAACTGTAAAGGTGTGGGATTCAAGAAAATTGGAAAGGGATATTTCATTTAGGTCAAGGCTAACCTACCCACTTGAGGGACGAAGAGCACTTTGTGCAGCTATGCTGCGGACTTCTGCTCAAGTAGTGGTTGGTTCATGTGATGGGAAGATTCACATGTTCTCTATTGATTATGTATCTAGAGGGCTTGGCAGTGTTGTTGAGAAGTATTCCGGCATTGCAGAGGTCAGGAAGAAGGATGTGGGAGAGGGTGCAATAATCACTATTGTGAACTACTATGGTGATGGCTCCCCCAGTCAGTCACTGATGTACAGCACGCAGAATTGTGGAATTCATCTCTGGGATACTCGTAGTAGTTCTAATTCATGGAATTTAAAAGCGACTCCTGAAGAGGGTTATGTTTCTGCATTGGTCACTGATCCCTGTGGGAATTGGTTTGTGTCTGGGTCTTCCAGGGGCGTGCTAACTCTTTGGGATCTAAGGTTCTTGGTTCCTGTTAACTCTTGGGAATATCCTCGCCCATGTGCTATAGAAAAGATGTGTCTCTTTGTTCCTCCTCAAAGCTCACCCTTTTCTCCCATGGCTAGGCCTCTTGTATATGTTTCTGCTGGTTGTAACGAAGTGTCTCTATGGAATGCTGAGACTGGGAGTTGTCACCAGGTAAATATGTTTTAATGATGGTTCATAAAAGCCAAAACTGTGGTTTGTGTCCTGTGCCCTGTGCCCAAAGACCCGAGTCTTCATGTTTTCTTCTCATTTATTTTTGGACAGGTTTTTCAAGTGCTGGATAATGACAGTGATGCTGAATTGCCTGATTTACCTTGGGCGTTAGCTAGACCTCCCAATAAGGCAAATCCCAAACCAGATCCCCGACGAAATATCAATCCGAAGTATAGGGTTGATGAGCTGAATGAGCCCCCTCCTCGCATATCTGGTATTCGTTCTTTGCTTCCTCTACCTGGGGGCGATCTATTGACTGGGGGAACTGACTTGAAAATTCGTCGATGGGACCATTGCAGGCAATCTCCTAATCTCTTACCTACGTTTAGTGCCTTATAACATGACTCGTGCTTATTGCTAATTAATTTGCTCTTCTTCTCCTGGGCTGCAGACCCGAACGGAGTTACTCTGTATGTGGACCAACTATAAAGGCCATTGGGAACAATGAGGTTTATGAAATAAAATCTAGCTATGGGGTACAGGTGGTTCAGGTAAGTCAAAATGATCTCTGTGCCATGATAAATGTTTTCTCTACTATTTTTGGCAGGAGCAAGTCAATCCTCTTGCTTGTGTGTGCTATATGCATTATTACTTTTTGCGTCGAGTGCAAAATTAGGGGATGGGTTAAGATCTATCATAAACATTTGCTTTATTACTTGATTGAGATTAAACTTGTTTGTTTGATTTAGAATGTGTTGGTAAACATGCTATGAGCTGATATGGTGATAATGTGCTCATATGGATGCCTTATAATGCAAACGATTGTTTACCAAATACACCTTTAGACTTTCTATAATCAACAATCATAATAAAAACAAATCCTATTTCCTTTTTTTTGGTAGAATTTGAGGCCAATTCTTGTTTGCATTGCTTAAAAAGAACCAATACAAAAGCTTCATCTGTCACTGTATTTTCCAATTCATGGTTGCAGTTACATGTTGTAGTAATAAAATGGCCATTTCAATTTCCTATTTCTAGGTTTTTCTACTGTTATCACTAATGGGCAAAAAATGCAATTTTATATACTTCAACATGACTTGCACATAATCACCTATCTGCTGATATGTACCATTTAAGCAATTGCTATCTTTGAAACTTCTAATGCTTGATTCGGCGTCTGTGCTGTAGGAAGCAAGAAAGCGTCCTCTGACAACCAAACTGACAGGAAAAACAGTTCTGGCTGCTGCTGCTACTGATCCTGCCGGTTGCCACCGTGACTCCATCGTCTCTTTGGCCTCTGTCAAGGTGAACCAGAGGCTCTTAATATCGAGCAGTAGAGATGGTGCTATAAAGGTCTGGAAGTGAAAGATGCGATCGTCTTCAAGAGAATGGTGTACATATCCCTGAACTCTAGGTAAAACTGTATATTCCTGCCGTCGTTTAGAGCTATATTTATAACCTCTAGACCATGAACTTCATTGGATTGCTTGCGCAGTTCCCTTAATCTGAATCTTGTGTAATTGTATATCATTAAAGAATACAAGGATACGAAGTAGGACCTAAGACCGGCCTACCTAGTCTTTTTTTATACTTCTGTCGTGCAAATGCAGTTGACAGGCATAAGTTATGCTGGCCTTTGCCCTTGCTTAGAAGTTAGAAATATTCCTGTACATGTCAAATTTGGTATGAATGAATTGGAGTATATTTTCTTGATGCTCCTAGTCATATGCATGCCAGTGTTCATCCTCATTGTTTTCTTGTTTAGTATATTACCTTCTCTATAACAGCTGCACATGCATCTTTCATTATTTTTGCTTCATATGCATGCAGTTTAAGGCTTGTATGAGGCAATGCTAAGCTCAAGTAACATGAAAGTTGGATGATTTGGTGAAATTTGTAATTAGGAATAGTTGGAATAGTTGTTATATGGTAAGAGTAACCAGGAAGTAATTAAAAAGGGAAGATGGAAAAAATAGAAGCATCTATCTCAGTTCAGAAGCTTCAGATATGATACAGTAAAAAGTAGATTCTCAAACTCAGTAAACTCACCAGTATGAGAAACCCTTTTCACCCCCACACCTTTTCAAATATTTACTTACTTTATTCCTGCATTGAACGACACACACTACAGAGCAAAACCCACAACACAACTGTGTTACCTGTGTATAGACATGAGCACGGGTCGGACCCGCCGGGTCAAGGGTCGGACCTGCCGGGTCAAGGGTCGGGAGATCTCTGACCCTGACCCTTCCAAGCCACGGGTTGACGGGTTGTGGTGACCCGCCGGGTCAAGGGTCGACCCTTTGACCCGTCGGGTCATGACATGTCATTTTTTAAAAAGTTTTTTAAGTTTAAAAAAATAAAAATAAAAAGGAAGAAGGGTATGGACTGGTTTTCTAGTTGTGTACGTATCTCTCGGGGAAGAGGAATGAAAGCTCACGTAGTTCTTTACATTCGTTCTGATCCCTACTTACCTTATCTCATTCTAAGACTCTTCTCCTTGCTTTGCATCGATCTGAGCTCCTGACCATTGTGTCATCGTCGAGTTCTTCATCTGAGTCTGACTCGATTAAGTGGTCATTATTTTGAATTCGCATCTCCACCATCTTCCAATCGTTTAGGCAAACTTGACCTTCCAGAGTCTCGGGCAAGGGTCTTGATCTCTTCTCACTTAATATTTGACCACATTGGCTAAAACGTTGCTCCACCGCTAGAGTTGAGCAAGGAGCGGTGAATATTTGACGAGTTATTGCCTACATAGTAGGAAATTGGGATCTCTCTAGATGGCTCTGTCATTATATAATGTTGAATTCCTATTCCTCTTCACCTCGATTTTTTGGAAAAAATAGATGACCCGGCGGGTTGACCCTACGGGTCGACCCTTCGAGTTCGACCCACCGGGTCCGCGGGTCAAAATCAGCATGACCCTAACCCTAACCCTTGACCCACCTCGACCCTGACCCTTGTTGACCCTAACCCGCCGGGTCGTCGACCCTTCGGGTTCCCGCCGGGTCAAAACCCGTCGGGTCCAGGTCGACCCTTGACCCTTGCTCATGTCTACCTGTGTATATGTAATGCTTTTTACTTTACTTATTCTGAGTTTGTATGCAAAATTCAACCGTTACATCTTTTCATACCCTCGGAGGATAAGCCCCGCACAGGAGAAAGTTGCAGGAGAAGACAAACACAACTGCAGCCAATGGCCCAATAGGCTTAATTTGCTGTAAATTTGGAAATAAATTCCTTTTAAATGGGTGGAGAAATAGACAAGTGAATTTATAGAGACAAGTTGAAGCCACTAAGCCAGGGCCTTGTTCCTCGGCATCCAGCAAGCGCACGAGCTAGGCTTTGGTTCATTGTGTATTGAAGGCGAATGTCTTACGGCCATCAATTGCTTTACAGGGTTTTGGAAGTCTCCTTGAGAAATGGAAATGCTAATTGCAGACTGCAAGCTTATTTGCCAGAACTTTGGTGGTCGGATGGGTGAGACACGTATTAAAGGGAAGCCTAAATTGACTAAATTACATCAAAATGATTAAATTAATCTAAAAAGTAATGTTATGTCAAAATGATTAAATTAAATAAATGAGTAATGTTAACCTAAATTGACTAAGTTGAGTTCAGACGATGGATGCAAATCATGGAAACTAATCAAAACAGCAATCGGGTGAAGAAGATGTTGATGTAAGTTTTAATTTTATAGCAAGATTCAATTTTTATACCTTAATTTGTACACCATATTGGTTGATGGGCCCTCCAATAACCAATTTTCCTTTTTAGATTAATATTACTCATTTATTTAATTTAATCATTTTAAAATTAATATTAGAAATCATAATATATCATATTAATTTGAATAAACATCATCTTTCTTTATTACAATGACAATAAATTAAATTTCAGAATCAATAGAAGCAAGAAAAAGGTTAATTGTATAATGTTTGTGGTGTTAAATATAAATATTAGTATGAAGCACGAAAAACTATACATTTGATAACAATTTAGCGGTTAAAGTTCATCATAAATAATCTCAATATATTTATACAAAAATAGGCGGGAAGTGGCCACTTGAAACAATTATTGTAAGATAAAACATTAAAATATGCATTAATTTGTTTAATGTCTACTTAAGAACAACTAATTTACTATTTGGATAAAGTTATGATATTGATTTAGTCATTGAGAGTTGCAATCAGAAGTGGGGAAAACAACATTTTCTAAACTGATTTAGTCATTTAGTCTGTCTCATTCTTAGAAGCATATGGGTTTGCATTATAACAAGATCCATCACACATATCTCTACACAATTTAATGAATTTATGCATTACGTGTCAATGAAGTCGAGCTCCCTCATTAACCTCAACAACAGAAGTCGAGCTTCCTTATTAAGCTCAACAACAGTAGCCGAGCTTCTTCCTTAACCTCAACAACAGAAGCCGAGGTTATTTATTGAGCTCGTCTTATGTCAATGGGTCTTCAGACAAGATCTTCAAAAGGGTCATTATATACCTCGAAAAAACTAGATGAGGCTCCGTCATAACCTCGTTTTTATGCGCCGAGGTTACTAATTCACCTCGTCTAAACCTGCCGAGCTTATTCATGAACCTCGTTCGTATCTGCCGAGCTCCTTCCTTCGACGGTTTTTCGAACGAAGACCGAAAATCGCAATTCGATAATCATGTAAAGCGAGCGATAGACCCATTCGTGTGTCGATCAATTGATATTTGGATTAATTTCATCGATTTTAGGCTGTTTTCGATCAAAAAAATTCGTTCAATTGATTTAGGTTTCGAATCTTTCGATTCGGGAAAAGAGAGTTTTGAGCCTTTTTGCAATGTGTTCGAAAAAAATGAAAAGGACTTGTGGTAATTTTGATGAAATTATCTTGTCAATAGCCATTCCGACATCTTGCATCTATCCTCACTCTTAAAATATACCTTTTTTCAATTAATCGCCTATTAAAATTGAATTTACACAAAACTGCTCATTAAATTAAACTCTTGACAAAATACCACTCCAAGTGAAAGAGATTGCTAAAATCATATTAAATGACCAAAGGGTCCCTATATGGAATCAAATATTTGCTTATCGTCATTGAAAGGCCCAACCAATGGGGTCCAGATCGTATGTCTCCATTCGTGTCCCCTTCTACTGTCCCTCCTCACAATCTTTCTATTTTCTTTTTCTTTTACTATTTAATTTTAATTTCTTTTTTTAAAATTGGGTTGTGTTAGGGGGAGGACAGGGGAGGGGGACAGAGGATATGACTCCTAACCAATGATTCAAAAATAAAAATACCTCACCTTCATTGATACGTAGAACTTTTTTTTTTTTGCTAATAATTCTTGCAAAGCATTCAAATAACCAAATTAACCGCTCAGGTAAATTTGGTGGGCGTCCTTAACGTTATGGTTTTAGTTCTGCTTGGTTTCATCCATTTCAGAGTGCTTGTTTCACGGTGTTTGCGCCTTTTTTCCTTTTCATGTATTCCGATTTTTTTGTATGTTCGACGACTCACTCTTCTACCGACGTGTCAGTCTCTCGACTTTCAGGTATGTTTGATCTCGAATTATTACTCAATCAAAAAAATAACTAAATTGAATATGCTAACGTCAAAATCCAAATGACCATTATTCGTTATTCGGTTTGCTTTTTACATGGTCAGAATATCGCCAAATACATGATGACTGCTACGGTTTTAAAAACCGTGAGAATATCCACTGGCACGATTTTCAATGTATCCAGCCATGGTTTCACAAATTGTCAGAGATGTTCCCTTTTCGATCACCAGTTAAATAAGATGTAAAGATTTAAAAAAAAAACAAAGATTCACGTGGTTTTGAAAGGTGTAGTAGGAGTTTTTTTTTTTTACTTTTACTCATTTTATTGGGGTTGTTTAGGATTATACTCCTACGGTTTCTGAAATCGTGACCGACACTATGTATTATGCAAGATTTTCAGTGTGTCAATAGTAACCCCCTTCATGATCTACAATAAAAATAAATAATGATAAAATTAGGATTCACCTTTTCCCCACCTTAAACCTACCTAATTCAATAAGACAAACAATTACATTTGAAATTTTTTTAATAGATTTTATTGTTTTAAAAAATGGTATTTCTAACCTATGTCCTTGGACATAGATTAAAAAACTAAATTGGAAAAAACTCTCTAAATTTCAATGCATAAACCCTAAGAGATCTATTTAAAAATTGAATGATAAGGGCAAAAATTGCTTTATTTCAAATATTTTTCCACAAATTTATTTTAAAGATACTATATGTTAATTCCACTAATTACTAATATAATAAATGATACTACATGTTAATACTAATAATTACTGGTATGATATATGATATTGCAAAGATATTCTATGATACATATTACCCACAATATAAGACATTAACATCATTCATGTTTTGGTACCCAAAGTTAACGAATTGTTAGGAATAGAGATATATGAGGGTTAGGATTGTAAATACTATGAAGTTGGGCATTGTGGTATAAATACTTGTATCTTGTAATGAACAGGGCATCATTGAATACATAAAACCTATCTTCTTCTTCTTCCTCCTCTCGGTCTCTCTCCCCTCTCTTACCTTACCTTCCTAATCAATGACTTCCATGGTTCTAAGGTCCAAACAAATTGGTATCAGAGCCTTTCGATTCTTCGACCAAAGACGCGCATTGGAGTCACAGATTCGTCGATTAATGGCAAGCTCCGGTCAGCGAGAGTTTCGGTTTCTCACGGAGCGGGAGGAACGATCCATCCTTGTCAAGATCAAATTTAAATTCTATGAAATTTCAACAGAAGTGTTGTTGGATGTGTTCTTTACCTGTGGCAACGTAGAAACGATGGAAAATTTCAGATCCGGGGAAGAGTTCCATTCAAGGGTTTGCTTCGAGGATAAAGATTCGGCAATTAAGGCACTCAATTGGTACAATGGAAGATGCATATACGATTTTTGGTGCAAATTGGAGCTGTTTCAAGGATTCCAAGTTTCCAGATCGAGAAAAATGGAAGTTCCGACGCAAGAAATCAAAGAAGCTGAAGTCGACGACAACCCAATCATTCAAGAGTCGCCAAGAAGTGTCCGATGGAAGGTCGAGGCGCCTTTGGGCAGTACTGCGGGTAACGCGGGTGAAGAATTGGTCGGCATTGGTGTGTATGCAACAAACCCAGTCGATGAATTGAAAGACGACTCAAGTGCGCCAGGAATCGAAGCGACGACGGCAGACGAGAAGCGCATAGAAGGGCCGATTGTGGATGTGAAACAAGCAAGCAAGTCTTTGCTGAAAATCGAGAGCCAATTGAAGGAGAATTCAAAGGCTGGTAAGTTGATGGAATCCCCCAACTCAGAGAAAGAAGCCAATATAGAAGATCACCCGATCCAAGTAACTCCCAATCCCTGGAAGTTTATGAAATGTGGTGGTACAGTAAATGAATTAGCTGAATTGGTGGTGCTCTTGATTCAACTGATGGAAATTAGGTTGACTAATACTAGAACAGATTCGTTTGAGTGTTTGAGAACCCTTAGTGCACACAAGGTGTTTGTCAAAATGTCTAAAAAGGGTGTTCATGTGCTGGTTGGGTTAGTTTTAGGATGAGAAGTCTGAGTTTGGATATTGAATCAAGCCAAGAATTGATCAAGCTGCCTTACGATAGAGGAAAAAAAGGAAAGGATGCATTGTATGATTGTTCTTTGTTGATCCTTGTGGATCATCAGGATGGTCTAAGCAGCAGACACAAGGTCCGTGCTTGGGGGGAGGTGTCCCTTGTTGAGGACTTGATTTTCGATCCAGTAATTGCTAAGCTAGGGGTTGAATTGAGGAGGCCTAAACCCTTGAGAAGCATTCATGTGACAGGGCATCGGAGGGTTTTAATTGTGGCATGCATTGGTATGTTAGACAACAAGACATTAAATTTTTTACCCTGGAGGTATAAGCTTATTAATTTTGGGTAAGAATAGTAGACTTGGTTCTGTTGGATTGATCGATGTATGTCAGGCGTGGGATACAATTTCCGTTTTTGATTCCGGTGGAATTTCCAACAGATCATCGATAGCCACGGGTTTTGCAACACAGTCCTGCATTTTGTTATGTTGTTCTGTTGTGCAGCAAGTCGATCCAGGTGGAGTTTGTCTAAGGGATTCATGTCAAACAATGGCCAAAGTGATTCTTGTTTTTGATCCGAGAGGGTTGGTGATCCAAGGACAACAGGTCATGGAACAGTTTTACAAATGGGTAGCAATACAAGTTGCGCATGTACGTCATAGAAAGTGGAAGGGGATTTTTGCTTCCATAAAACCAGCTTACAAGTTGCTGCTGTCATAGAAATTGGAAAGAAAGTTGGAATAAGCTTTTACATTTTACTTGGAAGCAACACGTCAAAACAGAAATAAGGAATTTGGGTGATGATGTAAGGGAAGCATCAATTTTTACTGTCATAATGGCCCAAATATTGGCTCCAAGAGCAGATCAAGGGAAGCAATGAAGCATGGTGGAAGGAAAATTTCCAATAGCTAATAGCACTACTTAGGAGCAACTTTCAGCTTCGTATTGGTTGTTTTTTTTAGTTTGTATTTTTTTAATAAGCTTGTGGACAAGCTTTCTTAAGGAGGGGAGTTTTGTTAGGAATAGAGATCTATGAGGGTTAGGATTGTAAATACTATGACGTTGGGCATTGTGATATAAATACTTGTATCTTGTAATGATCAGCATCATTGAATACAGAAAACCTATCTTCTTCTTCTTCCTCCTCTCGGTCTCTCTCCCATCTCTTACCTTACCTTCCTAATCAATGGTTTCCATGGTTCTAAGTTCCTAACACGAACTCTAATTTTAATGTCTGGTCCATGCATTATTTTCTCTCTTAATCATTCTCATTAAGTTTCCATGTGGTCTTGTAATTATATGAAGTATACATAAAGTGGCCATGTGGGAGGCATTTTTTTTTCCACCATATGATCCCAACATATTTTCACCATTTTTTTTTTTCCACCATTGGATATAGCCATATAGGCATAGCCTTGCCGAATCAATACAGTAAGGTGAAACAGGGTACTCCAATCGGTAACCTCTTCTCTCATACCTTTTCCACAGACACACCATACCACGACAAAGAAACTGAGAAGGATTTAATTATTTTTTTTAAAAAAAAACTTGGTAAATTACACAAATCACCTCTTAAATACGGAGTATATGTGAGAAATCGAAAATCCCGAGTGGGTCGTATCAAATCGGGACTCTTCATCACTTCATCTCTTAAATACGGAGTATATGTGAGAAATCGAGAATCCCGAACGGGTCGTATCAAATCGGGACTCGTGTCGGGGTTTATTATATTTTTGTTTATAAGGTCGGGATCCACCACTTTACACAAAAGTTTAAGCCATTGTGTAGGACTTACCCCTCCTTATATTTTGGTTTGGTATTCACCTCATTTTTCAATGTGGGACTACCCACAAACCCCAACAGTATATATGTTGTTATTTCGTACAAAATTTTCCTTCATAAACATACAACTATTTTTCAATCACAAATTGTTAGCAATTATAAAATATCCTTTAGTTTAAAACATATATAATGTTCGTTTTTATAAGTTAAAGGGTGATTAAGTGCAATTAAATTAAATATGATTAGTGTATGTGATTAATGAATCAAGTGCAATTTCAGTTATTAATTTTTTTTAATATAAAGTACAGGGTGATTTTGTACGTAATTACCCTTATCAAATTTATCACCACTTTCCACTAGTAATATTTGAATAGATTACACAAAATCATTGTTCATTATATTATGGTGAACAAAACCAAACTGAATAAAAAAATTAAATAATTTTTTTACTCAATGATATGCTTTTGTAATTAGCAATTTAACAATCAAAGTTCTTAAGATATTACAATCATAAATTTTCCAAAATATGCCGTACATATTGTAACAATTATAATGCTTATCTTTTTGTAAATTGTATTTGAGGGGTATATTATATGCCACTTAAACTCATTTCATGTTTAATGAAAAAGGTTTAAAATACCACTTATGAGTGGAAAATTGCGTTTGAGATGATCATCTTTATGTCTCAAGAGTACTTTCAAATTCTTTTCAAAGAATTGGTTACAATGTTATAACATTCGATTTCAATTCGACTTACCCGAGTTTCTTTGTTGCACGAATACTTTTTAGTAAAGCAAGTGTTTTGACTCTCAATGTCATTTGCTTGTCATATTTTTCTTGTCTTGTGAAGATGCACACCTTTAGTCACATAACATATCCAAAACGAATAAAGTTTTCTTGATCTCATATGTAAGGAATAAGGATGCACAAATGATTCATTTTTAATTATTTATCTGAAATTGTTCGATCCTTATATAAAAAAATAAAGATACTCCAAAATGATATAGGTACATAACATTGATGAAGGGTGAGTAAAGAACTTTCATGATAAAGAGTAACTTATAGTACAAAATAACATAAATAAGGGTGTTTTTTCAATATCAAGAAACATAGGGTGGTTTTATGAATGTACCCTATAGTTTTTATTTTATTTAATGGATTTTTAATTTAAAAGATTTGTAAGCATAAAAAATAGCAACTCTTCACGAGAGTGTCAGAACGCTGAGAAGGATTGTTGGTATCTTTCCCTTTTTAAGGACACGTCGCTCCATAACTCCAATTATTCAACTCTTCACCCCTTCTTTGGACCCTTTTGAAACTAGTAAAAAAGATGGGTAAATTGCATGAAAATATCCCTTTGTTAGGTCCATCCAATCATTTTTTTATTTTATTTTAATATTATAGAGTATTCAATTTCCTTATAAATATTTTTTATTAAAACAAATAAAATATAATTAAACATCATATATCTAATTTTTTTATTAGGTAAAAATTCGAGCTCAAATAAACATGAAGTTCGAGAGGTTGACGAATCGACAGAAGGACTAACCGTCAACATACAACATACTAGACACACAAATTAACACAGATGAAAAAAACAACCCAAAAAACTCAGGTCGTCAGCCAACGGAGGGGTCGAGGGAACTAGATATCTAACTAATAAGAAATAGGAAATATTTTATAATTTTAAATGTAAATGACACCATAGGTTTAGTTATTTGTCTCTATTTCAAAAAATTTAATTGAGATATTAAAATTTTAATGTCTTTAGTCCTTGTTAAATGGATCATTAACCTATTAAATGATATATTAAAGTTTATAAGTACATTAAATAAGTGTTTCTAATGTGATCCTTTCATTAGCCTCTAACATTTATATGCTATTTCAAACAATTTAACAAAGCTTTTTAAAATCTTAATGTTTATGTTATGTGTTGAATGAGTCAAATAATTGATTCATATATTCTATGTCTCAAAATTTATGTCATTTGACTTTGTGGTACGCTTTTTTATGAAGATAAAAAAATGTATAAAGTATTAAATAATTTAAATAATTTTTTTTATAAAGTCATACTTATTATTATTAATAATGAGTATGGAAGTTTACATTCATTTTGTCGATTCAAATATTCCTTCTCCTCTCCTATTCCCTCTCACAAAAAGCTTTATATTTCTAATTATTTATTTATTTAAGATTTGTGAAAGCGAGAAACTTTGAGAGAAGAGAAATTTAAATTGTGATTTAGTTATAGTCATGCTATGAGAGTTATAACATACTACGTATCTATTTACAATAATGTTTTCTTGTCAACCGAAAAATGAATACACATCTTTTTAATATAAAGTAACCCCAAACACATTACCAATGAAGCCGTTACATATTGATGAATATTTTTTTTTTTATACAAGGCGATAATTTGGGGTGGTCATCCACGGTTAAACCACCACCAAAAAGCGTCATATCGAACGGTGTCGACGCACTAATTTAAAAAAAATAAATATCTCAATTTCTATACCACTAATTTTAAAAAATAATTATAAGAAATAAATATCTCAATTTCTATACCACTAATTTTAAAAAATAAATATCTTATAATTCACTTGTTGCCATGAAGTTATAAAAATTACTCTAAAGGAGTAGTTCATGTAATTTATCCAAAAAAAGAGGCGTGAAGTTACCCATTAGACAAAGCCAACAACACACTCCTCAATACATATTTCTTCTTCCCTCTTCCGTTTCAAATCTCTTTCAACTTCTTCCTCTTCTTCCTCGTGCTGCCTCTGTCTCTCCCAAAGCTTCAATCTTTTTCCCATACCTATTATTTTTTTATTCAAATCTTTCCAATTCCTCTGTTTTGGATTTGTCTCCTTCCAAATTAAACTACTATAATCAAATCTCCGAAATTCCCCGCAGTCGCCGTTTCTGATTTTGTCTACCGCCTCAAATTTAAACCCCCCCCAAAAAAAATCTATTTCAAATCTTTCGTTTTTGTTTTAATTTTATCCAATTCCCGAATACTTTATATAATCCTCTGTTTCATCTCCTCCGCTGTAAAACCCACAAAATGGGGAAAGCGACGAGGTGGCTTAAGGGCTTGTTTGGCCTGAAAGCTTCCTGCAGAGACCCGAATCCGACGAAAGACCGGCAAAATCCGGCCGTCGGCGGCTCCGCTAGGGACGCCGGCGCCGGGCTGTGCCACAACCCCGCCACCATACCTCCGAACATAACGCCGGAGGAAGCGGCGTGGCTGAGGTCGTACTTCCCGGAAGCTAAGGACGAGGGTGAGGCGGAGCGCAACAAACACGCCATTGCGGTGGCCGCGGCCACCGCTGCCGCCGCCGATGCGGCCGTGGCCGCCGCCCATGCTGCCGTCGAGGTTGTTAGGCTTACTAGCCGCGGGAGAAACCACTCCGGCAGCAATAACAACCTGTTCGCCGCCGGCGACGGCTCCGTTGACGGAATTGTGAAATGGGCCGCCGCTGTTAGGATTCAAACCAATTTTCGGGCCTATTTGGTAAGTCTATACTCCAAATTAGTTTTATCTCATGATTTAATTTTTAAAAAAAATAAATTCGCATCTAAATTACCAAAAAAATAAACTTTATTTCTGTAATCTTATTTTGTATGGCAATTTATTAATTCGTTAGTTTTGAAATTAGGCGAATTGTGATCTTAGAACACGAAATTGGGCAACAATGTAGTAATTATACACTGATTTTTATTATTTTTTTTAATTTTGTAATTTGTGTGGATGATTTTTGAAGCACATTTTACGGTTGTGTGCAAATAATAATACATTTAAATTGAGTATTTATGACGTAATAATTGGTCGGTATGGTACTGGGATATGGTAGGCGAGGAAGGCGCTGAGGGCACTGAAAGGGCTAGTGAAGATACAGGCCCTAGTGAGGGGCTACCTGGTCCGCAAGCAAGCCACCGCCACCCTCCACGGGATGCAGGCCCTGATCCGCGCTCAAGCCACGGTGCGCTCCAAGCGGGCCTCTAGAGAGCCAGCCTTTCAAACAGAGTGTGCTGTCCTCAATTGGAGCCAGAGCGGGAGGATGTCAGCGTCTTTTGAAGCGAGGACGCTGAACCCTCCGATCGATCAGGACACCCCCAAGGTGGTGGAAGTCGACATTGGGCAGCCCGGGTCAAGGTCGGCCCGCGGAGGGCCCGGTGCCAGGACCTCCTACTCGGAGCTCGGCGAGGACCCTTGTTCGTACCAGATCCTCCCGCCCCAATTTCAGTATGATTTTCAGTCACACCCTCAGTTCGGGCCGGGCCGGGTTTCCATCCCCACACACCACCACCAGGTCCACCACTGCTGCCACCACTACCACGACACGGAGTGGGGGCTGACGGCCGAAGAATGCCGGTCCACCACCGCGCAAACAACCCCTCGGTTTTCGGGCCTGGACCCCGTGGGCCCAACACCGCCCCTGACACCGACAAGGGGAGGGGGTCCCGGGTGGGGGAGGCAGGAAGAGTATTACTACAGGTACTTCCCGAACTACATGGCAAAAACGATGTCGTTTAAGGCGAAGGTGAGGTCGCAGAGCGCGCCGAGGCAGAGGCCGGAGACTGGGGCAGGGACTGGGAGTACGAATGGGACAGGGAGGAAGAGGATGTCACTGAGTGAAATGATGGAGGGAAGGAGCAGTCTGAGCGGAGTGAGAATGCAGAGGTCATGCTCTCATGTCCAAGAAGTCATTAATTTCAAGAATGCAGTCATGGGGAGGCTTGGAAGATCTCCTGCTTTGTGATCTCATTTTTTATTTTTATGTTTTTGTTTATTACTCCCTATTATTTACATTAGTTTTTGTGCAAGGAAATGTGTAAAATGTAGTTGAGTTGATGTAATTTTAGTTATGATTAATTAATTGAACATAAATGGACACTCTTTAAGCGTAGGCAAGAAGGAGGTCATGGGGGAATTCAACCTATATCATCCAAGAAGATGATTTGTATTTACAAAGCTCCTAGAAGAAGGGGAAGTGGAGAAGCTAAAGTGCAGGGCACTATAGATCTAGCAATAAAATCAGCTATATCATTTGCTTATCTGTAGTAGTGTTGGAATTTGATATGGCTGAGACTGCTTAGTCTTCCAATTTACTCAATAGTTTGTATGATAGCGTTGATGACTGTCAAATTGTCACCTTCCACGATTAGCTTTCTCCCATCGAGATGGCTCTCCTTTTGTTTTTTTAATTGACAATTAATATTCATAAACACGTTTTGAGGATAATCATTTGTGATTAGACCGGATCAAGTTTAGATCGATCTGACAACTTTATACGAGAGTTGGGTTAAGTATGTACATGTCGTGTTTGGATCACTTACATTAGGTAAAATACGAATTCGATTAAGTTTAGTCGAGTTTATCTATTAGATTTAGGCTATGGGTCGGACCAATAGTATTCTCGAGTTATGCATAATTTTAATTTTTAGCAGCTCTATTTGTAATTGATATAGATTATAATAATAGAATTATGTTAATTGATAGCTCCCTTGTTTCTCCTTGACGAAATACATTTGCTATAATACTAACATTGCAGGATTGATAAAAGACAAAAGTATAAGGTATTGTAGCTTCTACAAATTGGATATAATGTTATGCAGTTATCTATTTTTCGGATTTACGTTAAACATTGATTTTAATCTTAATTGTTTTAAATCTAACTTATATCTTTTAGTTACAGAATTTCGATTAAGGTTAAATTGGATAAAGATCTTGTGTTGGTCAAGAATTAATATTGCAGGATTTGTTTAAATTTAAATTGGAGATAAACAAGGATCTCGGCAAACAAGAAAATCCCAGCAACAAGAATAAAGATATTGGCAGCAGTATCTTGGTTATATCCCCAGCGATTTCAAAGTTCAAACTGATCGGATATTCGGGGATCAATATCAGCAGAAAAATAAGGAGCTCTCGGCGGTAAGAAGAGAAGGAAGAAGCGATTCAAATACACATCTTTTCACCAAGCCTTCTCTGCGAATTAAAGAGCTCTCAAATTTCCATTGCCGCTGCTGATTTTTTTTCTTTCATATCTCTCTATTTGTAATCGATTTATTGCTTTCGAGAGTTAGGGAAAATTAGAGCTTCGTAGTATAAGTTAATCCCGGTTATACTAAGAATATTATATATATATATATCTTGCATTGGTATCTTTAAACCATACATGGATGTAGGACTAACTAGGAGCGTTAACTTAAAAGTCTCTATGTTTACTTAGCTAAGGTCTACATAACTATACATGGTGGCCCATCATAGGTTTGAAAATATATACTCCCTTAAGTTGTTGGCAACAATAAGATAGGCAATCATGATGTACGAATTACAATTTTTTTTAAAAATAAGTAATGTGAAGTGGTTTAAATTGATATAGGCTACTTTAGAACAATTTTATGGATGAAAATTGAAGGTTCATGTTCAGTGAAAATGTCAATGGTTATGGTGTGTGATCCAAACGAGTCAATTGACCAACTACACAACTATATAATTCCCCGAAAAATATGCTTTGTATAGACTAAATTGATTTTGAGTTAAGTTTAAATGAGAGAGGTCAGCATCTCCACTTTCTATAGCTCAAATCACTCCATGATAAACTCTTTCAATTTGAATTTGTTGAAAATATATATTTCTCCAACAGAAAAATCACGAGCACCATCAGGCGGATGGTGCTATAAATTTTTGGAGGAAGAAGACTATAAAATGGACTACAAAAGTGAACTAGAGGATCATTACTGTCTGTGAGTGAGGAGATATTGTATTTAATTATTTATAGCTGATCCATTTTCTCCTATTTACAATATAACTCCTTACATATTTTCAATCTACCCTTATGTACACATACATGATATCCTAATATGAACAACGTACGGTTGCATTATAATCTCTAATGACAAAGACAGAGAACATGTCACCATTTTATATAGAAATATATAACCATTTAAGTATAATTTATAAAACTTGCGCTTCGATGTTTCTCTTTTTCCCGATTTTGTGTGTTTTAACTTTCTTTAATTTGCAGTCTCTCTATAGTCTATAATAGGAATTGCAATGATTTTGGACTTACAAAATTACAAATGTGTTTCTATATATATTTTTATTTATTTTTAGAAAGGATTTAAAATCCCGGTTGGCTCTTCACATGTTTAGTCTACGGGCCGGGCCTGCTCCTGGTACAGTTGTGCTGATCAAGTTTTGCTTTCTTTAGAGGGAAATAGACAAACCAATTAATTGTGAATGTAAAAAAGAAAAGAAAAGATAAAACAGTGTAAATATTGAACAAGCTAGCTAGCTAGTGAAATTTAATTATTATTTTTCTTTAATAAAATATATGAAGAAAAAAGGGAATATAGTATATAGAGGAGGTGGATGAAGAGATGGTGACAGATTAGGACCCCCAACCAGAGATATGAAGATGATTTCTTGTTTGAATTTAATTCATGCATTTGAGAAAAATGGCACCCCATTTCTTTTGTTTTGTTTTCAAACAATCTCATCTACTTATTCTTTTGTCTTTTCTTTTGTTTCCTTATAGATTTACACATTCATAATTAATTTATTAGTTTTTTTTAATGTTTGTCACGCACTTGAGCTTAACGCATCTTTTTATCATATGTCCGATTATAGGATATATAAAATCCTAAATTAAAAAAGATTCTCTATACAAAAAATGACCCTAAAAATATAATCTATAAAATCTATCTAATACACTTTAATTAAAAATCTAATCTATAAAATATGTCTAACACAATCAATCGGTTTATATGGTTATTTAGTATGAGGTTATGAGCCAAGTTGGTGTGTACTGGGCAACTCCGTATTCGAAAAAGAGTTTCCTTAATGGAGGTTCGCTTTCACTGCTCACAAGAGATTCTTAATATATCGTTGACCAGCAGTGCTACTTCATGATTGTATCTGACTTCATTCTTAGTCTATATCATCAACTTTATACTTTTAGGTATACTTTTAGATATGTTTAGATTCGTTTATATTGTTGAGTGCATGTTACTTTGTTGTATTGCACCTTTTCTGATTTCTTTGTATGTTCGAATGAATGGAGTAGTTCATCGTCTAAAATCTCAATATAGGGTCGTTACAAAGTCATTTCAAACATGGTTTTCCGATAGAGTTGCATTTATTACTCCGTAATTGTAAAAGTAAATGATTGGTGACTGATTTCGATGGGCGGATTTGAATTAATTCATTCTACCTAGCTAGGAACAAAAGTTTTTGAATTTACTGTATTAATTTAATCATATGGGTACTCCGTATTGTTCATAGAGAAACGTAGAGATTTTGCAGTGATATACTTTACTGTATTTTTTGGGGGGGTCGATAGATTTTGCAGTGAGTGGTGGCATCAATCAGAATATATTATGCTTTTTGCATGATATGGTCATCATCAATGTAACTACTCCATTCAATTCGTTCGAAAAAAACATGTCGATTACTCCATACTCAGTATATAAAAAATCATCATCCCTCCTAAGTCCTAAGTGACATTTTCATCCTTTTCACTAAATGTCAAATAAAAAATAAAATGAATATAATTTTATCATTTTAAAACATATGTTGAATAAAATAACGTATAAATGTTAAATCAATAACTCCAATATATGATATCTCAATACTCACCCTCAAGTTGGAGTATGAAGATCCCGAATGTCCAACTTGCGAAAAAGGGCGTGGAACTGCGACTGCCCGAGTGCTTTTGTAAGGATGTCTGCTAATTGAAGAGCTGAGCGAACATGGGCAGTGACGATAGTGCCGACTCGGACATGATCCTGAATAAGATGACAATCAACCTCTATATGCTTCGTGCGTTCGTGAAAGACTGGGTTGGAGGCGATGTGGAGTGCAACCTGATTGTCACACCATAGGCGCATCGGTTGGCGATGGAAGATGCCCAAGGAGGCCTCTACTCTAAAACATACAAGATATGATACTTGATATACAAGATAGAATCAAATCAATAACTACAAGATATGATATCTCAATACTCACCCTCAAGTTGGAGCATGAAGATCCCGAATGCCCAACTTGCGAAGAAGGGCATGGAACTGTGACTGTCCGAGTGCTTTTGTAAGGATGTCTGCTAATTGAAGAGTTGAGCGAACATGGGCAGTGACGATAGTGCCGACTCGGACATGATCCCGAATAAGATGACAATCAACCTCTATATGCTTCGTGCGTTCGTAAAACATTGAGTTGGAGGCGATGTGGAGTGCAACCTGATTGTCACACCATAGGCGCATCGGTTGGCAATGGAAGACGCCCAAGGAGGCATCTGCTCTGGAACATTCCGGGTTCCGTCAATCCTATGTCGACTACTAATTATTCTCTTATATGCGGTCTGGTGTTGTCATTCATGTGCTAATCTATGTTGACGATCTTATTATCGCCGGGAATGATTCTGCTGATATTGTCCGTTTCAAGGCATTCATGCACACCCATTTTCGTATGAAGGATCTTGGTCCTCTGAAGTATTTCCTTGGGATCGAAATCACTCGCTCCGTCGGGTCATCCGACGTGGGGAAGCCACGCACGCCCAAGCGCAACACGCGCTAACAAAGCCCAGCGCACAATCCGAGTGGGGTTCTATCCTAAAACCAATTGATGTTAGGTGGGGTAGCCCACCGACTTATATGCAAGGCTTGGATTCATTATTTAATCAATGTGGGATGTCATATTTCACATCTTTCTACACACACCCCTCAAGCGTAACTGTCTGACCACGCAATATCTGCTAGTTGCGCTTGACGACATATGCCTTAAGACCGGCCATCCAATTAGACCAAGAACCCAAACCACACCACACTCAACCGAACCTTGGCTCCGATACCATGTAGAGTAATGTTTGGTGCAAATCGTGCCTTTTCCATTAGAAAGAGATTTGTATTTATACAAGAGAATTAAGGTAAACTAGGGAAAATCTATCCTAAAATACAAGATATGATACTTGATATACAAGATAGAATCAAATCAATAACTACAAGATATGATATCTCAATAGAAACAATACCAATAATACTAGGATTCCACCCAACTTGGATAAATTGGGTAATGAAGTGTATCACTACCACTACCTCATTTGTCCTTGTTAACAATGCCCTTGATAAAGTGTTCAGACCCCAAAGAGGGATTAGACAGGGTGACCCCCTGACACCTTACATCTTTGTCATAATTATGAAATCTCTTGCTAGAGACCCACACCAAGAAGCAATACTTGACGGTCTTTTGGTTGTAACCAGGCTAACCCCACATGGAAGCCCAATTCCTTTTCTTACCTTTGCGGATGAGACCCTCATTTTTGCAAAAGCAACAAACAAAAGTCTCCATACCATCCAAAATATGCTAAATACTTTTTCTAATTTGTCAGGACTAACCATTAACTACAATAAGAGCTCTCTAAAAGTCTCAAAAAATATCTGTACACAAACTGCGCGCACGAGTGCTTGCACAACATATGAATATCCCTGTCTCTAAAACAATGGGAAAATATCTAAGCATCCCTATAAATAATGACATAATAAAAAAAACCGTGTATTTGATGATGCAATTCAAAATTTAACAAAACAGTTGTCAAAATGGAAAGCGTTCTCATTGTCCCAAGCAGGGAGATCGGTACTTGTATGAGAAAACCTCAGCTCTAAAACGAGCTATCTTATGCAGAGTTTCTTGCTCCCAATAGGAATCCTACAAAATATTGACCAAATAAATAAAAATTTCTTTTAGAATAAAATCCACTCTTAGTGATATACACCGTTAGTTAGTTGGGATAAACTATGCACCCCTAAAGAGTTTGGAGGCTTAGGTTTTTGAAAGGCCGAGAACATGAACATTAACTTACAGATGAAGTTGCTCTGGAAGATTTTTATAGAACAAGATAATTTATGGGACAAGGTCATAAAGGAAAAATACTTACATATGTACTGAAACAATTATGCAAAAAAAAAACCCCTATAATACTTCCTGGCTGCTTGGACGCCTACTTAGTCTTAGGGACAAATTTCAGCAAGACTTCCATTGGATTATAGGTAATGTGAAATCCATTAATGTTTGGTTTGACCCTTGAATCAATGACATCCCATTAGAAAATTTCAAAGAAAATCATGATCTGAACTTTAAAGTAGCAGACTTGAATTTCTAGAGATGTCCATAAATATTGGAACACAAATATATTGCATTAGCTATTCCCGTCACACATAGCACAAACAATACAAACTATTCAAATCCCAAATTAGGATACACTAGACAAATTAGTATGGAAATTAAGCCTCCCGGGGAATGTCACATTGGTGGCATTGTTTGAGACCATGCTTTCAATGTAGGATAAGGATATATATGTGCTTCAAATAGAAGCTGTTGTTTTTTTGCACCTGATTATATATAGATAGCCCTGGATAAGGGCCTTCGGAAGGTCATTATTGAAAAAGATAGTCTTATAGTCGTCAACGCCATCAATAATCGCACGAATACTCCTTGAAAAATCTCCACAACGATTGAGAAGATCTGTCATAGCAAGGAAAGATTCAGCAACATTGCTTTCAGGCATTACTATAAGGAATCAAACTGTAATGCAGATTTCATAGCTAGGACTATGGAAACTTGTAATTTATTAACCTCCCTTTGAATAGAGAGCTTTGTAACATCATCCTTCCTTAGTCAAGATATCCTAATTTTTGCTTCCTGTATAAGAAAAATTGAAAAGTGTGGAAGTACTAGTCTCCTAGTAAGGGAGTGTTATTTGCCAGGTTTAGTGAATATTTTGTGAAGTGTGTTGAGGTGATAAGAAAGAGATTGGGGGGGATGGGTGAGCTCCACGAGAACTTTTGGCTTCTACTAATTGAGCCTTGTGCTCTTCCTTGCGCTGACCCCACCCCATCTATATTCTCCACATGCTCTTTCATTAAGTATATTTTGGCTTAACCTTAATTAATTCTGCTTTTCCGATTATTTAATTTGGTTAAATTCTAAAAGTGGACCTAAAATTCCAACAGATTTTGTTAGTGACATGAATTCTTTTAGGGCTCGCAATAGTCTTAAGAGTTGCGGGTTAAGTGAGTTGGTTTTGGTTAGTCATGTGATTGAATATAACAAAAACTTAATGTTTCGAGTCTACACAACTACAACATATTAAGTCCAAGGAGATTTGGGCCTAGTATCTTGAAGTAGAGGCCCATAGTGTGGGCCTGCCAAAAGTCCAGATGGGTTGTGTAGAGCTTCATAACCAGTTAACTAACCACCATAGTTGTAGATTAGAATACTCTTTTAAGTCAAAGTTAGTAAAACGAAAGCTGAGTGAGGTTCTATCTAAAAATTAATTGACAATCGAATGAGTATTCCACCGACTTATATACTAAAACTTGTTATGCTCAACTTTAGATGTGGTTCACTTTATCCTTTCACGTCCGCTTGGTTGATCGAAAATTGTGTTGGTGATGTTAGACATGAAATGTATTTGACCCTATTATCCTAATATATGACTCGAGAGCTAAAAATGAACCCGGGTGAATTATTGTTCCATTTACAAAAATAATCGACAAGCTTATACGTCGTGTATCATCCCCCCATTGCTACATTTTGATAAATCGTATATGGAGATATGGATACGAGGATAGGATGGATCTTGAAATCCAACCTCTTTTAAGTACAAAGGTACGTCTAGTAAAGAGGGTGGGCGATATATGCTACGAATTCACCCACTCGGAACCATCAATGAAGGTCAGGGATACGAAGGGCTTTGCTTCTTCATCGGTGAGCTCCCTCGACCAAGCCACCCTTCCTGCAAAGCTCGCCCCTGGCCCCGTGCATTTGTACTGCCCGTAAAACACAGTCCTACATTTCATTTCAATTTAGTTAAACAATGGTGAATTTTTCGCAATCATATATACCTTAGTTTTTTTTTTAACAAAACCAAACAAACTATACAAAAATATCACACCGAAAATGGAAAAAACTTTAGCTATTATGAAGAAAGGGCAGGTAGAATCTTAGGGTTGATGACCAAGCTACCACTATAAAAGGGCCTCTCTCTACATAGTACATTCTACACTAGACTTAGTGGGTGCTCGTGCTAAGCTACTTCACTCTATGTATAGAGACTCTATAATCCAATTGGTTTTATTTGACATACCCAAGTCAGAAGATATAAGTATGACTATGTCGTTGTTAACCTAAGCGCAACCAAAACTGATCTATATGGATGGATGGAGTAACTTATCTACTTATATGTATCATGAGTGTGTGCGGATAGGGTTTCGTCAGCACCGGTTTTGAGTGGATTACACGTGGGATTTTTTTTTTTTTTTTTTTATAAAGGCACAGAGAAAAGGGAGAATCAAAATGGTTAGGTTAGGTGCGGATTTGGGAGAATACAGGGGGAGGCTGCAAGAAGCCAAGAGTATGTGGTTTTCCAATCAGATGACAAAATGGGATTCTTTATTGTTTTAAAGATCACACTCCCACACTTGTTTTAGGAGGAGATCGAAGTGGTGTTGGTGGTTTGGATAAAAAAGTTCTGAACAAAGAGAGCGGTGCAGCTTACAAAACCCCACCATATATGGCTGGGGAGAGAGAGACGGTGGCCGTCCGTTTTAAATCATTATATAAAATAATAATAATAAGTCAAATAACGAATTTTACAACTACTGTATTATTTATCTCTATGGCGAATTAATGCACATTATATATATTATTTGAAAAAGTTACAAAATAAAAAACGAAATGTTAAATCTTTTGTAAAAATGATTTGGGATGATCTTATAAAAAATATCATAATTTTTAGTCTTTTAAAAAAATTATTAATTATGAGTATTTTCAATTAATCACCCATAATTGAGTTGATGTAAAAACTCTAATGGCCCATTAGTTTTGTAAAAAAGACATATAAGCACCTCTTGTTTATCACTATATCTATAGTGTCACATACAATTAAAAAAGAGAGCATATTTGTGACATTTTTTTAATTATCAAATTTCAGTCTACCCAATACTTTGATTGTTCATACACCCACACGAGTAGTTAGTTATGATAGATCAACTTTCTATAATAAAAGCTTAAACCATTATATAAAGGATTATGGGCGCAAGAAGCGAGCAATTGATATGCATACACACTAGGAGTGATAGAGAGATAGAGAGCGTACATTTCACGAAGAGGGTCGCCCCAGTTGTACCAGCCCTTGGGTATAATAATGTTGTCCATGTTGGTGTAGGCGAAGATGACCCTAGAGAAGGGACGCCATGCCCTCCCAAGGTACAAGACTCCAGAGCCAGTTACCTTGCAGTTTACGAATGAGAAGCCAGTGTCTTCGAGCATACTGCTCCTGGCTTGCGCTGTTAGGGCTCCCAAGTTTGTCGCTATTGCATGCACATGGCAACCCTGTTTCATAATAATCAACTCGTAAATCACAAGTGATCAAATGTATTACAAACCGAGAAAGGGTAAGATAAAATCTATACGACTCTGCCTATTGACTTAATCTTTTGTGATAAAATATGAAGATGTTATAATAAAAAAAACCATGTAAACTCACATGACAAAGATTATTTTGCAATACATGCAAGATTACAAGTCTTATAAATTATTCAATATATTGCCTCAAGGATTAGTGTTTTGGTTGTAGTGGATTTACAACTTGTTTAATTTCTTTACCTAATAAAACCATATCCGTACGTATACCACAGTTTCATATTGCTAGTTGAGGATTGTTTATACCACACTTTTTATGAGGGGGTGGGAAAAGGATAAAAGGCTAAAGCAAGCTCTCAAAAATATGAAGTACGTTATGAGAATATATGGTCATATTATTATTATTATTATTATTATTATTATTATTATTATTATTATTATTATTATTATTATTATTATTATTATATATAAAAGAAGAGAAATGGCAGAATATATATAACATGAAGACAATTAGTATATGTCTATAGAAAGAGGACAAGGCAATTCAAACACAAATATGGCGGGTGATAATATACACTTCTACGCCAATTTATGTTTTATAAATCGGTTTTTTTTATTCTATGTTCCAAGAGTATAGGATATATAAGAACCTAATTAATAAGAAAAGATTCTCTATCAAATGAAAAAGACGAAATCGTGTATATATCCATAAAAATTTGTTTGGAGGTTAACTTGCGAGTTCAGTATTGCTTGAAATCTGGTATGGATGGATTAGAGTGATATTTTCCATAGACGAAATGGACACGTAAGAGTTTTCTTAATCATCACTTATCAATGATTGAGAAGAGATAAATTGAGAACGAAATTAATCAAACAAATTAAAGAAAAGAAAGGAAAAGAAACTTTGTGGGACATTTAAAATTTTGATGGGATGCATTTTGTATTTCCTAATAGAGACTGAAAATGAAGCAATCATCTTGTCGGATACATTTTCCACCTGTATTATGTATTTATTGACAGGATTTATGCCAATAAATTCTATCAATATTGTTACTTTGTAATGAATTAATCAAATAAGAACAATCTTTATACGTGACTACATATAAATATAAAGATTGTTCTTCATTTTTATTGACTATGTTGATTGTTGATGATCAAGATACACTATATAGCCCCACCTTGGTCTTGTAAGATGTCATCATCACCATCCAATATTAATATATATTATATTTATCAATAAATGGTAACAAACTTTTTTCTTTTTGTTTGAATAAAGTTTTAAGGATACGAGCTCAGATCGAATAGCCTATAGACATCTTTATGATTTAAAGAGGATTTATGTATATCGCCCACCCATGAGGGATTCAAGCAACATGTACTGGTAACATAATCCCTTTTGATAATAAAAAAAAAAAATTATATACATATTAATATTTTTATTAAAATATTTTAAAAATTAATATTTATTAGTAATAAAATATCAATAATTTTTCTAGTTTTTAATTCCTCAATATATAGGTTAAATAGTAAAAAGTATTATATATGTTTTAGATCAAATGGAGGATTATTAAAAAAAAAGCATTAGATAGTTAATTCATTGGTTTTTAATTAAACAATTAATTAATTTAATTATGTACGTTTTTGTAATTAACCACTCCACATTATTCCTTCCCCCCCTTAATTTCCTAATTGTACAAAAACAAGATTTTAATTTAAAACGTACAACAATGGACTAGTTATAACCTCCCGTTAGGTCATACGTACCATGTCATGTTCTTGTATTATTATAGACATTTTGTAGACTACAGAAAAGTGTCTTTTTTGCAAGCTAATGAAAGGACTATAAGATGAAAAAGGGATAAAAAAACAAGGTGAAACTACTATAAGAATCTAACCTCAAATAGGGAGAGTCCATTGCCAAAGATGAAATCAATAGAGCCTTCAATGTAGCAGTCCTTGTAATAATGCCTACCCATATGATCATAGAGTGTGTCCTGTGCTCCCAAGAACTTGCACCCGTAGAAGGCAGCCGTGTCAGCCGAAATCCTAAACGCCACTGCCTGAACCCCAATCGCCCCCGGTGCTGGAACTGGTGTTGTATTCTGCTTGTAAGCAATCAATCAAGGCTTTCAATTAGCCTGCCTTCTTGATGCAATCAAACATATATGGAAATTGAGTTAAAAATTGTACCTTGAAAGTAATGTTTTTCGCTATGAAGTAAGGCGAGTTCACAGCGAATGTAGCGGACCTTAAGGTCCCTAACGGATTCCCATCCGGCCCTAGGGTTGTAGCGGTGTCTCCCCATTGAACGGTCGTGTTGTCTGCTCCTTCCCCTTCTATTGTTATAAAGGACTTCATTGGTGGTATGTACACTTTTTCCCTGAAAAATTAACCGTGCAGATATATAAAATGTCAGCATGTTTGGTACGTTATACTTATATATTACTGTTAACTTATATAGTATAGTATAAGTTAACTTGTAACAATAAGGCGCGCATCTTGATAACAACGGATACTTACTGATAAACCCCGGCCTTGATCTTGATAACAACGCGGACAAGGTTAATAGAGGGCAAAGAATCAATGGCATCTTGGATGGTGGTGAAATCCCCGATGAGCGGGTTTTTACTCACAGTGAGGGTATAGGAGGGGAAGATCTTGTTCTTGGCTTCCTTGAACATTGTGTGATTAAGGCTGCCAACAAAATCCACCCACTTGATGAATTGAAGTTCTGAACTATGGGGTTGTGTCATATTTGTTACAAATTGCTTTGTGTGTGGGCTTTTCCTAGTCTTCTTGATGATGTTCCTCCCACTGCATTGCAGCAATTGGGTTACACTTATTAGGAGGAGGAGGAGAAAAAGGAACAAAAGGTTTGGTTTGGGCATAGTTAATTGGAATGAGAGAAATAGCTAGAGAATGGATTTTTGGAAGTGGTGGAGAAAATGGGAGGTGTCTTAACATGTTTATATACAAGTTTTGGTTGTTTCTCTTAGGTGGAAAGTTTTTTTTGCCTTTGGATGGTAATGGAATGGAAATGAGAGGTCACGGGTGCTTCTACTGACATCAATATGCACTATTCATACACACATAAGCACATACAAACACAAAGGGAGAGAGAGATCACAGTCAAACAATTTTAGGCCACAAAGACAGCCTCTCCAACCCACTACTACACTTTGTAATTGCCTTTTCATTTTATTTTATTATTTCTAAGAGTGTCTGGGTCCACTTTGTAAGTCTGACTATCACGAAAGCTGATCTTGATAACACAAATTTACTACTCCATGCAAATAACCAAAACTAGTGATCTCAAGAAAAGAATTTAACTTTTTAAGGGTCTTTTACTGACTTAACCGAGGTTCTGTAGATTTCTTATTTAGATATACAGGTGGACACAAATTCCACAAATCTCAGACTCGTCTCGATTCCAGGGGAATTTGAAAAAATTAAATAGAGAATCTCATCCTGGTTCCATCCCACACATATATTATATTATATTATATTATAACTTTTGAGTGTGTTTTTTTTTGGTTTAAATAACTTTTGAGTGTTAATAGTGTACACATATATATATATATGGGAAACCATTATATTAATATTATAAATGAATATGTGTTACATTTTTTTTAAATCGCAAAATGTTAGAGAATTTTAAATGTTTTTTATATATTTTTTTTATCCGAGGGAGGCTCATCTCGCCCTGTCATGTGAGAGACTAGGCCCTTGCAGGATTGTGTAAAACGAAAGAGCGAATCCCGTCCTTTAAAAATGACGTGGTACGGAACACGGGAGGACCCCATCCTGTCCCACGTTCACCCCTATTTAGATATACGAAGTATCATATATGGAATCGTATCGATGGATGAAGAAGCCGATGAGATCTCATTTCATATGATATAATCAATTCCCTTTTCTGATGCAGTTGTTTTTTTAAATTATTACTGAGTTTGTCTGCTTTATTGTTGGTGTTATTGTTGGGGGTTGCGATCAAAGCCCCCCGTGAGTATCTCCCTCTGTCATATATCATGGTATGTGAATTACAAGTGTAGCTTAAAATATGGCCCATGATTGTATGTACCCCCTTGAATTGGGCTAAGTTTAAAATTCAAACAAGTACTTTAATTTGGTACTACACATACACACAGTGAGTGATTGTTTTGAATTCAAGATGAAACCTAAACACAAACATGAAATGTATATAAAAGACTTTGTGTTCTGAATAGGTAAATATATAGATGATGGCAAAAGCCAAGGAGTAGCAAGAAGGCAAACCATACAAAGAGTCTACCGTAAAATAGGATGTTTCACCCCCCTAGATCTATACCCCTGCCTAATACGTAACACTGTCTATCTCCCCTATTTGTACTGACAAGTCTGAATTGAGTCCATTAGGCCGCCCAAAATTTCACATTAATACCTATAAATAGACATTAATGTAAAATTAAAAAGCGGCCTAATGCAATATAGAAATGCGACAAAAGTATCATTAATTCATCCTCTTGTAATTTGATTAGCGTTTCGTGTACAATCACACATTTGCGCAAGACAGTCTCATAGTCGGGAAATTTCTTATATATTGGTAGTATTTTTTAGGGATATTGGATCCACAAGAGTTTAGCACATATAAATCGGTGTAAGAAACGATTCCTTCTTCATGTCAGTCATGGTTTGCCTCGGGTATTGATGTTGCATATCTTGATGGATTCTAACTAAAACGATTAGCAAGGAAGCAATGCCAAGTGCAAAATACAAAAGAATCCCTATTGATCGAGGATAGGATAATAATGCAAAAGAAACAACATGCCCTAAAGGCATTCATCTTAATCCTACCTAAAACAATAAGGAAGCAAATAATCACACTAAAGTTTTAGAGCATGCTTCCAAAAATTTTCACTCCTATTGGTGACCTTCACTTTAGTGGAAATCATTTCCCTACTTATCTTACACGAAAACTCCGTACTGATCGTGTTTTTCGTTTCTGTTTTCAAGGGAAACTCAGAAACACGGAAATTCACATTCTTATGTAAAATTATGAAAATTCCACATGAACTTATATTTCTCCGTTTCTGTTTCCGTTTTCATGTAACATAGCTCCATACAATCTTTGATAATTAGTGGAGCACACTGATGCACACTCAAATTCCTATTTATAGCCTACCTGGTTAAGTTAACAAGAGGTAAGACCACCACCAACTTGCTTTGACAGATGTTGTTTGCCTGTCCTCGACATCGAGCAAATTAACAAAGCCATCATTCTTTCCTTCTAAGTTTGGTTGGGATAACAGCAGTCCAAACCTAAATTAAAGACAAGTTCTTGTAAAACTCTTTTGGAATCATGCCTTTAGGTCTAATATCATGAAAAATATCATAGCGTGCGAAATTTCAAAACTCGCTATTAACCAGTAAAATATGATCTACAAAGTCAAATCTCAACATGGAATAGCATTAGCTTTGCATCAAAGATGCTATGAAATCGAATTCCAATACAAATGCTTACCCATCCTAAAACAATCACACACTTAATAAACATCAACAAAACAAGCTATTAGGACCCGAAGGTCAGAAGGAGGGAGATCATGGCTTCAATGGAGGTTTGTGAGAGATTGAGAAAGAGAGAAGAGAGATTAGAGAGAGATCGAGAGGTTGAAGAAGATAGTGTCTGTAATTCTATTTCATTCATGCATGCTCCCCGTACACACCGAGATAGGTATTTATAACCCCAAACCTAACTTTCTACTAATTACACTTATTAACCCTATATATCCAATCCCTAACAATACTCCCCTCCTTAAGAAAGCTTGTCCTCAAGCTTATTTAAAAAAAAAACCATGTATGAAGCTGGAAGTTGCTCCCGAATAATGTCTTTAGCTACTGGAAGTTGCCTTTCCACCATGTGCATCTCTTGGTGGTCTTCCATTTTACTAAAAAAACCTTGGTGGCTCCTAAGGACCTTGGTGGCTTCTTATGAGACTATGAGAGTACAAGACATGACAATGATGCAGTGATGATGTGGGCCGGTTGCCAATCACTTCCACAGGAGCAGCCACAACTTCCACAGGAAAAGGAAGCTTCCTAGTTTCCAATTCTATTGCAAAATTGATAGCTTCAAGTCTTCACCCCTACCTTGTATTCACTTCTTATGACAGCTGCACATGGATATGGTCAAAATAACACCAGTCCTTTGTCTCAAATGTAGTAGCTCCTCAATGAC
The DNA here is from genome assembly GCA_963922045.1 of Persicaria maculosa. Lineage (NCBI taxonomy): Eukaryota > Viridiplantae > Streptophyta > Magnoliopsida > Caryophyllales > Polygonaceae > Persicaria > Persicaria maculosa. The sequence continues at coordinate 11,107,761 of OY998252.1, forward strand.
CACATATAATACCATCTGTAGCAGTTCACAAGAGCCACACTTCACCTTTGTAGCAGCTCACCTTGACCACAATAACACCCCTCTGCAACAGCTTCAAACAACCCATGAAGGGCATACTACAATCAATCAAGGACATCAAAATTCAGCATAATTTTTCCTCTTTACAATGAAAACCAACTGAATCACTTCTTATGATAGCAAAATCAACCAACCCTTGGTAATGCTTTTCACTGCTGTAATCTCCTCTAAAGTTGAATTTCAGCATGAGCCCCAAGTTGACAGCTCCTAGTGTTGCTTCATGGTCTTAAAGGTATAGCCATCACCATTTACAAGCCTCCCCAAATTAACAAGTAACAGGTAGTATTCCAAACAACCATGACACTAGCTTACCTCAAGCAATTTACCATACACACAAACACAGTAGCAACAGCAAAACTATGATAGCAATAGGTGTTATACAACAGCTCTCCACCCGGATAAAAAATCAGAATACAACTTGGAATCCCATGTGCATTACCTAATTTAACATCAGCTCCCCTATCAAAGGGCAATGTTTCCGGACCATTTCTGATGAATTTGAGATTAAGGTTTCGACACCTCATTAACTCCCCAGCCTTGTAATATTTGGATAGTATATCAGTCCCAGCCGATTGAAGGCAACACATTCCCCCTGGATCAAAATTAAGATTCGTATCCAACATCATATTTGCATCTATGGCCCCCCTTTGTCTTTTATCACCCTCTATCGAAATGATAGTGTTGTAACTTCCTTGTATACTCAGCTCACCCCTCTGCCAACCACCAGGGTCAATGACAACCAAATACCAATTGTATTTCATACTCCGAGCTAGCATATCCTCCCAAGGCATTTTATCAAACACGTTGTAGGCAACTGCAAAGCTTTCAAAATTTTACCAATTTTTTTTTCCAGAATTGCACTACCCTCATCAGATAGGTCACTGAACACCTGATATTCACCCGGACTTCTCAAGAACCCAATTGAAACAACCCCAAATTCAGTAAATTTTTTTTCAAGATGTCACCAGTGCCGAATGGATTCTCATTCTCAACACAAATTTCATCATCTCTAGCTACTTTCTCCAATGCAGGTTCAAGTTCTGGATCTAATGCAGATTCGACAGTAAACGAGAGTTCAGAGGTTACCTTGGAAGTCTTACACCACGTTCCCTGTTTCACCAGATTCTCGTCGGATTCTTGGTTCATGTCGTTGGGTAGAGTTGTGATTTCTTTGACCTGTGCTAACTCTGTTGCCTCTTCTTTGGCTAGTTCAGGCTCCGAATCCCCAAGAACACCATCCGCAAGCATCTCGAGCTCCCGATCAGCACTCTCTTGAATCGTTTGCCCCTCTCCAAGAACATCGATTGCCATCGATGTTGAATTTGGGATTTCCATTTCTATCGGATTCGTTTGCGACACCAGTTCTTGAGTTGGCGGAATTGATTTGTTGTAGAGCTTAGCCAATTCCATGGCATCCCCCAATTCTTTAGGCCTGTCCAATTTTACTAGGGATTTGATTTCCCACTTCAGGCCTTTGATGTAGCACCAAATGAAGTACGATTTAGGCAGATATGGATTGATGAACAACAACCCTAATCGGAGTTCCCCAAACCACTCATTGTACTCCTCAAGGCCATCCCCTTGGCTGAGAATGTTGAATTCTTCAAGAATCTCCATAGCTCGGCTTGGTTGCGATTGCTTTCAATTGGCGCCTTTGACCATTCCCGAGGACGATTCGCTCTGATACCAATTGTTAGGACCCGAAGGTCGGATGGAGGGAGATCATGGCTTCAATGGAGGTTTGTGAGAGATTGAGAAAGAGAGAAAAGATATTAGAGAGAGATCGAGAGGTTGAAGAAGATAGTGTCTGTAATTCTATTTCATTCATGCATGCTCCCCGTACACACCGAGATAGGTATTTATAACCCCAAACCTAACTTTCTACTAATTACACTTATTAACCCTATATATCCAATCCCTAACACAAGCAAATCCGGTGTCATTCACACATGGCAAGCATTACTAACTTAATAAGAATAACATGTAGTGATCATTGTTCAGGAGTTCGATCCATCATCCTTCTATTGTAATGGGCCTAAGTACCTTTTTAATAATAATAATAATAATAATAATAATAAAAGATGTAATTCAAACATTACTATATTCTACAAAGAAACTTGAACTAAATATTTAACAATTACAACCAACCCGATACATTTCCACATCACCTAGGATTGAGAAACGATTATAATATTTAATAAAAGAAACCGTAGGACCCTCTGACGCTCAAGTCAGTCATTGTCCCATCTCAATCTGAATCTATCTCCTCTTATTTATACTAGTCGAGTATTAAATAAAAGAAACAGTTATAATATTTAATAAAAGAAACCGTTACCGCATTGATGCTGATCGAGACATTAAATAGAGGAAACAATTGAGGCATTTATGTGGGTCATCGGAATAGAAGAAGCGGTAATTGATAAAAGATGGAATTGCCCCTGCATCATGATGACGGGATTTTCCCTCTTACACTTACACTAAAGACTCAAATGACCAAAAAAATTAATTATTTCAGACAGGGAAAATGCACCTGTATAGAATCCAGAAAACTGAAAACAACCAACTTTGGAGTGATTGAAACATTCATTTGCAGCTACTGGTCTATATATCAACATCACTTCTCCATTTTCATAGTGCAAACAGAAAACTCAAAGAACTCTTTCGAAAATCAATGCATTTTAAGGACGATTTCTCCTCAAATATTGTCTAGGAGGTTGTGACTTCGCTAAAAGATGATCGTGTTCTGGACAGATCGATCGATATATATATCCATAAGAATGCCTACACTCTAGTAGAAGAAGCAATAGCCGGTGATCTGCTAATTGATTTCTCCTGCTTATCCGATGAAGATGATCATGAGTTTTTAAAGCTCCGATCTTCTCTCTCAACTTTGGGATGTTTCTAGGTGACTTATTGATTCCTAATTCTTTCTCCCTTCCTCTATGAAAAGCGCCATTGCTGAAGAGTTTGCAAATTTGCGTAGGTCGCGAACCATGGGCCGGGTGGAGGAGCTTATAGAGAAGTTTCCAATCAATTTTTTGCACTTCCCCTGGATTGTGATGTGTTGGAGCCTTTGTCCCACATCGAAAAACATGATAACCCAAGCCTTGCATAGAAGTCAGTGGGCCACTCCTCCTATTGCCAATTGGTTTGAGGATGGAATCCGTTGGTCTTGTGGGCTCAGCTCGGGTGCACATGATGCGCTCGAACGTGTGGACCCGCCACGTTATATGACCCACCGGGATTTATCATGGTATCAGAGCGGTGCGGTCCGGGACCCCTGGTCTACTACTGGGCTAGCTGGCCTTAAGGCAAGACGTCAAGTGCAACTGGCATATATTGCGGGGCCAGGCAGTTGCACTTGAGGGGGCGTGTTGTGATGTGTTGGAGCCTTTGTCCCACATCTAAAAACACGATAACCCAAGCCTTGCATATAAGTCAGTGGGTCACTCCTCCTGTTGCCAATTGATTTTAGGATGGAACCCCGCTGGTCTTGTGTGCTCGGCTCGGGTGCACATGATGCGCTCGGACGTGTGGACCCCCCACGTCGTATGTCCCGCCGGAATTTATCAAGAACTCTGGGCCGGGTGGAGGTCCTTAACCATTCCGGAATGACTCAACCTGAAAGAACTTCCGGGTAGTACCCAAAGGTCCCCGATTCGAACCCTGGATGACCGCTCATTATTTACCAAATTCAAGGCACAGAGAGGCCAGGATGTTCACCGGTTACGAAAATGATGACCATAAATCCATTTATAATTATAAAAATTTAAATTGTAAAATAGTTGGCGTATTAAAATTTAAATTACTACTACCTCCGTCCAAAAATACATATCCTTTTACAATTCATGCACGTTTTTTAAGAGCTAAAACTACATAAAATATTTTTTTAATAATTATAAAATTATTGATAATATGTTTATAATTATTAAACAATTAATAAAAAATTTAATATTTTATATAGTTTTTATCTTCTAAAAAACGTGCTAAAAAGTAAAAAGACATGTATTTTTGGATAGAGGGAGTATGTTTTTACCAAATTCACTTTTGTATTTAATTAATTCAATTCGAATATTTTAGTTAAAGAGCAATGATTTTATATTTTTAATCAAATTTTAGCACATTTTTTTTGTTAAAATACTATGTATTTAACAAATTCACCTTTTTAAAATTAAATCAATTAATAATTGAAGTGATGAGGAGATCAATAATTTTATATTTTTAATCAATTTTTAACGCACAAAAAATTGTAAATAAAGATGTTGATTTTAAGATAAAAAGTTAGGTTGGCGGAAGATGGGTAAAAATAAAGTCAAAATATTTTTTTTTTGTTAAAATACTATGTATTTAACAAATTCACATTTTTAAAATTAAATCAATTAATAATTTAAGTGACAAGGAGATCGATAATTTTATATTTTTAATCAATTTTTAACACACAAAAAATGGTAAATATAGATGTTGCTTTTAAGATAAAAAGTTAGGTTGGTGGAAGATGGGCAAAAATAAAGTCAGAACAATTTTTTTTTGTTAAAATACTATGTATTTAACAAATTCACCTTTTTAAAATTAAATCAATTAATAATTTAAGTGACGAGGAGATTGATAATTTTATATTTTTAATCAATTTTTAACACACAAAAAGTAGTAAATAAAAATGTTGTTTTTAAGAGAAAAAATTAGGGTGGCGGAAGATGGACAAAAATAAAGTCAAAATGGGTAAAAGTGGGATTCAAACAAAGGACAAGGTGAAGGGTTGTTTCTTTCCTTACCAGTAGGCTAGAATAGTTTGATGATTATATATGGAATGTATTTATCATATAATTAACTTAAATGATATTGAGCCCCAAAATATTTGGAGGCTCTATTCCGTCGATCCATCTGAACCATCTCAAGCACGAGTTTGGTTTTTATGGAGATTTTACTGTCAAGGTTAGCTTATACCTATAGATCATTGACCAAACCCTTAAGCCAGATTCCCTCCTTAGCAGCATCTGTCAACGTCGTGTACTCTGCCTCAGTGGTAGACAAAGTGACTATAGGTTGTAGAGTTGCTTTCCAACTCACACAGAACTCCCAAGAGTGAAAACATAGCAATCATCGATCTCCTACTATCCACATTGCCAACATAACCAGAGTCTGAGAGTCTGAAAACCCAGCAACCAATCACTTTGTATCATTCCCCTAGCACAAACCAACATCAGTAGTGCCTCTAAGATACATGAAGATCCTCTTCACAACTTGCTAGTGTTCCTTCCTAGGTTGAACTATAAAGCGGTTTACCACACTAACATCAAATGCTAGATCTGGTCGAGTGCAGACCATAGCATACATCAAACTCCCAACTGCGCTGGCATAAGGGACTTTAGGCATGTACTCCTTCTCCTCCTCAGTCTGAAGTGTGTACATTTCCAGCTTGTTGTTAGACGCCATTGGAGTATCTATAGACTTAGCCGAAGACATTCCAAACCTGCTCAAATTCTTCTTGATGTACCCTTCTTGAGATAAGAAGAGTTTTCTTTACTTCATGTCTCTATAGATCTCTACTCCCAGAATTTTTCGAGCAGCACCCAGATCTTTCATATCAAACTCTGCACTGAGACAATCCTTCAACTTTTGGATATCTGACTTGTTCTTAGCAGCAATCAACATATCATCCACGTACAATACTAGGTAAATACACGAACCATCATCCAGACTGTTGTGGTAAACACAACAATCATATGGACTCCTGTTGTATCCCAGCTGCATCGTATAGCTATCAAATCGCTTATACCACTGCCTTGGTGACTGTTTCAACACATATAAAGACTTCTTCAGTCTGCAAACATGGTTATCTTTTCCAAGAACCTGAAAGCCATCCGGCTGAGAGATGTATTTCCTCTTCCAACTCTCCATGTAGGAAAGTTGTCTTCACATCTAGTTGCTCAAGCTCCAAATCCTTGTGTGCAACCATTGCTAGTAGCACCCTGATAGAAGTATGTCTGACCACTGGTGAGAAAATCTCATTGTAGTTTACTCCCTGTCGCTAATTGAATCCTCTTGCAAATACTCGTGCTTTGTACTTAACACCCTTAGCAGCTGACAATCCTTCCTTTTTCCTGAAGACCCATTTGCAAGTAATCACCTTCCTATCAGCATGCAATTTGACAAGCTCCCAAGTCTGATTCTTCTGAAGAGACTCCATCTCTTCTCCCATTGCTGCAAGCCACTGTGTTGACTCATCTCCAGAAACAACAGCCTTGTAGGTGGATGGAGCATCATCCTCCACCTCCTCTGCCACCTGAAAGGCTGAAAGCCATCCGGCTGAGACATGTATTTCCTCTTCCAACTCTCTATGTAGGAAAGCTGTCTTCACATCTAGTTGTTGAAGCTCCAAATCCTGATGTGCAACCATTGCTAGTAGCACCCTGATAGAAGTATGTCTGACTACTGGTGAGAAAATCTCATTGTAGTTTACTCCATGTCGCTAATTGAATCCTCTTGCAACTACTCGTGCTTTGTACTTAACACCCTCAGCAGCTGACAATCCTTCCTTTTTCCTGAAGACCCATTTGCAAGTAATCACCTTCCTATCAACATGCAATTTGACAAGCTCCCAAGTCTGATTCTTCTGAAGAGACTCCATCTCTTCTCCCATTTCTGCAAGCCACTGTGTTGTCTCATCTCCAGAAACAGCAGCCTTGTAGGTGGATGGAGCATCATCCTCCGCCTCCTCGGCCACCTGCAAGGCATATCCCACCAACTCATCAGACCAATATCTCGTAGGAGGTCTGATGTCAGCCCTTCTTGGCCGATCTAGAGGAATATTGCGATATGTCGCTCCACCTGCTCTTGTGTCTAGTGGTATTTCTTCTGTCTCATATGGAGTGAAGTCCAACTCCACCTCCTCAGCAACAACCTATTTCTCAATTGCATCACTGGTCTTCTTCCTAGAATTCAGCAAAGAACTCTCATCAGAGACTATACTTCTCCTAAGTATAATCTTGTTGTCAGACCAGATAATGTACCCTTTCACACTAGTACCATAGCCCATGAAGACTCCCTTCTTAGTTCTTGGCTCTAGCTTACCCTCATCAACATGATAATAAGCAGTGCACCCAAAAACCCTTAGATTAGAGTAATCAGCAGCCTTTCCAGTCCACACCTCAAAAGGTGTTTTGTAGTCGATACCTGTGTGTGGGCTCCGATTAACGAGATAGCAAGCTGTTGAAACTGTTTCTTCCCAGAATCGCCTGTCAAGGCCTGAATTGGAAAGCATACACCTTGCTTTCGCCATAAGAGTCTGATTCATTCGTTCTGCTACAACATTTTGTTGTGGTGTGTATTTGACTGTATGATGCCGAGAAATGTCCTCATCTCTACAGAACCCATCAAACTTACATGAACAGAATTCCAGATCATTTTCAGTTCGCAGCCTCTTGATCTTCTTTCCAGTATGATTTTCTACTAGAGTCTTCCACGCCTTGAACTTACTAAATGCCTCACTTTTGTGCCTTATGATGAACACTAAGTCATCCTAGAGTAATCATCAATAAGAGACAGAAAATACATGTAACCGCTCAAGGACTAAACACGTGAAGGACCCCAACAATCCGAATTGATGTAATCCAGTGTGTCCTTTGTCTGATGAATTGCTTTAGGAAATTTGTTGCGATGTAATTTCTCAAACACACAATGTTCACAAAACGCAAGGCTCTAGGCCTTATGGCCTCCCAGAAGATCTGCTTTCAAGAGAATTTGCATCCCTCTTTCACTCATATGAGCCAACCTCATATGCCAAAGCCTGGTCAGATCAATTTCTTGAACCCCAACAGAAACAACCGTTGCAGCACCTGTAACTGAGGAACATTGTAAGGTGTACAAAGTTCCCTTTCCCCGCTTGACTCCCTGCAGAACCACATATAGATTATTATATTTATTTTATTTAAAACTATATAATATCAAAATTAAAAGCTTCGAAAAGCTAACCGATATTGCCAAATGGATATCTCATCGTGGCAATTCAAATGAAATTCATTTTTTTTCCTCTACTGAGCTGCAAATGGAATAAAAAAAAATGTATGATCCTAAATTTCTGATGAAGTAGCCACAACCCCAATACAACAAATAACATCCCAATAACTTCCTCATTATGGGGTTTCTCGAGTTTTTCGATAATTTTAAGCATTTTTTTTGTCAAATAGATTCTCCAAAATGAAGAAGCAATAGAAAAAATAGAGAAGTTTTTCTAAATCTGCAACACTCTCCAAAATTAAATGATTATCCAAATCTTTGGAATGGGGAAGACGTTGGAGTTTGAGCAAAAATATTTGAAGAATATGTATTTTATTTCTCCATTTTGGAGAAATTTTTGGAAAGTGTTAGTTATGGTCTAACAATTAAAAAATTTACAGCTACAATGGTTATGCATTATACAATCCAGACAGAAACAATGCACCTGTTTGATTCAATGAATCTAGAAAATGCAGATGATGTAGCCACAGTCACAATACAGATAATAATCCTAAACCAAAGAATCAAATGTCCATAAAAAAAATAAGTTCAGAGTTTCTAGAGAGGGAAAAATGCACCTATGATTACTAAATCCGGAAAGCAATCAATTTGGAGAAACTTATGGATCATCCAGTTGAAGCTACTGTTCTATATATCAACATCACTCCCCCCTTTCAGTAGTGCAAACAGAAAATTGAAAAAACTCTTTCACATATCAATGGATTCTAATGGTGATTTCTCATCATATATCGTCCAGGAGGTCGCGGCTTCACTAAAAGATGATCAAGTTCCGGATAGATTCATCCATAAGAATGGCTACACTCTAGCAGAAGAATCAATGGCCAAAGATCTTTTAATCGATTTCTCATGCTTATCACATGAAGACGAGCTCCAAAAGCTTCGATCTGCTCTCTCAACCTTGGGATGCTTCCAGGTGACTTCTTCTTGACTCCTAATTCTTTATCCCTTCCTCTATGAAAATCACCATTGTTGAAGAGTTTGTGAATTCATGTAGGTTGTGAACCATGGTGTGGAGAAGGAGCTTATGGACAAGTTTATGGAAGTTTCCAAGAAATTCTTCGCGCTTCCCCTAGAAGAGAAGAAGAAGTGGTATGGAGAGGCAGGGATGTTCACTGGTTACGGGTCCGACAACTCTTTATGGGGTAATCAACCTCGGAATTGGAACGATCGCTTGTATCTTCCCGCTGATCTTAGCGTTTTGCCAGATAATCCACCAGATCTCAGGTAATTCTACCAACTTAATGAAGTTTGGTTAAATATGGAGTGGTTTAAGATTAGGATTTTTAATGGAGTTGATCATATTCTAATGCAGTAAAACAGTGCATGAGCTCATGGAAAAGTTACAGACTATGCCAGAGACTATACTTAAGGCTATGGCACTGTCAATGGACTTGCAAGAAGATTGCTTCTTGAAACCTCATGGTTTAGACGGTGATTTTACTGTCAAGGTCAGCTTATACCCAAAGTGCCCAGACCCTGATCATGTATTAGGTCTCCTACCACACTCGGATGGAACCACTTTTACGCTGGTCTTTCAAGATTCTGAAGGTCTTGAGGTGATGGCAAACGATCGTTGGTTTAAGGTTCCTGTCATTCCCGGTGCTTTATTTATCAACGTTGGGGATATAATGGAGGTATCTTTTAAGCATTTGTTGGTTGGGCCATCAGTCATATGTATGGATGCATTTTTAGTAGTTAGAAAAAAAAAAAAATTACAAGGTTTATATTTAACATGTGTATGGGGTACTCATTTAGTGATTTTGTAGTTAAAAAAAAAAGCTAAAGTAACAAGTTTTTTGGGGCTTATTTGTTTTTGTTTTTTTTTTTACAGTGGGCAAACCGTAGGAAGGTTCTGCTACAAACGCAAAGCACTTCCTTGTATTTGGTTTATTTTATTTGAAATTACCATAATATCCCTGATAACAAACAAATAAACTCTACTTTTTTTTACAAATAAACTATTTTTCATCCCATACAGTGTTAATATTATTCTATAATCTTTTAACTTTTATTTTACCCAATAAACTCTTTGCTGGATTAGATAATGAGCAATGGCATAATCAAGAGCACGATGCACAGAGTGACTACAAATTCACAAAAGGAGAGGTTTTCAGTTGCAATGTTTTACAGCCCAAGCACTTTCAAGGAAGTCGGGCCGGTGGAAGAACTGGTAACCATCGATCGGCCCCAACTATACAAGAAAGCCAGCACTTTCAAGTTCGGAGAAGTGTACAGGGAGTTCAACCCTAAAGGAATCAGAACTATTTCAGCCTTCAGATTGTAGATCTGTCGCAAATCTTTTGATTCTCATGTGCCCTTTTTATGAAGCTTTCATATGCTACTTACTCATTGGATGATTTTCATTCCTGGTAGGGATGAGGACTATAATGTCTGTCCTCATCTCGACCCTAGCTACCTCATTAACATTTATGATTTTCATATTTCTTTTTCATTTGAAAATATATCCTAAATTTGATCTTCAATGTCAAATTGGAACATGGAATAATATCAGCTTTGCATCAAAGACACTATCAAATCCAAATTTCAATACGAACTTACCATGAACAATTAGTCAATAAATCCTTCAAGCAATCTCTTGTTTTTGTGAATAGAGTTTGGAGTTCATCCAAGCAGTTCTTGATGACCTTGATAGAGCCAATGTCGCCTCTGGAAAAAAAAACACAAATGGTTGCAAATGAAATGTGAATCAGTCCTATTTTCTAACACTTTAGAGGTGGAAATGGGATGGGTTATAGGTTAAAATAATCATTCCAAGACCCATCCCACAATATAAACTTTCCCCCGCTCCGCTTCATCACCTGCCAAATCTTTCATCCGCATCCAACGGGTGAGCGGGTGGTGCGGGTGATTATGGGCTATCAAATAAGACGAACTAAACATATTTATTTTCAAATATGAAATGAAATATTTGTGTTAGAACACATACTAGCCTATCACATCCGAGTTCAACAATACGTGAAAAATACACAACTTAGCAAATAAAAACATTTTGTGTTCCAATTCGACAATATGTGGAAAATATATACATAACATAGAAATAAAAAAAAACAATGGAAATATCTTCAATAAGATCACAATATTGAAGCATTTCCGAATTCACTATTGAATCTAATTTTCAAATTAACTATGGACTCTACTAACAATATAACATCAAATATAAAACACATTTAACATATAAAATAAATGTGAGGAACAAAGAAAGAAACTTAGGAATTTTTTAAGGGGTAGAAGGGTAAAATTGTATATGTAACTGGATTATTGGATACTTATTGAGTGATTATGAGGCGGGTTATTGGAGCAGGTTTTGGGTGAAAAATCACCATCCAATCCATACCCGCTCTATTTCCCACTTCATCCATCACCAGTATTACCCGTCACCCACAAAATAGTGCGAGAGGAACGGGTGAATTGGATATCCGCGTCCCATTTCCTACCCTACCAAATTAAATCAGTTTTTTATTTTTATCAATGACAAACATAAAAACACAATTCCAATATGAATCCTCAACTAGCAAAACTGTGCCATTCACACATTACAATGGAGTAAATACTATAAAGAACCTTGAAATGATCAATAGAGAAATCACAACCAAACTGAGTACATTTCCACATTAGCAAGGTTTGCCAAAGTTGAACTATTTAGTGATCCCTACCTTTTTATATAAACCAAACACTCAACCTCACTAAAGTAGAAAATGTATAGCTTAAGATAGAGCTAATTATACAAAAGAAATAAGATATCACAACAGAGTCAACTAATCAGAGAAAACAAAATACCAACAGATACATTAAGAGGAATCACACACTCAAACGTAGCAATCAAGAGATAAACAAAGGTCTATCCTCTTTGGATTGATGGAAATTGGGGAAAAAACAAGATAGAAATTTGGAACATACCCCAAAACAAAACACCAAGGCAGATTCGCCTAACAAACTCTCAACAATTTCATGCCTCATGAACAAAGAGGTCAGAGCCTTATTCATACCAATAAACTCCCTCTTCTTGATTATTCTACCAGTTTCTTGAACCCTCTCAAATAAAACGCATCAATCTCATCAGCTAACAATATTATGCAAGATTTGAGACAATGGCATTAACGAATAAAAATATCAGATGATGCAGCCACAACAAGTAAGAATCCTAAATTTCAGACTCAAATAGTATTAGTTTAATTATTTCAGGCAGGGGAAAATGCACCTGTTTCATTAAGTGAACCCAGAAAATGCAGATGATGTAGCCACAATCAAAATACAAATAACAATCCTGAATTTTAGACACAAATAGCAATAAATTTGAATCAATTCAGAGAGGGGTACGCACCTATCTGATTCAATGAATCCAGGTCGAAAAGCAATCAATTTGGAGTGATTGAACCATCCAGCTGGAGCTACTGAGCTCTCTCTATATATATCACCATCGAACATCCCTTTCAAAGCAAACAGAAAATTGAAAGAACTCTATCGCAGATCAATGGATTCTGATGGCGATTTCTCATCCAGCATTGTCCAAGAGGTCGCCGCTGCACTGACTGATGAACGAGTTCCGGAGAAATACATCCATAAGAATGGCTATACTCCGGCAGAAGAAGCAATCGTCGACGATTTGCTGATCGATTTCTCCCGCTTATCGGATGAAGACGAGCTTCGAAAGCTCCGATCCGCTCTCTCCACCTTGGGATATTTCCAGGTGATTACTTCTTCCCAATTCATAATCCTGTTTCCCTTAATTCTCTGATTGTTGAAGAGTTTGGAAATTCGTGCAGATCGTGAACCATGGAGTGGAGAAGGAACTGCTGGAGAAGGTTCTGGAAATTTCCAAAGGATTCTTCGCGCTTCCGCTGGAAGAGAAGAAGAAGTGGTATGGAGCGGCGGGGATGTTCAATGGATATGGAAACGATGAGGTTATGTGGGGCAATCAGGCTCAAAATTGGAATGATCGGTTGTTTGTTAGAGTCGGTTCAAAAGATCCCGCCGATCTCAAGTTTTGGCCGGAGAATCCACCGGAATTCAGGTAAACTGCACTTAACTGTTTACTGTCTCGTGGGACGAGATTTTGGGTAGAGGATTTGGACCCGATTTTGGGGTAGAGGATTTGCTTCCAAAGATTAATGTCGATTTTGCGATATTTGGATTATATATTAATTTAAAAAATGGTTTGGGGTACAGGAAGGTAGGATACTTTATTCTGAAAGAAAAACTTTAAAAGGAAATGAGTGACCTATAATCTAATTTAAAATAACTAAAATGAATGTATTTAGGAAAAATATTTTTCAATTGGGCTTCTTCTCTTATGTCGTTGAGACATAGGATAGAAAAACCATTTAAGAAAAAAGAGTAATTAACTTTTTATTACACCATCAGACCAGCCCATGCCCTAGATTTTGAATTAGGTGTGATTGTAATGCAGGAAAATTGTGCACGAGTTTACGGAAAAGATACAAGCCATCCCTGAGATTATATTGAAGGCAATGGCGCGATCACTCGACTTGCAAGAAAATTGCTTTGTGAAAAACCATGGTTTGGACGGAATATATACCTTAAGGATCAACCTCTATCCACAATGTCCAAACCCTGATAGCGTTTTAGGCCTTAAACCACACACGGATGGAACTGTCTTTACGCTTCTCTTGCAAGACAAAGAAGGCCTCGAGGTCAAGGCAAATGATCGGTGGTATAAGGTTCCCATCATTCCCGGGGCTCTAGTTATCAATGTTGGCGATCTAATGGAGGTAATGCTATCTTTTTAGCACTTTTTTGGTTGATGTATGTATTTCTTCATTGTGTATATGCAAATTTAGTTGCTTAGTGTATATATGTTGGATTAGATAATGAGCAATGGCGCAATCAAGAGTACAATGCACAGAGTGGTAACAAATTTAGAGAAGCAGAGGATTTCAGTTGCAATGTTTTACAGCCCGAAAATTTTCACGGAAATCGGACCAGTGGAAGAATTAGTAACGACTGATCGGCCTCAGCTATACAAGAAAACCACCATGATGAAGTACACAGAAGTGTATAAGGACTTCAACCCTAAAGGAAAACGATCACTTTCGGCCTTCCAAGTATAGATCTCTCGCAAATCTGTTATCATGGAAGTTGTCTAGTGTTGCTAAATTAGCTATATATCTTGATTAAGTGATGCACTTTGATATTATCAAATGAAGAATATAGGGAGAAAGATCGTAAATGTCCATATAATTCGAGCCTAACTATACAGGTAAGAGTTCTTATTTTGGCAGAAATGATATATCCTAAAGTCACTCTTATACTCTAATGAATAAAATTTCAGCATTTAACTCCCTTAATTTCTTTGTGAATTTTTTTGTTATTCAAAGGAATGTTTAATTTTTTATTTGGATGTTTTACTCACATAAAATCTATATCAATTGGCATAATAAAATGTGGACAATGTAAAGCTTGTCAGCGTATTGTTAGCAGTTAAATTTATATAAGAGAAAATTTGCGCCGAAGGCGCAAATTTTCGGCCAAATTAGCCAAATATACACGTTTTTGTAAAATTTGCAAAAGTATACACCCAATTAACTAACCTAATCCTAACTCCTGTATCCATTTGTGCCCGATTCCCCTCTCTCTCTTTCTCGTTCCTCATCGATATCACTCTTCCTCCCGGCCACCAGATCCGCCACCGCCTCTCGCCGGACGGAGATGTTGCTGCTGCAGACTGAGGAACGAGCGAGGCCCCGTACCATTGCCGATGGAGCGAGCGAGGGATTCAGAGGGCGGCGGTGGGACTCAGAGGCCCGTTCAATCGCCTCGCCGGAGCTTGCCTCGCATCGCCGGATCTTGCCTCGCCTCGTTCCCTCATCCCTCTTCCGCTCCTCTTCTTGTTGCCTCCGCTCCTCCGGCGTCGCCCCGACCACCTCCACTCATCTCCCTCTCAACAGCCGCCGGATTCCGAATCCAGATCCGTGAAGCTCTCGAATCCAGATCCCTCTTCCTGTTGCCTCCGCTCCTCCGGCGTCATCAATCTCCGTTTGAGTTTTGATTGCGGTCTGAGAAATCGAAGATCAACAGCAATGGAGACTCTATCTGTACTACAGCAATCGGAGATCGACATCCATGGACCATGGAAACAGAGCTCCATGTCTGCACTCTTCCTCCGTCTCATGGCCGGAGATCACCAATCTCCCTCTCAGATTCACCGCCGGAGATCTCCGCTTCCGAGTTCCCATCCTCGTCCCCGCCGTCGACTGCTTTGATGGCTCCTAATTTCATGTCGGAGGAGAACTTTGATCTGAATCGAGATTGAGTCCATGGAGGCAAGGTACTCTCACCGATCCCTTCGTCTCCAGTTCGGTCTTTTTTGGTTTCAATTCAAATGAAATGTGGATGTTTCTCTCTCGAAAGATTTCCGACATTGTGAATTTCTGGTTTTACAGTACGATGTGGAGATCTCTTTGATTTCAATACATTGCATAAGATGCTCTTGCTCTTGCGGGAGACGGTGAACCGTCAGCGCTGACAACCTCCTGATGCTCTTGCTCGATCTGCTCTTGCGAGAGACGGTGAACCATTGGTATCCACTTTGGTCGAATTTTGTTCACTGACAGTAGATATCTATGCTTCTAGTTGACAACAAGTTTGACTTGAGTTTGGATCTAATTGGGGTTGTTGATACTAATAGTGAAGATGCGATTGGTAGCTTCTTTTGTGGAGGTCTGGTGTGTACTAGCTGTATAATCCCTTATGTATAGGTGTAATATTCAAGCTCAGGCAATGCTTGGACTTGGTTAACCCATGCGCTAGCTATATAATTACTTCTGTCTATAATATGTAGCTGTGATGCTTGGAATTGGGAAAACTCTAAGCACTTGACCCATGCCCAGTATATAATTACCAAGCCCTTAATTTGTTCTTAAAGCAATGCCAGGAGCTAATACTTATGATCTTGGCATTCTTTGATGTTGTTAATTAATGATCGATCTAATTTGATTCAACATTGATGGAGTTGATGGGAATTACTTATTGGAAAAGTGTAGGTTTACAGGTGTAAAACACATAATCTTAGCTAATGACTTCATATACTCCTTTTAAGTTAATGACTTTTAGCTACTGATTTTTTTTAGGTTGTTGATTTTTTGTGTGAGTAATGCAATTTGTCTCCAATTAATTTTAGTGCTGACATCATTTTTAATTAGATATTATATATGTAGGTATATATGTATGCTTGAGTCCTTAGAATTGGTAATTTTTTAGTGCTGACATCGTTTTTATGAGTATTTTTAGTGCTGACATCGTTTTTATGCGTATTTTTTTAGTGCTGACATCGTTTTTATTTATGCGTATTGTAGTGGGTGAAGATCGAGACGGTGAAGAGAGTAGTCCAGATCATCACCGTCAGCGCTGACATGGTCGGGTCTTGGTAGTGGCTGCTATGATGTAACATGTCGCTGCTCATATAGCTTTTGCTGGAAGGTAATCTATTTGGTCTGCTATATGTTGTTAGCAATGGGTCTTTTTTGGTCTTTCGCTTTTTGAAGCACACAGCGTGCAGGTTTATACTGACTTGCTTGGTCTATGATCTTATTTTAGGAAGTTTGTTTCACTTAGTTTATTGCTTGCTCATTTTATTGCTCCTTTGTCTATCAAAATGAGCAAATGCAGACAGGAGGCAAGGTGATTAAAAAAAACAATGAAATTAAAAAAAAAAAAAGTATTTCTGTTTGGCGCTACTATGCACCAACATTAAATCTTATTTTGATGTAGTCTAATTGTGCATACTTGCTGGCAATGACAGTGCAGATGCCTTTGTTAAATGTCACAAAGAAGACTAAAGGCATTTTGCCCTTTTAAATTCAGCCTTTATAAATGGCAGTAGCTCTTTGGCTAGAAGTCTTATATGCCCCCTAGAGATTCCAAGGCTTTTTGACCTGGGTAGAAATGGCATAGTTTGTAACTTTTAAATTCAGCCTTAAAAATTGGTTTATTTCTTAGCGCTGACATCGTTTTATACGTAATTTTTAGTGTTGACATCGTTTTTATACATATTTTTATGTAGGTATATATTTGCTGACATCGTTTTTGCAATATAAGAGATGGATGAGGAAAGAGGTCAGCATTGTCGGCGTCGAAAAATTCTTTGTTTTAATTGTTTACCGTTATTCTTTGTTTCTCACTACCAAAAATAAAATAAAATATTCGTTTCTTTTTTTTTTTGGTAGAACACTCCTTTTGTCTCTTTGTTCTCCCCTTTTATATTTTTAATGACTTAATACGTCAAATATATTGATCTTCGATGTCATCATTGTCGGCGTCAGCATCCTCGTAGAGGGTGTGAGCAATGCTGACGTTAGCATTCCCGACGTCATTGTCGTCGGCGTCAGCATTCTCGTAGACGGCGTCAGCATTGACGCGCGAAAAAAAGAAACAAAAAAACCTTCCTTGTAAACGGTGTCAGCATTGCTGACGTCAACATTCCCGACGTCGGCGTCAACATTGACGCGCGAAAAAAAAAACAAAAAAACCTTCCTTGTAAACGGTGTCAGCATTCCCGACGTCGGCGTCAGCATTGGCGCGCGAAAAAAAAAAAAAAACCATCCTTGTAAATGGTGTCAGCATTGCTGACGTCAGCATTTCCGACGATGACGTCAGCACTGACGTGCGGGAAAAAAAAAAAAAAAAAAACTGGCGGGGGGCACAGAGGGGGGGCACACGGGGGAGGGGGGGGCAAATTGGGATGTATAGTTTTGCAAAATTCCCAAAATCTTGTATATTTGGCTAATTTGGCCTTTATATTTGTATATTTGGCAAATCCTCCCTTTATATAAACTATTAATAGTTCATTTTATAGAAATTGTTATCAGTTTTATACAAGCTAATTTAAAAACCTTTATTTACAAACTATTAACAATTAATTTTATATAAATTGTTAGTAATGAATTTTATATAATTAAACTATAAGCAATTGTATACATGTTAAGCTTATAGCATTTGCTAACTATTAACAATTAACTAGCCTATACCCCGTGCGCTACGCACGGGATTTTTAAAATTAATCTAAGTATGTTTTTCTTATTTTTTAGATGTTATTATATTAATCAATGTATTTGAAATGATGTGTAAAGAATAGTACTCGTTCGGAAAACATAGAATGTTTCCTAGACGAGTATTCGATTTCCTTTAATTAATTTTCCTTTAATTTATGTCATTTATACGTCGTAGATGAAAAATGTGTTCGACTCTTGATCGAGAGGTTGTTGGGTGAGACCACTTCGAGAATGACCAAAGATCTGTCTTGCTGATACTACCAATAGGGTTTTGTCGGATGCACTGCAATCATGCGTACAGTGAACAAAATATAAATCAAGTGGAATATGGATTGAAAACAAAGATGAAAAAAAAAATCAAGCGAAATCTGGATTGATCGATTAAACTAATTCAAGGATAGCAATGACAAGGCGATTAAACTACATTCATTGTCATGGAAAAGAGTTAGACATGTAGGTATTTAGTTGATGCAAGGTTGAAGCAGAAAAGTGGACAATTGGTTGTCGTCATCGGACAAGCTTTGTTAGTCCTATTCTCACTATCAGAAGGGTCTGAGTCAAACCTTGAAGTTACCGAAGTAACCGGCCTTCATGTAAGCTTCTTGAGTTCGTAATTTGACAATATCCAAGTCTGTGTTGCAGGGCACTGACGATCTTCAGCGCCTGTATATGTCATGGGTAGTTTGGAAAATTAACACACTTTAGAGATGCACATAATCATATAGAAACTAATTCCAGGGATGACCTATGACATAAAATGTTTTCTTGTCCAAACATTGGATTAACCTATAAAAGTAAACAGAATCAAAATGGTGCATAATACGTTAAGACTACATCACAAAGAACCAAAGTGACCTTGAATCGTTGAATATCTATGAAAAAATCCTGACAAGAAACTAAAGCTGAAAGACATGTGGTTGAGCAATTCTATTTTTAACAAATGAAGAAACTATCTTTGGCTTGTCAGCACTTTAAACAGGTTAGTAAGTCATGTTATTCCTTATCACAGTATCAGCTACCACTCGCAAAAAGGCATGATATTATTCAGCCACAGATACACTAAATCGTAATCAATCTCAAGATGTAGATTCTAAGAGAGTTCAAAGTAAGAAGCCCAAGGTTACACAAGCCATCTGATCACTGATATCAATCAACCGTGTGTACGCAACCTCACTTCCTCAATTTTAATTGAAAAAAAGATGCAGAGGTATAAGCACATACCCTTCGAATATAGCATATCAAACCTAAATGCCCAAATGAATGTCTATTATCAATTGAATTGCTTGTTTTAGCCCAATCTGACTTTAAAACCAAAAAACTTTAGTGGCATCTATTTCCATAGCAACTCAACTGATAATAGACAAAAATACTAAATTCTCCGAATATAGCATATCAA
The DNA here is from genome assembly GCA_963922045.1 of Persicaria maculosa. Classification (NCBI taxonomy): domain Eukaryota; kingdom Viridiplantae; phylum Streptophyta; class Magnoliopsida; order Caryophyllales; family Polygonaceae; genus Persicaria; species Persicaria maculosa. The sequence continues at coordinate 11,127,279 of OY998252.1, forward strand.
ACTTAAATACCCAAATCTGAGAAACCTAAATGATACATCAAAGATAAATTTTACAAATAAAAAAACTTGGCACATACATAGAACATATGCTAATTGACTTATCAGAAGAAAATTGAGAGATGGAGTTAACAGAATAGATAACTCAGCGGGAGTGGAGAGATGATCGAAGTTTAGGGAATTTCTCAAAAGCATATCCATTAACCGTTCAAAGAATATCGAGTGGAAATAACAGTAGGAGGATAAGAATTAAAAGACATACCGATCCCTCTGAGTCTCTAGTCCATGACAGTGGATTTGGCCCCAAATTAGGAACCCTAAATCAAGTATGACATTGGATAGCGATGAATGGACCGACGTGGTGTCATCATCATTCCTTAAAAAGCCATGGATGTACCGGTGATAACCTCGATGGCTTTAAGTTCTAGGGAGATCATCACAATAACCTCGATGGCTTTCACTCGATCCCACAATGGTGGCAAGTCTGCTAACAGTTTCCTAATAGAAAGTTCTGGAGGCTTAGCATGTTTAAAGAAAGAATGTTTGAGTAAACAAAAAATTAAGGAGAGTGCAAATGGAAGAAGAACCAAAAGGCAGCTAAAAGAGAGGCAACTAATTGAACACAATACCTGAAGCAATCAGAGAGGGACGGGAAGTCCCCGGGGGTCTTGTACTGAAGGCAATTGACGAGGAGAAGAGGGAAAACTGTAATCTTAGGTTTCCAACCCCCCATAGCCCGATGAATTGCTAAAAAATCGACGCTCTGATGGTTGTTCCGGAGAGGAGACTCCGATTCTCCGCCTCGGACGCTTGAACGACTAAAAGAGAAGGCCGATTAAATCGTCGTCGCCGTCAGACTTCCGGCCGTTGGGTTAAGGACCCATACTTTTTGCCCTTCTCCTCCCTGCTTGCAAGCGGTTTTACATCTAGGAAAAAGGAGAGAAACGGTTTTTAAATTGAGGGGACAAGTAGACAGAGAAGAAGCAGAACGTTGGTTGAAAACCCAAATTGAATCTGAACTGCCATTGCAAGCAGTTTAGAAAGATTATAGAGACCACGGTAGATGTAATCGATCGTGGGAGAGAGAGGGTAGAGAAGGAGAGCGGGAGGAGGAAGAATAGGGCAAAAACAAAAGGAAGGGGGGGGGGGGGAATCAGAGAGAGCTCCACGTGGATACTCTGAGAGAGCTTGAAAGGACTCAGCTTTAAGATATAGGGGGATTTTATTTAAATTGTTAGCGTTTTATTGAATTCTAGACAGGCTCGCATATATAAATTGTAAGCAATTTTATAGATACTCCATTAATTCTTTTATAATTTTCAATAATTTTATATATGATCTACTGATTTTTGTAAATTGTCAGCAATTTTAGCAATTACTTTTGTCAGTAAAAATAAAAATTGATTTCTCCTTTATTTATTTGTCAACAAATTTAGGGATGTGAGCTTTTTTTTGTCATCAAAAGATCTTTACTTTGAAATTTTAATTTCACCATGTTGGCTAAAAAATCATCTTCATTCCTACTGACAAAAAACATATTCCTTCTTGTTGGCAAAATAAATTAATCTATTTGGTAAAAAAACATTGGATACATTCTCAAATAATTTTTATAAACTATCAATATTTAATTTTATTTAAATTGTCATCAATTGCAGATATATATGTAAGCATTGGCTAACTATCAACAAAAAAGGATGACATTTACTAATTGTTAGCAAATACTTTTGTTAAAATTGCTAGCAAATTAGGATGAATTATTTGTCAGTAAAAAAATACAAATAATTTTCAGCTATTTGAAGATAAATTATTTATCGGCAATTTCATAATAATTTATTTGTTAGTAATATATGATGAATTATTGTCAATAAAAATAATTTATACATTGCATAATTACAAAATATGAGTTATTTATTGCTAATAGGGAGAAGAAATGAACATATTTGTATGAAAAACCTGTACGTTCGGAAGAAAAAAAGAAGAGATGGGGGGTATTGGGACCCAAATCTTCAGTCCCTGGTTATGTCCCCTCCCCCTCACAAAAATTCTTTTTCTTTTTAATCTATTTTTATTTATTTATTTTATTTTCGTTTTTTTTTTAATTACGAATTGTGAGGGGAGGGGGTAGAGGAACGGGAGGGGGAGACATTTTTTAGGAGAGGGGATTTGATTCCGGAGTATTGGCCTCGAGGGCAACCCTTAGATAGATAAGAAATAGGGGATTAGACATACATTTAGAACATGCCCAATAGTTTCCCATTACATTCTCCAAAATAAAGAATTATAAATCATATATATACATATTCTGATTTTTTTTGGCTAAATTTCAACATCTTCCCCTCCCCATTATGGAGTTTACCGAAAATATATAGAGTTTTTCCAAATTTAGATAATGGTCTTCATTTTTTCCCACCTCATTCTCTATTTTGAAGAATATAATGGGATGTTGGTGGACAAAAAACAATCTCAATATTTTCCAAAATTTTAAGATAGAGAATCTGTTATGCATGTTTTTTTAGGTTATTTTAGCTTTAAAATTATATGGTAGATTTTTTTTTCATTTAATTTAATTAGGATAAGATGAACATTTTCACTAATTGGGTTTAATTTATGAAATATAAATTTCCTCCTTTATTTAATTTGGTTGTAACTTGACTGTGATTAATATATATATTATTTTTTGGTGAAAAAAATATTTTTTTTGTTGTTGTTGTTGTAAATATAGACAACCATTAATCCCATATATAGACCAATGTCTATCAAAACCCTAGAACGAAGAGGAGGATAGAAACTGTCTAACAAAACCCTAGATTGAGTTCCTTCGTACCCATTATATGAAACGTTAGTTCATTGGCATGGAACACTTATCTGTATAAGTTTTATGTCAATGAAACGAGCAAACTCATGCATTGCTGAAATGTATTCAAGAAAAACCCATAGTCTTAATGCTTGTGTCATATTCTCTTTAATCCTCTCCTTTCCACTACTCAAGTTTTTTGGCCCCTTTTTAATTAATATTTCCTTTAACTATTTTTTTATTAATTCTTTTATCTCTTTAAACCAATCACATTTTTTCTTTTATTCTTAACATATTTACTATCTATATATCTATATATATATATATATATAAAATTACTTAAGGGAGGATTTGCCAAATATACAAATATGAAGGCCAAATTAGCCAAATATACAAGATTTTGGGAATTTTGCAAAACTATACATCCCAATTTGCCCCCCTTCCCCCGTGTGCCCCCCTCTGTGCCCCCCCGCCATTTTTTTTTCTTTCCGCGCGTCAGTGCTGACGTCATCGTCAGAAATGCTGACGCCGACGTCGGGAATGTTGACGTCAGCAATGCTGACACCGTTTACAAGGAAGGTTTTTTTTGTTTTTTTTTTTTCGCGCGTCAATGCTGACACCGTTTACAAGGAAGTTTTTTTGTTCCACGCGTCAATGCTGACGCCGACGATGGGAATGTTGACATCAGCAATGCTGACGCCGTCTACGAGAATGCTGACGCCGACGACAATGACGTCGGAAATGCTGACGTCAGCATTGCTCACACCCTCTACGAGGATGCTGACGCCGACAATGATGACATCGAAGATCAATATATTTGACGTATTAAGTCATTAAAAATATAAAAGGGGAGAACAAAGAGACAAAGGAGTGTTCTACAAAAAAAAAAAAACGAATATTTTATTTTATTTTTGGTAGTGAGAAACAAAGAATAACGGTAAACAATTAAAACAAAGAATTTTTCGACGCCGACAATGCTGACCTCTTTCCTCATCCATCTCTTATATTGCAAAAACGATGTCAACAAATATATACCTACACAAAAATATGCATGAAAACGATATCAGCACTAAAAAATACGTATAAAAACGATGTCAGCACTAAGAAATAAACCAATTTTTAAGGAGTCAAGCATACATATATACTTACATATATAATATCAAATTAAAAACGATGTCAGCACTAAAAAATACGCATAAAAACTATGTCAGCACTAAAAAATAAACCAATTTTTAAGGACTCAAGCATACATATATACCTACATATATAATATACAACTAAAAACGATGTCAGCACTAAAAAATATGCATAAAAACGATGTCAGCATTAAGAAACAAACTAGTTTTTAAGAACTCAAGTATATAAATATACCTACATATATAATATCCAATTAAAAATGATGTCAACACTAACAAATACGCATAAAAACGATGTCAACACAAAAAAACAAACAATTTTTTAATGACTCAAGCATACATATATACCTAAAGAGCAACCTAAACAAGGTAATAAAGACCATGTCAGCACGATGACATACCTTCAATTGGAGATAAATCAACAACCTAAAACAAACGTATAACTATCCAAACAAACGTGTAAATGGTCCAGTAAAAATCAACAACCTAACTCAAGCATACACATGGAAAGGGGAAAAACCAAAACACTTAACTATATACGGAGTATTTATTAAAAATAGAAGTGACATGTGAAATTGGAGAGTTGTTTAATGGGTCCATGATTTCGGGCTTCAGAGTTTGGATCCCACATTCCCATCAAATTCAATTGCTAATTAATTAGTGTTCTTTCTGCAATTATAGCTATGAAAATAGCAAAAACACACTGTGATAAACAAGTACACAAGTACACAATCACAATAAAAACACACTGTGAATCCACAAATTAGGAGCTAATGACAGTAAACAAAGAGAGACATATACACAAGCATTACCAAAATACCGCACCATCTTCTAAACATTACCAAAATACCGCACCATCCACAAATTAGGAGCTAATCAGTAAGTAAATGCTACCAATCATTACCAAAATACCGCACCATCTTCTAAACATGTGATAAATAAAACACATGGAAGAATGCAATGAACAGAGGAGCTAATGACAGTAAAACAAATTCATATAAATAAGAAAATCAAAAGCAAATTCAACCATGGATGTCACATTGATGTTTATGACAGACTCATGAATCAGTATCCAGTAACTACAAACGTCAAATAGATAAAATGAAAAACCTATAAACAAAGAGAGACATATACACAAGCATTACCTCACATTCCTTTCAAATTGGACAGCAATTCAAACACAATCTCGTCTCTCGCTCCCATTCAACATCCGTGGAAATCACTGGTGAACAGATTGAATGCTGACACACCTCAGCAATGCACTTCATCAGGTAGCTGTTGGAGCCATCTAGTTCATAGAAGTAATACAAACTCAATGGATTTTGTTCATATCCCAAATTTGGAGGTATTGTGAAGAGAAGACTGTAAAAATACACAAGGCCATCTGCAATCCACCAAAATCGAACAAAGGAGCATAATAGAATCAAGAGGTAACAGAAAGGCTTCTTCAAATTTGTGAGAATTAAGAGTGACACCTCCAATCTCGATTTAGGAGGATGCAGAGGATTCGAATATGAAGGCAGAAGAACTGGAAAATTGAATATGAAGGCAGATCAATCAAATATGCAGTAGGGGCCTTAGAACACCAGCGCCAAGGAATTAAGAGCGATGAAAAACATACCCTGGCATCGCCGGATTTACGAGGAGGCGTCGGACAGGCTAACTGCAACCATAGCTCACTGGAATCGATCTTTTCCGGCATCAATGGAAGCTTCAATATGCTGTCAGCAACGGAGAAGCAGAGGCGGAAGAGGAGCATGAGAGGAGGAAGCTTCAATATACTGTCAGCTCGGCGCCTTGCCAATAGCTCGCCGATCGAGTCCTCAAGTTTCAAGGCCTCGCCTCTGCCGTCGGCGGAGCCTCCTTATTTTCAGGCGGCACAATCTCCTCGCTTCCTTGGCTCAGAACCACGAATTTCATCCGATCCATCTCCGTATGAAGCTTCCAGATCCGGCTGCCATGGAGAAGATGTAGATCTGAAGGTCGTAGATCTCGGATCTAGAATCGAATGTGGCATCGGATCTCGACAGTCATGGAGAAGCAACCATGGAGAGATGCGGTCGGCGACGTCAAAGCTTCCAGATCCGGCTGCCATGGCTGGCGAATCTTCGCCTCCAGATCCGGCTGCCATGGTTGGCGACGACGAAGACGAGATCCGGCGGTGAGAGAGAGGACGATTTGGATTGAGAGCGTTGAGCCAAAAACGATGAGCGAGAGAAGTCGGGAAGGAGAAACAGGGCATATTTGTTTCTCGGTTAGTATTAGGATTTGACGTATACTTTTGCAATTTTTACACAAACGTGTATATTTGGCTAATTTGATCGAAAATTTGCGCCTTCGGCGCAAATTTTCTCATTACTTAATTCAGAATACCTTACGCTTACTTGGCCGTCTCCCCATGTTTCACTCATTTTCACCCAATCACGTTTTTTCTTTTAATTTTTATTTTTTACCCATTCACTGACCATTAGGTTTAATTCAAAATATTTATTTATGCAATATTTTAATTTATAATACTTTTGATGATGTGTCTACACCTCTTTAATTTAAAAATTTTAAACTAATCACAATTTTCACTTATTATTATTTTTCTTTTTACTCTTCATCTCTCTCATACATTTACATTTTCCTCCTTTTATTTTTTTTACCCATTTACTAACCATTGGGTTTAAATCAAAATATTGGATTAAATCTAATGTCTACTATTCTATATTTAAATCTTTATATATTACAATACTAATAATCTATATCAATATAATATTTTAATTAAAAAACCTTTTTATGGAGCCTAACTTTATGGTTAACATTTTTACCATTTTCTTAAAGATTTCAAGTCTACCTTCATTATTTTATTTATTAAAAATCACGCCATGGCGCAGAGATTATACTAGTATACTCTTAATTTAGAATATTTAATGCTTATATGTCATCTTCTCCTTAATTGTCTCCTTTCCACTAATCAAGTTTTTTTTGCCCTTTTTAATTATTTATTTCCTTTAATTAAAATTTTCAGTATTCCTTTTATCTCTTTAAACCAATCACCTTTTTTATTTTATTCTTAATATATTTACTAACTATTGGACTTAATTCAAAACATTGAATTCAATCTAATATAACTATTGAGCTTAACTCAAATTTATTTACTAACTATCTATATATCTATATATACTCTTATAGAATACTTAATGCTTATGTGTCATCTTCTCCAACCTTAATCCTCTCTTTTCCAAGTTTTTTTTGCCCTTTTTAAAGTTATTTATTTCCTTTAATTATTATTATTTATTATTCCTTTTATCTCTTTAAAACAATTACATTTTTTCCTTTTATTCTTAACATACTTATACTAACTATTGGGCTAATTAATTCAAAACATTGAATTCAATATAATATAACTATTGAGCTTAACTCAAATTTATTTATTACCTATTGGGCTTAATTAAAAACATTGAATATAACTAATTAACTATTGTTTATAATACACCACATTTAAACAAAGTTAAAATTATTATATTATTATTATTATTATTATTATTATTATTATTATTATTATTATTATTATTATTACCGAGTGATTTAGAATATCTATATTTATGTAATATACTTTACATGAGATTTTTTTAAAATACTAATTTCATGAGAGAATTATAAGATACATTTATGGTAAAGATTTTTATGACTTTTATCTTAATTTTTTTATTAATATTTTATAATATTTTTTTTATATTATTAAGATTTTAGTTTAAAAAAGTCGCGTCATGTCACGGGAATCGTATTAGTATAAACATAAAAGAAAAGAAAAAGAAACAAAATAAACTCATCATGTTTGAATTCCAGCAACTTGCTTTGGAAGATGATGTTTGTGAATTCCATTTGAAGTTCAATCAAACAGGTGCGTCTTCATCTATGAAATCCATTGATGAATAAGAATTCCATTTGAAAATCGATCAAATGGAATTTATGAAGACCATTAAATGTTATCTGCATCCTTGTCCCAAATGCAAACAATCCTAAATTTCAGATTCAGTGAATCCAGAGAAATCCAGAAAATGCAGCCATAGTCACAACACAATACAGATAACAATCCAAAATTTCGGACTCAGATAATCTATTCAGACAAGGAAAACGCACTTGTTCGATTCAGGGAATCCGGAAAATGCAGATGATGCAGCCCCGTCCATGATACATCGAACAACCACACCTCAAATGGCTCTGATGCATCTGTTAGATTATGTGAATCGAAAGATACAATCAATCTGTCCAATTCACTTGTGTTACAAGTTGGAGCTACTTATCTATATATATCAGCATCGCTCCTCCCATTCAACAGCACAAGCAGAAAATTGAGACAACTCGTTCACAGATATCTCAATGGATTCCAATGGCGATTTCTCATCGACTCTCGTCCAAGAGGTCGTCGCTTCGCTGGGCAATCAACCAGTTCCGGACAGATACATCCACAAGAACGGCCTCATTCAGGCAGAAGCAACAATGGCCCCTGAGCTGCTGATCGATTTCTCCCGCCTATCGGAGGAAGACGAGCTTCGAAAGCTTCGATCTTATCTCTCCGATTGGGGATATTTCCAGGTGATCACTTTTTCTCAATTCCTCTTTTCTCTTTTCCCGAATCCGCCATTTTTTAATAGCTTGGGAAATTTGCATAGATTGTGAACCATGGATTGGAGACGGAGCTTATGGAGAAGTTTCTGGAACTTACCAGACAGTTCTTCGCACTTCCGCTGGAAGAAAAGAAGAAGTGCTACGGAGCTGCGGGGCTGTTCAGCGGCTACGGCAACGACGCCCCTCTGTGGGGAAATCGGCCTCAGAATTGGCATGATCGGTTTTACCTCAAGGTCGGTTCGAACGATCCCGCCGATGACCGGTTTATGCCGGAGAATCCACCGGATTTCAGGTAAACTGCACTCATCCTTTTATCACATCCAGGGATACGTGATACGGACACGGTGAAGATACGACAGGATACGGTCAACCATCGGCTCAAACATCATTTTATTTATTTATTTATTTTTACTAATTTTCTTTGTAATTTATACGGAGTAGTATTTTGTTTTTGCTGGTTTTTCTTTAATTTTCTCTGATTTTTAAGGCTTATATTCATTATTAATCGTCATGATTTGCTTTTTTATTTGAATTGTAAGAACTAAAATGTTTATTATGTATATTGATTTGGAATGTTCTCTATTTGTTTAATTATTTTTTCGAATATTTATGTAATTTTTTATCGATATTTTTTTCTTTGTAAGACCATTAAAACATTATATATTATTTATATATTTTTCCTTCCTGTGTTCATGTCCTAAATTTTTCACGATTGTTGGGCTCTCGTGTCGCGTTTCCTTTCCGTGCTAGTTTTTTACGTTGTTTGCTTTCACGGTTCACCGTCTGCCGACTTTGTCGGCCTATCGATGAGTCGAGTCTGTTCGACACTCGAATTATTTCATAATCAAAAAAAATATATGATGCAAAGTTTGAGATCGATTTTCCGTTTCCATAGTTTTAAAATTGCAGCTTTCCCGTTAGACCGGAAGAAACCAAAATGTAATATTTTCCACAATAACACGCATACCCGTTGATCGCGACTACTCACTAATGACGACATATACATTTTTTAATTAAAAATATCTATTATTTGATAATAAAAAAATTGAAATATATTTTTTTACCAAAAGTTTACTGTTAATATAAGAAAATTAAAAATAAATTTTTGAAGAATTAAATATTACAGTAAAATAATGTTCAAATTGAAAATACAATAGCCATTCGGTTATTCTAGTTCAATTTCGGCTAAAATTGGATGCATCCGTTTCGATTTGATGTAAAATTAAAAATAAATTGGATGCATCTTTCAGGTCGGATTGGTTGTATGTTTTAGCAAAACCAGTCCCAATTTTGTTTCAACTATTGCATATATACTGAGCTTAAAAATTAAAATTTTCCAAAAAATCATCTTTTCAAATTATCTTTGCTTCAACTTTAATAGACTTTTTCATTTTTAATAATACTGCAGATTTGAAAAACTCTATTGTTTCTATTGCGTTTTTTAAGGAATGAAATGAAGAATATCTTAAAATTCTCGAAAATTTAAAAAAACTCTGAAATAGGGAATTTATTAGAGATGTTATTAAAGTCCGTTCAATAAAAGCATCCCTAACAGCTTCTTCATTATTATTATTATCTATATATAACCTTAATTTAGAAGACTTTGCTTACGTGTCAATCTTAGAGGAGTTTTAGGAATATTGACCAATTATGTTTTTTTCCTTGATTTTTTTATTTCTCATTTTCTCTTTTTTCCATTAATTTTTTTTAATCCTCCATTCTCTTTTATTCTTAACATATTTACTAATAATTGGGCTTAATTCAAAACATTGAATTCAATCTAATATAACCATTAGGCTTAACTCACATTTATATACTAACTATTGAGCTTAATTCAAAACATTGAATATAATTATTAGTTGTGACACATGACATTTAAATGCATGATTCAGATTTCAAAATTTCTAAAAAAGTTACAATGATATTGATATTATTATTACTGGGTGATTTAAAATATCTACACTTATGTATTATACTTTAGACGAGATATAAAAAAATTATTTCAGAATTATAAGATACATTTATGGTAAAGTTTTTTTTATCTTAACTTTTATTAGTATTTTATAATATATTTATATATATTATTAATGTTTTAGTTTTAAAAAATCGCGCCATGGCGCGGGAATTGTAATAGTTTTTTTTTGGGGGGGGGGGGAGTTCGGAGAATTTTAAATATTTTTAGTAAAACAACTTCTTCAACTCATTATTCAAAATGGGAAAACAGTAGAAAAAATCACAAGTGTTCCCCAAATTTGTATCATTCTCTAAAATTAAATAGTTCTCCAAATCTTTGAAATAAGAACGTTTTTAGAGTTGGAACAAAAATAATTTGGGAAATATACTACATATCTTTTATTTCTCTATTTTAGAGAAATTTTGGAAAAGTTGTTGGAGATGGCCTTACAGAATAGGCTTTTTAATTAACAAATATCTGATCATTTTGCAATGCAGTAAAGTTGCACATGAGTTCGTGGACAAGATAAATGCAATGCCAGAGACTCTGATCAAGGCTATGGCGCGGTCACTGGGCTTGCAAGAAGATTGCTTCTTGAGCCACCATGGCTTGGATGGTGTCTTCTCTGTCAAGCTCAGCTATTACCCATTGTGTCCGAACCCTGACAAGATTTTAGGCTTCCCCGAACACACGGATGGAACCACCTTTACACTGGTCCTTCAAGACAATGTAGGTCTTGAGGTCATGATAAATGATCGTTGGTTTAAGGTTCCCGTTGTTCCCGGAGCTTTATTTGTCAATATCGGTGATCTACTGGAGGTAAAGATATGCTTTAAAGAACTTTTTAGTTTAACTATGTACTCGTACTCATATTGTTGGTGCTAAAATCTGTTGTATCAGATAATGAGCAACGGCACAATCGAGGGCACAATGCATAGAGTGTCTACAGACTCAGAAAATAAGAGGTATTCTGTGTCAATGTTTTACACCCCGAGTCCATTCAAGGAACTAGAGCCAGTGGAAGAGCTGGTGACGACTGATCGACCACGCTTGTATAAGAAAATCAGCATGATGAAGCTCATAGAAGTGTACAAGGACTGGAACCCTAAAGAAATGAGACCTCTCTTGGCATTTAGACTGTAGGTCTATCCTAAATCTTCTATCATTTATGTGCCCATCTTATGATGTTTTTACACAGCCACAGTGAGTGAGTGAGTGAGTGAGAGAGAGAGAGAGAGAGAGAGAGAGAGAGAGAAATATGGGCCAGTTTAATTAGACTATTTTCATTTTGAACTATCTTAATGTTGGGATTATTTTATACCATTATTATTATTATTTCAATTTCTTCGCATTTTTATGTTGTTATTTTGGGGTTAAAATATGACCCATGAATCCATGATATTTTTATAATATCAAACTACTTGTATCATGTAAGAAATTTGGGCAGATGAGAAGACTATATATCAGACAACCACTAAAACATTGGGAGACCACTAAAATCTTGAACTATACTGATAACTCTACCTTGATGAAGGTTTTATACATAAAATATATTTTTATAGGGATGATTGAAGACAAGAAAGGTAGTGTTGACTTTATTCAAATATCAATTGGATAAGGACAAGCCTTATTCGGTATTGGATATTCTTTATTAGATATATGCAAATATATGGATTTGTTTTGGAAAAAGTTTGTTGGAGATTCTGCAGATTTGGTGGAAGGTACGTATTTAATCTTCAAATGGGTTGGAAAATATTTGAAAAGGTTGTTGGAGATTTGTTGCAGTTTTTGTTGAAGATTATGGGCTGATTTTGTGGAAGAAAAGATTTGAGGATTCAAATTCAAACGGCAAAAAATCAACCCCTGCAGATTATTTAAAGGAAGATGGTGAAAGCATTGAACACAACTCTCAAGCACTCATTTGTAATCAAGAGCGATCTTTATTGCGTTCCATTGCCTTCCTCCTGATCATTCATTTTCTTTCTCTTCCTTATTGTAATCGCTATATCTTAAGTTGAGAGAAGAAAAACAAGAGTGTAATAGGATAAGTCAATCCCCGTTATACTAAGAGTATCCTTATACTCAAACGTATCTACACTTCGGTGTTAATTAGGGGTTATTGTTTCACTAGGTTGTGAGTTGACTAGATCATAGCGGGTTAGGCTACAAGTTGTTAGAAGAGAGGAAGTTCTTCTAGGTTGTATCTAGGACTCAAGTGAAGTGAAGTATTAGTGGTTTAAATCCTACGGGTCGGATAACCACCCTAGGCGGAGACGTATGCTGGTTTAGAGCTGAACTTCGTAAACATATCGTGTGTTCTTTGTGTCTTTAATTTCCGCATTTTACATTTAACAATTTGTTTTCGTACAGCTGAACAGGTTTATGAGATTGGTTAAGATCTTGAGTTCCATTTCAATGCCTTGACATCCATCCCAACACCTTGAGATCCTTTCCAAGGCCTTGAAGTTTCATTTGTGAGATAAGTTTGCGAAAAATTTTCATACTCTATTCATCTCCCCTCTAGAGTATTTCTATTATATTTCCTATTGTGTTTCACATACGATGTACTGTATTTATTAAGGAGGGCTCGATCTTTATATAGAGAGCTAGAGATAATATCAAATAATACAGTAAGATATAACAATACTCTAGAGGGCTCTATTCATCCCCCTCCAGAGTATTTCTATTATATTTTCTACTTTTCAATTGACTTTTTACTATTTATATAAAAAAACGTGTATGACGTGAAAAAAGTCCTTTAAAATCAAACCAAGGGAGTATAAATTAACTAGATACACTACTAGAAACACAGTCAGTAACAACGGTCATTTTCAATGGAAACTCCAACTATTTTCACTCTGTAATTGGAATTTCCATCTAAAACCACCTGGTTGGAAAAAATGGCGTTGGAATCAATTCCAACCCTGACTTTCTGATGGAATTTCCAATGTTATGTAGTGATGGGAAATTACCAACGGCTGAAATGGATGGAATATATAATCCATTTAACCGGTTGCTTTTTTCTATGTTCCAACCGTGTATCAATTGGAATTTCCAACAATATCTACTAATTGGAATTTCCAACAATATCTACTATTGGAATTAGTTTTCAACCGGTTGCCATTTACCATTCCCGGTTGCTAGTTCAAACTTCCAACACTTTGCCTGTTGGAATTTCCAACTATATGTAATGTTGGAAACAATATTTACTGTTGGAAATACTTTTCATCGTTGGCAAAATAGTGACAATATAATCAAATGAAATCAATAATATCAACCAAAATTAAGAAATAATTGAATCTAAAAATATCATACCACATTCACCTATAAACAAATTTAAATTTTATTATTATTAATTATGAAATGAAAAAGCATATACAATTTGAATATAATATAAATATTAGAGCAAATGTCTAGGATTCGATAACAAAATTAAACATTAAATATAATTTTATAACATGCTTGATAATCCTGACAATCATTAAAACAACTGTTGAATGAATTTGCATTACAATTATATGATCCCCAAGTAACCGTCACTCACCACCACCACCGCACGCTGCACCTCCCCACCTATGTGGATGATGACCTCCTCGCCGCGAGATCACCACCGAGCTCGTCAAGCAACTTCTCAACATCGTCCATGAAGTCCTCCTACCAAGAGACTGCCGAGGAGCTCATCAACCATGTCAACGTACGATCTCTACCCCATATAGCTTCCAAGAGATCAAGAAGATCGGCGTCGACCTCCCTTGTTTCCGTAAGTCTCAGTTCGACTTCCTCTCCGGCCTGCTCTACGAGGGCCTCTATCTTTCAGCGAGATCCTCTTCTCCCGCCACTGGCACCTCTACAATAACACTCAGGTATCAAGGAAGATGGAGAAGCTTGAGAAGCGCGCCTGCGGCGCCGTTCATTGAGGGGCAGATACAGGCCCACTTGTACACTCATTTGCTCTCTCAACTTGCCGGCCATAGAAGATGATAGACCCGTTTAAATCGTACGTATGATGATTTCTTTCCATCTTGGCGGTTAACAAATGAGAGATTGAAAAACAGATCACATATATATTGAAGGACTAGAGAAGAGTCAAGCGATTAACTAGAGCGTTCATTTTTTCCACTAAGTCACCCACTAATTAAGGACGTGGTTGATCAGTTGTGAATTGTGATCCTTTCATTTCAATTGAATTGAAATTCTTTTCTTTTCTTTTTAAAAAATTATTTGTTTTTTCAATCTAACTAATTATAAAATCTCTCACATATATATTTTTCCTTTTTATATGTTGCAATTAACGATAAGATCAATCTTTACCTAATGGGTGGGTAGTTAGTGAATCTTCCAGTATTTTCAAGATTTAGATTTCTTTTTTAAAAAGAAGATTTTTTTTATTTTGTAAAGTAAATTTATAATACTTTAAATTAGAACCATTTTATCAGTTGACATCCTCTCCCTAAAACTACAAATCAAATAAAAAATTTAGCAACTTATCTTAACATTAAATTAATATATAATTATTTCTTAAGATATTACATATTTTTTAATCAATGGGTTCGATTCAAAATATTTGAATCAATAATTTTTTAACCAATCAAATTATAATAGAGTTTTTTTCTTATCATATTCTACATTTTCTAATCAATTGATTAAATTCAAAACATTGAATTAATATATTATCTATATCTAAATATAAATATATACTATCTAACTATTAAATACAAATTTTTTTTCTACGGTCTCATAAATGTAATTGATATATATATATATGTGTGTGTATGTGTATCAGTATATGAGTATATGTATGTATATATGTATAATCGGCATAAATTTAGAAAGAATTAGTCTTAACCGGCTGATGCAAAAATTTGATAAAGAATTAATTTGTATTAATTTGTAAATAATGTTTCCAACGAAAGTTAGTGATGGGAGGTGTTTTTAATCTATATTTCCAACAATTCAAGTTATTGGAGTTTTACTTCCAACGATGTTTAAATGTTGGAATGACTTTGGAAAACTATTTCCAACAACTTTCGATCGTGGGAAAATACCACTTATTCCTTTCCAACAACACATACCTTTGGAATTTTTTTTCCATTGTATTTTAGTATTGGAATTTCATCCATTGAATAATTTTGTTGGAACTCTCTGGTTGGAATTGAATGTGTTTCCAGTAGTGATAATCTTTACCATTATTTATAATATCTTAATAGCATAGTGTATATGTTTTTTTTATCACGAGGAACCCACCTTTAGTGGCAAACCCCGAGCACGTGACCCAACTGGCAAAAGCCACGTACTAGGTAAACCGGCTTGTGCTGACCGGCTCGACCCACTGATAAGGAGCCAGGCAAACCTTCGATTTTCATCTAAGGAAAGGGGCAAAGGTAGGAAATATTGAATTGACCGGATTTTCACCCAAGCATAGTGTATATGTTGAATTGACCGGATTGAGCAAATCTTATGTGTCCATGGAATATTCAGTTACCGCTATCAACACGATCCGTTCATGGCAAGAGGATGTTGAAGAGTGGGCATCTTTCTTTTAATGAAAAGTGGGTACTTTGATAGAGGAAGTCTTGCTCACGAGAAAGAAGATTGATCTCCTTGTATGACAAATTTGTTGCTTCAAGGAATGCGTGATCTGCTACTATATATATAAATGGACTGGTTAACTTACCCTGTGTGGAAGACGAAGATATAAGAAGATGATGACGCTTGAAGGAAAAGATAGACGTTGTATTGCTTCAGTATTCATTGGTGCAATACGATACTTTCACGAGTATAAGCATGATATGGAGTGTGTATGGATGCAATTTTAGTAGGTAATAAACTAGTAAAATTGGGGGTTGAAAATTTTAACATGGTATGGAGAGGGGTTATTTAGTAGATTTTAGTTTATTTGGGGGTTTAAAAAATAAGCTACTTGTGATAACTTTTTGGGATCGGAGTTTATGTGGTTTATTTGATTTGAAAATACCATAATACCCCTAATAAAAACAAAATAAACTACACTTTTTACAAATAAACTGTTTTTCACCCCATACGGAGTTTATATTTTTTCATAAATTTTTAACTACTTTTTACCAACAGTTTATAAATTTTACCCTGTTTATAATTTTAGTCAGTTTATTAACTCCGTCCCATACGAACCCCATTGGCCCTTAGCGTTTTCATATTATTTAAACAAAAAAGAAAAAAAAAAAGAAACAAAAACAAACTCATAATGTGTGAATTCTCCAAATGTCGTCCTTTCCGATGGTGGGTATGTGATATTTTTGCAATCTCTCGATTTCTCTGCATTCACAGTCTTCTAAGGGATTCCATGACTTCAACTCTGGTTGACGATTGTTTTGTATTTTGATGAGATCTGAGTCATTTTCTTGGTTAATTTACATTGTTTGATATTGTATCAGGACGGTTATCGCCTCTCGAGTTATATGTTGGCGAGTCTCTCAAATTTTTCTATATGCATCAATAATAATAATAATAATAATAATAATAATAATAATAATAATAATAATAATAATAATAATAATAATAATAATAATAATAATAATAATAATAATAGAGAATGGATAACTTGGGCACACCCCTTAGGGTGTACTTTGTGCATAATTCTCAGCCATTGATCGGGTGTGGATGGATGGAGGAGATTAAAAGGGTTTTTTTTTTTTTATATAATTAAAAGCAGGTGGGACCCATGCACAATTGATGAAAAACGCCACTACTCTCCTCCTTTAGGCGCGTGTGAATGGGTGGGGGGCGTGAAATCTGGGAAATAAATCCCTACCTCCCTCATCTTCTTCATCGTGTAGATCCAGGAAGCAAAGCGGAGGCGAAGGGCTCGGAACTGGATCCGACGAAGGGCGATAGGGCGAGGAAGGTGGCCACTGTGGTTGAGTTCGGTGACTGTGCTTGGCTTCCGGCAACGACTAGTCCGGGGGGGGGGGGGATTGCGAGGCTTCGACCGATGGCTATGGACATGGAGAGGAGCGATTCATCCGGCGGCGGTGGCGATTGCGAGGCTATAGGCCGGAGGCGGAGGAGCCGATTCAACCGAAGACCCAAGTCGCCTTCGTTCTTCCTCCATTGCCACTGCTTCTGCACCGGATCTCGCCTCTTTCTATCCTGCCCGCCGCCTACGACTGGAGGAGATCAGTGATGGTGCCGCCGAGAGCGACCGGAGAAGATTAGTGCTGGCGGCGCCGAGAGCGACTGGAGGAGATCGGTTTGTTGTTTTTTGATTTCGATAACCCCTAATTTATAGTATCGCTCGAATCTTGACTCCGATGCATCGTCGACCTCAACCACTGGCGGCGGTGGAAGCGTCGGGCGGAGGCAGTGTTGTAGCCGCTCCTCCAGTGCTTCCAGTTACTTTGGCGGAGGCGCTGGTGGTGGATGCGGTGTGGCGACGCTCCTCCAGTGCTTCCAGTTTCTTATTCAATTTGATGATGGATCGGATTTGGGAAGGCATGAGGGCGGGGGTGAGGGGGTTTGGGGGTGGTCCTGGCCTCCTGAGATGGGTTATGTTTGTGTTAGGTTAGGGGCAAAATCAGGTTAGGCTTGAAAGTTATTGCTTAATTAGCATGTGATTCCTGGATTATTCGGGGAAAAATGAGAAATTATTCAGATGTATGTGTTAAATTTAGTGAATGGTATTTTAGATGCATATTTTAATTCATTATTCGTTTATTATTCGGTGGGATATAGGATATTATTCGGTGGGATATATAATATTATTCGGTGATATTGAATAATTATTCATGGAAATCGTTTTTTTTATGAATTTGGGGTTTATGAAATATGAAATATTATTTGGTAAATTTTGAAGCATTATTCGGTGAAATATGTAATATTATTCGGGGAAAAAATATTATGAAATATTATTCGCAAAAAAACAAAACATTATTCGGTAGTATGTGTCTAATTATTCGGTGGAATTAGTGAATTTTCATATAAGATGGATTGAAAAAGATAAAAAAAACATTATTATTCACAAAAAAACATTATTCGGTAGAATGTAAAATATTATTCGGTTGAATTGATGGATTTTTACGACAAACGAAATCAAGCTATTTTTATTTATAAATAAAAATATATATATGGTGGGGAATGATTTATTTAAAAAAAAAGAAAGAAAATGAGATGGGTGATGAGCACGCAAGAGGGAAGGAGAGAGGGGGAGAGAGTGGGTGTTTTTTTGGCAAGGAGGGCCCACAAATTAAAAAAAGAAAATCACTTTCAATCATGACCCTTAATCACCTCTCCATCAATGGTTCATATATGTGCACAAGATACACCCTAAGGGGTGTGCACAAGGGAACCACTCCCAATAATAATAATAATAATAATAATAATAATAATAATGTGTGAATTCCAGCAACTTGCTTTTGGAAGACGATGTTTGTGAAATCCATTGATGAATAAGAATTCCAAGTTCGATAAAATGGAATTTATCAAGTCCATTAGATGTTAGGGGCGGAGGGAGGGGGGCATGCGGTGGCTCGAGCCCCCTAAAAAAAAAATTATATATATGTATGTACTCAATATATAGAAAAGAGGTGCTAGGGGGACAAGAAAGCCTTAAACCTCAATTGGTAGGCTGTTCGTAAGGTGAGTATGTGTGGGTCTGGAGTTCGACTCCCTCCTCTGCCCCCTCCTTTTCACCGAGACTCCTTCTACAGATTCCTGGCTCCATCCAGAAGTTGAGCCCCCTGGACAGTCACAATACAGATAACAATCCAAAATTTCGGAATCAAATGATCTAGGAAAACGCACCTGTTCGATTCAGTGAATCCAGAAAATGCAGATGATGCAGCCCCGTCCACAATTCATCGAACATCCACACCGCAAATGGCTCTGATGCATCTGTAGATTATGTGAATCCAGAGATACAATCAATTGCATCTGTTCGATTCAGTGAATCCAGAAAATGCAGATGATGCAGCCCCGTCCACAATTCATCGAACATCCACACCGCAAATGGCTCTGATGCATCTGTAGATTATGTGAATCCAGAGATACAATCAATCTGTCCAATTGACTTGTGTTCCAAGTCGGAGCTACTGATCTATATATATCAGCATCGCTCCTCCCTTTCAACAGCACAAGCAGCAAATTGAGACAACTCGATCGTTCACAGATATCTCAATGGATTCCGATGGCGATTCGTCAGCGATTATGGTCCAAGAGGTCGCCGCCGCTTCGCTGGCCGATCAACCAGTTCCGGACAGATTCATCTACAAGAACGGCTTCACTAAGGCAGAACCAACGCTGGCCCCCGATCTGCTGATCGATTTCTCCCGCCTGTCGGATGAGGACGAGCTCCAAAAGCTCCAATCCTATCTCTCCGATTGGGGACATTTCCAGGTGATCACTTGTTCTCAATTCCTCTTTCTCTTTCCCCGAACCCGCCATTGTTGAATATTTTGAGAAATTTGCGTAGATCGTGAACCATGGAGTGGATAAGGAGCTTATGGACAAGGTTATGGAAGTTTCCAGACAGTTCTTCGCGCTTCCGCTGGAAGAAAGGAAGAAGTGCTACGGAGCAGCGGGGCTGTTCAGCGGCTACGGCAACGACGCCCCGCTGTGGGGAAAGCAGCCTCAGAATTGGAATGATCGGTTTTACCTCATGGTCGATTCGAAAGATCCCGCAGATCGCCGGTATTGGCCGGAGAATCCACCAGATTTCAGGTAATCTGCACTCATTCTTGTAGTCACATCCTCGAACACCGCTAGAAGCCTAGAACACATTCTTTTTATTAAAAAAAATTGGTTAGTAATTTTCTTTGTAATTTATATTTTTTGTGCTGATTTTTCTTTAATTTTCTGTGATTCTAAGACTTAAATTCATTATTAATCGTTCCTCGCCAATCATGATTTACTTTATTATTTAAAATTTTCCATAATATTGTGTTCGAAATTACTTCTTTGTTCTTCTGAACCAATTTCAATCACACAACATTAAAACGAATATCTGAGTGTAGATTTTGTAAGGAAGCATTAAAACGAATATCGGAGAAATCAAAATCAATTGACGCGTGTATTCAGTGTCAGAGATAAATCATAATCGAGAAAACTGAGAAGTAAAAATAAAAAAACTACTGATGTTGATGTTTTGCAGGTTGTATTGGTGGATTAATTTCGAGAAAATTGAAATCGATTTCGCATTTTGAGAATTAGGGTTTTTTGAGCCAAAAGTTCAAATATGAAAAAATGTTGGAATGGTGGTTGTCCCATATAAGGTTGGTGGGCTACTCCTCTCATTGCCAATTGGTTTTGAGATGGAACCCAATTCGGGTTTATGTGTTGTTCGAGTCTCCCGTATGTGGGCCCACACACACGACCTCCCTCCAGCGTCTTGACCCGCACTAGGACCAACCGAGTTTAACAAAAAATGAGTCGATTTGGCTGCCATTGATTCTTCTAATTATGTGTTTCAACATGAAAGGATTTCTATCTATAATATCCCTAACCAAATTTTTTATCATTCGTGTTTGAATGTGTTTTTATTTATGCGATTTTTGTGCTTGTTCTTTATCTTCATGCTTGTTCAGGGCGATTTAAGGATTTGAGAAAAGTTGAACATTGTTGTTAATATTGGTTTAAGAATTAGAGAAAAGTGGAACCTTATTCATACATTCATCGGGAACCTTATTCATACATTCATCGGTTCATGGAGATTTGGGTGCTTGTTCTTCATGGACATGGCCAAGGCCAAGACTAACTGAGAGTTTGAACGAGGAAGAAGAAGATTTTCCTTCATTTTACATTTTTATTCTTTCATTTATTGTTAATTTTATTTTAATCCCGAAATTTTTTTCCCGACTACCAAATCAGCACTTTGGTCAAAATTTTAGCCAGAAATGTTGGTTGTATCAAAATTGGTTTATTCTGGTATTGTTTGTATATGAATTAGTAATTTTTAATTAAAGTTCGTATTATTTTTAGTTCACGACTGATAGTTCATATTATTTCGGTCATTTTTCCTTTTTTAAATTGTTCTTTAGTTTTTGTGTAATTTGTATTTTTTGTGTTGATTTGACTTAAATTTTCTCTAATTTTAAGGCTTAAATTCATTATTAATCGTTCCTCGCCAATCATGATTTGTTTTATTATTTAAAATTTTCAAGATTGTTGTGTTCGATCGAAACAAACCAAAATATAATATTTTCCATAATAACATACCCGTTGATCACTACTTACTAATGACGACATGTACATATTTTGTCGGGTAACCCTGATGGTTATATTATTTCCTTTATCATTTCAATTCTGTATGTCATTTGCTTCTATTTTTATTCTAATGTAAATGATGACTAGTCTATCTACTGGTTTGTCCGGTATCTCGTTTTCTCTAGACATGTCTAAATAAACGAATTTATTTCCTGATATAAAAAAGAAGACGACATGTACATTTTTTAATTAAAATATCTATTATTTGATAATAAAAAATTGATATGTTTTTTTTACAAAAAAATTACTGTTAATATAAACAAATTAAAATAGACATTTCTGAAGAATTAATTATTACAGTAAAATAATGTCCAAAATGAAATACAATAGTAATTCGTTATTCTAGTTCAATTTCAGTTAAAATTGGACGCATCGGTTTCGATTTGATGTAAAAGTGGAATCTTTCTAGTCCGGTATTCAGTTGTATGTTTTTGAAAAAAAAAACCAGTCCTAATTTTGTTTAAACTATTGCATGCCAACTCATTTTAAGTATTTTTTTAAACAACTTCTCTAAATCATTCTTTAAAATTCAATGGTTCTCCGCATCTTTGAATTAAGTGTGCTATTAGAGTTGAAATAAAAATAATTTTAAAATTATATAATTTATTTCTCTGTTTTGAAAAACTTTAGAAAATTGTTGGAGATTGCCTTACAAAACAGGGTTCTTAACGAATATTTGATTATATTGCAATGTAGTAAAGTTACACATGAGTACGTGAACAAGATAAAAGCAATACCAGAGATTTTGATCAAGGCCATGGCGCGGTCACTAGGCTTGCAAGAAGATTGCTTCTTGAGCCACCATGGCTTAGACGGTGTCATATCTGCCAAGATCGGCTATTACCCAGTGTGTCCGATCCCTGACAAGATTTTAGGTTTTCCCCCACACACGGATGGAACCACTTTTACTATGATCCTTCAAGACAATGTAGGTCTTGAGATCATGACAAATGATCGTTGGTTTAAGGTTCCTGTTGTTCCCGGAGCTATAGTTATCAACATCGGTGAAATGCTGGAGGTAAAGATATGCTTTGAAGAACTTTTTAGTTGAGCTATATACTCATATATATTGTTGGTGCTAAAATTTGTTGTATCAGATAATGAGCAACGGTGCAATCCAGAGCACAATGCATAGGGTGTCTACAGACTCAGAAAAGGAGAGGTTTTCTTTGTTGACGTTGTACACCCCGAGTCCTTTAAGGGAAGTGGAGCCAGTGGAAGAGCTGGTGACGGCTGATCGGCCACGCTTGTATAGGAAAACCAGCATGATCGAGTACATAGATGTGTACAGGAATTGGAACCCTAAAGAAGTGAGGCCTATCATGGCCTTTAAATTGTAGGTATGTTCTAAGTTTTACACAGCTACAGTGAGTGAGAGAGAGATATATATGGGTCAAATTTTTACACAGCTACAGTGAGTATGAGAGAGAGATATGTACCCATCTTATTAAGTTTTTACACAGCTACAGTGAGTGTGAGGGAGAGATATGGGTCAAATTTAATTAGGCTATTTTATTTTGAACTATCCGAATGTTGAGATTATTTCATACCCTTTTTATTTTATTATACTCTCTCCGTTAATTAAAACATGTCGTTTTCGACATTTGCAAATTTTTTAAGAAATCAAACAAAAGCAAACAAAAATACACTTATACCCCTAATTATTACTTTACTTTTTCCATTTATTGAAAACTACAACTAACAAATCTATCATCATTATAAGGGTAATTTAGAAAGTGAACACCAAAACATCTAATATCAAACTACTTGTCGAAGCTGATCATGTAAGAGATTTGGCTGGATGAGAGGATTATATCAGACAACAACAAAAACATTTGGAGGCCACTAATATCTTAAACCGATTCAAGAACGAAATAAGATCAACACCTAGATAGATAATCTATAAACAAAAAATGACAAAAAAAAAAAAAACATAAGATAGAATGAGTCTAGGGATGGCCTCATCAAGATTAACTTCAATGGTGCCAAACCTTTTCGTCATCAATGCTATCAAATAGATAATACATGGTTCCCTCTCTGTCTCCACCAACTTCATGCACAACTCTTGAATAGATGACAATGATTGCAAGATCGGATGATTATATGCACATCAATCTGAAAAGAGCTCAACTGATATCTCAAGTCAATATTCTCTTGATCTATAAAATCACATGAGTAATATTTCTCCACGAGTAAACAGATGGCATCAATATTGAATAACTTGTATGAATTTCTTGGATCCAAAGCACTGATAAGAGTTAAAAGCTCTACAACAGAATCAACAAACCTGCAATCAAGTTCTTGCATCTGAGCATCTATTGTAGCAACAAAAATATCAATGTGAAAATGGTGCTCCAATGTAACATCTCTTTGTTGACGACGACTTCTCCCTTCAAAATAAGGGGCATCCATGCAAAGAACAACAACTTCAAATTTTTTAGAGAATGAAACAACTTGGTCAAGAAAGGTGACCCATCCATATTCTCTAAAATTTTGAATCATTTTCTTTGTATCTGAAACCAAATGCATAGCATTTGATATGTCTTGATTCTTTTGCTGCAAGGCTAAACAAAGACCATTCGTCATACCCATAATCTCCTTCATCAGATGCATAACAAAAACAAACTCAACTGAAGTGATCATTTTGCTAGTTGCATTAGCATCTCCTCTTTGTTGATAAGTTGAGATTTCTTTCTCAATTTTTTCAAGCTCTATAATATTTGGACCAAATAGCCGCATTAAACTGCAAAGAGAATGAAAATGTGAACTCCATCGAGTGTCATTTGGTCTTCTTAATGTGCCAACCTGATTTGCTCCCTTTCCACTTTCAAGGTCACCAATAGATAACAATTAACAAATAAGCAAGTTCTTCTACTTGAGCATCTTGTAATTGATCATGGCGTTTACAAGAAGATGCAACAACATTGATAATACAACTTAAATTGGAGAAGAACGGATGGACATGAATTACCTCCCCAGATGCAGCAACTAGGTCTGATTGCAATCTGTGAGGAAAGCAATGCACATAGTACACAAACAAAGCCTGCAATCCTTTCTACTCTCCACTTGCTAGCTCCATCATACCCTTGTTCACGAATATTTTGTACATCAAGTGAATGGCGAGAAAGAATGACACAAATTTCATTCTTTAGAGTTGCTGCTGAAGTGTCTTTAACATGTGAGAGATCGAAGAATCTCTCTTCTATACCACCTTCTCTACTGACAAATCTTTAAAAAAGAGTCATTTGTTAAGTTTTAGACTCATCACGAGCTTCATCAACAATGATACCGAACTTCGAATTCCCAATATCTTCACGAATCTTACTTCTCACTTTGCTTGCCATTACTTGTAAAATTTCCTTTTGAATTGAAGGGGATGTGTACTTAGCATGTTTAGGAGCATTCTCTAAAACTGTTTGTGCAAGCTTCTCATTATATGCAGCCAAAAGTTTAATCAACTCAAGAAAATTACCTAGATTTTTTTACTCCAAAGTTTCATCGTGGCCTTGAAAAGCACATCCTTGGCTTGCTAGGTAACAAACAACATCAATAGAAGTTTTCACTCGCAACTGATTGTTTAAAATATGCTCCTACGATTGCACATAGATCACTTTGTCGATATGTCTTGATTGCTATAACAAATCATCACAAGCTTGCACAACCACATTATGAGGTGAGCAAGGCTCCTCTCCGATATGATTTAAAAATGCACATCTTTTCCCATCATTCACCTTCTTCCAATTTCGAAATTCTTTCACACAAAATTCATCCCACCCAGGTCATTGAATTGGCTTCATTGTGAACAAATAGCAAGGTAAAAAATATGTTGCAACGGTAGATGGGGGAATATTCAAGCCATGGAGAAAATTTTGTATACCATGACGCTTGAAATCGACGAACTCGGTTTGTTTGAGAGTAAAAATTCGTGAATTAAAAGTTATCGTATGAGCTCATGAAATTATTTTTGTGGAAGCTTTCATATGATACGCTATACATTAAACACGAATACCAATTGGCTAACAATATTTACAAGCAAATAAAGAGTGCACGAAATGTGTTACATATCAAACATATCATTTTAGTGTACTACAAGCTCGTAAGCTAAAATATACAAATTTAATATGATAGCTGAGCATACGATAAAAAAAAAAAAAGTTAAGTTGTCGAGGGCGCAAACGGCAAATCCCATCGCTGGGTGGCGAGCTTCTCCAAATCCAATGTTAGCTTTGCTGGCCGATCAGATCTGCAATAAAAGAGAAGTTAAAGTTGAATTAGTGGGTTTTGATTAAGAAAACCCACAGAATTTTAATTGAAAAGTTGGCCCAAAAGGAGCCATGAAGGCCGGCCCAAAACAGTCTCCAAATTGGGACGTGGCTGCCAAATCTGCCAGTTACAATGAGGGCAGCTAAATTGATAGATGAATAAAAAAGGTCTATCCATATCTAAACAAAAAGGAAATATGCGGCAAACAGAAGATTTTGTACGTATATTTTGAGGATAGAATAATATTAATAAGGGATATCCTCCTATTTCTTTACCCTATAAAAGGTGGCAAGGTTAGGGTTGAAAAAAAAAAAGGAACAGACGGCAGAGAAAGAAGCTGCAGAAAAAACACACAGCAAACACATACACAGAAAACAGCACACGCACAGCAAGAAGAAAGCAAGAAGAAAAGAGGCAAAAGGTAGCCTTCTCTCTGTGTGGGGTTCCTATGGACTCCGAAGCCCCGCCCTTGCAAAGCACCCTTGTTTTCGCTTGTGGCCTGGGTTTCGGAGTCGTCAAATTGCCCTAAGTAAAGCCAAAACGCCGCCAAAATTCACTCTCGAGACCCCGCCCTTGCAAAGCACTCTTGTTTTCGCTTGTGGCCTGGGTTTCGGAGTTGTCAAATCGCCCTAAACAAAGCCGAAACGCTGTCAAAATTCACTCTCGAAACCCCGCCCTTGCAAAGCACTCTTGTTTTCGCTTGTGGCCTGGGTTTCGGAGTCGTTAAAATACCCTAAATAAGGTCGAAGTGCTGCTGAAATGGATTCTCGAAACCCCGCCCTTGCAAAGCACTCTTGTTTTCGCTTGTGGCTTGGGTTTCGGAATCAGTTAAACGCCCTAAAAGAGGGCGAAACTCTGCCTAAATTCACTCAGAAAATCCAAAAGAAGATAAACAAAAGAAAGCGATTCGATTTCATCTAGCCATGACAACGATGGAATTGAAATCCAAGAAAGCAAATTGTCTGAATAAACTCAGCCAACAAAACTCTAGATTAAAGAAAGTACTGGCAAAATAAGACCAACCAAACAAGCAAATCACAAGTAACTTCAAACAAAACAAGTCTCACGAGGCCAATTAAAGGACTGGATTAAGGCAGAAAGATCACCAACCTGACGAGAGCCTCCTGTCTTCCAAAGAATTGTTTGGTCCCTGCTGATTTGAGTCGTCCGAGCCCTAGTTCCCCGCTTCTTTCGGTCGCTGGTTTTCCCTAATCAAAATTACAAATCAGCTGAGCATCCAATCGAGAATTGGTGAAGAAAGAGATTCGAAATCCTTAGCTTAAATTATCTGAACGCTAAATCAAATAATGAATTTGGGATTGGGGTTTTCATACACAGATAAAAAAAAATCAAAATGAACATACCTAATCTGCGACATCGGGATCATCTTCGCAGCGCCTTCAAGGATTCAAGCGAGATTTTGCCACAAGGAGACTCAAAGATGGAATCCTTCACCGGTTTCTTTCAAAAGTCCTAAGCCCGGGAGCTCGTTCAGCTTGCCTTGCCGCTTTTCCTAAATCGAAAAGCCCCAAATTGCACAAATTAAAAAAAAAAAAAAAGGCCCTAGGATTACAAGCCCTAAAAATCAATTGAACCTAGAAATTAAACATCCAATTGAAGTGGATGTGACTAAGTATTCGAGATTTAGGGTACAAATCGCCTAAATATTAAACTAAATCGTTGGATTTGAGGTTGGGAAATTTTAGGCCAAAAGCTAAACATACCCGAGTGGCGTAGCAGTCCCCGCCCTCACCTTGCCTCGCACCGCCCTTCCTTTGCCCTCTTTTCTGGTTGCTTGAACCCAAAATTTCCGGCCGGTTACTAACGACGAGGAAAGGAGAGAAGTGAGGCGAGCCGCTCGTCTCGTTCTCAGAAAAAAAAAGAAACGAAGAGGACGACGAGCCTGTGAGAATGAAAGTCTTCTTTCCTTCAAAAATGGGGGGTTGAATTAATTGTGGGCTTTGTAATGAAAAATGGGCTGAGGGTGTAAGGCTCCTCAAAATGTAATCCAGCCCACAACAAGTAAAAAAAGACCTGTGCTATGTAATTGGCATCGGCATTTGACAGGAACTTTCGAAATATATATATATATTGTTTTACAAAAAAAATCAGCCCACTAAAAATTGGAAATTATGATTGGCACATATTGAAATTGAGTTTAACAAAATCCTAAAGTTAAACTCGTAAAATTTCATTGTCGGTTTATTCTAGTAGGTCAATATCAAAATTGACTTCTAAACGAGGGAAAAGAAAACGGGGTCAAAACCTTAAATTAAATTTCCTCGAACTCAAACGGTTCTTAAAAAGAATTACGTAAAGACTTGACGCCTCATATCGGCTACGTAGGTAACCCGATATTAAATCCTAAAAATATATCGGGTACAGTCGTCAACCTCTAAATTCACTTTTAAATGAATACGAGGTCAAAGTCCAACCAAATTAAATCGTTGGTTCTCAAAAGAACTACGAGTGATTTGATCCCGTTCCAAACGGGTACGTAGGACACCCGACATAAAGCTCAAGCTCGTCGGGCTCAATCACCAAAACCCAAATATCAAATCAATATAAACACTCTGAACTACGTAAGGCTTGATTCTCTTCCAAGAGATACGTAGGCAACCCGCTAAAATTCGGGTGCAGCCCAAATCATCAAAACCACTCAAGTCTTGGTGTCAATACAGCTTCGAATCAAGAGGATAACCAAAAGGGATCGAACTCAAATTCTAAAAAATTAAATAAAATGTGTTGTACGATTATTCGCGCATTTTTGTTCAACATATTTTTGGCACGCCCAGTGGGACCCTTTTTGCCTTTTCATCTCTTAGTTGTGTTGAAACTAATATTTGCCTATTTCTTATTTGTAGGAGAAAATGGCACCAAGAGCTATTGTCAACTTCAACGAACTGCCTGCTACCTTTCTCGTGGAGGGTGGCCGCTGGTTGAAGAGGAGATCGTTTAAGGTCCAGTTTGACGTGACTAGGGAGTCGATCATCGCTGAGATCCCAACCAACAACAGCTTCAAAGCTATCAGGGAGGAAGTAACCGGCGGAGAAGAGCTCGCTCCTAGGCTTGCTCGTAGACCAATCATTCAAGTTATCAAGAGAAACGATAACTTGACAAAGGTCTCAAAGCCAGCTGTGAATGAGGCGAGGAAGGAAAACAAGCCTCGCAGGAAGAGGGGGCGTAAGTGTGGCTCCCAACGTGGAAAAACTGGAGCTCTTCGCAAATTGGCTCGTTCCCCTGCTTTGGAACAGGCCAATGCAACACTGTGGAGGGCTGCCAAGGATCTTATCGATAGCCCGAGGAAAATTTTCTTTGGGTCTATCCCTGTCGACATGGAAAATGTAGTCCAGGTTTTGGTTACCTCCTATTCTGATGAGGAGTCGGATGCAATATCCTCAACTGTGAAGGCTCAAAGGGCTAAGGTTCCAGAGGTTGAGGTACCAAATCCGACCAAGCCTCAAAAGGAGACATCTAAGGCTTCTCAAGTCGAGAAGAAAGGAAAGGGTCTAGCTATAGCCGAGAAATCAACATCGCTTTCTACCCAGTTAGGAAAATGTGAGCGGCGAGTGACAAGGTCTATGTCTAAGGCCGAGTCATATGCTAGAGTGACCACCCAATCTTCGAATCCAGAAACGGTTCAAGAAGAGAAACAAAATTCCCCATTATATGGGGACTCTACTTCTCTATTCCAAGAGGAGGATTTTCCGCTTGTTGTAAGCGAGGGTGGGTCATCCAATGACTCTGAAGAAGAAGTTGAAAGCATGCCAGTTCTAGTGACTGGGGCAACAAGCACTGAAGAGCAGCTCCAGGAATTACAAAAGAAGCTAGAGGAAAGGGATGCTCAGATTAAACTGCTCATGGACCAGCTCCAACAGCGAAACTCGGAGAACAGGGAAGAGCAAAATTCGGAGAATAGGCAAGAGATTCCCAAGACGGGAGAAAGCAGTGCTTCTATCTCTCCTCAGGAAATAAAAGAATGGATCGCACAAGGGATCCGAGAGTTCAAGATTTCTCAGAGTCCGCCGGTGATCGGTTATAGAAAACCCTATCCTGCGGAGTTCGACGCAATCCCATTTCCTCCGAACTACCAAAGGCCGAATTTTGATAAATTTGATGGCCTTAATGGGTCCCCGCGTGAACATCTAGCTCACTTTTACTCGGCATGTGGAGAAACTGCCTTGAGTGATCAGCTACTGATAAGACAATTTGTCCAATCACTACGAGGATCCGCATTCACATGGTATACTCAGCTTCAACCTGAGTCTATCCATACATGGGATGAGCTGCAAAGAGAGTTCCTAGCTCAGTTCGTGAGCTCGAAAGCCAAGGTGTCCATCATGGATCTGGCTAATACACAGCAAAGACTGAATGAGTCCGCAAATGACTTTATCGCAAGGTGGAGAAGCTTGAGACTTCAATGTTCAGAAAAATTGGGAGCCTATGTCTATGTCTCGGCAACCTCGAACAAGAGGATTGGGTTTTTTTCTTTTTCTTTTTGCCTCTTCATCCCGATGTCCATCACTAGACACCCCGCAAGATCTAAGTTTCTTTTACCTCTTACGTTCAGAACAGGTATGCCGTTGCCGATAAGTCAGTCCCAACTCTGATACCAATGAAACAATGAAAATGATTGATGGAATCAAACAAACGAAACGAAACGAACACATAAGCAGAGGATAGATTCTTGGCTAGGAACTCGATTAGAGGATTTAGAGTCCGAAGCTAAGCATAACGGGGCCTAGAATCCAACTTTTGTAGCAAGAAATTAAAGTCGGATCGAAGGAGACCGATGAAACTGTAATTGAGAGAGTTTGCGAATGGGAAATGTTTCTGAAATTGGCTAATTGATCCCGTGAAGGGGATGACTACATATAGATGACGGCATTGACGGGTGTAATAATTCATAAGACTAGGCCAATTTAACAAATGAATCTGAAGGAATTGTGTCCTTTAATTTAATGTGCAATGACTAGTTATGGAATAGGACAATTGATAGAGATATTCAATCCGATTATTTTAGGAATCGTAATGCTTTGCTAGAAGCCAACTACGATTAATGGGCTTAAACGGGTTAAACCCATGGCTATTATAAACGGGTCCTATGTGGTCACACACTTAGAGTTGACGGGCTTGATCAAAAGATAGATGATTTTATTATTAGTGTATATTAGATATATATTAATAATAATGGGATAAGATTTATTTGTGAAATAAATAATTAATCAAGTAAGGTATAAATATAAGCTTATAAAGATGGGCTTATGATGACTTGACCTAATTAACACATCCCAAAAGACAAAAAGGAGTTTTTGCCGTACGTTTGGTTTGTGAAGGTTGAATTCCACCATCATCAATCAAGAGCAATTTGATTGTTCGCCTTTCGATCTTCGTCCTAGCAGTCGAAGGCAAAGGAGATCTAGACCGGGCTCTTGTGGACCAAGTAGATGAGCAACACGTGGGGCTCTAGTTCTCTTCCGAATCCTCACCGTTTAGATCCGGTTCACGCATCAAGAGGTATCTCCTATGAACAATGATTTGATCTATCGATTTTATGCATGAAGATCCTTGAATTAGATGATAGAAAATAGTTTCTAAACTTCCGCTGCGCATCTAATTTCCATCAGTGGCATCAGAACCTCTTGCATAAATTTATATGATCGATTGATTTTTTTGTTAGTTTTGATTCAATTTAGCAATATATTCGATATATGGAGTAATTTGTATGATTAAAATTTTGATTTTGATTAATTGGATGTATTAAATTTTACACGGGTTCGGAATTTGATTCCGCGACAAACGATTTAATACCAGTTGTAGTACGTACGAAATATATGATTGATATTTCGATCGGAATTGGATGTATTAAAATATTGATTTTGATTCAACAAACGATCGGAATTGGATGTATTAAAATATTGATTTTGATCAATTTTGTGAATCAACAACCGTTTTCGACAAACGATCGGAATTGATTTTGATTGGAATATATTGATTTTGATCAATTTTGATTCAACAAACGATCGGAATTGATTGATGCTTACGTACGAACTACAACTTTGAATCAATTCAAGTGTACATGTTGAAATTAATTTTGAATTTAAGAAATTCAAAATTTTATAATTTTGATCCCTAAAATTATATGAATTTGATTCATGTATTAATTTATCAAAATTTATCATCTTAAGTTTGTAATTGTTACAAAATTTAAGTGGGAGTTGATGGAGGTGGAATTAGGGTTATGGAAGATATTTATGATTTTAGTGTAAAATCTTAAATTACCTTAATTAGATTTGGTAGATATCTTATCCCTAATAAAAATTTTCTATCCAATTATACAAGGTAATAGTTACCATAAAATTTATTCCATATATATTATTGCTAGTTTTTGAATTAAAATATCAAGAATGTTCATGGATTTATTATGCTTGTTTTATATTATGATATATTGCTTGCATACATAAGGTGACTAGTATGGCCCATAAATACGATCTGCGTATCGTTATGTTTTTTTTTGTACACGGTCTGCGTATCGTTTTGTATTTTTGTAATTTATTTTCAGTAATTAGATTATTAGAAAATATTGTAATTGATACAATAAGACAAGAAGACATAAGAAGTTCAAGGATGGAGATCCATGAAGGGCGCGAGGGTGGAGACCCATGAAGATTAGATCTTTATTTTATGCATCGTATGGGCCATACTAGGATCACAATTTCATTGCATTTTGAATGCCTTATTTTAAGTTTTATGTTGTTTTTATTTATGATATTTTTTCACTTATAAATAAAGACAAATAAAAGACTTAAGTTCCTAAGGTAAATTGGGGCAATGCCTTTCCATATCATAACCCATTAAGTTTTGGATTTTTGGTTGGATGGGCTTCACAAAAGTGAGGGTGTCTTTCCATAATCTTGGGCTAATGAGGGTGAATCTATACGGGGGTTCATAAACCTTGATATGGTTGTACCCAACGAGAGACCAAAAGGCAAAGTTTTGGATCTTGAGGCATAGGATGATTTTACATTGGATGTGGTTCATCAACCAAGAATTATAAGGAGTTATAATTAGTAATTGTTACTTACCTTGAGCATACAAGACTCAAGGCAGTGCAAAAGTACGTTGGGTCTTGTGTGTAATGGGATCTTGGAATCATTTTATTCACCAGGAACAATAACAATTTGAATAAAATGCGCATTTACTTATTTTAAAGGTGTTTAATCCTAAGTAATTTGCATTTCGAACATAAACTGATTTGTATGTCATTTCCTTTTTTATATAGGCATTATGTTGAACGATAACTTGAATTTCACCCCGCGCTCAATAGTTGAGAAAAACAAATTGAATGGAACGAACTTTCTTGAATGGGAAAGGAATTTGAGAATTGTTCTCAGGTCTGAAGGGCGTGAGGACGTCCTAACAAACCCTATCCCTACTATTACCGATGCCTCATCGGATGAGGAGATAGTTAGAGAAATGGAGTTAAGGAGTGATTCTTTACCTGTCACTTGGTTGATGTTAGCAAGCATGGAAACTGACCTTCAAAAGAGGTTTGAATACTAGGATGCCTGCTCTATCATCACCAACCTGAAAATGTTGTTTCAGGCACAGGTAAGGATTGAACGATATGAAACTCACAAGGCTATACTGGATAGCAAGCTTGTGAAGGGAAAGCCAGTAAGTCCCCATGTGATCAACATGATCGGTCTTTTTAGCCGTATGGAGACACTGGGCACCCCATATGACCAAGAGTTGGCCACAGATACACTCCTTACATGATGGCTTTGAATCATTCAGGATGGACTACCATGTGCATGGTATTAAGAAAAACCTGAACGAACTCCATGGTATGCTCAAAGCTGCTGAGCAGAATACTCCCACTGACAACAAGAAGGAAGTTCTTAACGTCAACAGAGGGAAAGGGTTCAAGAAGGTAGCCAAGAACAAGAACAATACCCAAGGGAAGGGCAAGGAAGTTGCAAAACCTAAGGGTGGTGAGAAGCCAAGGATGGCTGCAGACCATGATTGTTTCCACTGTAAGGCTAAGGGACACTGGAAAAGAAATTGTCCCAAGTACCCGGAAGACAAGAAGAATGGGACTTTGAGTTCCAACACTTCAGGTATTTATGTTATTGAATTACTGTCAACCAATGTCCTCACATTAGATAATGGTCCTACTTGGGTATTGGATACCGCATGTGGTGCTCACATTATTTCAAATGTGAAGGGACAAAGAAATAAGAGACAAGTGAAGAAAGGGGAGATAGAGCTACGCGTTGGAAATGGAGCAAGCGTTGCTGCACTTGTCGTAGGAGATTTTAGTTTATCTCTTCCTTATGGTTTAATCTTAGAACGAAATAATTGTTATTTTGTTCCTAGCATTACAAAGAACCTTGTTTCGGCTGCAGTAATTTATTCTGAAGGTTTTAATTTTAGCACTACAGATGAAGGTATAATTATTCACAAGAATGATATCTTCTATGCTCGTGCTCAAGATATTAATGGAATATTTGAATTCGACCTTACAACAGAATCATATAACATAAATACAAAAAGGCAAAAATCAAGTAAGTTGAGTGAAGCCTACCTATGGCACTGTCGTTTGGGTCACATCAGTTTAGACCGCATGAAGAAGCTCCATAAAGATAGACTTCTAAAAGACGTGGATTGTGAATCCATTGATACATGTGAGTCATGTTTGATGGGCAAGATGACAAGGTCATCTTTCAAAGGAACAAATGAAAGGGCTAATGAGCTATTGGGCATTATACATACTGATGTATGTGGGCCAATGAGTACAGAAGCTAGAGGTGGTTATAAATACTTCATCACATTTACTGATGACATGAGTAGATATGGATATATTTACCTTATGTCACATAAATCGGAATCCTTTGAAAAGTTCAAGGAATTTCAAAATGAGGTAGAGACTCAAACTGGCAAGAAAATAAAAGCACTTCGATCAGATCGTGGTGGTGAGTACTTGAGCCATGAATTTGATCATCATTTGAAAAATTGTGAGATAGTAACACAATTGTCTACTCCAGGAACACCACAACTTAACGGTGTATCTGAAAGGAGAAACAGGACCCTGTTAGATATGGTCCGATCTATGATGAGTTTTGCTGACCTTCCGGTATCCTTCTGGGGATATGCCCTCACAACTGTCGTACTTACACTAAACAGGACTCCGTCTAGAGCTGTAGACAAAACTCCATATGAGATATGGACTGGAAAGGTTCCAAAATTGTCTTTTATGAAGATATGGGGATGTGAAGCTTGTGTAAAACGTTTACAAACGGATAAGCTTGCCCCTAAATCAGATAAATGCTATTTTATAGGGTATCCAGAAGGTAGTTTTGGATATTACTTCTATAATCCCGCTGAACAAAAGGTGTTTGTTGCAAGGGATAGTGTCTTTTTGGAAAGAGAGTTCATTTCCAATAAGTCAAGTGGGAGAAATATTCATCTTGAACCAGTTCATGATGAAGAGCAACAAACTCAACAACGAGATGACATAGATGATGTCGAGGACGAATTGATGGTTTTGGAAGGCCAAGGGCCCCAAATCATCCAAGAACCGGAACAAGAGGATCCACAAATAGTTGTGGAAACTGTTCCAGCTCCAATTGTTGAACCAGTTGAACCCACCCGTATATCAAATAGGCCAAGGGTACAACCAAGACGTTATGATGATTTCATCTTGAATGTAAACCTTGATGTTCTTCTGCTAGAACATGATGAGCCTAATACCTATAAGCAAGCAACGACGGGTCTAGACTCCAAGAAATGGCTTGAGGCCATGAGATCCGAAATGGATTCAATGTTTGAAAATCAAGTATGGGACTTGATAGATTTGCCAGATGGGGTAAAACCCATAGGGAGCAAATGGGTTTTCAAACTTAAGACAGATAAGGATGGAAAGGTATCTGTATACAAGGCAAGATTAGTTGCCAAAGGTTTTAAACAGATTCATGGTATAGACTATGATGAGACCTTTTCACCAGTTGTCATGATAAGATCCATTAGGATAATCCTATTGCCGCTTATTATGATCATGAGATTTGGCAAATGGATGTCAAAACCGCCTTCCTGAATGGATTCTTGGAAGAGGATGTGTATATGACACAACCAGAGGGTTTTGAAGATCCAAGCAATGTCGGGAAGGTATGCAAGCTTAAGAGATCTATATATAGACTTAAACAAGCATCCAGGAGTTGGAACTTTCGATTTGATGAGAAGATCAAAGAGTTTGATTTCATCAGATGTGAAGAGGACCCTTGTGTATACAAGAAGTTTAGTGGGAGTAAAGTGGTCTTCCTAGTTTTGTATGTGGATGACATACTACTTATTGGGAATGACATTCCGATGCTAGAGTCCGTTAAGGAATGGCTGAAGAAATGTTTCTCAATGAAAGACTTGGGAGAGGCAGAGTATATACTTGGAATAAAGATCTATAGAGATAGATCTAAGAGATTGCTTGGATTGAGTCAAGGAACTTATATAGATAAGATTCTCAACAGATTCAAAATGCAAGATTCCAAGAAAGGGTTTCTGCCTATGCAACATGGTGTATATCTCAGTAAGAAGCAGTGTCCTAAGACACCTACTGAGCTAGAAAAGATGAGTGAGATTCCTTATGCTTCTGCTATAGGATCTATCATGTATGCCATGGTGTGTACACGACCTGATGTTGCATATGCTTTGAGTATGTGTAGCAGATACCAATCGAATCCAGGAGAGGCACATTGGTGTGCAGCTAAGAACATCCTAAAGTACTTGAGAAGAACTAAGGATGATTTCTTAGTATACGGGGGTGATGACAACTTGATCGTGCAAGGCTATACTGATGCGAGCTTCCAGACTGACCGAGATGGCTTTGAGTCTCAATCGGGATATGTTTTCGTCCTTAATGGTGGAGCTGTGAG
This sequence comes from Persicaria maculosa, assembly GCA_963922045.1. NCBI lineage: Eukaryota > Viridiplantae > Streptophyta > Magnoliopsida > Caryophyllales > Polygonaceae > Persicaria > Persicaria maculosa. The sequence goes on from OY998252.1 coordinate 11,164,200, forward strand.
CTGGAAGAGCTCTAAACAAGACACAGTTGCCGATTCTACGACAGAGGCTGAATATATAGCTGCTAGTGAAGCGGCTAAGGAGGCTGTCTGGATGAGGAAGTTCATAGATGAACTCGGTGTTGTTCCTAGCTTCTCAGGGCCTATTGACATCCATTGTGACAACAATGGTGCCATATCCCAGGCCAAGGAACCGAACTCAAGCTCCAAATCCAGACACGTTATGAGGAAGTATCACCTTATTCGACGCATAGTCACCGAGGGTGACATTAAGATGTGTAAGGTGCATACAGATGACAACATTGCAGATCCATTGACAAAGCCTATGCCTAGGCCCAAGCATGATAGTCACACTAGGGCTAAGGGTCTCAAACACATTGGAGAATGGCTTTGAGATTGCTTTCTATTATGTTTTATGTTTAGAATATTAGACACTAAGTTTATGTTCGATTGGATGATTTTATGATATATGATATTTCATCTTTATTTATATATTGTGTTGAACGATAATAAATAAAATGTCCAAATAATTCGTAGTTCGCAAATGGGCTTATCTTAAGTGTTCTGGTAAATGAAACCCCATTAAGTGAAATGCAGTTATGAATTATCACAAGTCCGTAGTCTGAAATCATCAAATTGGACATAGGTGATTTTATTAAATGACTATATTGTAAGTTGACTGACAGATTTCATGGGCTATAGGGACATGGAGATGTCTAGTCAATTACATATATATGTATGGATGATATATATAGGACAGACCCACCTTAAGACTCTACAAAAGGGATTGCAGAGTTTTAAGTTAAACTATGATTAGTAGATTCCTCATACATGAGTGTGTTATGGTCCCTCTTGATGATTAGTATTTCTTTGACACGGCTAAACGCTTTCCGTAACAGGGAGTTATAAAGGTCGTAGTTGGGATTGCCAAAAGTTGAGTGGGAGCCATAGTCATACAAGACTGTAGATGTCCTCCTTCTTCATGCATACTGTGATGCATTGAAAAGGAATGGTGTCTAGGCCACTTGGAGAGCAAGAACTGAAAATGCATGGCCATGCTCGGATGGATTATTTGTAATCATCCGTTTAATTGACAGTTCGAACTCGGAGTTCAAGAAACATATTTGATAATAGATATGAATGTCACCATATCATCAAATATGACATTAAGAGACACGGGTATCTGAAATTGCACACTTGTTTAAGGACAAGTGGGAGATTGAAGGAATTGTGTCCTTTAATTTAATGTGCAATGACTAGTTATGGAATAGGACAATTGATAGAGATATTCAATCCGATTATTTTAGGAATCGTAATGCTTTGCTAGAAGCCAACTACGATTAATGGGCTTAAACGGGTTAAACCCATGGCTATTATAAACGGGTCCTATGTGGTCACACACTTAGAGTTGACGGGCTTGATCAAAAGATAAATGATTTTATTATTAGTGTATATTAGATATATATTAATAATAATGGGATAAGATTTATTTGTGAAATAAATAATTAATCAAGTAAGGTATAAATATAAGCTTATAAAGATTGGCTTATGATGACTTGACCTAATTAACACATCCCAAAAGACAAAAAGGAGTTTTTGTCGTACGTTTGGTTTGTGAAGGCTGAATTCCACCATCATCAATCAAGAGCAATTTGATTGTTCGCCTTTCGATCTTCGTCCTAGCAGTCGAAGGCAAAGGAGATCTAGACCGGGCTCTTGTGGACCAAGTAGATGAGCAACACGTGGGGCTCTAGTTCTCTTCCGAATCCTCACCGTTTAGATCCGGTTCACGCATCAAGAGGTATCTCCTATGAACAATGATTTGATCTATCGATTTTATGCATGAAGATCCTTGAATTAGATGATAGAAAATAGTTTCTAAACTTCCGCTGCGCATCTAATTTCCATCAGAATCATGTTTACTAGACGGACTAAGCTTATTACAATAGTAAGGCCGAGCCCCAAAGACAAAGCAGGTGGAGGGCCGGAGGCCTTAGTTTTTACTTTTTAGTATGATTTGATGACAATTTTGAAGAAACCTGTGTTAGAAGGTATAATTCATACTATTTCATATTTAGACCGGTTGAATTTGAAGGGACGAAGACTTGTGAAATGGGCCGGAGATAATTAGTTAATTTTTTAGGCCCAATTATTGGAAACCTTTTTTGATTGTTGCCTAGAATATTCAAGAACAGGCCGGTTCTTCTAGCATTTCAAAGAAGGGATTAGGTCCTAATGTCCTATGCTAACTATAAATATGACTCAAGTGTGAAGTGGTAAGTGTTGTGAGAGTGAGACGTGAGAAGGTGTAAGTGACTGCTCATTTGTAATAAGATTGTGTGAGCTTGTAAGTGGAAGTCCGTTAGAGTGAGTGGGTCATCTCGAATAGGGCGTGTGAGTGAGTTGTATAAAATAAGTTTTTTATATTAATATAAGGACTCATTTGTAAACAGAGTTTGTCCATCCAGATCATCCATGTAAATTGAGTGTTAGCTACTCGTTTCCCCAGCCCCAACAACATGATCATCTATTTTGAGCTAGGTGTATTAGGATAAGCTACACAATTCAAATAAAATTTCGATCTTATGGTTAATATTATTCATGTACTTCTTGTGCTATAGCTTTCTATACGCTGTATGAATGCCCCATTTGTTTCACTGAAATCAGTTGCTCTTGCCTTCTTGATTATACAGATCTTATGTTCAAGTATTTTATTAGACGTGTCACACTCAATCGAAAACACATTATTAAAAAAACTCAAACATTGTTCGGAAAAAACACTAGTTCTATATTAATTACATATCAAAAGTATTTGAATAAATTAAATAGTTGAATAAACGAGTATTAATATTAAATTTATTTAAATTAAAAAAAACCGCCCACGGTACTCATACTGAACTAGTTATATACAATAACAAATACAGCCAAACCACTACATTTCCAAATCATCTGGGCTAGGATTGACAAAGGTCAAGTCTTAAATAATTAAACCAAACATTCAACCTCACTAAACCAGAAAATTCAGATTATACTTTGTTTGGCAAAACTAAGTATTTTTTTGGAGTTTATAGTTTTGATATATAATTTTAAATGAAATAAATATAAAATTTTAGTTTAATTAGTTTTTAAAATCTAAGCTTTTCAACAGCTACTTACCTAAACTTTTCGGAGTTTTTTGTTTTTTATTTACAATTTTTCAACTACTCTCACATATAGTTTACCAAATACTCCGTATTATACTAGCTTCTTAACCTATAATTATCACAAATAATCCAACACCTTCCACTACTCCAACAACTACCATTTTGTCAAACGCGCAAACATAATGTTAATCATACAAATTGAAGAAAAACAAACCGACACATCTATTAATTAAGAGTAACACTTATTAAATGCAGATGATGCTACAACTGCAATACAGCTAACGAAATTCAAAGCAATACATTCAAATTCAAACTCAATTGGCTACAATTAATCAAATCAATCAGTCCAGACAGGGTAGCAGTTGGCCTAAACTCAACATATTTTTTTTTTGTACTCCCTAATTTTATAACAGGAAATGTGGAAAACGCACCTGTTTTTATTCCGTAAATCCAGAAAGGCAATCACATTTCGAGTGATTGAATCATCCAGTTGACTTCTTACTTGAACCTACTGATGATTTATATATCAAGATCATAATAGCTTCTCCCTTTCAGCAAATGCAACAAATCTTAATTTCACAGATCAATGGATTCTAATGGCGATTTCTCATCGAGCATCGTCCAGGAGGTGGCGGCTTCGCTCACTGATCAACGAGTTCCGGACAGATACATCTACAAGAACGGCTACTCTCCGGCGGCAGAGGCAATCGCCGGCGATCTGCTGATCGATTTCTCCCGCTTATCGGGTGAAGACGAGCTCCAAAAGCTGCGATCCGCTCTCTCCACCTTGGGATGTTTCCAGGTGAGTCGTTCCTATTAATTAATTCCTAATCCTTTCACCAATCCTAGATCTGCGAAATTGGAATCGCAGTTGTTGAAAGAGTTTGAGAATGAATGAATTGGCGTAGATCGTGAACCATGGAGTGGAGAAGGAGCTCATGGAGAAGGCTCTGGAAGTTTCCAAGCAGTTCTTCGCGCTTCCGCTGGAAGAGAAGAAGAAATCGCATGGAGCGGCGGGGATGTTCAACGGGTACGGAAACGACGGCGTTTTGTGGGGAAATCAGACTCAGAATTGGAATGATCGGTTTTATATCAGAGTTGGTTCAAAAGATCCCGCCGATCTCAGATTTTGGCCGGAGAATCCACCGGAATTCAGGTAATCTGTAATTTGTCTTGTGCAAGTAGTTGACTTTATGATCAAACAAGGACACCGACAAAAAAACAACAATTCCTGAAAAAAAAGTACACCATCAAAAAAATTGGAGGAATTCAATTACGGAGAGGATATATACAACGCTCATAGGGCTCCACCCAACCGGATCGGTACAAAGATGAATATGCATGGTCTACCGGAGATTCAATTACCTCGTCTAATACTAGATCTGGAATTAGTTTATCACTTGTGTTTTAGGGTATTTAAAAAAAAAAATAGTTTCTCATAAAATATGTAGGGAAATTTACAGAAACCACCCTTTAAATATGGATGTTTTCACTTAACCACCTCTTAAATTCAAAATTATAGAAAATCACCCTTTAAACAGTCTTTGTTTACAACTCACCACCCATTCCTCTATTTTCTTTAATTTGTCATTAAATATATTATATTTTAATATTTTTTAAATTCAAATTTTATTGTAAATATATTCAAATTTTGAATTTAAGGGCTCGATTATATAATTATAGACCTTTTTCAATTTTTATCAAAGATAATTATTGAACAACAATATTTAAACTATAGAAAAATAATAATATTTTTAAAATATTTAAAATATAAATAAATAAAAGTAATTTACATAATATTTTAAAATTTATAAGCATTTTCAAACATAAATTAAGATAATAATTCTAGGCTATATTTATTATTATTTTTTAGAATAAATAAAATAATCCCTAAATTATAATCAATCTCTTAAATTCAAATTTTGAATATATTTATAATCAAATTTGATTTTAAAAATGTTAAAATGTAATATCTTTAATGATAAATTAATAAAAATATATGAAGACCGGGGTGGTGAGTTGTAAACAAATACCATTTAAAGGATGGTTTTCTGTAATTTTGAATTTAAAGGGTGATTAAGTGAAAATACCCATATTTAAAGGGTGGTTTTCTGTAAATTTCCCAAATATATAATATAATTTTATTCTATTTCTAACATAAAACATTTTTAATAGGTGATGACATCTACTCCCTCCAATCGAAAATATTTGATGTATTAGAATTTAATGTATTAGAAATATGCACAAGCGTAAAAAATATTTTCCTTTAAATAGTTTAGTTATCGATAATAGATTTGATATTGAGGTTGATGCTTAATAACTATAAAGATAAATATATCAATATCAAATGAAGGCTAAGTTGTCATGATATAAAAAAAAAACAATGATTTAGAATTAAGCGTATGATTATGTTTTTGTTTACATTTTTATGGGAGCTCCATAAATATATACTTGCTATAGGTACACAATAAACATGAAACTTTCATGTTATCTTGTACCCTACAGTTGCTGACATTAAATGGATCTCATTCTTACAGTATACTCCCTCCTTTTGGTAAAATATGACAACCTAATTATTTTGGCTTTTATTTTATGAAAAGGTCCTTGCTATGATTTGTGTAGGATTAGTCATAGTTTTTAAGGAACAGAGGCAAAGAATTAATACATTAAAAAAATAGGAACGATGAATTTGCATTGTTATTGCCAGTACCATACCCTCCGCTCACTTGCCATATTCTCAACTGGGTGTGATCACAATGCAGGAAAATTATGCGTGAGCTTGCGGACAAGATAGAAGCCATGCCGGAGATTATATTGAAAGCTATGGCGCGGTCACTCGACTTGGAAGAAGATTGCTTCATTAAAAGCCACGGTTTGGACGGTGGATTTACAGTAAGGCTCAACCTTTACCCGCAGTGTCCGAACCCCAATAACGTCTTAGGCCTCAAACCACACTCGGATGGATCCACATTTACAATGCTCTTACAAGACCAGGAAGGCCTCGAGGTCATGTCAGATGATTGTTGGTTTAAGGTCCCTGTCATTCCCGGAGCTCTATTTATCAACGTTGGCGATCTAATGGAGGTAAGATATATATATTTTCTTGATCCATATGTTGACGATATGCAATTAGTCGCTTAATATATTGTTAACATTAAAAATATGTTGGATCAGATAATGAGCAATGGCGCAATCAAGAGCACGATACACAGAGTGGTTACGAATCCTGAAAAGGAGAGGGTTTCGGTTGCAATGTTTTACAACCCAAGCAATTCCAAGGAAGTCGGGCCAGTAGAAGAGTTAGTTTCGGTTGATCGGCCTCAGTTGTACAAGAAAACCAACAATATGAATTACGGACAAGTGCACATAGACTGCAGCCTTAAAGGAAAGAGAACTCTCTTGGCCTTCAGAGTTTAGATCGAGGAAGTTTGAATTGCAGTGTGGCTCAATAATGCTATGTACTGATCGAACTTGATGGTTTCCAGCTTTCGATCTAAATGTATATTTAAGGTTGCTTTGTTTGGAAATTGGAATGTGTATTGTGTAGTTAAACTCGATCGCCCTATTCACATCTGAACCAAATTTCTTTGTCACCTGAGATCTAACCGCCGAAAAATGTGGCCTTCAATAACTTCAGCTTTGCAACACAAAAATATTTTCCCTACAACCTTCCATGCAACACAAAAATATTTTAATACTTATTTAACCTTAAAAAATTATATTTACATTAGTAATATCTATTTTATATATTTATTAATTTTAATTTTAAAAACCTATATTTTACAATTTTTAAAAATTAAAAAGGTAATATTTTACAAAATACAATTATTAAAAATTTTAAAACATGATTTTTCAAAATGAAATTTTGCAAATATATAAAAATATATGTTATGAATATAAATATAATTTTTAAAAATTTTTAAATTAAATAAATATTAAAAAAAGTAGTGGAGTAGGGAAGGTAGTAGTGAGGGGCTTTGAGGATCCGACTGATCAAAGACACTATCAAAATCAAATTAGAATAGGAATACCCACCTTAAATATTGATTTTTTCACTTAACTCCCTACTAAATTTGAAATTACACAAAACCGCCCGTTAAATACAATTTGTTGACAAATCAACCCCCAAGTGATGATTTCACAAATTTTTAGTATATATGCATTTAGTATGTATAAATATAAATGCGGATGTTCAATCTCTCAAAAAAGGTGATATTGGTCGTTTACAATATTTTTTCAAAAAATCTTGACAGAATTTTATCATGGATAGCGATTTGTTAATAAATTGTGTATTTAATGGGTGACTTTGTGTAATTTCTAATTCAACGGGTGATTAAATGAAAAACTTGAGATTTAGTGGTGATTTTCCGTAATTTACCCTTATTACAATACTCCGTATACTAGAAAGAAACTTGAATCAAATAAGCTAGTCCAATTAAATTTACCCAAGTGAAAATGATAAGTGGGAAAACAAGAAATCAGTATTACATACAGTATATCATAGTATAGTATGTGAGGTACAAGAGTAGCTTAAAATTGACGATCATCTTTGTCAGGCTCATCTCCTATTAGCCTCTAAGTAATTCCAGTGTTTGTATACTTAAGGAATTAATATGTATTTATGTATATATGCATTTGGATCTGATTGTATTGGATTGGGCTTATAAAGCCCAATCTGATCTCAGTCCAGCCCAGTCAGCCAACTCAGCCCATGTGTTTGGATTTCTGACCATTGGCTCTCCAACGAAGTCGTCTCGTCTAGGCTCGGGTTTATAAGGGTTAACAAACCTAAACACCGACTAAGGGAGAGAAATCTAAGTCCTGTCTACGACTTTCCTTCCTTGTCTCTTGAGCTCTACTAGGGTTTCCGATTCCTTTGTGCTCTTAAGCGTAGGTTGAGCTCCTTCCCATCATAACAATTTGATACTAAGAGCTTGTGAGATTTGAAACTCGATTGCCCTTCGATTTATCCTTGATGATTGGTGTCCTGGTTGAGGCTAATCGTTTTTCATTTCTCCATTTGTTTTGAGCTTGAATCATTTGTAAAACTTTAGTAAAAGGCGAAAGAATAGTTCTCTTTGTAAAACTTGTCTTCAAACATTTAATACAAGTTTGCCTTTTTTGGTGTTTGAACTCTCTTCAACTTCATTTTAATCTTGAATACTTTCGGATCTCCGCCAAAGTGATTTGTTACATTACCTACAAGTTTTGTGTGGACGAATGGACACGGAAACTCACTGCTGAAATGCATGCATTTCAATTGTCAAGGGATTCAATCATGGTTTCCAGACAAACAGGGGTATGAATGGCTAAGTTCATACTTGGTACAGGGAAAAGTGGAAATCGAATCTGTTTGAATTAGTTCGTTGAATCTAGATGATTGATGCTGGGGAGCATCACATCACAAGGTTCCATCACTGACCCTGTTCAAATGTGGAACACAACTCTTAGCACAACCCAACTCTCTCAACTTAAATGTGAAGTAGCTAGTATAGCCAGTACAGACAGGGAGCCCCCACCTCTTTGATTTAGTGAATCAATCAAACTCTACCAAAGAAAAAACAAAGACTACTAATCTGTACTAGTAGTATATAATCATGGTACCTCCCTTTCAGGCTTCAGCACTGGAAACTGAAAATTTGAATTTTGAAAGATTTTTCACAGAGAAATGGATTCTAACGGTGATTTCTCATCGAGTCTCGTCCAAGAGGTCGCAGCTTCGCTGACTGATGGACGGGTTCCAGACAGATACATCCACAAGAACGGCTACACTCCGGCAGAAGAAGCATTCGCCGGCGATCTGCTGATCGATTTCTCGCGCCTCTCGGACGAAGACGAGCTCCGAAAGCTCCGATCCGCTCTCTCCAGCTCGGGGTGTTTCCAGGTGATTGATTCTTCTTAGGTTTTAATCCTTCCTCCATTCCTCTGCAAAATTAAAAACGTCGTTGTTTGAAGAGTTTGGGAATTGAATTGGTGTAGATCGTCAACCATGGAGTGGATAAGGTGCTTATGGAGAAGGTTCTGGAAGTTTCCAAAAAATTCTTCGCGCTTCCGCCGGAAGAGAAGAAGAAATGGCACGGAGAGGCAGCGCTGTTCCACGGATACGGAAACGACGCCGTTTTTTCGGGAAATCAGCCTCTGAATTGGAGCGATCGGTTGTATCTTCCCGCCGATCTTGGCGGTTTGCCGGAGAATCCACCGGAATTCAGGTAATCTGCACCACTGAACTAAATGTTTTTCTTTCAGGTTAATTGATCATGTAAATTACAGACACTGCCTATAAAATAAAATATGTTTGTAAGTTGTAACCAATACCATCCATAAATTTTTTAAAAATATCATTCATATCATGGTCATTGTCATCATAATCAAGTATACAAGTTTTTTTTTTTAATTTTCTCAATTCTAAAGAGAAAATTTGTGCCATAGGCACTTTTTTCGGCTTAATTAGCAGAGTCTCTAATGTTTGAGACAAATTTTAAATTTGTCCATCCTTCAAATTAATATAGGAAAGGAAAATAAAATAAAAAATGTTCATCCTCATCACTATCAGTCGACCATCATCCCTAATCCCCACTGAACCGCCATGGACGAAAGTCGAATTCCGGAACGCCTCCACCGTTCCTCCTCCGTCCAGATCTGAAGTCGAATTCGACTAATGGTGGATCACTTCGACTAATTGATTCGGCAAATCAATTCGGCGGCGGAGATCTGGTGAATTCCAGTTCCAATTAGTCGAATTCCAGTTCCATCTTCCTCCTCTCCTCCCTGTCGCCGCCGCCGCCGCTCCTCCTCTGGTCGCCGGAGTTCGCGCGGGATCTCCTCTGAGATCCGAGATCTCCTCGAGACGAAACTGAGGATTGACGGGAGGAGAGGCGCGAGCGCCGACTAGCGAGAATGCTCGAGACGGAGATCGAGATTGAGTGCCGGAGAGTGAGAGCGCCGGAGAGCGAAAGTGCTGGAGCGAGGTCGAGCGAGCGCCGGAGCGAGGTTGAGTGAGCGCCGGATCCGAGATCTCCTCGGGGAGGAAGGTAGAAGAATTACTTTTTGTTAAATTATAAAAATTACCCCATAAATATGGGAATTAAAAAGACTATCTAATTTTATTATGTGATTCACATCTATTATATTTTTATTTTTACATTTGCACAACATAAAGTTATATTTGCACAACAAATTGTTATATGTGCACAACGTAAAGTTATTTTTGCACAATAAAAAGTGCTAAAACGAAAAAAAAGCGGAAAAAAATATATTAAATTTGCACAACAAAATGTTATATTTGCACAACATACGATCATATTTGCACAATCACAACATATGGTTATATTTGCACGCCAAAATGTATTGACACGGAAAAAAAAAACTAGACTTGGGTCATATTTGCACATGCACAACATACTCTTATATTTGCAAGACAAAATGTAAAAAAAAAAAATTAGACTTGGGAAGGGGATGGACATTTCACCAATTTGTCCCAAAGTGTGGACAAATCACCAATTGAGACATATTTTTTAGACATTTTGCAAACTCCCCCAATTCTAAATCACAGTGAAAATGTAATTTAGAGTACTTTATAAAAATGAATAATATGTTTTTTTTCTAGAAAATATGATCGAGGAGTAATAAAAATAAGTTATTTTTCCCCTATCTTGTCACTGATTGGAAGCATTCTAACAGAAATTGAAATAGAAAAATTAGCGATTACTTGGTAAACAATATAGTATATTAGAAGTCAAACGAAATTTAAAAATGAACTCATTCCAAACCAGGAATATGTTAAACACAGCATCACCACTAACTTGGAGAATTGGAAAAAAAAATCTCTTTCTATGACAAGGAGGATGATATCCAGTATACTCGCAATGCTAATATTACAAATCGCTCATGCCCAAGAATTCGGCGGAAAAATATTAAATGGAAAAAACCACCGGTTGACACGTTTAAAATAAACTGCGACAACTTCACACTAAATAACAGAGATAGCTCAATTGGCTACATATATCATTCGTGACTGGGAAGGGAGAACGATTCACATTGACTATGACATAATTTGTAACCAAACACCGTTAAAAATAGAGGCTTTGACATTAAGACATGGTTTAATCCAAATCCACGCACTGGGTATAAACAAGTTACAAATAGAAGGGGATTCCCTTATAATCATTAATCATTTAGAAACAAATTCTACATGCCCATGGAAAATTGAATTGGTAATGTCCGATATTAAAAAATTGTTGTCGAGTGTGAGGGAAATCGCGTGCCCCGTATTGACAACAGAGTGGCTGATAAGGTTGCACACATTTGCCGTTATGCCAAGTGCCTTGACATTTACTTGGATTAAGGTTTTCAAGACCTTATCCACAAGGATGCTCTCAGATAGGATTACTTCTCCCGAATTATTACCTGATAAAAAAGGTAAAATATTTTTTAATAAATCCGTTTTCATTCAAAGTTGATGAGAGCTCTACAAATATTTGTTAGAAATGAGGAAAGATAGAAATCATACTCCGTACTAAACTAGCATATAAACTTGGTACAAAATAGTTTAATCTTGGGATTCCATCAAACTGCAATGCAGTAAAACCGCTAGTGAGCTGATGGACAAGATAAAAGCCATGCCGGAGGCTATACTCAAGGCCATGGCGAGGTCACTAGACTTGCAAGAAGATTGCTTCTTGAAAAGCCATGGTTTGGATGGTGGATTTACAGTCAAGCTCAGCATATACCCGCCATGTCCGAACCCTGATCGGGTTTTAGGCTTTGCACCACATTCGGATGGAACCACCTTCACAATGCTCTTTCAAGACAGTGAAGGCCTTCAGTTCATGGTAAATGACCGTTGGTTTAAGGTTCCTGTCATCCCCGGAGCTTTATTTATCAACGTTGGCGATCTAATGGAGGTAATAAATGTATGTTTAAGCCCTTTTTGGTCATTTTGTAATGATACGCAATTAGATTATTATTTGTTGGGTCAGATAATGAGCAACGGCGTAATCAAGAGCACGATACACAGAGTGGTTACAAACTCGGAAAAGAAGAGGTTTTCAGTTGGAATGTTTTACAGCTCGAGCCCTTTCAAGGAAATCGGACCGGTGGAAGAGCTGGTAACAGCTGATCGGCCCCAATTGTACACGAAAACCACGAGTTTCAAGTACGGACAAGTGTATATGGAGTGCAACCCTAAAGGAGTGAGACCTCTTTTCGCCTTCAAGGTGGTGTAGATTTATTGAAGGAAGTTTTCGTTAACTTTTCCATTAGTACGTATAAATTTGATCTACAATGTTGAATAAGAACATGTCTTGCACACAAATAGTCTACTGACTTATATACTAAGACTCGTTATGTTCAACTTTCGACGTTGTCTCATTCACATCTCTCAACAGGAAGTAACATTGATCAACTTTATTCGCATCAAGATTACTAACAAGACCGAATTACAATAAGAATACTTAGCTACCACCATTACACAATAAACAAACAAACAGGCCCTATTACATCTCCACATCACCGTGGATGGTGAGAGGTTGAGTGTTTAGTGATCCCTAATTAACTTTATCAAAGTATAAACCAAACACTCAACCTCTCTATAATAGAAAATTTAGCTTAAAATAGAGTTAATTATACGCAATGGATATAAACAAGATTCGTCGAATCGAAGAAAACCAAACACAAACACCGATCCATTAAGAGTAACATGAAAGGGGACCATTTCTTATCAGCGCACTTCATATGGAATTCGATGATGATCGCACTCATTGTTGAGGCGATGGCATTAAATGCAGATGATACAGCTACAACTATGATCCAGCTAACAAGATTCATAGCTACACTCAATTTCAGATTCAATTCCAATGGCTATAAATTAATCGGTTTAGTTTAATCAGTTGAGACAGGGAAGCTGTTGACCTCGACAATTTTTTTAAGCGGAAAGGTGCAGAATTGACGCACCTGTTTCCGCTCCGTGAATTCAGAAAAAGCAATCCAATTTCGAGGTGATTGAATCGTCAATTTGTCTTCTTACTTGAAGCTACTGATCTATATCAAATAGCTGATCCGTCTCTGTTTCAGCGGTGGAATCGGAAATTCCAAAAATATGGATTCTGATGGCGATTTCTCATCGCGTATCGTCCAAGAGGTCGCGGCTTCGCTGACCGATCAACGCGTTCCGGAGAGATACATCCATAAGAACGGCTACACTCCGGCAGAAGAAGCAATCACCGGCGATATGCAGATCGATTTCTCCCGATTATCGGACGAAGGCGAGCTTCGGAAGCTCCGATCCGCTCTCTCCTCCTGGGGATGTTTCCAGGTGAGTGCTTGTTCTTATTTCCTGTTTCTCTTTCTCTTCTCTGCGGTAATCGCCATGGCTGATCGAAGAGTTTGGGAATTGGCGTAGATCGTGAACCATGGCGTGGAGAAGGAGCTTCTGGACAAGGTTCTGGAAGTTTCCAGACGATTCTTCGCGCTTCCGCTGGAAGAGAAGAAGAAGTGGTACGGAGCGGCAGGGCTGTACAACGGATATGGAAACGACGACGTTTTATGGGGAAATCAGCCTCAAAATTGGAACGATCGGTTGTATCTTAGAACCAGTTCTTTTTGGCCGGAAAATCCACCGGAGTTCAGGTAATCAATCTGCCGTCTCATGTCAATTGATAGTAAACCTATATATATATTCAGGGGCGGAGGGAGGGGTCAATGGGTCATGGGGCGGCTAGAGTCCCTGTTATATTTTTTGATAATTTATGAATTAAAAAAAGTCAAAAAGAGTAATAAATTAATAAGAGTGCTTATCTTAGTTGATTATATGGGTAATGTAGGAAAGTTTTGGGTGAGCTCTCCGAAAAGATAAAAGCCATGCCGGAGACTATACTCAAGGCGATGGCGCGATTGCTCAACTTGCAAGAAGATTGCTTCTTGAAAGCTCACGGTTTAGATGGTGGCTTTATGGTGAAGCTCAACCTTTACCCGTTGTGTCCGAACCCTAGTAACGTTTTAGGCTTCACACCGCACTCGGATGGACCCACATTTACAATGCTCTTACAAGACGAGGAAGGCCTAGAGGTTATGGCGAATGATCGGTGGTTTAAGGTTCCCATCATCCCGGGAGCTCTATTTATCAATGTCGGCGATCTAATGGAGGTAATTGATATCATTTTTAGCACTTGTTGGTTGAGATATAAATGTCGCTTAGCGTTGATGTGTTGGACCAGATAATGAGCAACGGCGCAATTAAGAGTACAATGCACCGAGTAGTTACCAACTCCAAAAAGGAGAGGGTTTCGGTTGCAATGTTTTATAGCCCGAATAGTTTCAAGGAAATCGGGCCGGTGGAAGAGCTGGTAACGGCAGATCGGCCGGAGCTATACAAGAAGACGACCATGATCAAGTATGGAGAAGTGTACAACGACTTCAACCCTAAAGGGAAGCGATCACTTTTGGCCTTCAAAGTGTAGATCGCGCAGTTCATTATGGAGGATGTTTGCAATATAAAAATATTGAGTAATCAGCTATTGTTTTCACTTCAAAATTGTTAATTGTGTAATCGATATGTCTACTTACATGATGATTTTAAGCATTGAATCATTTTTATGTTGTGAGAAGAAATTAAGTCAAAAGTTTGGTTAGGTTGGGTTCAGTCAAACTGTCAAGAGTCATGACATATTTCTGAAACCAATTCTTAGGATTGATAGAGGCGGATTTTAGAGGGTTGTTACTTGTTAGGATTCTAATTTGTGAACTTTTAGAGGGTCTTAGTTTGGGGATGAGTATAAATCACGCAAATTTTTATCTCATCTCTATCTCGTTGAAATTGAAAATCATCAACTTTGAAAATCAAATGTGTATGTATATCTTTTCATAATAAGGGACCTTATTAGACTTTTTTTTTCCCATTAAATAGGTTCTAGGAGCAAAACAACACCCACCACATATTTATGTTAAAATTCTATTAAATATATTATATTTTAATATTTTATACTTAAAATTTAAACTTTTAAAAATATTTAGATATTTTTTAAACCACCCATTAAATGGGCTCTAGGAGGTTCTAATTGTTGAAATTTTTATTTGAAAATTTAAGAAAAATTTTAATAAAGATATCCACCCCTTGTCTTATAATTTTAGAAGCAGCCTCTTTATAAAAGAATGAGCCACGTGTCCTCTTTGAGCAAAATTAAAAAGCAAAAAACCCAATTTTACCGCTCCACGTTCTCGTTCAACCGCCTTCTTCCACATTAGAATTGGGTAGAAGAGCTTCCACGTTCTTCCTCACCAATAACGTCTTCCTCAGTATTGATTGGGGTTATGGTGGACGCGGTGTGAGCGTGCGGAGAGTTGGTGGTGGGCGGTGTCGCATTCGGGGAGGGCTGGAGGAGGAAATCGGGTGGCAGGCGGCGAAATTGGAGGCAATGGTAGGCGGCTATGGTAGGCAAAATTGGAGGCGAAGGTTGTAGGCGGAATCGGGTTCAACTCAATATTTGGATTAGATCAAACGTGTGCGATGGTAGGCGTCGAAATTGGAGGCGAAGGTGGGCATCAGGGTTGTTATGGGCTTTGCCATTAAACAAGGATAAATCTGCGATGGGGGGATTGAAATTGGAGACGGGTCGAGGGAGAGAGAGGAGATTAAGGGGTTGTCTGTCGACAGTTGACGGCGGCGTAGAGAGGAGAGGAGGCGGCGCTGGAACCCTAAATCGGCAGCACCGCCCTCCTCTCGCCGAGCCTGGCCACCAGACTTCCTCCGCCAACTGCCGCAAAACCACCAGAGAAGAGGAGGCGGTGCCGGAACCCTAAATCGACAGCAAAGCTCAAGTAGGAAAGCAGTTGAAGTGTTCACTCCTCTCTTTTTCTCTTTCGTTTGCTTTCAACTGGGGATCTGGATTGACGCTCTTTCTTGGTTTTCTACGGTTTTGAGTATTTCCTAATTGTCTTTGTTAGCATTGCATTTTTCGTTTTTATTTAGCTCATGAACGCAAGATTGTACGTGTGTATCTCTTTTCTTTTCAATAGGTGCTCTATATGTGAAGGTTTGATGATGTATTTTTACCAATTCTGATTTGCTTCTTTTGATCTGCAATTCGTCTGTGTTGGATTTCCTATTTTGCTTATTCCTTGTGCCCATTTTTCTCTTCGTTTGAAGAGTTCATGTTTCATGTTTTGGTGGTAATGTTGGTTGCCTGAGTTTTGCTGCTTTTGCTAATGCGATTAACATTAGGGGGGAAACATAATTTTGATCGGTTGAGTTGCTTTCTTGCAAAAGCTATCTATCGAGGTGATGGATACAAATGATTCAGTCACCGGGCATATAATTTCCACGAAGAATGGGGGTAAAAATGGAGAACCTAAACAGGTAATTCTGGATAATTCAATTTCATGTGGTTTGAATTTGGTATTGTAGTTATCTGTTATCACCTGGGATTATAGCATCTGATTATCTTTTCCCGAATTGGTCTGAACTCTTAACTATCTGATGTGTATTTTGGGTATGTTGCATCTATGTATTCTATTATCTATGATCTCTGAAGATAGTTCTTTTCCCACCTTACTCACTGAATGTAAATGTTTTGTTTTCCTCGCGTATTTGAATTGATGAGTAGGGTGTCATTCTTGCAGACCATCAGCTATGGCCAAAAGAGTGGTTGGTGCTGGATCTTTGGTGTTGTGTTCGAGGTGAAGTAAGGACAACTGCAGGGTGTGATGCAAACAAGAATTTTTGTTGTTTTGTTATTTGTCTCATCACAGTTTTATGAAATGTTTGATTTTGTCACCTGTTTATAATTTTTTATTGTGCAATTGATCATGTAGGGTTTTCAAAGATGTCTGTGAATGAGCAAAGGGGTATCCTAAGATTGGTTCTAAAGTCTTTTAATGAGTAACTTTCACAAAGAGGCTATGTAGACGCCTGGAACCATTTGCAATTGTATATCACTTACTCTTGCTCCATTTACTATATACATAGTAATAAAACATTTGCCCGTAAGAACAAAAAGTGCTTACATTCAATTAGCAAAACTATTTCATTTATTAAATACTAGTGTAGATCCCGTCCCGTACACATAGAATACATTAATACAATATTATAAATAATCTAAATAGATTCTAACAAATAAAAAATAATAATCTAAATATAAATAATTTTTCTCACCAAAAAATAATATAGATATAAATAAAATTAGTTTGATATATTATATATAAATATTTTTTTCTTCTAATCTATCGTTAATTAAATCTCGTGTAATATAATAGATAGATGATTATTTTTTAAATATTTTAATATTTTTTATTAAATATGTAGTACATATTTATTACATTAGTTTACTAAAAATATCTATGCACGGATAGATTGTGGATACATATTATATATGGCTACATTATATTTTAATAATTTATTTTGGTCTGAAAACAATATAGATATAAATAAAATAACAATGATTAAATAATTAATTTTGATATAAATAATTATCTCCACCGAAAAATAATCTATATCTAAATAAAATAGCACATATCAAATACTACATATTTATCTATTAATATTTTTGGTAAGTATGATTATAAAATATTTTTTATTTATATTTTTGTCAATTAAATAAAATATAGATAGAGTGTGGCTTATATAACTTTCTATAAACTATGACAACATATTATTTTATTAAATTTTTCCCTTAGGATCAATCACAATGCGCCACGTAAGATTCCACCCCCCCCCCCCCCCCAAGATCAACCACAACGCGCCACGTAAGACGCTATGCATCGGTTTTAGTATATGTATATAGATTAGTTGAAGAAAGTTAAGGATCCTTATGACTTCTGTTCTTTGGCATATGCCTTGTATATATAGTTCATGGTTTTGTAATAATATGCAGCTATTTGTATGGCTGCGTTTGTATTGAATCACTTTTTTGTAATATGATGTACGTGTAACATAGAAAGTGTCGTAAAGGACTAGACTCGATTTTCTTAGGCCAAGAACTACAATGTCAAAGGAAGTGTGGAAGCGGCTGATCTACTATTCTTTGTCAAATTCAAAGTCCTGGTCGTCTCGAAAAAAGACTTCATAACAAGTGAAGATTTCGAACAATGATATAGTGAGGACTGAGGAGAATGAGCAAAATGGTAGATTAGTGAAAAATTGATATTTGTTGAGTATTTTAGGTGGTACGTCAAACTCGATAGAAAATATTATGAACACAAACCCGAACATGGTTCGGGGAAAGTACTAGTTTAAAATAATTGAGCAAGGAAAATATTTAGAATTTTTTTTTCATTTTTATGATATAGTGTATGTATTTACGAATGAAAGAAAATGATAAATTAATTATTAGTATAAAATATATTATATTTTTTTATTAAGTAAAGATTCGAGATCAGACAAACCTAATTCTCAATAGGATGGCGAGTCGGCAAACGGAAACTGCCTATACAATACAAGTACAAATAGAAAACAGGCACAACAAAAAAGCGGAAACAAACCCTACAACAAGACAACATAAACTGAACTACATCCAAAAAGTTAAAGACGCCGACGAAGAACGAAGCCAAGCAACACCGAACAGTAGCTCCGCAAGCCAACGATACTGCAGGAATCTATCTCTTGTGAATAGTGCAGACGAAACTCCAAGAAAGCTCCTTCCCGGTTACGAAGTCGCCCTGAAAGCACCACCTCAACCCCAATCAGTCCCGACTTCAGACTCCGCGGTCCCAACCAGCAATAGAACACCTATAGGGATGCCAGATGTAGAGCCACACCACTCATTCAAAAGTGTCAAATAAAGTTTTTTCCAACCCTTACGGGTTATGTTCAACATCCTTTCGGGATTTTGATCAAAACCTCTGTCACTTGTTAGTTGAGATGTATAACATTTTGTTCAACATCCCGAAAGGGTGTTAAATAAAGGTATTTACATCGATAGAAATTCTTATTAGTAATAGGAGAAGACCATGAATGAGATTTGACATCCGAAATAGATGTGAATTAAAAGATGCTCCGTATTACAAAAAATCAGGGACATAATTAGGGATGTGCCGACGTCCGCTCCAACCCGTCCAATTTTTTTTTAAAAATTTAAAAATAGGTAAAAAAAGAAAATAATAATAATAATAATATATTTTTATTATAGTAAAAGTTTTGTTAATGAAAATTATAAATATATGAAAATTTTATTTTCCGGTCCTGTGCATGCACAGAATGTACAATAATCAAGGAAGATAAACTAAATAACTTCTTTAAAATAAATCAATTGATCTAATTTAGAAGACGTTAATAAATCAATTGATCTAATTTAGAAGATAAAATACAGATGGATGGATGTTTTAGATTTAGAGTTAACAAATTAAAAATGAACTGATTTAAGGTAAGGACACAAAGTGGAAGGTTCGAAAATGTCGAGGAAACGAAGCGAAACTAATAAAATAGTGGGGCATGATGAGAAATAAGTGAGAGTTGAGGCCCTTGAGTTGAATTGATAGAAAAAGGAAGCAAGGGTTTAAAGTTAAGAGTTTGACTGCAGAAGAAGAAAAAGGATCATCCTCTGAATTCGGATCTGCGTAACCCTCACAAAACTACCTTCCAAAATCCATTCCACCCCTCAAATTCATTCCTTCTTTTAACAGTATCTTCGTCCTCATTGGTATGGTATCCATCTTCAATTGATATTCAATATCGCCGCCTTCGTTTATTTGACAGTCAACACCAACACCAGGTTTGCCGATTCACAATCCTCTCTCTCGATTAGTCACGTTTGCTGTTTTCCCTTCTGAAATTGCGATTCTGCGCCAAAAGTTTAGTACTCTATTTTTAATTTTAATTGAAAAAAGTTTAAAATTGTTGGCGAAGGTAGGGTTTTTTTTTTTTATCTGTTCTGGATCCAATTTTCTACTGGAAAGTGAGAAAGGGGAGACTACAGATGTTACAGATAGAATCTTTCAATTCAAACGCTCCTTTGATTCTCATAATCTCCAAAATTTTGTTCTACCGCGCCGATCAACCTTGAAAAGCTGGCTCCTCTTTCGGTTTTCTAACACTTGTTCGTCGCGTGTTTCTGATAAAGGTGATTGATTGATTCTTATGTGATTTTATAACGGAATTCAGGTTCACGGGATGACAGTTTCTTGTGAAAATAACAACACCCCATGTATCCTTCGCTCTATTATTCACCTGTGTTCTTCTTGTGAAAGAAGATTCAATCTTTTTTTTCCCCTTTATGCTAGAGTGTGTCGTTGTTCATAATAAAGTTAACTTCCTTAATCACTCGGTCTCTGTTGATAGTGGGATGGTTACTGTTTGTAATTGTATGTGTTTTCCTTGACTATAGATTTAATCTAGCTGCCAAGATGCAACCTGTTTTAAACACAGATTTTTCCAGTTCATCAAAACAGAGCATGGTATGTACCGTATGTTACTGTTTCTCTTGTCAGTTGAACTTTGATAAGGTTTTATGAATACGATTTATTGATTTTGAATTTTGGTGTATTTTTTCGCCATTGTTATAAAGCCAACATGCTCTAAGAACATTGTTTTATCATCTGTAATCTGGATTATTAATGTTATGGAAAAGAAAATCCAAGACCTTTATTTCTTCTCCATTATTCACGGTGAAAGCCTAATATCTGTCATACAAACATTTCTTAGCAAAGCTCAGCTGAAAATGGAGTTCCTCCGTACAAAAAATCATCACCCACCACCACCAAGGATGGTACCTCCAGCAGTAAAGTTGGGACTGGTCGACAGCAGGGTGGTGGACGAGATTCTTACCATCCAGCTACTAGCTATTACCCAGGTTATATTTTGAGATCTTCTCTTCTCCAATTTGGGTCTCTCTAAAAGTTGAGTCATCATGGAGGATCTAGCTTATTCATTTAAGAGCTCAACTTTTGACAGTTTATCTCGATTCTTGATCACGGATCTGTGGCGGTTTAGATTTTATTGATTTATCCCCTTTCTTATGGCTGTGTGGAAACAGTCATGGATTTAACATCCGGAAACTCTCAATGTCAATTAAAATACTAAGATAAGAAAATATTACTGTTGAAGGGATTTATTCACAAACATTACTCTTTATCCTCTTGTGTCTTACTTGTGTTGAATCTTAGTCCTCCTAGTTCCTGAACTCGATTTCTTTTGTTTCCTTTCAGGCTATAGTGGAGGTTCACGTGGCGAAAGATCTTCGAGAGTTGATCCGTGTGTGGTATTCCCTTGAATCTTAAAAGTATCTATACATATGAATGTTTAGTCTTGCTTAATACTGTTGAACTAGGCAGTTTCTCTCAGTAGCCACTCTCCGTAAGGTTACAATAGTTGATCATTGGTCAGTGCCCTAGCACGCCTAGGGGTACATTGTACATAACTGCTCTTTCTCTGCAGTGTGGAAAAGATTTCAATGCATCTTACCAATCATTTGTCTCATTTCTACTTTTTATAGGCACCCTATGGTTTGTCGCCTGGCTTGTTGAAGTTTTATGGTCCAGCAGAGAATATTTCATCATCTAGGTACCCGAAACAAGGTCAGTTTCAGAATCACAGGCCTATGCTACATAGTTCAAAGGGTAAGATATGCAGTGCAAGTTCTAGGATTGAATCAAGAGACAAGTCAACTAGAAATGGTGATTGTGAAAGATCAGAAGAAAGCACAAGTGGTTCCCATGGCAGGATATGGAATGGAAGTTCTAGGATTGAATCAAGAGAAAAGTCAACTAGAAGCGGTGATTATGAAATATCAGAAGAAACCAAAAGTGGTTCCCATGATAGGATATGGAATGGAAGTTCTAGGATTGAATCAAGAGACAAGTCAACTAGAAATGGTGATTATGAAAGATCAGAAGAAACCACAAGTGGTTCTCATGGTAGGATATGGAATGGAAGTTCTAGGATCGAATCAAGAGACAAGTCAACTAGAAATGGTGGTTTCGAAAGATCAGAAGAAATCACAAGTGATGACAGAGGTAGGAGATGGAATGGAAGTTCTAGGACTGAATCAAGAGATAAGTCAACCATAAAGGTTGACTATAAAGGATTAGAAGAAATCATATGTGGCCCCCGAGTGAATAAGAGGAATGGTTCTTTGGATTCAATAACCCTGCCTTTGGGTGTCCCTGGTCTGGGAGATAAGTATAATTTGGCGGAGTTTCAAACTGAGTATGAATGCGCGAAGTTTTATGTAATCAAGTCATTCAGTGAAGATGATGTTCAAAAGTGCATTAAATATGATGTCTGGTCAAGCACCCCTGTTGGCAATAAGAAACTTGATGCAGCATTTCATGATGCTGAGGTCAAAGTTGGTGAATTTGGAAAATGTCCGATCTTCCTTTTCTTCTCGGTGAGTTGTTCATCATGGTCAAGTATAGCTACTATTTTTCTTCCTTATCTTCTGGTTCTTGTCCTTGATGACAAATGAAGAGCTGGCATTGGGGTAATGTACTAATCACTGAATTAGTACTTATCTATGCCGATTAAGCAAATAAGTACTTAAATCATGTAAACTAGGTACTTATAATGAGCAAGTATGATGCACCAAACAAAGTCGTTATAAAGTAGAATAGCGGACTATGGAACAAGTGTTTTCTGCACAATCTTTGTCGTTTTAAGACTGTATTTGTGATGGACTTGTCAGGAGGCAAATGAATTTGATATGTTGTTTGTGTTTCTTTGATACATTACTAATTTGGTCCTTTGTTCTAACTCAGGTTAATGGAAGTGGGCAATTTGTTGGCTTAGCTGAGATGGTAGGAAAAGTAGATTTCAATAAGACTATGGATTTCTGGCAGCTTTGTAGGTGGAGTGGATTCTTTCCATTGAAGTGGCATATAATAAAGGACATCCCTAATGGAAAGCTTCGACATATCACCCTGGAGAACAATGAAAACAAGCCTGTGACTTTCACTCGTGATACCCAAGAGGTATCGTCTAACCTGCTCATTCTAAATTTATTTGATGAATTTCAAGTCCTTTTGGCTCCATCTACAATGTTTCTATTTTCTGTATCTAACTGTAATCTACTCAAAGATTAGGTTAGATGGAGAAACTTGCCTGAAAGTTTGAAACCCTTTGTTCTTAAAGTTCACTGTCGAAATGATACTATGGATGCATCCCTCTGATTAAAAAAAAACCTTTCAATTACTGTCCAGGTTGGCCTAAAGGAAGGGTTAAAAATGTTGAAGATTTTCAAGAATTATCCAGCAAAGTCATCATTATTAGACGATTTTGAATTTTATGAAGAGCGGTTAAAGGCACTTGATTCTAGTAAAAGCGGCAGGCCTGCAACTCACCGGACAAACGACTACACAGAGTACTCATGGGTGGGTATAAACTTCCATTGACTAGTGCATTTAAATTAGAGCTCAAAATGTGACAAGGTTGCATATTTTGCAAACTTTACTTGACATTGACATTGCGTGTTATCTGTCTTTTGTAATTTGGTGTTGATCTTCTCTTATATTGCAGAATGATACAGATGATATGTCTAGTAAGGGTAAGGGCTCTACAAAGACCAACCGTGTGTCAAACCATTCTTCACCATTAGTTGATCTCACCAAAAAGCTATCCATCAACTCATCTGAACACAAAGTAGGGCGTTAGAATCAAGTTTTGTCGCCTCTGATTGACTTGACCGTGCACCGGGTGCAGTAGCCAATACAGGACAAGTGCTTTTGCTCGTTTGTTCTATTTATGGAGATCCTTATTTTGATGGGCTTCCGATTTTGAGGTTTAGTTTATGTTGTCACAGTTGGCTCAACCAGTGTGCTCTAATCTCGCTGATTGCTATCATGACTGATGCATCTTGTGCTGTGTTTTGTAATATCAATCTGTTTAAGAGAATAAGAGGAGGAATCATCTTTTGTTTTGGGTTCTTGTTTAGCTCCCTTTCTCAAATCAACTAAATGCAACAGATTGAAAACCATAAAAACTGCTTCCTAAATGAAATTCATTTGGGCCCAATCCAATCAGATGAGCCCTTTCCCATTAACCCTTCCGAACCTGCCATTTTGATTTTTAACATTCCCCGCCGCCGGAGCCGGTTGTTTTATTTGGAAACCCTTTTCCTGTTTGATTGATGAGATCATTGTAAAAGATGCTCTGTCAGCAGCTCCACCCATCCAAAACTACACCTTCTGCAGTCTCTAACATATTGAAACCCACCATTTCCAGGTTTCAAGTTCAATCCTTTATCATCAGTTGCCGGTCCTCCAACTCCAAGGTGGCACTTAACGATTTCCCAACTCAATCGCCTCTATTGATAAAGTCTGTCGCTTTCACCTTCAGGCTCTCTCGGAACGTCAAGGCAGAGGCTCAGGATGTGCTGTTTGATTACCTGCATCATACCCGAAACTTGCCATTCGCCGATGCTGATCATATCAGTCGGAATTGCCCTCGTCTTCTGCACCACCTTCTCCTGCAAATTGGAGATGATTCCGGATTCGAGGTGCGCTGGTCGCTGTCCAAATACCTCAGGTACCATCCCATCAACGAATTTGAAGCTTTTCTGGAGAGCTTGGGCCTCAATCCAGGTGAGATCTCTTTGCTGCTTCCTGGGAATGTCATGTTCTTGAATGATGATAGGGCGTTGGTGGAGAATTATCATTCGCTTCGGACTTATGGAGTTCCACATTGTGCCATTGGTAGGATATATAAAGAAGCCAAGGAGATTTTTAGGTATGATTATGGACTAGTTTACAGGAAGCTTTGGGGCTATGAAGAGCTTGGTTTGAGCAAGTCCTGTGTTGTTAAGCTCGTCAGTTGCTCCCCTTTGCTTTTGGTTGGTGGGATTAGTGATGATTTTGTTAGGGTTTTTGACAGGTTGAAGGGTTTAGGGATTTGGGAGAGTTTTATTGGAGGCTGTTTCCCCAATCAAAGCAAATTCATTTGGAAGAGAATCAGGGAAACATTAGAGTTCCTCGATAAGGTCGGCTTTAGTGAGAAACAGGTGAAGAGCTTGTTTAAATGGAACCCAGGGTTGGTGTTCGAAGGCGCAGGGAAGATGATGCTTGTGTTGGTTGGTCAGCTGCTCAAGTTAGGCATTCAGGAGGACCTTGTGTCGCAGCTTTGTATTGACAATCCTCAATTACTGTCTAGGAGGTTTGCGAAGAACCTGCTCCAGGCGCTGCGTTTTCTGTCTGACATAGGAATGGAAGCCGAGGACATTGGCTTCATTGTCTCTTCACACATTCAGCTTCTGGGATCGCATTCTTATAGGCGGCCCAAGACTGTTCTAAGCTGCATAAAGATTGGGAGGAGTGAGCTATGCAGAACGCTCAAGGAAGACCCGATGAAGCTGTTTAGTTTGGCAGCAAAGTCGAATGATCACGAGTGTATTGAGATATCCTACATTGCTCCTATTAAACACCAAGAGAAGGTGCAATTCTTGATGAGATTGGGATACACCGATAACTCAGATGAGATGGCAAAAGCCCTGAAGCAATTCCGTGGAAGGGGAGATCAGCTGCAGGAGAGATTCGATTGCTTGGTTGAGGCTGGATTGGATACTAGAGTGGTGACGGACATGATTAAACGAGCACCAACCATTTTGAACCAGACCAAGGATGTGCTTCAGAAGAAGATTGATTGCCTAAGGAGCTATCTTGGGTACCGATTGGAATCTGTAGCGTCATTTCCTTCGTACCTGTGCTATGATTTGGAGCGTATCAGCCTTAGGTTTTCGATGTATTCGTGGCTAAGAGTGAACGGCGCAGCTAAGCCAGCACTGTCTTTGGGCACCATTCTCGCATGTTCTGAATCGCGGTTTATGAAATACTTTGTGGATGTCCACCCTGAAGGGCGTCGATTTTGGGAAGCTTTGAAACGTGATGCATACATATAAAATTAAGTTCTTTTCCTGAATCATATTCGGGTCTAAAGTTTGACGCACCACACAAAATACTCAATGCACATCGATTTTCCATTTACATAGCGTTTTGTTCGTGCTCCTCACCATGCCAATCTATGAAACATTCGATTCTCATGACGAACTCTTTTCTCTAGACGATCGACAGATTGAATCAAAGAAAAGGAAGTTTGTAGTAATTGACCTAAGAAAACCGAATAGGGATCATCTATGTGTATGACACTTTAGGGGTTACACTTGGTAAACAAGTATGGATCACCTAGTCCCATACTCCCCTTTTTCATTGTAGGGATCGGTCAAGTTTGCCCCGTTGGTTTACTTCAACAATTGTTTCAAGGGCTTTCAAGTTGATAAATCCAGCTGGAAGCTGGTACTCACTAATAGCAACATTTGAATGAACTTCAAATTCAAATCAATTATATAAATAGCCTTAAGTTGCCTTCAAATTCAGATTAATTACAAAATCTCTCCAAAACAATTTTTATTTTTAAAAAATCATCTCTTCTTATATAAAAAAAATGTTACACTTAATTGTTGTTATCTAAACTCATAACCAAATTAATTATAAAAGTTATCTCAAACCATATAAATTAAATTTATTATTTTCAAAAATTAATTAGACTATTTACATGTCATGAAAAGTCAATAAATACTTAATCTTCTACTCTTAATTGATCTAATAAGCAATTTAGGGTGATCTTTTGAGCAAAACTAGCACAACAAAGCAATTAAGCATGCATTATATATAATGTTTTAAACCTTAAAATTAGGGTATTTTGTTATCTATTGAAGAAAAAAGTGTGCATACGTTATATATATATATTCACCCACAATGGTTTTTATTTAAATATTGAATAGATTGTGGGATGAATATAAAATAATTTTTTTATTAAGAAAAATAAAGATCTTATGATAATTTTTATTAGTCTTTTCTAAAATTTTATTTATTTACAAAATTTATTTGGTATAAGGTAGTTTTTATAATTAATTCAATGATGAATTTAGCTAATAATGACCTAATGAGAGAAAAAAAAATTAAAAAAATTATTTTAGCACATATGATGAATTTATAAAAATTATTTATTTACAAAATTTATATGGTATAAGATAGTTGTTTATAATTATTTGAATTTGAATGTAGCTTGATGCTATTTTATGCAACCAAGTAAATATTTAAGGTTATTTTCTGCATTTTTATAGGTCAGGCTATTGAGTGCAACAACTCCTAAATCTTGGGCTATTTTTTACAATTTCCCCCATTGTTAATTGAGAAAAGGCCTATTAAATGTACTTGTTAGTTAAAAAAAAAAGGTTAAAAGAGGGTCTTATTAGGTACGCCGCAAATGGTAGTTAAGAATTTGCACGTCGTTATTAACGTGCATGCACGTCGTTATTAACGTGTAAATGTGGTGGGTGGGATCTAAGTGCACGTCGGCCTGCACGTTGACAGAAACGTGCAAGACTGCACGTCATCAACAACGTGCAACTCTGCACGTCATTAACAACATGCAAGAATGCGCGTCTTCAATGACGTGCAAATGGTACTTAGGGTTGAAGGCTTAGGGTTGGGTTTAGGGTTTAGGGTTTTTGGAATAAAAATGAAGGGTTTAGGGTTTAGTGTTTAAGCCATTCCGAGCCATGATGAGTTTTATTGGCAAGTGAAAATTAAATGCTAAGCATTTATTTTTAACACTAACATCATTCAATGTGGAATAAAAATCAATAATTGTTAAGGATTTCATTCGGATAATATGCGAATAATGTTACAAGGCACGGAAAAAAAGGTTCACGTCCATAATTTTAATAGGCCCGTGGAATAAAATCTAGACAAAGTGTAAAGGGCGATCGGAATCGACACGTAAGGGCCACCACCACCACCCTCCTTTGCCTCCACTGCCCCACCACCACCACCCTCCATTGCCTCTGCCGTCTCTACCTCCGTCTCCATCGCCTCCACCTCCGCCATCGGCACCACCACCTCCGTCTCCATCTCCGGCTCTCTCTTCATCTCTCTCTGTCTCCGAATCTCACTCTCTCTGGCTCGGAATCTCGCTCTTTTGCCGGTGTTCTCTCTCTCTCTCTCTCTCTCTCTCTCTCTCTCTCTCTCTCTCTCTCTCTCTCTCGTGGATCTGAGATGGGGGAAGTGGAGATGAAGGGCCACGTTTTTTTGGTTTTTTAAAAAACATGGTTGCACGTCCAAATTGACGTGCAAATGTGCACGTCAAAACCGACGCGCAGTTTGGCACGTCAATTTGGACGTGCACTTTTGCACGTCTGCACACTGGGTGTAGCCTTCAACCCAGTGGCGGCCACAAGAATCGCCAGATGGGGGGGCGAAATAGTTTGTTGGGGGAAAAAAAAATTCCTCGGTATATATAATAAAGACTTTTTTTAAATATATTGAAAGAAAACTATAAATTGTGGTATAAATATGATAATTTATTACAAAAATTCATGCAATAATTTAATAATTTATATGTGTAGCATGATTAAGATTTTTTTAAAAAAAATATTGAAAGAAAATTATAAATTTTTTAAAGAATTTATCATTGGTAAATGAAAAAAAAATTGATAAGATTGAAAACTATGACAAAAAACCTCATAAATTGTGGTTTAACTAAAAAAATTTCATAGGAATAAAAATTAGAAGAATTTTTTAAAATATATGTGTAACATAAAGAATAATCTTATGAAAATATGAAAAGAAAAATATATAATTTGATTTAAATATGACATTTATAATAGGGAAAATTTGGTTGAAATAAAAAATTGTGGAAAAAGGGAAGAAAGGAGATTTGAACCCATGACCTCTTGGATAATTTTTCCTTCCTTCCCTCCTTTTCACCAACTAAGCTAGATTTGCTCAAAAAAAAAAACCAACTAAGCTAGATGGTTTTAGTGTTCCCGTTCACATTTTTTAATTTTTTTTTACCTTATTTTTTAAAATTTTCAAACATATATACTAGAAAATTACGTCGCCGGAGGGTGGGGCGGCCGTCCCCCCCCGCCCCTCTGCGGCCGCCCCTGCTTCAACATGCACGTTAATTACGACGTACAATCACGTTGTAATTAACGTGCTTGCACGTCGTAATTAACGTGCAGATTTATGGTGTATATATACGAAACGAAAAAAAAACTATCCCCATAATCTTATCTCACCAACTTCTGCCCAAAAAAAAAAAATCTTATCTCACCAACTAGGCAACTAGTAAACTCACTGTTCCATGAAGTAAACAAATACTACTGTACTTGCTGTCATGATCGATCCATATATTATCTATGTTAGATGTATTATACTATTTATGTCCCTGATAATTTATTTTAAAATGACAAAATTATATTATATATATGAACACCATCCATTTTGTCAATTTATCCAATTGTCTTGTATGCACATGGATATAAGCACCTTCTCCAGGGAAAATACTATTTTCTCCATATAAAAAGATAAAAATTGCAGTATAAAAAAATTATTTAATTTTGAATTTCATAAGTAAAACAATTATAGATACAACCACCACAAAAATTAAAAAGGAAAATTGGGACCAAATATGTCTGGCTCAGAGGGGGAAGATGATGATGGGATAGTGAAGCCCAATTGAAGGAAAGTTGCAGAAACCAAAATGCCCACAGAAATAACCCATGTGTCACAAATCTCTTAGTTCCTCCTTGGGGAACATGTCATGCCAATTTGGACAATTAATATGCAAACAAGTGGGTAAATTTGAAAACTATATCTAAGAAAAAAAAAAGGAAAAACAAAAACAAACTTTAAAATTTAAATAGCAAAATTTCATCCACCATTTTGTTATAAAAGACAAGGAGAAAAATCACAAATCACCAATATATTCATACATACTTATATATGTGATATGAAAAAGGTGGACAAAAAATCTCTAAACCTAAAAGATTTGAGCATGCATAAAGTATGCATATATTGCTATATATCAAGAGAGACTTTTCATTTCTAATCGGTATATATAGCTGGCCCTGGTGGGGTTTACTTGGATCAAATATAGTTAGTGGAGTAGTTAATTAGTTAGTTTAGCGATCTGCTAAAGGTTCGTATTATTTTTGGTCATTTTTTTCTATTTATTAATGTATAATAATGTACAATTAAATATGTCGAAAAATCGCTAATAACATGTGATTAAACTTGTTGGTTAGTCTTATTGCCAATCAACATTGAAATAGAAACTTGTATCTACACAATATTTTTACCCGAATCAACGTTAGTCAATCCACTTCGACCATATCTAAGAATATCCTAGTAGACAATTCCTGTGTAAACACCTTTTACGATATAAAATTGTGAATTGATTGATTATTCATATATACGTAACACATAATTATTCGTCTGATATAACGTAATTATTCGTATGTACGTATTAACATTTTGTTCATATAAAAACTACTCATTTATTACAACAGGATTATTCATATGAGTTATATACGAATAATCATGTTGTTTCAAACGAATAATTTTACTCGAAAATTTTCTTTAAATCTCAGCTTTTGATTTTCCTAATCCAATGCTCCAGGTTGTTCACAAATTAGTATTCTCTATATACATAAAGTTAGGCATGATGAAAATTGAAATAAGGGGGGACAAAAGAGATGCTGGGGAAAGCTGAAGGGAATGGGTTGATAATATTGCAGTAAAAAAGGGGATCATAGCCATGTGAGGTGAATCATGGGTTCTAAATCATATTGTCCTTTGTGTGCTCGTTCATCCATATACATACATACATATATACTGTTTTTTTGTTTTAATGGGGTAAGAAAAAAAAGGGCAAAAAAAAAAAAGAGAAAGAGAGAGAGGTGGATAAGAGAAAATGCAAGGCAATGATAATATATGGATGAATGATATTCAACCAAAAAAAAAGGTGAGGAATTGAGGGGAGAGGTGAATGTGAGGATATATGATGGATAAGGAAAGGAAAGCGAGAGGTTCTGTTGCATGGCACGACGACTACAGCTTTGCATGCATATGTGGTTGCTGTTCCATTTTTCACTTGTAAAAATCTATCTAAGATATTGGATGGATGGATCCAATGAGGTCCAGCCTTAATTCTAACCTAGTTCTTCAAATGGACAGCTCATTCATTTTTATTTTTTATCCTTTCAAAATCATTCATACATCCACTTTACTGAAGCTATATATTGATTTTTTTAATTTCTGTCTTTTTTTTTGGAAATAATTGGCGGGGGGGAGTTTGTCTTCATTGTTTACAAACATTGTGTCTTCGATGTACTGCTGGTCAATGGTGCTAGCTAGCTATTTGGTAGTGCTTGACTTTGTTTTTCGACTGCGTCCTCCACTTGACAGTTTTTGTTTTGCTTAGCTTCTGTCTTTCAGTGTAGTGCATGTAGCCTGTTTATGTGGGACTTTCTGTTCTGTTATGCTTTTCGTTTTTTATGTATCCCGACGTGCGGTTAGTCCGTTTGTCGATCCATTGGTCTCTCAAAAATCAAGTTTGTTGTTTGATCTCTCGAATTTTTACTTATATATAAAAAAAATATATAGCAGAAGAAAAAATGTCTTAGTTTAAATGCATTGATTTTAAATGTTAGTGCATTGAAATTAGGAGATATAGTATTTTTTTTGGATATATAGATATTTTTGTGTTTTGCTTGGTTCACAAAAAAATTCTAACAAAATATTAAATGAAATGGGTAAGTTATTGAAATTTAAGTTTAGCCAAAGTAAAAACCACTTCATATTTAATGGGAGCACATGGTTTTGCTACATGTTTCGGTGTAATATGAGGACGAACAAAATCTTGATACATGCCATGTGCAGTGGCGGATTCAGAAAATATTTTAGGAGGGCTAAATACATTTTTATATATATATTAAAATTATTTTTTAATTTAAATATCTTAGATAAAATCTTAAATTTATGATAATATTTTATTAAAATTGAGATTTTTTTATGTATATATTAAAATAATATTTTTTAAAAAATATATTTAAAAAAAATAAATTTTTTTTTATTGAATTAAGCATTTTTAGTATAAAAAAACTAAGAGAAGCAAAAATTATAAAATAAATGTGAGGGTAAAGGGGTTTGAACCGGCCCATGACCTCAAGATAATATATACTTCTCCTTTACCAATTAAGCTAAGTTGTCCTAGTAATTCACTACTCTTTTTAGACTCTCTTATCCTAAAATTACTAAAAATTACAAAAAAATAAATAAAATTGAGAAAAATATTTTTTTCCTTGGTTTACCTTTCCGACCTTCCTAGATCCGCCAATGGCCATGCATCATTTAGTGAGTTATTTAGTTATAATAATTATTTACTTATAGTTTCTCTTTTACTGGGTTATTTAGTTATATATAAGTAGTTATATGCTTACAATTGGTGTTATTCAGGTACAATAGTTATTAAGTAGTAGTTAATAGTTTTGTATAGTTGAAAATTGAATCTATTTGGTTGCAATACAATAATAAGTTGGAGTGAGTTGTGTTATTTAGTTATATTAGTTATTCGATCACTTGGGGAGGTGATTATTTGGTTACAATAAATTATTCAATTGAAACTTCCTACTTAATTTACAAGTTGGTAATTATTCAAATGCAATTAATAGTTATTAGATCAAATGGGCGTTAATTAACCATCCACTGCATTTAAATAATATATTATACACACTGCAACTAAATAAGTGGTATGAGGTCTTGCGATCGTGCTTCATTTTCTCGTGTTGTTTGGTGTCCGTCTGTTGGTTCGTGGTTAGTTTCGGTTGAGGAGTAGTTCTGCGGTCCTGGTTGATCGAAGTGATCGTGTTGGTGGTGTTTGTGGTCTCCGAAGATCCCTCATCTAGGTGGGGGGAACGTCGTGTGATCCACACTTCCTCAGGAGTCGCCTATGCCTTACGAGGATTTCTGCTTTCCGTCTTTCCGGCGGCGAGACATCGTGTCAACATGTGCTGTCCCATGCGCTCGCTATCCACTTCTCCACGCCGAACTTCCTTTCTCTCGATGTTTTGTCCGCTTGTTTGCTTAGGGTTTGGGGTTTTTCCGGGTTTACTTTGGGTGTTTCTTTTGTTGTATTCTGTATTTGTATTGATCTCAGATCTTCGTGATCTCATCCTTCGGGATGCTCTCGGATTGGCTAACCACCACTCGAATTTTTCCCTTATCAAAAAAAAAAAAAAGTTATGAGGTCTTGCATCAAATTATACCTTGTATGCATTTGTAATTGGAATTCATGTATTATACACCACTCGAATTCGTCGCTTGAACTCACTTCAAGAGACGGACTTTGCAATTCCGTCGCCTCAGACTTGGGGGCACAGAATTCACGGGACAACCATTCAAGCGACGGATGTCCGTCTCTTGAATGCTCCAGCGACCCAAACTGAGCTCAGGCGACGGTTTATGTCCGTCGCCAGAGTGTATAAATGGCATAGTGACCTGATCTTTAATTTGTGTTTAATGTGGTACAATTTAATGTTTAAATATATATGCATTTGTAATTGGAATTCATGTATTACAAATAACCGCGTGTCTCAAATGTACTGTATATGTTCCAACAAATGCAAATAATATAATTATATAATGCCAATAGCCATGGAGGAGCCCCCACGTTCTATTCTCCACAGTCACACATAACTCTACTCCATCTATTCAATACTATATTTTTTTAAATTGGTAAATATATATATATATATATATTTAAAAATAAAGTAATTTGAGAAATAGTCAAAACATGTGTAAGACGACTCGACTTTAGCATAAATTTGAAAAAATAAAATAAAATACTAAAATTGTTGTTACAATAAGGTGATTTATTATTATTGTTTTTTTTACAAGTAGCAATTCTAGAAAATTCAAGTACGTGACAAAGATGTTACGTCTTACAAACTAACAATTTTAGAAGTTAAAAGTAGTTTGAAGGAAGATATATGAAGGTATTGCCATGTATTCAAATTCATATTTTAGGTTATTTATTCTATTTCTGAAACTTAAGGACATTGAACATGATCCTTCCTAAATAGGGTTGTTCAAAAGCCAAGCAAGACCTATTTTTTCGACTAAATCAACTCCGACTGAATTCAATTAACGCATTAGTTTTGGTCTTCGGTTCACAGTTTTCAAATTTTTTGTTTTAGGTTCAATTTGGTCCGGTTCAGCCCAGATTTGAACTTTTGAACCACCCTACCAACGGCGGATCGATGTAGGCTTGGTATGGCTTAAGTCCTCCTAGTCAGGAAGAAAAACTAAGAAATAAACCTTTTTTTTTGTTATTTCTACAATTTTAGAGTTTAAAAAGAGTAATGAAATTAAAAAGACAATTAACATTATTTTTTTATTTGTTTCTCTTTGTTTTCTTACTATTTAAATAAAGAAACATTTAGTGTTTTCTCCCGTATATTTAAACAAAAAAAAAATCTCTATAAGAAATTTAAGGTTTTTTAAATATATTTAAACCAAAAAAATATTTTATATACATTATACATACATACAAAAAAGATTATCCTAGATCAGGCAGACTGCTCTACTCCCAAAGGTTAAGTTATTTCCTGCAATGTACTTGCTCCATTATTCCATCATTATTTGATTGGAGTGAGATGAAATTCGGATGAATTTTCTTGCTACTATAGCTATATTTATAATGAATTGAAGGTGAGTAAGAAACATGAACTGAAATATATAGGTCCGTGATTAATTACGTTATAGCTAGCTAACTAGCTAGGGACCCCTAGAGTTTCAAACAAAGGAAGAAACACCATTTAATTTCGATCTAATATCTTAAAACCAAATTAAATACTCCGTAACAAAATAATTGTCCCTTTGGGGGTTTTCACATTTCTTAAGAAACCTAAAATTAGAAAGTGAAATAGTTAAAAATTTAGTAAATAAATAATGTGGAAAAAAAATGGACCAATGAAAAAAAAAATAGTATGGGAAGTTGGAGTATTAACAGAATATCTTGGAAATCAAATACAATTAATGAGATGAATTGATAAAATTAGAAATTTTTATCATTAATTAGGTTCAAAGGGACAAATATTTTATTACAAGAAAAAAGTAGTCAAAAGGACAATTATTTTGTTACGGAGGGAGTAGTCATTTAATTTTCAGGTCCTTCCGATTTAAGACAATTCAGTCACCAAAGGGGAGATTGGCAGCGGTTGGTTATTGATCCGTTATAAAAGATCCATCAGGCATCGGATCTCACTATCTCAGCCGTTTTACTGATTGGTGTTATTATATATAACAAATGTTACACATTGAAATTGAGGTAAATAAAGGAATTGTCATTTAGCTTTATGATGGAACATCAAATTACTAGCTACTATGTTGTGCATATGCCCCTACGGTCCTCCTCTCATGATATCAGATATCAGATATCGAATATCGACCTCGATATTTAATATATAGTGTTTGACATATGTGGATATCGATATCAGTTGATATTTTGATATTCTAATACACCCATATTTTGACCCAACTGATATACTGATTTGTAGCCTGCTATCAGTTGATATCTTCACTTCTCGATCTACACTATTCGGCAAGCGGCTCCTTCTTCCCTTCTTTGCGCTCTCTCGCATGCAACTCTGCTTCTCTTCTCTGCTCTGCTTGATTTGTTGTGATCTCCTTCTCTTATCTGAGTACGTTCCTATTCTGATGAGATATGTGTAGATCTAGGATTCTTGCTTCTGCTTATATTTGCAGTTCTAGGGTTCTACATTTTACTGAAATTTTAATGTCTTTCTTCTCTTTTTTACGTTATCGATGCTGCCTACAAATTATGCTTAAGTTGATAGTTTGAAGCCATTGCAGATTAGTGTGGTTGAGAGTTTTAATTAAGATGCTACATATTAGCTTGATAGTTTTAATTAAGCCTCTACAATGAGTTTTCTCTTGCTTCCCCATTTGATAAACTTGTTGTTGCAGATTAATGTGGTTACAGTGGATGATGCCCAAGTTTAATCATCCAAGTTTAAATATTAATCAATCTCGTATACATGATATAAAGAAATTTCATACCGAACAACAGATATCATATATCAATCTCGTATACGATATAATGCAGTATACCAAACAAGGATATTAAGATATCATTCGATATCGATTTCTTGATATCAAGATATCGATTCCAAACAGGGCCTAAGATAGTATAAAAGTGGGGTTTAGTCCTACTCTACGCTAGGTGATATCTGTCTGCTAGAACTAGATGGATGCCTAGACACGTCTAAGCAGCCACCACCTAGACGGTTTAGGTGTTACATAAGTGCTGCCTAAGCGTTAGCTAGTATGTTATGCGCCCTCTCATCGCATAAGATCTGCCTATCGCTTTTTAGGGAAAAGAAATGGTCTTTTTGCATGATCATTAATTATAACTTATAATGCACAATATTGCATTATAATATATAAGTTATAACTAATGGACATGCAAATGAAACCGAAGAGTGGTGCCGTTAATGAAGACGAAATATTTATGAAAATTGATTTTGTATTTAATGCAATAGAATCAGGGAGAGAGAGAGAGACGGGAAATGAAATATCTTATGCGACACTGGTATGAATATTATGTATGTACATATGGATATGAGTATATGAATATATGAATATTTTGTGTGTGAATATGAATATGATGTTATTTATCTTAATTATGTTACGTAAGTATAAATAGAATATCATATTATATGCTCATATTTACATTATGCTCATATTCAAACAGCATAATGTTGATATAATCATTTGAACATAACATAATATTCCACAATATTTATTCGTTTCGTCATTGAACCATATTTTTTGTTTTAAAAGAACTTTACACCCACGAGAGACCGACATAACTTGACATGCACATCAATCTAAACTTTTGTATATTGCCATCGTCCATCGGTATACAGGAAGCCAGTCGAGAACGAACGTACACTACCATTGCCACTACGTACGAGCCCTAGAATGAAGCTTAAGGAGCTACTTGCATCACCTATATGTTAATGTTAATGTGATCCATGGGGAGATGTTTGGAAAGGGGAGGAGCAGTTTTTAAACAACAAAAATAAATGTGGACCACAACAAGAGTAACTCTGCATGCCTGAAAATGGAAATAGGAGGAAATGGGAAATCACTCACCAAATTCAGCTGCCAATTTCCCCACACTTCCAACCATATTAAACAAATAATGGACGGTCCTGCAGATTAAATTGTACAAATGATGCGAGTCACATCATTTAATTTGTACAATTATATTGC
The DNA here is from genome assembly GCA_963922045.1 of Persicaria maculosa. NCBI lineage: Eukaryota > Viridiplantae > Streptophyta > Magnoliopsida > Caryophyllales > Polygonaceae > Persicaria > Persicaria maculosa. Next base: position 11,201,396 of record OY998252.1, read on the forward strand.
TGCTGAAAAATCTAATGATCGACATGGGTAGGTGGCTGCCATGTGAATCCCCGAGTGAAAATAAATCAATAAAAGTAAGAGCTATGTTGCACGGACACGGGGACATAATACGATACGGACACAGGAAAACGGCATTTTAAAAATTATAGGATACGATACGCCAAAGATACGGGAACATAAAAAATATGTTGTTTTAAAGGTCTAAATATAACTAATAGATATATCAATAAATTGAATAATATAGATGTTAAATAAATTGAATTCAATGAGGAGTATAGTAGGATATTTTTCTTAAATAGATTTAATATATAGATATTAATTTCAGAATTTTTAAGAAAATTGATGATTTTTAATGGGTTTTGGGTTGTTTAAATTATTGGAACAAATTTAAGGGTTTTATTTGTACTGTATAAACTAATTGGGCCGGCATAGGTAAAACCCTGCTCCTTCCCCGTCTTCTTCTTCGCACCCAGCCGCCTCTGTAACTCGTTATCCTCCTCTTCTCTCCTCGTCTTCTTCCCTCCTGTGGTGCTCTCTTCTCCGTTCTTCCCTCCTACAGTGCCGACAATTGAAGAGGCGGAGTATCGGAGACGCATGGGAGGCAATTCCAACAACCCGTGCCCGTTTCTTCCCGGTCTCCGACACGTTGACCGTGTCCGACACCGATCCGCCGTGTCGCCGTGTCGTCTCGTGTCTGACACATAAAACGGTGGCCGGCGGCGTGTCCGTGCAACATAGAGCAAGAGTAGATATATGGAATTTTTTAAGGATGTTAAAAAATAAATTTTTTTAAACATATGAAAAAACAAAACCTTATATTTATAATTTAAATAGTCATTTTTTTAAGAAAAAAACTAATAAGAAAAACTAAAATTATTGAAAATTAATGGTAAAGAGTTTGAACTTTGAACCATGATCTCAAGGTAATTAATCTATCTTTCATACCAATGACAATTAAGTTAAGCTATTTGAAAATATCATCAAATACACGGTCAGATAGCGATCATAAAATGCGAGTTTGCAGTCAACCGCGATCACGTAGTGAGAATTCGCACTTTATTGTTCACTTCATCTTCGAATTTGGTTATGAAATCAGCATAAAGTTGTATCTCTCGGAATGAGCTTTCCAACGAATACTAATAATAGTTGATCGGACCACCGAGATCTCTAGAAAGTGCATTACAAGATCAACTTGTTGAGCGGACAATTTTTGTTGACTTGTTATTTGTTTTGACTCACTTCTTCTTCTTCGGCCTCCACTCTTGTCTTTTTTGAATTCTTAACCCTTCTTTTCTCATCTCAACTTGAATATACTTGCACCTGAAATCACCAATAAAGACGTGTAAATTTCAAAATTGATAGCAAGTCTTCCATCTCTCCTCTCAATCTCCTCCTTGTTAGTAAAACCGAAATTGGGTCTTAGACAAAGGATCAAAGATATATAAGGTATTTGGGTCTTAGACAATATATTAATTTGGATATTCGATCAAGTGGATAAATTGATTCTAGTGATGAGTTGTCATCAATTCAGTGGTGGGAGATGGAATTGATTTTGTAGTTAAGACAGACTTCTAACTATATATTAATTTGAAATAATTGTTGATACTGGTGGGTTACCATATTGATAGCATGCATTTAGATGATAATATTATATAAAAAAAAGACCAAAATGAAAGGGTCCCCAAAAAACCCTAATTTGCTACAAGAAGAACGCGCGGGTACGCGCCCCCTTCTTCTCCTTCATCCGGCCGCCAAGCCATGCTCCACCACCCCTGCTGCACCCCGTCTCGCTCACCGGCTACAGCCGAAGGTCGGTCCCTTTGAAACCCCCACTTGCCTTGTCTTCTCTCCACTCATACCCACTCTGTCGAATCGGGAAATCACTTCTCGCCCCCTCTACGGCCCTGCTGTCCGTCGCCTGCGAAAGGCTCTAATTGGGGAGGTGGCACCTCCTGATTCGTGCGATTACTGGCATAAACCGTCTTCTGAGTGGTTAATTAGACTCCGAAAGGGGGCTTTTATGTGGGATGGGACTGGCTGGAGGTGTCCGGGCGGTTTTCGTCGCCGCAGTTGGTGGTGTGAGTGGCTCGGCCTGCCCTGCTCGCCTGTGTTTTCTTCCCGCTCCAATCATCCTTCAATGCGCTCTGTAAGTCCTCTCTCTCTCCCTAATCTTCACTTGAGTACCAATTTCGCCTACAAGCGACTGATTAATCTCGTTGCTTACCAGCACTTTACCTACTTAATCCTCAAACAAGGCATTTGGGAACATACGTTCCTTCAAATAAAAATCCAGTTTACAATAAATTGCTCCTTGGACTTCGGTTGCTTGGTCTGCTCGCTCTTCCGTTACATTTCATTTTTGTTTTTTGCTATTTTGTATCGGTCGGACACTGTCATGCTACATCATTGCCCTCAATCGGGCTGGTTTATCAACACCAATTTAGGCTACACTAGGCATTATGAGATTCAGCTGGCCATATCATGGAGTTGCCTTTGTCGGGCTATGTTCCGGGTGCGGCTCCACAATTTTGCTCTTGCTACTGCGGTTTATTTTGCTCTGTTTTGCAGGTCGCTGTTCGTCTGCAGGGGCGTGCTCCAGCTCAGGTTTCACTACATAAACTCAACCTTTGATCATTCTCATCATCAATTTCAAAAACCAGTTACAACTACTTGCCTTTACAAGGCCTACCAGATTGTTGAAAACAATTGTTACCCTTTTCCTATATTGATAATACCGACCGGTTCTTATGTCATTTACTCTGCTGATCGACAACCTATGTGGGTTCATTGCCTTCTCGTCTATGATTTTCGGCACCCTCTCGGTTCTTTTATTGTCTTCATGCATACAACACACTTGATACTCATCTGTTTTGTTTATTCTAAATTTACTCTTCTCGGTATAGTCTTCCTTGAGTATTTTGTGTTGTTTTTACATGTTACAAGTTCTTGGATTGATGTTCAGATTTGGGCTTCTGTTGCTATCATTACTTGGGTTTGGACCAACCCGCCATTTACTTATGTTTATGGATTAGTGTGGGTTTTATATTTGCGTTTTCTCCAGATTCATTTTGCATCTTGTTATCTGCCCAAGTGTCTTAGATGTATACGTGTCTATTACTTATCTTTGTTCAATTTTTTAGCACCTGTTTTGACCAATTCAAATATCAATCTCACTGGTTGCTTTCTTTGCTTTCGGCTTTCCTCTGCCTCTGTCTACTGTTTGTGCATTTGTATTGAGCCTTGACCTTATTTTGTTGTCAATTTAAATCTATATAAACTATCTTTGGATTATGTCTGGATTGAGTACCAGGATTGGTTTAGTTTGGTTGCTTTTATCCTTCCTTTGCTTTCGAGGTACTCTCGGGTGTGCTATTTTCCTTGCAGATTCGGTCTTGTTTACAGTTCAGGTTGCTGGTGCTGTGTGCTTGCTCCGGGGGATGTCTGCTGCTGCTCGCCTCTCCTCTTGCTGCTCCTCAATGTCGACTCACAAAGACGACTTCCTCGTCCTCTTTTTGCTGCCTTTGCAAGATCTGGTCTTGTCATTTGGCCGATGAGCTGGTGCTGCATGTCTCTTCCGCTGGGCGTCTGCTGCTGCTTGTTTCTTCACACGCTGCCTTTCATGGTCGACAGCCAAAGGCTTCTCTATCAACCACTTATTGCTGCCTGCGCTTGGATTCTTTTCATGGATGGTGGCTCTTTTTTCTCAATTGTTTACTCGGTCTGTATTAATTTAGCTATGTTGGGTGTGTTACCTTTCTTTTGTATCTCCTTGTTCAGCTGGGTTCTGTTTTTACTCTACCAGATTATTGGCTTTTGGTCACTTTGCCCTTACCAGGTTGCATACTACATCTCATTTAGCTCTAAAGGAATTGGGGACACCCCCCTAGCTCTGTTCATTTCGTATATTAGGGTCATACAAGACCCTTTTGCTCCTATCAGGAACTGCTTACAAAGCCATCTAGGCACTACGATGTTCTATTTGATTAATATAACAACAGCTGTTAACGTTCTGCAAATACTTTCTCTTCGAATTTTATCTTCCAAACCTTGTCTACGCTCTTTACCTATCGAACGGACTCTCCATTCCCTGAATGGTTTTATTCTGACAAAGACAGCTGATATAAGTTCAGTACAAACAGTTCGCAATACAAGGTTTTTATGAATATATGCACTTGGAACTCGCTCGGTATCCGGAGCCGTAACTTCTGGACTAATGTTGATATCTTTTGTCTTAATAATAATATTAATGTTCTGGCCCTTTTAGAGACTAAAACTGATAAGGTTCCCGCCAAAAGCACCCTGCGTAAATGTGGATTTACTAATGTTGCGTTTGATCCAGCTATCGGTTTTTCCGGGGGGATTTGTCTCCTGTGGAAAGACATCCCAGCCTCACAAGGATCCATTAAGCTCATTGCGATTCATCACCGTTTTATTCATTTTGATTACTCGGATTATGTTTCCCAACGGACCTTTGCTGTACTTGTAGTTTACGCTCCTCCGGATGAGCGTCGTAAATTGGAATTTTGGGATAGAATCTCCACGTACATACAGTCACTTCTTATCCCCTTCTGTATTATGGGAGACCTTAATGAAATAGCTTCCCCTGCCGATAAACTAGGCGGAGCCTATCCCTCGCCGTCGCGTTTCACACGATTGCTGGATTTAAAGAACAGACTGTCACTCCTAGAAGTTCCATCTACCGGTGGCCAGTATACCTGGCAACGAAAATCTAAAGATACGATTATTTGCCTGGAAAGACTAGATCGTCTCCTGATCCACACGGACATGCTGACCATCTTCGCATCGATACGTACACAGATCCACCCTTTCACTAGATCGGATCATGCTCCCATCTCTACAGATTTTTGACATAATATTCATCCTAAGAATAGGCCTTTTAAGTTCGAATTGGCTTGGGCGGTGAGAGCTGATTACAGAAACTTAGTCTCATAGGCATGGAGAACAAATCCACAAGGCTCCTTGATGTTTAAATTGACCCAGAAGGCAAAAGTGCTTAAAAAACTTTCCAAAACATGGCATAAAAAAACTGTTCGCAATATTCATAATCAAATACTTATAACGGACCAAAAGCTTCTGGAGCTTCAAGCTGCCGTCATCTCGAACTATAACACCAAAGATGTGCAAAAACTAAAACAATTACTTAACAAGAGAGAGCGTATGCTCGACTTTCACCGCCGCTATTGGAGCCAACGAGCAAAAGTGAAACATACCAAACTTAACGATTCAAATTCGGGCTATTTTCATAAGATAGCGACTGCAAAAAGAGGCAGAAAAATGATCAAATCAATCCTACTTCCTGGTGGGGAATCAACTTCTGATTTCCATCTAATCCAAGAGGAATTTGTCCGAGATTTCAAAGCTCGCTTCAGTGCCTCAACGGCCCCTGTATCGTATTTCACTACAGATCTTGCAGTCATCCCAACATTAGTTTCACAAACAGACAACGATATGCTAACGGCACCGGTCACAAACAATGAAATCAAAGCGGCAGTGTTTTCCATGGGACCGGATAAGGCTCCTGGTCCTGATGGTTTCCCTGCAGGTTTCTACCAAAAATTCTGGTCCACAGTAGGTCCTTCTGTAACTAAAGCCGTCAAAGCATTCTTTACAAGCGGTAAGATACTGCGACAAATTAACCATACCTTCATCACGTTGTTACCAAAATGCGATGACCCGACCTCCGTAAACAACTATCGGCCGATCAGCTTATGCTCTACTATTTACAAGATCATAGCTAAAGTGATTTCAACAATACTAACTAAGATTTTCGACAAACTGATCCATCCACTACAGGGAGCCTTCACGAAAGGGAGATCTATCCAGGATAATATCCTCATTGCTCACGAAACACTGCATTCGTTTAGGCTTAAGAAAGGCAAAATGGGTATGGTTGCGATCAAACTTGATATGGAAAAGGCTTATGATCGTATCGAGTGGCCTTTTCTATTCAGAGTATTATCAAAATTTGGGTTCAACGACCTTTTTATCGACAGAATAAAAGAATGTGTATCAACTGTATCCTACTCAGTCCTCGTAAATGATGAACCAACAACTGTTTTTCAACCGACTAGAGGTTTGCGACAAGGAGACCCGCTCTCCCCCTTCTTATTTGTTTTAGCTTCTGAGGTATTAGCTAGAACTTTACACAACCAGGGTCTAGTCCGAAAGGACATCGGCATCACTTTCGGGAAACCGGGCATTAAGATACCCTTCTTAGCGTTTGCTGATGACATCCTTGTTTTCTGCCAAGCTTCCCACTCGGCCTGCTCGAATGTACTGTCTATTCTTGATAGATACTGTCTGATTTCGGGTCAAAAGGTGAATCTGCACAAATCTAGCTTCCAAACGTCTCCTAATACGTCCCCTACAGCTATTGCTTCTACCATTGCTGTGCTTGGCATTCCTCAGGCAAACAACTTCGACAAATATTTGGGCTGCCCGGTCGTCAATGGTAAGACCAATAGGGATACCTTCGCAGATGTGGTTCTCAAAACCAAAAACCAACTAACAAAATGGAAAGCATCAAATCTATCGGCTGAAGGACGCCGGGTACTCATCAAAGCAAATCTTAGTGCCAAACCTATCTTCCTTATGCAAGCTTTCCTACTACCTGCTCATATTCTGCATGAGCTGGATAAAGTCTACAGACAATTCTTTTGGAACAAAAGTTCTAAAGCTCCTCCGCTGATTAGCTGGGATAAGATCTGCTCGGACACACTGAAAGGTGGTTTAGGGATTCATAAGGCTGAGTCTATGAACATAGCTCTCCAGATGAAGCTCCTTTGGAAAATCATTTCGGAACCAGACAATATCTGGGTTCGGGTTGTTTCTCAAAAATACCTTAAAGGAAATGATTTATACACCTATAACAAAAAAGGTAACACTTCGTGGCAGTGGTCTCGCCTTATGTCTATTAAGCATCACTTCCTCACTGCTCTACAGTGGCGTGTAGGGAATGGGGTTTCCATTGATTTCTGGTCCCAAAACTGGGCTTTTCCTAAACCATTGAGCTCAATAGCTATTAAACCCATCCCGACAAATCTAAAAGATATTACGGTAGCTTACTTTATCAGAAATCGACAGTGGAACAGAGCGCTCATGGAACAATCATTACTTCATATCCTAAATCCGGACGATATTGAACACATATTGAGCCTAACGCTGCCTACAAATCCGATCACGGATCGTCTGTACTGGGGACCCAGTAAGAATGGCTGGTTCTCAACAGCCTATGCAAACTCTTTTCTTACAAAAAACGTTGGTCTGACAGATTATGATTGTGGATGGATTTGGTGTCTGGATGTACCCCCGAAAGTGCGACATTTCTTATGGAAGTTATCCCGTGATGGTCTACCGACTAAAACCAGATTACTCAAGTCACATGTAGCGGTGCCGTCTGGCTGCGTCTTTTGTGGTAACACAAATGAATCGAGTGACCACCTGCTCCTTCGATGCCCTATGACTACAAATTTGCTTAAAGCAACAAGGATACGCATTCCAGTTTCGGTCACTAATTCGGTCGGCATGGGCGATGTGATTCCGCTGACGAATATTAAACTTGCGATTGGGACCACAAATTTTGCTACTTTAGCTTCTACCTGGTGGGCCTTGTGGTACTTCAGGAACCACTTGGTTTTTGACCAAGCTAACAAAGTTACCATCAATGAGATTCTGCTGTTCCACAGTACTAACACACAGTGCTGGAAGCAATCAAAGCTTTTAGATGATGATCCGACCGGCCAATTACAACCAAACAATAGCACTCATTACAGAGCAACAAACCACATACAAAGCAGTGGTGTGATTACTAACAGAACGAAGACTCGGTCTGGAATCTGGGTGAAACCACCGCCTAATACCTACAAACTTAATTTTGATGGTTCAGTTCTCCCAGGGGGGAAATCAGCTTATGGTTTTATCATACGAGACTCGGATGGTTTGATGGTCTCTGCTGGTAGATCAACTTGCACCAATATATCGGTCGTATATGCCGAGAATCTCGGCCTTAGAATGGGTTTACTAAAAGCAAAACAGTTACAACTGCCGGCACTTCTGATCGAAGGAGATAACTTAACAGTCATTAATGCTCTACTGGGGGATTGGAAATGCCCCTGGACAATAGAGATGCTACAAGCTGATATTCTGTTTGATATTTCATCCTTTTCTTATGTTGCTATTCGTCATGTTTTCAGGGAATCCAATGCGGTGGCTGACTACCTTGCTCGTAGTGCCCATGCATCCCCTGCCGACGAAGCTTGTGAGGATGATCCAGAACTTCGTGTTCTCGTCCGGAAGGATGCGCTAGGAAGGGCCTCTGCAGCTGCCGACCCGACCTAATCTTTATCTTGCGTCCAAAAAAAAAAAAAATGATGATAATATTATATTTCCTTCGATCAAAAAAGGATATCGTTTGACTTTTTAACACGTATTTTAAGGAGCTAAAAACTATATAATATATTAACTTTTTTTTATTTTTATTTTTTTGTAATCTAATACTTATTACCAACAAATATTAAGTTGTAAAAAAATAATTTAAAAAAAGTTGATATTTTATATAGTTTTTACCTCCTTAAAATATGTGTTAAAAAGTCAAATGACACCTTTTTTGAATCGGAGGTAGTATCATATTTAGCTTAGTTATATTACACATTGTGCATCAATAAGCTTTGTTATTAATGGTTTTTCTATTTAGAAATCCAAAATAGAAAAGAAAATCATAATTTTGATGCAATGACCTTTGAACTAATGCGTTGAAACTAGAAAAATACTTTCTTTTTTTGGGTACTTATTGTGTGCCCATTAGATAGACATTATAAAATCCCTATTATTAATGCATTATTGTTTTTTTCCTTAAAAAAATATTTAAAATTTTCAATTATTTTTTATATGCTTTTAAAATTTTAATATCTTTTTTTCATAAAGGGCAAGAGTTTGATGAGACATTAAAATTTTAATAATTAATTGTACCACAAAAGATTTTTTTAAATAATCAAATATACACATATATAGGAAGATTAAAATTCCCCAAAAAATAAAATACACTGCGCAATATCTTGCATGCATTTTCCTAATATTTGGAATTTTAAATCCTCCAAAAATGAATCACAACAATAACAATTTCAATTGTCAACCAATTTACGAAGCCACCACCACGCTGATTAATGGCTTCTGTAGATCCTCCGCCGTGTCCTCCTCCTTCACAGCACCGCCCAACAAGGGCGCTTTAGCTCCATCCCCATCCCCATCCCCGGGCCCACCGCTACAACCACCTGCACACGTCAGCATCTGGGCCCTCTTTGCCTGCTGGTCCCAGTCGGTGGTCCCCACCACGTACAGCATCAGCCCAGCACACGTTACTTGGGCCGCAAGAAGCCCAATCCAAAGCCCACGAAACCCAACCCCGTAGTAAAAGGCCAGCCCAACCGCCATCGGCGTCCCCACCAGGTAAAACGCCCCAAGATTGACGTTCGCCGCCGTGCTCGGCCGTGCGCTCCCCCGCACCACCCCGCACGCCACCGTCTGCGGGCAGTTTCCAAGCTCGCAGAGCCCGATTATCGGCAGCGCCGCCGCCGTCAGCTTCAGGATGCCGTCGTCCGCTGTGTACATCCTCCCCCAGCGCTCCCTCATCAGCCCGGCGAACGCTGCCGCCGCTACCCCCATCGAGGCGGCGATCGCGATGGCCGCGACCGCCGCAGCCTTGGCGCGGCCGGGTCGGTTTGCGCCGAGCTCGTTCCCGACGCGGGTGGAGACGGCGAGACCGAGCGAGGCCGGGAAGTTGTAGAGGAGGCCGGTGGTCTGGATAAGAACCCCCATGGAGGCCACGGCGGCGGTGGGGTCCACAAGGAGGCCGCAGAGCACAATCATGATCTCGTACCACCACCATTCGAGGCACACGGAGACGCAACTGGGCCCTGCGAGCCTAGCAAGTGGGCCCCACCCGGTGAGGCACTCGCGGGTGGGGCGGGCCAACGCGGGCCCCGAGGAGCAGACGTGGGCGACGAGTAGGGCGAGGGAGAGGAGGTTGGAGGATGCGGCGGCGGCGGCGACACCGGCAACGCCGAAGCGGCGGGAGAGGAGGAGGGTGGCGGGGAGGTGGAGGAGGGTGGCGGCGAGGGAGGCGAGGGCGAGGGGGCGGGTGATGTTCTGAGAGCGGAGGTAGATCTTGATAGGATGAAGGAAGGAGTGAGTGAGGAGGTCAGGGAGGGAGAAGAGGATGTAAATTCGAGCAACGTCGGCGACGCGGGGGTCTTGGTGGAGGAGGCGGAGGAGGGTGGGGAGGTGTAGCCAGAGGAGGGAGATGGGGAGGGAGGCGGAGAGGAGGAAGAGGACGGCGCGGTGGAGGGTGAGGGAGAGGAGCTTGGGGCGGGCGGCGCCGAAGGCCTGGGTGCAGAGGGGCTCCATTCCGAGGGAGAGGCCGGAGAGGACAGAGTAGCCAGTAATGTTGGCGAAGGCGACGGCAAGAGCGCCGCCGGCGAGCTGAGATTGACCGAGGCGGCCGAGGAAGAGCATGGAGATGAGGGCGCGGGCGTAGAGGATGAGGTTGGTGAGGAGGATGGGGAGGGCTAAGGCGAACAGCGACTTGGACTCGAGGAGGACGTCAGTGTGGTTGGGGGGGGCGGCGGCGGCGGGGGGATGGTGGAGGGGCAAAGGTATGATGGGCTTGATTGGGATATGGAGGAGTAAATGCGGGGGTGTGGGAAGAGGATTACACATGATTTGATGATTTAGATGGATACTGATAAGACGACGTCGTACGATGAATCCGGCGATCAATTCAATGTGGATGGAGATTGGAGAATATATGTGTATATGTGGTGATAGATGGGCACTTTGTTAGATTAATGAATTGAATTGAAATGAATTTGAATTAAAGAGAGTGTTAATTTGGGTGAGTATGAAAGAGATGGAAGTGGTGGTGAGGTGAGAATGAGATGGTGAGAGATAGGAGGAGGAGGAGGAGAGGATATGTAAATTCCAGCAGTTGGGGATCAACATTGGGTGTATAAATAGAAGCCCTGCTACGATGGTGGGCTCCCCACCTCCTAAAGGAAACAAATAATTAAAGTGGGGCTATCAAATTAAAATTTGGAAGTCTTTTATATTTTCTTTTTTTAGGATCACTTTGCTTTTTCTTGTGTACAATTTTTTTAAACCAAATATGGCCATTAATTTCAAAATATATGCAGGCGACTTTGAGAACAATGTCGAAGCGCAGGCGACTTTGAGAACAATGTCGAAGCTTGAACTCTTTATGTTAATTAAATACTTCGTATTTACATACGTTTTTTAGATGTTAAAAACTATATGAAATATTAACTTTTTTTAATAATCTCATATTTATTACTATTAAATATGAATTTATAAAAACAAATAGAAAAATGTGGAAGCAAAAACAAAAGATCAAAAATAGAAACAAAGAACGATAAGTGTGATTGAAGAATCGAAACCTGAAGGCTCGTTGATATCCGAGTCCATATATGAGGTTTTCACCTAGTTCTCCAGGGATTCCCTGCGTGCCTCTACCAACTGATAGAAGAGTTGTCGCACACGGCTTCCGTTTCTTTATTTGATAGTACTAGCCTGCGTCTGTAACTGCACTCTTGTATTTTGGTGTTTATGCATTGTTGTAGTGTCTTTGTCTTTTGCTTGTATTGACGGTTTATCCGTCGCCGATTTTTTCGACCTATCGACCAACTGGGCATGTCCGGTGCGTCGAATTCTTACCTAATAAAAAAAAAGTGTGATTGAAGATGGGCCGGAGTTCGAAATGTGGAACATAAGCTGATTGCCATAGATGAAAGATCAAGCTTACAAGAGCTCGAATCTTGTTGAGAGTAGCAGCACAGCAAGCTCAAGGTCACAGCTCAAGCTAGCACAGCAAGCTCAAGGTCACAGCTCAAGCTCACTCAAGTCTTCAAGGTTACCCGAGTGTCCAATTGCTGTGTCCGAGTGTATCCGAGAGTGTCCGAGTGTGATGTGTTGTGTTATGTTTTGTACATCACGTGAGAATCACGTGACTTGTTCTCTATTTAAACAATTCAGTTGTAACAGAATTTCCCACTTCTTCTTCTTCAATTCAATTCAAGAATTTCGGTTGTGGTTTCAATGGAGTTTCTCTCCTTTCTCTAATTCCAGATTTTCGATTCTCAAATTGTGAAATGGTATCAGAGCTTCTGTAGCTCCTCTTTCGATTTCTGGAATTCTCTGGTTGTCGACTTTCTAAGACAATCATCGAATCTTCTTCCGCGCAAAGATCTCATTCTCTGAAATCCGTTTCTTAGTTGAAGAATGGATCCCCAAAACAAAGTGAATCAGCAAAACGAAGCAAATCAACAAAATCTGAATGATGTTCTGTACTTGCATCATTCGGATCACCCAAGCTACAATATGTCCACTCAATTGCTAAGCGAGACGAATTACAACCATTGGAGCCGAGCTGTGGAGGTTTCTCTGGTCGCAAAGAACAAGATGGGACTCGTCGATGGAAGCTTTCCAGTTCCAGATCTTGGATCACCATAGTATCCACAGTGGAAGAGGTGCAACGGAATGATGGTTGCTTGGATTCTTCATTCAGTAGAGAAAGACATCGCCGAATCATTGATCTACTTCAAAACTGCTCGCGAGATGTGGGAAGAACTAAAGTTGAGGTTTGGCTCACCAAATTGCACACGCTTGTATCAGGTACAAAAGGAGTTGTTCAATATCTCGCTAAATGGATCCTCAATTTCTTCTTATTTTACAAAGTTTAAGAAATTGTGGGAGGAATATCTTGATCTCGTAGACATGCCTGTGTGTTCTTCCTGTGGATCTGTTAACACTGTCTCCAAATTACTTGCTAGCCAGCAAGTTATCCAATTCCTCGTGGGATTACCTGATTCTTATAATGGAGTTCGTACTAACATCTTGTGTATGAAGCCTACTCCAACCATGGGAGAAGTCTATAGAATGCTTCTTGATGAAGAAAGCCAAAGAGGCTTGAACAATGCTGGTTCTGTTAATGACAATGCTGCAGCTTTCAATGCATTTCAAAGGAACAATCAGGGTAATCAGTATAGGTCCAATGGTGGTCAGAAACCAGATTCTTGGAACAAAGGTCAAATGGCTAATCAAAATGGCTATTCAAATGGGAATCAGAATGGAACAAAGGGCAAAGGCAATTATTTTTGTGATCATTGCAAGGTTGCAGGTCATTCTATTAGCAGATGCTTCAAAATTCATGGTTATCCTCCTAACTTCAAAGGGGATAAGGGCAAGAGATTTGCTGCTAATGTGAATATGGATGAGAGTAATGAGACTGCTGGTGCACCAGTGCTAACTAAAGGTCAATATGATCAAATATTGGCTTTTCTGAGTAAGCAAAGTGTTGGTGAGGACACCAATATGGTAGCAGGTAACATGTTTTGTTTCCATATTCATGGTAGTATTCTTAGTTGGATTATTGATAGTGGGGCAACACATCATATTTGTCCAGATTTGTCAATATTCAGTTCTTATAAAGTGTTTACTATGCCTAGTTTCATTACTATTCCTAATGGACATCAGTCTAAGGTTTGTCATATTGGTTCTATTCAACTGCAAAACAAAGTTATTCTTCATGATGTTCTACATGTTCCAGTGTTTGCTTATAATCTCTTATCTGTAAGGAAATTGGTTCATGATTTGAATGCTTTTATGATATTCACTCCTTCACATTGTTTGGTCCAGGACCCTTCAATGAACAAGCTACAGGTGCTTGGTGAAGTGTCTAAAGGCTTATATCTTACAACTAAGAGATCCAGCAATGGAGATTTTGGCTTACCTGTTTCTGTGACCAGTGCTCCTACTTGTAATAAGGCACTTAGTGCTAGTGCTGTTTCCCTTGAATTGTGGCATTGTAGACTTGGCCATGTTCCTTTTGATCAACTGTTTCATTTTGATTTTTTGAGAGATCTTACTAGAAACTCAAAGCATCATATATGTCATGTATGTCCTCGTGCAAGACAGCATAGGAATTCCTTTCCTGATAGTTCTATAAAATCTGTTGTGTGTTTTGAACTGTTACATGTGGATATATGGGGACCCTACAAAGTTCCAACTCATAATGGTTTTAGATATTTTTTTACTATTGTTGATGATTTCTCAAGATCTACTTGGACATATCTTGTTGCTTCTAAGAGTGATGTGTTGTATGTTCTTATGACTTTTGTCAAGTTTATTGGTGTTCAGTTCAATGCCAAAGTCAAGATCATAAGATCAGATAATGGTATGGAATTTTGCAGTAAGGAAGCACAGGTGTTTTATGCAGATCAGGGAATTGACCATCAGACATCTTGTGTACATACCCCTCAACAAAATGGAGTTGTTGAGAGGAAGCACAAACATCTTCTGGAAACAGCCAGGGCATTACTTTATCAATCTAAACTTCCCATCAAGTATTGAGGAGAGTGTGTACTTACTGCTACTCATTTAATAAATCGTTTTCCATTATCTTCTATACAGTTCAGAACCCCTTATGATATTCTATTCAACAAAAGTCCTGACTATTCTATGCTAAGAGCTTTTGGCTGTCTTTGTTTTGTTAGTACTTTGAAAGTGGATAGGTCCAAATTTGATCCAAGGAGTACACCATGTGTATTTGTTGGTTATCCACATGGACAAAAGGATTACAAAGTTTTAGATTTAAAATCCCATAAGATTTTTATATCTAGGGATGTTAAATTCTATGAAACTCAGTTTCCCTTGCACAAGATCAGTTTTGACACAGGGTTACCTTTACCAAATGTCTTAACTGATCTTCCTGATCACATATTTTTTCCTAATGCTGAGATAGTTGCAGATGTGCCGCAAGCACCCAATCCTTCATCACCACCTGATTTACCAATGGTTCACCAGCCATCACCAGTTGTGCCAGACCAACAACTTAGAAGATCAGTGAGGATTGCAAGACAACCAGCACATCTACAAGATTACATCTGCAATTTTGGTTCTCATTTTGAACAATTTCCTATGTTAACTGGCTTCACTGATTCTTTCATGTGCTTATCTGCTTCTGTTACTGAAACTGACCCTCTCATTGAACCAAAATCTTTTGCCAAAGCATCTAAAGATCCCAAATGGATTGAAGCTATGAACAAGGAGATTGAAGCTCTTCAATCCACAAACACTTGGATTTTAACTGATCTTCCTGCAGGCAAACAGCCCATAGGTTGCAAATGGGTCTACAAAATCAAGCTCAAAGCTGATGGATCCATAGAAAGATATAAGGTACGGCTTGTGGCTAAGGGATACACACAGCAATATGGAATTGACTATGATGAAACATTCTCACCAGTGGTTAAGCTATCCACTGTAAGGGTAATTCTATCTATTGCTTTAAACAAAGGTTGGGATCTATTTCAATTAGATGTCAACAATGCATTTCTTCATGGAGATCTCCATGAAGAAGTGTATATGACCATGCCTCAAGGTGTTTCAAATCCATCTAACAAGGTCTGTTTATTGAAAAAATCTTTATATGGATTGAAACAGGCTGCAAGGCAATGGTTTAGCAAGCTCTACACTACTCTATTAGATTTTGGTTTTGTCCAATCTAAATTTGATCCATCTTTATTTCTATCCCATACTAATGGTCAGTTTACCATAGCTGCTGTCTATGTAGATGATATTATTCTTACAGGATCTCATATTGGCCAAATAAATGATCTCAAAAGTCATCTTCACAAGCTGTTCAAGATAAAGGACTTAGGAAAGCTCAACTATTTTCTGGGCATTCAAGTGGTTCACAGTGACAACTCTCTTATATTGAGCCAAAGGAAGTTTTGCTCAGAGATCATCAAGGAAGCCAATTTAGATGACACCAAGACATGTGTCACACCTTTACCAATTAATTTTAAGTTACATGCTTCTAATAAATCTGATTTGATCTCTGATCCTACTAGCTATAGAAGTTTAGTTGGAAAATTGAGTTACTTAACCAATACCAGACCAGATATCTCATTTTCTATTCAGGTGTTGAGCTAGTTTCTTCAAGCTCCTGACAACAGCCACTTAGCTGCTCTACATCACCTTATCAGATATGTCAAAGGAACACAACATTATGGAATCAAGTTGACAAAAGGCTCCACAATCAAGTTGCAGGCCTTCTCAGATAGTGGTTGGGCTTCATGTCCTATATCCAGAAAGTCAGTTACAGGATATGTAGTGTTGTATGGAAAGAATCCCATTTCCTGGAAGTCAAAGAAGCGGCCCACAGTCTCAAGGAGCTCTTCAGAAGCTGAATACAGAGCTATGAGCCAGGCTGCAGCAGAGGTCACTTGGTTGGTCAACCTCTTAAGTGAATTAGGAGAATCTGAATTGAGACCTGTTACTCTTCATTGTGACAACAAATCAGCTCTTCAAATTGCTCGGAATCCGGTCTTCCACGAAAGGACAAAGCACATTGAGATAGATTGCCACTTCACTCGTGAGAAGGTCTTGGAAGGCTTACTGCAATTGACTTATTTGCCCACTGAAAAAATCAGTTGGCAGACGTTCTAACCAAAATTGTTCCAGCAGTGCATCACAAAGAATTGCTTTCCAAACTGGGCATGGATATCAAAGACCATCCTCCAGTTTGAGGGGGGATGTTGAGAGTAGCAGCACAGCAAGCTCAAGGTCACAGCTCAAGCTAGCACAGCAAGCTCAAGGTCACAGCTCAAGCTCACTCAAGTCTTCAAGGTTACCCGAGTGTCCAATCGTTGTGTCCGAGTGTATCCGAGTGTGTCCGAGTGTGGTGTGTTGTGTTGTGTTATGTTTTGTACATCACGTGAGAATCACGTGACTTGTTCTCTATTTAAACAATTCAGTTGTAACAGAATTTCCCACTTCTTCTTCTTCAATTCAATTCAAGAATTTCGGTTGTGGTTGCAATGGAGTTTCTCTCCTTTCTCTAATTCCAAATTTTCGATTATCAAATTGTGAAAAATCTCTCTCCCTCTATAACACACACTAACAAATTTCACAACAAACTAATTGTTTATACTACCAACCGAGCTTCATAACTGCACTTGGTTGCTAGTCAGGGATGAGCTATCATCAAGTGTTGGACCCCACGCCTTTCTTTTTCTTATGGATCCAGCTTGGACTTGCTGCAACTTGCCACTCAACCAACAACATGATACTCTCACATCTCCCGTTAAGCCGGAAGTGCGCTTGCACACCGAGCTTGGAAAGTAGAAAGGTGAGCTGCTGATGACCCAGAGCCTTGGTCATGAGATCAGCAACCTGAAGATTGGTGGGGATGTAATTAAGAAGTCTCAAGGAACCCAACACTTACTCGTTCGCGTGTGAATTAATGACAGTCAATGTCAATATGTTTGGTGCATTCGTGATAGCAGGGATTGACTGCCATTTGCTGAGCCACTCTATTATCACAAAACAAGTGATCGATCGGATCGAATCCCATCAACATGAAGATCTATGAAACAAACTGGTGTAGACTACAGACACATTTTTTCCAGGAAAAATGCAGAATTAGAATTTGAATGTGAGAATGTAGTAAGCACTCAAGATTGAATTGGGTTACAACTTACAACTTGCTTGCAATATAATTTAAGTTGTAAAAAAGTACACTGCATTTATACTTGTAGGAATTGAAATGCAGCCTTTGGGGAACATAGGAAAACCGTGCCATACAATTTAGTCCAGTAAGGTCTGAGATCTGGCTCTCAATTTAATCAACTAGAACTTGGTTTCTACTGCAATTTGGTATGGAATCAGTGGGTGGTTTTGTCTTAATCAGTGGGCGTTTTCTTCTTCTTTCATTTTAGGCTGGACCCTGAAGATCAACCCTTATAATACTTGATGTGCCGGTGACATTTGCGCGGCCCAATTCGATCGATGGTTTATACCGTTGCCTTCCGCCGTGACTGACAACTTCAACCATAAAGGAATTGTAAGAGGAGCCTTGGAGGCCGTGGAATGTGTCCTGGTCAGGGCAGAACACTGGTGTACGTCTACCTCGAAAAAACTGAGTATTTTGGTGCAATATCCATGGAAGTGTAATTAGGTAAATTAATACAGTATCTAATATCTATTAATTAAGTAAATGTCCATAATAATTTTATAATATTTAAAATATTTCTATTTTAATTTTCTCCTCTTAACGGCTTGACCATGTTGTGTGCATAGCCGGACATAGGCCTATAAAAGGTTCTTAAGGGAGACTAATTGGGGCATGAAAAGAAATGAACAACTAATTACACTCTCCCTCACTCTGATTCCCCTCCCTCTATCTCGTCTATTTCTAATCTCTCTATCTCACTCCTTCCTCTCAACCTCTTTCTGTTACAATCAAGTCCTTCATCAGCTAATGCGTCTTTGGTTGTGATATAGGGTCACAACAAGTTGGTATCAGAGCTACTACGATCGAAGCAGCAACCGAAATCAAGGGTGGAAGGTACTCGTTCCAAAACATTTGAGACTCAGTTCCAGGAGTTACGAGATGATACACGGGCTTTCATGGTAGCGACGACGAATTTTATGGAAGATTCACAAAGGCGCCAGTGCGAGCAAGCCAAACAGCTGGAAGAATTCAAGAAGATCTCTGAGCAGCGAATGGAGCAATTGATTGAGTACATCCGGAATCCACCACGGAGGGATCGTGCAAGTGACGAGCAAGATTCAAGGGAACCAGGTCGGCAAGGAGAAGCAAGGTCGTTGATGGGATCAGGACCTACAGATCGTGCTATTCCGAGAGCAAGAAGGATGATCAACTCTCAAGGGCCCTCGAACTAAAATTCTAGTGGAGGATCATCGGAAAGTAGCAGGGAATTCGCCTACCAAAGCTGGATTTTCCAACCTTCGACGGAAAGAAACCAAGACAGTGGATTCGAAAGTGCGAAAAGTACTTCAACATTTTTTCAATTGAGGACGATCAGAAGGTAGAGATCGCGACGATGTATCTCAACGAGAAGGCAGACACATGGTTTCAGGGGTATGCAATGCAGAAACCAGGAGTAAAATGGATTGAATTTTGTGACGATCTTGGGAAAAGATTCGGTGACAGGAAAGAATCAGAGATCGTTGCTCAGTTCAACAAGTTGGAGCAATCGGACGATCTGGCAACATATAATGAGGTATTTGAAGATCTCCGGGATGTTATTCTAGCCTTTAATCCTCATCTATCGGAATCTTATTTCGTCTCGAGTTACATCAATGGGCTCAAGGACGAAGTTAGATCGCTCGTTCGGCTGGGAAGGCCGACGACCATGGCCGCGGCAATGGAACAATCAAGGCTTCATCATCGAGCAGTACAGGCGATTACTAGAGTTACCAAGACTCCATGAAAGCAGATTACGAACCCCAGTTCCAGTTTCACATCGCGTGGTGGGAGTTGGAGTAGAGAGAATTCGAATCTCAAATAAGCGACTAGCAAGGGTGATTCGAGATCTTTCTCTACATGCATGAAATCGGCCACTGCATCCTCAGGGTCTGATATCAGTAAAGGGAGATCAAATGAGGCCAAGAAGGGTCTCTGCTACAAGTGTGGAGATAGATTCTTTTATGGTCACAAGTGCAAATCGCAATCTTTGTTCAGTTTGGTTGCCCAAGTGGTACCCGAGGATGGTAGCCAATAAGAAAGCGATGATCAGGATCTGAGCCCAAAAGCTGAGCAAGTTGAAACTGAGGTATATATTCATGCTTTGACAAGCGGGGATTCTGGAAGCACAATTCAAGTAAAAGGGACAGTCAAGGGCAAGGAGATTACGATCTTGATAGACAGTGGGGCGACTCACAACTTTCTGCTTTCTGGACACATACTTGGCTATGGATGTAGGGTTTGAAGTGGGCAAAGCTGGATTGATGCAAGTAAACACAAATAATGGGACCATGTTCAGCAATAAGGTCTGTAAGAATTTCGTATGGGATATGCAAGGTTGTAGTTATGAATACAGCATAAGGTTGTTGAATATGAAGGGCAGTGATATGATATTGGGTACTGATTGGCTGGTTTGATTCAATCATGTCCTATTCGATTTTATTAAAATGCAAATTTCCTTTGAGAAGAAAGGAAAGAGGGTGGTGATTAATGGGATCAAGGATGACAAGGAGTAGAGCCCTACATTTGTGAAGATGCTAACTGGCAAACAAGTGCAGAAGTTGTGTATTAATGGAAATGTGGAGTTAGTGGCACAGGTGGGGCAAATTTGCAGTCTGTCATCTGCTTCAGGACGGTATCCAATGGAAATTGAGGCAGTTTTAGAGGAGTTTAAAGATGTGTTTCAAGAGCCAAAATGCCTTCCTCCAATCAGAGCACACGAGCATGCCATAGTTCTAAAGGAAGGGGCTCAACCTGTAGCTACAAGACCTTACATGTACCCTTATTTTCAGAAGTCTGAAATAGAGAAACAAGTGTTTGATATGTTAACCAGTGGGATGATTAGACCTAGTCACAACCCCTTTCCTTCACCTACCTTGTTGGTTAAGAAGAAGGATGGTTCTTGGCGATTTTGTATTGACTATAGGAAACTGAATGAGATCATTGTTAAGGACAAGTTCCCAATCCCTCATATAGATGATCTCTTGGATGAACTAAGGGGAGCATCCTTATTTTCTAAGCTGGACTTACGAGCAGGAAGTATGTGTTGGTGTTTTTTGATGATATCCTAGTATATAATAAGGATATGCAGCATCATGTCATTCATCTGAAGAGTGTTTTAGCTATGCTCAGGCACCACCAACTGTTTGCCAAGAGGTCCAAGTGTGAGTTTGCTCAATCACAGGTGGAGTACTTAGGCCACATTATTTCACAAAGGGGTGTGGCCACTGTTCCAAAGAAGTTTGAGGCAATGAAGAATTGGCCAGTGCCAAAGAATTTAAAGGCATTAAGAGGATTTTTGGGATTGACATGTTATTATAGAAGATTTGTCAGAGGTTATGGTATTATTGCTAAGCCATTAACTAATTTGCTCAAGAAAAATAGTTTCCAATGGTTAGAAATTGCTTGGTCTGCATTTGACAAGCTCAATAGGAGCTTATGATTTCACCTCCAGTACTTGTAATGCCAGATTTTAAGTCTCCATTTGTTGTGGAAACTGATGCATGTGAGTCAGGAATCGGGACAATTTTGATGCAGCAAGGGAGGCCTATTTCCTTTATCAGTCAGGCCTTACATGGGAGACATGTGCTTATGGCAGTATACGAAAAGGAACTATTAGCTCTCCTCTTAGCAGTGGAGAAATGGCGCCATTATTTGAAGGGAAGGAAATTCACTATCAAGATTGATCACCAACCATTGCAGCATCTTCTTGATCAGAAATTGTCTACTCAATTACATCGAAAAGCCATTAGAAAGTTGCTTGGGCTCAAGTACGAAATCGTCTATAAGAAAGAGGTAAAGAATAGAGCAGCTGATGCTCTTTCCAGAATTCATGAGCAGGAGAATGGTAGGTGTCCAACGCTTGTGACAGTCCAACCTATGTGGATTAGGGAGGTAGTTGATAGCTACAAATCAGACCCTCTTGTACAAGAGTGGATATTGACAGCCTTATCTAATAGCCCTGGGAATTACTCATTTAATTCGGGTATATTGAGATACAAAGGGAGGTTGGTCATTGGCAATGATACCTCCTTAAGGGAAAAGCTATTGCAGGCTCTACATGATGAAGCAGTTGGGGGCCACTCGGGCATCAATGGCACTTACCAAAGACTCAAACAACTTTACTATTGGTCGGGTATGAAGAATTCAGTGGCAGCTTTTGTTAGGCAATGTGATGTGTGTCATAGGAGTAAAGTGGAGAGCATACCATATCCTGGGTTGCTCCAAACATTGCTAATTCCAGCTCATGCATGGACTCACATCAGCATGGACTTTATTGAAGGATTGCCCAAGTCCCATGGTAAAGACACCATTTTAGTGGTAGTGGATAGATTAACAAAGTATGCCTATTTCATTCCCCTTTGTCACCCCTTCATTGCTGCATATGTGGCTTCTGCATATATGGAGAATATTTTCAAGCTTCATGGGTTGCCAAGTAGCATTCTGTCTGATAGAGACAAGATATTCATGAGCAATTTTTGGCAACAGTTGTTCAAAGCTATGAATACAAGCTTGGGCATGAGTACGGAATACCATCCCCAATCTGATGGTCAGATAGAGAGAGTTAACAGGTGTGTGGAAACTTTTCTTCATTGTATAACATCTGCCAATCCAAAGAAGTGGGCAAAGTGGATTTACTTAGCAGAGTGGTGGTATAATACCAATCACCACACAACCTTGAAGATGTCTCCATTCAAAGCCTTGTATGGTTCAACACCTGCTCAGTTGGGGGTACAAAATCCTGCAGGTAGTTCTCCTTTGGTTGAGGATTGGTTAGAGGAAAGGCAGAGACTGTTGAGCCAACTCAAGCATCACCTACAACAAGCTCAGGCTCGTATGAAGATTTTGGAAGACAACCATAGAACTGACAGATTGCTCCAAGTGGGTGATTTGGTTTATGTTAAGCTTCAACCATACATGCAATCATCTGCAGCAATACGGAGGAATCTGAAGCTTAGCTCGAAGTTTTATGGCCCTTACAAGGTGTTAAGTAAGGTTGGCTCCGTCGCTTATAGAGTGGAGCTTCCTCCAGGGTCTTTGATTCATCCGGTTTTCCACATTTCACAACTGAAGTCGAAGGTAAGCGCCAGCACTGAGCCTATTGCAAACATGCCTGAGACTGATGAGGACGGGACCATCTTAATACAACCGGAGGCAATCTTGGATACTCGGCTACAAAAACTGACCAATGGAGATCCAATAGCTAAGTGGCTCATTAAGTGGAAAAACCTTGGTGATGATCAAGCAACTTGGGAGCCAGCTACCCATATTCTCACTCAGTTTCCCTCTTTTCAATTGTAGTTGTGTGCACAGTGTGAGTAGGAATCCCAAGCCTTAAGTCAAGGCTCTATATGGGGGATGTATTGTTGTGTGCACAGTGTGAGTAGGAATCCCAAGCCTTGAGTCAAGGCTCTGTAAGGGGGATGTATATATTGTTGTGTGCATAGCCGGGCATAGGCCTATAAAAGGGTTTTGAGGGAGACTAATTGGGGCATGAAAAGAAATGAACAACTTATTACACTCTCCCTTACTCTGATTCCCCTCCCTCTATCTCGTGTGTTTCTAATCTCTCTATCTCTCTCCTTCCTCTCAACCTCTTTCTGTTACAATCAAGTCCTTCATCAGCTAATGCGTCTTTGGTTGAATTGTGATCTAGGGTCACAACAGACCCTTCCGTCCATCCGCTTCCCCCCATTTTCTTCGGATCCTCATGGCTTCCATCTCCTTTCTCTCTGTCGTTCCTACTACTACGACTAAGCCATATCCATCTTCACTACTACATTTGTACAATTGATCTCAAATTCATTCATTTAAGTCCCAAATCTGAGTTTTTGAATTCTAATCCCATTGGACAATTGATAGAGGTAGATTTTGGGGATTGTAACCAACACCTCACACCCTGCATCTTTAGTCAATGTTGCATTTCTTTGTCAGTTCATCGGTTGTAGGGTTTGCACCGTGCTTCAGCTTGCCCGTTTTCAAATCCTGATTCGTCATCGGAAAATCGATTGGCACCAAGCACATACTCGTCAACAGATCGCCGTCACGTACTATCTCAACTGCTATGTTAAAATTATCAGCATAGTTAGCACTAACCAGGCAATTTGCATGCATTGACAACCTCACTAATTATGCAACTACATTTTAGATTAACAGCCAAAGGGAATTAGGGAAATAAGAAACACAACACATATATTCACATTGGACTTAGCTAGGCATGGTTATGTAACGTGAGCAACATCAAATCCCAAATCAAGGCATGAACAATGAAACAACTATAAAAGTGAGAGAGGTGGTTAAATAATTAAAAAAATGTTGTTGTGTTAAAAAAATAATTAAAAATGAAATAACACCAAGTTTGTGAATTAGGTGGCTCAATTCAAACGTGTAAGTAATGGATATTAAAGTTCTAATATCGCATCCAAAACTCCTAGTTCTCATCCATAAAAAAAGACAAGGTGGATAAAGATCAGCACCTATTGAATGAATTCTTGACAGAAATCCTGAAAGACCATGATAGTTTGAAAAGTCTGACTTGCCCACAAACTCCTCGAGGCCTTCCCGCAGCTCGCCGATCTCCGTAGACATGGTCGTCAGTGGAGAACGAGCTGGTGGGAAAGAGCTCGTCAGTGTTCTAAAAATCGCGCCTAGACGCTAGGCGGCAATGCATCTATGAATTTTTACGCCTAGGCGGGTCTCTAGGCGCAAATCCACCTAGGCACCACCTACACCCCGCCTAGTTCCACCTAGGCCCGCCTAAGTACCGCTTAGGCCCATCTAGGTTGGCAATTATTTAGTTTTAGCGTTTAGTCAAATGATTAGTTGACTTAGGGCTTTTTTATGGCCCCAAGTCGGGATGTATTTGCTTTTGAGTTAGACATATGGTTTTGGATTTTATGAGGCTTAGAGTCGTTGTTCTCATACTTACTTTTGTGTTTATTTACTTTAGTGTTATGACTGATATTATGGACTATTATGACATTATATGAATTATTGAGATGTGTTATACGTTAAAATATAAGGAAATAATCAAATTTTTTCTAACTCCGCCTAGACGCCGCCCAAGCACCCGCCTAGCTGCCTAGGCGTTAGGCGCGCCTAGTGGTCACCTAGCACTTTTTAGACCATTGATAGAGAGTGGCACCAAATTCTTACCTTCTTATATAAAGGGAACAGAAAACCACCCCTTAAATATAAGCTTTTATATTTAACTACCTATTAAATACAAAATTACAAAAAAAGCTTAAATATAATTCTACATTTATTTGGAGGGAAGATGTACTAAATGTTGAATTTTAATTTATTTTAAAATTTAAGGCAAACTTTAATAAAGATACTTTTAATAAAAATATTTTTGAGCCTGGAAAATATTTTTAAAAAATATTTATATATTTTTTTTTTCATTTTTAGTATATGGTGTAGGTTTCACATGAATTGAAAGAAAATGAGACAGTGATTATTAGTATAAAAATTATTATTAAATTTAAATAGAGTTGGTGACTTATAAACTTATTTTAATTTTAATTAAAAAGTAGTCTATAAAATATTTTGAAAATTTATAACCATTTTTAAGAATAAAATAGGAGAATTTGTTCAAATATCCATCAAGTTTTTACAAATTTTTAGTTTGTTAAATCTATTTTATATTCTAATTTAAATATAAAGGTTAAAAGTATTATAATATGATATATATTTGACAAAACCATACTACTATACTAGAAATAGACAGCGGGTGGTGATTTGTTAACAAAAACCATTTAATGGGCGGTTTTATGTAATTTCATATTTAATGGATGATTAAGTGCAAAAACCTATATTTAACAGGTGGTTTTCCGTAAATTTTCCTCTTTTTTATTAGGTAAGAATTCGAATTCAGACATATCTGAAAAAGCATAACATACAAAAATACAAAACGATGCAAACTCAGACAAACACTCTCTACAAAAAAACAGAACCAAGCAGACCTAAACCAAGCTGGACGTGGACGAAGACGACGGATGAAGTCAAGCCCCACACTGAAGCAAAACCGTAAATTTTCCTTATAAAGACGGTCGGAACTTTACGAAAAATTAAGTTGTTGTTTTTTTGGTCAAAATTGTTTTTAAGTTGTTACTTAGATGTGACGGTCGTGAAATTAATAGAGAAAATTTGCCCAACGGACCCATTTTTGGGCCTCTATTTGGAGAGTGTCCCCCACCCTTGTAAAATTAGGGTTTTGCCCACCATCCCAAAACAGTGCCCCCCCAACCACTTAGACGGTAATTCCGATAGGGACATGTGCGCCGTCGACCACGACGTCCAGCCGCTGTCCAGATTCAATTCAAAGGGGAGAAATCATTGTCGCTCTCTTCGCTTCGCTCTCTCTTGTTCTCCGTTCTTTCCCCCTCCTCCGGCGGCCGTGTCGGGATACGCCGCTGGCACTGTAACTCCGGTGTCGAAAATTAGGGGTTTTGCTGGAGCTTTGTAGAGTGAGGAGGAAGAAGAGAAATCCATGTACATGTCGATTCAATTCAAAGGGGAGGTAGTGGTGATTCAATTCAAAGGGGGAGAAATCCATGTCGTTCTCTTAGCTTCGCTCTCCTATGTGCAGACGGAGGTGAAGAATTAGTTGCAGATCTAAGATCTCTTGTTGCAGACGGAGACGATGACAGCGTCGGAGATCTGGATCTGATCGAAATATTGAATCCGCAATTGAAGAAGACAAAGCTTCCTCGATCCGTCGTTGAAGAAGCGCCGGAGACGAATCTTCGGCTCCAAGTGTCGTTGAAGGCGAAGCGCCGGAGAAGAAGCCCCATTGAAGAAGATGAAGTTGAAGGAGAGAGGACGTCTCCTATCAAGCGGCAGAGCAATCCAGATCTGGTTGCCGCCTCCATATTCCTCCTGGTTGTCGGCTCCAAGGCAATGAAGACGATGCTGATCCGAGGCGAAGAGTATGTCGCCTCTATCTTCCTCCTGGTTGCCGCCTCTCACCTTAGGGAGATCCGCCTGGAATCGAAGAGGATGAATCAAAGGAGAGGAGGTTGAATCGAAGAGGATGCTCGCCGGTGGACTTGCTGAAATCGTCGGTGGACTTGTGACTAAAATCTAAATCCTCCTAGTCGTCGGCGATGGACTTGCTGAAATCCTCCTGGTCGAAGAGGAATCGAAGAGGAAGCTCGATGGACTTGCGCTGAAATCCTCCTTGCTGAAATCCGACCTTTCTTCGTTCTTCCACCTCCGGCCTCCTCGCCGGTTTCCACATTTCCTCCGCCTTCTACTTGTCGTTCTTCCGCATGTCATTGATCTACGTTCTCCAGGTTCTTCTTCCCCTTCACTCTCTTGGTCCTTTGTTGGATTCAATCATGGTGAAATTGATTGATGGTTGAAGATTTGCTATGTAGATTTGTTTTCTTCTAATCCCTCCGGTCTGTGCTTCTTTGGTCTGTGCTCCAAGATATTAAACAATATCAATTTATATGATGCTCATACTTGCTGAAATTGAAAGTGCATGTTCAATTGCATTCGACTTCAATTGTGTTCGATGTTGCTTCAATTGTGCTGTACTGGCGCATCCTCTACTTCGATCTTGAATGGACTGTGCAATTACCATCTACCTCAATCACATAACAGTAACCAATTGCAGTTTCAATTTCGATTTCTAGTTTTTTGTATTTGTTTTTGTTATTTCATTGTTTATGGATTGAATTTGAGTTAAATGCTGTGTGATTTTGGGTCTGCTAGATGGTTGAATATCACCTTAATTAATTTGAGTAAATGTTGTGTTATTTTGGAGCTAATCACACACATTGGATATGTGTGTGTAGTATTGATGAAATGAATATGTATAAATAACTTTGGATATATACGCTGAAATGCTGAAATTAATTCTTATTAGTAAAATTCGTTATGTTGAAATGCTGAAATTAATTCTTATAAAATTGTATGAGCTACTATATCTTACAAACATATATTTGATTAGTGTACTGGTGTATTTGCTATGGATACAAATCTCTATTGTGTAGTTGAAACTTTTGGAGAGCTTATTAGCTTCTTGATTTTTGCTGAAATTAATTCTTATAAAATTGTATGAAACCTTTCAACATTTTAGCATTTCAGTATTTCAGTAGCCTTTCAAAAAATAAAAGCAACTTCGGTTTCAGCAATACGGTTTCAGCAACTCCAGTGTCAAAGTGGTGACGATAAAAAAAAAAAAAACTCTGGTTTCAACAACACGGTTCCAGCGACTCCGATTTCAGCAAAATCCGGTGTCGAACTGATGACACGAAAAAAGAAAAAGGAAAAAAATATGCAACTCCGTTTCAGCAATGTGAAAAAAAAGTTAAAACAAGGGTTGCTGAAACCGAATGTGCTAAAACCCCTGTTTCAGCAACGCGGGAAAAAAAACTGGAAAACAAAAAAAAAACTGAAATAGGGGTTGCTGAAACCGTATGTGTTGAAACAAGTGTTTCAGCAATTCCGTTTCAGCAACCCGAAAAAAAACAAAAAAACAAAAAAAAACAGAAATAGGGGTTGCTGAAACCGTATGTGCTGAAACTTCTGTTTCAGCAATTCCGTTTCAGCAACGCGGAAAAAAAAAACTGGAAAAAAAAAATTTCCTGGAACCGGAGGGGGGCATAGGGGGCACAAGGGGCGGTGGACATTTTACTAATTTGGAGGATTTGGGGAATTTTTTTTCAAAATATTCCCTCAAAAATAAATATTTACAATAATATTCATACTTTTAAAATATTTACGAAAATATTCAATTTTTGCAGGGTTGACAGAGAAACGCGGGTTCAAACCGCGTTTCATTCATATGTTATAAATTTTCAAATTGAAGAAAAAGTGGAAAAAAAATAACGAATAAAACGCGGGTTCAACCCGCGTTTTATTCTTTTATTTTTTTAAATGACAAATAAATAAAAAGAAAATGGGTGAAACGTGGGTTGAACCCGCGTTTCTCCTTCCTCCTCAATTTCCAAGCAGCCGTCAGCCGCTAGATCTAAGCCAAAGAGGGGGAGGCAGCGGGGAGGAAGGTGAGGGGGAGGAGGACGGGGGTCGTGGCGCCGACGACGCCGGGGGCTCGGTGGTGGAGGTTGGCTCCGTTGGCGGCCTCTATTCTCCCCTCAATTTAAAGCGTCTTCGATCCGGGGAAGAAGGGAGGCACCAGGGGAGGGAGGCAGGGAGGCAGCAGGGGAGGAAGGTGACGACGCCTGGGCGTCGGTGGTGGAGGCCGGCTCGGTTGGCGACCTCTGTCTCCCCTCAATTTCAATCGTCGATCATCTCCGGGCGCCAGATCTGAAGGGAGGGTGACGAGGGAGGGAGGCAGAGGTAGCGTCGAAGGTGGCGGGGATCCGGGCAGGCGGGATACCGATGGTGGACGCCGGCGAAGGTTGGCAGAGGGAGGGAGGTGCAGCGGCGATTGGGGAGGCCGGAGGAGAAACGCAGGTCTGCCGGAGTGCCGGGTCTGGGAGGGGAAACTCCGATTGGGGAAACGCAGTAAAACGCGCACCGCGTTTTACTTTCATTTTTTCTGTTTTTTGTTTTTTTAATTATTTAAAAAAAAATAAAAGCATAAAACGCGGATTCAACCCGCGTTTTATTCGTTTAGTTTTTTTCAGTTTTTCTCCCGTTTTAAATTTTACAGCTTGTGAATAACACGCGGTTTGAGACCGCGTTTTTCTGTCATTTCTACAAGAAATGAATATTTTTGTAAATAGTTTGAAGTAGTGAATAAATATGTAATTATTTATTTTTAAGTGAATATTTTGAAAAAAAAATCGGATTTGGAAGACATTTTCTTAATAAAGTCCAAAAATTAGGACATCGAGGTAATCACCCCAAATTAATATCTCGTCAATCCTCATGCACCTAACGTATCTCAACTAATCATGAGATTTTCAGTAACTTTTCTTCTAAATCTAATGGGCGGTGGAGTTCATAAAGACTGTGGACGAATTGAATGATATAAATGTTTCATTATAAAAATCTAATGATGAATCTTATATGTTAGATTTGAAATTCGGAGTGAAAGTGTTTTGAACCGCATGCATTATCATTATAATTCAATTATAAAGTTAAATAATTTTTAATCGTTTATTTATATAATTTGTAATATATTTAAAATAATGTACATTTAAAATAAAATATATATTAAATTATTTCAATTAATTAAATTCATTTTAATATATTATAATAAAATTTACAAAATAATAAATATTTAATTTTATGCAATTGATGAAATATTTTATGTTAAATTTGTACTACGTATTATTTTAAACACATTCTAAATTGTATAATCAAACACTTAAAAATTATTTAATATTATAATTGAATTATAATTATAATTTATGAGAATCCAAACACCACTTAATATCAACATAACCTAGATTAAAAGAAATGAATAAAAAATGAATAAAATAGGAGGTAAATTGTTGTACTTTGAGATTGTAATTCGTATAGCTTGGCTATGGCGAGGGATGTCAATTCAAAGAAGAGGGTTGTGGAGTACTGCGTGCGTAGGTTGTATATAATGGATGAGGTAAATTAGAATTAGTTGAGAGTATATATAAATTCAATGGAGGAGATAAAAAGCCTTTCAATTAATGAAAATTAGTTGAGATAATGGATAAATACTCCAAAACGTCGTACAATCTAAAGTAGTAATGAACAACAATTAATATTAGTACAAAGAATTAGGAATTAATTGTTCATGAAAAGTATAAAACGTCATACATATTGGATCAACAAAATAAGTCTTAAACGTCATACATAATGGATCGGAGGGAGTAATATCTTTCATGGTGAATGAGGAAAGAACAGGGAGGAAGAAGTTTAGAGAAAAAATGACTGCCTTATAGAGGGCAAGTTTGTAATAGAGAAACAGAAAGGGAGGAACTTCCTAACAATCAACCCACAATTATCACCTAATTACAAAATGTGTCCTATACTTTATAACTCCTACACGTATATTCCTTCAACATGGAGGATGTGAAATCATACCCATTTTGGCCAATGTTAAAGAATCAACATGTCCAGGTAAAGTCTTAGCGATTAGAACAGGCAACTGCAAGTGTGTACGCATGCACACATGTAAAACTGTGATTAAGCCTTGAAGAAGTTTGGCTCTCACGAAGCTAGTGACAGTCCAAGTCAATATGTTTGGTCTTTTCATAAAAAAACTAGGTTGTTTTATATATGAATTGCAACCAAATTATCACACTTCAATGTAATAGGAAGGATAAAAGCCACCCATGTTGATGAAGTAGACGTGAGAGCCATGCCAACTCTACAACTACCCTTATGCTTCTATATTCAGCTTCTGCGTACGTATAGGAGAATGAGATCGACCACAATTCACTTCATTGACTTCTATGAAATAGGACCACCTCCTACTGTGATTAAATAGCCAGACACTGATCATCTCCTAGTATGCTAACAAGAGGCTCAAGCACGGTTGACTCAAAACCTCATATTTTTGTTAAAAAGTGTCAATATAAGATAAGAGTTTGGTTAATATCAATTCAAATCCCGTTGATATCAAAGACATCTCTCTAAAGCAGAGAGAGACAGAGAAAAATTGGAAGTGTGAAGTGATAGCCTGTTGATTGTTGAAGATACAAGAGATTGTTAAATCACGGTGGGTCACATGACGTGGGGGGCACGCACGTCCAGCGCATACGCGCCAACCAAGTCGAGCACACAAGCCGAGTGGGGTTCCATCCTAAAACTAATTGGCGTTAGGTGGGGTAGCCCACCGACTTATATACAATGTTTGGATTTTTTTTTTTTGAGAAAACAATGTTTGGATTAATTTTCTAACCAATGTGGAACAATCCCAACTCATATTCTCCACGGAGCTGGATGACTATTTCAATCTCTGAAAGTCAAATTCATTATTTTTTTTGGTAAGTAATGACAGATTCATTTGCATGTGAAAGAATTGA
The DNA here is from genome assembly GCA_963922045.1 of Persicaria maculosa. Lineage (NCBI taxonomy): Eukaryota > Viridiplantae > Streptophyta > Magnoliopsida > Caryophyllales > Polygonaceae > Persicaria > Persicaria maculosa. The sequence goes on from OY998252.1 coordinate 11,232,899, forward strand.
TGAAATTTATATTGTTTTTGAAAACTGAAATTTATATTTGTTTTCGTATATAACGTACGTTGGTCAATTTTAGTTGGTTTGGCCTTGGTGTTCAAAAACAAAGATTTGCTTTAAGAAACAACAAAGATGGAATTGTACGTATCTTGAATTTTGACATTATGGTATTTGGAGTCAAAGGTTGACGACATGCTTGTTAACGACACAATTGATATGAATGAAGACTTCAACAAATAAATGACATAATAATAATAATAATAATTAGCTTGGCATGCCCATCATCCCAAATTCCCAAATTCAATTCATCAAGTTCATTCACCACTTCAAATTCATACATCATTTTCACACGTCTTTTAGCACACCCGTTATTGTTAATATGCGCTAGATTCCATGAATTCCAGTCGAACAAGAAATATTTATTTTGGCTCTCATTAGTGCAATTACTCACTTTTCTAAACTTTACGCTTTTTATTATATAGCTTTAAATAAAATAAATATAAAATTTTAGTTTAATTAACTTTTAAAATCGGGGTTTTTCATCCGTTACTCATTCAAGCTTTTTGAAACTTTGATTTTCTATTCATACACTATACTAACTTATTAACATATATTTAATATAAATACTCTATCAGTTTTAACTACTCAATCAGTTTCAACTTCCTCGGTAGCTACTCTTTTACCAATCTCTCTCTCTCAAGGTAGCACACAAGATTATTAGAGGAGTGATCATCCGACATCTTGTTACACAAATTGACTTGATAAATTTGATTGCAAAAAATGCTCTTTCAACAGAAGCAATCGCAACTGGTAACACTAAAACCAACTCCAAAAGCTCATAAACCAAGGAGAAAACACTATGAAGTCCTACTTGATTATGTTCTAGCTTTTTTCCGAATTTGATTATCGGCATCATCTCTCACATTTGGTCTGCTCGAAACCTCCTTACTACCATTAGCAACATCATCTCCATTATCATGCTCAATATCATCTCCATCAACAACCTCAACATTATCAATTATATCAAAGGACTAGGAATTGAATCATCCACATTTGCCTTAGCATTATCAACATTTGCAACTATATTGCGAGGAGTGGATAAATCAACATACACTTGACACTTTGTTGATTCGAGCAAAATATTTATCGATACCGGAATCCCTAATCATATTTCATAAACAATGAAAATGAAAAAAAAAAAAACATTTTCCATACTTCAAATCTCAAACCCTAAAACCTAACAAGTAACAAAATTCCAATTCTCCAAATCTCTATCCTAATTCATTTATAAGCAATGAAATAAACAAATTATCATAATCAAAATCCCCAATTTTCACACTTCAAATCTCAAACCCTAAAACCCAGTAAAATTTCAATTCTCCAAATCACTTTAAATTAAATTTCAACGTTTCAATTATAAATAACCCAAAACGACGTCGTTCTTTAAAAAAAATATTTTTTATTTTATTTTTTTTTCTTTACAAAGGGGACTCGTGGTACCCTGCCACCTGGCCCCTACAATATGATACTCTTACAAAAATTATTCAACTATAATGACATATTATGACCATCTCATGCCTCTTCCAGAGTTTCTTTCCTATATATTTGAAAGGATATTATAGGTGGTGAATATGTAGAAGTTAACTGTATGTCTTTCAAATTCTTACCTTGTAAGTTTTCAGATTCTTACATGAGTTAAAAATAATAAAACCTGGGACGACGTTTCAAGCTCCTTGTATTTGAACAATTCCACAAAAATGTGGACTGATCACCTAATCTACCTGCATACTTACACGTAAATTCCACTTATATTACCAAATCCCACCTCCTAATTCCATTGGTATATATTTTGCAGGTGGAAATAAGCCTTCCCTAGTCAAGATAATTAAAATTAATAAATCTGATCAGCTTTAAATTCCACTTCTATCTTACCTATATTTCCATTTTTGATACCACTATATATCCTAGTTTTAATTAGTATTAATGGCCGCCAATGGGACGGCATAAATAATTAAAATGTTTTCTTGGCTAAACACCCAATTTTTTATTTTTTATTTTTTTATACAGATTTTGATGTAGTTAAACTCTTAGACCACCATTCAATGGTGTTTACATAGGCTCCATCCCTCCCAAAAATAAAGATATTTTAATTAATTTGCACGTCTTTATTTAAAGTCGTATATTTTGACAATCTTTTCAATTTAAAATTTATAGCAAAATATACAAAAACATATGCATGGCATAAAACTTCTTTCCAACATATATCCCCATTAAAAACAATACTCCCTCCGTAACGAAATAATTGGTCATTTGACCATTTTCACAGTTTTTAAGGGAACCTAAACTTAGAAAGGGAAAAGAGAATCTAACATTAAATACAATTATTATCTCCATCTTTATTAAATAATGTAATGAATGTTTTACGTCATTTTATGGACAGTGATTCTCTTACCCTCTGGTAAGCTTATCCGGGGGTAAAATTGTAATATCCTTCTGGTCAAAAGTAAGTCAAACTTAAAAAAAAGAAATGAAAATAGAGAGAGTATGGTAATAATTATCTGTAACTTTTTGTATTACTCTTTATTACTCCTATTTCGTAGACTACCCTATATCCTAAAGCCTATAATTTCAACTTTTTTTTTGCGTGTTTGATAAATAAGGTTGAGAAAATTATTTAGAGCTCTCAAATTTTTTATCTATGTCACACATATGTAAATGTATATAAAAAAAGTTGGGCTTGTTTAAACTCTGATCATTAATAAATTAAAGGGTTGTTAGCTCCATTATTTTTGCATGTGATAAAGAAGGCTGAGAAAAAAAAATTTGTATGTTGTAAACATAAATTTTGACTAAAAATTTGTAAGTTTTAGAATAATTTTCATTATTATTTTAAGAAAAATAATAAGAATTTATTTAAAGTGATAAAACCCCTTATTATTCTAAGTATTTAATTTATAAATTTTAAAATAAATAAAATAAATAAATTCCAATATATATAAGTGGATTATATAATATAATATGTGGTCTAAGTTGGTTAACTGAACCGAACCCATTGAAAAAAGAAAAAGAGTGAACCGAACCGGTTCAACTTCATCATCTTTAACCTCCGATCCCGTCTGTAAAAATGGGTAAAATTTCAACCCCTCCAATCTCACTCGAAACTGAACCAAATCCATTCTAAAAGCTTCCCCATGTGTTGTTATGTAGATTCCCATAACCAATTTTGAAATTTTGGTGTGCCCTCACCTATTTCAGCAACTCCCGACTTCAATTCCTTCTCAAGCGGAGGTGCAGATTCGGACAATTGGGGGGAGAATAAGGAGGAGGGAGACTTCTCCGACACCATTGGCCAATTGGGGGGAGGAAGGAAGAGGAGGGTGGTGCGGTTTCGGACAATTGGAGAGGAAGGAGGAGGGAGGCGGTTGGGAGAGAAAGGAGGAGGAAGCGGTGCTGGTTGCGGGTGCCAGAGGATTGAGGAGAAGAGAGACGAGGGCGGCGACATCATACGCGGACGAATCCGACGTCGGAGACTAGAGCGGCGGCGCAGGCAGTTTGCATCCATCCGCCTCCGGCAAGAGACGCTCCATTAGTTTAGCGAGCAAACAAAGGTGCGGAGAGGATGGATGATGTGGCGTTCATTTGCGTGTCTCACATATTCTATTGCCTCCGCCTTCCTCTCCGGGCCTCGTCTACTCCTTGATCCTCTGGCACCCACAACCACCGCTTCTTCTTCTTACTCTCCCAGTCGATCTTAAAATGTGAACCAAATCCAAAATCGAGTATACCAAATTGTTCCTTTTCGGATGGTGATCAATATGATATATTCAATTGCAATAAATGGTTGAAAAAATCATCCCAACAGACGCCAGATTCGATTTAGGGCAAAACGAATTTGGACGAAAACGGGGTTGAATTCGTTGATCATATCACCCCTTAAACAAGTCTTTTGACATGGGGATGTTGAATAGTAATTAATGAGGACGTTTTGGAGGTGAAACATCGCAAAATGAAAAACCACCATTGAAGGGCCTCTTGAGCTGTACACGGGAAGAGGAAGGAGGAAGGGGAAGCGGTTCACCTGAACCGGTTCAACTTTTTTTCTCTTTATTTTATTTTTGATTTGGCTCGGTTCATCCGACTTAACAAACCAAAAGCTTGTTTCGATTTATATGTTTACATATCTATTAAATATTTCAAAAGATGTTTTATTAATTATTTTTTTGGGGAATATTTTGAAAAAAAATTATAACTTTGCCTCAAAATAATTTAACTTAAGAAAACTAATTAATTTATTATAAGTGCACATAAGAATAACGATGAAATATCTCAAAAATAGTTATAAGACTTTGTATATGTTTAATTTGAAAAAAATTTCTAAGTTCAAAATAAAAGAACTTTATTAAAAAACATCTTTACTTAAAATGATATACCAAAAAGAAATTTGGGATATTTCAATTTCATGTTAATACAGCCCTGGTTAACGAGAGCTCGAACGAATTTTATTTCTCCGAATTCTTGATCATATGTTAACTCGACTCTGTTTAACGAGAGCTTGAAATAATTTTATTTGCTCGAATTTGTGTTTTTTTGTTACCCCGACGCCTGGCCCGACAGTATGGATACATCTTCAATTATACATAAAAATAAAATCAAGCTGCTTCGACCAAATTAAAATTTTATTTCATTAAACATAAAAAATAATTTTTTTGTGAGGAAAAATATGTTCTTCATACCAATTATATAAAAAAAATGGGTGAAAATCATTCCAATTGTATGCAAGCTAATTTAGTGAAGAAAGTGTTTTTTGACTTTATATTATCGATTCCTATATCTTGTTTGATTTCGATGGCATATTCCCGATTGCATCTGTGCTTGCATGTTTCCGATCCGGGTTAAGGAGAGCTCGAACTAATTACATTCCAAAGTATAAAAAATACGAGTTTGAACTAATTAAATTGTATAAAAGTATAAAAATATTTAATTAAAAAGTATAGATTGTAAAATATAAACAAAATATAAAAAATTTGAGACCCAACTAATTTATCTACAAAGTATAAATTATACGGAGTAAAGTAACACATAAACAATTTAATTACCACCATTTTCGTATTTAGTAGAAGAAATAATGGTAGTTGTAGTAATTAAGGGTAGTAATTATGATATAGGGTTGAACTCCACAAAAACTTAAACCTATTTATCCCCTATTAAAACTTTTTTTTTATTCCCATTTTTTCTTGGACATAGAAATAGAAATACCTTTGGGTAAGTCTACCAGAGAATAAGACAAACATTTTCCGTCATTTTATGGCTCAATTAGCCCATATTTATAATCCCAAGGGAAAAATGAATGTTTTTTCCATTTACCTATACAATGCATTTAATCTTAGTATAATAACTCTTCACCATTTACATATACAATGCATTTAATCTTAGTTTAAAAATAGAAAGATTCACTAAAAGGAGAATTAATTTGTTACAAGAAAAATAGTCTAAAAGGTCAATTATTTCGTCTGTGATTTTGTCTGTGATTTATTAATTCAATCTCTTCCTAAAGTCAAAATGAATTATTGATTTATAGACTTATACTCTAATAGCTAAAGTTGTCAAAAAGTAGCAGTTCTTTAATTTGGTAGTGGCCTTTCGGATTCCCTAACTGATTTTATGTGTAGATAATAATAAGTAAAGTAGTTTGAAATATATTTATTTATTAGGGCATTTTAAACCATATTTAGTGGGAAATAATGTGATTATTAATGAGAGTTTCCCACTAGCTGACATTTCATTTTTTGTGTCCCACCTACTAGGCAAATTATATTTTGGTTTGTAATCCACATGTCAAGAAACTATACAACATACAACCTTAATTAATTACATCTCAATCAACCATCGATCGTACATTTTTCGATATTTGAAAACAAGGGTTTCCCCCCTTTTGATACGGAGTATGCATTAATATTCAAATTTGTCAAAATATATATATACTGAAAAATGGAGAATGAGTCAAAAAGAGATCTCACCTCACTGTTACTATTCGATCACTACATTTGAAACTTGTCCACAATCATATGGAACCAAGTTCCTTCAAATTTCAATGAGAGATTTGTTCTAACATATAACATGAATCATTTTAAAAACTTTTAATTGTAACTTTTTATTAAAATGGAGTATATATATATGGTCAAGTATTTCCCAAATTTGAAATAAGTTAATATATCATCTATCTATAGTTTATATAACTAACTATTACTATTAGAGAAGTGAAAATTTTGACGTGTTACAACTGGTGTGGAGGTTCTTCGCTTTGTTCCTTTGTCCTCAGCTTAGCTCTCCTCAATGATTCTTTTAGACCTTCTTCAAGCTCCCTTCTTAGCCTCTCCTTAGATCCGCATCCATTCTAAAGTTTGAATATGTAACTCTGCAAAATAACTCGAAAAAAGTGCAGATTCTAAACTCTACCACCACATGACAGATTATGCAATTTAATTATCCCTAAAACATACAATATATACACCAAAACTAAGCTAAAAATATCTATAATGTCTATCTAAATATGCATTATCAAACTCTCTCACACTTCACTTTTTGCTAGTCCTCGAGCAAAAATAGAACAAAGCATAGATCACTTATCCCACAAGCAAAGTTCATCATGTATTCACCCCATCAAAAGCAACATCACAAGTGATCGAGCAAAAGAGTCATGAAAATGCAAATTCGATGTCATTACATGTATTGCTCATATATTGCTCATCTAGATTGAAAACAATATCCCCAAATCTCCACCGTGGATGTTATCACCTGCAGAAAACATCACGAGGACTTTTGTATGTGTTGTATTGGTCTTGGTGTGAAAATAAGGGTAAAGAGTGTATTTGGTCAAGTGGTGCTCAAAATACGGGAACTTAGATCCTAAAATTCGAACAGCATACACCATTAATTTTCTTTCAAGGTACACAAACTCACTAGCAACTCAACAAAAAGAACTTTCTTACTTAACCAATCATTTTACCCACTCTCACATCTAAGATTCTCACATCTAAGATGACTAAGGCTATGTATTTGTCAAGAAAGGGTTACCTTATTTTGGCTATTCCTCTTGATTTATATACTTTTTTTAATAAGAGCCATATAAATGAAATACAATGTGATCAGGAATAAGAACAAACTACAATAACATCCACTCTCATAGCTCTCATCGATTTCTCTCTTCCACTCAACTCGGTCAATCCATTACTAACTCTAATCCTAATTCCCGGATGAATCAGATCGACTTAATTATTGATTACGGAAATAATTTTGTGGAGTTTCAAAGAAAAAAAGGCTAAAGGCTAAAAAAACAACTTACACTATTTTGCGATTTTACTTTTCATGTAGATGAATATATAGAGCATTAATTAATATAGTAATCAACTTTAGATAATTAATTTTTGTTGGTCGGCAACTTTAGCCATAATTATAAAACCTTATCTGAAGTGAAGCTATACTAGTATTGAGCAGGATTAATTAATTAATATATTAATTAACTTTAGATATATAGAATTATAAAATCTTATCTGAAGTGAAGAGACGATACAAATCCCGTAAATCTCGGTCCCGTCCCGGTTCCGGTGGGATTTCAAAAAAAAATTGTGAATCCCGTCTCGGTCCCGTCCCGCAAAAATTGTGCGGGACGGGACGCGGGACGACCTGCTCAATCCCGCAAATCCCGTCCCGCATAAATAATAATAATAATAATAATAATAATAATAATAATAATAATAATAATAATAATAATAATAATAATAATAATAATAATAATAAGTATCGTCTTGGAATTGAGTTCTTTTAGGCGGGAGTCAAATGTCCTACTTGTGAGAAAGGCATTTTGGATCCGTGGGGAGATCACGCCCTGGCTTGTGCTGCTGATATTGGTGTTAAGCACCGACATAATATGGTGCGTGATGTTTTATATGATGAGTGCTTGAAGGCTGGAATTTCGGTTTGTAAAGAGGCATCTACCGGTATGGTTGATGGCAAGGGAGGTGAGCTACGTCCGGCTGATATTCTGTTCTATAACTGTTTCCAGGGCAAGGACACTTGTGTTGACATTACGGGTACTTCTATCTTTAGCTCTTCTGTTTCAGGTTTCATTCCAGGTAGGGCGGCTAGGGTAGCTGCTGAAAACAAAAGGAAAAAATATGAGGATGTTTGCAGAGAAAAAGGATATCATTTTATCCCGTTCTCCTTCTCTACTATTGGTGACTTAGGGGATGATGCCATGGGACTTCTCAAGCGGGTTTGTGGGGTCGCTAAGGGGATACCTGGATATAGTAGGGATACTTGTCACACTTTGATTAGAGTTGCTTTTAGTATTCAGAAGGGTTGCGGAGCTCATCTTGTTAGCCGGCTCCCATCCAATTTCATGTAAAAACTTTTGATAGTAATAATAATTTTTATAATAATAATAATAATTTGTTAGCCGGCTCTCTCAATCAGATGACAGGTTCCATTGCCCTTTCCGAGGGCACGAAGGGTGTAGGGATGGTCGTCCGGCGAATACCGGCCTCACGCCAAAGTATTTTATTGATCACCTCTCTAGGCATTTCAGTACTCCAGAGGCCGTCGAGAAGTACAAGAGGGTCATTTCTTCTGACATGTTTGTGTATGATCTGCTAGCGGCCAATCTTGAGCAAGCTGGTCGTTGGTTGTGTGGCATATGTTTGCGTAATCACACGGTTAGGATGGCGTGCAAGCATGGGGGTATAGGTCTCCCTATTGCCGGGCTGGGGTGTGGTGGGAACGGTGAGTCGTTTGTGATCCACGAGATTCCTAGACCAGTTGCTTCTCCATGCTTGTTGGCTCCCAGTTGTCGAGACTCTTCTGATGGTCATAATTCTGATGTACCTAGGCCGAGGGAAGTGGTTTTTGATGAGTACTTGTTTGAGCGTTTCCTTGAGCGAATGTTTGTGACCTCCAAAAGTATCCCCTACAAGCTCCGTCTTGACTTTGGGAGGGTGTTTCTTGAAGCTCTCTCTAGAGTCATTGCTAAACCATCCGATGTCTCTTGTTGGGTTCAATTGTTTGTTCTCCCGGCATGTGTTTTCTAACGCTTTTAATCTTGTTGATAGAAGCGCTTTGATCCGAGAAGTGCGCACCCGTTGCCCCTCCATTGCTCCGTGGGTTGAATTCTGCTATGCTCAACCCGCTCGTCTTTATTTGCATGATGTTCCTCTTCGCTCTTGCCAAGGTGTGCAACAAGGTGACCCGTTGGGTCAGCTTTTATTTGCCCTAGTGTTGCATTCGCTTGTCACCAAAATTAATACCTCATGTGCTCTTAACATCAATGCTTGGTACTTAGATGATGGTACCCTATCAGGTGACACTAGGGAGGTTGCTAAGGCTCTTGAGATTGTGGTTAGAGAGGGTCCAAAGTTGGGGCTATTTATTAACATTCAGAAAACTGAATTATTCTGGCCGACTGAAGATCCAACGAGCTTTGAAGGTGGTATGTTCCCATATGACATTTCTAGACCCAAATTGGGGGTGAAATTGTTAGGCAGACCAGCCAACAACAATGCTGCTTTTTGTAACAGCTTGGTCATGAAGAGGGTTGACAAGTCGATAGAGGTTTTAAAGGCTGTGAGGAAGCTAGAGGACCCCCAATGTGAACTGCTCCTTTTAAGGAGTTGTATCGGGGTCTCCATATTGATGTTTGCTCTTCGAACATGTCCCCCTCATGCCCTCCTCGGCGCTATAAGGTGTTTTGATGATGAACTTCGAGCCTCCCTTGATCATGCTATTACTACAGGGGCCCGGGGTTTGGCCCATGGCAGTGGCGTCAGGCTACACTTCCTGTAAAACTTGGTAGGTTTGGTGTGCTCACGGCGGAGGATGTTGGTCATTTTGCTTTCATCGCATCTCATCTCCAGACAGCTGAACTCCAAACATCCATTTTGAGTAAGTCAGTGCAATCACCTTCTAGATGTATTGACATTAGCCCAGACAGTGTTCTCACCCAAGCTATCTCGGGGTATGTCGCTTGTGTTGGTTCAGATATGGATGACTTAGTTGTATCCCCCGCCCCCAAAAAAATCATGTTAGTATTGGCGGATCGATACTTTAAGTACATTGATGACAACTTAGTGTCCACACTCAATCCGACTCCAAGGCAGCTACACATTCTTCAAGCGGTAAGGGGAGAAAGAGCACAGGATTTTTTGTTGACTACTACTCCCATTGAGGGCCTTGCTCAGACCATGCCGTCTCGCCAGTTTCGTTCTGTCCTCCAATACCATCTCTCGATCCCTATGTTTAGTGGTTATCCGTCTTGTCCCAGTTGTGAGCTTGATAGGATGGACCAATTTGGAGATCACGCTTTGCCTTGCAATCGGGGCATTGGGACTAAACACCGACACAACATGGTCCGAGATGTTTTGGCAAACATATGTTATAAAGCAGGGATCGCAGTTCAAAAGGAAGCGCATACCGATATGAGCAGTGATGATGGGGTTGAGCTGAGACCAGGTGATTTGTTGGTTTATGGGTGAGAGACGGGTAGGGATGCTTGTGTTGATGTGGTTGGAGCTTCGCCGTTCACAACTAGAGCCAATGATTCATTTATACCCGGCAAAGGTGGTTTCCCAAGCAACGGAAAGGAAGGAGAAGAAGTACGCAGATATCTGTACTGCTAAGGGGTATGGCTTCATGGCATTTGCGTTCTCTACCTTTGGGGAACTGGGAGGTGATGCTAGAGCTGGCAAAATCTGACCTGACTCGAGAAACCCGACCGACCGACCTGAACCGAAACCCGACCGAACCCGAAAATTTAGCGTTATGCATAACCCGAACCCGAAACCGAGCCCGACCGACTTTGACCCGAAACCCGAAGTGACCCGAATACAGACAAATCCGACTCAAATAAGACCCGACCCGAATTCCAACCCGACCCGAATTCCAACCCGACCCGGTGCCCAACCCGACCCGACTCCCAACTGCCCGAGTCCCAACCCGACCCAATTTTAGATAAGGAATCAAGTATGATTTTGATAACAATATATTGCCAAATTTCAATGAAATTAATGATAAATAGAATGAGTTTACCAATGTTATTAAAATTGGGATTCTAAATTGGATCGGTAAAAAGGTGTAAGGATCGGATCGTATAATCGAATCGTAGGATCGTAAGATCCCACCTTATGCATGAATTTTCTTTTAAATGAAGTTACTATGTTTAATACTCCGTATTAGATAAATATTATGTTAAATCATAAAAAATACCCATAAAGATGTAAAATTTTAAAAATAAATTAAATATAATATAGATAAAGGGTAAATATTAGAAATTTCTTATAATAGACATTTTATAGGATCGTTTTAATCGCAATAAAGGACCGGGATCATTTTTCCATTTTTAGATATTGTAGGATCGAATCGAGAGTTTAACAACATTGAGTTTACGAGCCAATGAGTAGATTATTTATTGAATCATATTTAAGTTTACTAAAATGCTTTTTGAAATCCATAAATAACATGAATTACATATTCAATTTAATAAAATTGATTACCCAAAAGCAATGTTCTAACTTATAAATATCGCTTATCGGGGTCGTATTATATTTATACTTCAAATTTTAAAAATAAAAATGAAAAATTAATATTTAAATTGTAAAATTACCCATAAACTTGATAAAATAAAAAGTTTAAATTTTGATCCGATATACATAATACGGTATGATATATGGCTATATTGTAAATTGGTAACGGATTCTAAATATCTCCGATATATCGGGGACCGACCCGAGTACCAACCCGAAACCCGAACGAGACCGACCCGATTCTGACCGAAAACCCAAATGGGTCAAACCCGATTCTGACCGAAACCCGACCAATCTGAATTTCATTTTGACCGAATCCGACCCGACCCGACCCGACCAAGCCCGACAGAGAGTTGACCCGACTCATCAGTGACCCGACCCGACCAAGCCCGCATTCGGGTCGGGTCACTGATGAGTTGACCCGACTCATCAGTGACCCGACCCGAATGCGATCGACCCGAACCCGACCGGATAACCCGAATTGCCACCTTTAGGTGATGCTATTGGGTTCTTGAAGCGGGTTCAATTGGTAACGAAAAGTCATGGCGCGGGGTCTGATAATAGCGATTTTATATTTCATAGAGTTGGTTTTACTATTCAGAAAGGGGTTGGAGCTCAATTTGTTACGAAGCTTCCAACTAACTTTATGTAAACCATCTTTATTATAATAATAATAAAATAATAATAACAATAATAAAACAATAATAATAATAATAATAATAATGTAATATATATATATAATCTATACATAGATTACAATTTACATACACTTACAGTGCATGTGTATATGCTACTGCATTCCACCCAAAAAAAAACTAATGGTACTGCATTCTACCAAAAAAAAACTAATGGTACTGCATCAGTGTATATATACACACATTTTACGTATATTACTCGTATATGTGTATGTATATATAGGAAAATCTGTAAAATATGTAGGATTCTAGAATTGATGTAAAGTCTTCTTTGAGGGTTTCCATTCATTAGACAATGATATATATAGGTTACAAGGTATCGGGCTTTTGGGCCCACTATACAATATAAGACCTATGTAATCTATCAAAATATAATATTTTAATAGATTTATATGTGTTACGTCTTTGAAAATCGTAAAATATATCGAAAATTTTTAACTTTTTATAATTTTTTTTATTTAAGGGACAAGGCTTGTCCCGTCCCGTCCCGTGAGGGACAAGGCCCGTACAGAACGAAGAAAAAAAAAAGTAAATCCCATCCCGGTCCCGTCCCGCAAAAATTACGCGGGACGAGATGCGGGACGGCCTCCGTCCCGTCCCACGACCGCCCCTAATTTAGAATACATTGAATTGAATATGAAGAACCGAGACTCTACCCCTCTTGTTTCCACTGACAATTCCATCTATAGCTCCACATATTCATTCTACATACTTTTGCATATTTATTTCCTTGGAAGTTGGAACATTTTTTTCAAGGAATATCTTTTTAATTAACCTAGCGAACACTATAATGTAACAATGGATGCTTCATCCTAGTACATACTTTTCCATTTCTCAAGTGAAATTTTGTGTCTGATGATAGTGAAGATGTCTAGATTGACACATTTCGAGCGAAAACAAGAAGAAAAGGCATGCATAAACACATAAGAAAGTGTAGTCATTTGTTTGCGAGCAGTTACGGACCTAGGGGGATCCGGGGTGGCGCCAACTCTTCTAGTCCGGAAGAAAACCATATAAAAAAATGAATTTTTTTGATAATTTTTACTAATTTTAGAGATAAATGAGTCTAAAAAGAGTAAAAAATTATAAAGATAGCTTAGCTTAGTTGATAAGGAGGTGTAATTATTACTTTGATGTCTTGAGTTCTTCGTATCCCATTACCTTCACTTTTTCATAATTTTTGTTTCTCTTAGTTTTTTTCTATTAAAAATACCTAATTAAATAATAAATTAAAATTTCTCATTTTTTTTCTACATATAATACATATAAAAAAAATCGAGAATACATATAAAAAAAAATCTCAATTTTTTTCTACATATACATATAAAAAAAATTCTCATTTTTTAATAATTTTTATTTTTTATACTAAAAATTACTATTTAAACATCAAATTTAATGATTTTTATAATGTTTTTTTTAAAAAAAAAATTCATATATTTTTCATATATACATGTAAAAAAAAATTCTCAAAAATTTGATCAACCTCCCCTCCTAAGAAAATTCCTGTGTCTGCCACTATTTGCGAGATTCAATCCGCCACCTATAGAAATAGGAAAGTTTTCTATCAGAACAACTCTACATCCGAATTAAGAACATGGAAGCATTTACATGCCAAATTATAAGGAATATGGAAAAGACTAACATAGACAGCAGATACTAGGACAACGCAAATGACCTAATAATGTCTATAAAGAAACAAAATCCGAGATGAGATAAACTACAAATAGGAACACATAAAATTAACTTTGATGCCAACAACAGGGGCAATAACACAGGATTCATCGTTTGTGACCAGCTAGGAGGTGGATGCTATAGGAGGGGTACAAATGTTGGATAATGACCCTGCTGGAACCAGTGAATACATCAACTAGCAAACACGTTAGGGATGTAGGCCGAACCTTGTTTCTGTGAAGGGGCTGGGCTGCGGTGAAGCGTGGTATGGGAGCCACTGAATGAGAAACGTATTTGCCCCCGACAGTGGTGCAGATCGTATGCGAGGCAACGTCCCCCAAGGATTTCACCGTCTTCTTTCACAGGTGCACTCGAGGGAGAGAAGTTGGAACTGGAACAGGCGCTCAGAACGGGAAAAGGGTAGGAGAAAACAGGAGAGGGAGAGAGGCGATTGTGTTTGTTGTGTGTTGAAAAGCGGAACCCTAACCCTCCTTATATAGGCTCCGAAATCCTCCTTAGCCCGCAAGCAAAGGAGAGATTCGAGTCTCTCAACAGAAGATTTGAGCTCATCCAAAACGGTTTTAAAAGATTTCGAAAAAGATAATTTTCCCAGTGAAAAACAGATATTCGCGGATAAGCACGAACAAGCTGATCCGTAATATCTTCGGCCTCAAAGAATAATTTTTCCGCAAAAAATTAACTCCAACTCCGATCTCGGAGCACGAGCACGAGCCGAGCCGGACGAACGGCGGCGGCGGGCGCGCGTGTGGGTGCCCCATCTCCTCCTCAACCTCTCAATGTAGGTAGTGGAAGAGACTCCTTAAAAACCCTTTAGGGTACCCTGAACTTTCCATGTGGGAAGTCCAAAGGGCACCTTCCTTAAAACCCACCTTCTATATGCATTAACTCCAACAATCCCCCACAAATGCAGATAGAAGGGTTTAAAAACTGAGGTTTTGAAAACAAGTTCTGAGCGTGTCGAGGTTAGTGCTTAAATGCTGATGTCTTGCGACTTGAATCAGCACATAGTGAAACTGGCAATTCCTTAGATAGAGCGAATGGCCAGAGGCCTTGAATTCCTCCACTTTGGGGTAAACCAGCAACACACTCCTTCCACGGGGTCCTGTAACGTTCCGCTAAGTCTTATCACATAAGACATCCAAGTTTTGGCACACCTTGGGTGCTCATGAGTGTTCTAGGGAGGACTGCCCTAAGTCTCACCTTGGAGGGTTGCCAATCCCTCACACTCATGTAGGTAACGTCAACATATCTGTCTCAATACAGAATACCTCCACAATGGGTTATGAAGTTATTAAGAGCTCTAAGGCTTAACCTCTCATTCGTTGTTCGGTGATCTATCAAGTCCGTCTCAAAGGACCACCCAATGCCTGGGCTATAGAATCATTAAGAGCGTTAGCTCAACCTCACTATACACTTGCCATAGGAATGGGAGATGTGTATCTCATAGAAGTCTTTCCATGGCTTGCGTTCGACCAAATTAATGGTTTCCGCCACAGATTCCTCCTCTCACGGGCTTTAGCCCCATTCCCCTCGACGTGTCAAGGACTAGCCTTCTGCAAAGTCCTTTGGTCAATGGATCCGCAATGTTCCTCTCGGACCGCACATACTCTAAAGAGAGTACCCCATTTCTTATCAACTGCCTCACAGCCTCATGTCGGATGCGTATATGCCTCTTCTTGCCATTATACGCTCCGCTGTTTGCTACTCCAATGGCAGCCTGTGAGTCACAGTGTAGAGAAATCGCAGGAGCTGGATGCCCCCACATTGGTATATCTGCCAGTAGGCTTCTCAGCCACTCAGCCTCTTGCCCTGCTAGGTCTAGAGCTATAAACTCTGACTCCATCGTCGATCGGGCTATGCAACTCTGCTTTGCAGATTTTCATGAGACAGCTGCACCACACAATGTAAAAACATATCCACTAGTGGAGCAAATTTCATCAGTCCCACTTACCCAGTTTGCATCACAATATCCTTCTGGAACGCAGGGAAAACCCTCAAAATGTAATCCCCAATCAAGAGTGCCTCTAAGGTATCTCATTAACCTTCTAAGTGCAATCTAGTGTTCTTTGCTAGGATTATGCGTATATCTACTGAGTCTACTTACTGCATAAGCTATGTCAGGCCGAGTATAGTTCATCAAAAACATTAGACTCCCAATAACTTTAGCATATTCCTCTTGGGAAACACCTATACCTGAGTTCTTCACTAACTCTATGGTAGCATCATATGGGGTCCTAACTGGCATCACATCATAGTTGTTAAACTTTTTCAATACCTTCTCTACATAATGGGATTGAGACAAAGTAAAGCCATTTTTAGTTCTAGTCACTTTAACACCTAGAATCACATCAGCTTCACCTAAGTCTTTCATTTCAAAGCGAGAGGAAAGAAACTTTTTGGTTTCATTTATCACATGCATGTTAGTGCCAAACAACAATATGTCATCAACATATAGCCACACTATAACACAACCAGAATTGTACATCTTGGTATAAACACATGCATCAGATCCACTAACCACAAATCCAAAACTCAACACAGTGTTATGGAATTTCTCATACCATTGTTTAGGTGCTTGCTTTAGGCCATAGAGAGATTTCTTTAACCTACAAACCATGTTCTCCTTACCTGGAACCACAAAACCCGGAGGTTGTTCCATGTATATTTCCTCATCTGGATCACCATTCAGAAAAGCAGTCTTTACATCCATTTGATGTACTAAGAGCTTGTAATTAGATGCTAAAGCAAATAATGTTCTAATGGTTGCAATCTTAGTTACAGGAGAATAGGTGTCAAAATAATCTACTCCATGTTTCTGCGTGAATCCTTTGATTACTAGTCTTTCCTTAAATCTTTCAATAGAACCATCTGTTCTAAGTTTCCTCTTAAAGATCCATTTACAACCAATGGCCTTATAACCTCTAGGCAAATCAACTAGTTCCCAAGTGTGATTACTTGCGATAGATTCAATTTCACTGTTTACAGCATCTTTCCAAAAACTAGCATCAACAGAACTTATAGCTTCTTTATATGTTCTAGGTTCATCCTCTATCATGTGAACATAAACTAGAGCTTCATTGATTTCATCTAAATCACGGAGTTCAATTAAGAAAGTAGTCACAAAATCAAGACCATAGCTAGTTTTAGTTCTACGTCTTTTACTTCTTCTAATTTCACTAGGTTCATCAACATTGATAGAAGCAGGTAAAGACAAAGATGCAGGTTCAGAAACAACAGGAATACTATCATGATCTTTCTTCAAAGGAAAAATATGCTCAAAAAATTCAGCATCACGATATTCACACATAGATCTGTCATGCAAGCACATAAACCTATAGGCAGCACTGTTCTCAGCATAACCAACAAACATGGCATCAACAGTCTTAGATCCAAGGTTATCTCTCTTAAATGCAGGAATCCCAACTTTAGCTAAACACCCCCACACTCTCATCAACCCTATGTTAGGAGGATGTCCTTTCCATAGTTCATAAGGGGTTTTGTCTAACTTCTTATGGGGTACCTTGTTAAGAATGTAGTTTGCAGAAAGAACAGCTTCACCCCACAAAGAGTCGGGTGACCCAGAACTCACAAGCATAGAAAGCATCATGTTTTTTAAAGTTCTGTTCTTTCTTTCTGCTACTCCATTCGATTGAGGGCTATAGGGTGCTGTACGTTCATGAATTATGCCATTCTTCTCACAGAATTCTTTCAAAAACGTTGTCCCATATCCCCCACCTCTATCGGATCTAAGTCTTTTAACTTTTCTGTCAAGTTGGTTTTCTACCTCAGCTTTGTAGATTAAGAACATTTTCTCTGCCTCATCATTAGATCTCAGCAAATACAACTTGGTGTATCTAGAATAATCATCTACAAATGTGATGTAATACCTTTTACCACCTTTGCTATCAGAGTTCCTAAAATCAGCTAGATCGGTGTGAACTAATTCTAGCAATTCCGTGGACCTATTTGTTACAGGTTTGAAAGGCTTCTTGGTGAACTTAGCTTCCACACAAATTTCACATTTTTTATGATCATTATTACCCAAGTTTGAGATTAGGCCCATTTTATGCAATTTGTTCACAGATTCAACATTCACATGACCTAATCTAGCATGCCAAAGATCAACATCAACAACGATATAAGCGGAAGTAGAAGCTATATTAGCAGAATCAACAACAGTTTGCAAAACAAACAATTCACCAAACTTGTAAGCCTTCCCTAAAAACTTTCCATTCTTGGACAAGACTATGGAGTCACCTTCCATGACTCCCTTTAGCCCGGCTCGAGATAAGAGCCCTCCAGAGATCAGGTTCCGTCGCAGGGAAGGCACATAAAAGACATTCTGCATGCTCAGGATGTTACCTGAGGTGAGCTTCAGCGAGACCTTCCCTTTGCCTAGCACCTCTGACTGGCTTGAGTTCCCCATGTAGACTTGCTCAGCTCCGCTTGCAGGTTCGAACTCATCAAACAGCTCTCTGTTGGCACAGAAGTGCTTTGTGGCCCCAGTGTCCACAATCCATTCGGTCATGCTCCCAACGATGTTAGCTTCAGTGACCACTGCAGCAATGACTTCAGGAGCACCACCTTCAGCGACGTTTGCAATGCCTTTGTCCTGTTGTCCGTTGTTCTTTTGGACATCATACTGAGCATCCTTCCTCTCACGGCACTGGAACGCCCTGTGGCCTTGTCGACCACACACACAGCAGCCAGTATTGTTCTGCTTCTCTCCATTGTTGTTCTTCTTGAACTTCGCAGGCTTGTTGTTTTGTCCTCCAGGGCTGACAGAGCATGTTTAGTATTGCATTATAGATTACATTTAGCATAGTTTAGTTGTGAATAGTGCATATTTTAGTTACAATTACATGTTTACCGGTGATGTTGGAAGAGTCGGAATCTATGCAATTTTATGGTTAATTTCAGGTAAAGGTGGATCCGACGAGGAATGAGGAGACTCTTGGATGAAGGAAGATTCAAGTTGAGGAAGAAAAGTGAAGAGCACGGGAGCGGATTCGAATTTCGAGAGCCTAAGTGAATAACAAGTCAGCAAAAGTTATCGCTAGACATGCTGAACTTGTTTCACACTTTCTGGAGGCCTCGGTGGTCCGATTGACTATCATAACCATGCGTTGGAAAGCTCTCTTCGAGATCTACAACTTTCGTGTTGACATCGAGACCAAATTCGAAACGGAAAAATCGCTGTGAACAGTAAAAGCCGCCCCGCGGCCCGAACCTCTGACGAGCGATTTCGCTGATCGCCGGCCGCCCCGCATCCTGGGTTGGCTGCCCTGCGGCCCTCGTAGAAACACACCGTTCGGAATTGGACTTTAATTAGGGTTTTTGTTTTATTCTTTGGCCGACTTGTTAGAGGCTTTATAAGACTTTTCTAGTTTATTATTTCATTAACCTTATGCACTTTATTCCATTGTTTAGAGCGCCGTTGAGCATGAGCAACTAAACTCTCGAGGTTTTGCCTACAGTTTGGATCTTTGATTGTTCAATTGTGAGTTTCTTAATCTATTTCTTATTCCTATTCTAATGTTTTGACTTCTTTGTGCTTAATTGCTTGAATGTGTTTTATTCTCTCTGGCCTGGCCGACTAGTTAGAGTAGATTCATTCAATTGCTAGGGTTTTGTAGATTCCTCGTAGCGAA